>CM022951.1:4115531-5438578 GCA_012931725.1 Litsea cubeba
TGAAGGTAGAAGGAAAAGAAAGAAAACCACAGGGAAACCAAAAGGCAGGGTCTCGACAGTAGCTCTTATGGTGCAGGTCGATCTCAGCTGGCCTTCTGTCAAGGGATTTCTGGGGCGAGGAAGAGAAAAGAGAGATTGGAGGGGGAGACGAGGGTTCGGTTGCAGGGAATTGGGGAAGAAGAAGAAGAAGAAGAAGAAGAAAAGAGAAGAGATTGAAACTTGAGAGAAAGGAAAAAAGGAGATGAACAGTAGTTGTTAGGGCAGGGGAGGGTTTGTTTATATAGGTTGGGTTTTTGGGTTAGGGACAAAATTGCCCTTAGGGTTAAAATAGGATTAGGGTTAGGGTAAAGGGTATCTAGGTCTTTAGGTGACCTTCTAGAAGATTCTTTGGTGCAAACCCCCTATGGTAAATACAAAACTCTAGCTAGGGCCTCTAACAAACTAACTAACTCTAAGAAATAACAAAAGACACCCTATTGACTCTACTAATTACACCTCTAGACTAACCCTAGGAAAATACATAACTACCCTCACTAAGCCCTATAATTAATATAATTAAAATACTTAGGCTAATAAATAGTATTCAAATTCACAATGAGGGCCCACCAAGGGTGGGGTCTCACAGACCCACTTAGGGATCCACATGGGGATGAGGGTGGGGGATTTCAAGGCCTCCCTAGGATCTTCCTCCCTGCAAAAAATCAGCCTCGACTGTAATTTCTATCATCTCCATATGGGCCCAAGAGTTTAATGGTCAAAAATCCATTCGGATTGATATATAGTCAATCCAACGGTCCAGTAAATTTAGATCTTACTGAAAGTTTGTGAACATGTGCAATTTAAGGGGGTCGTGTGTATGGTCCATTTGGATGGACCAAAGGTGGGCCCCACAAGTACGAGCTTACGAAACTTTCTCTGAACTCGAGCTTAGGGGAGCCTTGGCCTATATATATATAGAGAGGGGTGGGTCCAAGCCATATATATATAGGGTAATATTCAGGTGAGAACTAGTTCTCACATATTATATGAGAACTTTTTTGTAGGCCCAATTGTGGGCCCCATTTGGGGATGGGACCAGAGGGATGGAAAGATCTATGTGAGACTATCCTAAGTATCAAGTTTGACCCCAAACCCATGCCCCTAACCCCTTCATCCGTGGCCCACAAGTTTAATGGCTTCATATTAAAAAAAATATTCAACCCTCGATCCAACGGTTCAATCCATTCGGATGTGTGTCGATACTTGAGATATGTGACTATCAGGGGGTTCCCTATTAGTTACTAGCTTTGGATGGGTTGCTAGTTGGGCCCCGTAAAAAAGTTCTCATATAATAGGTGAGAACTAATTCTCACTTAAATATTTCTCATTTAGGGTAATATTCAGGTGAGAACTAGTTCTCACCTATCAGGGGGTTCCCTATTAGTTACTAGCTTTGGATGGGTTGCTAGTTGGACCCCGTAAAAAAGTTTTCATATAGTTCTCACTTAAATATTTCTCATATATATATATATATATGATCTCACTCTGTTCCTTATGGCAAATTAAAAACTATTCCAAACGAAGCCAAGCTTGGTGTGAACTATTTCATCATGTCAACGGCCTGGTCACTTGGAATGGCTTAAATCGTGATCTTCGTGGATACTGGTTAGACTCTGTTCCTTTAGTCACTTTCAATGGCAAAAACTCTTCCAAACGAAGCCAAGCTTGGTGTGAACTATTTCATCATGTCAACGGCCTGGTCACTTTGAATGGCTTAAATCGTGATCTACGTGGATAGTGGTTATGCCACAATTTCATTTTCTTAAAATCTCGGCAGAATCCGATATGTATTCCTTCATATTATTGGAAGAATCTCAGTTACGTATAAATCCAAAAGTTGTTCTTGGAAAACAAAAAAAAAAAAAAAACAAA
This sequence comes from Litsea cubeba, assembly GCA_012931725.1. NCBI lineage: Eukaryota > Viridiplantae > Streptophyta > Magnoliopsida > Laurales > Lauraceae > Litsea > Litsea cubeba. The sequence continues at coordinate 4,117,443 of CM022951.1, forward strand.
ACAAAAAGATGGTTGAAAGAGCCCACTCTATAGAATTTGGATCCAAAAGGCAAAGAACTACTGAGAATTCTCTTAATTCTATGATCTGAGATTTATATTGATGTCATCTCATTGATTTCTCCTAGAAACAAAGATATTATCAGAATTCGATTAAAACTAAAGTTGTATCATTTACGACTAGTAATAAATGCCCTTGTTAAGCTCAGGTCAAAAAAATAATACTAAATTTAAATCTTTCATTAAAACATTGATGGGTGAAAATAAATTTAAAATATAAAAAAATATAGTATTTATATAAAATAAATATATATTGTATTTAGCATTTTAAAGACTATACATGAAAACTTATATAAAAAAAAAGAAAGTAATAAGCTCTGTAAAATCTTGTGAATTACAATATTATTTGAATTAACAAAATCTTCAAGTATTCAGATTTTCTATTAATTTTAAGGTAGAAAAAATATAAGAAAATGTTAAGTTAATGTATTTATCATCTCATCTCTTAATAAGTCATCTAAAAGTAAAATCATTACACCAATTTTCAAACAAGTATATATATGAATTTTTATATTCTTTAAAATTCTATAAATTGTAATATGTGTTGCAATCATTGAAAAAGGATAGATCTATTTAAATTTAAAATGAATGAAAACAATTTTAAATTGAGGAAATATGAATTCCTACTAGTAAAATTGATATCTTGAGCTTTAATCATCTTTAAATTTATATCTATCAAAATTTATTCAAAAAGAAAAAAAAAGGTATAGCTAAACTTGTTTGCATAACTATAAATAAATAAAGAATTTAAAATTAAAGAAACCAAAATTATTAAAAGAAAGTAGTAATGCATTTCTGATGTAATTTGGAATTATCTTTCAGTTCACTTAAACAAAAACAGAAAGAAAATGTTTGTTTGTACAAATTTTTCAGATTGGCCTAAGCCTTCCATTTCCAGTTGGGATGTATTATAACATCAATAGAGGAGTGTTTTACAAAAGAGACTTTTCAAGAAAGAACTTTTATTAAAAGAGATTTTAATGATGTCCCCACCTTATGAATCCAGACCTCATGTATACCTACTACTGGATGAATTGGTACTTAAATGAAAATTTGATTCTTGTCGGATTGATATAAAACATTAAATGGGAAAAAATGAAAGAAAAAGGAAGAAGCAAAGAGATGACTTCATCCAAAGTTGAAACTTCAAGGCCCCAAAATGAACGGCTAATATGGCTTGAAAAGCCTTCTTTTTTCATTTCTTTTTTTAAGAATTGAATAGTCATCAATTTGAGTCTAAGTCCTGTTTGCCAGATCACTCAGACCTCACACAAACCCATAGCCCACCCATGATCATTCCGGACAACACTGTGCGAGAAACATGCAAATATTATTTTGTCCTTGTCAAAGATGCCATGCTTGGAGCCTCCCCTGTGCAGGGAAATCAAAGGATAAGAAAAATTAAATGGACAAAATCTCCTATCGATCCCTAGTCATCATCTTTAGACTTTCCTAGTGTGTACTGCTTTTTCCTATTTAGTCTCACTTATTTTCGAAGCAAAGTTTTAGCCTTCCAAAAGATTTTATTTTTACTTCATCAGAACCTAAAAAAAAAAACTTGCCTTGCAAAAGATAGGTAAATTGGTTATTAAGTTCTTACCCGCTTTACCTTTACCATTTGAAAATAAATGCATTCTTGCATTAATTACCAAAAGCATACTTTATTTTTACTTAGTCATTACCTTTTGTACTGATTTGATATTTACTTTAATTTATTGAGAAATAAGAAATATGAATTTTCTTTTTTTTAAAAAAATTAAGTTTATATTTCTTAATAAATTGGGCACTTAGAAATTTTACAAATAAATGGTAGAGTGCTTAATACTCCTTTTGATAAAAATGCCCGGGGAAATGCACTCAGTAACCACATTTCCTCATTGCTCTCTCATTCTTCTATTGTCTTCTTTCCTATCTTTTTGGCGCACCAACGGCCCCGCCATTAAAGATAACGTCTTCTTCTTTGCCTTGTTTGTGTCTCACTAGAATCTCTTTCCAATTGGGAAGCTTGCATTGGAGTCTTTTACTTAGTTGTCGTCTACTTCTTCATCGGCCCACATTGCTCACCACATTCTTTGGACACCGCAATTGAAGTGGAGCCACAAGGATAAGTGGATACTGGTCTAATAACGGTATAACCCGTGCTCAGCACGGTATCTCCCTACAGTGCAAAATAAATAATCACATATCATTGGACAAGTAGGATAAAATAGAAATAGGGAAATTAGAGCAAAAAGGGTATAGTGAGTGTTTGTTGGAAAAATGAGTGGGTAGTTTCACGACCAGTTACATAACCGTCGGTCAAAATTATAACCATCAATCACAATTGAATCCAAAATCTCCTAGCTTAATATATTATAATGGAAAGAAAAGAAGACAAGTAGCGATAGAAGACAGGTATTCTTTGGGGGAAAAGCTGAGCCCCGTAGCCACTGTGGCGGACTCCGCCACTGGTGGGACTGCTGGGATATGGTGTTCTAAAATTTTTTTTAAAGCTTTGGGGGCTCTTCAATGCTACTCCACTCTAGTAAATTTTTAAAATGAAAATTCAATATATTTGAAAGAGGGATTTAACAGGAAAAATATATTTGACATACTTTTATTTTTTAACCCAGCCAAGGGGAGTGGGGCCCAAGAGAGAGCCAACACACACAAGGAAATATTTGAAGGATTTTATTGTGATATAGGACATACGAAACACGGACAAAAGATCAATCAAACACGCACCACAAGAGGCACAAGATTTACATGGTTCGATTTTTTTAGGCCTACGTTTATAGGGAAGGCGGAAGAGTTTTCACTATGCAATTAGAAGAGTACAGTTTTCGTGGTATGCTTTATGAGCTCACTCTAGAGACAATTAAATTCATTATTTTTACCATTTGTTAACTTTTTAGCTCACTTTAACCTACTTTATTCTATAAAAATAAATATAAACATATTATCCTATCCATTGATTCGGCGTACATTTAATTTCTTAATAAGTTATCGACAGGTGAGCTTCACCAGCCTAAACTTTGTTTAAGAAACATCTCGAGTTTGTACATTGGTCATCGGTCCAAGTTGGGCCCCCACTTTGCTGGTGTGAACAGGGTCAAGAAGAACTATAGATGGGTCAAGCCTAAACATTGTTTAAGAAGCGTCTCGAGTTTCTACGTTGGTCATCGGTCCAAGTTGGGCCCCCACATTGCTGGTGTCAGGGTCAAGAAGAACTATAGATGGGTCAAGCCTGGACATGAACCGGATGAGGCCAAGAACCAGCTCTTTTATTATTATTATTATTAATTGGTAAATTTGTATTAAAAAGGAGAAAAGAAGGGCAAAGCCCCCAAGACAAAGAGAAAAAAGAATACAACCAGATAAAGACAGCAAGAATGGCCATCCCTTAAACAAGAGGGACACTATCCAATAGAAACCATAAGCAGGGAAAAGATCAATAAAAACAGGACATAAGGGAACAGAGAAGGAGAACAGACAGGGGAGTGAAAGGTGAGCTAATCTGTCCACCCAAAAGAGGCCAAGAACCAGCTGTAAGCGAAGACCCAGCAATGGGTCTTCTCTTTCAATGGGTCTTCGCTTACAGCTTATAGCAACGACCTAGCAATATATATTTGCCTTTTTTTCATTCAGAATACGTGGTGCAGCGGTCTTATCTTTTCTTGCACCTTACAAACATGACATTCACATTTAGGAACCGGATCCCCTCTTTGAATCAATCAGAGAACACCACGCGCGGGAGCAGAAGTAAGAGAAACATTTTCTTTTTCTTCCGCCTTCTGATTGGTCCAATCAGAGTCTCCTCGTTTGGGTCAACCAGGGGATCCGTTTCCATTTAGGTTTAACCACTGCATTGTCGCTTGGGTCTGGGCCTGACATGAAGGCCAGTATTGCTACCTCCTTAATTGTGCCAGACTAATCAGAGTAATTAATTAATGACACTGACGCATTTGTTAGTTCACATTTACTGTACTTTCAGTTTATTACAGTCAATGCTCTATAAAATATAATTCACAATTCTGTCTTTTTATTTGTTTTCCTGGTGGTATCACAATATATATTTCCAGTAAGATTTCTTTTGTATAGTCTGTTTTGAACCATATTTATTATTAAAATATTTTGCATCATATAGCATTAGTTGCCTTTATATATGATCAGATAATACAACCTAACTTAGAAAGAGCTTTAACACCATGATCCAACAACAAAAATCAATCATGATAAGGATCGATTTCTGACTATCCTCGAAAGTATGCTGGCGTAGGAGCATTTTACCATAAGCATGGCTATGGCAGAGCCCTCCGGAATGATCCCTAACATAAATTAGATTGCGCTAGCTAGTTTTGGGACTACGATGGTATACTATTCCTTTCATGTAATAGCCAAAACAGTTAAAAATCAAATAAACCATGATGCAACAATATCTGTTCCTTGAATGCCTCTTAACATTCCAATCATACAAAAAGACTGAAGAAATTTAAAACCTACATTTTGTCAAATTCTTTCTAATTATTTTATAGAGAATGGTCAACAGATATTTCTAGAATACAGTAAAGATTACAACCTAAACTTAAAAAATCTAAACATTACAACGTTGTAATAGTATAATTTTATTCACATCAAAACTAGAAAATCTGTTGGTTTGTAAAAGTATCCAATCTTCCTGGAACACATTATACAATATTGTCTGTGCAGCCCGTCTATATGGACGGACTTTTGGGGTCGGTCTGGAGGTTCTCATCCAATATCAATCCTGATATTGGATGAGGAACCCTGCTACATGGACGGAATATGGGGGTCGGCCTTTGGACCGACCCCTTGGTTCTCGTCCAAGGATGATATTGGATGAAAACTAAGGGGTCGGTCTGACCCCCATATTCCGTCTATGTAGAAAAGTCCGTCCATGTGGACCTTTTCTTGTCCGTGATATGCTATACACCTAAGGGTGTCTTCAATGTCAACTTGTGGTCCCGTAACTAGTGACAAGCTTTTGTCAAAGATCTCGGCGGACACTGACGGATATTGCATAATACAACCCACGTTCGGAGAATGTTGGACAATTTTCGATTGGTAATGGAAACAGGGTCTCCTTGTTTGGACGAATCTGGAGGCACAACAAGTGGGGCGGAGGAGAAAGACAGCCTTCTTCGCTGAAGACCCTGTTTAGACGAAATAAGGAATCTATTTCGGACCTGGATGAAGGGGGATCTGTTTCCGTTGATAATGCATGGTACATTCCAAGTGATGGGTCAAGCCCAATCCGGATAGCGGCAATGAGTCAGGTCCGAGTGACCCGGTCCGTCTAGGATCGTGGGTCAGGCCAGAATAGCTCTGTTGAGATCCGGGTCTTGTTAAACGAAGCCTCGTCACCTCAGGCTCCAAGTCATCGCGACGAAGTCCTCCCCTCACCTGCATTTACCAAGTCTCACGGAGAAGATCTCACCTGCCTCCCACCTGACTCGTTCCTCGAGGACACGACTGAGGCTCCAAAAAGACGTTGAACTGATCGCATCCCCAACTGATTGGGAAAGGTTATAAATAGAGCCCTCTCATCACTTGAGAGAGGATCGTTTTTCCCTACTTTCTCATACCTGTAACTCTCTACATTAATCAAACATCACCATTTTGAAGTGGACGTAGGTCACGCTTGACCGAACCACTATAAATCTCCCATCTCTCTTCATTTACTGCATAGCATTAATTATCTGACCGGTGGTGTCCGAAGTTACCTTTTTTGGCATCATCAGTTTGGCACCGACTTCGTTGTCCGGGCATTGGGAAGAAATTTGAAAGATGAGAAAATTAAGAAGAGAGTAAATGGTATATATCACATCAAACTATCATTCTACCTCCCATTGATTTTTTTGTCTCTCTCAGTGCTTGAGTAAAACTTTCACGCTATCTCAGGCTATATCTATTTGCCTCAGCCCCAGGTTTGATGTGTGAGGTCATACGCTCGCGAACCCAATCAGCCGAGCTTACGTTAATCGGCGAGGCATGTCAAACGAAAGGACAAACGAAAGCACGTGGCCAAATGCAAATTTGAAAGATCAGTGGAATCGGGTAGGCACGTCAAACGCCCGGCCAGCCCAAATCTTGGCCCGAGCGGGCCATGGGCCGGGCCTGCAGGCCCGTCAGGGATTTATCCTGGGCCGTGTCGTGCCTCCGTGCCGGGCGTGTTAGGCGTGTCACCTTAAAAAAAAAATTTTCAATTAATTTTTTTCGCCTTTTCTGTATTAAAATTAAAATATAGAATACAAGCACGGAGAATGACAAAGATATTTAAGAGGTTCAGTCAAACTCGACTTACTTCGTTGAGAAGAGAACCATTTGAAAAGATTTTAATGTTGTTTTTTTCATTGCAGATTGATGGACGCTTTTCGAAATGTTGGAGTTTTGGGGTCGGTTGCAAACTCGGGGGGGTGTTGGACTTTTTTTCATTTTATTTGTATATATATTGGACATTTATATCAAACTGTATCGTTATTGATTGTAATATTAGTTTAATGAGACGAATCATTTAATGAAAAATATAGATGGTTGTTTATTTACTTAGTAACTGTTTTGTCATTGCATTTTTACCTTGAAAATAGGTATATGAACAGGTGTATAAACAGGTTTATAAATAGGTTTATAGGAAATTATAATGGAAAAATAATAGGTTATTTAAAAAAAAAACACCTGTGCCGACGAAAATACGGACATTTTCGTCGGCGAAAGTGAAAATTAAATTAAAAAATAAATTTAAAGACTTTTGCCGACGAAAATAGTCGTCGGCAAAATTTAAAAAGCAATTAAAAGAATAAAATAAAGGGGTTATGCCGACGAAAATTATACGTCGGCAAAAGGATGAAAAGAAAATTGTTAAAAAAGGTAACTAATAAAAGAATTAACTTTGCCGACGACGATTTTCGTCGGAAAATATAAAAATAAAAATGCAAAAATAAATAAAAGACTTTTGCCGACGTAGATTATCGTCGGTAAAATATAAAAATTAAATTAAAAAAAATTGAAGCCCTTTCCCGACGCTAATTTTCGTCGGGAAAATGTAAAATAAAAATTAAAAAAAATAAAATGACCTTTGCCGACGAAACCTTTCGTCGGCAAATGCAAAATAAAAATTTCAAAAAAATAAAATGACATTTGCCGACGAAAGAGTTCGTCGGCAAAATGCAAAATAAAAATTAAAAAAAAAAATAAAATGACATTTGCCGACGAAACAGTTCGTCGGCAAAAAGTAAAATAAAAATTAAAAAAAAACTAAAATGACATTTGCCGACGAAAAAGTTCGTCGGCAAAAAGTAAAATAAAATTAAAAAAAAACTAAAATGATATTTGCCGACGAAAAAGTTCGTCGGCAAAAAGTAAAATAAAAATTAAAATAAAATAAAATGAAATTTGCCGACGAAAAAGTTCTTGGGCAAAAGGTAAAATAAAAATTAAAAAAAAAATTAAATGACATTTTCCGACGAAAAAGTTCTTCGGCAAAATGTAAAATCAAATTAAAAAAAAAATTCCCTTTGCCGACGCATTTTTTCGTCGGCAAAAGTAAAAACAAATAATTTTAAAAAAATAAAATCCTTTGACCGACGAAAACTTTTGTTGGGAAAGGTCAAAAAAGCGTCGGTAAAGATCTTATTTTTGCCGACGAAAATAGTTTTCGTCGGTAAAATGCTTTACTGACGGGGTTTTACCGACGAAAGGCCGACGAAAATATGACATTTGGCCGAAAAAAATCGTCGCCAAAAGTGCAGGTTCTTGTAGTGCCCCCCCCCCCCCCCCCCCCCCCCCCCCCCCAATCGTTAGTGGTATTCGTGTGTTTACGCACACACATTTTCATGTGTCTATTAAGATGGCTAGTGCCGCTTGATAATTTGGCACTGATGAGATCTTTGTAATATTTACATTGTGCCTTCTCCTTTGTTCCTCCTTTGGGACAGGGGACAGTAACTTTAACAAAATGATGCCATAATGGAGAAGTCAATCTTATTTTTCTCTCCTTTTTAGTTGTAGAAACCGTGCATACAGGATCTTGGGGATTATTACTATCTACGTCTATGCCATGACTTTGATCTCAATGAATAAATCCAGGATCTTCCTCATTTAGAGAGAAGTCAAGGTTGAAAGGTTGTGATGGTCCAGCCATTTTTCTAAATAAAAGATTTTAAAAAAACTTACATGAATAATTATATATAATGTGTTTTTTGTGATAATTTATATAAGACATGGGAGAAGATGAGACTTAATATATAATATTACTATGAATATTATTACTAAATAAAACTCAAAATTAAAGATAATAAATACCTTTATGAGAGATGGAGAACTAATGGAGAAGTCCTTCTTAGTTGAATCCTCCACTTTAGAGAAGTCACTCTCACTCTTCATTTCTTAATTAGAAAACTTTGTACAGAGAGCTTAGACTTTAAAATGAGACTTAAGAGAGCTTAGAGCCTTAATTAGAACTTTAGAGGGATCGAGTGTGAGAAATGAGAGAGTAGATGAGTATAGAGAAATCAGAGGAATAAGGGCTATTTATAGAATTTCTAAGTGATAAAATGAGATAAAATACCCCCTCATATGACCGTTTTATAGCAGTTGGGAGTATAATGGTAAAAAATGATCAAAAGACACAAATACCCCCCATTTGATCGTTTCTAGCTATTGGGGGATTAAAAAAATATATAAAAAAAACCCATTTAACTGTTTTTTTAGAGGGGGGTGTTTTTAAAAAATATGGCCGTTGGGCCCTTCCGCAGGCCGTGCCCGGGCCGGGCTGTGCTGTGCCCCGTGCCATGCCGGGCCGCCCGCGGGCTTGGGGGCACTGCCCTAGCATGGCACGAATTTTAGCCATTAGATTAAATTAAAGAAAAAGATCAATATAAAATTGCCTTCACTGTCCCTTTTGGACATTATGAATGGAATGTTATGCCCTTTGGGTTAAAAAATGCTCCTTCAGCTTTTCAAGAAATGATGAATGAAAGCTTTCACCCATACAAGATTTTCTCTATTGTATACATTGATGACATTCTAAGCTTCTCTCAATCCAGTGATGAACATTGAAAACATTTAAAAACTTTCAAGTGGATCATTAAGAAAAATGGTTTAGTCCAGTCTCAAAGAAAAATAAATCTTTTTCAAACAAAAATACAATTTCTTGGATATAAAATAACAAATAAAACAATAACTCCCATTGAAAGAGTAATCAAGTTTGCTGATAATTTTTCTGATGAAATAACGAACAGATAAAAAAAAAATTACAAAGGTTTTTAGGATGTCTAAATTATGTATCTGATTTCTATCATAATCTCTCAAAAGAAAGAGATTTTTTACAAAAATGCTTAAAACATTTAGCAGAACAATGGACTCCTCAACATACAGAAGCAATTCAAAAGATAAAAAAAAAAATTAAATCCTTGCCATTTCTAAATATTCCTAATCTAGATCTCTTTAAAATAATTCAGACAGATGCCTCTGAGATAGGATTTAGTGGCATCCTACTTCAAAGAAATGCTCAATCAAAGGAATAGATCGCTAAATTCTATTCCGGCACTTGGAATACAACTCAACAAAATTATTCTACAATAAAGAAAGAAGTCCTTGCTATAGTCTCATGCATACTCAAATTTCAAAGTGACATTTTAAATCAAGAATTCCTTTTACGAATTAATTGCAAATCTGCAAAAGAAGTTTTAGAAAATGATGTCAAAAATCTTACATCGAAACAAATTTTTGCTCGATGGCAAGCTTTACTTGCTATTTTTTATTTTGATATCGAATTTATAAAAAAGGTTCTTCAAATCCTCTTCCCGATTTTCTATCTCATGAATTTCACAGGGTCGCAACAAGGTGAGCAAAGATGCCTCCAAAATGAAAAGGAGAAAATCCCGTCATTGACACAATCAATATCCTGTCCAACAATAAATTCAATGCCTTAAATACCTCAACAATGCTCCAAGCACCTTATCCTTCCACTTCTTTCAAAAAATCTCAATACATTAAGAGCTTTGAATATCCTATTTTCTCTCTTGATGATAGAATGCATGCCAACCTCACCATTGATCAAGTCATTCCAAAACTATTCCGCAAAAATAGCCATTTTGTACCTAAAGCCATCAATATCTCTTACAAATATTATGAAGCAATTTTGTCTCAGTCTAAAAGTACAATCATATCAGTACTCTTGTAGATCACGATGGTGAACATGCCTATTCAAAAATGAAGATTCTGCATATCCATTCTCCCACTGAATAGGCGGACAATTTATCATTTCCAAAAACAGTCTTAAACCACAATGGAAGTTCTTGGCCCTATGATTATTGGGATTATATGAATGCTTGGAATACACTTTGTTATATCAAAATTCAAAAAATTATCATTCATGGTATATCAGTTTTTCATCAAAATGCAATAAAACTATTCCCCATTGGTTCTAAAATAATTGGTGGATCCGTTTTGGACCACAATCCTGCATACTTTCAGATGCCCTATCAAGCCATTATCAATCATTTGTATCCCATACCTGTTTTGAAATTCCTGATCCTTTGTATTCTTTCTTTAAATTTATCTCTTCCTCCACTATCCCATGGATTCTTGGATGGAAATATGGTAAATCTCCTACAATGAAGCCATTATGCCTTGTTCGCATTTCTTATATAAAATGGTGGGATAAATTTGACATCTCACAGTTTCTCAATAAATCTCATCATTCCTCCCCTCAAGCTTCTCTCATTACTCAACTCCCTACGGCATATCCTCAATCCTCCAAACCGCAAGCGGCTTGCAATACAGTTTTGCCAAAGAGTTTTAAAGATGCCGTTCATGGCGAATCATCATCTCCAACTGCCCCGATCAATACTCAGCAACATATGGATCTTCTTCAAGAAATACAGCGAATGAAAAATGAAATTCAATTTCTCAGAGATCCTATCATAAAGAAATATGGCCGATTTATGCAAGAAGCCTCTTCCTCTAATGGTTCCGTCAACAATAACGATGATTCTGATGCAACTATGCCTCCCTCTGGTGAGCCAGACGAATTTTGACAATAAAGAAGAACACTGACTGTTAAGTTCGAAAGATCTTGAAGCTTCCTTGAATCCATCTCATGCAGCAATTATTCTCGAAATTTGCTGAAATACAGCAATGTCAAATGCAGCTTTCACAAATCTATATTTACATGGTTCGATTTTTTGGCCTACGTTCACAGGGAAGATAGAAGAGTTTTCACTATGCAATAAGAAGAGTACAGTTTACGTGGTATGCGTTCTGATCTCACTCTAGAGACAATTAAATTCATTATTTTACCATTGGTTAACGTTTTATCTCACTTTAAACTACCTGACTATATAAAAACAAATATAAACATATATTATCCTATCCCTTGATTCGGCGTAGATTTATTTTCTGAATAAGTTATTGAAAGGTGAGCTTCACCGGCCTAAACATTGTTTAATTAGATGCGTCTCGAGTTTGTACATTGGTCATCGGTCCAAGTTGGGGCCCCATTTTGCTGGTGTGGATAGGGTCAAGAAGAACTATAGATGGGTCAAGCCTGGACATGAACTGGATGAGGCCAAGAACCTGTTTTTTTTTTTTTTTTGTGTGTGTGTGTGTGTGTGTGTGGGTGGGGGGGGGGGGGGGGGGGGGGGGGGCGCTAATTGGTAAATTCATATTAAAAGGAGAAAAGAAGGGCAAAGCCCCCTAGAAAAAGAAAAAGAAAAAAAAAAGAACACAATCAGATAAAGACAACAAGAGGGGGGGGGGGGGGGGGGGGGGGGGCTAATTGGTAAATTCATATTAAAAGGAGAAAAGAAGGGCAAAGCCCCCTAGAAAAAGAAAAAGAAAAAAAAAGAACACAATCAGATAAAGACAACAAGAATGGCCATTCCTTAAGATCCTATTTATTTATTAGAATTCCTGACTAGAATTTTAGTGGTTGGGGTTTTTGAAATAATTTGCATCATATAGCATTAGTTGCCTTTACATATGATCAGGCAATACTATTTGGCTTTATGATCAGGAAATACTATTTGGCTTAGAAAGAGCTTTAAAATTATGATCCAACGACAAGAATCAATCATGATAGGGATCGATCTCTGACTATCCTCGAAAGTATGCTGACGTAGGAGTATTTTACCATAAGCATGGAGCACTATGGCAGAGCCCTCTGAAATGATCCGTGACATATATTAGATTGCGCTAGCTAGTTTTGGGACCACGATGGTATACTATTCCTTTCATGTAATAGCAAAAACAGTTAAAAATCAAATAAACCATAATGCAACAATATCTGTTCATTGAATTGTTCCTAATTAATATTCCAATCATACAAAAAGACTATGAAGAAATTTAAAACCTACATTTTGTCAAATTCTTTATGATTATTTTATAGAGAATAGTCAACAGCTATTTCTAGAATGCAGTAAAGATTACAACCTAAACATTACAACGTTGTAATAGTATAATTTTATTCACATCAAAACTAGAAAATCTGTTGGTTTGTAAAAGTATTCAATCTTTGTGGAACACATTATACAATATTGTCTGTGATATGCTATACAGGATGTCTTCAATGTCAACTTGTGGGCCCGTGACTAGTGAGTAGTGACGAGCTTTTGTCAAAGATCTCGGCGGAAACTGACAGAAATTGCTTAATACAACCCAGGTTCAAAGAATCTTGGACAATTTTGGATTGGTAATGCATGGTACAATCCAAGTGTATTTATAATCGGCACCGACTAAATTCTCCGGGCCCGGGTGGTGGCCTCCCCAAATTTCACTCACTGTGTTCATCGGGCTATGTCCTAATGCATTAGTGATTTTTTTATGCTGAGATCTTTAGGTGATTATGGAGTGCCCCAACTAATGGTGCTACCAAGCGTTGATAATCAGCACCGACTTTGCTGTCAAGGCATTGGGAAGAAATTTGAAAGATGAGAAATATAAGAAGAGAGTAAATGGTATATTTCACATCAAACTATCATTCTAGCTCCCATTGGTTTTTTTATCTCTCCCGGTACTTGAGTATAACTTTCACGTAAATCTATTTGCCTCAGCCCCAGGTTTTAATGTGTGAGGTCATACTGATGTCACTCGCTTGCGAACCCAATCATCCGAGCTTACGTTAATCATCGTCCTTTTTCCTTGTTTGCACGCCATATGAGCCGGAAAGGCCAAACCAAAGCACGTGGCCAAATGCAAATTTGAAAGATCCGTGGAATCGGCTAGGCATGTCAAACGCCCGGCCCGCCCAATTCTCGGCCCGAGAGCGAGACATGGGCACAGGATCTGTACGGGCATTTAGGGCTCATTGGAGGCTTTAATGTAGAGTTGAGCAGTGAATGTTATTTTGAAGAAATAATAAAATATTAATGGATTATGATGATATTTTATTTTTAGTTGTTTAAGGAGGAATTTTTTTGATTTTTTTTTATTAAAAATGGGAGTTTTTTTGTCTTTTAGTGGTTACTTTTTGACTTTTTAAAAAAAAATATGGTGGGAAGTTTGAGATAAAGTGCTTTTGGTGGGATTTTTTTTTTAAAAAATGGGGATTTACTTAACTTTAACTTTACAAGTAGAGTTCCCAAACATGCCCTTTAATTATTTTTTTAGGGATTTATCATGAGCCTGGTATGTTCGGCGTGCCTCTTTAATTATTTTTTTCTAATTAATTTTTTTCGCCTTTTCTGTAATAAAATTAAAAATTATAATACAAGCACGGAGAATGACAAAGATATTTAAGAGGTTTAGTCAAACTCGACTTACTCCACTGAGAAGAGAATCATTTGAGTTTTAACTTCTTGAATGTCTGTAAATAAGATTACCCTTAAGACCTTACAATCTTTTTAGAGAATAAACAAAAAAAAGAATAAAAAACTTGTATATTTACAAATTACAATGAATTAAAAGTAAAAAATCAGATTTATGGCCCACAAATGTATTCTATTGGATCATTTGAAGGCCCCTTTAATCTTGTCTCTTGATGACTTGATCTTTGGCCCTCCAAAAACTTCTTAGAGAGAGTGAAATAGTTGAATATTTTGAGAAAGAGTTAGAGAGTGAGAAAATTGTATAAATTGGTGAGAAATGAGAATGGGAGGGTTAGAGTATTTATAAACTTTGTAAAATTGAAAATGATACAAAATACCCCTTATATAATCATTTTATGGCTGTTGGGGGTGGTAAAATGGACAATTTTATAAAACTAGCCATTTTTGGACGGGCCAAGTGGGCCGGGCCTGGCGGGCCGACCATTATGGATGGGTCGGCCCGCAACAGGTCGTGCCGCGGGCCGTTGACTGGCCACGGCCCGGCCCGGCCCATTTGACATCTCTAGAATCAGCATTGAAGCAAAAAAAAAAAAAAAAAAAAGTTGTCGAATGAATGTTTTATAGATATTGTCTTTTATTATATGTTAAGACATTTTGAATCGTTGCAGAGGAAGGAAAGATAAAAAAAAAACGTAGTTGTCGAATGAATGCATGCATCATCATTCATAATATTCAAATGCAATTGCATTACCATTAGTTTTGGCCCCGGGCATGAAACACGACTAGGGGATTTCTTTAGATTCAATTTCAAATCAATCAAAGATAAAAAGATTAGATAGGAGCATTGATATGGAGTAGGTTTGTTATCCCATCAATGAATAAACTTGGGAGCAATTGTCAAAGATAATTCATACTTTTAATTTAGGGGGCGGACCTATACATATGTTGTTTTGGGTGTTAGGACAAAAAGAGCTTGTCAGGCCTCAAAAGCTAGAAAAGTGAACAAAAATAGCTCAAAAGTATTTTCTACCAAAACCGAGGCAGAGAGGTACCTCGCTATAGCGAAGGTGGCAAGTAGAGCTCAGTTGGATCTGGACTCTAGGTGGAAGTTTGAGAAAATCTTCTAATCTAAGTGGAATATTATTAGGAGTCTTATGTACGAATTTGAGGCTATATATTGGGTGTTTCTCACAACCCAAAAGGACACAAATTATCTCTCAAGTTCTGAATTAGTCATCTAATTGAGAGAAATATTCTCTAGAGATTTTTGAATAGTTGTGCTGCCAAGTACTCTAGAGATGCAGGTTCTTCTGCATCCCTTGTAGAAGATCATCTTACTTAGAAGATTTGAGAAGTCAAACGCTGGATTGAGTCTGTTACAATCAACTGTGTGAAGTCCTTAAAGCGTGAAGCAACACAAGGTAACTTCAGTCTTCAGATAAGGGATATCTGGGGAGGAAATCTGAGTTTCTTGTAATTGTAAGATTCATAGTGTTTGATTTGATCCAGTTCGGATCGGTGTTTTTTTACCTGGTTAGGGTTTTCCACCTTAAATTTGGTGTCCTTATGGTATGTGCTTGTGATTTTATTTCCGCTGCTTAGATTGTTAGTTTTTTTTCACACTAGTGGGTTGATTTATTGAGTGGACCAATCTAGAGATCTCGGATCCTAAACCTTCAATTGGTATCAGAGCGGGTTACACTAATTTGCTGTGTTTGATTTAAAGAGATTTCTAGAATGGTGTTCAATCGAGAAGGGACATCAACTTCTAAGCCCCCTTTGCTAGATGGCTCTACTAATGCATATTGGAAGCAAATGATGATTGAGTTCCTTAAGTCCGTTGATGATGATGTTTGAGATATTGTTGAGGAGTGCTACTCCAGACCAACAATTGTGGTTAATGGACAAATTGTTCCTAAACCTAAAACCGAATGGACTAAGGATCGATGAGAAGCATGCATCCAATTGTAATAACAAGACAGTGAATAGTATATACAATGGAGTGTCTGCTGAAGAGTTCCGTATGATTTCCACTTGCAAAACTACAAAAGAAGCATGGAAAGTCTTACAGATAAAGTATGAGAGTACAGACACGGTGAAACAATCTAAATTGCAAAGGTTGACTAAAGAATTTGAAACCATTGTGATCATGGTTTTAAAAATCGGCCGATACCGGTTCATATCGGCTGATATGAACCGGTATCGGCCAGTACCGAGCCGATATCTCATTGAGATATCTGTCTCGGTTATATCGGCCTCCGTATCGCTAAAATATCGCGATATATCGGCCGAGATGAAGTTCATCTCGGCCGTAACGATATATCGGCCGATATTTTCAAAATATCGGCCGATATTATATAAAATACCCCCCAAAATATATTTTTTTAACTATTTTCCCATCTTTATCTTCTTCCCCTCTCCTCTCATCTCCATACTCCTTAGAGCAGCAGCCACCATATAAGTAACGGGAGTTGCAAGACTATATAAATTAAAGGGACACATGTTCTTAAGAAGGGACATTTGTTTTCAAATTAAGAACTTCATAAAAAAATTTGGTGGCGGCCGTTACGTATCCTTCATAAAAAGCTCGACCCGCGCCGGGGGATACCCCCGGACCCCCTCTGCGAAGCGCATGTTTTAGAGAAGTGGCAATCAAGAAGACAAAAGGATCCTACTTGACCATGATAACTAGGACTCTTTTGCTAATTGTCTTTCTTTTTTTGTGCTAGATATGATATTAAACCTATTTAATTATGTTTGGAATGATATAGTAATAAAAATTGTGTAATACACTAATTCATGAACCAAAAGGCTTTATATTGAGTTAGATTTGATGTTACTCACTTATTTTTCCCTAGATCTAGTATTTTAAAGTGTAGATCTAAATTTTTTTATTTCCAAAATTTTGGGCTTTTCTTGAAATCAATTACATTTTTAAACATTAGTGTTCAAATGCATTGATAATGTGTTAGTTTAAAATAGATCTATACTTTTGGAACAAAAAGGTATGAGTTTTTGCCAAAAATTGTGGTTGCATTATGTCAAATTTATGATATTTCATCTTATTAATCATGAGCATCAATAATGATTGCATTATATAAAATACTGGAGAATAAAGCGAACAGCGACACAGACAGGACTCATAACTTAAGGTGACCGAGATTTTGATTTATTGTTGTTACTAATGAAAAAAATATTGTTTTCCAGCATTTTCTAATATTCTGGATTTTTTTAATATTTTTGCGAATTTCTTTGGATTAAAAAAAAATTCACACCGCGACGACCTCGACGGACCAATATCCGCGACGATATCGGTTTTTCGGCCCGGCCGATACCGCGACCGATACCGAGATTTTAAACCATGTCCGCGACGATATCCGCGACGATATCGATTTTTCGGCCCGGCCGATACCGCGACCGATACCGAGATTTTAAACCATGATTGTGATGGAAGAATCAATTTTATGCTAAGATGAATGATATTGTCAATCTGTTTTCAATCTAGGTGAGGAAATTTAAGAAAACAATATTGTTAAGAAAATTTTGAGGTCTCTACCTTCGAGGTTCGATTCTAAAGTTGATGCTATAGGAGAAAAAAAGAATCTTGATACCCTCAAGGTCAACCAACTGGATGGAAATCTTCAAACCTTTGAAGCAAACTGTTTGGATAAAGAAAATCAAAAGAGAAAGGTATTCCTTTGAAAGCCAACTTAGAATCAATAAAGAAATTAACCTGAAAAGAAAATTAAGTCTGATTTGAATCTGAGGCTGAAGATGATATGGCTGAAATGTTTAATTACTTCAAGAAGTACATGAAGTCAAAACAAGTCAAGTGGAAGAGTTCTAAATTTGAGAAGAAGGATTCTGCGAAAGGAACTAAGTGTTTTGAGTGCCAAGGCTACGGACACTATGCGAATGAGTGTGCCAATAAGAAAAATGGTACACAGAAAAAGCTCTCAACACAACTTGGGAGGAAGAGTCATCAGAAGAAGAAAACGATCCTTCAATTGATACTTCTAAAACTGTGAATAGTAAGTTTGTGGCTTTCATTGCTAAGTCTCTGTCTGACAATGATACTGATGAAGATCATGATGATGAGATGTCAAATCAAGATAAAGATTATAAAGATTGTACCATACTACCTATGCTGATTGTGTCAAGATGACTAAATATGGCAATAAGATCACTATCAAGTTTAAGGCTGCTCAAAAAGAAAATCCTCCATTGAAAATTGAATTAGAGCAAGCACTTGAAAAGGCTTATCTCTTGGAAAGTCAGAAGAACTGCATAGCTGAAAATTTGACTACTGATGGTCAGAAATTCAAGAAGGCTAAACAAGAGATTGAGACATTAAGAATAGAGTTACAGAAGGTACAAGGTGAAAATAAAGTTTGCAAGGAAGATTGACGATCACTCTGTCTGAGTTAGAACTAAAACAAGTTTCACTAAACAAGATGAACACTGGTTCGAAGACTCTTATAAATATATTTTGCAGTCAGAAGTCTCAGTTTGACAGAAGCGGTCTCGGTTATGATCATGGTACATCCACTTCAAATGCTAAAGGTAAAATAATTTTTGTTTCAAGTGTTGCACGTGCTACTCCATATGCTGCACTTTCAGATAATGTGTCGAGTAATTTCAAGAAAAAGAATGTGTCACGCGCTGCACGCAGATCCACTTGTCACCATTGTGGAAAGAAAGGACACATTCGTCCCCATTGCAAGAAGCTACACAGTCAACCCAATACCAAGCAATGGCGGAAGAAATTTTCTCCACCTAAAACGACTCCTATTTGGGTAAGAAAGTCTGATTTGCCTAAGGAATTTGCTCACACTGTACTCAAGTGTAGGTGGCTAATTATAGAAAACCCTGATCACAGAGGTCAGGCCCCCACCCCTAGTACTGATACGAAGATCATAGTGAGGGGGAGTCAAAATTGAGGGGGAACTACTGCTGGATCCAAATTGACAGAAGTTGCATTATTTTTTTTTGTCAATTATGGACAAATACAGGGGGAGAAGAATGAAGCCAGAGGAAGTTCTACAAGCTAAGGCAATTCGAGATCTATAGTGCTGATGTTTTTTTTAAATTCAATGTATTTTGGACTCTTCTTTTGGGTAGATCATATTGTATTGTTCTAGGGAGATTTTTCCAAGAATTGCCAAAAGGGAGAGATTGTTAGGATAAAAAGAGCTTGTCAGGCCTCAAAAGGTAGAAAAGTCAACAAAAACAGCTCAAGAGTATTTTCTTCCAAAACAAAGATAAAGAGGTACCTCGCTATAGCGACAATGACGGGTAGAGCCCAGTTGGATCCGGACTATGAGTGGAAGTTTGAGAAAATCTTCTATTCTAAGTGAAATATTATTATGAGTCTTATGCACGAATTTGGGGATATATATTGGATGTTTCTCACAACCCAAAACGACACAGATCATCTCTCAAGTTCTGAATTAGTAATCTAATTGAGAGAAATATTCTCAAGAGATTATTGAAGAGTTGTGTTGCCAAGTACTCTAGAGAGTCAGGTTCTTCTGCATCCCTTGTAGAAGATTATCTTCTTACGTAAAAGATTTGAGAAGTCAAGCGCTGGATTGAGTCTATTGCAACCAACGGTGTGAAGTCGTTGAAGCGTGAAGCAACACAAGGTAACTTCAGTCTTTAGATAGGGGATATCTGGGGAGGAAATCTGAGTTTCTTGTAATTGCGAGATTCATAGTGTTTGATTTGATCCAGGTCGGATCGGTGGTTTTTTACCCGATTAGGGTTTCTCACCATAAATTTGGTGTTCTTGTAGTCTGTGCTAGTGATTTTATTTCCACTGCGTAGATTATTATTTTTAGCACACTAGTGGGTTGATTTATTGAATGGACCAATCTAGAGATCTCGGATCCTAATTCTTCATTGGATCAGGTTATAAAATCCATATAAAAATTCTGGATTTGATTCCAAAATTGATGTGAAAATCCAAGGTCCTCCCCTCAAAGCAAAATGAAACTCCTGGATTTGCTACGGAAAGTACTGAGCTATTTGTTTGGATTGGCTCCCTCAAATGAAAATCTTGGATCCAATACGTGCTATATTTAGTGTCAAATTATCACATTTGAAATCATAGGTTCTAAAAGTGATAATAGGAATGTCGATATAACCATGATTGATATGTTTTTTTTTTTCTACTAGAGATTATTTGTGGGGCATCGGTAGGACTATCCACGAGCAAACTCATAGTCTACCTTGCAGATGAGACTTTTCTAAGCCAAATCGTTTTAGCTGGACATTTGCTATTAATGGTCTCCCCCGTGGAAATTTCTCTAATGAGAGCTACTAAATGCACCTCCCATTTCTCTCTACATAACCCACGTGAGGGATGAGTGTGCAAAGAGAAACAGGGGTGGGGGGGAGATGGGTGGGCCCGAACCAAATACGTAGTTTGACATTTTAGACAATCCAGAATTTTCATGTGCCTTTTGGTGGTGAACCCAAAATTTTTACATGGCTCTTACTGGCTGACCGAAGAGCCCATGTCGGGATGTCCCTGTCAGGCATACGTGCAATTAAGCATGCCAAATGGACCAGGCCAAGCCGAACCAGTCAACGGCCCATGGCCCGACACGGCCCGATCAACGGCATGACCCGTGACATGGGCCATGCTGGGCTGACGTGCTTATGCTTGTTGGCCCGTTTGGCTCAGCCCGCCAGGCACGCCTAACATGTTAGGCTGCCATCTGCGGCCCGCCAGGCACGACAGGCCCGGCCCACCCAAAAATGGCTATTTTTAAAAAAATTATCCATTTGAGCCCCCCAACACCCATAAAACGGGGATATAAGGGGTATTTTATGTCCTTTTCAATTTTACAAAGTCTATAAATATCTTTCAATCAAAGTTTTATTTACCAAAAAAAAAAAATACAAAGGATGTTAAATAGACTTTATGAAAAGTTAAAAGTCAAAATATTGCTTTGTAGTGAAGCGCACGAGGGAGGACTTCACGTTGGAAAAGTCAGTTTGGTGTTATTGCGGGAAGCAAGGAAGGTTTTGATGGAGTGATGGCGGGAATCGAATGCTCCTTCCCTAATTTTTTTTGAGCCCTGCTACTTGGAGGGAATATTGGGACCGGTCCTTGGACCGATCCCAATGTCCCCTCCAAATATCATGATATTTGGAGGGGACATTGGGATCGGTCCAAGGACCGGTCCCAATATTCCCTCCAAGTAGACTTTTTGATTTTTTTTCTCTTTCTTCCCTCCTCTCTTTTCCTTGCTCGCCACCATAACCCTTCATCCCTAGCCCTTTATCCCTTGCCCTTCTAAGGCAAAGGCTAATGCTCATCTCTCTCTCCCAGGCATTCCAGAAAACTCTCTACAAGTTTTGCTGAAAATGTATTTGTTGCCTGGGCTAGAAGGCATGTTCCCTTAATCTCACTGCGTTTTCCCTTGTCTCTTGACCATTCATCTCTATTATCAGAAAATTATTTTTGCAGCATTAAATCAGAAAGGAACAGCGATTGGGAAGACTATAAGAAGCTGTCTATGCTGAATTCAATTGGGGTTATTTCAATTT
This sequence comes from Litsea cubeba, assembly GCA_012931725.1. Lineage (NCBI taxonomy): Eukaryota > Viridiplantae > Streptophyta > Magnoliopsida > Laurales > Lauraceae > Litsea > Litsea cubeba. The sequence goes on from CM022951.1 coordinate 4,138,823, forward strand.
GACTTCATTCATATTTGATTTTTCTATCTTATGGGTGGGTTCAAACTTCACAGTAGATTCTCATTTTCATATGGAGTAGTTTTGAGTTGCACACCAAGTGTTTGAAGAAAAAACCGATTGAAAAGAACATGCTGAAATGAACAATTCTAGTAGCCATACCCAAACAAATAATCTCCCCGCACCTCCATTAACGTTGCCTTAATGTCAGCCTATTAGAAGCTGATCTAAGAGATGATCTTAAGGATTTCTACACAGCTGATCTAATATGGTTCATATGAAAGTGACTGACAGTGCATCGTAGGATTTAAGGGAGCTTATCTTCTAGTACTGTATGCAAGTCTGAACATGCATGGATTTCCATTTAAGCTCATGAGCACCAGACTGTACATGACATAAATTGTTAAGATCATGATATTGGGATGTGCCCCCACATTGGGAATTAGCCAATTAAACCAAAATGCATTAGTCCCCTTTGGCCTTGTTTGGATGTACAAAATCCCACTCGAAGGTAATTTTAAAGATTTGTGGATATGAGTTTCATTGAACCCAATCATGGTTTTTGTATGATACTTCTGTTCATGCCACCAAGATTACAAGCATGCATACGAGCTCCTAGCTATAGGTGTAATATACACATTTATTATAAATGCTCATTTACATTTGACCGGTATGCATACTAATATTATAGGTTATGATGTAGATTCCTAACTATGTTGGTCAAAGGCCAAAGGCATATTGATGATAGTACCACCCAAATATGTTAGATGTTAAGAACTTTGGCACTTCTATAATTTTACGTGAGCTCATTTTATTTACCTACAAGGCTCCAATATTTTATGTAATTACCTTATAAAAAAAGATATATAAATTATTGAGTTAGTATACATTAAAAGTTGTTTTTCTATATGTCTAACCAAACAACCTTGAAAACTCTTGCTGTTACAAAGCAAGTGCAAAATTTAAGACAACCAAACAACATTTTCTTTCACAAAGTTGCAATTATGAAGTCTCTTTTTAACGACTATTTTAGTTAAGCACTTTTTACTTTTAACAAGCCCAACCAAACACACTGTTAGAGAAACAAAAAAACAGTTTGGCTGGTAAACCGACTACTAAAGCACAAAAGTTTGATAGTCATTTTTGGGGGGCTTCTCATGGAACCAAGGACTTCAATGACCCGTCAGCCATTCGTGCAATTGACTCATGCACCGTCAACCCTCTTCCAATGAAGTGATCTTCATCTACCTATACAGTTTGGGTTTGGGTGCCCAATTGTCATATTTATTAGTCTAGCCTGATCCGTCTCTGTCCCACGTAACTGATGGAACAAGAAGAGCCTGTGTCCAGTGTACGGGGTCTTGATTTTGAAAGGAACAGAGGATCAGGGTTCAAACGCAGAAAAACAGAAAAATTCTAAATAACTGCTGTTAAAAAAGTATCTCTCCTAAAAAGATCCACTAGGATTTACGATGATCATGAAAGCCAGATAGATGAAAAGATTATATGAGACCTACTTATATGCAAAATTTGGACTCCATTAATCATCTTAATCTTTGATCCACCACCCTGTAATTTCACGACTTTAGAGGTATCATTTCTTATGATTTCAATCTAATGATGAATTAAAAGTGGGATCATAGTCGAATTTGGACTTGTGACTATTCATGGTGGGGCAGTGTGTGTGAAAAGACGAAATTGACTCAAGGTGGGCCCCTTGACAAAAAAAAAAAAAAAAAAAGAGGAACAGAAAATTGGATGTTTTTAAAATAGGGCATTTTGGAGAATTGACTATATAAACTGGGCCACCATTTGAAATTCTTATTAGGAAAGTTTGGCCCAAATAAAGTACAAGAATTTGCCGTTTATATGTGGGCCCCAATAACTGATAAGGATCCGAACGTCTTTGGCATCAGGGGTCATATATAGGTGGGGTACTGGCTCTTTTGTTAAATCAAAGGGAAGAAAGATTGGTGACTGGTGAACATCAGGTCTGATAAGAGATTTTCAACAAAAACAGCAGCATGTAAATCACCTCCTCCTCTCCACACCATGTAGAGTACTAATGGGAGAAACTATTATACATACATTGCATCTTACTATTTAAGGAAAGAGATGGCCCTTTTTAATTTTCCATGTTCACACCTGGGCATTTAATAACTTTGGCCCGTACCTTGAATTTAGATACAAGTTTCTTGGGAAGCAAGTCTCATCGTACGATAGACACATGGTGTGTAGGCCATAGTTATTAATTTCGTACGGTTTCAGCTAAAATGGTTGAAAATTTTCATTTCGGTCGAGTGCCAAAGAACATGTCGATTTGAATTTCAGTCAATTTCGGCCGAAAATGAAGATTTCGGCCGAAGTGGTATTTTACATGATTAATTTTTTTCACTTTTTTTACACATATATTTTGTATTTCTTATATTTTCCCAAAATATAATTCCAAAAGAATTACTATAATGGATTAAATCTATATTTATTACTTTTTTTTACATATATATGTATATATATTATGTTATATTTTTCCTGAAATGTAATTCCGAAAAGTTTCGCCGAAATTCTAAATCAGCCGAAACTTTTCATTTTGAAGGCCATAGCGAAATGAGGTCCAAAATGATATTAACAACTATGGTGTAGGCTCTTTCTTTCCGAAAGAGAATTTCTCTTGCTCTTAGACTGTTAATTTTGAGAAAACATTATTTGAAATAGTTAATAAGGGCGACCAAAAAAATTGGTGGGCTTTAAAAAAAATGAAATTTGGACAAGCCTAGCCCTCAGCTTAAAAAGAAAGAAAAAAAAAACTTCCTTTGTGGGCTTTTTAGAGCCTGGCCTAGCCAAATACCCTCATAGGAGAGCATGGTTGTCAAAATTCAATCATATACAAGGACAAATCTAGGCAAGTAAATCTGGCATGGCACGGCCCACTCGCGATCGGGCCCAGTCGTGTAGTGCCCAATCCCTTGGGGGTCAACCATACGGCCCTGGTCGTGCCCTGCAGCTCACCCCCACCCCACGAAGATCGATGGAATTGGACTATTGGACTTGGACTTAAAATCTTGGACCGATTCCATTAAAATGAACAAATTAAGAGAAATAAATTAGTACAATAACACTAATGATGTTTTGAAAAAATGCATCAAATAAATTATATTTCCTTAAAATTTAAGTTACAAAAGTTAAAATAATTACAATTTAGAACTTGGATCAATATATAATGAAATTCAAACCTCATGAGAAATGAAAAAATAAAAAATTACAACTTTGAAAACCTATGATACATTCTAAAAAATAAATTACAACTTTGAAAACCTATAATATATTCTAAAAAATAAACTACAATTTTAAAAACCTATGATACATTCTAAAAAAAATTATAATTTTGAAAACCTATTATACATTCTAAAACATAAATTATATTATGATATCATATATGTAGCTCCAATAGCTCATCTTCTATCTCAAAATCATCCAACATGTATTGTGTTCTATCATCAGCTTAATACCAATCTCGTAAGCGCATGCAGGTCTCCATAGTTTCGTCTGATAGTGTAGTCCTCCTAAGTTCAATAAGGCACTCACTTGCACTAAATGCCTGCTCCGATGCAACTTAGACATTGTAATTGTTAGTACATCACGGGCCATGGCGAAAAGAACAGGAAACTTAGTTTCATATGATTTCCATCAGGCCAAAAGATCAAAAGCATCTTCATCATCATTCGGGATTAGAACATGATCGCTTCCGAGGTAAATTGTTAATTCATTAAAGTTGTAAGAGGATCCTCCAAAAGAAGAGGAGTCATATCCGTGAGATTTCCTCATAATACCCCAAATGACCTTCTTTTTTTCTTTATGTACCTAGGGAGGACCTGTTGGGACTGCGGGTATTACGGATCTACCCAATCAGATAGCATAATCCAAATGAAGTATTTATAATTGTGTTCTAACTGTAGACATGTCATTTATATTAGTTGTATCCATGTTAGAGTTTATTTCTTCAATTAAATTCTCCACACCTCTTAATTTCAATCTAGGGTCTAATGCAGCAGATACACAAAATGTTAAAAGAGCTATCCTCCAATATTGTGAAGACTTTGCCTCCATTTGCACACACATAAGTTGAAAAGGCTGAAAATCTCTATATATCACAAAAATGGTAAAGCTTGAGTTGATGTGGGATTATATACCCCAGCAAAAATTAAGGTTGTATCATGAAGAACTTCCAAAAAATCTCTTATTATCTCAAAAACAATCCATCTATCATCACTTATATAAATATTTTCATGTGTTAATTAAAGCTGATAATATTGATTGAGTGTCATTTATAGGCGCATGCTTGTTTTAACATTTTATAGGTAAATTCTATATCTATGTTTTACATCTTGAGAATTTTTTTTTTGGGTCTTAGACCCAAATTTATACATATATTCATCCACCATTGTTTTCGCGAGGAGCAATAAAAAATGAAACCTGCAATCCATTTAATGACCTCTAAATCATCTTTAATAGATTTTACCCTTACTTGTACGATAAGATTTATGATGTGACATGTACAAATATTATGAAAGAGAGCTTCATTTAAATCAAGTTGAAGTGCAAGTTTTAGTATATCTGCTGCGGCATTGTTAGAGCTTGCATTATCTAAAGTTATAATAATTATTTTATTTTTAATATTATATTCTCTAAGTTTCTCAAGGATGGTGGACCCCATCCTAACTCCAGTGTGTGGGAACTCTAGTAAAGAAAATACAATCATTTTTTTCTGCGTCACTCAATCACTATCAATATAATGTGATGTGATTGCAATGTACCCCGCATTTTGTTTATAGGTCCATAAACTTGACGTTAAAGCCACTTTTCTAGGTATCTTTTGAAAAATCTTTTTTAAATTCCCTTTTTCTTTCAAAAAAGTTTTTACTACATCATTTCTGGCCGCAATAACTCTAGATATTTTCTGCCATGAATGAGCAAAGGCTTCCCCAAAAAATCTTTCAAAGTGTTGGTCTTCGACAAGTATAAATGGTAATTGGCGAATAATTATAAACCTTACTAGTTGATATCTAGCATTATTAGGGTCAAAGGTAAAAACTTCTAAACCATCACTTGAATTCGTTTAAGAAAGTTGTGTTTGGATGGTCCCACTCCCTGCCCCACAATTCCAACACTATTCGTGCGTCTAAGTACACACGATATCATGTGTCTAAGAAGGTGGCCAGTTGCCACCTGCTAATCTGGAACTGATGAAATCTTTGCAATATTTACATTGTGCCTTTTCATCTATCCCTCCTCTGGGATTTGGGACCTGAACTCTAACTAAATGCTCCCATACAAGAGAAGTCACTCTCCATTTTCTCTTCTTTTTAGTTGTAGAACCTGAGCCTTTCAGGCCCTTCATCGCCAGCAGGTTCGGGTTTTTGGGGATTATGACTATCTACTTCTATCATCTGATTTTGATCTAAATTAATAAATGCAGTATCTTCCTCATTTAGAGAGAAGTCAAGGTTGAAAGGTTCTGATGGTCCAGCCATTTTTCTAAAAAATAGATTTTCAAAAAATCTAAAATAGATAATTATGTATAATGTATTTGTTGTGCTAATTTATATAAGAAAGGGGAGAAGATGAGACTTAATATAAAATATTACTATGTATATTATTACTAAAAAAATCAAAATTAAAAAGAATAAATACATTTATAAGAGAGGAAGAGCTAATGGAGAAGTCCTTCTTCAATATCTCCTTCACTTTAGAGAAGTCACCTTCACTCTTCACATCTTAGAGAGCTTAAACTTTAGAAAGAGACTAAAGAGAGCTTAGAGAAAGCTTGGAACCTTAGAGGGATTTAATCTGTCCCGTACCGGGCCATGCCACTGGTCTGGCAGGCCTAGCCCAGCATGGCCCAGCGGGGGGCTATCGTGCCGGCCAGCAGACTGTTGACTTGGTTGCCCGCCGAGATTTACAGTTCTAGACAAATCACAAGAGATAAAGTTTTCTTTTTCTTTACAAGGAAAAATTATAATATTGGTAAAAAAAAAAATTGTGGGGAAGCAATGGCAAAAGTACAATTACTATAGATAAAGAATTAGAAAGAAAAAAAAAAGTATGTAAAGATCAGTTGGACAGCGCAGTGGTTGGGAGACGGCTTTTCACTCAAGTACCTAAAATTTAATTCAAGGGTCCACTCTCCTGCATGTGTAAGCAATCTCTTCCTTATCCGTGCAGACAGTCCTAACCCTAACATGTGCTACATATTACTCCCGCGTCAATCGGGGCCTGTGAAGTGCCTAGCCACCTTAGCTGGTACCAATTGGATAAAGTAAAGGCCACTTACCTATTGGCTTGGCGATGAACATGATTTTTTTAATAACAGTGCACATGAAAGAGCCACGCTTGATTATTTGTTCATCTATTTGTAACACTTGATCTCAACTGCTGAGCCCAACAATTGAGGAAGAACCCAATCCATCAGCTAAATATCGAGCCCATTTGTATTGAATTCTCAGGGGCAGGCCATATATCAACCTTTCACAAACATAGCTCGAGACCATCACTGTCTAGGATATGCATGGACCCAAGAGTACAGAAACTAATTTAGTGGAGCAACCATCCATACTAGGTAATGTCCCTAACCAGCTAAACAATAGTCAATAATTCCAATTTTATCTTTTGTTCTATGAGCTGTATGCATATGAATAACTTCTTAGATCATGTTTGGAAACTAAATCCATGTGAGCAATTGTAAATCCACAGGATTTGGACCTAATGGAAAGCGTTATTTTTTATGATTTTCAAATCCAATCTCCCCCATAGGATTTGGCAATCATCGCTTTTCTAGATTTGAGCATCAAACATAATTTTCTAATTTATAGGCATCGATACTGTAGGTGCAGAAAATAATGACCCACAATGAGATGGTGCCTTACAGGACTTATCCGAGAAGATGATGGTGATTGGGAACGTCTGAGTGCCGTCCGAAAGCCTGAAAGAGATGAACAAACGGTCAGAGGACCCTGGCCTGGGCGGCGCAAGGCTCTCCGATGCCAAAGTCAGTGTGGGAACTGGAACAATGGAAGGAGAGGGAGAAGAGAGGCAGAGTAAGGGCTCTGTGAATGGAATATGTGCGTACCTTGCATGGTGCATGGAGTTCTATTTATAGAGGTTTGGATCGTATCTTTCAGAGGATCTCTTGGTGTGGGCCCCACGATTTGACTGGGAAGTCATGATCAGCCCACAAAGTAATAAATGCAGTCCAATCCGGCCCACTCTGCATTTAATGCTAGTCGGATCAGCCCACATTGCATTAAATGCACGTCTTATTGGGCCAGATTGTGTTGGGCGCCTTTGGCGGTTGGAGTACCATCGGATCTGCCCTCGGGCCTTGCCCTGATGTGGCCTCAGCCGCTGGATGTCGCCATGTCAGCGATCTGGTGGAGATAGTGGACGGCTGGATGTCACATCTGTCTTATTGGCTCGCGCCCCTATTCCTCCACGTGTCTGACATCGTGGGGAATGAGGGGTGTGAGTGGAGGCTCTTTCTTACCTCGGCTTTCGTCTAGACTCCTTCAGCCGAGGTGGTGCTCTCTACCGCGGTGGGCACATGAAACAGCCGAGCTCGGCTATAGCGGTTCAGGCATGCTTGACTTCGGCCGAAGACCCTGCCCTGACAGCCGAGGTGAAACCGATGCCACGTGGGTGGCACGCGGAGGGCACGTGAGGGTGCTTAGTCTCATCTGATGGCTGTGATTAGCGTAATCCTGTGTTTCCGAAAATCTCCCCACACAATTGCCCCCTAGCTTCTGGCCTCGCGTAGAACGTCAGTGTCGTGAGGTCGGGAGCTATGTGACGGGTCTGTCTGGAGGAGGGAGCACCTTTCGGCCCTGATTCGCGGTCGCTTCGGATGATCAAGGTAATAACTGGCGTCCCTTATTCAATGCTGAAGACAGGTCGACGGCTCCACGCGTCATCTCCTGGATCGTTGTCTGTCTCCTCGGGGTCGTACGCGCCGCCTCGTCAGGGGCGCAATCAATTCTTGAAATGATTCGCGCAGTCCCCTCGAGATCGTACGCGCCGCCTCGTCAGGGGCGCAATCAATTTTTGAAATGATTCGCGCAGAACCCCAGGAGGCGCCCCCTGGCGCGCCCAATTAGGGTTTCTGGAAAGGGAGCCTCTCTTCTATATATAGGGCAATCGAGGTTCGTTTTACCCTTCGTTTGCTGTTCTGAATCAGAGGCGAGCATCAGAAGTGGGAAAGCTACTGTGAGGGAGCTTCATCTGAGAAGTGGTGCGCTGCTGAGGTTGAGTCTCTCCGCCGTCCAGCATCTTCGTTCTGCTTTCGTGCTTCCGTAAGTTCCTCCTGCTCTGCCTCTTCTTCTGCGGGTTTCTCTGTTTTTAGACTGGGATAGGAATGGGGATTTATAGCCACTGGTTAGAGAGCGAGGCAGCGATCGAGGGTTTCAGGTCGGCCTTTAGGATCTCTGCCGATGTCCAAATCAGGGGCGGTGAACCCCGTGGCTACAACCCTCGCGACTTTTCGGGAGGTTGGATGCCTTTTCCGCTAGTGGCCGTGATAGAAGGCGGGGTCCGATTTCCACTTCACCCACTTCTCAGGAGATGCCTTAGTCAGTGGTGTCTCTGCCCCTGCCAACTGCTGCCGAATGCCTTCAAGATCGTGATGGGCACGACCAAGTTGAATGAGGTCCTGGGCACCGACTTCGGCGTCTTCGACCTTGAGGACGTCTATGACATATGCAAGTCCGGAGATTCTTATTATCTCCGGGCTAAGCCAGGCCGGGACGGCTTCGTCCGATACTTGGAGGATTCGAGCAAGTATGCCGGGGACGATCTTCTGTACGTCTCGGGGAACTGGGAGTTTGGGGTGGCCGACACCGATAGAGGCTACCAGGTCCCTCGCCACTTCGGTACCATTCCAAGTAAACACCCTCCGTTCCTTTTTTCTCTACATTAAAATTTCTTTTTGTTCCGCCGCGCTTATACTTCTGATTTGTTGCAGCTTTGAAGGAGAGAAAACGGGCCGCCAGATACATTTGGAAGAGGAACGAGGCTTGGCTCCGCCTGGTGAAGCGGTACAGCGGTCATGACGGCAGGGCGGCGTGGTCGCTGCTAGGGTATCGGCCAAAGTACCGTGGGTATTTGAGGGGCACCGTAGAGCCGATCCAGGGTGAAGGTGCCACACTCGAGGTCGGGCAGGAGCAAGCCGGTCCGGAGGTCGCAGAGCCCCCGCAGGCGTCTGACGTTAGGGCCACGTCTGGGGCCTTAGCTTCCACGTCGGGATCGAGACTTCAGGTCTCAGGACGGGAATTGAGTCAAGCCGCCCGATCTCCCTCGCCAGGATCCGAGATGAGGCATACCAGGCGCTTGTCCTTCGAGGACCTCGAGGCCTTGGCGCTTGGAGTGGAGGACGCCCGAGCCCCCCAGGATCCGGTGAGTTTCCCGGAGCATCCATCTCCGAGGGCTCGGATAGCTTCCCCTGCAGAGGTGGCGGAGGTTCCCGCGCCCCCTAGCCCTGTTGATCCAGGGGTACGCCTGCCCCCAGCCGAGGTCGAGCAGGAGGAATCTCGGCCGCTGAAGAGGCCGAGGACCGATGCGGGCCCTAGCTCGGCTGCTGCCTCGTTGCCCCAGGGGCCGCCGTTATGGGAGCCGAGCTTCATGCTTGGGCCGGGGAGGCCGATGACGATGGAGGATTGCGTTCTTCACAAGATCGATCCCCAGGTCCTCGAGGCCCTAGGGCGAGCCTGCGCCCTTCCCCGGGACATGGAGCGGCTGGACAAGTACAGCGATCAGAAGCTGATCCTGACGATGTTGCAGTCTAACCTCGCGGTAAATCTTCATTTCCCTTTGTCAAACCAGCGATTTAGCGTTTAACGCTCTTTGGATCTAACACCTACACCCTGTTTCTTTGACAGGCGGCGCAGAAGTCCATGGCCGTTGCTGACAGGATCCGCAGGTACAGCACGGACGTTGCCGAGCTGACCGTGGAGAAGAACGGCCTACAGGAATCCCTGGACGCCGTCAGCCAGAAGTTAGCCAGGGTGGAAGGGGAATACGCGGCGAAGCTCGAGCAGGCGAGGGAAGAAGCCGAAGCGGAGAGGACTAGGTCTGCCGAGCTCGAGGTCTCCATCTCGAAGATGGGAGACGATTACGCGGCCCTACTTCAGGCCGAGTCCAAGAGGGCGGATGAGGCCGAGGCGAAGCTCGAGTCCGAGTCCAAGAGGGCGGATGAAGCCGAGGCGAAGCTCGAATCCGAGTGCGATGCTGCGTTCGAGGACGCCAGAGCGCAGGTCACCGCCCACTATAAGGAAAGGGTTCTTGTAGTGAGGGATAAGGCCTGGGCGAAAGGGTGGCTTGCCGGCCTGAAGGAGGCCGGGGTCTCGGAGGGCCATCCCTCCTTTCGGGAGCCTCCTCCGTACACGCTTCCGGTGCCGACCTCTGCCCGTCCATCCGGCGAAGCCTCTGATGCCGCAGCCCGTGCGGCTGACCGGTCGTGACCTCGGGAGATTCGCTTTCTTGCTTTATGCTCTGTAATTTCCTTCAGTTTGTATTTGCTGAACACTGTAACGAATGAGATTTTAATACAATTGAAGGTTTCTCCAAATACTCGTGCTTCTGTCTCTTTTAAGCCTGGTACTTCGATGCTTGAGTTCGGCAGAGTGCTTCCTGTCTGTAGTGCTTCTGCTTCTCAGCCTTGTAAACATCTTTTGCAATCAATGAAAGACAGGTTTCTTGCGAATTTTCTCTTGGCATTTGTCTCTCTTTCCTTTCTGGGTGTGCATCGAATGGTATTGAATGCCTTTACTGTGTGGCGTGGCCCTTGAGGTAGAAAGAGTCAGACTGTCAGTGCTGGTTTTCCGTATTCTGGAGACCATAAATAGCAACAAACGAGGTGGCACGGCTGACGAGGGAATCGGACGGATGTCTCCACGTGGCGCCATAGGGGCCGCTGGTCAACAGCCGTGCACCCCCAGTAACGCGTGGGAGACTTCGCCCTCATAACTTCTTTCGGAGACCGAGTCCTCCTCCTTCCTATAAATAGGGGTGGCAAGCTCGCCATGGGAGAAGAAAAGAACATAGCTGTAGGAATCATGTCCCGGAGGTGTCTGAAATCACTTGATCCGGGAGGAACCTTTGCGCCTGTGGACGGCTTACTCCAAGGGGGAAGTCCGCCGTGGTCTGCGCGCTCTCTGAAGTAACTCCCCGTGGGCCACGCGCTCTCTGAACGCGGGTTCACGGCCATCCGTCCCTGGCTAGACAGAATGAGGATGCGCTGCAGGGGGACGGTGGCGCATTCTCGTCCGACAAGGCCCGGTGCGCCCGTCGTACGGGAGGCGGGATGAGGCCCCGCTGGACCGGGAGGCTTCTTCAAGCTCGGCTGGTCCCACTGGCCGCCGAGGGTGTTGCAGAGCCCAGCGAGGTCCAGGGCCTCCGAACTGGAGGGGCTGTGCGATGCTTTGGTCTGATCAGCCAGAGTGCATTGCATAGCCTGGTGAAATTCAGGATCACTCAGAACCTCCAGGCAACGGTCCGGCGTCGTGGAGTGAGCGAAGATCGGAGTCTTTCTGCTTTTCTTTATTTTCTGTTTTCAGAGGACTGTGATCCTCCTTTCTGTACTTCGCTCTTTGTTCCGTAACTTTTGTAACGAAGCAGTTTGCAATGGATAAAAAGGAATTTTGTGATTACCCAAACTGTGTACAGTGCTTTTGAGTTCTTTTTCTCATTTCTTTGCACTGTTCTGGAACGCTTTCTGTGCTGTTTGTGTTTGAGTGCTGGCACTGACCTTGAAACGGCTGGCTTTGGCCGAGACGAGCTGCCTCGTGCCGAAGTGGAGTCATCATCCCACTGGTCTCGGCCGCGGAAGCATGAGCTCGGCAATGATCTTTGAGGGGTGTAAAAACCCTGATCTTTGGAATCCGGCCGAGTGTCCGAACTCGAGGCCTTCTCCAGGGCCCAAGGCCAGGAGCTTTGGGAAACGACCGAGTCTGGACTCGAGGTCTTTTCCAGGGCGGTGGGCCCGATTCGGCTGAGTGTGAACTCGAAGCCTCTCCATGGCCCAAGGCCAGGAGCTTTAGGAAACGACCGAGTCTGGACTCGAGGCCTTTTCCAGGGCGGTGGGCCCGATTCGGCTGAGTGTGAACTCGAAGCCTCTCCATGGCCCAAGGCCAGGAGCTTTAGGAAACGACCGAGTCTGGACTCGAGGCCTTTTCCAGGGCGGTGGGCCCGATTCGGCTGAGTGTGAACTCGAAGCCTCTCCATGGCCCAAGGCCATGAGCTTTAGGAAACGACCGAGTCTGGACTCGAGGCCTTTTCCAGGGCGGTGGGCCCGATTCGGCTGAGTGTGAACTCGAAGCCTCTCCATGGCCCAAGGCCAGGAGCTTTAGGAAACGACCGAGTCTGGACTCGAGGCCTTTTCCAGGGCGGTGGGCCCGATTCGGCTGAGTGTGAACTCGAAGCCTCTCCATGGCCCAAGGCCAGGAGCTTTAGGAAACGACCGAGTCTGGACTCGAGGCCTTTTCCAGGGCGGTGGGCCCGATTCGGCTGAGTGTGAACTCGAAGCCTCTCCATGGCCCAAGGCCAGGAGCTTTAGGAAACGACCGAGTCTGGACTCGAGGCCTTTTCCAGGGCGGTGGGCCCGTGCTGTCGGAATTAGTCAGAGAGAGGCAACAAGTCGATGACAAAGTGAAAGCTGCTTTTATTAATTTTGAGACTCGATACATCTTTAGAAATAGAATTTCTTCAAGTGGGATGCATTCCATGGTCTCGGCAATGGCTTGCCTTCTAAGTCTTCGAGCTTGTAGGCCGATTTTCCTGCCAGTGAGACTACTCTGAACGGGCCATGCCAGTTTGGGGCGAGTTTCCCCTCGTTTGGTTCTCTGTCAGCTGGCAGGGTCTTCTTTAAAACGAGCTCTCCCGTGGTGAACCTTCTTTCTTTGACATTTTGATTGTATGCCCTGGCTAACCGCTGCTGATAGTCGGTCAGTCTCAGGGCTGCTGCTTCTCGTCGCTCGTCCGCCAGCTCCAGCTCCATTGCCAGGTTCGTCTCGTTTCGGCCTTGGTCTACCAGCTCTGTCCTCAGGGTAGGAAGGCCGATTTCCAAGGGAATGACCGCCTCCATCCCGTAGGCCAGAGAGAAAGGTGTTGCTGAGGTGGACCTCCTTGGAGTTGTTCTGTATGCCCACAGCACGCTCGGAAGCTCCTCTGTCCATCTGCCCCTTGCCTTGTCCAGTCGCTTCTTCAGGCCGTCCAGGATCACTTTGTTGGAGATTTCTGCCTGGCCATTACTCTGTGGATATGCCGGGGTGGAGTAATGGTTTCTGATGCCGTGCTCTCGGCAGAAGTCTCTGAAGGACTTGGAGTCGAACTGGGTCCCGTTATCCGAGATCAGGGTCCGGAGGATGCCGAACCTCGTGAGGATGTTTTTCCAAACGAAGTTCCTGGAGTCCCTGTCCGTGATGGAAGACAACGGTTCAGCCTCTATCCACTTTGTGAAGTAGTCCGTAGCCACTATCAGCCATCTCTTGTTCCCTGGAGCTCGGTGAAGAGGCCCCACAATGTCCAGGCCCCATTGAGCGAAGGGCCATGGGCTAGAGAGGGGACTCAGATCCTGTGCTGGCTGATGGAGGGAGTGGGAAAACTTCTGGCATTTCTCGCATTTCCTGGCGTAGACCTGGGCGTCCTTCTGCATGTAGGGCCACCAGTAGCCCTGGCTGATTGCTCTGTAGGCCAACGACCGACCTCCTATATGGCTGCCGCAGATTCCTTCGTGGATCTCATACAGGAAGTCGTTCACCTTGGTCGGGTGGACGCATTGGAGGTATGGACCTGTGAAGGACTTCCTGTAGACTTTGCCTTCGGGAGAGAGCCAAAACCGAGCTGCCTTGAGCCTGATCTTGTGGGCTTCAGTCTTGTCCTCAGGGAGCTGATCGTCCTTCAGGTAGGCGACGATTGGGTCCATCCAGCTAGGGCCGAGGTCAGCACAGAGGACAAGCCGAGATGAATGGAGTTCCAGACTTGACCTTGATACTGACCCGACCTCGATGGTCCTCTTCTTTCCTGCTTCAACAGCGGAGGCCAGGTTTGCAAGCGCATCTGCATGCGTGTTGGTATCTCGGGATATTTGCCTGACCTCGGCTTTCTGGAACTGGGAGAGTAGTTTTTTCGCCAGGGTTAAGTAGGCCGCCATCCTGTCGTCCCTGGCCTGATAGTTTCCAGCGAGCTGGCTAGTTACCAGTTGAGAGTCGCTGAAGATCTCCAGGTGCTGGGCTCCGAGGATTTGGGCGCTGTTCAACCCTGCAATCAGCGCTTCGTACTCTGCCTCATTGTTCGTCGCTTTGAAGTCGAGGGTAAAAGCCTGCTCTATGACCAGTCCCTCTGGCGATTGGAGAACTATGCCGGCGCCAGCTCTCTTGGAGGTGGACGACCCGTCGACAAAGATCTTCCATGCCGAGGTGGGACACTGTTCGGTCTCGGACTCTTCGTGCCCTGTGCCCCCCAGTGCCGTGCCGAGTTGGGTCGGAGCCGGGTTGGGGGAGGTGAATTCGACGATGAAGTCTGCCGGGATCTGGGCTTTGATCGCAGTTCGGGGACGGTACTGTATGTCATACTGCCCCAGTTCAACTGCCCACTTTGATATGCGCCCTGAAAAGTCAGCTTTCTTGAACAATGAGCGGAGTGGGTGCTCCGTGATGACCACAATGGTGTGGGATTGAAAATAATGGGAGAGCTTGCGGGAGGCGGTGACAAGAGCCAACGCAAGCTTCTCCAACAGGAGGTACCTGGTCTCGGCATCGAGCAGGGTCTTGCTCGTGTAATAGATCGGCTTTTGAACTCCCTCGTCTTCCCTGATGAGGACGGAGCTCACTGCGTGATCCGAGACCGCAAGGTACAAATACAAAATCTCTCCCCGAGTCGGGGTGGAGAGTAGTGGTGGTGACATTAAATAAGTTTTGAGTGCGGCCAATGCCTGGTCGCACTCGGGGGTCCATTGGAACTTCAAATTTTTCTTAAGAAGCTGAAAGAAAGGCCTGCACTTATCTGATGAGCGGCTGATGAAGCGATTGAGTGCGGCGGCCATTCCTGTGAGCCTCTGAACTTCCTTCATAGTGGAGGGGCTCTGGATGCCCTGGATGGCAGTGATCTGATCCGGATTGGCCTCTATCCCCCTCCGCGTTACCAAGCTGCCGAGGAACTTGCCAGAGGCTACGCCGAAGGCGCACTTGGAAGCGTTGAGCTTGAGCTTGTACGCGCGAAGGATGCCGAAGACTTGGCCGAGATCAGCCAGGTGGTCGCTGGAGCGCACAGATTTGACGACCATGTCGTCGATGTACACCTCTACCGATCGGCCGAGCTGGGCCTGGAACATTTTTGTGACGAGGCGCTGATAGGTCGCCCCCGCGTTCTTCAGCCCGAAGGGCATCACCTTATAGCAGTAAGTACCGCGGGGGGTGATGAATGATGTTTTCTCCTCGTCAGGCTCGTAGAGTGGGATCTGATGATAGCCTCGGTAGGCGTCAAGGAAGCTCATTCGGTCGTGACCGGCGGTGGCGTCGATCAGTTGGTCAATCTTTGGGAGGGGAAAACTGTCCTTAGGGCAAGCCCTGTTCAGGTCGGTGAAGTCTACACACACCCTCCACTTCCCAGTTTTCTTCTTGACCACCACCGTGTTGGCCAGCCATTCCGGGTACTGGACTTCCCGGATGACTCCTGCTTTTAGCAGGTTGTCGACCTCTTCGACGACCGCATCTGTCTGCTGCAGCCCGGTCCTGCGGGCCCTCTGCACTACTGGTTTGTGGTCGGGGTCGACATTGAGCTTGTGGCACATAACCTCAGGGTCGACCCCAGGCATTTCGCTTGGGCTCTAAGCGAAGACGTCCACATTCTGCATCAAGAACCGAGAGAGTTCGGCCCTTTCTTCGTCCGACAGCTGGGTGCCAATCAGGAAGAACCTGTCTGGGTCTGCTGGGTCTAGTCTGACCTCAGCCAGGTCCTCGATGCTCTTCTTCTCAGGGTCCCGGCCGATCTCATCGAGGCCTTTCTCGAACTCGGCCAGGTTGACGCGTTCTGGCTCCTTCACTGCCGGGACTGCGGCCAGCATGCACTGCCTGGCCTGCTGCTGATCTCCCTCCACTGTGACTACCTCCATCTTGCCCTCCTTGTTCTCATGGATGAACTTCAGCTTTTGGTGGAGGGAAGATGGAACTGCCTCTAGCTTGTGGAGCCACGTTCTGCCCAGAATGGCATTGTAGGGAGAAGGGGCGTCCACAACCAGGAAGTCGGCCAGCACGGACGCTCCGCCAACTTGGGTTTCCAAGGTGATCCGACCCTTGGGATAGACTGGCTTGGCGGATAACCCTAGCAAGGGTGCTCGGACCTCCGTGAGGTCTGCTTCGGAGAGCTTCATCCTCTTGAAGCAGTCGTAGTAGAGGACCTCGGAGGAGCTGCCGGAGTCGACGAGGATCCTCTTCACGGTGAAGTCTCTCAGCTTCATGGTGAGGAGCAGGGGGTCGTTGTGAGGGACCTGGATTCCCTCTAGATCTCGATCCGAGAACGAGATGGCGGGTCGGTCGCGGCGGGCTTTCTTGGATGCCGGAGCGAGGTCGGCTTTCATTACTTCTTTCTCGTGCGAAGCCCGCCTGGCTTCGGCACGGGTTTGAGAGCTTCCCCGGGACGAGGAAGCGGGAGCCGAGGACGCCAGATGGATCACGTTGATGATCTTCTCTGAGTCCTCGCTGTCTGGAGCCTGGGCTGCGCTCTGGTGGATCCGGCCCTCGCTGCCGCCGGCATCACCTTCCTTGATGAACTCTGGGATGTGGCCTTCTTTGGCCAGCTTCTCCAGATACCACTGCAAAGTCTTGCATTCTTCAGTCCTGTGCCCGTTGCCCTTATGGAAGGCGCAATAGAGCTTGCTTCGGGGGCCCTCGGTGGGTTCATTCCTCATGGGCTGAGGATACTTGAAGAACGGCTTCGACTTGATCTTAGCCAGGATGCGGTAGATCGGCTCCTTGAAGACGACGTTGATGCTCTGGCTGGCGCCGGAGGGAGGTCTGGGCTTCCAAGTGCCCCCAGACCTGGACGACGAAGGCTTCGCCGAACTGGAGACCCAGTTCCGCTTGGGCTCCTGCTTCTGGGAGGGCCTCCCGCCTCTTTGCCGAGGCTGGCCATTCTTCTGCTCGGGCTCCGGGTGCCCGTCCTGATCCCTAGCTCGGATCTCGTCTTCCTCCTGGGCGATGAAGCGCTTCACCCGGGACATCAATTCTGGCATGGAATCTAGGGAGTCCCCGGCCAAGTTCTTCCGCAAGTCGTGGCCGGGGATCAGGGCATGCTGGAAGGCGTAGATTGCTATCCCGTCCCTCGAGCCCTCGATCTGGCTGTGGACCGCCCAGAATCGCTGTGCGAACTTGGCGAGGGTTTCGCCCTGCTTCATCCTCAGGGCGAGGAGGTCCCCTTCCTTCTTGGGGACGACGATGTAGGCTTTGAACTTCTTCAGGAAGGAGAGCTGGAGCTCCTTCCAACTGGAAATCGACTGCTCCGGGAGAGAGCAGAACCACTTCAGGGGGAGGTCGCCCAAACTGGAGGAGAAGATTTTGCAGTTTAGGTGACCCTCGTTCCCCCAGATGGACATCTTCTGGGAGAAGTGTCGGAGGTGTGCAGACGGGTCGGACAATCCGTCATAGGGGATGAACCGCGGGACGGAGAACTTTCTGGGCAAGGGGGTGCACTCGATCTCTCTTGTGAAGGGCGAGCCCCCCAGATCGGTGTGACCACAGATCTGCTTCTGGTCCTGCATGTCTAAGTTGTGCTGGAGAGCCAATCTGACACGTTTGTCAAATCGCTCTTGCTCATCGTCCTTCTCTGGAGTCCGAGCTCTGGGCTTTCGCTTGGGATGGCTCGGGCTACGACGGCTATGAGTTCGGCCGTCGCGGCTATGGTGACTCCGGCTGTTGCTCGAGCCTTCGTCACGGATCTGGCTCCGTTTCTGGTCCAGATGATTTCGGAGGTCCTCACGGGGAGGCCGGGCTGCCTTGCTGGGGGCATCCCTCTTCTTCCCTTGAGGCTCAGAGACCTGCCTCAAGGAGGCAGTTCGCGCCGCCCCGAGCTGCTGCTGGAGCTCGCGAATCATCTGCTCTTGCTTCTGGAGGAGAGCAGCTTGGGCTTCAAGAACCTCTCCAGTGGCAGGGGTTTGAACGTGGCGCGTCTCTCCTACGGCCACGGCTTTGTCCTTCCGAGGACGTTCATGTCGACGCTCGTCGCGCCTGGGTGGCACGGTTTTGTCCGCCGAGAGTGAGGCCTCGACTTCCTCTTGGAATGGAATCTCGACAAAGAGTTGGGAGCCCAGGCGACCCTCGCCTGCGGATGTGCCATGGATTGTTCGGGACCGTCCCTGAGGAGGGGCGTCCGTTGACGGTGCTAGCAGCTCGAGAACTGGTCTTGAAGATTCTCCGCCTTTCTTAGCTTTCGGTGGCATGGCTTCTGAGAGATTGAGGTTTAAAAGGTTGTTTGGAAAGATTTGGAGAAGGTTGGGAAGGCTGGGATATTGCTTTCCCACAGACGGCGCCAATTGTAGGTGCAGAAAATAATGACCCACAATGAGATGGTGCCTTACAGGACTTATCCGAGAAGATGATGGTGATTGGGAACGTCTGAGTGCCGTCCGAAAGCCTGAAAGAGATGAACAAACGGTCAGAGGACCCTGGCCTGGGCGGCGCAAGGCTCTCCGATGCCAAAGTCAGTGTGGGAACTGGAACAATGGAAGGAGAGGGAGAAGAGAGGCAGAGTAAGGGCTCTGTGAATGGAATATGTGCGTACCTTGCATGGTGCATGGAGTTCTATTTATAGAGGTTTGGATCGTATCTTTCAGAGGATCTCTTGGTGTGGGCCCCACGATTTGACTGGGAAGTCATGATCAGCCCACAAAGTAATAAATACAGTCCAATCCAGCCCACTCTGCATTTAATGCTAGTCGGATCAGCCCACATTGCATTAAATGCACGTCTTATTGGGCCAGATTGTGTTGGGCGCCTTTGGCGGTTGGAGTACCATCGGATCTGCCCTCGGGCCTTGCCCTGATGTGGCCTCAGCCGCTGGATGTCGCCATGTCAGCGATCTGGTGAAGATAGTGGACGGCTGGATGTCACATCTGTCTTATTGGCTCGCGCCCCTATTCCTCCACGTGTCTGACATCGTGGGGAATGAGGGGTGTGAGTGGAGGCTCTTTCTTACCTCGGCTTTCGTCTAGACTCCTTCAGCCGAGGTGGTGCTCTCTACCGAGGTGGGCACATGAAACAGCCGAGCTCGGCTATAGCGGTTCAGGCATGCTTGACTTCGGCCGAAGACCCTGCCCTGACAGCCGAGGTGAAACCGATGCCACGTGGGTGGCACGCGGAGGGCACGTGAGGGTGCTTAGTCTCATCTGATGGCTGTGATTAGCGTAATCCTGTGTTTCCGGAAATCTCCCCACACAGATACAAAATGATACGGATGTCAATCTCTAAGTAATACAAATCCCCAATAAAGAGTCCCTATTCTATGGTAGTGAAAAATCCTCAGCTCTGTAAATTTCTGGAGGGATTCTTAACTATTATCAAACATACTGTGTCTATGAGAATACATCGTTGTTTATATAGTAAATTTATACCATATTATATATAGAGAGAATAATTACATTAGATCCCTTTAAAAAGCCAAGTACAAAATTGATAGATGATTGAGATATTTTTTGATTCATCTTTCAAATGGTGGAGATTCTCCGGCGAGAAAGGATTGGAAGAAAACCAAGGAACTGCTAGGATTAAAAATAGGTACGGCATGCCCGGCTCCTCTAAATGTTGCAAATGTGAGTCCCTTGTACTCTTGAAACCAACCGCTTACCTAAATTCAATCCAATGCAACAGACCACTATTAATTACTAAAAGTAAATACAAGGTAACTGCGTGTGAGAATATGCCTACTTTTACATGTATATATATTCACCTAAATTCATCAGTTTTCTTGAACTAATGTTGACAGAATGGCCATATAAAAAAGGCAAGAAAATGCCTTTGATTTTAAATCACAATAAAATGCATGATCAGATATGATATTTCCCCTGTTCTTTCTGAAAGAGTTGAACTGGCTTCAGTGACACAGTGTGCAAGATCGATCCTGATATTTATGAGCTAATTATTGAACCAACTAAAAGAGGAACGGGTGATATTACATACAAATAGGACAAGTGCATATATGATGGACGAAATAGAGACAGGTTAATATATATAGTAACAAAGAAATAAGAAAGGTGATACAAAATGTCGATGTGGAGTAATTAGAAAATATAAAATTAGAAATGACCACACAAGAAGAGAAAACTAAAAGGATAACATTTGCAATAGTTTGAGTTCCTAAGAAGGTCTATTTATTATATGAAATCGAAATCCTAAAAAAGTTAAGGTCCCATCTATATCACTGCCTCGAGTCCTTCACACTTACTTGATAATTCTTAGATGGGACCCATTTGATGAATTCATGGTTAAATGAGGCGAGGTATGAATGATGTTGGTGAGAGGTGAAGGATATAAGGCAGCGTTGTATGTGGGACCTTCAACTTTTCTAGAATTTTGAATTATCAGGATGATGACCGGTTTTTCATTTTTCATCTTCCATTGATTCAGTTTCCATCAGGGGAAGGTTATTATTGGTGGTCATTTTTGTATATTCAACTTTCACCTTTATTTTTATCCACTTATGACATGAATTCCTATGCATTTAAATCCAATGGATTTATTTCCGACACATTATATTCAGTAAGAATAATGAGAACTTGGAATTACATATAGATAACTTAAGCCTAAATTAAAAGCATGGATTAATTCTTCAATGACCGTGATGATTTAGGGTTTCTTGACATTACCTGTTTCTCATGGAACCAAGGACTCCACCGTGAAAGTACTGAGCTATTTGTTTGAAATTGGCTCCCTCAAATGAGAATCTTGGATCCAACACGTGCTATATTTAGTGTCAAATAATCACATTTGAAATCATAGGTTCTAAAAGTGATAATAGGAATGTCGATATAACCATGATTGATATGGTTTTTTTTTTCTACTTGAGATTATTGGTGGGGCATCGGTAGGACTATCCACGAGCAAACTCATAGTCTACCTTGCAGAGGAGACTTTTCTAAGCCAAATCGTTTTAGCTGGACATTTGCTATTAATGGTCTCCCCCGTGGAAATTTCTCTAATGAGAGCTACTAAATGCACCTCCCATTTCTCTCTACATAACCCACGTGAGGGAAGAGTGTGCAAAGAGAAACAGGGGTGGGGGGGAGATGGGTGGGCCCGAACCAAATAATTAGTTGGACATTTTAGACAATCCAGAATTTTCATGTGCCTTTTGGTGGTGAACCCAAAATTTTTACATGGCTCTTACTGGCTGACCGAAGAGCCTATGTCGGGATGTCCCTGTCAGGCATACGTGCAATTAAGCATGTCAAATGGAACAGGCCGAGCCGAATCAGTCAACGGCCCATGGCCCGACACGGCCTGATCAACGGTATGACCCGTGACATGGGCCATGCTGGGCTGACGTGCTTGTGCTTGTTCGCCCGTTTAGCTCAGCCTGCCAGGCACACCTAACATGTTAGGCTGCCATCTGCGGCCCGCCAGGCACGACAGGCCCGGCCCACCCAAAAATGGCTATTTTTAAAAAAATTATCCATTTGAGCCCCCCAACACCCATAAAACGGTCATATAAGGGGTATTTTATGTCCTTTTCAACTTTACAAAGTCTATAAATATCTTTCAATCAAAGTTTTATTTACCAAAAAAAAAAAAAAATACAAAGGATGTTAAAAAGACTTTATGAAAAGTTAAAAGTCAAAATATTGCTTTGTAGTGAAGCGCACGAGGGAGGACTTCACGTTGGACAAGTCAGTTTGGTGTTATTGCGGGAAGCAAGGAAGGTTTTGATGGAGTGATGGCGGGAATCGAATGCTCCTTCCCTAAATTTTTTTCTCTTTCTTCCCTCCTCTATTTTCCTTGCTCGCCACCATAGCCCTTCATCCCTAGCCCTTCATCCCTTGCCCTTCTAAGGCAAAAGCTAATGCTCATCTCTCTCTCCCAGGCATTCCAGAAAACTCTCTACAAGTTTTGCTGAAAATGTATTTGTTGCCTGGGCTAGAAGGCATGTTCCCTTAATCTCACTGCGTTTTCCCTTGTCTCTTGACCATTCATCTCTATTATCAGAAAATTATTTTTGCAGCATTAAATCAGAAAGGAACAGTGATTGGGAAGACTATAAGAAGCTGTCTATGCTGAATTCAATTGGGGTTATTTCAATTTGACTTCATTCATATTTGATTTTTCTATCTTATGGGTGGGTTCAAACTTCACACTAGATTCTCATTTTCATATGGAGTAGTTTTGAGTTGCACACCAAGTGTTTGAAGAAAAAACCGATTGAAAAGAACATGCTGAAATGAACAATTCTAGTAGCCATACCCAAACAAATAATCTCCCCGCACCTCCATTAACGTTGCCTTAATGTCAGCCTATTAGAAGCTGATCTAAGAGATGATCTTAAGGATTTCTACACAGCTGATCTAATATGGTTCATATGAAAGTGACTGACAGTGCATCGTAGGATTTAAGGGAGCTTATCTTCTAGTACTGTATGCAAGTCTGAACATGCATGGATTTCCATTTAAGCTCATGAGCACCAGACTGTACATGACATAAATTGTTAAGATCATGATATTGGGATGTGCCCCCACATTGGGAATTAGCCAATTAAACCAAAATGCATTAGTCCCCTTTGGCCTTGTTTGGATGTACAAAATCCCACTCGAAGGTAATTTTAAAGATTTGTGAATATGAGTTTCATTGAACCCAATCATGGTTTTTGTATGATACTTCTGTTCATGCCACCAAGATTACAAGCATGCATACGAGCTCCTAGCTATAGGTGTAATATACACATTTATTATAAATGCTCATTTACATTTGACCGGTATGCATACTAATATTATAGGTTATGATGTAGATTCCTAACTATGTTGGTCAAAGGCCAAAGGCATATTGATGATAGTACCACCCAAATATGTTAGATGTTAAGAACTTTGGCACTTCTATAATTTTACGTGAGCTCATTTTATTTACCTACAAGGCTCCAATATTTTATGTAATTACCTTATAAAAAAAGATATATAAATTATTGAGTTAGTATACATTAAAAGTTGTTTTTCTATATGTCTAACCAAACAACCTTGAAAACTCTTGTTGTTACAAAGCAAGTGCAAAATTTAAGACAACCAAACAACATTTTCTCTCACAAAGTTGCAATTATGAAGTCTCTTTTTAACTACTATTTTAGTTAAACACTTTTTACTTTCAACAAGCCCAACCAAACACACCGTTAGAGAAACAAAAAAACAGTTTGGCTGATAAACCGATTCCTAAAGCACAAAAGTGTGATATGCATGATCACGATATGAAAACCTTGAAAGTTGAGAATGTCGACTTGCAAGGAAGACTCAAGATGTTTGTTTCTGAGTTGGATACTACCAAGGCTTCACTAAACATGATGAATACTAGAGCTAAAATGCTTGATGCCATCTTGTGCAGTCAAAAGGCACACATTGACAAGCATGGCACTGGCTACGCTGACGGAGCATCCACTTCTATTGCCAAAGCTACAAACTATTTTATTAAAAATTCAGTTGTTACTAATCCTGCTGTTAATGTTGCACACACAACTGTAAATAAAAAGAACGTGTCACGTCCTGAATGTATTCCCACTTGCCATCATTGTAGTCCCAATGGACACATTCGACCCCATTGCAATAAGTTGCAAAAGTCACCAAATAAATGCAATGAAAAACACAGAAGATTAAGTTGAAAAAAGAATAACAAAGTTGTATGGGTAGAAAAAGAGGACAAAGAGGACCTTTCTTCTGTATTGGTACACACTTTGTTGAAATACCTAAATATGATAGTCTGCATATCAAAGCTTCATCACCCCTGATCTACAAGATGATCAAGCTCCACCCCATTGCCGATATAAAGATCATATTGAGGGGGAGCTGCATGATTCAGATTGATAGAAGCTGCATGTTATTTGTTTGTCAATTATTGACAAGAAGGGGAAGAAGAATGGAGCAAGGGGGAGGATTTCAGAAAAGAGAGTGCAAGATCTACAGGTGCTAAAAAAAATTTTGGCTGAAAATTAAATTCATGTGAACAGTATGTAGATCCATAAGCACACTAGAAGTTCGTGTGCTTGATGTTTTACCCAGGATGATACTTACAGAACTCGAGGTCGAGTTCTTCCCAAGAAGGGGAGACTGATGCAGATCGCCACCTGATTGCATGGGCTTGGGTCATTGTTGGCTTTATGTGATTTCAATCTTTTGTAGTTCATTAATTTGTTGAGGGCATTTTAGACTTTTCTTATCGTTCGTTGAGAAGAGGATGGAGACGGGGCTTATGAATTTTGAAGAAAAAAGACACTCATAAACCTTGTACAGGTTGCGTTGTTGCATTAGATTTGCCATTTTGGCAATCTGGAGTGCTCCAATTTGCTCATACCATTTAGGTGGTAGCTATATAAGTTCTGTTTACCAATAAAAAGTCGGTACAAACTCCAATTCTTTAGTAGATTTTGCATGCCATAGTAAGAGAGTTATTCTCTATCGGAGTAACCTAATTGTTTAACATCCTTATCTCTTTGCAGCATTTGGTTCGGTTGCGGTGAGATGAATTTAATTAACTCTGTGGAACAAAGAAAATTTGCCAAGGCCGCCATGGATTTAATCTCGCATATGGAAAATCTTAGTGAAAAACGAGCACTGAAGAGTCAAGCAGCAGCCCTTGTCACGGAGATTTTTTTGTCCTCCTTTTCTTTTAATTGCATTTAGAGGCAGAAGATTTTTAGGCAGACATTGAAATCCACCACTAAAAATTGTATTACCGGCGGAAAAATATAGCAATTGCTAAAACCATTATTAGCGGCAGAATATTTTCAGCGCTAATTCAGAAAATTCTGCCTCTAATGACCCAAGAAGGGTAGATATAGGGGTTTTTAAAGGCGGAAACTCAAGAATAAGGGCATAAATTTTCTGGTACTATGACCTCCTTTGGCGGCAGCTTATTTCTTCTACCGTTAAAACCTTTACTGACAATAGTATTCAGGACAGATTGAGCGGCATACTGATTAATTTCCGCCTATAGTGGAGGTTTTGGGGCTTTAGCGGTGGTTTTTTCCCACAGCTAAAGGTAGCTTTTCTTGTAGTGACGTACGACGTGGATATACCACTAAAACCATAATGGAATTCCTATGGGATTCCTGTGTGAAAAGAAATAAAAAAAAAAAAAAAGTGGAAAAGGAAGAAAATTCCTCCTAATCAAACATACCCTCAAGATTAGGCCCAGCTTCTCCAAGGCCTTAGGCCATTAGAGTAGCCCTTAATC
Organism: Litsea cubeba; assembly: GCA_012931725.1. Lineage (NCBI taxonomy): Eukaryota > Viridiplantae > Streptophyta > Magnoliopsida > Laurales > Lauraceae > Litsea > Litsea cubeba. Next base: position 4,164,271 of record CM022951.1, read on the forward strand.
TGATATTTTTTTCCATTTCAAAGCCACTGATAGGCAACAAATGTATGATAGTATAGAGAACTTGCACTGTTTCAAAGCCCTCTAGTCATTTTAGTTAGAAATAAGCATACCCCCATCGATCAGTTCTATTAAGAGACAAACAAGGTTGTTCAACAGAATGCATATCCAATTAATTGCTTATTGGAGAAAATAACATGTACCATCATCAACTAAAGAGACTATACTTCCATTAACTCTAATAACATTACACTTGTATTTACCAAAAAAAAAAAAAAACAATACACGTGTTACAGCAACATGATCATTTGAAAGCCATCTGAGACACCACAACCATGTGATACTTTTATCTTAAGTAAGTGCAATGACCATGAACGTAGGCAACACTAACATAAAACTCACTTGTCTCTAGGAAAGAAAACACACATACCTTATCACCAGAGCAAGGGTTTAGTTACACTAGGAGGCATTAGAACCCTGGTGTAGAACTTATGAGACTGACGTATAATTGGAAACCTAAGAGGGATGGCGCAGTCTCTTAACACTTGCATTCCAGATGTCTCAATGTTCGAATAATACAGAAGCCTTCTCCTACCAAGATCTTGAAAGCTTTTACCAATTTGAGCTCTTACTACTGAATTGCAATTCCTTGATCCAAGGTGAGGTTGGAGAGTCTGTTGTGGGGTTGTTTTCCATGTGTCCGTCACTAAAGGCTCATAAAACGCTTTGTTGATGTTGTTAATCATCGCTGTTGGTGAATCGAATCCATTACTGGAATTGTAGAACATTTGGAATGCTTTTAAACAACCCAAATGTAAATGTCTACAGTGTTTTGGCACCCCGGTGATTCCATCCTCTAGAGTCATTTTAAGGAACTCCTTTTTCTGCTTGTCAAGAATCATTCCTATGCAATCAATTGCATTTTCAATCTCCAGCTCTAGATTCTCCTTCAAGTATAGAAGGATGAGATTAAGCTTCCCATCTTCTTTTTCCTTCTGAATCATAACAAGGACGACTTGCTCGTGAGAATAGTAGTCATAAACACACTTTTTAATGGTAAATTTCCCATTAGATACTTCCATCAAATCTAACTTAGGATTGCTCATGCAGTGGGCTATGATCAATCTAAGCCATCCGCATTCACCTAACCCATGTGAATTAAGAAGCATCAATAATTGATACAAATTTTACGGCTGTACAATTGGGTTTTAAAACAAAAGGAGGTCACTTTAATACATAATTAAAATTGCTCAACTTTGAGGTGCTTAAATCGAAGTTAAAATAATCTGATGGGAACCATTTTGTCCCTGCCCGCCCTAGTGATGCACATGAAGACCTTCCTCTCCTCCCTTGTCCATTTAGGTGGGCTTGAGAGTGATGAAAATCTTGTTAGCCATTGATAAAGAGACCATACTCCAAAATCTCATCAAGGCATCAAGCAACCTCTATATTTTAACTTCTTCAGGGCATTTTCATATTTCTATTTTAGACCATTATCAATAGGCCATTTATTTCTATTCATATTGAGCATCTAATTGAGTTTTTACTGAATTGAAATTTTTCAATAGAGCGTATGTTTGCTTTCTATATCATTACCTCATAGCTCTGCATGTCATTCAGAAGACGTGTTGAAATCATGAGCAGTCTCGTAATCACATCCGTCTTCGAGTGCCTCATTCGGTGCATGGCTAGTCCTGGGTTTATCAAGTAGCATGCCGGAAGAATAATTGGATAAACTGCAATGGATATCATACTTGTTTTGATATAGTCATCAATAGATGGAGCATATCGTCTTCTACTCCACTTTGCTTCCTTGAGCCACGACACAAAGGTTTCATACCACTTCACATAAAAAAATACATCAAATCTTGTTAGACTTTTGGCTTCAAAATCTATTAGGGTCCCTAAGTTTTGATTTGAATTCAACTCAACTTCATTTATTATTGGTGATATAGTCTTTTCAAAAGGAAAAAAAAAAAAAAAAAGGAAAGAAAATGAAAGTAGGTACAAATATTTACTGATATATCCCCTGCCTATGAAATCATATTTTATGTTTAGGCTAGTTACCCAAACACTACTGAAATCTCAAAGATATATAGGAAAACCCGAAGCCTTTGATAAGAAATACAATAAGCTAGAAGGATAAGATATTAATAACAAAAAAGGTCCACGTTCTGTAAAAAAAAATGATGGTGGTTGGATGTCTAGAATATTTCGAAGCGGTCTTTTTCTTTACTAGGATTTAAGGAATTTCTGTCTGGGTAATTTGTGAATTTCCACACATAGTGGGCTTACTGGATGCTCCCTTGGTACTTGACCATCCAGGAATTTCACCAAAAAGGCAAAGGGGCTGAAATTCCTGAATTCTCAAAGATCATTTGAGACATTTCAATTTGCTGAAATTTCAAAATGCTTGTGAAGAAACATGACATTTACAAATGTGTGAGGACAAGATGCCACATCATGTCCAAAAAAAATCCAACAAGGCAAATTCTTATCAGAAATCCTAGGAAATAAACAAGCACTAAGAGATTATGTCCATGAGATATTAACTGCTTTACATATTCGTACGCTGAGCATCATATATCGTTATTGAACCCTTATCTTATCTATTTGGGGTTGGCTAGGTACACAAATTCATACTTTCTCCAATTAAACACTCACCAGCTCCCGAACACTCTTCGTTGTATCAACCCGATGGCGATCAAACAACAATTTGATAGTATTATCAACAAGTTCATCAAGGGCATCAAAGATAACTTTGCTGTGACCGGATAGTCCATCCCCGTCCCATCTATAATATTCATCAAACAACCAAACAACTTAAAACCAAGAAAGGAAAGAGCGATGTTATATATGTATGTTGTGCCTTGAATTGTACCTTCCAACTGCTTCAGTGAGAGTGTTCAATTCATCCAACGAGCCTTCCATATCAAAGAAATCATCGGCAATTGTAACAAGGATTGCACTCTTGCAGACTAACATCCTCACATCAGAGAGTGAAGGGTGGTATGAAGTAGAGGCAACAGGCAGGTAACAGTAGGTAGTTTTCTCGCGACCAAATCCAATATCTCTCAAGCCGGAGTCCCTACTCCACCTAACTCATGATCGAAAGGGGGATGCGTTAGAGAGGCATGATGGTGAAAGGCAAGTCCGACATTGAATTGGCCATGGGAAAGTCCAAACCATTTTGATCAAAAAACATGCAAAATGTTACATGTGTGTATGCACAAGATGCGCGAAGCAAAAAAATATATTCCTTTTTTCCTCTTCGACTTTTTATATTTTACCTTTCTGGTCATTTTTTTACTAATCATAGGATTGACTCTAATTTAATGGTCGCATTGCTTGTTCCCATTTAGATAACTTGATAGAAAGAGAGAATGGTCCACCATTGTAGGTTTTGTTTTGTGAATGCATATCTGGTGCAAACCCAGACCATTGTGCTAAAGAGCCCCTAGTCTGGGTTACAGCTTAGATTGGGTAGAAGATATCACAAATTAGACCGAGGCTTGGCCCAGTTTTTTGCCAGTCACTAATCTAGCAAACAGAAACTTAAAAGATATGGTGGGCTAGACCAGGAAACTAGTGGGCCTGTTCCGCCAATGACCACCTTAGAAATGTGATTGTTGTCCAAGGTTTCAATGTACCTTGTGACCTCCTCGAGTTCGTTCTTGAAAATGTTCTGTCGAAGCGTGTAGTTTTCCATTGCAAGTCGAAGCAGTTTGTCGTCGTTTAGGCATGATATCCTGAAATATTCCATGCAAAACAGCAACAGAACAAGCTAGTCAGTCATAAGATAGCACATTCAGATGCTTATACTAAATCTTGCTTTTTCTTTCAATCACGGGAGTGATAATGAGTACCTGTAATAGCAGGCCTTGCCCATCCATAGATAAACGTTGCTCTCGCTTCCTTCAATGCTATCTCTATGCTCTAGATGGTCCAAACGTGCAAGCCATGGGAGTCCAAGCTGATGCTCAATCTGGGCAATCCACACCGCTCATGTATGTCAGTATATGAGGATCATTGATCTGAATTGATCCAGTGCTCTGGACATGTTTGATCCGAATCAATTTGTTCAACACTGTTTGAAGTAGATGTGGTTGTTTTTCCACTGATTTTGATATAATTTGCTTTTGTGGGGTTCAGATGAATGATACATGATCAGATGATTGTATAAGGAAGACAACAAGTGAGTTGACAAACAGCAAATGAACCTAAGAGTATCAAAATGGCACAGCATTAGGTTTCTTTGTGATAGTCGATAACATGATTTTGAATAATATGGTAAATTACCTCTCTTTGAATATTGAATGTCACGACAGTATCCTCTGCAGTTTTCATGGTTATTCCCCTCTCTAGTAATGTTCTTGAGAAAGACCTGGCTTCCTCAAGTTCATTTTCTCCTAAGAACGTCACATCTGTTGCTCTGTAAACATTTAACAAGGTGCTCAACAAGCAATTATAGTTTTCTTCAATATATGATGTTATGTCCTTATGTTGCAAGAACCAACAAAACCTTCCTGTAGACAACAAACAACATACATACAGATGGTTAAAGAAATCATTAAAAAACACAAATGGGACAAAAAGAGAGAGTGTATAATAAGCATGGGAAGAAGATTGATTGATTGATTCCTTACGAGGGGATACACGATATCCATGCATTCTCAGCAGTCGAAACGCTAGAGAATCTTTATACAGACGAATTGGCACCAGAGTGCTACGCTCTTTCTTGTCCTCCTCTTCCTCTTGTACTGTCCAATTCCTTCACATGTCCGGTTGTGACATCAGTGTAAGCTTAGTTTGTCTACTAGAAGAGTCATGATAATGGGCATTTTGTCTAATTCATACCCAATTCTTTGTTAGAAAGAGACTCTTTCACCTGGGAATGGTTTGTAGGGCTCGGATTAAGCACTGAGAAAACATGTGTTGCTCAACTATATAAACTGTTAATCATGTCGAAACTGACAAATCCAAACCCAACCTAGACTTCAATGGGTCAAGCTGAGCCCTTAATTAATTGGGTTAATGGGTCAGGTTGGATATGGTTGACAAGTCATATAGCAAGAGCGTGCTCAACCCGAATTTGTTGGTCAAGTCAGAAATCTCAGCCAGAACACAACATGCAATTAAGAAGGTTTGCAAAAAAAAAAAAAAAAAAAACTAACTCTGGGGTCCTTGTATGGGTGGTCATGATTATCTACAAAGTTCGATTTTTGTGTGACGCCCCGGAGTCCCACATCGACTATAGAGAGGAAAGTGATTGGGATTATATGTAGAGCTTACACCCTTACCTAGCATGAGGCCTTTTGATGGGTTGAGGTCCATCAGAAACAAAACCGTGAGGCCAGTGTGCCAAAGCGGACAATATCATGCATGGGTAAGGGGTGGGGCGTTACAGTGGGTGGGTTTCCATGTGGGCGGGCCAAGAGGGCTGGCAGGCTACTGCACAGGGACGTCCAGCCTTAAGGGAGGTGGAATGTGACGCCCCGGAGTCCCACATCGACTATAGAGAGGAAAGTGATTGGGATTATATGTAGAGCTTACACCCTTACCTAGCATGAGGCCCATCAGAAATAAAACCGTGAGGCCAGTGGGGCAAAGCAGACAATATCATGCATGGGTAAGGGGTGGGGTGTTACAAATGGTATCAGAGCCGACTCTCGACTAGTTCGAGTGTGGGTCTTCTGTCGTAGTCTGGTGCAAGTGGGCGGCTTCCATGTGGGCGGGCCAAGAGGGCTGGCAGGCTACTGCACAGGCATGAGGCCTTTTGATGGGTTGAGGCCCATCAGAAATAAAACCGTGAGGCCAGTGGGCCAAAGCGGACAATATCATGCATGGGTAAGGGGTGGGGCGTTACATTTTGTCCACCCCTAATCCACACGAAACCCCTTCAAACCCTCACAAACTACAAATAATAAACCAGGGCTTGAAGTTTTGTACAGGTAGAGTGTACGGTCAGGAGAGAATCATGTGGGGAGGTGGCTGTTATCTCCAAATGATTAGAGATAATTGGCATCTCAGATGGGTTAGATAAGATGTTGTCTCCATAGAAACTCTATATGTTAAGACAACAAAAGCAGAGAATGAAGCTTAATCAATTCCGTATGTATAATATTGAGATAGGGTAAATTGGTCAGCGGTACAATTTTTGCATCATCTTACCTATAAACATGGCACAAAACATCTTCTATTTCCTCTGAGAAGTGCTCTGACAAGCCCAATCTTCCCAGTCGATCTACGATGCTCAGCTTTATAAGTTCTTCATCGATGGGATAAAAGGGTGGAACTGCGTCATAGTTCCATAATAAGCTAGTGGCTCCAAATATTAAAAAAACCATTTCTTGATGATCACATACATTCATACATGTGAATAGAAAAGCAAAGACTGTCTGTTTACTTGCTAAACAAAGAAACCATCATCATCAAAACACCGTCACAAGTCCTCGTGCAGAAGGTAAAAAGAAACAGAGGAACAAGGTAGTCATGCCAATTGCCAAGAGTGATTCATATTCTCACCTCCTCCATGCCCGCATCTTTGAACCATAGATTCCAAGTAGAGCTTAAAACCTTCGTTTCCCGTAACCATGAAAGCATGAGCTGTTGCAGAAGGCGATTGGAACAAGGATCCATCTTTGTTTTGATTTTGGAGTATTATCTCGTGGCCTATATGACCATATGATGGAGGCAAAGCTTCTAAGTAAGCCAAGAGAGGAGGATGATAAGCTTCACAAAAAGATGCTTCCCTGCACAAGTGTAAGTACCCTTCATTCATTCTTATATCAGAAATAAGTAGCTAGAAAATAAAGTAAGAATTGTACAAGTGGATAGATTTCCTAGTTTTATATATCTAAAATATATATAAACTGAGGTTTTCCTTAATCCTTATCAGGTGTTATGCATTTCTATGACAGACTTTTATTAAAGATAAATCTTAGATTGTACCCGCTGTTACAATCCAAGACAGCTCTCATATACGTATCTTTCACTGATATAAGAGCCATGCATGCTCCTATTTATACCATCGATATCAGTGCATACTATCCTTCCTTCCATACTAGCTGTAGGGATTCACCTGGGCCCTATAGATCATTGGATATTAGGAGGATCGAATGATCCAGGGGGACCGCCCTAGATATGAAATTTAAAGTTAGATACAAAGTTAATATAGGTGGTTATGCAAATAGAAATAAGTTGTAAGCATGTGTACGTTGGAAAGGAGCAATACATTTCAAGGAACCTTTCTCTTTGATGAAATATGCTTGCGACCACATCCGTCAAGCCATCAGGTAAAACATTTAAGCCTTTGGTTTGAGCCAACTCCACCATAGCAGGGAAAACAATGCAAAACCAACGAGGGAATGCACCATCTTCCTCTCTTAGCAGCTTCTCTACATTTGCATGAACAAATGCCAACCCTGAAATTTTGTGAAAGTACAAATGTATTACTCAACAGAGTAAACAATATATTCATCATGAAGACGTTCTGCCGTGGTGCATGTTTTCATATCTTTTACTTATACTTTGTAAAGATAAACATGACTCATGTCTATAGCCTTGCTGTAAATTTTGAAGTAAATTCACACCAAATGATTGATGCCCGGGTAAGTCAAATAAATATCTAGCCTACTTCTTTTTGGAGATATCGCACGCATCAACAGAAATTGCAATTCCAAAAAAGGAAATAATGATGTCGGTCAGAATAGTGGATTTGATTGTTGTTTGAGATTTACTCGTCTTTTTCTTTGTTAACTGCATGAAATCATAAACTTGAATTAAAACAGTATTATTCCACCAATATTTTATTGGGTTCTAAAGATTAGTTACAGTAATAGACTTTTCATTAATTTGTTAATTTTCTAACCATCATTTGAACTTTGGAGTCACTCATGGTGAGAGTCCAGATTTTCAAAAGTAAAGCTTTTCGATCCATTAAATTTGTGGGTACTTTTGGTTTGGGTTCATTCGTTGAACCCATAATATTTAGTTTTGGATATCTGTCAATGTAGTTTGGAGCTAAACCTGAAATAGACCAGCGTTTTTAGTTGACTTAGACATAGCAAAAATAGTCAATATGTTAGAAACGGTATAATCAAAACCGCACATTTCAAATAAATTGAGTCGATCCAACGGTCCAATAAATTCGGATCTGATCGAAAGTTGGTGGACATGTTCAATTTAAGAGGGTCATGTGTTTGGTCCATTTGGATGGACTAAAGGTAGGCCCCACAAGCATGAGCTTAGAAGAGCCTTTGCTCTCTCTCTCTTCATATTATATATATATATATCAAAACTGAGATTAGAATTGCCAATATGCTCTAATTCATTTATTTATAGATAGCTGCCCCCACAGACTTGTAAAGCCAAACCAAGTACGGCCAAGTGGCTAGGCAACCTAGGGCCATTTGGAAACTCTACCATAATTAATAAGAGCTAATTAGATTAAGGTAAAAAAATAAAAGCTCTAATTTTAAAGTGATAATTCACAATCAATCTATTTAGTAAAATTATTTTTAAAAAGCTCTAATTCCATGACGTAAATGAAACCCACCTTTTAAGTTTTGATAATTGGAGCACATCTTTTAAATATTACAATGTAAAACCCATCATTTTCTTTTTTGAAAGTTTTTTGAGGTTATTTACTTTAAAACACTTGTAAATACTGCATCTTCCACCTCCAATTCGTTCAAACTTAAAAAAAAAGGCTCTCTCTCTCTCTCTCTCTCTCTCTCTCTCTCTCTCTCTCTCTTGCTAGGCAAATTTTCAATTCGTAAATAAGTTCTAAAAGTAAAAAAGACAATTAGAAGTTTATTTTTAGAGCCCCCTCAATCTCTCGACCCCATTTAGGGCTTGTTTGGCCACTTCACTAGTAAGGTGGGAGTAAAATAAAGGCTCTGATCACCAAACAAGAAAAGACTAGCTTGGTGTTATATCAAAAGTATAAAATTTTAAAGTTTCCTCTTTAATTTTAAAAATAAATATATAAATAGCATTCTTGTGCCACTAAAACACAAAAGTCCATCTATTCTTTATCAAGCCACTAAAAATAATTTTTCATCATATTATGATTAGATTCCCTAATATTTTATTCTCTCTTCAATCTTCACTTTACCCTATAAGTATTTTTACCAAACAAATCCAAAGTAAGGGATCTCTTATACTCGTGTCGAAAATAATGGATATCTTTTCTTCATATTGAAAACAGTACTTCTTGACCAGTGACTCAATCTACCAAAAAAGTAAAAACCTTAGTGCGTATATAATAAATAGAAGTTCTAAAGAAAATATTCGGCCATACACAAGTAACACAACCATTGATTGAAAGAAAGACCGTACCTCTGCCTACGTTGCATGGCCCCGCGTCCCACGTCTGGAGAGCGACCATGCAAGCGAGGGAGGCAGGCAGGCATTCTATGCTTCCTCCCTCCCCCCAAAATCCTTCCTCCTTTTGCTCCTCCATTATCCACTCCAGGCATTGCCTGAACAGCGGTTGGCCTGGTCGGTCCGGGTCGGGTATCAAGGCTAACCATGCCGCGTCGTAAGCAGAAGAGGACACAAAGGAACAGAGATTGACGGCAGAGGAAAATATCTCCTCCTTCATCTCAGAAACTAAATCCGTGATGGATTCCATGAATGGATAAATATGATCGATGAAGAAAAGAAGCTCTTTATCTTATATCAATCAAAGTATAAATTACTATTATTACAATTCTCCCTTTCGATCTCTATATATATATATATATATATGTTCCTATGTTAATTTGTTGTAGTGTAACAAGAGAGGAATTTGAGGACTATTTATAGCCAGAGTCTCTCAGCACGTGGAGGTATGCAATTCCGATTTCAATTGCAGTTTCGCGGCTGAGGCGGGCGCCGAAATCTGTCAACACCAGGGCCAGGGGTTTCCAATCAACTTACCTGATACCTAAGCAAAGCACACCTTCGCACACGTTCACAGAAGTTTCCTACAGGGGTGCGAATTAATGGTGATCGAGAGACACATGGGAAGGAGAGGAGAGGAGAGGCTTCCTCGACCATGTTGGTGGAGCCTGCGCTACTGTGTTTACTTGAATGTGGGTCAGCAGATGAGTCCACATGTAATAGAAGAATTAAATATTGAACACCTACCTACTAGTCCAAGGTGGGGTTTTCTTCGGGTCATTCGACTGATAATATCTAGTAACTAGTAACTGAAGTCTGGGTAGGCTTGAGATGATTGGAGTGAAAATTTTGGACAACTGCAAGAAGATGCAACCAAAAAGGACCCTCGTGCTGTTGTGGTGCCCTGGGTAGGGTGTGGGCCCCAAGTACCGCATTACCGACTCAACAAAATCCACCCGTGGTGAATCTCCTCAATTGCACATTTGGGCCAGTAACAATTGGGGACAAATTTCTCCCAGGGCATGTTTCTTTGCAGAAAATTCTCATAAGAATATTGTGATTTGTTGGTTTTTTTTTATACATGATGCAATGGCTTGTTCTTAACATTTACAAATCTCAGCCACCCAAATGGTCTCTTTTTCGCTTTGTCGTAATTTTGAAATTTCAGTCCCTTTGTTTTTTCATGAAATTTTTAGATGCTCAGGAACAAAAATACATTTAGAAATTCCACTGTGTCTGGAAATTTAAAATTTCTATTAAATAGAAATTCCCTAAATTCCAGTACAGTAACAGCCACAAGGACGTTCCCACATTGTCAAGGTGGGTGACATAAATATCTGAACTTTACCATATGGGAAAAAATTCCACTAACAAATGTAGCTAATTGTTCACTTGAAATTAAGAAGGATGTTTACTCGCTTAATTCTACAAGGTTCAGGACGGGTATCATTTTATAGATTTTGTTTTGAGTTGAAGTTGACCCTACTTACCCTCTTTATAACTACTTTGGCTAAAGTTTAGCCCAAACCAGGATCATTGACTCTAATCCGGGTAACCTTGGTCCTGCCATACTAAATAGATGGCCAGCTACCCCCACCTTCCCCTAGAATTTGGTTGGACTATATCTCTGTTCTCGATTTAATGGGTGGCCTGCATTGGAGTCCAGCTCTTATTGTGTAAAATTAAAATGGACAGGAAGAATTGGTGCCGAATACAGCTTAATGTGAACAGTTGAGTCCGAGAATTGAAGACCCCCTCTTGGCCGGGCAGTCCGGATCACTGGTGTCAGAGACAATTCATCCAAGTGATGGGAGATTTTTTATTTTTTTTACCCAGATCAAAAGGGATGGACTCAAGAGATCTAGAGTGCCCACGTACACACAGAAAGAGCCCATTAAAGTGGAAAGGAGGCCCGTATAAGTGGAAAGTGGTGACGTACCCGGAATTTGAATCCCGAACAGCCAGGCAAGAACAAACTATCCTTACCACTAGGGTAAGGAGCCGTTCTTATCTAAGTGAAGGGAGTTCAACTCGGTAGTGTGGTTCACCTATTAAGAATTTGAACCAATCAAAATGGACATCCTCCCTAGCGATCGATGATAATAAAAAAATTAGATTTTACTACAATCAGTATTGGTCCCACCGTAAAATTGCACATATGATAAAACATATTATCATGTTATACTCTATGATCTTAACATGACACTAATTCCTATTGAAATATAATTTGAGAGCATCCTACCGAGATGACATTCATTTTTAGCTGCTGGTAGTTTTTCAATAGGTGAGCCTTATGGTGGAGTTCAACTCGCATGAGGTCTGGGATGAAAATTGAGAGGATATCCTTCTGTATAGAAATATCACCTCACATATTTTAGTTTTCTTCACGCTTATAGAAAAATAACTCCCACGGACCGGATCGCGAGTCTCGTGATTGGATACCAAACTATAAAATAAAATAAAAAATAAATGTTATCCACTTTTTTTATAATATGTCTTCCTCTTTTACGGGCAGGGCGAAATTTCACTCCAACAGATGTGATTCTCACATGTGTTCGAATTCACACTGGCCAAATTTCACTTCACCAAAATTTGGTTCCGCTTGTACACCAAATTTTCCTCGCAAACTCATTTGCATTCTATAATTTCAATACAATAGGTCTCGGATCCTCTTTGATATTAAATTCACTAATAGAACTCCCATATAGGGATATAAATGGGTCAGTTCTGGTCCAGGTCCACCAAGGAACCAGAACCATTAATGAGAAGATGGAACCGAAATCAGTTAGGAACCAGTTTACTGGTTTCGGAACCAAAACCATTAAAGAGAAGATGGAATCCGAATCGAAACTGGTTTCGTAAATGGGACGTGTCCAAGTCTAAGTAGAGAAAGGGTAGAGAATGATTTAGATAAATAAATAATAAAAAAAACTAGCTTTTAGAAGAATTTTTGAAAAAATGAGATAATATGTCAGGTAATGGGTCAACAAGCCGGAACCAACGTAGAGCCCGACCTGGACCCATTTAGGTCATGTGTCCAAAAAAAAAAAGGACCGAGACCCAACCCGGATTATTAATGGATTGAAACCTCCATATAATTGGAGAAACAGGAACTCATTTATTTCACTACTACCATTAAATTGCACTCCAACGAGACTTGTTCCTAAGTCTAAATTTAATTCACCTATTTCAAGTTTCACTTTAATAGTACTTGATCCCCCCTGTCACAACGTGGTCATCAAAAGTGAAATTTGGCAAAGGGTTCCTAACACATTAATAAATTTATTTTGTGAAATTTAGATTTTAATATATATAGGAATATATTCAAGTAAGAACTAGTTTTCACCTATTATATGAGAACTATTTTGTAGGGCCCATCCAGCTACCCATCCAAATCTAGCAACCAATAAGGAACCCCCTGATAGTCACTAATCACATAAATCTTTCCATCCCCCCTGGTCCCATCCCTAAATGGGGCCCACAATTGGGCCCCACAAAAAAGTTCTCACATAATATGTGAAAACAGTTTCCACTTGAATTTTACCCATATATATGAGCATCTCCTTATATATACATGGGAAATATTCATGTACATCCATCCCTCACCATGTGGTGAGGGACAAACTTAATGGGGCCCACTTAGGGACCCACTGATCATGAGACTTGTGGGGGATGGGAAGAGGCATCTTGGATAAGACCATATATCAAATTTGGGGTCAATCCCATGCCTCTAACCCCTTCATCCGTGGCTGACAAGTTTAATAACTTTATATTAGAGGAAAAAATTTGATCCTCGATCCAATAGTTGACTCCACTTGGATAGGTGAAAATTCAATGGGTCTAGTGTACTTAAGGGGGTTCCATGTGTGTGGATGGTTCGGATGTGATATAAGTCAACCATACTATGTTGTCCCTCATCATAACATGGTGATGGATGGATGCACATAAATATTTTCGTATATATATGATCCAGACTCTGTTCCTTTAGTCACCTTCAAAGGCAAAAACTATTCTAAGCGAAGCCAAGCTTGGTGTTAACTATTTCAACATGTCAACGGCCTGGTCACTTTGAATGGCTTATCGTAGGCATGAAAATCTAGGCCGTGTCGGCACTGAAGATCGTGCCCAGTCGTACCCGGGCTGGGCCAGCACGGCCCATGAATAATATACGGGCCGTGCCCGGGCCCAACCTTCTGGGGTCAGCCCCAACATGGCCTAGGGCACGGCACGACCATGCCCTAGTCGGGCCTAGGCCGTGCAGCCCGTGGGCTGCCCACAGATTCCCCTCCCCTTTTTTTATTTTTTATTTTTAAATTTTTAAAGTTTTTTAAGTCTTAGAGACTTAGACTCTTCACTCTTGGTCTTGGACCAATATCATTAAAATAAAGAAATTAAGAGAAATAAACAAGTAGAATAACACTCATGATGTTTTGAAGAAATACATCAAATAAATTGTATTTCCTTGAAATTTAAGTTACAAAAGTTCTAAAAAATTACTAGTTTGAACTTGGATCAATATATATAATGAAATTCAAAACTCCGATAAATGAAAAAAGAATTACAGCTTTAAAAACTTATGATACATCCTAAAAAATAGATTACAAGTTGAAAGCCTATTATACATTCTAAAAAAAAATTATACTATGATATATGTAACACCGCTAGCTCATCTTCTATCTAGATTTCATCATCATCGAGGTGTTATTCCCTATCCTCTACTTGATACCACTACTAAAAAAATGGCTTGTTGTGTCAGTTTTTAAGTGACACAACAAGTCTGATGTGTCGGGTTTTTTAGATTGGCAAAGCGACACGAGTAGTAGTGACACAACAGATTTTAGTAAAGCCGACACAACAGATATAGCACTTGTGTCGGTTTGTAAGTATAAACTGACACAACATGTATACTACTTGTGTCGGTTTTTAGCATTTCATATCTGGAAATCTGCTTTGGGAAAGCACAAACCGACACAACAGATATAGCACTTGTGTCGGTTTGTAAGTATAAACGGACACAACAGATATAGCACTTGTGTCGGTTTGTAAGTATAAACTGACACAACATGTATACTACTTGTGTCGGTTTTTAGCATTTCAAATATGGAAATTTGCTTTGGGAAAGCACAAACCGACACAAGAAATAGAACTGTAGTGTCGGTTCTTATTTAAACTGCACAAAATTGGATCCCCTCTTGTGTCACTTTTAGTAGATCACCTGTTTCGAAAAAACAATGTACATATATATATGAACAACAATTGACCTGTATAGAAGCATTGCCATCCACAACAATCACAAAAACAATTTCATTTCATTACTAAATAATTTCATTATCCAACTATCCAAAATATAACCTCAAACATTTACAAAACCCACAAGAACAAAACCTAATTAGCCTGCTAGTCTAACACCATGCGAGAAAATGATTTCACGTCGAGCTTTTATCCATTCTTCTACAAAAGCCACAAAATGATTTCACGTCATAGCCGTGTTCTATTAAGTTCAATCTACAAAAAAAAAAAAAAAACAAAAAAAAAAACAAAACAAATAGTTAGGATTCAATATATCGTAAAACGATAAAATTCATTATATAGTACAAAATGCAAATACGCTACATGTTCACATGGCATAACCTCAAATATGTGTTTTTTTAGTTAGGGTAAGCAAAAAACAATTAATTTAAAGAAATTAACATACAGTAGCATCTAATCATATAGACTGGTTTATACTTGCACAAATTCTGATCCATCTTCTTTTTCACCATTCTATCATTAATTCAAACACCTTCAGCTCATTCAATTATCACATGAAATAGATAGGACCATTTATACTTGCCTTTCACTTGATTCTAACACAAAAACCCCTTTGTTTCCGGGCTTCTATTTGATTCAAAACCACCAATTCCAACCCTAACATGAACAATTTCAAACAGATCTATCATGAGCTATCTATGATATACTATAGCTCCAATCCCTTAACAATATTTGGAAACTCTATAAAGTTTTTACAACCAAATAACCTTTGATCACACAACTAGGTTACAACTAGTCCCCTTCTTTAGGGTACCTCTACACCTAGTTTGCTTTCATGAAAATGTACTTTCCCTTGTTAAGCTAATAGGAATGAATAATGGACGCACAATCACTAGATGAAATTGCAACGCCTCATAAAAAAATCAAGAGCAGCACATCAATTAAAACCAAAAGGAATGAAGAAAAAAAAAAGTCCCCCCAATTCAACAACAATGAACTAAAAAAAAAAAACCAGCATAAAAAAAAAAAAAAAGAATAAAAGCAATCCATTACAGAACTAAATTAGTAGCCAAAAGAGAATCTTCACATCACCATTCAGGAAGATGTGGACGGACTTCTCTCTTTTACAATAGAACTCATTTAACTTGTGGATCTCATATACCCTTATCTTGCTTATGGACCCAAAGTTTAGTTGACCATTAGCTGACAGGCCCCTTCATGATAAAAAAAAATGTTGCAATATACACTAAACTTTGAAGATAAAGGCCCTCTATATTTGACCACTTTCACATTCTATATGGACCATTCTAGTGTTTCCTTCTTGACCATTAATTTGACAAAAAAAAAATTGGCTCATCAGATTGACAAAAAGAAAAGAAAAGAAAAGAAAAGAAAAAGATCCCACGAGTAATAAGAAACAGGTCTGAGTCATGAGATTCAATAGTTGAGTCGTGCTTAAAGAAGTGTAATTGTAGTCTTGATAATGAATGTCATTTGCCAAAGCCATTGATTAGCACAGAGATTGACAGTATCTGCAAAGAGTTTCACAAGAGTATGCTTTTCCATCATACCTGAACATATGCATACATGTTGTAAATCATACTTGCATCCAGGATGCATTCTATTAAGCATGGTGATGAATGCATGTAAGAAAAGAGCTTTAAGTTTTTACCTGCATGGCCCATCGTTCCAAATTCCCATGAGATGGAATGGAGCAACCTAGATCCTGTTGAAGCTCCTTGAATATGTTAACAGGACTTGAAGGAACCTTGATTCCTTCTGGTACTGAGAAAACAAGACCCATTGCTTGACCTTGGGCCATGATAAGGATCCTGATAAACATGAAAACTACACATCAGTTTTCTTTAAAAGAAAAAAAAAACTGAATACCAACACCATCCTCTTTATCTTCATTACCTTATCGTCTCTAATTTCTGAAACAACATCAAATTAAGGAGAGAAGGTATATCATCATGATCAGTGGAAAAAATGGCATTGCCTGTACAAACCAACAATTTGAGAAACAAGGTCCACATTTGTTCACACGCGACTCCATCATCTATCGAAGGGTCATATAAATCAACATTGATAGGAGTTACCTTTCAATGTCATCAAGGATGACAATGCTCAACTGAGACTTGTAAGCATCTTCCAAAACCTGTCCAAAACACATAGTAAAAAAAGCCAATTTCAAATTCCCAAAACAAGTCTGAAAGCAGATTTTGGTTATGGCTATTGAACAAAAGAAATCACCAGATACTGAAGAAAATCCAGCCCACCAGCCTGTAGGGTAAAATACAGTCAATAACTTCAACCATACTAAGTCATGGCTTTTTGAATCAAATGGATAGGATATAGAAAAACAAGGCTATTTTATATGTAGTCCAATTAAAAATTTAAATGAACCAATTTTTTAGCTCCCATTTTTGTTCAGTGAGCCAATTAGGATGACAGTCAACACACACTTTTTTGTTTTCCATTTCCAGGATACAATTATTTATCAGTCATTCTGACCTTAGGGGTGCCAACGGGTAGGTGAGTCGAATTGGAGCACTACTAGTAACAAGTATATTACAAGTATCTTTTCAACCAAAATCTGACTTATTTCTTAAATTGGGTTGAAAATGTAAACCCAAATCTATAACCTCAACCTCAACCCATTTATTAATAGGGTTGGAAATGTAAACCCAAGCCTTATCCGTAAGTCTGGTTGGAATGAAATCAGCATAAAGAGTTTAACCGATGCCTTTAGACGTGAAGTTTGGTTTGGTTTCAGTGAGTAATAATGCAATTATTCTGGAAGGCCAATTTCTTCCCTAGATTCTTCCACTGCCTTAATGCCATAAGGAATGTCCCATTTTTACAACCTACAAATGCAATCAACATAACTGTTGGAAACTAACGACAATAATTAAGCATGTGGAAAAAGTAATGCTTTTACCAGTTTACTCTCAGTTACAGCACTTCCATTCGAACTTGGTGCAGTAACAAGAGCAAGCTCCCACCCAGAAGCTTCACTTGTCGGAGCAAGACCATTTGCAATATTTGATAGACTTTCTGTAATAAGATGATTGAAACACACTAGCAGATAAGAACTATAGGGAAAAAAAAACCCATGAAATACAAGTGTTCAAAAGAAAACCAAAAAGAAATTTTTACTGGTTGTTGCAATAGCAAGTGCTAGAGCATTTTTTTGATCTAGTTCCGATGCTTCCTCGCTGAATTCATTTAGTTCCTGGTAGAAACAACAATAATTATTCCATAATTTCATTTTTCTAAGATGGAAGCATATTTTTATCCAGTCTTGCCATAAGTGATAGAAACACATTTCACACGAGTCCCCTTTTCCAACACTTACGAAAAGAAAAATCATACATATCCCCAAAACCCTATTTCAAATTCCATAAAAAATTTGATCTTCCCACCTCAAATCTTCCACTCCAAGCAAATCATACAAACCCATAAAACCAATCATCCCTAAAATCGAGTACCTTAATTTACATTTGAGAAGCTACATTCCACACCCCCACCTAGACTATAATGCCAGTTATTCGAAATTATTGGGACATTTTTATTAATCAAGATCATCAGAATCCTACAGTGCTCCTCTTCCCACTACTTTTATGCCAAAACCCTACTCATCAAAGTTCTAAAAAAAAAAGAAGCAAAATATGTACTGAGGCTCAGATTCGCCTTTTATCAAACATGTGGTGGGTGCCGTTTCTTTGCCATGGCTGCATCTGTGCATCAGTTGGTTGCCTGAGTAACAAATTATACACAGACCCTCCAACGTTGCCAAGCCAAAAATGCAAGGACAAGGCATTTGCCCATATCTGCTTGATATCAAAAGCAAAGGAATTCCAATCTTTAGTAACATCATCACTGCCACCTATATGCAAATCTTGAGAGAGAGAGAGAGAAAGAGAGAGGAAGGATCACCGATTTTGCGCAGACTGCACAGAGAGAGATCAAGCTGAGAGAGAGACCGGTATGCGAGGTTCAGATTGACGCGACGGAGAGAGATCGAGGTGAGAGAGAGAGATCAGTCGCGAGAGAGAGATCGGATCGAGCAGCTCCAGATCGCAGCGATGCAGCCAGCCTAGGTCTGAGGAGATGGAAGGGGGAAATGAGGGAGTGGGAACGATATGAACTCTGTCGCCAGTTCTAAGGATGGCAAATGGGTTTGGGCTTGGGCTGCCTAACCCATTAAAAAATATATATATTTATTTATATATATAAGAAAAATTTACAAAATATTTTCGAGTCGGGTTCGGGCCGGGTATGACATTACCATACCCTACCCGCCCCCGGGCTGGGGGGTTCGGGTGCCACCCGAGCCTGGCCCCATACCCGAAGTTCGGGTCACCTGACCTAAAATTTCGGGTCGGTCCCCGCGGGGCCCCGGACCCGTGGGGATTTTTTCCATCCCTACCTCCATGAAACAACGTCGCGCCTAAATGAGGAGGAGCCCACCAGCGCGAAATTTAGATCTTTCAGTGACAAGTTTGTACTTGTCACCCAAAATTGTCTTTTCGATGATAAATTTTTTTGTCATCGAATATCCTCTTTATTTGGCACCTTGGTTAAAGTTTTTTGGTGATAAGCAAAAAAAATTTTTGTCACCTTCGTGTGCGTTCCGTGTCAACATTGATTTTTTGTCACCAAAGGGTGTCACCAATGGTGCTTTTTGTTGTAGTGAAAGATAGATGTGATATCCGTTTTGGGAAATTATATAATATCAGTTTGATATTAACCGATATAAAATATAGTAATTAATATCATATTTTTTGCTAACTGATATTATATATAGTAATTATTATATTGGTTACATAGTAACCGATATAAAAAAAATTGACCGATATAAAAAAATATTAACCGATATAAAAAATCTTGATTGAAGATATTATATCGGTTATATTAGAAACCGATATAGGGCAGTTTTAGGGTGCGCGAATGAAATGCTGGGCGGGTCTTTTGGTTTTTTTTTTTTTTTCATTTCACATTTCTGATGGTTTTGGGCCGTCGGTAGTCTTATTCATCCATCGAAAAATAAATGACAATCCATATCCGTCGGTATACCAAGCTCGGGCTTTGCTGTTTTTGACATAGTGTTTGGGTTCGTTTAATTTGGCACGAAATTAATTTGGCACACTTGAAATTTTTCACTACAGCGCGAAATTATGATAAATTTTGATGTGTCGATCTGATGAAGTATATAAAACATCACACTCAAATTTTAACCCAACCGACACAATAGTTTGTGTTTGTAGTGTCGGGTTTAATAGAACTGACACAATTCAAAACTCTGTTGTGTCTCTTTCCAATGAGGTGACACAACAGACCTGATCCTAATACAAAGAGAACTCAAACCGACACAAAAAGTTTGTTGTGGCGGTTTTCCACATACCCGACACACCAAAAACCGACACAACAAGCCATTTTTTTAGTAGTGACCAATCCCGTAAACACATGCAGGTCTCAACGGTTTCTTCTGTAAACATAGTCCTCCTGGGGTCAATTAGGTGCCCACTTGCACTAAATGCCTGCTCTGATGCAACTGTAGATGCTGATATTGTAGTATATCACGGGCTATGGTGGAAAGTACGAGAAACTTAGTTTTGAATGATTTTCACCATGTCAAAAGATCAAAATCATGTTCTTCATCATCCGAGATTGTAAGAGGATCCTCCGGAAGAAGAGGAGTTACTTCCGTGAGATTTCCTCATAATACTTCAAATGGCCTTCTTTTCTCCTTTATGTACTTGGGGAAGGCTTGTTGGGACCGTGGGTGCTATGGATCTACCTAATCGGGTAGCATAATCCAAATAAAGTGTTTTTAATTGTGTCTTAACTATAAATATGTCATTTATAATAGTTATATTCATATTAAAGTTTATTTCATCAAGAAAGGTTTCTACACCTTTTAATTTCAATCTAGGGTTTAATGCAGTAGCTATACAAAATGTTAAAGGAGTTATTCTCCAATATTGTGAAAACTTTACCTCCATTTGTACACACATAAGTTGAAAAATTGGAAAATCTCTACACTTTTTAAAAGTAAGATTTATTTAATAAAAATGGGTTAAAGCCTGATTTGATGGGGGATCATATATATACCACGAAAAAAAAATGTTGCATCATGAAAAATTTCTAAAAAAATCTCTTATTAACTCAGGAAGGGTTTATCTATCATCACTTATAAAAATATTTTCATGCTCCAAATAAAGTTGACAATATTGATTTAGTGCCATTTTTTAGGCACATGATTCTTTTAACATTTTATAGGTAAAATCACATATATGCTTTGCATCTTGTGATATTTTCTTTGGTCTTAGACTCAAATTTACACATATGTCCCTCCACCATTTCTTTCGCGAGGGAGAACAAAAAATGTATCCTACAATCCATTTAATAAGCTCTAAATAATCTCTAATAGATTTCACCCCTACTTGTACGATAAGATTTATGATGTGGCATGCACATCTATTGTGAAATAGATCTCCATTTAAATCAAGTTGAATCACAGGTTTTAGTAAATCTGCTGCGACATTGTTAGTGCGTGCATTATCCAAAGTTATAAAAATTATTTTATTTTTAATTTTATATTCTCTAAGGTTTTCATGAATGGTGGACCCTATCCTAGCACCAGTGTGTGGGAATTCTAACATAGAAAACGAAATCATTCTTTTTTGCATCTCCCAATCACTATCAATATAATGGATGTGATTGCAATGTACCCCAGATTTTGTTTAGAGGTCCATAAATATGAAGTTAAAGCCACTTTTCCAGGTATATTTTCAAAAATATTTTTTAAATTCTCTTTTTCTTTCAAAAAAGTTTTTATTGCATCATTTCTAACAGTAACTTTAGATATTTTCTACCATGAAGGAACAAAGGTAGACCTCAAAAATCTATCAAATGGTCGGTCTTCGGAAAGTATAAATGGTAATTGACAAACTATTATAAACTTAATAAGTTGATATCTAGCATTAGTAGGGTCATAGTTGAAAACTCCTAAACCAACAGATGAATATGTTTGAGAAAGTTGTGTTTGAATCATCCCACCTCTTACCCCCCACTACAACAAGATGTACTTTTAGCCACGTTTTTTAAAATTCGTCGGTAAAGGGTATACCTTTGCTGACGTTTTTACTTTCATCGGTAAAGGGTAGACCTTTACCGACATTGTTTAAAGACGTCGGCAAAGGGTAGACTTTTGCTGACGTTTCGTAAAAAGCGTGGCCAAAAGTGCATCCCTTACCGACGTTTTTCACAACGTTGGCAAAAGTATAGACTTTTACCGACGTTTCTAATAAACGTGGCCAAAAGTTGACACTTTACCGACATTTTTTAATAAAACGTCGGCAAAGGAAATTCTTAAATTTTAACAAAAAAATATTTATTTTTTAAATTTTACTGACGAAATAAAACGTCGGTAAATATGCTTTTAATTTTACCGATGAAATTAAACATCTGTAAATATGTTTATGAATATTTATTTATTTTTATATTAATTTCACATGCGAAAATACAAACGTCGGTAAATATGTTTATGAACATTTATTTATTTTTATATTAATTTTACATGCGAAAATACAAACGTCGGTAAATATGTTTATTTATTTTTATATTAATTGTACCGACGAAAATAAAAATGTTGGTAAATATCTTTTTAAATTTTTATTTTTTACCTTTACCGACGAAATTAAACATCGGTAAATATGTTTATTAATTTTCATTTATTTTTATGATCATGTTACCAACAAAAATAAACACGTCGGTAAATAACTTTTTAAATTTTTATTTTTTACTTTTACCGACGAAATTAAACGTCGGTAAATCTGTTTATTAATTTTTATTTATTTTCATATTCATTTTACCGACGAAAATAAAATAATTATATCCATGATGAATCAAGCGATTAGATTTGACCAGATAATCATTGTTGACCTCCTAAAGAGGATTTTAGGTTTAGATCGGGAAAAAGGTTGACTTTTGGTATCATAGCCGTTTTAGCCTCCCTAACATGATCAACGGTTTGGATCACAAATTTTTGTCTTAGTGCCATTTGAAATGGACACAGTAGAAGCTTCATCCAAACATACTAAAACCGGATTTCATCAGTTTTAAGCCAATAAGAAGAGAAAAGTAGAGATGCCAAACTGAACCTAAGTGTTAAAAATCCAACGTTTTAAGGGTTAATTCATTATCCGGGAGTCTGATTTACGAGCCGTCAGTTCCTGCAAGTTAATTTCGCCTTGAGCGAGGTGCTCGTGTCGGTTTCCAATTTTTTTGGAGCCTTTTCCCGCTCCGTACGCCCTACGGGCCGTTTTCGAACCTAAGTGTTGGGAAATCCTATGTTTTGCTTCTAATTTTCTAACCGGGAGCCCTATTTGCGAACCGTCAATTCCGTCAATTTACTTTGTCCTCGAGCAAAGTGCTCGCGCCGGTTTCCAAATTTTTCGGTGGCCGTTTCCTGCTCCGGACCCCGGCGGGCCGTTTTTCGATCATAAGTGTTAGAAAATCCTATTTGATTTTTATTTTACTTCAGTAAAACTAATGCTGACATGGATGATAGAGTGACGCCTTGAAGGATGTGGTGTGAAAGTGATTGAGATATAGATCTAGGTTTATGGCCTTCTTCTCTTAGAAAGAAAAATAAAAAAAATCGGTGCTAGTAGTTGTTGGAATATGAATTTTGGCCCAATAGTTTCAGCCGTTTGTTTGAAGAAATGGGAGACTCATTATGATGAGTACCGGGCTGAGATGTGCAATGCCATGTCGATTAATGATCAATCCAAGAACATAGTAACCAAGCGAATCTACAAGAAATATAAGCAGGTAACTCCAGAAGATGCATCATCTCCTCAGTTTTTAGGTACCTCCCATGTCATCTGTTTTTAAATTCTAAATGAAATATATGAAAGGAAAGAAACCGACTCTCAAACAATTCAATCTGAATTTGGTCATAGGACAGGCTTTTGGTCCACACGTGAAGTCGTATGAAGTCGTATGATGAACTTAAATTCTACCATTATATTTCTATCTCCGAAGTTGAAGTCGTATGATGAACTTAAATTCTACCATTATAATTCAATCTCCGAAGGTGGTGCAAGGTGAGTGCAGTGGCTATGCAAGCCGGGTGGTGATGGCGGTGCAATGGGTGGTTGTGAGGGAGAGTAAAAGAGTAGGAGAAAGAAAAATGGAAAGAAAAGAATGGAGAAGGAGACGAAAATTAGAGTCGGAAAATTTATCACCGATGTTTAATATAAAACATCAGTAAAGGTTAGTAGTCTTTTTTACTTGTTTTCAATTAAAAAAATTAAAATAATTTTTAATGACGAAAAATCTATTTTTTGCGACGAAAATAATTGTCCTGAAAATTTACCAAATTTTTTTCCCTCTCCCGCCACCGAAACCCCTCTTTTTATTATTAACATCATTTTTAAGGAAAATAAATATCAAAGACTATTATTGACGAATTCTATTATCAACGAATTTTATGACGTCAATAAACCCCTCCCTCTTCCTGCCCTCCGCACACACAGCGCACCATTCCCCCTCTCCTCTCTCTTTCTTCTCTGTTCTCTCTCTCCCTCGTTCCCCATCTCTCTGTCTGCTCTCCTCCCTCCCTTCCTCTCTTCTTCTTCCTCCCCTGTCTCCCCTCGCCTACGCGCCTGCACCTGGAAAATCTTGTAGGAACTTTAAATTCTCTAATCGGGACCATATTTATGAACCGTCAGTACCGTCTAGTTACTTGCCCCTTATCGAAGTGCTCGCGTCGGTTTTCAATTTTTAACCAGTGGACGTTACTCGTTTCGGACCCCCGATTAGACGTTATCGAACCTAGAAAATCTTTTTTTTTATTTTATCTCGGTAAAACTATCAAAGACAATTATCGATTGATTATACGACGTCGGTAAAATGAACGATTAGCGGCATTTTTTTGTAAAACATCTGTAATGTTGAACTCTATTTCTAGGAAAGTTAAAAGTCTGAGTCCTTTAATTATAATTTTTTCTTTGTCGTCGAAAATTAGAGTCAGAAAATTTATTACCTACATTTAAAGGTTTTTAGATTTTTTTCACTTGTTTTGAAAAAAAATCTAAATAAATTTTACCAATGAAAAAAAATTTTGCAACAAAAAATAATGGCATAAAATTCGGCCACCCATGTTTTCTTTTTTTTTCCCTCTCCCGCCAAATGTTCCCTTTTCCCCTTTTTTCCCTCTTTTCTTCTCTATCTTCCCCCTGCTCGTCACTCGCTCTACTCTGTCTCTTTCTCTGCTTTCGATCTCTCTCCCATTTTTCTCTCACCACTCCCTGCTCTCTCTCTCTCTCTCTCTCTCTCTCTCTCTCTCTCTCTCTCTCTCTCTCTCTCTCTCTCGCTCTCGCTCTCTCGGTCTCTCACTCTCACTCTCTCTGTCTGCACTTTCTCTCTCTCGATCTGCTACTTCCCTCTCTCTCTCTCTCTCGCTCTGTCTTTTCTCTCTCTCACTCTCTCACTCTCTCCAGACAAGTCCCAGGTTTGGGACAATCACAGCAGCAGGGAGACAACTGCAGCAGCACCAGTCAAGCGACGCCACCAGCAGCAACCCCCGGACGGCCGGTTAACCTTCATCTTCCTCCTCTTATATCCGTGGAAGCCTCCCCTGCACAGGTACACCCCTCCCTTCCCCCTCTCCTCTCTCTCCCTCATTCCCCTTTTCTCTATCTGCTCTCCTCCCTCTACCCATTTGGTTTTGAAGGAATTTTGGAAAACCCCCAATGTTATAGAGAATTTATTCCTTTTCTGTATATGCCCCATGGCCACTCCCCCAAGGGATTTTTTTCATTTTGATATTGGCCTCCTGAAGAAAAATTATCTGGTTCGGCCACTGCTACCATCTGATTTAGCTTGTGTGTAGATTGGTGTTTTTGAAACATTGAATGAATACAACTCACATTTTGAAACAAAGATTGGGTTATCCAGTAAGTCACATTTTTTTTTTTTGTCGGCACTATTGGTTTGATTTAAATTTTGGAATTGGGTGAATGGGCTAGTTGGCATCTGTGGATTAGGATTTTTGGTGAAATATGGCCAGTGAATCCCTTCTAGGAAAGGACAACTACTCAACTCTATCATTACAATTTTCTTCCAAACCATTCACATGCAATTTATTCACTTGTTTACTCTAAAACAGGAACCCATATGGCTTTAGGATCGCATGGAGATATTTTTCTAGTTCTCTTTGTAAGTAAAATTTATAAATGGAAGGAGAAGGAGAAGTAAGATAACTAGGACAACTACAGATTTTGACAGTAAATTGTGAGTGCACAAGTGTCAATAGCAACTTCAAGGAATTACATATGCTAACCAAGGATTGGTTTCTGAATTCTGATTGAGTTTTTGTTCAGCTATGCCTGATTATATGAACTATTATAATTTATTAAATTCTATTACTTATGCTCCAATTAAAAGATGGAGGCCACTATTTCTTCAACATCCTTTCTTGTTTGACTTAAACATACATTCTTTTGAATGATTTATCACTTATGTTGATTGGCATCAATTCTAGTTTTATAACCTGTGCCTTAATCCAAAAAATGTTCCCAATATAATTTGAGTCCTCAACAACAACATATGGTACTGCTTTTATAAAGAAAAGACATTAATGAAACAGATAGGATGTCCAAATGATATGAAATTACGTATTACTTTTGTTTGTGACATGTTAGCATGTCTCTAGCCATTCAAAAATACCATGAGTCAAATGATGTCTAAATGACATGAAATTAGGTATTACTTGATGGGTCATTTAATCACCTATCCCACAACCACAAGATTGTGCAGTTGTACTTACAACCCATTTACTGATAAGGTCTAGTTCACTTCTGGATTAGGTGATGTAGAACAATTTGTGCATTTCTAACAAGATGTCCAGTGTCCTAGTTAAAGTCTTGTGTAGACATTCAATCTCTTCCTATTTTCAACAACTGAAAGTAATTTCCTCTTTTTTTACGCATCCTCCTTAGTGTGGGTTGAATCTTTCTCCCTTTGTGTAAAGACACCAAAGGTATAAGATCTTGAAGGAGATCATATTACAACTCCGCCCTCCTCCAACCTCCCCATCCAAGTAAGAGAAGAAACTCATTGTTTCAATCTGACCCTTTGGACTGTTAGAAATCCAGTAACAATATGAAAAGCTTTCTCTTGACGCCATTCATTCAAATACAGCAGAATATTATGAAATGGTTACAAATACACAGCGACTACAAAAACATCCAAACAGAATATCCTTCAACTTCATGCTATTTGGACAAAGAAAAGCTGATCAACACATAAATCACAAGTAAATAGCAATTAAACACATAAATCAATCAATCAATAAGCTGATCAACAAACAGACTTCAAACAAAAAATACTAGTTTGGATGTGGAGAGAATTGTCCAATGGGAAGAGTAATTTAAGATGGAGAGAATATTATATGAAGAAGTATGAATTTGGATTTAAGGTCTGTAGCTGCTACCTGTTATTAGACACTGGATTTTCTAGTGCTTTTGAAAGAAAGGAGTCGTGAAGCAGCAATACTACAAATTTGTAAATGAAAGAGGTTTCAGTGATTGTAATCGCAATTGAGAGAATATCAGAATCACAATCACTACTGTTGTAGTATTACTTTTTATTATAAAGTAACTGTGGATTTTTTTGCATCTTGGAACGAACGGTGCATAAAGAAGCTCGTTATACTTGAGCATTTGTGAAACGAAACATGGGAGAAAAGTTTGAGAATTCTTACAACCCCAAAACATGCATATAAATGCTCAATATCTAATTGCTATTTACTTGTGATTTGGTCAGATATGGACAGGAGTTGGATATTACGTTATCAGAATCGATTTGATGCGGAGTACATAGATGGGGTGATCTCATTTATTGATTTTGCAAAGCCGAATTCGGGCAGTGCGGTGTTGATTAGGTGCCCGTGTAATGATTGCTGTAACCATCTGATGCAGGACTATGATACAGTGAGAAAGCATTTGCACATTAACGGAATGATGGTCTCATGCATGCGGTGGATATATCACGGTGAACCCATAGTTCAACCCGATGATTCGGATGAGAGCGAGGCTGAATCAGAAGATAATCATGATGAATGCGATGAGTTGATAGAGGACCATCGTAGGGGAACCTATTTGGATGAAGATACTCAAGAGAGGGATGATGTGCATGATTTTGAAAATTTGTTGAAGGCTTCTCAGCGTGGCCTGTACCCAGGATGTAAAAGTTCAGATACTTTGTTATCGTTTATCATCAAGATATTGCATGTGAAGGTAGAAAGTGGGTGCAGCAATAAGTCATTCAACAAGGTTTTCCAAATTTTTAAGGACTTTTTACCCGAAGGTCATGTGGTGCCGGCATCGGTTTATGAGGCGAAGAAATTATTGCGTGAATTGGGCATGGGATACAAGAACATAGATGCTTGCAAACACAATTGTGTGCTATATTGGAAGGAGAATGCTCAATTGGATAAATGTCCAGAATGCGAAAAGCCTAGGTACAAGGTCAATGATGGCAAGCGAAAGAAGATTCCTCATAAGGTGCTCCGTTACTTCCCATTGATACGAGGTTACGCAGATTGTATGTGTCAAGGAAGACAACCACGGATATGAGATTGCATAGTGATAAGCGGGTTGATGATGGGATAGCGCGGCATCCGGCTGATTCAGTGGAGTGGAAAGAATTTGATATGAAATATCCAGAGTTTGCAAAGCTGTTTCAAATAACAGATGGCGCAGAATGCCGGTCAAGCGCCGCCAAATAAACGAGGTGGCTCAGCAAAGAAAAGAGAAAAGTAAAGAGTGGGTAAACGAGGTGGCTCAGTAAAGACATGTACGTTGGCTAATAAATAAAATAATAATTGACAAATAATGCCATACAAGCATTCTAAATCCCTTATTGATTTAAATGGCAGGATGCCTTGGTGCAGAGGATTGAGGAGCAGTCGCAGCCCTCTGTCATAACTCCGATGAGTGAGGAGGAGATTGCTGTTGATGTGCTTGGGAAGAGGTCTGGATACTTAAATGGATATGGCATATTTACGAGATCCTCTCCATCCTCCACACGGTCTCGGGCATCGCAGTCTGAGCTGATCGCCTTGCGGGAGCAAGTAGCTGAGCAGGCTAGGATGCAGGCTAGGATGCAGGCTGAGCAGGCTAGGAGGCAGGCTGAGCAGGACCAGAGGTATGGAGCACTTGAGGCCCTCGTTCAACGGTTGGCATCTGCAGCAGGGATGGATCCTACTGGCTTATTGGATATCACGAGAGGGACAACTTCGGCTGGTGATAGCACAGCTATTGGAGATCATGATGCGACGCTGGGTGGTGGGGGCGCTCACCTAGGCCCATAGGTAAAACAAATACTCCTGACTGTATTTATGATTCCTTTATTGATGTCATTTTCTTATTTGGCCCGTTCCTTTGTTAATTCATCGTAGTTATCTCTTAATCTGATCATGGGTTTCAGATGCTATGATAGTTGCTGGTCATGCATTCTGTTCGCTTTACTCCATAAAACAAAAAGAAGTTATGATTCCTTGTTGCAAGTCAGCTATGCTGCCGCTATTTTGCACTCCATAAATTCTACCGTAATAATTATATCTCTGAAGTGTTTGTCATATGATGAATATTTTGTAGTTAGAACTTTGACCTTAGGAATATTGGTTTGGCACCATCAAATACACGAAATTTAGATTATAAATGATGATGATGATGAATGTCTTCAGAGTATTTTCTCTTATTTTTCCTTGTCAATATAAAGTGTGTTGTAAAACTGATATCTGCTTATTCTTTTGTTGATTATGTAATTGATGGTTCGCAAATATGCTTATTCTTTTGCATGGAACACTCTATGTTGTCCTGTTGTGACGGTCCTGTTTGTGAATTAATGGAACACTCGTTTTCATTTTGATGATATATAACTCTATTTTTTTCCTGTCTTTTAGATATGATGAACTACAATGACTTAATTATATTCATATGATGAAACTGCATTGACTTTATGCTTTCCTTTGCTTCTCTTGCATCCCTCTTTCCCTTGGATTGGAGTAGTTTTTTTTTTTTTTTAGGTCAAAATCGGATGCTTGGGATGACTGATATTTAATTATAGTGGCACTTGAATATCTTTTTGCTGAGGAGGCAATGGCTTTATGCTGCTTTTTCTTATTTTCCTCCTATGTAAGGAAGCTTGATTTCTTGGTTTTCTAACAGTAAGTGCTTTCGTTTTTGTGATTTCAGCTTGATCTTCACTCAACATCTTTGTTTCCTTCTGATCTTGCTTATGGTTTTGTCAGTTAAGGTAAGCTTACATTTTTCTTTCCATGAAATGAATGTTGGATTTTGCCTGATATCTTATATTATCTAGTGATCTCCCTTTATAACCAAGAGTTTTTTGACTTGTTTGCACTAAGCATTCCTGCACACTTACGGCTTGTGAATATATGTTCATAATGATGATTCTGTTTGACTTAATCATGAAGAGTTTTTTTTTTTTACATGTTGGCATGCCGTGAATTCGTTTATTTTTGGGTGTTTGATTAATTGAAGTGGAAAAGGTTATGATTTCAGAGACTTGATTTGAACAATAGCAAATGGATGAAATCACCTTAGATAGATGGGAAAAGGCTTCAATGATGATGAAATAGGTTTTGGTCACCTCAAATGTTATGGCAGTGAATTCAAGCAGAAAGTGGAAGCTAATCAAGTAAATTTTGCTTTTCTAGCAAGAACTGATGGTACATTCATTTTGAGTAAGACCTGAATTAAACGAACTAATGGTTCTAGCACACATAAAAGGAACAAACACAGTAATTTTCAAGACACCCAAACATACATTGTTATTATAAATTTATCGGTCAACTTTTGAGTTGTTCTGATTACAAAATGTTACTCTAAATGAATTACTACTGACTGATCTTAAATCTCCTAGCCTCTAATTTGAACAATAGACCCCATTTTAATTTGACTTAAAATTTTAACATGATCGGACTCCCGGTTAGAGAATTACGACGAAACATGTGATTTTCCAACACTTAGACTCGAAAACGGCCCACCGGGAGTCCGGAATGGGAAACGATCCCCAGAAAATTTTGAAACTGGCACGAACACTTCGCTCGAGGGTAGACAGACCTGTAGGAGCTGACGGGACGCATATAGGACTCCCGGTTAGAGAATTACGACGAAACATGTGATTTTCCAACACTTAGGCTAGAAAACGGCCCGCCGGGGGTCCGAAACGGGAAACGGTCCTCGGAAAATTTGAAAACCGGCATGAGCACTTCGCTCGTGGGTAGATAGACCTGTAGGAGCTGACGGTACGCAGATAGGACTCCCGGTTAGAGAATTACGACGAAACATGTGATTTTCCAACACTTAGGCTAGAAAACGGCCCACCGGGGGTCCAGAATGGGAAACGTTACCTGGAAAATTTGGAAACCGGCACGATACTTCGCTCGAGGGTAGACAGACCTGTTGGAGCTAACGGTACGCAGATAGGACTCCCGGTTAGAGAATTACGACATAACATGTGATTTTCCAACACTTAGGCTCGAAAAGGCCCGTCGGGGGTCCGGAATGGGAAATGGTCTCCGAAAAATTTGGAAACCGGCACGAGCGGAAAGCCCTTGAGACGTAGAATCCAATGGTTCTGGTTTCATCACGATCGGAGGTTGGGAAGTGATGTAAATACTTGGATTATTGATCCAGCTCATGTTTTATTGGAAATAAGACTATTTAACTTAGGTTTGGGCCTTATATGTTGGAAACCATTAACTTACTATCACATGACCATAAATGGGTTTGAAATCGAATCACGTGCTTGGTTTGAATTCGATGGGTTGTCTAGGTATTCGTGTATTACACGTAGTGTAACCGAATGCATAAGGAATTGAATTCAATGATGTTCACCATGATTGTACACCAAGGAATTATCCTAAAAGCATCATTGATTCAATTTCCACATGTACTCCGTTAGAATACGTAGGATACAGGGATGACACCACTTACCTAGGGTTGGATTGTAATTCTTCCTTGACTTGTGACTTGTATCCGTTGATAACATCTCCTTGTACACTCCCTTGACATAAAACACGTAATCAATTATGAAATATAAACTCTTATAGAATTTAGGACTTGGACTTGACTTAGAGTGTACCATAGGAACCCGTGTCTGGTATTGATGAACATGACTGGCTAGTAATGGAAGGGGATTATCACATGTTTCGCTTGTCTTGTATCGTCTTGAATAAGATAATCCCTAAGATCTTGTCTTGTACGTGAAACTAGCCAGACTTGCTTGTCTTGATATTCTTGTGTCAGAACCACTTTATTATTGTTTGCATATCATGGTCATCTGCAGTTTGGGATTTAATGACGAATCGGTTACTCCGGTTGTCGGGGTGGGCAGTCGGCGTAGGACGGCGTCCATGGCGTTGAATAGCTGGGAGCGGGCTAGGACCGTGCTGCTATTCCCAGGACAGGGAGCTAGGATCCCACTGGAGCCGGACTATGGTATCAGTAGTCCAAGGGAATTGTTACTGGTACCCCCGGGAGGTGGCATAGGACATCCTCGGAGTCTCCCCCTTGCTTGTCTTGCTTGCATTTGCATGGATAGTGGTTATAGCTAGATGATTGCTAGGATTCATGTTATTGTTTCTGCTTATTAATCTCGCTTTATGCCTAGTTTCATATTCTTGTATTCATATGATCTTATACCTGTCATTACTCTATACTTGATGCATGTTGTGTTTATCATGTTTTGTATATCTATTGCTCAACATGTCGTTGACTTTGTTCCTTGATGTGCAGACACATCAGGTGAGTTCTTCTACGAGGAGCAGGCAGGTGAGGAGATCCCAGAGGATCTCCAACCAGCTGAGGAGGCACGAGAGTGGCGTGCCGATGACGTAGAGTAGCGTCATCATTTTGGGCACGAGAGAGATACATTGGGATTTTACTAGATTGTTCTTTTATTCATTTATTCCTCTCGTTGGACCTTCTTTTATTATTGACTTCCATACTTTTATTGGCCTTGTATCTTGGGATGGCCAATGTAATAAATAACTTAATTCTTAGTTTTGTTACTCTTTCTTGCAATTTTAATTTAATGAGATTATTATCCATTGCTTGAGATTCCATATGCCTAGAGTTCTATGAACTCCACATTTATTGGTTTAAAAAAGGTTTGAAATATTAAATCCTCACCGCGGACTACGATCCGTGGGCCCAAAGGACAAAATTTTTAAATAGTCCTAAAATTCACTCTCCGGATCCGGTTATTTCTTTAATCGGGTTCGGGGGACGTGACAGATTGGTATCAGAGCCGACTCTCGACTAGTTCGAGTGTGGGTCCCCTGCCGTGGTCTAGTGCAAGTGGGCGGGCCAAGAGGGCTGGCAGGCTACAGGGGCTGGCAGGCTACTGCACAGGGACGTGCAGCCTTAAGGGGGGTGGAATGTGACGCCCCGGAGTCCCACATCGACTATAGAGAGGAAAGTGATTGGGATTATATGTAGAGCTTACACCCTTACTTAGCATGAGGCCTTTTGATGGGTTGAGGCCCATCAGAAACAAAACCGTGAGGCCAATGGGCCAAAGCGGACAATATCATGCATGGGTAAGGGGTGGGGCGTTACAAGCACTTCGCTCGAGGGTAGACAGACCTGTAGGAGCTAACGGTACGCAGATAGGACTCCGGGTTAGAGAATTACGATGAAACATGTGATTTTCCAACACTTAGGCTCGAAAACGGCCCGCCGGGGGTTCGGAACGGGAAACGGTCACCGGAAAATTCAGAAACCGGCACGAGCACTTCGCTCGAGGGTAGACAGACCTGTAGGAGCTGACAGTACGTAGTTAGGAATCCTGGTTAGAGAATTACGACGAAACATGTGATTTTCCAACACTTAGGCTAGAAAACGGCCCGCCGGGGGTCCGGAATGGGAAACGGTCCCCGGAAAATTCGAAAATCGGCACGAGCACTTCGCTCGAGCATAGATAGACTTGTAGGAGCTGACTATACGCAGATAGGACTCCCGGTTAGAGAATTACGACGAAACATGTGATTTTCCAACACTTAGGCTAGAAAACGGCCCGCCGGGGGTCCGAAAAGGGAAACGGTCCCCAGGAAATTCGGAAATCGGCATGAGCACTTCATTCGAGGGTAGACAGACCTGTAAGAGCTGATGGTACTCAGATAGGACTCCTGGTTAGAGAATTACGACGAAACATGTGATTTTCCAACACTTAGGCGAGAAAACGGCCCGCCGGGGGTACGGAACGGGAAACATTCCCCGAAAAAATTAGAAACCGGCACGAGCACTTCGCTCGAGGGTAGACAGACCTGTAGGAGCTGACAGTACGCAGATAGGACTCCCGGTTAGAGAATTACGACGAAACATGTGATTTTCCAACACCTAGGTTCGAAAACGGCCCGCCAGGGTCCGGAACGGGAAACGGTCTCCGGAAAAATCGAAAACCGGCACGAGCACTTCGCTCGAGGTTAGACAGACCAGTAGGAGCTGACGGTACGCATATAGGACTCCCGGTTAGATAATTATGACAAAACATGTGATTTTCCAACACTTAGGCTAGAAAACGGCCCGCCGGGGGTCCGGAACGGGAAACGGTCCCCAAAAAATTTGGAAACCTGCACGAGCAGTTTGCTCGCTGGTAAACGGACCTGTAGGAGCTGACGGTACACAGATAGGACTCCCCGGTTAGAGAATTACGACGAAACATGTGATTTTCCAATACTTAGGCTCGAAAACGGCCCACCGGGGGTCCGGAACGGGAAACGGTCCCTGGAAATTTCGGAAACCGGCCCGAACATTTTGCTCGAGGTAGACAGACCTGTAGGAGCTGACGGTACGCAGATAGGACTCTCGGTTAGAGAATTACGACGAAACATGTGATTTTCCAACACTTAGGCTCGAAAACGGCCCGCCGGGGGTCCAGAATGGGAAACAATCCCCAGAACATTCGAAAACCGGGACGAGCAATTCGCTCGAGGGTAGACAGACCTGTAAGAGTTGACGGTACGCAGATAGGACTCCCGGTTTGATAGTTGAACCTAAAAATGTTTAATTCTGAATACTTAGACTAAACTCTAGGCCGTCGTAGGTTGAAAATGGGAAACGGCCATCGAACATCTCAAAAATCTGCACGAGTACCATGCTCAATGCAAAAGTAACTTGTAGGAATTGACGGTTAGTGAATTGGACTTTTGGTTGACAAAGTTTTATGTATACATGTTTATGTTTCATTTATAATTTAATTAATTGAAAAGATTTTAATGTTGTTTTTTTCATTGCAGATTGATGGATGCTTTTCGAAATGTTGGAGTTTTGGGGTCGGTTGCAAACTTGTGGGGGGTGTTGGACTTTTTTGCATTTTATTTGTATATATATTGGACATTTATATCAGAATGTATCGTTATTAATTGTAATATTAGTTTAATGAGACGAATCATTTAATGAAAAATATAGATGGTTGTTTGTTTACTTGGTAACTATTTTGTCATTACATTTTTACCTTGAAAATAGGTATATGAACAGGTGTATAAACAGGTTTATAAATAGGTTTATAAGAAATTATAATGGAAAAATAAATAGGTTGTTAAAAAAAAACGCCTGTGCCGACGAAAATACGGACATTTTCGTCGGCGAAAGTGAAAATTAAATTTAAAAAATAAATTTAAAGACTTTTGCGACGAAAATAGTCGTCGGCAAAATTTAAAAAGCAATTAAAAAATAAAATAAAGGGGTTATGCCGACGAAAATTATACGTCGGCAAAAGGATGAAAAGAAAATCTTTAAAAAAGGTAACTAATAAAAGAATTTACTTTGCCGACGACGATTTTCGTCAGCAAAATATAAAAATAAAAATTCAAAAATAAATAAAAGACTTTTGCCGACGTAAATTATCGTCGGTAAAATATTAAAATTAAATTAAAAAAAATTGAAGCCCTTTCCCGACGCGAATTTTCGTCGGGAAAATGTAAAATAAAAATTAAAAAAAAAATGACCTTTGCCAACGAAAGGTTTCGTCGGCAAATGCAAAATAAAAATTTCAAAAAAATAAAATGACATTTGCCGACGAAAAAGTTCGTCGGCAAAAAGTAAAATAAAAATTAAAAAAAAACTAAAACGAAATTTGCCGACGAAAAAGTTCGTCGGCAAAAAGTAAAATTAAAATTAAAAAAAAAAACTAAAATGATATTTGCCGACGAAAAAGTTCGTCGGCAAAAAGTAAAATAAAAATAAAAATAAAATAAAATGAAATTTGCCGACGAAAAAGTTCGCTGGCAAAAGGTAAAATAAAAATTAAAAAAAAATTAAATGACATTTTCTGACGAAAAAGTTCGTCGGCAAAATGTAAAATCAAATTAAAATAAAAAATTTCCCTTTGCCGACGCATTTTTTCGTTGGCAAAAGTAAAAACAAATAATTTTAAAAAAATAAAATTCTTTGACCGACGAAAACTTTTGTCGGGAAAGGTCAAAAAAGCGTCGGTAAAGATCTTATTTTTGCCGACGAAAATAATTTTCGTCGGTAAAATGCTTTACTGACGAGGGTTTTACCGACGAATGGCCGACGAAAATATTTTCGTCGGTGTTGAGTTTTGCCGACAAAAATATGACATTTGGCGACGAAAAAAATCGTCGCCAAAAGTGCAGGTTCTTGTAGTGCCCCCCCCCCCCCCCCCCCCAATTGTTAGTGGTATTCGTGTGTTTACGCACACACATTTTCATGTGTCTATTAAGTTGGCCAGTGCCGCTTGATGATTTGGCACTGATTGCAATATTTACATTGTGCCTTCTCCTTTGTTCCTCCTTTGGGACAGGGGACAGTAACTTTAACAAAATGGTGCCATAATGGAGAAGTCAATCTTATTTTTCTCTCCTTTTTAGTTGTAGAAACCGTGCACACAGGATCTTGGGGATTATTACTATCTACTTCTATGCCCTGACTTTGATTTAAATGAATAAATTCAGGATCTTCCTCATTTAGAGAGAAGTCAAGGTTGAAAGGTTGTGATGGTCCAGTCATTTTTCTAAATAAAAGATTTTAAAAAAACTTATATAAATAATTATATATAATGTGTTTTTTGTGATAATTTATATAAGACATGGGAGAAGATGAGACTTAATATATAATATTACTATGAATATTATTACTAAATAAAACTCAAAATTAAAGATAATAAATACCTTTATGAGAGAGGGAGAACTAATGGAGAAGTCCTTCTTAGCTGAATCCTCCACTTTAGAGAAGTCACTCTCACTCTTCATTTCTTAATTAGAAAACTTTGTACAGAGAGCTTAGACTTTAGAATGAGACTTAAGAGAGCTTAGAGCCTTAGAACTTTAGAGGGAGTGTGAGAAATGAGAGAGTAGATGAGTGTAGAGAAATCAGAGGAATGAGGGCTATTTATAAAATTTCTAAGTGGTAAAATGAGATAAAATACCCCCTCATATGACCGTTTTATAGCAGTTGGGGGTATAATGATAAAAAATGATCAAAAGACACTAATACCCCCCATTTGATCGTTTCTAGCCATTGGGGGGGTTAAAAATATATATATATATAAAAACCCATTTAACCGTTTTTTAGAGGGGGGTGTTTTTAAAAAATATGGCCGTTGCGCCCTTCCGCGGGCCGTGCCCGGGCCGGGCTGTGCTGTACCCCATGCCATGCCGGGCCGCCTGCGGGCTTGGGGGCACTGGCCCAGCATGGCACGAATTTTAGCCATAAGATTAAATTAAAGAAAAAGATCAATATAAAATTGCCTTCACTGTCCCTTTTGGACATTATGAATGCAATGTTATGCCCTTTGGGTTAAAAAATGCTCCTTCAGCTTTTCAAGAAATGATGAATGAAAGCTTTCACCCATACAAAATTTTCTCTATTGTATACATTGATGACATTCTAAGCTTCTCTCAATCCATTGATGAACACTGAAAACATTTAAAAACTTTCAAGTGGATCATTAAGAAAAATGGTTTAGTCCTGTCTCAAAGAAAAATAAATCTTTTTCAAACAAAAATACAATTTCTTGGATATAAAATAACAAATAAAACAATAACTCCCGTTGAAAGAGTAATCAAGTTTGCTGATAATTTTTCTGATGAAATAACGAACAGATAAAAAACAATTACAAAGGTTTTTAGGATGTCTAAATTATGTATCTGATTTCTATCATAATCTCTCTAAAGAAAGATATTTTTTACAAAAATGCTTAAAACATTTAGCAGAACAATGGACTCCTCAACATACAGAAGCAATTCAAAAAAAAAAATTTAAATCCTTGCCATTTCTAAATATTCCTAATCTAGATCTCTTTAAAATAATTCAGACAGATGCCTCTGAGATAGGATTTGGTGGCATCCTACTTCAAAGAAATGCTCAATCAAAGGAATATATCGCTAAATTCTATCCCGGCACTTGGAATACAACTCAACAAAATTATTCTACAATAAAGAAAGAAGTCCTTGCTATAGTCTCATGCATACCCAAATTTCAAAGTGACATTTTAAATCAAGAATTCCTTTTACGAATTAATTGCAAATCTGCAAAAGAAGTTTTAGAAAATGATGTCAAAAATCTTACATCAAAACAAATTTTTGCTCGATGGCAAGCTTTACTTGCTATTTTTTATTTTGATATCGAATTTATAAAAGGTTCTTCAAATCCTCTTCCCGATTTTCTATCTCTTGAATTTTCACAGGGTCGCAACAAGGTGAGCAAAAATGCCTCCAAAATGAAAAGGAGAAAATCCCGTCATTGACACAATCAATATCCTGTCCAACAATAAATTCAATGCCTTAAATACCTCACCAATGCTCCAAGCACCTTATCCTTCCACTTCTTTCAAAAAATCTCAATACATTAAGAGCTTTGAATATCCTATTTTCTTTCTTGATGACAGAATGCATGCCAACCTCACCATTGATCAAGTCATTACAAAACTATTCCGCAAAAATAGCCATTTTGTACCTAAAGCCATCAATATCTCTTACAAATATTATGAAGCAATTTTGTCTCAGTCTAAAAGTACAATCATCAGTACTCTTGTAGATCACGATGGTGAACATGCCTTTTCAAAAATGAAGATTCTGCATATCCATTCTCCCACTGAATAGGCAGACAATTTATCATTTCCAAAAACAGTCTTAAACCACAATGGAAGTTCTTGGCCCTATGATTATTGGGATTATATGAATGCTTGGAATACACTTTGTTATATCAAAATTCAAAAAATTATCATTCATGGTATATCAGTTTTTCATCAAAATGCAATAAAACTATTCCCCATTGGTTCTAAAATAATTGGTGGATCCGTTTTGGACCACAATCCTGCATACTTTCAGATGCCCTATCAAGCCATTATCAATCATTTGTATCCCATACCAGTTTTGAAATTCCTGATCCTTCGTATGCTTTCTTTAAATTTATCTCTTCCTCCACTATCCCATGGATTCTTGGATGGGAATATGGTAAATCTCCTACAATTAAGCCATTATGCCTTGTTCGTATTTCTTATATAAAATGGTGGGATAAATTTGACATCTCACAGTTTCTCAATAAATCTCATCATTCCTCCCCTCAAGCTTCTCTCATTACTCAACTCCCTATAGCATATCCTCAATCCTCCAAACCGCAAGTGGCTTGCAATACAGTTTTGCCAAAGAGTTTTAAAGATGCCGTTCATGGCGAATCATCATCTCCAACTGCCCCGATCAATACTCAGCAACATATGGATCTTCTTCAAGAAATACAGCGAATGAAAAATGAAATTCAATTTCTCAGAGATCCTATCATAAAGAAATATGGCCGATTTATGCAAGAAGCCTCTTCCTCTAATGGTTCCGTCAACAATAACGATGATTCTGATGCAACTATGCCTCCCTCTGGTGAGCCAGACGAATTTTGACAATAAAGAAGAACACTGACTGTTAAGTTCGAAAGATCTTAAAGCTTCCTTGAATCTATCTCATGCAGCAATTATTCTCGAAATTTGCTGAAATACAGCAATGTCAAATGCAGCTTTCACAAATCTATATTTACATGGTTTGAATTTTTGGCCTACGTTCACAGGGAAGATAGAAGAGTTTTCACTATGCAATCAGAAGAGTACAGTTTACGTGGTATGCGTTCTGATCTCACTCTAGAGACAATTAAATTCATTATTTTACCATTGGTTAACTTTTTATCTCACTTTAAACTACCTTATTATATAAAAATAAATATAAACATATATTATCCTATCCCTTGATTCGGCGTAGATTTATTTTCTGAATAAGTTATTGAAAGGTGAGCTTCACCGGCCTAAACATTGTTTAATTAGATGCGTCTCGAGTTTGTACATTGGTCATCGGTCCAAGTTGGGGCCCCATTTTGCTGGTGTGGATAGGGTCAAGAAGAACTATAGATGGGTCAAGCCTGGACATGAACTGGATGAGGCCAAGAACCAGTTTTTTTTTTTTTTTTTTGGGGGGGGGTGGGGGGGGGGGCGCTGATTGGTAAATTCATATTAAAAGGAGAAAAGAAGGGCTAATTGGTAAATTTATATTAAAAGGAGAAAAGAAGGGCAAAGCCCCCTAGAAAAAGAAAAAAAGAGGGGGGGCGGGGGGGGCGGCGGCGCTAATTGGTAAATTCATATTAAAAGGAGAAAAGAAGGGCAAACCCTAGAAAAAGAAAAAAAAAAAAAAGAACACAATCAGATAAAGGCAACAAGAATGGCCACTCCTTAAGATCCTATTTCTTTATTAGAATTCCTGACTAGAATTCTAGTGGTTGGGGTTTTTGAAATAATTTGCATCATATAGCATTAGTTGCCTTTACATATGATCAGGCAATACTATTTGGCTTTATGATCAGGAAATACTATTTGGCTTAGAAAGAGCTTTAAATCCATGATCCAACAACAAGAATCAATCATGATAGGAATCGATCTCTGACTATCCTCAAAAATATGCGGACGTAGGAGTATTTTACCATAAGCATGGAGCACTATGGCAGAGCCCTCTGAAATAATCCGTGACATATATTAGATTGCGCTAGCTAGTTTTGGAACCACAATGGTATACTATTTCCTTTCATGTAATAGCCAAAACAGTTAAAAATCAAATAAACCATGATGCAACAATATCTGTTCCTTGAATGCCTCTTAATATTCCAATCATACAAAAAGACTGAAGAAATTTAAAACCTACATTTTTTTCAAATTCTTTACGATTATTTTATAGAGAATAGTCAACAGCTATTTCTAGAATGCAGTAAAGATTACAACCTAAACATTACAACGTTGTAATAGTAAAATTTTATTCACATCAAAACTAGAAAATCTGTTGGTTTGTAAAAGTATCCAATCTTTCTGGAACACATTATACAATATTGTCTGTGATATGCTATACAGGATGTCTTCAATGTCAACTTGTGGGCCCGTGACTAGTGAGTAGTGACAAGCTTTTGTCAAAGATCTCGGCGGATACTGACAGATATTGCATAATACAACCCAGGTTCAAAGATTGTTGGACAATTTTGGATTGGTAATGCATGGTACCATCCAAGTGGATTTATAATCGGCACCGACTAAATTCTTCGGGTCCCGGTGGTGGCCTCCCCTGATTTCACTCACCGTGTTCATCGGGCTATGTCCCAATACATGGGTATTTTTTTTTTATGCTGAGACCTTTAGGTGGTTACTGAGTGCCCCAACCAAACCAACGGTGCTACCAAGAGTTGATAATCGGCACCGACTTTTGCTGTCAAGGCATTGGGAAGAAATTTGAAAGATGAGAAAAATAAGAAGAGAGTAAATGGTATATATCCATGGTTTTAAAAACCGGCCGATACCGATTCGTATCGGCCGATACCGCACCGATATCTCGCTGAGATATCGGTATCAGCAATACCGGTTTATAACTCGCCGAAATATCGCGAGATATCGGCCGATATGATGTTCATATCGGCCGTGACGATATCTCGATCGATTTTGAAAATATCGGCCGAGATCCCTTAAAAGCCCAAAAATCCTATTTTTTTTTCTCATTCTTCATCTTCTTCCCCTCTCCTCTTATATAAAATACCCCCAAAAATATATATTTTTTAACTATAATATAATCTATATATCTTCTTCTCCCCTCATCTCCATACTCGTTAGAGCAGCAGCCACCATATAAGTAACGAGAGTTACAAGACTATATAAAATGGACACATGTTCTTAAGAAGGGACATTTGTTTTCAAATGAAGAACTTCATAAAAAAATTTGGTGGCGGCCGTTACCCCCGCCGGGGATACCCCCGGACCCCCTCTGCGAAACGCATGTTTTAGAGAAGTGGCAATCAAAAAGACAAAAGGATCGTACTTGAGTTAGATTTGATGTTACTCACTTATTTTTCCCTAGATCTAGTATTTTAAAGTGTAGATCTAAATTTTTTTATTTTCAAAATTTGGGACTTTTCTTGAAATCAATTATATTTTTCCACATTAGTGTTCAAATGCATTGATAATGTGTTAGTTTAAAATAGATCTATACTTTTGGAACAAAAAAGTATGAGTTTTTACTAAAAATTGTGGTTGCATTATGTCAAATTTATGATATTTCATCTTATTGATCATGAGTATCAATAATGGTTACATTATATAAAATACTGAAAAATAAAGCGAACAGCGACACAGACATGACTCATAACTTAAGGTGACCAAGATTTTGATTTATTGTTATTACTAATGGAAAAAAAATATTGTTTTCCAACATTTTCTAATATTCTGGATTTTTTGAATATTTTTGCGAATTTTTTTGGATTAAAAAAAAATCACACCGCGATGATCGCGACGGACCGATATCCGCGACGATATCGATTTTTCGGCCCGACCGATACTACGACCAATACCGAGATTTTAAACCATGTATATATCACATCAAAATATCATTCTACCTCCCATTGATTTTTCTGTCTCTCCCAGTGCTGGAGTAAAACTTTCACGCTATCTCAGGCTATATCTGTTTGCCTCAGCCCCATATTTTAATGTGTGAGGTCATACGCTCGCGAACCCAATCAGCCGAGCTTACGTTAATCGGCGAGGCATGTCAAACGAAAGGCCAAATGAATAGGACAAACGAAAGCACGTGGCCAAATGCAAATTTGAAAGATCAGTGGAGTTGGGTAGGCACGTCAAACGCCCGGCCGGCCCAAATCTCGGCCCGAGCGGGCCATGGGCCGGGCCTACATGGCCCGTCAGGGATTTATCCTGGGCCGTGTCGTGCCTCCGGGCCGGGCGTGTTCAGCGTGTCTCCTTAAAAAAAAAATTGTCAATTAATTTTTTTCGCCTTTTCGGTATTAAAATTAAAACATAGAATACAAGCGCGGAAAATGACAAAGATATTTAAGAGATTCAGTCAAACTTGACTTACTTCGTTGAAAAGAGAACCATTTGAGTCTTAACTTCTTGAATGTCTGTAAATAGGATTACCTTCAAAATCTTACAATTCTTTTAGAGAATAAATATCAAAAGAATAAAAAAAACTTGTATATTTATAAATTACAGTGAAGGAAAAGTGAAAAATTAAATGTGTGGGCCACTAATGTACTCTGTTGGATCTTTTGAATGCCCCTTTAATCTTGTCTCTTGATGACTTG
The DNA here is from genome assembly GCA_012931725.1 of Litsea cubeba. Lineage (NCBI taxonomy): Eukaryota > Viridiplantae > Streptophyta > Magnoliopsida > Laurales > Lauraceae > Litsea > Litsea cubeba. The sequence continues at coordinate 4,207,584 of CM022951.1, forward strand.
ATCTTTGGTCCTTCAGAAGCTTCTTAGAGAGAGTGAAATAATTGAATGCTTTGAGAGAGAGTTAGAGAGTGAGAGAATTGTATAAATTGGTGAGAAATGAAAATGGAAGGGTTAGAGTATTTATAGACTTTGTAAAATAGAAAAGGACACAAAATACCTCTTGTATAATCGTTTTATGTCTGTTGGAGGGTAAAATGAATAACTTTATAAAACTAGCAGTTTTGGACAGTTCGGGTGGATCATGCCTAGCCGGGTTGACCGTTATGGATGGGTCGGCCCGCAGCAGGCCGTTGACTGGCCACGGCCCGGCCCGGCCCATTTGACATCTCTAGAATCGGTATTGAAGCAAGAAAAAAAAATGGTTGTCGAATGAATCTTTTATAGATAGCCTTTTATTATATGTTAAGACATTTTCAATCGTTGCAGAGGAAGGAAAGAAAAAAAAAAAACTAGTTGTCGAATGAATGCATCATGATTCATAAGATTCAAATGTAATTGCATTGCCATTAGTCTTGGCCCCAGGCATGAAACACGACTAGGGGATTTCTTTAAATTCAATTTCAAAGCAATCAATTAAAGATAAAAAGATAGGTGCATAGATATGGAGTAGGTTTGTTGTCCTATCAATGAATCAACTTGGGAGCAATTGTCAAAGATAATTCATACTTTTAGTCTAGGGAGCGGACCTCTACATATGTTGTTTTGGTTCTGGTTATAAAATTCATATAAAAATTCTGGATTTCATTCCAAATTGACGTGAAAATCCAAGGTCCTCCCCTCAAAGCAAAATGAAACTCCTGGATTTGCTACGGCAAGTACTAAGCTGTCTGTTTGGATTGGATTTGGCCCCCTCAAATGAAAATTTTGGATCCAACACGCGCTATATTTAGTGTCAAATAACCACATCTCAAATCATAGATTCAAATGTAATTGCATTGCCATTGCTTTTGGCCCCAGGCATGAAACACGACTAGGGGATTTCTTTAAATTCAATTTCAAAGCAATCAAAGATAAAAAGATAGGTGCATAGATATGGAGTAGGTTTGTTGTCCTATCAATGAATCAACTTGGGAGCAATTGTCAAAGATAATTCATACTTTTAGTCTAGGGAGCGGACCTCTACATATGTTGTTTTGGGTCTGGTTATAAAATTCATATAAAAATTCTGGATTTCATTCCAAATTGACGTGAAAATCCAAGGTCCTCCCCTCAAAGCAAAATGAAACTCCTGGATTTGCTACGGCAAGTACTAAGCTATCTGTTTGGATTGGATTTGGCCCCCTCAAATGAAAATTTTGGATCCAACACGCGCTATATTTAGTGTCAAATAACCACATCTCAAATCATAGATTCAAATGTAATTGCATTGCCATTGGTTTTGGCCCCAGGCATGAAACACGACTAGGGGATTTCTTTAAATTCAATTTCAAAGCAATCAAAGATAAAAAGATAGGTGCATAGATATGGAGTAGGTTTGTTGTCCTATCAATGAATCAACTTGGGTGCAATTGTCAAAGATAATTCATACTTTTAGTCTAGGGAGCGGACCTCTACATATGTTGTTTTGGGTCTGGTTATAAAATTCATATAAAAATTCTGGATTTCATTCCAAATTGACGTGAAAATCCAAGGTCCTCCCCTCAAAGCAAAATGAAACTCCTGGATTTGCTACGGCAAGTACTAAGCTATCTGTTTGGATTGGATTTGGCCCCCTCAAATGAAAATTTTGGATCCAACACGCGCTATATTTAGTGTCAAATAACCACATCTCAAATCATAGATTCAAATGTAATTGCATTGCCATTGGTTTTGGCCCCAGGCATGAAACACGACTAGGGGATTTCTTTAAATTCAATTTCAAAGCAATCAAAGATAAAAAGATAGGTGCATAGATATGGAGTAGGTTTGTTGTCCTATCAATGAATCAACTTGGGAGCAATTGTCAAAGATAATTCATACTTTTAGTCTAGGGAGCGGACCTATACATATGTTGTTTTGTGTCTGGTTATAAAATTCATATAAAAATTCTGGATTTGATTCCAAATTGACGTGAAATTCCAAGGTCCTCCCCTCAAAGCAAAATGAAACTCCTGGATTTGCTACGGCAAGTACTATGCTATCTGTTTGGATTGGATTTGGCCCCCTCAAATGAAAATTTTGGATCCAACACGCACTATATTTAGTGTCAAATAACCACATCTCAAATCATAGATTCAAATGTAATTGCATTGCCATTGGTTTTGGCCCCAGGCATGAAACACGACTAGGGGATTTCTTTAAATTCAATTTCAAAGCAATCAAAGATAAAAAGATAGGTGCATAGATATGGAGTAGGTTTGTTGTCCTATCAATGAATCAACTTGGGAGCAATTGTCAAAGATAATTCATACTTTTAGTCTAGGGAGCGGACCTCTACATATGTTGTTTTGTGTCTGGTTATAAAATTCATATAAAAATTCTGGATTTGATTCCAAATTGACGTGAAATTCCAAGGTCCTCCCCTCAAAGCAAAATGAAACTCCTGGATTTGCTACGGCAAGTACTAAGCTATCTGTTTGGATTGGATTTGGCCCCCTCAAATGAAAATTTTGGATCCAACACGCGCTATATTTAGTGTCAAATAACCACATCTCAAATCATAGATTCAAATGTAATTGCATTGCCATTGGTTTTGGCCCCAGGCATGAAACACGACTAGGGGATTTCTTTAAATTCAATTTCAAAGCAATCAAAGATAAAAAGATAGGTGCATAGATATGGAGTAGGTTTGTTGTCCTATCAATGAATCAACTTGGGAGCAATTGTCAAAGATAATTCATACTTTTAGTCTAGGGAGCGGACCTCTACATATGTTGTTTTGGGTCTGGTTATAAAATTCATATAAAAATTCTGGATTTCATTCCAAATTGACGTGAAAATCCAAGGTCCTCCCCTCAAAGCAAAATGAAACTCCTGGATTTGCTACGGCAAGTACTAAGCTATCTGTTTGGATTGGATTTGGCCCCCTCAAATGAAAATTTTGGATCCAACAGCGCGCTATATTTAGTGTCAAATAACCACATCTCAAATCATAGATTCAAATGTAATTGCATTGCCATTGGTTTTGGCCCCAGGCATGAAACACGACTAGGGGATTTCTTTAAATTCAATTTCAAAGCAATCAAAGATAAAAAGATAGGTGCATAGATATGGAGTAGGTTTGTTGTCCTATCAATGAATCAACTTGGGAGCAATTGTCAAAGATAATTCATACTTTTAGTCTAGGGAGCGGACCTCTACATATGTTGTTTTGGGTCTGGTTATAAAATTCATATAAAAATTCTGGATTTCATTCCAAATTGACGTGAAAATCCAAGGTCCTCCCCTCAAAGCAAAATGAAACTCCTGGATTTGCTACGGCAAGTACTAAGCTATCTGTTTGGATTGGATTTGGCCCCCTCAAATGAAAATTTTGGATCCAACACGCGCTATATTTAGTGTCAAATAACCACATCTCAAATCATAGATTCAAATGTAATTGCATTGCCATTGGTTTTGGCCCCAGGCATGAAACACGACTAGGGGATTTCTTTAAATTCAATTTCAAAGCAATCAAAGATAAAAAGATAGGTGCATAGATATGGAGTAGGTTTGTTGTCCTATCAATGAATCAACTTGGGAGCAATTGTCAAAGATAATTCATACTTTTAGTCTAGGGAGCGGACCTCTACATATGTTGTTTTGGGTCTGGTTATAAAATTCATATAAAAATTCTGGATTTCATTCCAAATTGACGTGAAAATCCAAGGTCCTCCCCTCAAAGCAAAATGAAACTCCTGGATTTGCTACGGCAAGTACTAAGCTATCTGTTTGGATTGGATTTGGCCCCCTCAAATGAAAATTTTGGATCCAACACGCGCTATATTTAGTGTCAAATAACCACATCTCAAATCATAGATTCAAATGTAATTGCATTGCCATTGGTTTTGGCCCCAGGCATGAAACACGACTAGGGGATTTCTTTAAATTCAATTTCAAAGCAATCAAAGATAAAAAGATAGGTGCATAGATATGGAGTAGGTTTGTTGTCCTATCAATGAATCAACTTGGGAGCAATTGTCAAAGATAATTCATACTTTTAGTCTAGGGAGCGGACCTCTACATATGTTGTTTTGGGTCTGGTTATAAAATTCATATAAAAATTCTGGATTTCATTCCAAATTGACGTGAAAATCCAAGGTCCTCCCCTCAAAGCAAAATGAAACTCCTGGATTTGCTACGGCAAGTACTAAGCTATCTGTTTGGATTGGATTTGGCCCCCTCAAATGAAAATTTTGGATCCAACACGCGCTATATTTAGTGTCAAATAACCACATCTCAAATCATAGATTCAAATGTAATTGCATTGCCATTGGTTTTGGCCCCAGGCATGAAACACGACTAGGGGATTTCTTTAAATTCAATTTCAAAGCAATCAAAGATAAAAAGATAGGTGCATAGATATGGAGTAGGTTTGTTGTCCTATCAATGAATCAACTTGGGAGCAATTGTCAAAGATAATTCATACTTTTAGTCTAGGGAGCGGACCTCTACATATGTTGTTTTGGGTCTGGTTATAAAATTCATATAAAAATTCTGGATTTCATTCCAAATTGACGTGAAAATCCAAGGTCCTCCCCTCAAAGCAAAATGAAACTCCTGGATTTGCTACGGCAAGTACTAAGCTATCTGTTTGGATTGGATTTGGCCCCCTCAAATGAAAATTTTGGATCCAACACGCGCTATATTTAGTGTCAAATAACCACATCTCAAATCATAGATTCAAATGTAATTGCATTGCCATTGGTTTTGGCCCCAGGCATGAAACACGACTAGGGGATTTCTTTAAATTCAATTTCAAAGCAATCAAAGATAAAAAGATAGGTGCATAGATATGGAGTAGGTTTGTTGTCCTATCAATGAATCAACTTGGGAGCAATTGTCAAAGATAATTCATACTTTTAGTCTAGGGAGCGGACCTCTACATATGTTGTTTTGGGTCTGGTTATAAAATTCATATAAAAATTCTGGATTTCATTCCAAATTGACGTGAAAATCCAAGGTCCTCCCCTCAAAGCAAAATGAAACTCCTGGATTTGCTACGGCAAGTACTAAGCTATCTGTTTGGATTGGATTTGGCCCCCTCAAATGAAAATTTTGGATCCAACACGCGCTATATTTAGTGTCAAATAACCACATCTCAAATCATAGATTCAAATGTAATTGCATTGCCATTGGTTTTGGCCCCAGGCATGAAACATGACTAGGGGATTTCTTTAAATTCAATTTCAAAGCAATCAAAGATAAAAAGATAGGTGCATAGATATGGAGTAGGTTTGTTGTCCTATCAATGAATCAACTTGGGTGCAATTGTCAAAGATAATTCATACTTTTAGTCTAGGGAGCGGACCTCTACATATGTTGTTTTGGGTCTGGTTATAAAATTCATATAAAAATTCTGGATTTCATTCCAAATTGACGTGAAAATCCAAGGTCCTCCCCTCAAAGCAAATGAAACTCCTGGATTTGCTACGGCAAGTACTAAGCTATCTGTTTGGATTGGATTTGGCCCCCTCAAATGAAAATTTTGGATCCAACACGCGCTATATTTAGTGTCAAATAACCACATCTCAATTCATAGATTCAAATGTAATTGCATTGCCATTGGTTTTGGCCCCAGGCATGAAACACGACTAGGGGATTTCTTTAAATCCAATTTCAAAGCAATCAAAGATAAAAAGATAGGTGCATAGATATGGAGTAGGTTTGTTGTCCTATCAATGAATCAACTTGGGAGCAATTGTCAAAGATAATTCATACTTTTAGTCTAGGGAGCGGACCTCTACATATGTTGTTTTGGGTCTGGTTATAAAATTCATATAAAAATTCTGGATTTCATTCCAAATTGACGTGAAAATCCAAGGTCCTCCCCTCAAAGCAAAATGAAACTCCTGGATTTGCTACGGCAAGTACTAAGCTATCTGTTTGGATTGGATTTGGCCCCCTCAAATGAAAATTTTGGATCCAACACGCGCTATATTTAGTGTCAAATAACCACATCTCAAATCATAGATTCAAATGTAATTGCATTGCCATTGGTTTTGGCCCCAGGCATGAAACACGACTAGGGGATTTCTTTAAATTCAATTTCAAAGCAATCAAAGATAAAAAGATAGGTGCAAAGATATGGAGTAGGTTTGTTGTCCTATCAATGAATCAACTTGGGAGCAATTGTCAAAGATAATTCATACTTTTAGTCTAGGGAGCGGACCTCTACATATTTTGTTTTGGGTCTGGTTATAAAATTCATATAAAAATTCTGGATTTCATTCCAAATTGACGTGAAAATCCAAGGTCCTCCCCTCAAAGCAAAATGAAACTCCTGGATTTGCTACGGCAAGTACTAAGCTATCCGTTTGGATTGGATTTGGCCCCCTCAAATGAAAATTTTGGATCTAACACGCGCTATATTTAGTGTCAAATAACCACATCTCAAATCATAGGTTCCAAAAGTGATAATATAAATGTCGATATAACAATGATTGATACGATTTTTTTTTTCTACTAGAGATTATTGGTGGGGCATCGGTAGGACTATCCATGAGCAAACTCAGAGTCTACCTTGCAGAGGAGATTTTTCTAAGCCAAATCGTTTTAGCTGGACATTTGCTATTAATGGTCTCCCCAGTGGAGATTTCTCTAATGAGAGCTACTAAATGGACCTCCCATTTCTCTCTGTACAACCCACGTCATGAGGGATGAGTGTGCAAAGAGAAACGGGGGTGAGGGGCGATGGGTGGGCCCGAACCAAATACGTAGTTAGACTTTTTGGACAATTCAGAATTTTCATGTGCCTTTTGGTGTGGAACCGAAAATTTTTACGTGGCTCTTAGTGGCTGGCCCGAGAGCCTACGTCGGGATGCCCCGTCAGCCATTCGTGCAATTGACTCATGCACCGTCAACCCTCTTCCAATGAAGTGATCTTCATCTACCTATACAGTTTGGGTTTGGGTGCCCAATTGTCATATTTATTAGTCTAGCCTGATCTGTCTCTGTCCCACGTAACTGATGGAACAAGAAGAGCCTGTGTCCAGTGTACGGGGTCTTGATTTTGAAAGGAACAGAGGATCAGGGTTCAAACGCAGGAAAACAGAAAAATTCTAAATCACTGCTGTTAAAAAAGTCTCTCTCCTAAAAAGATCCACTGGGATTTATGATGATCAAGAAAGCCAGATAGATGAAAAGATTATATGAGACCTACTCATATGCAAAATTTGGACTCCATTGACCATCTTAATCTTTGATCCACGACCCTGTAATTTCACGACTTTAGAGGTATCATTTCTTATGATTTCAATCTAATGATGAATTAAAAGTGGGATCATAGTCGAATTTGGACTTGTGACTATTCATGGTGGGGCAGTGTGTGTGAAAAGATGAAATTGACTCAGGGTGGGCCCCTTGACAAAAAAAAATAAAAAAGAGGAACAGAAAATTGGATGTTTTTAAAGTAGGGCATTTTGGAGAATTGACTATATAAATTGGGCCACCATTTGAAATTCTTATTAGGAAAGTTTGGCCCAAATAAAGTACAAGAATTTGCCTTTTATATGTGGGCCCCAATAACTCATAAGGATCCGAACGTCTTTGGCATCAGGGGTCATATATAGGTGGGTTACTGGCTCTTTTGTTAAATCAAAGGGAAGAAAGATTGGTGACTGGTGAACATCAGGTATGATAAGAGATTTTCAACAAAAACAGCAGCATGTAAATCACCTCCTCCTCTCCACACCATGTAGAGTACTAATGGGAGAAACTATTATACGTACATTGCATCTTACTATTTAAGGAAAGAGATGGCCCTTTTTAATTTTCCATGTTCACACCTGGGCATTTAATAACTTTGGCCCGTACCTTGAATTTAGATACAAGTTTCTTGGGAAGCAAGTCTCATCGTACGATAGACACATGGTGTGTAGGCCATAGTTATTAATTTCGTACCGTTTCAGCTAAAATGGTTGAAAATTTTCATTTCGGTCGAGTGCCAAAAAACATGTCGATTTGAATTTCAGTCAATTTCGGCCGAAAATGAAGATTTCGGCCGAAGTGGTGTTTTACATGATTAATTTTTTTTCACTTTTTTTACACATATATTTTGTATTTCTTATATTTTCCCAAAATATAATTCCAAAAGAATTACTATAATGGATTAAATCTATATTTATTACTTTTTTTTACATATATATGTATATATATTATGTTATATTTTTCCAGAAATGTAATTCCGAAAAGTTTCGCCGAAATTCCAAATCAGCCGAAACTTTTCATTTTGAAGGCCATAGCGAAATGAGGTCCAAAATGATATTAACAACTATGGTGTAGGCTCTTTCTTTCCGAAAGAGAATTTGTCTTGCTCTTAGATTGTTAATTTTGAGAAAACATTATTTGAAATAGTTAATAAGGGCGACCAAAAAAATTGGTGGGCTTTAAAAAAAATGAAATTTGGACAAGCCTAGCCCTCAGCTTAAAAAGAAAGAAAAAAAAAAAAACTTCCTTTGTGGGCTTTTTAGAGCCTGGCCTAGCCAAATGCCCTCATAGGAGAGCATGGTTGTCAAAATTCAATCATATACAAGGACAAATCTAGGCAAGTAAATCTGGCATGGCACGGCCCACTCGCGATCGGGCCCAGTCGTGTAGTGCCCAATCCCTTGGGGGTCAACCATACGGCCCTGGTCGTGCCCTGCAGCTCACCCCCACGCCACTAAGATCGATGGAATTGGACTATTGGACTTGGACTTAAAATCTTGGACCGATTCCATTAAAATGAACAAATTAAGAGAAATAAATTAGTACAATAACACTAATGATGTTTTGGAAAAATGCATCAAATAAATTATATTTTCTTAAAATTTAAGTTACAAAAGTTAAAATAATTACAATTTAGAACTTGGATCAATATATAATGAAATTCAAACCTTATGAGAAATGAAAAAATAAAAAATTACAACTTTTAAAACCTATGATACATTCTAAAAAATAAATTACAACTTTGAAAACCTATAATACATTCTAAAAAATAAACTACAATTTTAAAAACCTATGATACATTCTAAAAAAAATTATAATTTTGAAAACCTATTATACATTCTAAAACATAAATTATATTATGATATCATATATGTAGCTCCAATAGCTCATCTTCTATCTCAAAATCATCCAACATGTATTGTGTTCTATCATCAGCTTAATACCAATCTCGTAAGCACATGCAGGTCTCCATAGTTTCGTCTGATAGTATAGTCCTCCTAAGTTCAATAAGGCACTCACTTGCACTAAATGCCTGCTCCGATGCAACTTAGACATTGTAATTGTTAGTACATCACGGGCCATGGCGAAAAGAACAGGAAACTTAGTTTCATATGATTTCCATCAGGCTAAAAGATCAAAAGCATCTTCATCATCATTCGGGATTAGAACATGATCGCTTCCCAGGTATATTGTTAATTCATTAAAGTTGTAAGAGGATCCTCCATAAGAAGAGGAGTCACATCCGTGAGATTTCCTCATAATACCCCAAATGACCTTCTTTTTTTCTTTATGTACCTAGGGAGGACCTGTTGGGACTGCGGGTATTACGGATCTACCCAATCAGATAGCATAATCCAAATGAAGTATTTATAATTGTGTTCTAACTATAGACATGTCATTTATATTAGTTGTATCCATGTTAGAGTTTATTTCTTCAATTAAATTCTCCACACCTCTTAATTTCAATCTAGGGTCTAATGCAGCAGATACACAAAATGTTAAAAGAGCTATCCTCCAATATTGTGAAGACTTTGCCTCCATTTGCACGCACATAAGTTGAAAAGGCTGAAAATCTCTATATATCATAAAAATGGGTTAAAGCTTGAGTTGATGTGGGATTATATACCCCAGCAAAAATTAAGGTTGTATCATGAAGAACTTCCAAAAAATCTCTTATTATCTCAAAAACAATCCATCTATCATCACTTATATAAATATTTTCATGTGTTAATTAAAGCTGATAATATTGATTGAGTGTCATTTATAGGCGCATGCTTGTTTTAACATTTTATAGGTAAATTCTATATCTATGTTTTACATCTTGAGATTTTTTTTTTGGGTCTTAGACCCAAATTTATACATATATTCATCCACCATTGTTTTCGCGAGGTAGCAATAAAAAATGAAACCTGCAATCTATTTAATGACCGCTAAATCATCTTTAATAGATTTTACCCTTACTTGTACGATAAGATTTATGATGTGACATGTACAAATATTATGAAAGAGAGCTTCATTTAAATCAAGTTGAAGTGCAAGTTTTAGTATATCTGCTGCGGCATTGTTAGAGCTTGCATTATCTAAAGTTATAATAATTATTTTATTTTTAATATTATATTCTCTAAGTTTCTCAAGGATGGTGGACCCTATCCTAACTCCAGTGTGTGGGAACTCTAGTAAAGAAAATACAATCATTCTTTTCTGCGTCACTCAATCACTATCAATATAATGTGATGTGATTGCAATGTACCCCGCATTTTGTTTATAGGTCCATAAACTTGACGTTAAAGCCACTTTTCCAGGTATCTTTTGAAAAATCTTTTTTAAATTCCCTTTTTCTTTCAAAAAAGTTTTCACTACATCATTTTTTGCCGCAATAACTCTAGATATTTTCTGCCATGGATGAGCAAAGGCTTCCCCAAAAAATCTTTCAAAGTGTTGGTCTTCGACAAGTATAAATGGTAATTGGCGAATAATTATAAACCTTACTAGTTGATATCTAGCATTATTAGGGTCAAAGGTAAAAACTCCTAAACCATCACTTGAATTCGTTTAAGAAAGTTATGTTTGGATGGTCCCACTCCCTGCCCCAGCAATTCCAACACTATTCATGCGTCTAAGTACACACGATATCATGTGTCTAAGAAGGTGGCCAGTTGCCACTTGCTAATCTGGAACTGATGAAATCTTTGCAATATTTACATTGTGCCTTTTCATCTATTCCTCCTCTGGGATTTGGGACCTGAACTCTAACTAAATGCTCCCATACAAGAGAAGTCACTCTCCATTTTCTCTTCTTTTTAGTTGTAGAACCTAAGCCTTTCAGGCCCTTCATCGCCAGCAGGTTCGGGTTTTTGGGGATTATGACTATCTACTTCTATCATCTGATTTTGATCTAAATTAATAAATGCAGTATCTTCCTCATTTAGAGAGAAGTCAAGGTTGAAAGGTTCTGATGGTCCAGCCATTTTTCTAAAAAATAGATTTTCAAAAAATCTAAAATAGATAATTATGTATAATGTATTTGTTGTGCTAATTTATATAAGAAAGGGGAGAAGATGAGACTTAATATAAAATATTACTATGTATATTATTACTAAAAAAATGAAAATTAAAAAGAATAAATACATTTATGAGAGAGAAAGAGCTAATGGAGAAGTCATTCTTCAATATCTCATTCACTTTAGAGAAGTCACTTTCACTCTTCACTTCTTAGAGAGCTTAAACTTTAGAAAGAGACTAAAGAGAGCTTAGAGAAAGCTTGGAACCTTAGAGGAATTTAATATGTCCCGTACCGGGCCATGCCACTGGTCTGGCAGGCCTAGCCCAGCATGGCCCAGCGGGGGGCTATCGTGCCGGCCAGCAGACTGTTGACTTGGTTGCCCGCCGAGATTTACAGTTCTAGACAAATCACAAGAGATAAAGTTTTCTTTTTCTTTACAAGGAAAAATTATAATATTGGTAAAAAAAAAAATTGTTGGGAAGCAATGGCGAAAGTACAATTACTATAGATAAAGAAATAGAAAGAAAAAAAAAAGTATGTAAAAGATCAGTTGAGAATATAGGACAGCGCAGTGGTTGGGAGACGGGTTCTCACTCAAATACCTAAAATTTAATTCAAGGGTCCACTCTCCTGCATGTGTAGGCAATCTCTTCCTTATCTGTGCAGACGGTCCTAACCCTAATATGTGCTACAGATTACTCCCGCGTCAATCGGGGTCTGTCAAGTGCCTAGCCACCTTAGCTGGTACCAATTGGATAAAGTAAAGGCCACTTACCTATTGGCTTGGCGATGAACATGGTTTTTTTAATAACAGTGCACATGAAAGAGCCACGCTCTAAGTAATACAAATCCCCAGTAAGAAGTCCCTATTCTATGGTAGTGAAGAATCCTCATCTCTGTAGAGGGATTCTTACCTATTATCAAACATATTCTGTCTATGAGAATACATTGTTGTTTATATAGTAAATTTATACCATATTATATATAGAGAGAATAATTACATTAGATCCCTTTAAAAAGCCAAGTACAAAATTGATAGATGATTGAGATATTTTTTGATTCATCTTTCAAATGGTGGAGATTCTCCGGCGAGAAAGGATTGGAAGAAAACCAAGGAACTGCTAGGATTAAAAATAGGTACGGCATGCCCGGCTCCTCTGAATGTTGCAAATGTGAGTCCCTTGTACTCTTGAAACCAACCGCTTACCTAAATTCAATCCAATGCAACAGACCACTATTAATTACTAAAAGTAAATACAAGGTAACTGCGTGTGAGAATATATATGCCTACTTTTACATGTATATATATATTCACCTAAATTCATCAGTTTTCTTGAACTAATGTTGACAGAATGGCCATATAAAAAAGGCAATAAAATGCCTTTGATTTTAAATCACAATAAAATGCATGATCAGATATGATATTTCCCCTGTTCTTTCTGAAAGAGTTGAACTGGCTTCAGTGACACAGTGTGCAAGATCGATCCTGATATTTATGAGCTAATTATTGAACCAACTAAAAGAGGAACGGGTGATATTACATACAAATAGGACAAGTGCATATATGATGGAAGAAATAGAGACAGGTTAATATATATAGTAACAAAGAAATAAGAAAGGTGATACAAAATGTCGATGTGGAGTAATTAGAAAATATAAAATTAGAAATGACCACACAAGAAGAGAAAACTAAAGGGATAATATTTGCAATAGTTTGAGTTCCTAAGAAGGTCTATTTATTATATGAAATCGAAATCGTAAAAAAGTTAAGGTCCCATCTATATCACTGCCTCGAGTCCTTCACACTTACTTGATAATTCTTAGATGTGACCCATTTGATGAATTCATGGTCAAATGAGGCGAGGTATGAATGATGTTGGTGAGAGGTGAAGGATATAAGGCAGCGTTGTATGTGGGACCTTCAACTTTTCTAGAATTTTGAATTACTAGGATGATGACCGGTTTTTCATTTTTCATCTTCCATTGATTCAGTTTCCATCAAGGGAAGGTTATTATTGGTGGTCATTTTTGTATATTCAACTTTCACCTTTATTTTTATCCACTTATGACATGAATTCCGATGCATTTGATTTAAATCCAATGGATTTATTTCCGACACATTATATTCAGTAAGAATAATGAGAACTTGGAATTACATATAGATAACTTAAGCCTAAATTAAAAGCATGGATTAATTCTTCAATGACCGTGATGATTTAGGGTTTCTTGACATTACCTGTTTCTCATGGAACCAAGGACTCCACGAGCGAGTGATTGGTAGTCCTAGAGCACTCAGACTGTATCGGGTAGACAACACTGGAACTCTTCCATCTGTATCTCCACTGAATTACGAGCATGAAAATATATCAATAAAACATTTACTACAATAAAACGTATTCTAATATCGCATTCAGATTATTAAACCAAATAATAGAGCAAACGACTTGCATTAATTTTGGGGGTACAATGATCAACATTAAGGGACCGCATTTGTTTGCTCCTAAAATTGGTTGTCCTTGAAGAAACTAAGGTGTTGATGATTCATAAATAGGCATAAGATAATCCCCTCTTTGATGGAATATGAATACGAAGCCATCACTCCAGTGCATCAAATCCTAGTAAAAGTAAGGTTCCGTCTACACATATCACCACTTTTAAAGCTTCTTTTGTTGGAACCCATTTTACCATGGATTTTAGGAATTCAATTCCATGAGAACAAATGGGCACTGAACAACCATTTCTATATATCGACAACCACTTTTCGCAACCATCAAATCCTTTTTGTTGTCTTTTATGTTCTTTTAATTCCCCTTGTTCTTTGGTCTTTTTAATTATTTAGTCTATGATGTATCTTGTTTTGATGCTTTTGGCTCTGCTCAATCTTTTTGTGTCCTTGGGGATCAACTCTCTCTGAACTATGTATTCTTTTTTCTTATTGATATGTGCATTCACTCAGAAAAAGAAAACCCACTTTTTTTGCACCCTCAATTACTTGGATAGCCAGTAATTGAGGTCATTCCTAATGCATTAGGAGGCCCATTATATGAACTGTTAAGACTGATGAATGGATCTCTGTCACTTGTGACTAAGACAATCAATTTTATCGGGCGCGTGATTGTCGATCAATCCAATTCAATATGAATTTGATGGATTCCACCTGTTGTCAATTAGATCTTAGGATGGTTTGTATATAGGTGATTGGACCATCCACAAAACTATAGTAGTCCCAAGAAGTTGTAGAGTAAAACCTAAAGAGAAATGGATAGGATTGTTTCAAACGTCATGTACCTGTAAACCCATATTCTAAGCCCTGCTGCAATAAGCTTCTTGTATATAGGAATGACAGTAGGTTTGGAGTCTTTCCAATCATGAAATATCTCGTCACTGCAACCACAGTATATTGCCATTACAATTAAACTTAAGAAAAATAACTTTGCATATTCTGACATGTAAAATAAAATGCATCTGCCAAAGCTAGGGTGTGAGTACTTCGCATTAAACAAATTGGAACGTTTGTATTCAGAAACCCTTAATCCAATGGTTCGTATTAGATTTATTGAAGCTCAAGATCGATTTTATATGCTTATTTTTTTTAATCATCGTCACATATTTGTCACTACTTACTATTATTCAAGTTCATAGAATGTGAACTATTGGACCAAGCATAAGATTTTCAAGTGATATCACTAGCTAACATCACTTGACAGAAAAAAGGGCTCTGTTGGATATTGCAGGTAACGTGTTCACTATGTTATCTCGACCATTACTTTCTCAGTAATACCGAAAAAACAGAGTATTTTGGTTATTGGGCTAACCATGACCAATGGGTCTAGTTTTAAGAATATATACATGCAACTACTCACCCTCTATTTATTTGGTGGTACTAGCGGCTTCTCCAACATGCCACATACTTCATCCAAAATTAGTCCTTAGGTTGTCTCTACAAGTAATTGTCATTGTGCATGACCTATAGCAGGCAATATCAGGTGTGCTGGTTGTAGACTATACTCATCCCAACTGCATTTCTGTTTGATATATCATCATCATCATCATCATCATTGAAGCCATGTCCCAGTTATATTGAGTTAGCTATATAATTCCTAATTTGCCATTTCGGCCTATCATATGCCAAATCTTCACATACGTTATACTTTTTTTAAGACACATGTTCAATGAATATAGAATCTAACCAAAGGTAAAACTTCAAATCAATTTCTTACTATCCTATAAAACAAACTAGGATTTTGTATAAAAAAAAAAGATGCAAGATTTACTTAGTTCGGTGATGTACCTACATCCACAGGTGAGATCGAGTTTTCACAATCTTTCGAGAAAAAAACAGGGATACAAAGTTTCATTGGGTTTTTCCTCTCACCCTTCTCAGGCTCTCGGTTTCAATATAAATCCCTAAAACCAGAATCTCAATTGTATTTTAATAGTACATCAAATACCCATATATAATGAACCTAAAACATTATAAATTATATGAAATTGGGGACTGATTTACCGTAAGTTCTAAATGATCTGTGTACATAATATACAAGAGATCTAACACAACACTTACCATGTTGAATGACATGTAGTCATGTACCCACCCAGATCAAATTGATATCCATTGGATTCAACCAAAATTATTCTCACTTAATTTGAGAGAGAGAGAGAGAGAGAGAGAGAGAGAGAGAGAGAGAGCATTACTTGCAGATGCTCCAATTCTTGAGGTGGTTACCATCACTGACATGTAGGGCCTTCTGAACATCAGCTCTATTGTAGAAAACTTTGGCATATTGATCAAGGCATGGATCATAACCGCTCATGATCCTTGGCATCTAGTGAACCAAAATGATCAATACTTCAGATAAAGGTACAACAAGATTAGAAGGAAACTAACACAATTCAGCGGCTCGGATTGCTTGACTCCTCTTAAGTTGAAGATTTGAATTACCGTTGGCCATCTTAGAATCTGAAATGTATCATGAAAATAAATCCAAAAGCAACATAGCATTAATATTACTCACCATCTTAGATGAGGACTTGACCATCCTCACTGGCATCCTCTCGACTTCGGACTCTGTTGAATTGGGTGTGCAAGTGGGTGTGTAGAGGCTATAGATATCGATGGCTTTGTACTGCTTGAATACTTCATCAACTGCTTTGGAGCAATCATCGTTGCTCAATGGGTCATGACTGCTGAAATTGCAGCTTCTTTTTATGGTGCTGTGGGTTTCGTCTGACACAACAGCATGGCTCCACGCGTAATCCACAATGCCTTGCATATCCTCAGCATCGGAAGTTTCAGGGTTCCCTAACTGAATTATTAACATTTATGATTATAATTCTTGCTATTACCAGCAGGAAACATGACATTTTAAGTTTTATCAGCTCCGGTTCGAAGCAAATGAAAGAAAGAAAGAAAAAAAAAAGGGACGACGTGATCTTTCTAACCCTTGATTTTAGGACTTTGAAGTAGTACTGTAGGAGACGTGACCCGCGGCTGAACCCGGCTGCCAGTGGATTAGCCACCTGCCGGTGCCCACAAGGCTGGTCTTCCCACAGGGGTGGGACCCTACCCAGTCCCCTGGGAGGACGGGGGTGGGACCCTACCCGGTCCCCTGGGCGGGGTGGTTCCGGGCCTACTAGGGCGCCTCCCCAGGACTCGAACCTCATAGCTCAAGTGGTACCAGGTAAGACCCAGATATTCTCTTAAAGGGAGAGGTCTGAGGTTCGAGTCCTGGGGAGGCCATCCCTTGGTTGAAATTCATACCAGGGGACCAAATAAAAGGCCGGCCTTTTTGTAGGGGGAACTTCTCAATCTCTTATAGCCCCGCCTATTCAGGGGAATAGGCAGGGCCCAGGGCCCCGGGCCTATTGTATACACTTCGGGAGACGTGGCTCCTTAATCATGCATTTGTCCCAGGGTGGATTCGGAAATCATGATATTCTCTTAAAAGGGAGAGGTCTGAGGTTTGAGTCCTGGGGATTTCAACCAGGGGACCAAATAAAAGGCCGGCCTTTTTGTAGGGGGAACTTCTCAATCTGTTATAGCCCCGTCTATTCAGGGGAATAGGCGGGGCCCAGGGCCCCGGGCCTATTGTATACACTTCGGGAGACGTGGCTCCTTAATCATGCATTTGTTAGGCGGGGCTCAGGGCCCTGGGCCTATTGTATATACTTCGGGAGACGTGGCTCCTTAATCATGCATTTGTCCCATGCAACCTCTCCCTTAGGGCCTGTTTGGATAGGCAAAAAATAGAGTAGAGTGAAGTTAAATGGGCCCTAACTGTCTAAAATTTCAACTCTAACCCGTTTGGATGAGTCTGGCCTAATAGATGAAGTAATGTTGTGAGCCATATGTACTCTATTTCACTTCAACTCTAACTACTTCCATTTCCTTTGAGTAAAAGTAGATTCTACTTCAAACCTTAACTTCAAAATAAGCATCCAAATGGAGTAAAATGAAGTATTATATTTTAACTTCAACCTATTTCTCTTCACTCCATTCCACATGTAAAATCCACTTCATTTCACTCCACTCCTCATTTATCCAAACAGGCCCTTAAGAGTAAGTTGGAAAGCATCCTGGTACCACTTGAGCTAGTAGCTCAAGTGGTAGGTAAGACCCAGATTATCTCTTAAAGGGAGAGGTCTGAGGATCGAGTCCTGGGGAGGCCCTTTCTTGCCTTAAATAGCGAGGGGAGACAAATAAACAATAGGTCCCGCATGGGGGCCCCCGGGTTGTAAAAGCATCAAGTGTTGCATAAACATCCGGGGTTGGGGCCAAAATCCTTCCCCTAAAAAAAAGGCTGGCCTTTTTGTAGGGGGAACTTCTCAATCTCTTATAGCCCCGCCCCACAAGGGAATAGGCGGGGAACTTCTCAATCTCTTATAGCCCCGCCCCACAAGGAAATAGGCGGGGCCCAGGGCCCCGGGCCTATTGTATACACTTCGGGAGACGTGGCTCCATAATCATGCATTTGTCCCAGGGTGGAACAAGTACGATTTTCAACTTTTGGATGGAGCAACTACTGCTTATGCATGTAATTTTACATGAGGAATCTAAAGGTGATGAAAATTCAGATTAGTGTTGAATTGAGGATAAGTGCCTAGTCATGAGAAGGTAGCGAGTGCGAAGGGATGTGATTGATGATAGGGGGCCATATGGATAGCATAGAAAATGGCAGATTGGACGCATAAAAAGGAAAAAGAACCCTGCTAAAAGAATGGTTAGGATATCATAATAAACACCATGGCCAATGTCTCCAATCTGAAGTGGAGAACACAAACTAAATGGTCCAGATCATGGAAACTCCATTTGATCACCCCAGTTGTATGAGCCTTCTGAAGAATTGTTGGTAAATTAAGGAAATTAAGAAAAATATGTACACACCCTGTCTATGAACAATGCAATATGCAAGGGAAAACAACGGAGCATACCATAAGACCTTTCAGATTAATATATAGAGAAGGGTTCTTGTTCATGTCATAAATGAGTTCAGCCAACTCCGGGATATATTTTCCTGTTTAAAACCAAGTGTCAGCAATGAATTTTTTTTTTTTTTTAAGTGTCAGCAATGATTAATTGCCTCCATTGTACAAGGACCTAAGTTGAGAATATTTTACCTGCATAGCTTTCGCCCGCAATGTAAAAGCTTTGATTGCGATACGAAGGAAACTTCTCAAACCATTTATGGAGGAATGCATAAGAATCATTCGCTAATTGACATCCATTCAAACATAACAAAACAAACAAGTGCAGAGGTTAGTTCAAAGTCTTAATGATTGAGGGGACATTACTTACTTGAATGATGCTACATGGACAATTCCATGGACAAACTCCATGGTTCAAGGATCACATCATCTAATTAGATGATGTGATCCTTGAACCATGGAAGTTTGTCCATAAAGTGGTCCATGAGAATTTGTCCATGTAGATTTTTTGTACTTATTTTCCTATCATTTTATTACAAGCTTCATTCGAACAATGACCGTCAGAATTCAGGGACAAAACTAGAAAATTTGCTTTGGGGAGCCACTATGTAAAAAAAAAAGAAAAAACTCTTGGGGGGCCAATGTGAAAAAAAGAACATAATTTCCTGTAACAGTAAAGCCATGCATCAAAACTTGCTTATAAGGAAGACTCAAGTTGGTCACCAAGGGTGGGCCCCCAACACTATCACACACATGCAAGTTTCCAAGTTTTTGGATTTGATTGCAAATAGGAAAGCTTAATAGGAAAATTTTCTGCAACTTGTTCTACATCACTTAAGAAACAAGACTTCCTGCTTATTTAATGGAATCAAGATTCTATGCGGTTAGGGCTTAGTTATTCTATAAGTTCCATCCCTGCAAATCCATTAGTGGGTTTTCCATTGAAATAGAAACGGCTAAAAGTTGGTCTCACCTTAAGCTATCATATTGTAAAATTATCATATTATTTTTTCACCATTGGATTGATCATAAAACTTTTCTCCAAATTAATTATGGCACACCTTGATATTGCAAGGTGAGACTATAATTTTTAGCTATTTGGATTTCAAATGAAAGATCAGTTAAAGGATTTATTACGTTTGGAACTCATAGAATGTCTACGCCCGGCCTCTGGACTCTATTTAATGGGGGTAAGTGAATCACAAACGTGCCACATGTCCATAGTTAGAAAAAAAATAAAAAATACTAGGAAGAACCTCTACATGAATATATACACACACTAGTCCAAACTCTCCTTTAGTTTCTAATTAAGATTTAATGGGGAGATCGATTAACTTTAGTTTTAGCCACTTGCTTTGTATATATACAAAGTGAAGTGGTCTCTGGGAACATAGGGATGGCTGTTGGTAAGGCATTATGCTCCCATCCCTCCCATCAGAGATCAATTCCTGGGTGAAACGTTTGAACCTCCTTTTTCCTGGCCAGTGCGCCAAAGCCAAAGAAGAAAAAGAAAAAAAAGTGAAGTGGTCTCTTTGTGGGCAATGGAACATGCGAGTTCAGATGGGTGCCAATCTATATGATAAGCTGAGATCTTGGTCATTCAAAATCATTGATAGTGGGCTGACAAATCTTTATGATTTGCTGAGATCTTGGGATTCAACCAATCTTTGATGGTGAGCTGGCCGGTGATGTGTTGTTATGCCGTTCAATCACAAGAGAGTTTATGTCACTCAGGGGAGAGTCCCGACCTATTTAAAGTCGGGATGTGAGGTCACAGGATCCAGTGCTTGTATGAGAATAAAGTTGAATATTAGAGTGAGAGAGATGGAGAGATTTTTTTTCTAGTGAGAACCATCCGCGCATAAGACCATTCAGACTACAATATTGTAGAGGCCACCTAAAGCTATATATCCTAGTAGGTGGGGAAGGAAAGATCTTAAAGAGACTTAGGATTTTAAAAGTATCTTCTTTGGGTTTCATTCAAAAGATGAGTAAGAGTTGGATAGTGTCAAATGTATTTGTGCTGGTGGTGGCAATTCATGGCGGCTATTGCATTACGGGGAGGGGGGTTGTTTTGTAAATTTTGTCATAGGTAATCCAAATGGCCTCAAAAATATAAGATGGGAGTACCCCACAAAAAACAACTAACAAACCTTTCACTCATATAGCCCATATAATTAACTCACCTGTAAAGTTGTCTCCAAGAATGGTGTAGTCGGCAGTGGTGTTAGAGTAGGAAAAGCCAACACCCACTGGGGATTCCAAGAACAACATGTTGGCTTCTGCAGCAGCAACATCATTCATAAAAAGAAATTTTCAATTTCATGTTTCTTTCAGTATCAATAACGAAAACGATTGAATTGAAAACAGAGTAAGGTAATCATTTAATAATACAAATAGTGTTAATTAGGTATTATAGGACCTTTGTTCCATGAGTAAGGATTGAATCTGAGACCATGACCATCTGTGTCGACAATGAAAGGACCAATCTCCTGCGTTGCTCCATAGCCCACGGAAGAGCATCCAGGACCTTCATAATATGCACAAGGTAAGTAGGAGATGACTTGATTAGGTCTCTTGAATAGGAGAAACTACTACACTTCCTTCTTTAAAATTAGAAGGGATGAAAAAGGAATGATTGCCATGCAATGCATTTGCTAATAATGCATTTAATTGGGTCTGTTCTTATGTAATGTTTATCATCTTTGATGCTTGAGGCCATTCAAAATGGAGAGTCCGGGTCCTCTGAAGGGGGAAACACTTACAGATTTCTGACCCCTTCTTAGCCTTACAAATCATAAAGTGCCGACCGCGCCTTCCAAATCCAAACCACTCAAAGAGTCTTTTTTCCACTTTAATCTACTTTTTTTTGGGTAACTTTTGCACTTTAGTCTTGTTTCTTGTAAGGAACTGTCTATTGATTATTGGACTTTGCTCCTTTGAGAACATGTCTCTCAGTACCGCGAGAGGTAGTTGCATTGGGTAGCTGGATGGGGCCACCCAGGATCCCATTGATCACAAGGTGGGTACGTGATGGAAAGATCCATATGGTTAGGCCTTAGATCTCAAATTTGGGATAAATCCCATGCACGCCCATAACCCCTTGATCCATGGCCCACAAATTTAGAAAAGTTTATATTTAATAAAAGTTTTGACCCTGAATCCAACAGTCCAATCTATTCAGTGGATGAAGATCCCAAGGTCTAATAACTATCAAAGGGAGTCTGATGTGTGTGAATGGTTTGGATGAATCATAAGTGAGCCCTTTAGAAGTTCTTATAGAATTTCATGAATTTGTACGTTCCCATAATTTCACCCTAACTTTCATTAAATGAAAATACCTACCTTTATGAGCAAATACTAACTAAACTTATCATAAGGATAAGGATAACCTACTAATATCAATAATATCCTAACAAGATGTAACAAACTGATAAACCGTAAACATGAAAAATAAGAACCCTTTAATTTCTAAAAAATAGATGATAAGGTATTTTAATGAAAATGATCTACATATCTTCTTGGTGATCACCATCTGTCTTTGGATCCATCACTGTGGCAAACCGCTCCTTTCTGAGTCTGTCGGTGTTGGTAGCCTACTGGATCAGCTGTCGTGATTTCCTCTAGAAGCTACGATCGTGAAATTTTGAGCAATTTTGACGAATAAGGCAAGATCGTAGGGCTTAGGTGGATCGATATGAGAGGATGCTAATTAAGTTTTCTTAGTGAAATAGAAAAATTGACGATGATAATTGTAGAAGCATGATCATACCCGGCTTGATCACAAGATCATCGCCGGGCCTAAGCTCTGATACCATATAGAATTTCAAGAATCAGTATGTTTCCTAATTTCACCATAACTTTCATTAAATGTTTTTTTCTTTTCCTTGTGATTCAAAAGGCTTTTACAATATTTGAAAGACCTCTCTCTCAGGTTGTCATGAGAGTCTTAGCCCTATTTAAGAGATCCATTGTAAGAACAGATAAAAGAACATGCAAAAGTCTTAGCCCCCCCCAAAAAAGAAGAATATTTTAATACAAATTAAAAATAGAATGTTGAAGATGCACATACCCGAGGGGCTCTCTTTGCATATGTTAGAACCATACAAGCAAGGCCGGATCTAAGTAGAAAGGTCTAGCCTGAAGCCCCCACCCAGACTTCAGAAAAGGCCCGAATTTCTTAAGAGCCCCCCTTCAAATTCTAAAAATTATATATGTTTTTTACATTTTCCCATTCTTCCAAGATATAAATATATACAAAATCCTCTCCTCGGCTAGAGAGGAGAGATGAATCCCGTCCGTCCACACGTGTTGGGCCACTGGTGGGCATCCGGCTAGGACACACAAACATACCCCACCTGGATTTCACATGGGCCCCGGGTTGGATAGATCCGAATGGACTGGACCGTTGGATCGACTGCACACCCCCATTTGAATGCACTGAACGGGTGGGCCATGGAAGATAAGGTTGAGATAATCTGATTGTGATTACTTTTTGTCCATAGGAGGGTCACACACAAATCTTCAAATCCCCTAGCCCCATCCCCATGTGAGCCACCATGTAGGCCCCACAAGCTTGAGCGGATGGATTCCTCAGGAGGGCATATATATATATATATATAGAGAGAGAGAGCCCCGAGAGCCCCGAGAGCCCCTCAAGGAGAACTTCCTCAGTCCACCCCTGATTCAAGCACACCACACCATGACCATGACCTAAATTAACCTGCAACTGCAATGAAAGGGGGGTTATATATACAATTTTTTTCAAATCACCATGAAGTACAGTTCCATTACTAATAAGCCAAATTCCAGACTTCATAAAAATGTATGCATGGGCCACGGACCATAGAAGCGATTAATACGTCGAACCATTTGCAAGCAATGCATGGCTTTATATCTGTTCTTTACCTCCATTGAGCCACAGCACCAAAGGCTTGTCTTCTGGCTGTGCCACCGCCTCGTAGAACCAGTAAAACAGGGCCCTCCCGTTGTTCTCATTGACAGTCACATAGCCAGCAAAGTGCCGAAAGCCAACGGTAGGTTGTCCCGGCAGGTCGGTCACTTGATCGCCGCTTCCTAACACCCCCTCCTTATCATGATCTAGCCACTGCCCATGTCTCCCCCCAACAACAGGCTCCACCCAAAAGAGAGCTAGGGCCCATATCAAGAGACCCATCGCCTTCAGCACAAAGCTCACACCCCTCCTCCTCACACCCATCTTTTCAGACATCACCTTGCAAGCGTCCACAAAAGACTACTACAGTCTACAATAGAACAACATGTCTATTTATATATATGGGAGGTGTTTATAGGAGAGATGCTCTCACTTTACTATGATAGATAAACAACATGTCTATTCATATAGATGGGAGGTGTTTATACGAGAGATGCTCTCACCTTACGATCATAGATAACGGTGGGGGCCTCACATTTAAGTTGTTGGCATTGGATATGGATATGAGGACCCTACCCTATTTCTCATAATAAGGTGAGAGATATCTCTCATAGTAATATCTCCCTATATATATATATATATATTCTTTGATCTTCCCTTTTCTAAACATGACATGGGGCCATGATCACAGATGACCTTGCCTTCTCTAGACATGACATGGGCCCATGATCACAGATGATATAAATGAGTGCTATTAAAAGGGAGCATATATGTGAACAGCCCAAATCCAGTCAAAGTATTTAGTTGGGTCCATCGGCAAATGTATTTTGTCTGACATGGATTTTAGTCAGTCTTGGATCATTACTTTCATGGGAGGAGTGAGTGGAGACTCCATTTTCGGGCCCTTATGTAATTGGTTGTTGAAATCACACTCACAAGTGGATTGGTACTATATCAAATCAAGGATCATGAGAGATTTTCGATTCATTTACATATATGTACATGAATGAGATTTTGAAGCATTAACTACAAGCAATCTTTCAAAATGCATGCCTTGTGATGAGTCAGGCCCAAAGACCCAACCCATGAGGATGAAGCTCAGGTCCAAGCCCACGAAGAGACCAAGTCAAGGCAGCCACGTTGCTTCGGAAGCAATCCCGCTCCTACCAGGTCCTGCGGAGAAATACCTCACCTGCCTCGTCCAGCGCGAGGGCAGTTCCGCACCTGCCTCCTCCAGCGCGAGGGTAGTTCGAGGGCTCCAAGGACGAACGTTGCTGAAGAGTCGTCCCCATCTGTTAGGGGAGGACTATAAATCGAGGAGCCCCACCAGCACTCAAGAAGGATGGAACTCTCTCTATTCATTTCGACGCTTGTATTCCTCTAGTTTGTAATAATCATTGAGGAAGTAAAACACCACAGGCAATCTCTGCCTTTCTGCAGTGGACGTAGGTCATCTTGACCGAACCACTATAAATCCTTCTCTCTCTTCTTTAATTATTGCATTTACTGTATTTATTACTTGACCGGTGGTATCCGAAACCCTATTTTGGCATCATCAGTTTGGCGCCGTCTGTGGGAACCGAACAAAAGTTTTCATCCTGTTTTCAAAATTATGATGATCACCACTAGATCGACAAGACGAGCAGAGGGCGATGGTAGCCCTCCACCAATCAATCCTACCCCGAATGCTCCTGCTCCCACTCCTCAGCAGATTTTGGAGACCGTGCAACAGCTGGTAACCCAAAACCAGCAGATCTTACAACTCGTGCTGGCAAGGCAAGGAGGAGCACAATTTGATGGAGTACCACAAGAAGTACCAATCCCGAGGCATGCTCCATGGCGAGAAGCACCTCACCGGGCGCCCATCACCATGGCGCCCAGGGTAGAGGAGCACCTCACTTGGGCGCCCATCATCATGGCGCCCAGGGTCGAGGAGCACATCACCATCGACGTCATAAGAGCTGCCACTACAATCATCAAGCCCCTCAATCAGCACGAAGCCTAAGAGGGCAATATCTGGGAAAGCAGTTCTCTCATGTACCGCCCCAGTCCCTCTCTCCCCCAACGGTCTCTCTGAGCATCACCCTCTCACGGGTCTGTACAAGCTCAGTCTCATTGAGCGAAGCCCTCTCGCGGGTCTTCAGAAGCTCACCTCACTGAGCGAAGCCCTCTCGCAGGTCTTCGGAAGCTCAGCCTCATTGAGCGAAGCCCTCTCGCGGGTCTTCAGAAGCTCACCTCACTGAGCGAAGCCCTCTCGCGGGTCTTCGGAAGCTCAGCCTCATTGAGCGAAGCCCTCTCGCGGGTCTTCAGAAGCTCACCTCGCCGAGCGAAGCCCTCTCGCGGGTCTTCAGAAGCTCAGTGAGCCCTCTCGCGGGTCTCCAGAAGCTCAGCCCCACTGAGCGGAGCCCTCTCGCGGGTCTCCAGAAGCTCAGCCTCTCTGAGCGAAGCCCTCTCAAGGTCCTTCACAAGCTCAGCCTCTGCCCTGGCTGCCCTCTCTTAAGCTACTAAGAATTCGGTCTCAAGCCTGGTCGCCGTCTCGCGGGCCGTGGAAAGATCAGCCTCGGAAGTTCTTCCAGCTGGCGCAGCCCTCTCCTAGCTGGCACAGCCCTCTCCTCAGCTTGAGAAGCTCTCTCATTTCTTCTTCTGGGATGACCCATCAGAAGTTACCGAGGGGCAGAGTCTTGGAATTCACATATGGTAAGGGATATATCATGCGCTACGCAGAGGGGGTCCGGGGGTGTCCCCCGGAGGTGGTCGAGCTGACCGGTCAGCTCGCGGGGGCCCAGGGGGCAGCGCCCCCGAAAAAAAAAAAAAAAGGAATACGTAACGTCCGCCACGGGATCAGACTCCCCCGGGCGCCCAGGGGCCTTCACTTCACTCCCCGGGCGCCCAAGTCTCTCTCTCCCCCTCTCGCCAGGACTACTCCCTGGGCGCCCAAGTCCCTCGGGCGCCCAAGGGCCTCTCCACGCCCCAGACTTCCCCGGGCGCCCAATCCCTCGGCGCCCAAAGAATCAACCCTCGGCGCCCAGGGCTTCCCCGGGCGCCCAAAGGCATTTCCTCTCCCCCGGGCGCCCAGACAATCACTCCCCCGGGCGCCCAGGCCCTCACTCCCCGGGCGCCCAGACCCTCACTCCCCGGGCGCCCAGACAATCACTCCCCCGGGCGCCCAGGCCCTCACTCCCCGGGCGCCCAGACACTCACTCCCCCGGGCGCCCATCACTCCTCAGGCGCCCAGGGCGCCCACCTCCTCCTCGCCCAGCGCAGGGATGCCCATCACCCACACTGACTCCTCGCCCAGCAGCGCAGGGGCGCCCGCCAGTCTCCTCTACGCCCAGGCGACCAAGTCCCCCGAGCGCCCAGGCCATCTCTCCCTGGGCGCCCAGGCTTCTCCGGTTCTGATGCTCGCCCAGACCTGGATTACAACCGGAAAAGAGGAAAAATATTTTGGAGGGAGAAGAGACCTGAATCTATCAATGCCCCCTTTCAAAAAATTATTTGGGCACGGGGCATTGAGGGGCAAATGATGAGTCAGGCCCAAAGACCCAACCCATGAGGATGAAGCTCAGGTCCAAGCCCACGAAGAGACCAAGTCAAGGCAGCCACGTTGCTTCGGAAGCAATCCCGCTCCTACCAGGTCCTGCGGAGAAATACCTCACCTGCCTCGTCCAGCGCGAGGGCAGTTCCGCACCTGCCTCCTCTAGCGCGAGGGTAGTTCGAGGGCTCCAAGGACGAACGTTGCTGAAGAGTCGTCCCCATCTGTTAGGGGAGGACTATAAATCGAGGAGCCCCACCAGCACTCAAGAAGGATGGAACTCTCTCTATTCATTTCGACGCTTGTATTCCTCTAGTTTGTAATAATCATTGAGGAAGTAAAACACCACAGGCAATCTCTGCCTTTCTGCAGTGGACGTAGGTCATCTTGACCGAACCACTATAAACCCTTCTCTCTCTTCTTTAATTATTGCATTTACTGCATTTATTACTTGACCGGTGGTGTCCGAAACCCTATTTTGGCATCATCACCTTGGATTTGTTAAATTGTTACAGAGGATGAGATCTATTTTTATGTGCTAATATCGACACATGGAATCAAGATTCCTCTGAGTAGTTTTAGAAAGATACCTTACCTTGACTGAATTTATTTGATTTCTCGAAGATTTAGCTTGGTCATGTGATTACTTATATTTAGAAGCAACCGGAGAAGAACCATGCCATTTTGGAGTCAACCATGATTGGGAGACCCACCTCCAGGGCTGGCTTTACAATAATACCAACAAAGCAATATTGCTTTAGGCTCCAAAAGATAAAGGCAAAGAAAAAGGCCCAATAATAGCAGTTGATATCTTTCTAAATTTCAAAAAAAGCAAACTCGCTAACTATCATCCTTTTTTTCTCCCCAAAATATAAGGCCCCATAATTATTCTATCTTAAAAAGATAGGACAAAGTTTTTTATGGGCCTTAAAATGTCATTTATGTCCTA
This sequence comes from Litsea cubeba, assembly GCA_012931725.1. NCBI lineage: Eukaryota > Viridiplantae > Streptophyta > Magnoliopsida > Laurales > Lauraceae > Litsea > Litsea cubeba. The sequence goes on from CM022951.1 coordinate 4,235,713, forward strand.
TTATATTTTCAAATATGCTCCTTATATTTTTATGGCTAGGAGTCCAATTAATTTTAGCACACCATTATATTTCTACCAGTCCATATGTATCAAATATCAACCATACATCCAATCGTGAACTTGCTTCACAAGCATTTCTCATTATTTTTATATATCCTATTTTAATAAGGGCCCTTTCAGATTTGATCCATGTGGTTGTAATAGATCCATAGCTTTGGATTTCATCCTTAATAATAGATCTTAGAATTTAAGATAAACAATGGGCCCCATCAGAACATCCAATAAGATTTAGGCTGAATAATTATTCTAAGTGGGTCTTTGAAGATTTAATATTTTGTTTTGTTTGCGTTCTCAGCCCATATGGTTTTCTTTTTCATTTTTTTCTCTTCCTGAAGTGGGGCCTTTCCCATCATTTGGGTTGAGTTTTGGTGATTCTTATGTTATGAGCTGTGTTTATGTATAATTTTTCAAAGTTGGTTTTTCACGATTTAATGATTTTTGTTTTGTTTGTTTATCATTTTCTCTCTCTGCTAGTTTTCCTTTTTTTGATTGAAAATGATTTGTTTTCATGTTGAAGATTTTGGTTTTTGTTTCCCACAGTTTTCACTTATATTGAAGTCCTATACTTTCTTTTAGATCTTTTGTAACTGAAAGATCTTTATAGGGATTTAATGTTCAACAGTCGTTTTTATTGCATATCAGAAACGCTTTTCCATCAGTTCAAAGAAGAACATTGAAACGTGCCTTTTTTCTCTTTTCATCAACTGAATTGATGCTGAATATTCTTTTAAATTAATAAAATCATGGTAAAGTGTAGTAAAATAAAGTCAATACAAAAGAAAATTACTTTAGAGCTCTCTCTCCCACTTTACTTCACCACACACTTCATCTCACCTTACTTTAACTGACCTTTTACTATTATGTGACATCAATCTTTATTTTACTTTATCACACATGTAAACAAGTCACTTTTTATTTACCATATAAAACTACGATAAAATATGATAAAGTAAATTCAAACAAAAATAAACTACTTTACCATTACCTCCCACTTTACTTCACCACATACTTTATCCCATATGTACTGTGTTGTGACATTTACTTTTACTTTACTTTACTATATATGTAGACAAATATATTATAATAGATTTGGTGAACTAAAATCTTTATTTTACTCTGCCACTTTGTAATCGTTATTTTGAAAGATTTTTATATTGTAGGAAGTTTTCTAAAGTGAGAGCTGTAGGAAAAAATATTGAGCTTTTTGAAAGAAAAGAATGTTTTCTTCAAATTTTTCTATTGTTACAAAACGTATAAAATTCTCTTCTTTGAAAAATGAAAGATTATATGCTATAAAATATTACTTTCTCGTGTTTTCTTGTGCATCCAAACAGGCCCTAGCTAGCCATGTATAATCCCACCTTGTGACAAAACTTAAGATATTTCTCCCACACATTCTCCACACTAAGAAAATTACAGAACTAATATTTATGTGATTTTACATTATTTCAATTTATGTGATATCACACACAAGTCTCCTTTTGTTTGGCTAAAAATGGAATAAATATGTGGTATCACACGCTTTATAATTTTATGCAATATCCAACAATCAAGGGCATTTTAGTCTATAAAATTGCACAACTATCTACGTCTCAACTTTCTTCACCAAGAGTGGTTATCCATGAGGTTACAATGCACCAAAAACGGAAAATTGGAACGGATTACCGTTCCTAATCCGTGTGTTCCTAATCCGTTCATCCGTTCCTTAACCGTTTCTAATCCGTTAATCCGTTCTAAAAACAGAAAATTAAAATGGATGAACGGATTAGGAACACACGGATTAGGAACGGTAATCCATTCCAATTTTTCGTTTTTTGTGTAGTGTTAAGGAACCGGAAAACCACTTTACTCTTAGATTGTTGTCATTTGAAAGGAAATGGATGAACGGCCTTATCCGTGTGGTCACATCCCATTTTATTTCAATTAGGCCATTCTCTTCATTAATCTCAACAAACCTTAGTGAAAGAAGAGAAACTCTTCAATGGGCATTGTTTATTAAAATTTGGAACTTTTAAATGCATACTCCTTTTATGGGACATGGCAAAATCCCACTCCAGTATGGTCCCACTTAAGATTGAACTTGTATACAAATATGAATAAAGTATTTGGAAACTCATTATTTTACGCATTAGGAGTGTTTCCCCAATCTATATATATTACTAAAGTGATGTACTCTTCCTCACATAAAGACACGTGGTGCAACATCAAGCCTTTTGCAATGTCATTTTCGGAGTTGCCCTTATCCCTAAAATCTCTATATCTATTACACACTCAAAAGACCTAAAATCTCTCCATGAAGAATCATCTTCCACTCAAAAGCCTAAAATCTCTCCATGAAATCCCTAAATAAGCCAACACACCAGATGTGCTAAATTTATATCAATCAAAAGGGATGTACTCTTCCTCACATAAAGACACGTGGCGCAACCTCAAGCCTTTTGCAATGTCATTTCCGGAGTTGCCCTTATCCCTAAAATCTCTATATCTATTACACACTCAAAAGACCTAAAATCTCTCCATAAAGAATCATCTTCCACTCAAAAGCCTAAAATCTCTCCATGAAATTCCTAAATAAGCCAATACACCAGATGTGCTAAATTTATATCAATCAAAAGGGATCTACTCTTCCTCACATAAAGACACGTGGTGCAACCTCAAGCCTTTTGCAATGTCATTTCCGAGTTGCCCTTATCCCTAAAATCTCTATATCTATTACACACTCAAAAGACCTAAAATCTCTCCATGAAGAATCATCTTCCACTCAAAAGCCTAAAATCTCTCTATGAAATCCCTAAATAAGCCAATACACCAGATGTGCTAAATTTATATCAATCAAAAGGGATGTACTCTTCCTCACATAAAGACACGTGGCGCAACCTCAAGCCTTTTGCAATGTCATTTCCAGAGTTGCCCTTATCCTTAAAATCTCTATATCTATTACACACTCAAAAGACCTAAAATCTCTCCATAAAAAATCATCTTCCACTCAAAAACCTAAAATCTCTCCATGAAATTCCTAAATAAGCCAATACACCAGATGTGCTAAATTTATATCAATCAAAAGGGATCTACTCTTCCTCAACCTCAAGCCTTTTGCAATGTCATTTCCGAGTTGCCCTTATCCCTAAAATCTCTATATCTATTACACACTCAAAAGACCTAAAATCTCTCCATGAAGAATCATCTTCCACTCAAAAGCCTAAAATCTCTCCATGAAATCCCTAAATAAGCCAACACACCAGATGTGCTAAATTTATATCAATCAATTCATGGGTCCCGGCCCGCATCATTTGATTTTATAGAATGTTAGAATAAAGTTGGTGGACCCCATTCATCTAGGTCCCACTTAAAAATATTTGGTCAATTTGTTAGGTTTACGATCATTTAATCCTTTGATCTTTCTTAATCAATTCATGGGTCCCATCCCCGCATAATATGGTTTTATGAATGGTTAGAATAGAGATGGTGGACCCCATTCATCTTGGGGTCCCACTTAAATAGGTTAGGTTTGGTCAATTTGTGAGGTCTATGATCATTTGATCCTTTGACCCTTATCAAGCAATTCATGGGTCCCAGCCCTCATCATATGGTTTATGAACGGTTAGAATATAGATGGTGGACTCCATTCATCTTTGGGGTACCACTTAAATAAATTAGGTTTGGTCAATTTATGAGGTCTATGATCATTTGAACTTTATCAATCAATTCATGGGTTCCGGCCTGCATCATGTGATTTTATGGACGGTTAGAATAGAGATGGTGGACACCATTCATCTGGGTCTCACTTAAACATATTTGATCAATTTGTTAGGTCTACGATCATTTGATCCTTTGATCTTTTTAAATCAATTCATGGGTCGTCCCATCCCGCATAATATGATTTTATAGACGGTTAGAATAAATATGGTGGACCCCATTCATCTGGGGGGTTCCACTTAATTAATAGGTTAGGTTTGGTCAATTTGTGAGGTCTATGATCATTTAATACTTTGATCATTATCAAGCAATTCATGGGTCCCAGCCCGCATCAGATTATTTCATGGACGGTTAGAATATAGATGGTGGACCCCATTCATCTTGGGAGTCCCACTTAAATAGGTTAGGTTTGGTCAATTTGAGAGGTCTATGATCATTTGATCTTTATCAGTCAATTCATTGGTCCAGCCCGCATCATTTGATTTTATGGACGGTTAGAATAAAGTTGGTGGACCACATTCATCTGGATCTCACTTAAAAATATTTGGTCAATTTGTTAGGTCTACGATCATTTGATCTTTTGAAATTAATTCATGGGTCCCATCCCGCATAATATGGTTTTATAGACGGTTAGAATAGAGATGGTGGACCCCATTCATCTGGGAGGTTCCACTTAAATATGTTAGGTTTGGTCAATTTGTGAGGTCTATGATCATTTGATCATTTGATCTTTATCAAGCAATTCATGGGTCTATCCCGCATCATATTATTTCATGGATGGTTAGAATATAGTTGGTGGACCCTATTCATCTTGGGGGTCCCACTTAAATAGGTCAGGTTTGGTCAATTTGAGAGGTCTATGATCATTTGATCTTTATCAATAAATTCATGGGTCCCGGCCCGCATCATTTGATTTTATGGACGGTTAGAATAAAGATGGTGGACCCCATTCATCTGGGTCCCACTTAAAAATATTTGGTCAATTTGTTAGGTGTACGATCATTTGATCCTTTGATCTTTCTTAATCAATTTATGGGTCCCATCCCGCATAATATGGTTTTATGGACGGTTAGAATAGAGATGGTGGACCCCATTCATCTTGGGGTCCCACTTAAATAGGTTAGGTTTGGTCAATTTGTGAGGTCTATGATCATTTGATCTTTATCAAGCAATTCATGGGTCCCAGCCTGCATCATATGGTTTTATGGACGGTTAGAATATAGATGGTGGACCCCATTCATCTTGGGGGTTCCACTTAAATAGGTTAGGTTTGGTCAATTTGAGAGGTCTATGATCATCTGATCATTTGATCTTTATCAATCAATTAATGGGTCCCGGCCTGCATCATTTAATTTTATGGATGGTTAGAATAAAGATGGTGTACCCCATTCATCTGGGTCCCACTTAAATATATTAAGTCAATTTGTTAGGTCTGCGATCATTTGATCATTTGATCTTTCTTAATCAATTCGTGGGTCCCATCCCGCGTAATATGGTTTTATGGGCGGTTAGAATATAGATGGTGGACCCATTCATCTTGGGGTTCCACTTAAATAGGTTAGGTTTGGTCAATTTGAGAGGTCTATGATTATTTGATCATTTGATATTTATCAATCAATTAATGGGTCCCGGCCCGCATCATATGATTTTATGAACGGTTAGAATAGAGATGATGGACCTCATTCATCTCGGTCCCGCTTAAATATATCAGGTCAATTTGTTAGGTCTATGATCATTTGATATTTCTTAATCATTTCATGCCTCACCTAAAGAATAAAACATTTGGAAAAAAACATAAAGATCAAATTAGTAACAAAAAAAAAGGACTCACAAATTTACTAATTAATAAATTTATTAAAAATAATTCATATCAGTCTGTACATTTGGTGGTTTCGTGGTTATCCACGAGGTTTTGCTAGTAAGTTAAAAAGATAAGGTATTTTGTCATAAAGTTATTTGTTGCACGTATTAGATTATTATTTTTTTGCATGGAATCCAGTTTTTCAGTTGCACATGTCCTAGCCTCAAGGATCAGGATGCGAAAGACTTGTGTCTAGTACAATTGGAGGTCTATGCGCGTTTTTGATGGTTGTAAGTTTCTACATGTCTCCTGCGTCCAGATCTCAATGCAATGGTGCATGACTTAGGCCTCCTAACTCCTTTATGCAGACGATTTTGAGGAGTCACGCTTTGTAATTAAAAACTTCTCCACCAAGAAACCTATATCCCCGAAACCTAATAGGATTTTCCTAGTGAAATAAGATCCTATCCGCTAATCTCATATTATTGAGGATCCCAATCTAATTTATAGTAGATTAGGGGCCCATTTAGTAAGTACTAGAATTTAACTAATAATAGCTAATTAGATTAAGGTCTAAAATAAAAGCTCTCATTCTTATATTCAAATTTAGAATTAGACTATTTGGTTCAATTATAAAAAAAATCCCCTTATTTTCTAATAGAGTGTTTGGTGAACATCAAAATAAGTGCTTAGGGAATTTGCGATAGAGCCTCCTTGACTTTCTTCCAGAGGGGCATAATTTTCCAGGGCATACCAAAGTCCAAGATAAGATTATTCCAAACTAAGAATGAGTCACCTTCAAAGATAACATTCTGGCTATTCAGCAGTAGGCAAAGTTTGCATCCCCGAAGCAGAGCTTGGATTTCCGCTTCAATGGCGGATTCCGCCACTATCTCAAAAGCGAACGCACTAATTAATGAGCCATTGTGGTCTCGTAGGATTCCTCCGATACCAGAAGTGCTGCTCTGTTGATGGAAAGAGCCATCAACATTAATCTTGAGGTGGGTAGGTGGCGGAGGCTTCCATTTGTCCGGAGGTAAATGACCAGTAGCAACGCTCGTCAACGCCTGATTAGCTATCTGCCATTCATGGACAGCCCTGGAGGCCTGTTTAAGGATGGATGGTGGGTGCCAATGTTGGTGACGAAAGATTATATGATTCCGGGCTTTCCAAAGATACCACCAAATCCAGGCTAGCATAACTTGTGCATCAGGGGTTTGGTGCAAGAACCAGTTGTTCAGCGGGGTCTGAGGTTTCTTTTCAATCAGATGGGATCGTTCTAAGGACTGCCAGAGATTATTGGTAGCAGTGCAAGAGCAGAACAGGTGATCAGTTGTCTCTGGTTGGAGGTGGCAAAGGACACTGGATGAATTAATGGATTGGATAAATCTCTGGAGACGTGCCCGCAGAGGCAGTCTGTTTTGCAAACCCTTCCATAGAAAGAGTTTAATTTTGGAAGGTAAAGGAAGGGTCCAGAGTTTGCACCAAGGCAAGTGGGGTCCTATGGAAGACGTATTAAGGAATCTGTAAAGGGATTTGGTTGGGCAAGTGCCTGCATTTTCATTCCGCCAACAAGCAGTGTCATGTCCACCTAGAGGGATCAAAAGGATGTTTTCAGCTATTTGTTCGTCCCACCAAAGTTGGAGTGCAACCTTGTTCCAACATGGGCGATTGTCCCTATCCCGGCTAATGAGATTGCTCACCTTACCAAGAGGAGGATGTGAGTTCTGGTGGTTTGTCATTCTCGGACTCGGATAGGCCTCGCCAAGAGCAGGGATCCATCTATCAGTGAAGGCGTCGATGTGCGTCCCATCCCTAACATTCTAGAACAAGTTGTCAATAATACAAGGTCGGTGCAGCAACATTTTCCTCCAGAGGATGGAGTCCTTAGACTTGGGGGGTGCAATCTTTGAAGGAAGAATGGGATAGGTATTTCTGTGTGAGGAGATTTGCCTAGAAAGAATCTTGTTTAGACTGGAAGCGCCAGACCAAGTGGGCGATCAGAGTGTGCGATTGGAGGCGGAGGTCCCGCAACCCCAGGCCTCCTTCAGAAAGAGGTGTAGTGATTTTATCCCAAGCCATTGGGTGAAGGCTTGAAGTTTCCCCATGCCCAGACCAAAGGAAATTGGAGTTCATGGTATTGATATGCTTGATGACCTTGGCTGGGATGGCTTGATGACCCAACCAGTATATGGGTATGGTTATGGTAACCGACTGGATCAACATTCTCCGCCCTGCAAGCGAGAGGGTACCGCCCTTCCAACCCACTATTTTAGCCTGAATACGATGGATGGTGTTATGCCATGCTGTCCTTTGGTCCCTTGTTATTGCAAGGGCAGCGCCTAGGTAATCGAAGGAGCTCACGTCCCTCTGAATGTTAAGCCCATCTTTAGTGGCCCGAATCAGAGGTCTAGTTGCATTTTTGGAGAAAAGAAGCTGGCTTTTAGAACGGTTTATGCGCTGCCCAGCCTCCTCTTCAAAAAGGGATAGGACATGATGGTTAAGCGAGCGTAGGGTCCGGGGATTAGGTCGCAAGAAAGAGAGAAGGTCATCCGCAAATTGAAGCAGTCCCATGCGGTCACCATTAGGCGCAATCTTGGGAAATAACATGCAGGAAGAAGCTGACAAATTGGTTACATGCCTAGTGAGCGCCTCGACACAGAGAATATACAGATAGGGTGAGAGAGGGTCGCCTTGACGTAAGCCTCTACCTAGTTTGAACATCGCCGAGTTGTTGCCATTAATTCGCACAGTAATTTGCACAGAGGAGATGCAGAGAAGAATTTTATCAATAAAATTCCTATCGAAGCCAAGGTGGGTGAGGCAGGATTGGAGGAAATCCCATCTGAGAGTGTCATAAGCCTTTTCGACATCCAGTTTCACTGCGACAGTGGCATGTGATCCTTTCATATGAGACATTGCATGGATCATCTCCCTGGCCACCACAATTTGGTCAAGGGCCCTGCGCCCAGGGACAAAGGCACCTTGATTGGGGGAGATCAGACGATCAAGAATAGGACGCAAGCAGTAGACCAGGATCTTAGTGATGACCTTGTAAGTGACATTGCAAAGACTCATAGGGCGGTAATCTTTAAGAGATCGAGGGGCTTCCTTCTTCGGAATAAGGATGATAGTGGTTTCATTAATTCGAGGATCCAAGGTACCTCGGACAAAGAAGTCAGCAACAGTGGAGCAGAGATCCTCCTTCACTATGTCCCAGAAATTTTGGAAAAATTTTGAATTAAATCCATCAGGTCCTGGGGCCTTGGTTGGGTTAATAGAGAAGACGACCCGATGAACTTCCTGGATGGAGGGAGGGGTATTGAGGGAGGCATTTTCAGCTTGAAATATGCAAGTGTCCAGGGACCTCGGAAGGATGAGAGACCTGATATTGGTTGGGTTGTCACTAGCCTGGTAAACCTTCTTGAAACAGTTGACACAGTGGTTGGAAATATGCTGAGGATTGTGAAGATCAATCCCATCGTCAGTTTGGAGGGAAACAAGACGGTTTCTGCGATGGTGAATTTTAGCCGCCACATGGAAGAACCTCGTGTTGTTGTCCCCATGGGAAAGCCAATTAATTCTGGCCCACTGAGCCCAGAAGATCTCAGCTTGATGGTTTATCAAAGCATGCTTGTCCAGGAGATCTCTTTCAAGTTGGTGAAGATAAAGAGAATGGTGGTAAGAAAGGGAGGACTGGAAACCATTGATGCGCTTCTGTAAGCGGTTAAGCTCATAGAACAGGTTGCCAAAGGTTTGTTTGTTCCAAACAGATAAGGAGGTGGCCATGTCTTGAATTTTATTCAAGGTGAGCAATCTCATTAGCCGGGATAGGGACAATCGCCCATGTTGGAACAAGGCTGCACTCCAACTTTGGTGGGACGAACAAACAGTTGAAAACATCCTTTTGATCCCTCTAGGTGGACATGACACTGCTTGTTGACGGAATGAAAATGCAGGCACTTGCCCAACCAAATCCCTTTACAGATTCCTTAATACGTCTTCCATAGGACCCCACTTGCCTTGGTGCAAACTCTGGACCCTTCCTTTACCTTCCAAAATTAAACTCTTTCTATGGAAGGGTTTGCAAAACAGACTGCCTCTGCGGGCACGTCAGAGATTTATCCAATCCATTAATTCATCCAGTGTCCTTTGCCACCTCTAACCAGAGACAACTGATCACCTGTTCTGCTCTTGCACTGCTACCAATAATCTCTGGCAGTCCTTAGAACGATCCCATCTGATTGAAAAGAAACCTCAGACCCCGCTGAACAACTGGTTCTGGCACCAAACCCCTGATGCACAAGTTATGCTAGCCTGGATTTGGTGGTATCTTTGGAAAGCCCGGAATCATATAATCTTTCGTCACCAACCTTGGCACCCACCATCCATCCTTAAACAGGCCTCCAGGGCTGTCCATGAATGGCAGATAGCTAATCACGCGTTGACGAGCGTTGCTACTGGTCATTTACCTCCGGACAAATGGAAGCCTCCGCCACCTACCCACCTCAAGATTAATGTTGATGGCTCTTTCCATCAACAGAGCAGCACTTCTGGTATCGGAGGAATCCTATGAGACCACAATGGCTCATTAATTAGTGCGTTCGCTTCTGAGATAGTGGCGGAATCCGCCATTGAAGCGGAAATCCAAGCCCTGCTTCGGGGATGCAAACTTTGCCTACAGCTGAAAAGCTAGATTGTTATCTTTGAAGGTGACTCATTCTTAGTTTGGAATAATCTTATCTCGGACTCTGGTATGCCCTGGGAAATTATGCCCCTCTGAAAGAAAGTCAAGGAGGCTCTATCGCAAATTCCCAACTAGCAGTTCTCTCTTATCAGACGTGATTCCAACAGGATGGCTGACTCCCTTGCCAAACTGAAACCTCCCTAGGAAATCATTTTTAGAACTACCCTACCCCTTCAGTTACAAGCTGTGTACTTACAGGAAATTTCTATGCAGGATGGGATGCAGCGGAACAGGGAAGATTTGCAGCAAGAAGCACCTCAGCTGACAACTAGTTTGCAGGACCAACCCGACTACTTTTGAACACTTCTGATGGGGAAAGCACTTAAAGAATTTTTGTATGACCTTTGGATCCCATTAACCCACAGTTGTATTGACACTGGTCCTTTGGGGCCTTATGATGTTTCCTTTGCTTGTCTTTAATTTTAATCCTATTCCAGAAAAAAAAAAATAGAGCTTATTAAACTAGCAATTCTATAAATTTCTAAAAGAAAGAAAGGGAGAGAGGGTTTGGGAACAACCCATTACAGATAATTCATAACAAAAAAAAAACAAAAAAATTTTGATAACATGAGATAAAGACACGAAGATGAGCGGTCAAATTTATGTATGCGTGCCATGTGGCAAGGTGGAGTTCTTGGTGAACCAACTTAATGATAGTTCCTTTGTTGTTTAATCAATCAAACAAAAAAAAAAAAAAAAAAAAAAGGCCATCATGTCAGCAGATGCATTTGCAATCATTTCAGTCTTTTCTCGACGCTCTGCAAAGACGAGCGCATGAAATATTGCCAAGGGTGTTTGTATCAATATCAAGTTTTATGAGGGCATTTTCGTCCAATGGACCCAAAATTACCATCATTCCCTGCCTTTTGGAAATAAGCTTCGATAATTTTAGACATTAAAACCACTCATTTTTTAAATTAAGCTATAAGTTTAATATGTAATTAAAATTTTTATCAAATGCTCTAAAATAATATTAGTGTTAAATCATTAAAAAAGACTGATTTTTAGAATTATCAAACGGGCCCTAAAGTCTTTTATTATAGTAGGATTCTTATTTTCTATTGGCATTTGTCCTATGCTTGGTTTAAAGTCGGACCCTAGCCAACAGGCTGCACGATTGTTTGCCAAGAAGAAAGAAATTTAGTACTACGTGGCTAAAAGAATGTTCTGCCAAGATAAGGTGGATAATTTTTTTTTATTTTGTACTTCTTTAAATTTTTAATCTAATTTATTGTTACCGTTAAAAAATAAATAAATAAATAATTTTATGATTGTTAGTAAAGTAAAGCTTCACATCCCACATCGCCTAAGTAATGCCTTTGACAAGACTTCATATACATATTTGGACCTTCCATCTATGAGCTTAAGATTTTTGGTCGGTATATGGTTTCTTACATGGTATCAGAGCGGGTTTCGATCCCATCATTTTTGTGTTACCCACGTGCAGGCCAATTCATAAAATTTATTGAGACTGCACATTAGGGGTAGTGTTGGTAAAGTAACGCCCTACATCCCATATCGCCTAAGTAATGCCCTTAGGAAGGTTTAATATACGTGTTTAATTAGGCTTGGTATATGATTTCTTAAAATATATATAGGGTAATATTCAGGTGGAAACTGTTCTCACATATTATGTGAGAACTTTTTTGTGGGGCCCCATTGTAGGCCACATTTGGGGATGGGACCGGGGGTGGAAATATCTATGTAAGACCACCTCAAGTATCAAGTTTGACCCCAAACCCATACCCTTAACCCCTTCATCCGTGGCTCACAAGTTTAATGGCTTCATATTCAAAAAGATATTCAACCATCGATCCAACGTTTCAATCCATTCGGATGTGTGCCAATATTTGGAATTAGTGATTATCAGGAGATTTCTTATTAGTTATTATATTCGGATGAGTTGCTAGTTGGGCGAGTAAAAAAGTTATCATATATATATATATATATATATTTTAGAGTATATGGATGCTCATGAAAAGGCATTGTGTGGAGAATCCTAGTCGTCTTTGTTGCATTCCAAACAAATTGATTTGATTTGACTTGAAGCAACATTTATTACAAAATCCAAAACCCTGAGAATGGAGGCTACGTAATGTGTAACTCCACACAGTTGTGACCAGTTGGTGTTGCTATAGAGAGCTTGAAGCCGATCGGTACTTCTAGTGACTGGAATTCGATCGTTGAAACATGACTTGGATTCCAACTCTCTGCAAAGTTGAGAAAAACCAAAACAACAGCAGCAAATGAGACTTTTGAAACTTTTGTCTCTTTCGTAAAAATCCTATCATCAGGGTGGCACATCCGCTCCCCTATTTGCAGGCACATGACATGCGGCCGCTTGTGACCTGTGCGCATCATGATGATCATGATCTGTGTAGCTGTTGGTGGGGCCTATAAGACATAATGTGGCATGAGGGTCCATGGTCTGGACCATTCCATGCATGGTCACCAGGGCTTTGGATGGACCAAACCATCCACTAGAATAATTCTTTCTAGTGTTTTGTGTTAAGAGAGGATTAGTTAAGCCATGGTTCTTGGATATGTAACGATCGTTTGTGCCCATTGTCATACTCTGTTTGTCAAGTACTTCTAGTAAATATTAAATACTTTTATTTTATATATATATATATAATATTTCTGTGCATCATTCCTTCACCACAAACTTAATGGGGGCGGGTTGGATTTATGATAGACATATGGTGGCAAAAAAACATACCTCCCATGTAATTAATCCATGAAAGGTACCCCTTAGCCAAACATAACCCTCTATTTGTAATAACTAAAATAAGTTAATATTATATATTAAACTAGGGGTTCTGCAGTCAATTTTGTCACTCATATTATAATTTTGAGTTTCATTCAAAGATGGCAACGGGACGAATTCAGTATTTGATTGGCTAAATCACCAACTGGGATTTGGATCTGAATGAATATTTCTTTCATATCAGAATATGATAATATTAAAATACCCATTGACATCCTCTCTCTCTCTCTACCTCTCACACACACGTGCATCTCATGTTAAAGTATCAATACGTTATCTATTCTAAAGGCAATTTGGATAGTGATGCGGATGCGGGACAAGTACTACCTTTGAATGTGCTGGTGAAGTCGTTAGACTTATCATTGGGCGCTCATATTGGCACCCCTTCTTTTAATAGATACACCACATTCGGATTAGACGCATGGGATTCGACGCATTTGAGTTGATTGACGGTTCTCTCTGAGAAGACCCCACCCACATACAATGACAGAAAGGGTAAGAATCAATCATATTGACATCATTGGAAGCAGCCTATTTGGGTATTTCTTGAAGTGACATGCTAATGAGAAGACTTTTCATTCTTGCAATGATGCATTTATCAAATGGACGGACTTTTTAAGTTTGCAATGAATATTATATAGTTCAGTACGAATGCACCCTAGTCCTACTCCATGCCCTACACCAGATCTCTGATTTCCATGATCCATATGGTTGTAAAATATATAAATAAAAAGTAAAATAATAAATATTGATTTAATCCATTCTAATAAAAAATTTCGGAATTACATTTTGGAGAAATATAAGAAATGCAAAAAAGTATATATGTATAAAAATTAAAAAGTATTTAAAAATAATTAATAATGTAAGATATTGTTTTAGCCGAAATGTAATTTTTCGGCCGAAACACAGGATTTCAGACGAAATTTAAGAGGAAAGGTTTTATGCGAAATCTCGTTTCGGCCATTTGACCAAAATGAGAAACTTCAGCTATTTTGATCGAAACGATACGAAATTAATTACTATGGTTGAGCTTCGTCTACATTAGCCTCGGGATCAAGGATATTTTTATTGGTACTCATATGTGCCTTTCTTAAGACACGGTCAAGGCCTGGCATGGGCTTGGTTGGGTTGAGTGAAAGCTTCACTATCCTCGGTCCATTTAACCTTCAGGCCAACTATTCACACTCAGATTTATCATTGCATATTTGGTAGTGTGTGGAGATATTCCTTTTTCTCTCTCCGGTACAGACTCATACACCATGGGATGCGATGACCACGTGCACCAAATCTAAGGAACTAAATTGGATGGCCACATGCATCAAGTCCAAGGACTCAGATGGGTAGGCCACGTACATCAAGTCCAAGGAACATATGGCCACGTGCATCAAGTCCAAGGACGCAGATGGGATGGCCACTTGCGTTCGACCTAGGGGATTGGAGGATTTGGGAGGAGACCCAAATTATTGTTACAATGTGAATGTGGTGGCACCTACAAAAGTAATAAAATCTTAACACGGTTTACCCGCACAAGAAGGCCCATATTTTTAACGGCAAGAACTTAGCCGTGTGGAAGTGTCGGATGGACGTATTGCTGCACTTTGTCGGATTAACATATGTGATTGAATCCGATTAGATCACAAAACCCGTTGCTGATTCCCCTAAGGATGATCATGATGTGTATAAACAATGGGTATTTGATAACAAATCAGCGAGGCATGTTCAGTTGGATTCATATACAGCGATTTGGTAAAGCAGTTTGCGCACCGTTTTTGAACCGCTAAAGGAGAAAAATTACTCTTTTTTCTAAACTGCTGAATTGTCTTCCTTTTACTGCTACTGTGTAGATCTGCTTGCAAGGATTCCGCAAAAATAAACCGTTCGTTGATCGGAGTCCGGATGCTCTAGATATCATGTGCTTTTAGCGGTTAAAAAGCTCCCTGCATCGTTAGCGTACAGTCTCTGCGGCGTTGCTGGCGTCACACGAGCGTCGAGCTTGCGTCACCGCTTGTATCAGCCGTTTGTACCGGCGCCTGCGTCAGCCGTTTGTAACTTTTTTGGCACGCGTCCTGGGAGAAAGGAAACGTCAGGACCCTGGATGGTTCGTCGCACCAACAATCTGCGCAACAAAAGGGATGCACGCAACCTGCTCTGCTGCATCTAATCAAATGTCTAATCCGAAGGTGGTGCACTTCATAAAATGTGTGGTGCCGATAGTAGCACCCCTTATCATTCTTTTCTTTGGAAGATAAAGAAAGTACAAGAGGTTGTTATTGCCGACCTCATCTATAGGTGGAAAACATGACACCTAAGTAGAGTTTTTCATTTGAGTGGCACATGACATGAAAACTGCTTCCATCGCGCGTGGGTGCGGTGGATTCCATCCTCTTCTCAATTAGGCCACTAGATATTAGATAGGATGTGGTGGGGCCCGTGGGGGTGTAAATCAATGAGCATGGGAAAAGTGCAAGTGCATGATACTGGTTTATCACATTATCTATCTAGTATGGATGGTTTGCATTGTCATGCCTCCAATAGAACTGTTGCCATGTTTGACGGGTGATGGCTGTTGTGCCCCACCATGGCATTGGCACCACACAAATATATGCAAAATGACACGGACCTATGCAATAGGCCTCGTTCATGTGACTCCTGAGTAACTGAGAGACATCCGACACAATGTGCCCTGAACAGCAAGTCCGGATCATGTGAGACTTTATCCCAAGAGAAATCCACAGTTAATGGGGGAGGAATTCTGCAGTGGAGGCCACCTATATTGAATTGATATTTTGGCTATTCATGATAAATTCCCTCTAGGCATATCGGGGTATCATCAAGTTTTATTTTAATTGGAATTTGTTCAATGGTTGGATTGACTCTTTGGATCACGTTTTTCAAATAACAGTCAATCCAATTTATCAAACAATCAACGCACCCGCAGAACAAATTTGGATTGACGTAAAATCAAAGGACGCTCATATACATCGAAAGTACAAGATTTCAATAAGCAGGTCCTATTGTCAAGTTTCACTAAGTGGCCGAACCAGGAAGTTTGCATTGGGGACCTACAGACAAGAGTAGTTGCATTATTTCTCATGACACTTATAGACTCAGATAGCCCTACAAGCCAACAATATAAAGACTAGCAAGATCCTTGTGGGCTCCCCCTATGAGAAATTCATGAGGCTGTTTGCTGACACGCACTTATTCTTATACGTACCTTAGTCTAAGCGCCTGTTTGGTAACTCTAAAAATAAGCACTTATTTAAACATTTAGAGCTTATTGAAAGGTCTAAAACAATTATGCTGAAATCTTCACTTTAAATTCAGTAATAGAAAGCGACATTCAAAACCAGGCAATCTGCTCTTGACACAAATACATTTGGTTCAAAGGTAGAATTACTAAAATGGCCTTAAAACTAAGATCTTTTGATAAGTAGAAGCCTGCAAGTTGATCCTAGATGTGTTCTCCGTGATGGAGATGTGTTGCACTTATTCATAAGTTGCCCATACTCTGCCCAAATCTGGAACTCCATCACCACAAAGTTCGGCATAGCGAATCTGGAATTCTGGAGTGGGCGTTTGAATGGACCAACCCACTGGATGGCATGAATAGATGGGAATTTCTGGAATGTGAAATTCTGTAATGGGCGCTCGAGCGGCCCCTATGGAAGCATCTGCTAAGCGGATATGGATCCGCTCGAGTGGACCTAAAGCTGTTTGTTTAGGCATTTTTTTGCCCAATTAGAAGGGGGTATTAGTAGCCCTAGCCTATAATAACCCTTCTTAATCCTTCCTAAGGATGATTATGGTGAACACCTTAAACCAATAGGGAATTAAGACCTCTATGACCCTTATGACTTTAAAATGGAATCCTTAACCTCTTCACTTGGCTAATGGGAAATTATAATTCTATGAAGGTTCAATTGAGGTTGGGAACACTCATAAGCTTTATTCATTAGTCCAACACTATGCCATGGGGGTTGACTTAGAAGCTCAATGTATTTTCTTATAAATGTGACACCAAATCAACTTGGTAATACGTTGACTGTTCTAAAGCGTACCTTATAATGGACGGTGAGAGACTATAAATAAATAGGTTTTATACTTGGTTAGTAATTACCTTGATTATTTAACTTCATTGCACTTCATATTGAATTGAATATTATCATTGACTTCAAGTTGGTTTATCAATGCATTATATATTGGTACATTTCTAATTTGATTACTATTCGGAGTTGATTCCTTTGGAACCATTATGAATGTGAACAATTTATATTCGATTCGATTCGATTTGAGATAAGATAAATGGAAACTCTATTCACATTCACTTATTATTCAATTCGATTGAGTCGGCACTACTTAGCTTCAACCTTGTGATACCCGACGAGGTTAAACCCTATTTAGTATTCGAGACTATTGCAGTAAGTCATCTGTAGCACCAGAACTCCAGACTCGGGTAACCAGCTAGCCTTTGGCCGGGCCGCTGGTGACATTCCAACTAGAAACGCTCTCTTTTGAGAGGATGAGCTCAATCTAGTAACCAAATTAGTATGTTTTATTCTCCATTTGATTTGTAAAGCATGAATTATTCGATTTTGGCACAATTGCCTAGATATTACTTGATATTGACATCTGTTAATCAATTGTCATTTAATTCGATTTGAAACATTATGTATTTCCCTATTAATGCCTATACTTGCTAAATCGTCATATTGAGATATTATTCTTGGTGTCACAAACGCAGGTGCAGCTCCCGGTCTTGAGGAGGCCCAGGAGGGTGAGGATGAGACCGAAGAGGTTCCTCTAGGATTAGAGGCATGACCAGATAATGGGCCAATGTAGTTGTCCACCGGAGAGCGACGTGGATTATTCTTTTTTAGAACTTACTTGGAAGTGTGACTGACTCATTTTTGTGTGGGTCACACTAGTCAGATTCAGAAGTTTGTTGTGGAGAACATTTTGTAATCCCTACTTTGGTTCTAATGTGCAAATATATTTTGTTTAAACTTGACACTTAACTTTAAATAAGATTGTGCAATGAAATGGTACCTAGTGGCTTATCGTTTAAAGATGTTTCCGCTATTAAATGTGATTGACAGGTTAGTGAGCTAGACTAACAAGTGAAAACGAGAATCTCTCCTTCATGATGTACTTGACTCGAGACAGGTATAGTATTATGGGAGTATGCGTGTCATACCTCAGGAATTACCCTAGGCCGGGGTGATTCGGGGCTGGGATGTGACACATATGCTAATAATAAAATATCTTAAAATTTCACCGATTGTCTTGACCAAACTTTTTTATAGTCTTAACCTTAATCCACAACTAGCAACAAACGCCCGTGCTAAGCCCGGGCAAAAAATGAAAATATAAAATTTAAGAATTCTTTTAAAATATTGTTAAGATAAATAAATATAAAATAAGTTTTTTTTTATTATCTTTGAATATTAAAAAAATTTTATGTATGAAAAAAAATATAAAATAAAGTAAATTTACATAATACGACGACCCCTTGAATTTAAAGGTATTGACTATTACGACCATCGATCTCATTTACGGATATATTATACCATTGATGATTGAAAATATAAGAAAACGAAAACAAACTGGATGGATCTATCTATTAAAAAGAACAAAAAGAAAGGAATAAAAAAATTAACGTGTTTGATCCATCAGTGGGGGCCACCCTTGAAACGTTTTTAACATGTGGGACCCACTGATGGCTCTGCATCCAAAGAAGAAAAAATGGAAGATAAGAAGAAAGGAAATGAAAATCAAACGATTTCATCCTCAATGGGCCACACACCACATATGGATTTATGGTGATGGAACAGTTGGCCCCAACAGATGATTGATAGTATAAGAATAAAAATCGAAAGTGAGGGGGCCGAATAAGTGTAAGAGAAGAAAAAAACATAAAAGATGTACATTGCATGGGATGAGTGTACGTGGGTATAGATATGAGTCATCATAGTATGTTTCTAATAGTTATAACCCATATGCACACAAATCACATCCTAACAATTATCAAAGAAATTAAGCTTGCGTGATACCAACCCAGTCTGATTGCCCACTACGGATAGATATTGACCTAGAAAACTAATACTTTTGCATAATCCATGAGTGGGTCATACTGCAGAAATAAGTTAAATGTGCGGGGCCCACTAATTGATTTTCATCAATTAAGAAACCAGACAACGGCCAATAAGCTTGCCTCCCTCCAGTAGTGGGGCCTACTCTTATAAAAAAGGGATTAAGAGAATGTCATTGGGATTTCATCCAATACTGGAGTCTAATCTTGAAATATATTTAATCCATCCATTTAGGAAAAAAAAACTGAAAGGAGAGTAAAGGAGCAACAATTTGGATTTCATTCATATGTAGGGCCCACAAAATATATTTAACATGTGACCCATTGATAATTGAAGATCCAAGAAAAAGAAAACAAATCTACGGTAAAGATTTGCTTATAAGTTGGATATTGGCAAGAAATAGGACTCATAAAAATCTCTTATGAGAAAGGTTTTAGGAGAGAAATAGTAGACCAAAGTGAGGTGACACCTTAAAATAATTTAGATTTTTTGTGCACATATATTTCTTTAAAAAGAGAGATTTTTTTTGGGATGAGGTGGCACCCCTCACAGCCCACCTCCCCCTTTGCTTTAATATATACTAGCAAAACCCCGTGGATAACCACTAAACCACCAAATGTACAGACTGATATGAATTATTTTTAATAAATTTATTAATTGGTAAACTTGTGAGTCCTTTTTTTGGTTGCTAATTTGATCTTTATGTTTTTTTCCAAATGTTTTATTCTTTAGGTGAGGCATGAATTGATTAAGAAAGACCAAATGATCATAGACCTAACAAATTGACCTAATATATTTAAGTGGGACCAAGATGAATGGGGTCCATCATCTCTATTCTAACCGTTCATAAAATCATATGATGCGGGCTGGGACCCATTAATTGATTGATAAAGATCAAATGATCATAAACCTCTCAAATTGCCAAACCTAACCTATTTAAGTGGGACCCCCAAGATGAATGGGGTCCACCATCTATATTCTAACCGTCCATAAAACCATATTATGCGGGATGAGACCCATGAATTGATTTAAAAAGATCAAATGATCAAATATCGTAGACCTAACAAATTGACCTAATATATTTAAGTGGGACCCAGATGAATGGGGTCCACCATCTTTATTCTAACATTCCATAGAATCAAATGATGTGGGCCGGGACCCATTAATTGATTGATAAATATCAAATGATCAAATGATCATAGACCTCTCAAATTGACCAAACCTAGCCTATTTAAGTGGGACCCCAAGATAAATGGGGTCCACCATCTATATTCTAACTGTCCATAAAACCATATGATGCGGGCTGGGACCCATGAATTGCTTGATAAAGATCAAAGGATCAAATGATCATAGACCTCACAAATTGACCAAACCTAACCTATTTAAGTGGAACCCCCCAGATGAATGGGGTCCACCATCTCTATTCTAACCGTCCATAAAACCATATTATGCGGGATGGGACCCATGAATTGATTAAGAAATATCAAAGGATCAAATGATCGTAGACCTAACAAATTGACCATATATTTTTAAGTGGGACCCAGATGAATGGGATCCACCATCTTTATTCTAACCGTCCATAAAATCAAATGATGCGGGTCGGGACCCATGAATTAATTGATAAAGATCAAATGATCATAGACCTCTCAAATTGACCAAACCTAACCTATTTAAGTGGGACCCCCAAGATGAATGGGGTCCACCATCTATATTCTAACCATCCATGAAACAATATGATGCGGGATGGACCCATGAATTGCTTGATAAAGATCAAATAATCATAGACCTCACAAATTGACCAAACCCTATTTAAGTGGAACCCCCCAGATGAATGGGGTCCACCATCTCTATTCTAACCGTCCATAAAATCATATTATGCGGGATAGGACCCATGAATTGATTTAAAAAGATCAAAGGATCAAATATCGTAGACTTAACAAATTGACCTAATATATTTAAGTGGGACCCAGATGAATGGGGTCCACCATCTTTATTCTAACCATCCATAGAATCAAATGATGCGGGCCGGGACCCATGAATTGATTGATAATGATCAAATGATCATAGACCTCTTAAATTGACCAAACCTAACCTATTTAAGTGGGACCCCCAAGATGAATGGGGTCCACCATCTATATTCTAACCGTCCATGAAATAATCTGATGCGGGCTGGGACCCATGAATTGCTTGATAAAGGTCAAAGGATTAAATGATCATAGACCTCACAAATTGACCCAACATAACCTATTTAAGTGGAACCCCAGATGAATGGGGTCCACCATCTTTATTATAACCGTCCATAAAACCATATTATGCGGGATGAGACCCATGAATTGATTTAAAAAGATCAAAGGATCAAATGATCGTAGACCTAACAAATTGATCAAATATGTTTAAGTGAGACCCAGATGAATGGGGTCCACCATCTCTATTCTAACCGTCCATAAAATCATATGATGCGGGTCGGGACCCATGAATTGATTGATAAAGATCAAATGATCATAAACCTCATAAATTGACCAAACCTAATTTATTTAAGTGGGACCCCAAAGATGAATGGAGTCCGCCATCTATATTCTAACCATCCATGAAATAATATGATGCAGGCTGGGACCCATGAATTGCTTGATAAAGGTCAAAGGATCAAATAATCATAGACCTCACAAATTGACCAAACCTAACATATTTAAATGGAACCCCCCAAATGAATGGGGTCTACCATCTCTATTCTAATCATCCATAAAATCATGTTATGCGGGATGAAACCCATGAGTTGATTAAGAAAGATCAAATGATCAAATGATCATAGACTTAACAAATTGACCAAATATTTTTAAGTGAGACCCAAATGAATGGGGTCCACCATCTTTATTCTAACAGTCTATAAAATCAAATGATGCGGGCCTGAACCCATGAATTGATTGATATAAATTTAGCACATCTGGTGTGTTAGCTTATTTAGGGATCTCATGGAGAGATTTTAGGCTTTTGAATGGAAGATGATTCTTCATGGAGATATTTTAGGTATTTTGAGTGTGTAATAGATATAGAGATTTTAGGGATAAGGGCAACTCCGGAAATAGTATTGCAAAAAGCTTGAGGTTGCGCCATGTGTCTTTATGTGACGAAGAGTACATCCGTGTTTTACAAGGCACTTCTCGTATGTGACCCAAGATATTATCTATATTACTAAACGGTAAATGATCATAGACCTCACAAATTGACCCAACATAACCTATTTAAGTGGAACCCCAGATGAATGGGGTCCACCATCTTTATTATAACCGTCCATAAAACCATATTATGCGGGATGAGACCCATGAATTGATTTAAAAAGATCAAAGGATCAAATGATCGTAGACCTAACAAATTGATCAAATATGTTTAAGTGAGACCCAGATGAATGGGGTCCACCATCTCTATTCTAACCGTCCATAAAATCATATGATGCGGGTCGGGACCCATGAATTGATTGATAAAGATCAAATGATCATAAACCTCATAAATTGACCAAACCTAATTTATTTAAGTGGGACCCCAAAGATGAATGGAGTCCGCCATCTATATTCTAACCATCCATGAAATAATATGATGCAGGCTGGGACCCATGAATTGCTTGATAAAGGTCAAAGGATCAAATAATCATAGACCTCACAAATTGACCAAACCTAACATATTTAAATGGAACCCCCCAAATGAATGGGGTCTACCATCTCTATTCTAATCATCCATAAAATCATGTTATGCGGGATGAAACCCATGAGTTGATTAAGAAAGATCAAATGATCAAATGATCATAGACTTAACAAATTGACCAAATATTTTTAAGTGAGACCCAAATGAATGGGGTCCACCATCTTTATTCTAACAGTCTATAAAATCAAATGATGCGGGCCTGAACCCATGAATTGATTGATATAAATTTAGCATATCTGGTGTGTTAGCTTATTTAGGGATCTCATTGAGAGATTTTAGGCTTTTGAATGGAAGATGATTCTTCATGGAGATATTTTAGGTATTTTGAGTGTGTAATAGATATAGAGATTTTAGGGATAAGGGCAACTCCGGAAATAGTATTGCAAAAAGCTTGAGGTTGCGCCATGTGTCTTTATGTGACGAAGAGTACATCCGTTTAGTAATATAGATAATATCTTGGGTCACATACGAGAAGTGCCTTGTAAAACACGGATCTTGCACTCTCTCAAAGCATTAATCAAGTGGGTTTTCTCTATCTTAACCCCACCCCTGCATCTCCTTTGAAAAAATTGCTCAACATATTTCTCTCTACTGGGGCTATGAGAAATCTCCATTCAAAGGCTTTAGTTGTCTCCAGTCACTTTTTATCAGTCGCTAAAGATAACCCTTTAGGGCCTGTTTGTTAATTTAAATAGTGTAGTGAAGGTGATGTAGATGTCACATCATTGCTTTTTATAGGTGGAAGAAGGTATGTTGGAAGTAGAGTTGACTTTTTGAAAAAGGTGTTTGGATTTTGATGTTAAAGTGATTATTATACATTACATTACACTGTTTGGATTTTGGAGCCTCAAATTATTAAAATGAACTTAACTTTAATTGCTAATACAAAATGTATGAAGGTTCTTTCAAAACACAAGATCCAGAAATTTCAACACTATTTAAATATTCCAACACAAATGTTAGGTTCCTCATTATAACAACAAGACGTAATTTACATTGCTCCCACTCTTCATGTAAATCAGGTTCTGGAATTAATAATTACTGTTGTTAATGAGATCTAGCTAAGACCAAATATGGGTCTTCCATCGATGGGTCCAACCTGAGTATGCTCCTGAGTTAGGACTGTTAATCTTCATTTTGTTCATGCATGTATCATACCACATCAAGTCCAACCTGAGTATGCTCCTGAGTTAGGACTGTTAATCTTCCTCAAGTTGCCCTGTGATTTTTTGGTTTTTTGAAGATGAGGTATTCTACCCCTTAGTCTGCAATAATTTTAACCTCTTTTTGTCACAGTAGTCCTATGCATTCAGCTAAATTAACACGCACTTACCTGTTTTTGGGCTAATTTGGTATCAAAATGTGGTCTAACTTCCCCAAAATGATGGCTGAATTCCAAAGTTCAGATGACCAAAATTCAAAAACAAGAATAAAGAAGATTGTAATGATCAAATAGACCTGATGGATAGAACATTTACCTGCTTTTCTTGAGGTGCCATAGTAGAAGTGATTCAACCATGCGAATAAGTGCTCATTCATTTCAAAGTTACATGAAACATCAAGCTTGAACTCAGGGCACACTTCCTTGATACACAAATTCCAAACAACCATGAAAGAAAAAAACAGTGGACAGCAAGACTCGTCCTTGATACACAAATGCCAAACAACCATTGAGCTTAGGAGCCCAGGGTTCTTCACAAATGTCAACCACTGTATATTCCAGTGTAACGTGGAGCCACAAGCTCATTTTGGAAACAACAAGACAGTTTGGCTTAAGTACAAGGTCGATCCAAGGGCGTATATTACATGTCAGTGACAGTGGATACAACCTGATACAACCTTATATAACCTGATACAGTTCCAGATGACTGTGAAAAGTAAAAATACTATTATGACAACATGAAGAAAAAATTGGAAAGGTTGCTGTAAGTAACTATTGGGATTGGTGTATGCCCTAAAGCCCACTAGTTGCATTCTCATTTTTTGTTACTGGATATTTAACTGGTTATTTAATGAAAAGACTCTTTTATGCTTAAACATGTATATATGTATGGTTGTGTAAGGCCCATTGTTTCTAGTAAATGAATTAGGTGTGTAGTGTCTACACACAGATAGGTCTAATTCATGGACAACTGGAAACATCATATTTGTTCATAACTGAAAGATGGAGCTGGGCACTTCATCTTGGTAGAAGTTATAATGAGATACTCTCCTATATAGGGTGACATACCTAAGTCACGGGAGGGCTTTCCCGGATCTATCTCATTAGTGCATGTGTCATGCATTGAACAGGACCGTTGTAGGTGTGATCTCTAAAATAGTACTATCACAGAAAAGAGATCAAGTCACCTCATGCTACTAAGTAACCGGTGCTCTTAATCTTGAGCATTTGTGGATGAACTGACGAAGTCAAGTTCTTGTGCTTTAATTCACTATGGGTGAGATTCTATTCATGGGTCAACAGCTCTGTATTTTAGGTACTCGGACTTGATCAGTTGGGACGTGCAAATGCAATATAGAATCTATGCCATCTGATGATGGAATAATCGTCCCCTTAGAATTATCCGATTAATCATCAAAATCTAAGATCTTAGTATATGGATGTTCCATATGGATATTGAACTTGTGGGTCGCTCCCTGGATCAAGAGAATGATATTCGAATGATGATTATGTTTAAGGATATGAAGTTCTAAGGTTTAGATGTAATCGGGAAGGTTGATAGTACAATTGATAACCTGACTCGATTATGGATGTTACATAGAGGGGCATTCAGGTCATTACACTTAGTAGGTCGAAGACAACCGTCATCTTATGACGAGCTTATTATATTATATATTTGTCCTTGGAGTTCAACCATAACTCTTTAGTGGAATGAGTTAAGGTTAAAATGGTCTTTATGTTGCTATGGGTTTAGCATGGACATTTTGGTCATTTTGGGAGCCAATGGCAAATATGTCTTTTGGTCCCTTCTCTAGTCACTTACCAAGATTGGCATGGTTTCCTAAGATGTTTATATAACATAAGGATGAATTATTTTAGTGGAAAAATAATTTTGAGTTTAAATTCAAATAGGCCTTTGATGGCATACATGAATTTAACTCTAGATAAATTATATGTGGGCCATGGTGTGCATTGATATGTGGGATGTCCATAATAGGATTTCCATGGGTAAGGTTTCCAACTTTGAGTAGGACTCTACTTGGAAAGTTGGACTCCTCTTTGGATTAGTATTCCTATGAGTTAGTTTCCTTTTTGGATTAGGAACTTAAAATTAGTAAGTGTTCTACAACTAGTATTACTAATTGTATGGAAAGTTCCTTTTGGTTTCCTTTTCTAATTAGAGTGTTTCTTAAAGGAAATAAGTCTTTCCTTTTTGGACATAAATTAGAATAAGGAAAGATAACTAAATAGGAAAGGCTTCCCATAGTTTCTATAAAAGGAGAACCATCCCCTTTGGACGTCCATAACAAGAAAGCAAGAAGAGTGCCACACATCCAACACTTTGTGAAACAATTAATGAGCACAAGGAGAGCCCCACACGTCCAGCCCTTTGGAGGTTCTCTTCTTGATTGAAGAGAGCTTAAGGTCTGAGATTTTCCCTTGGAGAAATAGTTCTTATTTCCTAGATTAAGATCCCACCATCTTAGCCAATCAGATTTGGAAGTGAGATAGAGGAGAAGATCAAAGGCAATACTAGTGCAAGAAAATTCCAGCAACTTGTTTGCAAATTGCAAGTCTGAGTTCGGGCCTTTGGATCTATTTTTTCAGAGGTTTGAAGTCTACAAATCTTTGAGGTATGAGTCTTCTTCATTCTCCTTTAATTATACACTTGTTGGTCATGATTTAATGGAGTTTCTATGCGATTCTTTATGGCTGATTTCCGCTGCATAGTGCAGAAATCAGATTTTTAAAAATCTGTCATGCTTTGCATCAGCCATAGTAGTCTCTTTATGAGAAGTTTCAGATCTGAATCGCGATTTCTTTCAGTGGTATCAGAGCCACTCCATGTGAAATCATGATCCCATGTTGTGTGTAATTAATCCTAGATTGATTATGGGTATGGTGGCACCCTATTAAAGTTATGTTGTGATGCATGTTGTGTGCAAGTTTCATTAACATTGCTGGAATTTATTTTCCAGATTTGTTTAATGATGCACATAGTGAGTTTGCATGCACTAACCTCTTTGTTTGCAGCCATAATTAGCATCCTTGATGGTTCGCATGTATGTTGTGTGGATTTGGATGTTTTTTAATTAGTTGGAAAGTGTACGATTGCGCGGTTAGCAATCATAGGAAGTTGTAAAGTTTCCTTAATTTATTCCAACTAGTCTTGATGTAAGCTTTCTTGAAAAGCATAGGAATCTCCAATGTAATTTTGGTTTTGTTTTTCATGGGTTTGCTTGTATAAATCAATTTATGGAAACGAGCAAGAAAAGGAAAGTTTCAAGACAAGAAGGTTGCAAGAAATTGGAGTCCTTGGAGATGAAGGAGTCAAGACTTCTAGATGCATGAGGAGTCCTAATTCGATTAGGATTTGAAATCCTAAGAGCAAGGAGCCATCAAGGATTGCATACTTTTATTTGCTTTTATATATGGAATGCATGGATGAATGCTTTATATAATTGCTATAATTGTCGCCTAGAAACATGGCCACCCTTAGGCTCTAAAATTGGCATCTTTATTGTATTAGATTGTTTTTAGTTTGGCAAATTGTTTTAAACGGAACTTAGACCAGCACCTTCTATTTGTCTAAGGTTTAAAATTGGATAGGGTTTAGTTTATCTTGGTACCCTTGGTTTCCAAAGGAGGCTAAACTAAAATCTAATTAGATGCTACCTATGGGTTTTCATAACCCAAGATAGGTTTTTGACTCTTTGAAGGGATTTGCTCAAATGTTTTAAAGCAAAGGTTATTTGATTTTAAGATGACTTAAGTCATGAATTTAATTAACCAAGTTTGCTAGATTTAAAAGGGCTTTTGAGTAAAACAATGTAAAGGTCAAAAAGTATAAACCCTAGCGATAAATAATCAAGTGGGAGAGGGGTTTTAGGAAAGACCCCACGGCCTTCCATTTTCGGTTCATGTTACCTCATTAAAGTGTTAGTGGAAACGGCCATCCCTTCGGTGGAGTTCTTTAACTAAAGAACGCTTTGATGAGTTAATGGGTGAACTAATGTGAATATTCATAATGAGGTGTTAGTAGGAGCGGCCATCCCTTCGGTGGAGTTCTTTACTAAAGATCACTTCTATAGAATGTCAATGAAGTGTTGGTGGGAGCGGCCATCCCTTCGGTGGAGCTCTTTACTAAAGTTCACTTCTAGGAAGGATAAAAGTTTCTTCCCTTCGGAAGACTTAATCATAGACATTCTGGGAATTTCATAAGAGATGGTTATACACTTGACATAAGACGGTGATGACCTCTCCTTAGGAGTTAAGGGTTATTAGTCATATGAGGCCAAACCAATCAGTGATTGGACTACCACTGGATGTGTATCCAGATAGTGATAATCCAAATAAGTCTGCCTTAATTCAACGTGACTGTAGGCTCGGCCATCCCTTCGGTGGAGGGTCTATGAGGAGGTTGAAACACTGATACATTATGATTGGGGTTGAATAATGTAAAAAGTTTAGTGCTTTGTTTTTCCTTTTGTAACAAGCACCATATGCATATTACATATATACTGCATGTCTAATTATAAACCGTTTTATATCCAGAGAGAGATGGGTAAAGACTCTTTTAGTCCGTTGATGTGCATTCTTCGTGAGAATAAACTGACTGGCCCTAACTACGTAGATTGGAAAAAGAATCTTGACATAGTACTCACAGCTGAGGAGTACAAGTATGTCTTGCTGGAAAACTGTCCCGAAATTGATGCTAATTCTACTGATGACCAGCGAGAGGCTGAGAAGAAATGGAAGAAAGCGAATAGCATGGCTAAATGCTACATGCTCGCTTCCATGTCCAACGTGTTGCAAACACAGCACGAGCAAATGGACACAGCCTATGAAATCATGATGTCCTTGTCTGAGATGTTCGTAGACAAGAGCAGGCCAGCTAGGCAAGCCGCTATGAGGACCATCATGAATGCTAGGATGGCTGAGGGAACACCTGTCAGAGAGCATATGCTCAAGATGATAGATTGTTTCAATGAAGCTGAGATTCTAGGGGCTGAGATTGATGCAGGGAGTCAGACTGACATGATTCTCGAAACTCTGCCGGAATCTTTCAATCAGTTCAAGCTCAATTTCAATATGAGCAAGATGGACATGACTCTACCTGAGTTAATGAAAGAACTCCAGGCGGCAGAGGCTATCATGAAGCCCAAAGCCCAAGCTCATTTTTTTCCAGTCTTCCTCTAAACTGAACCCGAAAGGGAAGAAGTCCAAGAAGAAGCAGAATAAGGGAAAAGGGCAGAAAAAGGACAATGCTGGTAATAAGAAGGACAAGGGTACAGATGGAAAGCCCAAAGGGAAATGCTTCAAGTGTGGCCTGAAAGGTCATTGGAAGAAAGATTGTCCCAAGTTCCTAGCCTCAGTTAAGAAAGGTACATCTTTTTCATACTACATTGAAACTTGTCTAGTGGTTGATTCTACTGACTCATGGATAGTAGACTCAGGAGCCACTAATCATATCTGCAATTCATTGCAGGGGTTTCAGATAATGCAGAGAATTGAGAAAGGAGAATTTGCCTTTAGAGTCGGAACTGGAGCTAAAGTTTGGGCAGTTGCAGTAGGAGTTGTTACCTTACATTTTCCATGTAATAGGATATTAGTTTTAAATAATGTTTTCTATGTTCCGGACATGAGGAAGAATTTAATTTCAGTTTCCAGATTAATTGAATTTAATTATTCAGTTTCTTTCCATTCTGGTATTGATATCAGTAGAGATGGAAATATTATATGTTCCGGTAGAATACATGACAACTTATTTTATATATATCCTGTTGCTCCTACACTGCATAATGTACAACAAGAAAGCTCAACTTCCCTTAAGAGGAAGGTATCTTCAATCAATGACACATATCTTTGGCACTTACGTTTGGGTCACATTAACCCAAAACGGATTCAGAGGTTGGTAGAAGATGGGCCCTTGAGCTCGTTAGATTTCGAACCTTTTCCTCAGTGCGAATCTTGTCTCAAGGGAAAGATGACCAAACGGTCATTCTCTGGAAAGGGACTAAGGTCAAAGGAGTTATTAGAATTGATTCACACTGATGTGTGTGGTCCTATGAACAAACCGGCTCGAGGAGGGTATGAGTATTACATCACCTTCACCGATGATTACTCTAGATATGGATATGTATACCTAATGCGACGCAAGTCTGAGGCGTTTGATAAGTTCAAACAATTCAAGGCTGAGGCGGAGCTACAACTAGGAAAACATATCAAAGCCCTTCGATCTGATCGAGGTGGCGAGTACCTCCTGGGTGAGTTCAAGGAGTACCTCACACAACATGGGATTGTGTCTCAGTTGTCTGCACCGGGTACACCCCAGCAAAATGGTGTAGCGGAGAGAAGAAACCGTACCCTTCTTGATATGGTAAGGTCCATGATGAGTCATGCAACCCTACTGATATCTTTTTGGGGATATGCCTTAGAAGCAGCAGCATACATTTTAAATCTGGTACCATCTAAGTCAGTACCTAGGACACCACAAGAAATATGGACAGGTCGAAAACCTAGTTTAAATCATATCCACATTTGGGGTTGTCCAGCCTATGTACTGAATGATAAAGCTACCAAGCTAGAACCCAGATCGGAAATGTGCTACTTCATTGGGTATCCTAAGGGAACGAGAGGTGGCATCTTTTATCATCCAAAGGAGCAAAAAGTGCTCATCAGCACTCATGCTAGGTACTTGGAGGATGATTGTATGATGCACCAAGAGCTTAGTTGTAAAGAAACCCTTGAGGAGATTCTTCCGGGATCTCCTATAACATCTGTACCAGATCCTGAGACAGTAGATGAACAAGATATTCCTTTAAACACTTCGGAGCCTCGTCATAGTGGGAGAATTTCTAGACAACCAGAAAGATATCTAGGAGTGTCTTTTAAGACAGACTCTGAAGATCTGGCTGAGGATCCTACTAGTTATGATGAAGCAGTAACGGATATAGATGCTAACATGTGGCAGCAAGCGATGAAATCTGAAATGGATTCTTTGTATTCCAATCAAGTCTGGGAACTTGTAGATGCACCTGAAGGGATTAAACCCATAGGGTGCAAGTGGATCTACAAGAGGAAGAGAGGAGTGGATGGGAAGGTGGAAACCTTCAAAGCAAGACTGGTGGCGAAAGGATATACTCAGAAAGAGGGTATCGATTATGAGGAAACCTTTTCACCAGTGGCTATGCTTAAATCCATAAGGATTCTCTTGGCCATCGCATGTCATTATGACTACGAGATATGGCAGATGGATGTCAAGACAGCTTTTCTTAATGGAAGTCTTGACGAATGCATCTATATGATGCAACCAGAGGGCTTCATTGCTAGTGGCCAAGATAACATGGTTTGTAAACTTAAGAAGTCCATTTATGGACTTAAGCAAGCATCTAGAGCATGGAACATCAAGTTTAATCAGGCAGTCAAATCCTTTGGCTTTGATCAAAACATTGATGAACCATGTGTGTATAAGAAAGGAAATGGGAAAGCAGTTGCATTTTTGGTTCTATATGTAGACGACATATTACTCATAGGAAATGATGTAGGTTTTTTGTCATCCACAAAGGTTTGGTTATCCTCTCAATTTCAAATGAAGGATTTGGGTGAGGCCAGCTATATCTTAGGGATCAAGCTTTTGCGTGATCGCAAGAATAAGATGTTAGCCCTATCCCAATCTTCTTATATTGAGAAGATATTGGTCAAGTTTAACATGCATGACTCCAAGAAGGGCCTCCTACCTTCTAGACATGGAGTACCACTGTCTCGAGATCAATGTCCAAAGACATCTGAAGAGATAAAGAGCATGAGGAGAGTTCCATATGCATCCGCTGTTGGAAGCCTCATGTATGCTATGTTATGTACTAGACCAGATATTTGCTTTGCCGTTGGCATGGTTAGTAGATATCAGTCAAACCCTGGACCTATGCATTGGACAGCTGTTAAGCATATATTCAAGTATCTTCGGAGAACGAAAGATTATATGCTAACCTTTCAATCAGAGTATGTGGCGGCATCGGAAGCTGCGAAGGAAGCAGTATAGCTCAGAAAATTCCTATTGGAATTAGGAGTTGTTCCTGCAGTGTAAAAACCGATTGTCATAACACTGGTGCAGTAGCACAGTGCAAAGAGCCTAGGAATCACAAGAAAGACAAGCACATTCGGATAAAGTACCACTTGATCCGGGAATTCATTCAGGATGGAGAGATAGTGGTGGAGCATATTGCTTCAGCAAATAACTTAGCTGACCCCTTCACTAAGACTCTTGCTGAGAAAGTCTTCACTTCTCATGTTGAGTCTATGGGTGTTAGGTTAGGAAGCAGTGATCTTTAGTGCAAGTGGGAGTTTGTTGGGATTGGTGTATGCCCTAAAGCCCACTAGTTGCATTCTCATTTTTTGTTACTGGATATTTAACTGGTTATTTAATGAAAAGACTCTTTTATGCTTAAACATGTATATATGTATGGTTGTGTAAGGCCCATTGTTTCTAGTAAATGAATTAGGTGTGTAGTGTCTACACACAGATAGGTCTAATTCATGGACAACTGGAAACATCATATTTGTTCATAACTGAAAGATGGAGCTGGGCACTTCATCTTGGTAGAAGTTATAATGAGATACTCTCCTATATAGGGTGACATACCTAAGTCACAGGAGGGCTTTCCCGGATCTATCTCATTAGTGCATGTGTCATGCATTGAACAGGACCGTTGTAGGCGTGATCTCTAAAATAGTACTATCACAGAAAAGAGATCAAGTCACCTCATGCTACTAAGTAACCGGTGCTCTTAATCTTGAGCATTTGTGGATGAACTGACGAAGTCAAGTTCTTGTGCTTTAATTCACTATGGGTGAGATTCTATTCATGGGTCAACAGCTCTGTGTTTTAGGTACTCGGACTTGATCAGTTGGGACATGCAAATGCAATATAGAATCTATGCCATCTGATGATGGAATAATCGTCCCCTTAGAATTATCCGATTAATCATCAAAATCTAAGATCTTAGTATATGGATGTTCCATATGGATATTGAACTTGTGGGTCGCTCCCTGGATCAAGAGAATGATATTCGAATGATGATTATGTTTAAGGATATGAAGTTCTAAGGTTTAGATGTAATCGGGAAGGTTGATAGTACAATTGATAACCTGACTCGATTATGGATGTTACATAGAGGGGCATTCAGGTCATTACACTTAGTAGGTCGAAGACAACCGTCATCTTATGACGAGCTTATTATATTATATATTTGTCCTTGGAGTTCAACCATAACTCTTTAGTGGAATGAGTTAAGGTTAAAATGGTCTTTATGTTGCTATGGGTTTAGCATGGACATTTTGGTCATTTTGGGAGCCAATGGCAAATATGTCTTTTGGTCCCTTCTCTAGTCACTTACCAAGATTGGCATGGTTTCCTAAGATGTTTATATAACATAAGGATGAATTATTTTAGTGGAAAAATAATTTTGAGTTTAAATTCAAATAGGCCTTTGATGGCATACATGAATTTAACTCTAGATAAATTATATGTGGGCCATGGTGTGCATTGATATGTGGGATGTCCATAATAGGATTTCCATGGGTAAGGTTTCCAACTTTGAGTAGGACTCTACTTGGAAAGTTGGACTCCTCTTTGGATTAGTATTCCTATGAGTTAGTTTCCTTTTTGGATTAGGAACTTAAAATTAGTAAGTGTTCTACAACTAGTATTACTAATTGTATGGAAAGTTCCTTTTGGTTTCCTTTTCTAATTAGAGTGTTTCTTAAAGGAAATAAGTCTTTCCTTTTTGGACATAAATTAGAATAAGGAAAGATAACTAAATAGGAAAGGCTTCCCATAGTTTCTATAAAAGGAGAACCATCCCCTTTGGACGTCCATAACAAGAAAGCAAGAAGAGTGCCACACATCCAACACTTTGTGAAACAATTAATGAGCACAAGGAGAGCCCCACACGTCCAGCCCTTTGGAGGTTCTCTTCTTGATTGAAGAGAGCTTAAGGTCTGAGATTTTCCCTTGGAGAAATAGTTCTTATTTCCTAGATTAAGATCCCACCATCTTAGCCAATCAGATTTGGAAGTGAGATAGAGGAGAAGATCAAAGGCAATACTAGTGCAAGAAAATTCCAGCAACTTGTTTGCAAATTGCAAGTCTGAGTTCGGGCCTTTGGATCTATTTTTTCAGAGGTTTGAAGTCTACAAATCTTTGAGGTATGAGTCTTCTTCATTCTCCTTTAATTATACACTTGTTGGTCATGATTTAATGGAGTTTCTATGCGATTCTTTATGGCTGATTTCCGCTGCATAGTGCAGAAATCAGATTTTTAAAAATCTGTCATGCTTTGCATCAGCCATAGTAGTCTCTTTATGAGAAGTTTCAGATCTGAATCGCGATTTCTTTCAGTAACCACTACAAATGACCAACATACATGTCCACCATAATGAAACATTTCAAAAAGCTGCTGCATATTAAGACTGATAATACAAATATAGTGACTGTCATTCCTACAGACATCAGATACTAAACCAAAAGCAGCCTGCTGTGATAGTCTACATAGAACTTTTTGCAGTAGCACACAAAGTTATGCAGTAGGATACATTCATTTTACAAGGTTCGAATAAGGTAAACAATGATACCCAATAGAATACATATGATCAAAATGAGGATGGAAACAAGTCGAATTAGTAAGTTCAGATGACCGTCCATTGCAACGACTGTCCCTCGAGGACAGCTTGATGAAGGTGTAGAGGCATATCTGAAATGTCCATCGTCCTCTGTATAATTGTGGAGACTGTTCATAGCTTCTTCTATATTGGTGTATCCCTTATACAGTGCATCTGGAAAATGATTTACTTGCGCTTTGCAGTCGGTCCATGAATTATATATACCAGGCCGCCTTCCCCGGTAGACAACGTAAAAATTGAATCGAGGCATCATGAAGAGTGAAGTCAAAGCTGAGATGTCAAAACAATTAAAATAATTGATGCATTGTTTTAGAAAGTATATGACAGTGATCACAATGGACATCAAGTTGAGAGTCATGCCATTCATTTGGTTGAAGCCAACCTCCATTGTATCAGTTGTGCAAACATCTATAAAGGTCCATCAGCATAACAATAATTTTTATAGCAAACATAATATTGACTCAAATACTTAGAAAAACAAGCCACCTACAGAATTAAATACATAAGCACGTCCAAAAGTATTTGCTATGGCAGAAAGATAACAATTACCCCCCTAATCAAACACCCTGTTTGCGAATCCCCGAAGCCAAGAACTTTGGCCGATACACACATCAAATGATAGAATAGTTGTCACTTCGAATTTTTGGGAGACGGCGTCGAATCCATGCACTTTTGTCTTTTGCGCAAAGGAAAATAGTGGCCATGTCGGCATGGATTGTCAGCCACTCGTGTGCAATCTCTGCATCCAGGTCACTAAGATCACCAATCTTATCCAGTTCCTTGACCACGTCGTTGGACACTCGCTTCTTCGGATGACGAATACTTTCCGCCACTTCCGTAATAGCACTGGTGATCCTCTCAGAGTTGCGACCCATTGCTGCGACGTATGTGTCAATGTCCTTGGGATTCTTCGCACGAGCCCTCTTCTTCGAGGAGCCTTCACTTTCATTCATTCCGAGGATTTCAAAACAATCATTCAGTCCCACTGGAATTGATCCAGACACCTGTGTGTTAGCCCCACCTATAGATGTAGTCGGCTTTGAACTACCTACATAAGTCGATGGGCTTGCAAATTGCCCAGTTGCAACATCTTTTCCAAACACCAGGCTTAACTTATCATAATCGATTGTCTTTCCTCGCCATGACACAGCATCTGGATGCCCCTATTAAAAAGATTCTTTTGCCTTGCAATGTCATGTACAAAGTCATAACTAAAGAATATAATTGGATATCGAGAAAAAATATGTGGTGTAAATACCTGTATCCATGTACTCCAGACATCATCTTCAGCTATGATTCTCTTTGTTGTTACGTCAAATCCAAAACCAGAAGCATTGAGAAGCTCTGTCACTTGTGCGAAGTTCTTCTTCAGTACTTTACAATGATTGATTATTGTAGACGCAGTTATATGGCCAACACCTTGATAGGAAGCATTCATTTTGGTTGCTATATTCGCGTACACTTCCTGTTTAAAGCCACGATTTCCCCTTTTCCCAAGCTCGATTTGCTCTTGTAAAAGAGCCAGCAATTCTTCGTCCATGGAGGCATTGAAACAAACATTCTTCCTTTGTGACATGTCTACATTAACATAAACGTACATATCTGAACATTATGATCTCCATATATTCACAATAGCAAATTAAAACAAAACAACGTTGTTGTCATTAATATCTTTACAACATAAGATGACTAAGTACATATCGTGGACATACATTAACAAACATAAAAAAAGTAACCATGCTAGGCGGTAGCTCATGATCTCCTAATTGGTGAGTCACAAACACATCATTGACCCGCATTACATTGAGTGTAATCATGCCAAAGTCTAGCTGCATAAGCATCCCTAAAATTGCTCCACTGCTACCTCTTCGTTTGGGAGTAGTATTGGAGTACTTGAGATGCTTGATCAGCCGGAAGGGTGGTTACATCATCTTCTTCCCCACCCTCTTCGGAAGCTTGAAAGAGTTCGTCATCAAATAGATCTCCTCCTTGTTTTCTGATGAAGTTATGAAGGACAGCACATGCAGTTACTATTTTTACTTGGGTGTCCATGGAGTATTGTGGGGCTATTCTTAATATCCCAAACCTAGATTTCATGATTCCAAAGGCCCTCTCAATTACATTTCTTGCCTGGGAATGCCTTTTATTAAAGGCCCTCTCAATTACATTTCTTGCCTGGGAATGCCTTTTATTAAATAACTCCTTTGCATTTTGAGGATTTCTTCCTCTATGCTCACTGAGGTGGTAACGCACACCCCGGTATGGTGCCAGAAAGCTTGGTGCATTTGTATACCCAGCATCCACTAGGTAGAACTTACCTATTGCATATTTACATAAATAACAAACACTCCATTGTCAAGATAACCTCAAAACTGAAATTACCAAAGTTTAACAATTAAAAATATATCCATCATTACCTGCTGGGACACGGAGGGGATCCGCATGGGTAAGTGAACTTTGCAGAACGCGGGCATCTGTAGCGGACCCCTCCCAACCTGGATGCACATACTGAAAATTAAGGTCGAATCCACATGCGGCCATTACATTTTGGCTTAAACTTCCTTTCCTGTTCCGAAAGGGTCCTTGAGTGGCCAATGGGACATGTACTGGAACATGCGTTCCATCAATGGCGCCAACACAATCCTGAAGAGAGTTACATTCATTAAACATCATATTTGTCTTTAAAAAAGATGTTTGACAATTTTCTTCTATTATTATTAATACCTCAAAGTATGGTATTCCTTCAGTATTTATCCCTGCTTGTTTGATAATGTCGGGGGCTAGTTGTGCCACTGCTGTTAAGACTCTATGAAAGTGACGACTGATAGTCTCCCCTGATCGACCAAACCTGAAACTATTTGTCCTATTCCTAACATTATGTGCAAGTGTATGTAGAAACTCAGCAACTGCCTCCTCCACTGTGACATACCTTGTGTCTGCCAATAAACCTCTATTCCTTAACACTGTACACAACAAATCGAAGCAGTTTTTATTTAACCTCAACTGACTAATACATTCGCTATCCCTGCCTTGCGTTAAGTAAGAGATGTACTGCATCCTCTCTGCATTCTATTCCTTGTTGCAGACCTCTGATTATTGCCAAAAATTTGGTAACCCAAGGAGTACATTTCTCTTTGCCATTCTGAGGCCACAGTCCATAAAGTCACTATGACAGCATTATGAGTATTATTGGTAACAACATCTTCTACTTCATTATCAGAACCATTAGCCCCGTCACCTTCCATCTACAGAAGTTGCGGACACTTATCTCTATGGATAGAAGAGAGAAAAATTCCAATGTTGAAATCATCCATACAACATATTGCAAACTATTTCGAGCTACATCAAAAGACTTATAACAACATAAGTCTATGGGTCACAGTAGACATGTTACCACATAATAAAAAATTTGGTTGAGCATGTTCATTTGCAATACAGTCTATCTTAACAGCATTCATCTATTTGTTTATGCAACAGACATTATATCATTTATGTCTAGAGCCAGCATTATGGGAAATGAGGTGTATGTGGAGAATAAATGTTGCATCTATAACATCAGTAGTCCATAGCTTGACCGAATGTTCATCAACCCACGAAAGTTCATGTTCAGTCAAAACAATATAAAGTATTAGCCATTCATTTTTTTCACTTCGTATTAATCATAGGTAAATCAAATGAACCACTGCGTGGCAGTATAACATTGAAACTTTCCTTTCTAAATTCCAATCCCCTGCAGATAACATCATCAACAAATGACTAACTGAGAAGGACAGCAACTAAAATCACTATTACAGGGCCAGCGTAATCAGATACTCGTTATACATAGATACCATCTATTATTAAAAGCCATAATCATATTCACATGGTCTGCACAACTAAAATATGCTTTTCCTATACACATACACAGAATATATGGATCTACAAAGTTTATGAACCATGAAACACTCCATATAAAAAATTGTTGCAAGAGGCGAAGTGATCAAATGCAATACAGATTTGGCGGATTATGGCGTAACAAAAACAGGGTAAGAAATCGACCATATTAATCAACAAAGACATATGATATTTCATAGAAGCCCTAACCTGTCACAGTGGCCCTAGAGCAACCAGACTCTGCTCTTCTCCCAGCACACAAAGGGGAAACAAATATCTTTTGCTACGCCCCTTACATCTAAGACGCCCCTTTTATAGATAAACCATCAGGCGAGGCATCATTAGACATAGGTAGACATAGCAGGACAGAAAACTTACCGTGGGTAACTCAACGATGCACGTTCTTCCAGTCTTCACATGGACTTTTTGGTAGAGGACGATTTTCACCAAGATCTTCTTGAATCAGGTTGTCTCCTTTGGTTCCTCAGATTTCTTGGGCATGGAGGCCCTGTACGAATGGAGTGGCTGGATCGAGATTACAAATCCTGCAATCTATTCAGCTCTGCAATGTAAATCTGAGGATCCACTGAGCAAATGCGCGAGTCACGGAGGGCGTCTAGTAAAAGCCAGTTGCAGGGATTCCTCCTCCTAAGCGATCTCATTTCTAACGATGAAGGTAGCGTGTTTTCTGTGAGGTTCGGTGTACATTTCCTGCAGCTTGCCGCATGGGTCTTCCATCAAGTAGTAGGTGGGTGTAAAGTTGAAGTGATGGTGGAAAGAGACTTTAGCTTTTTACATCCCATTGTACATTGCAGTGACTACATATGTAGCCAAACAGAGGTATCTCTCCGACAGCATCACGTGGGCTCACGTGGGCTCCCTTTTAACATCACCCCAACCTTATGTCATAATAACAAACGGGCCCTTATAATTCCATCACTGGGGCCACATTTGGAATCCAAAATGCTTAACATAACTTCTTTATAGTGTTTAGCTTTGACCTAAATTTCCATTCAAAATTGGTCCATTTAATAACTCGATCACACATAGAACCTGTGGTAAAAAAATATATAAAAAAACAAAAAAAACTATATAGTGGATCTCGACCTAGATTCGTCTTTATAAATTTGGATTCAGACCTCGACTCCACTCGGACACGAATCCTATCTATATATCATATCTGGTTCTGGCATCCCACTTAATAAAAAACGGATGTTATTTCTCATCCGAACCCAAAATAAAATGTGGAGTATATTACTATAACTGGATAATTAAAGTGCTACAAAATAATTTTTTTTAAATATACAATTGGAGCTATTAAATAATTTATTATTGTAGGTAAGTAAACTCTCAAATATGAATATGACTCAGATTATGTAGGCTGTTCAAATATGTAATTATCCTCGATTTGAATCCTCGGATCGAAACATGCAGGGATTTGATTATGATCTTAATGTTTGGGATCTAATATGCAAGTATGTAGACCCAAATATAAGTTTTTTTCAGATCCAAAAGTAAGTTTTATGTTGGCTTTAACTGGACACTTTGGATCAATATGTAAAAAAGTCCAAAAAACGACAGTCTAAAACCATCGTTTTCATCAAAAAAGGACACATGCGTCCGTCGCTGGGTCTATCGTTCATTTTGTAGTCGCTTTTATAAAACCACAGTGAATAACTGTCGGTACTCATAAAATAAGCGACGGTTTTTACATATCGCTAATATTTAAATTAACGACGGCTAGTAAACATCGTGTAATACGATCATTACCGACACATTAACACAATATGCCGACAGCTAAGAGCAGGATAAACGACGGTCTCCATTTGTTGTTTTTTAAAAATTAATGAAAATTTAAAATCATAATTATACTATAAAACAACGGTTTTAGGCCGTCGTTTTATTTATTTTCTAGAAAAAAAAATATTGAAAAAAAATAAATATAAAAAAATTGAACCTGTTGAAATCGAATAATAATCACCACATGTACATCATCTACTCATCCATCCAAATACCAATATTCAAACATCCATTGAAACTCCATATATATCAATAGCTACTTACAAAATAACACTAAAAGTGAACATCCATACAATATTCAAAATCCAAAAAGTTGTCCATGAAGCAAAGCTCCATACAAATATCCAGTTATCCAAAACAACTGAACATCCATCCCATCATCAAAATCCAAGTAATATAGAAGAGAAAAAACTAGCAAGGGTAAGTCCTAAATGTAGGCCAATCAATAATGTCTGCAAGCATAATATCTTCCATCTTCCTAACTCCGTCCATCAACTCAATGTCACCATCCACAATCTCATCTATAACAATTCTATAATAATCTGAATTGTCCGGTGATACCCCCATCAAACTCCCATAGGCTACGACTGTGCTCTTCCTTAAATGCGTCAACTTGTATGTCTCTGTGAGTGTTGCTCTCGAGCTTACTTGTGTCTCTTGATGTGTGGATGGCGGTCTCACCTACATTATAATTAAGAAACACATAATGTAAGTATTTTATCATACTCAATAATCTAAATAAGTCTATGGATCTACAATTTATATGTAAAGTTGTGCCTTACTCGAGAGGAACTCTCGTGATCGGTTGAAGACCGCATTTGCGTCCCACTTTGAGATAGGGAAGCAGCAATCTTCTCCATGTCCTCCATTCGAGATTTCAACCCATCCACCTCAGTCTCAAGGGCCACATGCGATTTGTGCTCTTCTTCATATGCTCTCTTATAAGGATTTGAATTATGCACGATTGACCTTGAGACACCCAACCCCAAGCCCCTGACACGTCCACGAGTATCGGTACCAAAAACCTATATCAAAAATTAAAAAGGTCAATATTTGCTCTTGATATGTATTCATTGTTTTTAATTAAAATCAAATTGATATCTAAATATAAATATAAGATACCCGCATACCTTTGCAACCCCATCATTGTCGATATCATTATGTGCAATGGAGGGGTCATCGTCACGCACATTGTACTAAGCCTTTCCTGTAAAACAAATTGTTAAATAAAATACAATAGGAAATAACAATATCATAACTAGCATGACAGGTTTTTGGGCCAATCATGGACCCATGGACCCAATAGCAACAACTGAACTCAAAAGCCCTACTGACCCAATTGGATGAAGTGCAATCTAAGTTGATGTTTACATAACAGCAGAATGACCCAATCTCTACTATAGCTGAAACAAAACTGACCCCTTTCTTCTAGTGCCGACACAATTGATGATTATTGGTATGAGGTGTAAAGAGTATAATGAAAGGAGGGATCATATTTTATATGAGCACTACACATGTAATCCTGTCTCTTATCTATAGTAACTTCAATATTTTGTAAAGGATAGCAAAGGAACCAACGTTGAAAGTGTAAAAACAGATTTAGATTTGTGATGAGGCATTTTATTAGCAATATTAACATATGAAATGAAAATTTTATTTCTCTATCGTATATAAGAGAAGAAGAGACCACTTTCGAACACTCTAAGATGCATGGCCAACAATGGATCATGAATTACTAATAACTATGGGACCCACTTTTTGAATGGTCTGAATCCTTTTTCATGTCCACCAATCTCAGCAAAATCTACTAAGTGGCATGTCACATGCACCGCCTAAAAACTTTTCGTCCTCTTCTCTACTTCAAAGGTAAGTGTAACTTCTGGACCCTCGATTTCAAATTTAAAGACTTTGTCAAAAGTGAAATATATTAAAGTCAAACTAGAACCAAAACGGTGAAATGTGCAAATGACAAGCCTTGCAAGTGGTAACATTTCCATCTTCCATGCATAGATAAACCTGACTCAAAGCAACAGTAGCCTCGTTTTCCTGCCATTGCATCTCCATCTCACCCAACTCTTTGATATCAAAATCCTACTTCTTCTCCTTTTTCTTCTTTCCCTCCTTCGAAAATTTCAATTCCATGCACAATGCAATAGAAAAATGTAAAGAAAGAAAGATAGAGAAAAACGACAGTTAATAAATCACTGCACATATCTCAATGCAGCACATTACTTGGGTCAGCATGACCCAGCCCAGAGGCCCGCATACATTGAGTAATCAAAGTAGTGGAACTTCATTCCTTATTTTATTTATTTATTTGGCATGTGATATGAATGGCTCGCTGACTTTTCAATGGATGCCTAGAATTTAACACCAAGTAATCATGAAGGCCCTTCAAATTATTTAAGAATCAACTTTTATAAAAAAATATTTTTTCCCTGTGGAAAATTGTTACACCAAATAAAAAAAAAAAGAAAGTTCTCATTGATGATTCCATAGTTGCACTAGACAATATTAATTAGCACCAATTCATTACCAAATTGTAACTCTTTTTTCATAACATTCATTCCCATGGACTTTGCCGATTTGACAATTTTGTCTTTCTGGGAAAAGGATGTGTACACAAATATACCCTAAATTTAAAAAAAGTTCATCATCAATAAAGAGGACTTTTAATGTCCTCTATCCTGAGCATCTGCACACCGAATTTCCCCTATTAAAAATGACATTCTTTATTTAATTTTTTTTCTTATTTCTTTATTTGACATGTGATATGAATGGCTTAAACATATGTGCTTATCATAAGAAGCTGATGGCATGGAGAACTCCCATGTGGTAATCAGCAATATGAGTTCATTTCTAGTGTTCAGCTTACCAGACTAGCCTCATAATCTGGTAGGCTCATCTATTGGTGTCAAGGGTGTGTACGGGATGGGCTTAGATTGAATATTGTCATGAGCTGGATCTGCAGTGGGCTGGATTTGGATTGAGTTTTGTAGCTTGTGGTTGGTACATGGGTCTTAGCTTTAGTTTGGCTTAATCGTGTCAGGCTAGACTGATAGTACTAAATTGAGCTTATCTCAAACTCAGACCCAATCAGAAATCATTTGAAGTAAAGTAAGGCTTAAGTGTGGCTTGACAATGCCAACCAAGTTTGATGCTCCATCCAAGTGATACCCAAACATTATCAAATAACATTGGCACTATTTATATGATCACCATTGGGGCACCACTAAGTGGGGTTAACCATTGGAGCATTACTATGCATGGATGAGAAACAGCCTAAAAACAACTTAATTGGATATAAAGGGATGTGGATTTAAGGCCTTAAAAGATCAATGATAAAAGTATAGTGTTAAAAATATGGTCATTTAAAATATAATTTGGGTGTTTTTTTTTTTTTTGTGTGTAATGTTATAATGACCCATTGAATTAATTCTCAGAGAGTTGTAGATAATGTTAATGAGTGTTATTTATTTTATATAACAGTGTTTCATGATTTCCAAACTCCTAACTTCAAGGTTGATAGTCAACAGTGATGCCAGGACAAAAAGAGGAGATTAAAAATGAGTGCCGGATGGAATTGTCAATTGTGTGATTTGTTTGTTTAAAGTGGTCAGTGGGATTTCTTCTTCCGTGGAATTGGTGTGGTAGGTTCCCTTTTTTATGTTGGTAATGGAGGAATGAAGTCAGCAGTAGAGGAACACCTTCATAAGAGGGCTTCAGAATTTCCACATCCTGCAAGTTGGTTTCACTTTGTGCTTGCAAGCATAGTCTTCGGTGGGTTAATGATTCATAGCTCTTTCTTTTATTCCTAGTCCTTTATTTTACCTTTTTTAAGTGATTTTGTACACGCAAAGCATTAGATTAATTATGGTTGTTT
The DNA here is from genome assembly GCA_012931725.1 of Litsea cubeba. Classification (NCBI taxonomy): domain Eukaryota; kingdom Viridiplantae; phylum Streptophyta; class Magnoliopsida; order Laurales; family Lauraceae; genus Litsea; species Litsea cubeba. Next base: position 4,279,970 of record CM022951.1, read on the forward strand.
TTTTTATTTATGTTCTGAATGTGGGGCTGCATGATCCTCCTAAATGGAAATCTGATGAAAACTAGAATCATCAAAGTTGAATACAAATGGAATTGCTCTTGATAAACCCTGTCCATTTGGCATTAGAGGTATAAATTGAAAATGATAGGGTGAACACTTAATTTTCTTTTCCAAGGAAGTGTGGGGTAGGAGATTCCAATTGGGGCGAGGTCATGGTGGTTAAGTAATTTAATAGTGCATAGTGGGGCGCTTTTCTAATTGAAGCCAACAGAATGAACAGTAAACTCAAGAGCATATATCACCTAACTGGGATCTAGGACAGAAGGTAACAAAGGAGTTGGGCTGATGAAAGAAATTAAAGTAGAATAGGATTCTTATTAGTGATGTTATGTTGGTTAGATTTTTTTATTTTTTTTTTTTGTTAGAGCCTCATAGTAAGTCCAATGGACTGGAATAGTGGGTACATGTAAAACTAAAAAAAAAAGGATCATCGTGTCTCCAGAATAGTAGCACACACAGAGAATTTATGTTAGGAAGATATAGAATAAATTTACCACATGGTGATTTGTAGCAGTGCCATCCTTCTTGTAATGAGTCTTGATAAAGATCTCACACCAGGTGACCTCCCTTTCGGGATGTTGTTGTTGCTGAAAATGGGAAACAAATGCATTACATAATAAATTCTCTGGTGCAAAAATAGATTGAAATAATCATACTTACCAACTCGTCAGCCACCCTTGCTTGCCCTTTCCTGCCAAAAGTATATGGGCTCTTCAAAGATGCCCTTGCAGCCTTTCCTACCCTCCTCCTTAACTGTGCCTCGAATGACCCTTCTGAATCCACAAATTTCTCCCAATCTTCTCTTTTCAAGTATTGTGGTAAAGCATTCTTTCTCTCCACGTCCATGGCATATTTATCATATACTTTACATCGGAGATCGCACTTCCAATCCCTCCACGATGCATTCGCTCTTGTAAGGACACCAGGGCAGTGACATTCAGGAACATCAAAAAATGTCTGCACAATCATAACATTTAATCATAAATCATGCATTGTTATAGTACATCAATACATTGTAAATCAGTAATTAAAAATGGACAAACACTCACAAGGACATGCTTCCATACATCCTCCTTAAGGTGATGTGGAACTTTTTTCCAACTGTTGTAGGTTGGTGGCACATGAGTCTTCATAATCCGACCTATGTTAGAAGAAAAGTTTGCAGCAGTTGGCCCTATAGGCTGGCCAGCTGGATTGAATCTCAAATTGATGCGATGAGCTGTTACAAATATCATTAATGAAAATGAAAAATAATAAGGTTTATGGCTAAAGATGATTTCACTCGTGATACATACTCTCCATGGAAGATCTCGACGTTGGCATGGACGCAGACGCCGATGTTGATATAATGCCTACAACCACAAATATTACAAATTGAAACTCTCATAATCATAATAATATAAGAATTTAAAAGAGCTTACATTAAAGAATATGCAATAAAAGACAATAAGATATATTACGTGATTATTTGAGTTAAATAAAGTAAGAGTAAAAGAAAAAAAAAAGAGAGAGAGAAGTATGAATATTACGTGCGAAAAGACATACATGTTTAATCCTCGCCATCAATGACATCATCCTGTAATGCTTCTGTTAAGGCATTTTCATTCATTCTTAGCTCGAAGGCTAAGGGATCTTCAAAAGAATCCACATCTTGGTTTAATCTCTTTGGAGCATCTAAGACAACATGCCATTCTTCCTCAGGTCTACTATGATATTTGCAATAGAAAACCTGAGTTGCTTGTTGTGCAAGAATAAATGGCTCATCATCTTTTTTTATATTTCTTTTTAGCCTTCTCAAGTTAACATATATCAAATTTGTTTCTGGATCAACTCTACATCCATGGTCATCTTCTACAAGCACCCAATCACAATAGAGTAGGACATGTTTGAAGTCATAGTAGTCCAGCTCAAGAATTTGTTTGACAATGCCATAGTAAGTGACTTCTTCATGTATGAGGTTTGTGTCCTTGGTATTTCTCCTGAAAGAAGTTATTGCCTTCATTGAAACCCCACTGTTTTGTGTTGTTAATTTCATTTCCGCATCAGCAGTATAAAAAACATAACCATTTATTGCATACGTAGCATATGAAATGGCTTTAAAGATCAGTCCATCAGCAAGCCTTTTGATGGTACAATTTTCTTTACTTTCTAATTGATTTCTAAGTCAAGGAGTGTAGTCCAGCGCCTTTTCGGGTCGCACATTCCCTCTTCGATATCCAGTTGAAAATCCTTGGCTTTGAAGGTATTCAGCGTATTTCCTGTAATCAATCATACATTGTGATGGCGCTATAGGTCCAAAGAAATAAAATTTTACAAAGGATTTAGTCAAGTTTCTGCTTACCTCTCCCACTCAGCATTCTCAATAGAATGAAGCAATACCCATTTGCGTGCCTGTTTATATTGCACATTTTGAAGATTATAGTCCTTCCCCTTTTTATCGATAGGGTATGCACACTCACCACCCTCATCCATCCATATCTCATGTCCTTGTTTATGGCTCTTTTTTTTTACCATCGGGCATGTAATTCATGGCATACAATATAGACTCTTCCATAAGGAAGCATTCTGCAATAGAACCCTCTGGATATGTTTGATTGACTACATATCGTTTAAATGTCTTCATCTTCCTAATACAAGATACCTAAATTAGATTCCGAAGCAAACTTGAGATTAATAAGCATAATGAATTGAAATTAATCAAAATATTTTAATTACCGCTCAAAAGGATACATCCATCGATATCTAACAGGTCCACAAAGTTGCACCTCCTTCGCCAAATGCACAACAAGGTGTGTCATGGAAACGAAAAATGAAGGCAGGAAATACTTTTCAAAGACACATAGGGTTTCCAAGATGAGTTCTTTCATCTTTAAAAGTTATTCACGATTGATAACCTTTGAACATAAGACATTAAATAATATCAATAAATGTTGAATGGCTGCACGTAGTGGCTTATGTGACTCAAATGCGTGCATTAGTAGCACAGGTAGTAATTGCTGCATGTGAATGTGATAATCATTCGACTTGAGGTTTTTAAGCTCTCTATCCTCCAAGCACACCTTGTGCTTCCAATAGTCACTGTACCCAATAGGAACCTTCAAATGATACAACGTTTTACATATCAAGTATTTCTCATGTTGGGATAGAGTGTAAGGAGCTTTTGGACAAGTCAACTTGCCATTTTTTTCCACGGGCCACAACTTTTTCCTAATTCGCATATCCATCAAATCTTGGTGACCTTTAAGACCATCCTTACTTTTATCCTTTGTATTTATAATTGTCGCAAATAGATTTTTTGCCACATTTTTCTCCACGTGCATCACATCCAAATTATGGCGAATGGGCAAATCCTATAAAATGATTTATTAATGTTAGTATGGAAGTTCAACATATAGTATAATTTAAATGATAAAAATATATTATAGCGCACCTTCCAATAAAGCAAGTCAAAAAATATTGATCTTTTTTTCCATGCAGTGATCTCGTTGTCCTCCGCACTTCTTTTCCTCTTCTTGAGCGTTACCTTTCCAAAATGACTCTGAATAGTTTTCATTTTTCTTAATACCTCGGAACCACTTAAACGCTTGGGATGCTTTCCATGCCTTCTTTTCCATTAAATTGTGATTTTTGGCTCCTGAATGGATGCTTCATATTTATTAAGAATTTCCTGTGGCCCATGTAAGCATACTTCCTTCCATATTTTAGCCGCACTGAATCAGTCTCTTCACTACACACAGGACAACAATACTTTCCTGCTGTCCTACAACCTGAAAAATGGCCATATGCAAGGAAGTCATGTATAGCCCATAACAAAATTGCTTTCATTGAGAACCTACTTTTACTGTAAGAGTCATATGTTATGGCTCCGGTGGACCACAATTCATTCAACTCATCCACCAATGGCTGTAAGTATACATCAATGTCATGTCCTGGAGCTTTCTTCCCGGGAATCAATAATGTTAACATAGTAAACTCTTTGCACATGCAAAGAGATGGAGGAAGATTGTATGGAACAATCATAATAGGCCAACAACTATATGAGTTATTATTGTTTCCAAAAGGATTAAATCCATCTGTTGCAAGTCCCAGACGAACATTACGTGCCTCTGATGCGAAGTTAGTCCATTTACGGTTTACGTTTTTCCAACACGAGGAATCAATTGGATGACGCATAATTGATTCATTCCGTACTAAGCTCGCACTTGCATGCCATGTCATACTCTCCGCAATCCAGGGTACATTATACATTCTTTGCAACTGTGGAGTTAATGGAAAGTATCTTAGCTTCTTCTATGGCTTAGGTTTGCTTCTTGGCTTTGATACGTTCTCTGGTTTCCATCTGCTTTCACCACACGTGGGACAATCAACCCTATTTTCATGCTCTTTCCAATAAAGTATGCAATCATTTTTGCATGCATGGATAATCTTGCACTCCATACGTAAAGAATTTATCATCTTTTTGGCCGCATAGGTGTTATTAGGCAAATTGTTCTCGTCTGGTAGAATATTTTTGAACATATGTAACAACTCTGTTAAACATTCATTAGACTACTTATGTCGAGCCTTCATGCTCAATAAATCAACCGTCACCGACAACTTTGTATGTTCAACTCGACACGAGGGATAAAGTGGTTGTATTGCATCCTCCATAAACTTCTTTTGACAAATATTCTCCGGTGAATCATCCTGAGCTTGAGGAAATTCTTCATCATTAATTTCATCACAATTGGCAGATGAACAATCCCCTACTTGACCTTTAACAGCGTTCTCGCCATGCACATGTCCAAATAAGTCATTCACCATATCGACCATTCTCGAGAATGCATCTTCATTACCGCTGCCATTCCCTACATTGACACGACTATGAGGATGTATTTCTCCATGGTGGAACCATGTTGTGTAAGTTGTATCTATACCATCACATATTAAATGTGTACGAATATCTTTTAATGTCTTCTTCCCTCCTATCAAATTACGGCACTTGACACAAGGGCAGCAATACCAGTCATCACCACCTAATTTCTGTTTATTAGCTCTTATGAAATCAAAGAATGATTCAATGCCTTCTAAGTATTCATTAGAAAGCCTTGGTGCCGTCATCCACTCTTTGCTTGGGGCCATGTTCTGAAAAAATAAATCCATGGAATAAGGTACACAAAATGGTTAAATACATAATGTGACTCAATTCCCACATGGTAAAATCCAATGAATTAGTGTAATTAATCTTTAATAGAGTCGTATAGTCATGGTAAAGGAACTTAGGTTTAAACTATTCAAACAATGTGCATGCTCAACGCCCTTCGTCCCAACCCACTTACAAACTATCTCACGAAGCATCTTTTAAATGCTCATGATCCACCCGGGCCCACTAAATCACAAATAAATTAGGATGCCACTCTTCTCTTCGTCCCATTTCCAATGAAAGTAAAAAAAAAAAGATGGAAAGAAAAAAAAAACATGTAAAAGAATTCATAATGATAATGTAAAAACCCATTTCAGTACCTTTTAGATGGAAATAATTAGCAGCTGAGGAGGACTCACAAAATCCTACCATTTAAAAGAACAAATGCATCTTCGGTAGAGGAATAAGAGAACAAAGATGAGAAGGAAAGTAAATAGCTTTTCAATAAAAAAGAGAGAGAGAGAGAAAAAAAAAAACAAGGTCATACTAATGGTGTGTGGAGAAAGAGAGAACACAGAGTAGGTCTTGGTCTATGTATAATAAAGAGGAGAGGTCCATGAAAAACATGAATAATTTCAACCACGCAAATAAAAATCATTTAATCATTAATAAAATCAACCCTAAAATTAGCTAGGAAAATATGATCCTATCACAAATTACTTCAATCACACACACATGTTCATTTAGGAACATCAACCCATTTCATTTCAAGACAATATTTTATCACTGAAGTAAGAAATTAGAGTTATCCTAGTTATTCGTAAGACAATATGAACATTCACGTACAACTAACTATTAAAATAACCCGTATATATAGGTGGATGCATGATTGGATAAATATTTTCACATGAAAGAAAAAATTTACATCGGAAACATGTCTCCAATCTACACCAATAAACAACAAGGATGTTAGTGAAGTGGACTTACCACGAGTACAAGTTACTTTCCCTTGACCCTCAAAGAAAAGCAATTGAGCTGCAAGAAGGGAAGGTACATCATGAGTAAACATGAGGAAAAATTAACAATAAAAATCATGCATTAAGGTGAAAAAAAAAGTGACTAAACAATTCTCAGAAAGGATCTTGCAACTGTTGATTAACTACTACTTCAAACCACAGTAACTAAACAAAATGAGATTCAGTTTCTGAAACACTTCTACACATATTGCACTATCATGCTCCTTAAAAAAAAAATGCACATTAAATATGGCTAAAAAATTGCACATTAAGTATGGCACTTGGCAAAATAGCAGAAATGCATGACAAGGACTGTAAGTGCAGAAAACTATGACTCACATTAATAGGGGTGCCTGATAGGACTTATCCAAGTAGAAGAAAAATATCTGCTGCCTCAGAACTTGAAAGGAAAGAAGAAACGGTTAGAGGACCCTGGCCTGGGCGGCGCAAGGCTCTCCGATGCTTAAGTTAGTAAGTGAACTGGAACAAAGGAAGGAGAGGAAGAAGAGAGGCAGAGTAACGACTCTCAAGTATGGGTTGCGTACCTTGCATGTGAAAATGAGGTCCTATTTATAGAGGATTCATGAGAATATTTTGGATGATATTTTGATGTGGGTCTCACGATTTGATAGGGAAGTCTCTATTAGCCCACAAAGTAATTAATGCGGTCCATATCAGCCCACAAAGTAATAAATGCCAGTCGGATCAGCCCACATTACATTTAATGCATGTCATGTTGGGCCAGATCCTGTTGGAGGCCTTTGGCGGTAGAGGTACCATTGGATCCAGCCTCGGGCCGTGCCCTGATGTGGCCACAGCCGCTGGATGCCGCCCTGTCAGCGATCTGGTGAAGATTGTGGACGGCTGATGTCGCATCTGTCCCACTGGCTCGCGCCACTACTCTGCCATGTAACTGATGACGTGGTGGGTGTAGGGCGCGAGAGGAGATCCTTCTCTACTTCGGCTTCCATCCCGGCTCCTTCGGCCGGGATCCGTAGCTCCTTTGGCCGAGGTCAAGCTCTTTAGCCGAAGTGGGCCCCTGGTAGCTGAGCTCGGCACTAGCAGCCAAAGCCTGTCTGGTTTCGGCTGAGGCCTCTATCTCGGCAGCCGAGGCGAGTCTGGGTGCCACGTGGATGGCACGTGGATGGCGCGTGAGAGTGCTTAATCCCATCTTACGGCCGTGATTAGCATAATCCTGGAGCTTTGAAAATCTCCCCACACAATTGCCCCTTAGCTTGTGACTTCTTAAGCGCCCTAGCCTTTAGGGGTCAGAAGCTAGAGAATCCGTCTGGAGATACCATGATCATTGCTGGGCGCCGCTTCCATCTCCCGGAGGCAATAAATGTTGCTATTCGCCCCGAGAAATGGACCGGTGGCTACACGTGGTGCTTCCTCACTGATCGTGCCATCAAATCGATGAGACAGGCGCGGATCGCGAAGTTTGCCTTTTCAAATTTGCAAATGGCGCCCAAAGAGGTTTCCTTCCCCTATAAATGGGGTTGCCTTCCTTCGTTCTTTTCTTTGTATCTTCTTTCTAATTTTCCTTGCCCTTTCGATCTTTGTATCTTCGTCTATCTTCTCTCCACAGTGTTCTAGCGGAGACGACCGTAAGGCGTGCCCAGATCGGTTCTAGATCCGCGCTTCTGCTTCAGTAAGTGACTTCGTGCCCCTGTCTTTTTTAGGGTTTCTGCCTTTAGGGTTTCTGTTTGCCTTCTTCTTCTTGTAGAGATGGCCACCCCTAGGTTTCAGTTAGACACGGATGAGGGCATGGATAGGTTCAGGGCCACCTTCAATATCCCGGAGGGGGTCCGCCTTAGGCCGGCGACTCCCTGTGATTATGCCATGCGTTGCTGGTCCTTTGGCTGTATGCCGTTCCCTTTGATCTCTGTGATCGAAGGCGGGGTCAGATTTCCTCTACATCCCCTGCTTAGAGCCTGTCTTGAGGCCTGGTGCATCACTCCGTGCCAGTTGATGCCCAATGGCTTCAAGGTCATCATGGGCACGGCAAAATTGAATGAAATATTGGGGATTAATTTGGGCGTCCACGATATCGAGGACGTGTATGACATCTGCAAGGCTGGGGGAGACAACAACTATTATCTTCGAGTGAAGCAGCACCGAAGGGGCTTCGTCCTGGCCTTGGAGGATTCTAGTAAAAATGCCGAAGAAGATCTCTTCTATGTTTCAGGGAATTGGGAATTTGGCGCTGGCGAGGGAAGGGTGCCCATGGTCCCTCGCCATCTCGGGACCGTCCCAAGTAAACACCGACTCTTTATTCTATTCCTTTTTTTTCTTAACTTTAATATTGCCGAACTGATACCCTTAGTGTTCACTGTGTAGAACTACGAGCGAGGAAACGCCGAGCTGCAAGTGACGGTTGGAGAAAGAACTTCGACGACCACAGGAAGGTCGAGAGATATACCGGGCATGAGACCAGATCGGCCTGGAAACTACTGGGATACACGCCGAGGTACCGCGGTCATTATAGGAGGATTGGAGCAGTGCAGGAAGTCGAGCTGTAGGCCGATCTTCCCTCCGTTTCTTTGGCCATGCCTGCGGGCGTGGCTTTGATCGATCCTGCTGCGAGCCGAGCTGCGTCTGGCACTGAGGCATCTACTTCTTCTAGTTCGGGATCGCCGAGTTTGAGGGAGGTAGTGGACGCTTATACATCTGAACCGAAGGAAAGGATGGAGGGCAGCTTAAGAATGACTGGAACCAAAGACTTGGCGGCCAAGTTCAGGCGCGGGTCTTCGTCTTCTGCAACGCCTTCTCCCACCAGTGCCTGCATGACTTCGGGCTCGAGGGGAGCTACTGTTCCTTCTGCATCGGCTACTGCTCCAATCGAAGGAGTGCCGAGGCACTCACCGGATCGTCCGAGGGACGGATCTCCGCCGAGGAAGAGGTCCAAAGCGGGGGAGAAAGAGTCGGGAGCCGAGCAGGCTCCTAAAGACAAGGTGCCTGCACGCACCTCTAGTGGCAAGGCACCCCCTGGAAAGAACGCGCCAGCGAGCAGGGCAGCTGTTGAGATGGCTCGTGACCTTAGTGTCACTACAGGGCAAGGGTCCGGATCGGCCTCCGGACCTCGTACTGCCCCGGCGGCATGGAGGCCTAGACTGGAGACCGGCCCGGGAAACCTTTGAATGTGGAAGACCGGGTGCGGGGGGACTGTCTCGTCATCGGGGCTCTTGCCAACGCCTGTGCTCTGCCGCGTGACATGGAGGTGCACGCGAAGTTTGATACTGAGAGTCTACTGGGGTCGGCAATTCAGTCCTCTCCTGGTAGGTACCCTTGATAATCTTTTTGATGTATTTCACTTCGGTATTCCCATCTGACTTGCTTTCTTCTATAGAATGTGCAGAGGCTCCAAACAAGAATGGAGAGGAGCGACAAGAACGTCTCCAAGATCACCCAGCTGGAGTCCGAGAGGGAAAAACTGATGAAGGAGCTGGGAGAGCTGAAGAGGAGCAGTGCCGAGGCGACTGCACAGCTAGGTGTGGCGCTGGCCAGCGTCACCGATCTCACGTTGGCAACCCATCAATTGGAGGGCGAAATCTGGGCGAAGACGAAGAAGATTGCCGAGCTAGAGACAGAGCTGGCCAGAGTGAAGGCTGATTCGGCGTCTGAGTCAGCGAGGCAGCATGGCGAAGTGCTCGCTGGTCGTGCCGAAGCGGAGAAGCTGAAAAATGAAATCGCCAATCTGAAGGCTAGGCACGCCGAAGTCGAGCAGCTGGAGAAAGAGATTGCCGACCTCAAATCCTCGCAGCAGGCCGAGGCCCAATCTTCCTTTCAGAAGGGAGTGGACCAGGCTACGGAAGAATATGAGAGGCAGGTGGAGGAGATCACCTCCATCTTGTTCGAGGAGGGGTGTCTGGGCGCTTTGCGACGAGTGGGGGTTCCTGAAGACCACCCTATCTATCAGGATCTGCCAAAGTATTCTGGCCCAGAGCCCGAGCCGAGTCCTGCTCCGCTAACTGAGGATGCCCCAGTGGATGCCTCTGCAATTGATCCCATCTCGGATGGCGCCCCATCTATCCCTTCTACTGGTGATGCTCCAGCTGCACCTTCGGGCGACGCTCCTTCTGCCCCTCCTGCGGGTGATGCGCAGGAGAAAGTTGTCATCGTCGCCGAGACCACTGGTCCACCAGAGACAAATAGTGCTGGTGGAGTCGCCGAAGCTTCCTAATCTTTGTTTATCTGCTGCTTTCACACTTGTAATTTTTCTATCTTTTTAGAATGGAATGTAAAGTGAACCTGTTTGTAATCCCCTTCAATTTTAGTGAAAAGCAGAGATTCTTTACATGGGCTTTCTTTTTCTCCATCTTTTTGATCTCTGCTCCTTCGCGCTTGAGTTCGGCTAAGTGATGTGACGCGAGAAACTTGAGTTGGAGAGAGAGTACTATACGGTTTCCACAGGTGTCTGCTCTGATATCCGCGTTCCTAGGCTCATAAGTAGCTGTAAGTACTATAGTACGGCCGAGGTGGAAAACGAGCAGATGGTTCCACGTGGTCGCCATCGGAACCATTGGTCAACTTGTGGTAGACGTGCACTCCACGTAAAGCATGGGAGACCTCGCCTCATTGATGGGTCTTCGAGTTCTGAGCCCTTCCTCCCTCTATAAATTGGGGTAGCAGGCCTGCCATGGGAGAGAAGAAAGACCTTGAACCTGAAACCCTTCCTCCTTTTCGTTTCTCACAGTGATGGAGATCCATCCGCGTCTGCCAGTCGTTCTGGCAGTTTCGCCTTGTAGGACTTTAGGAACCTTTGCCCCGGATGAACCTCTTGTGATAGAAGGCAGCTTCCTCTGGAAGGGATTGTCGCTGGAAGTCATCGTCTGCGCGCTCTCTGAAGACGATCCTCATGGACTACGCTCTCTCTGAACGCGGGTCCACAGCCAACTCCTACCTATGTTGTTGAGAAGAGATCAGCTCTTGCCTATGCGGTTGGGAGGTGATTATTCTCTGGCTGGGAGTTGGTCGCGTACTTGATCCTGCATGGTCCTGTGTCGGACCATGCTGCAGGGTCTTGTCTCGATCCTCCAGGGTCTTGCGCGGCATCGTGCTAGAGGGTCCCGTGCGGGATATCAATACCTTCGAGCATCAGGCCGAATGGAGAGGCCTTCTGGCTAAAGTTCTTCGATCAGTGGATCAGGAGCCTGAGCTTGCTCCTAAACCAGAGGGTGTTGGAGAGCTCCCGACATTGTAGACCGGACTGAAGAGTCGGTGAAGATCGGCATCTCCCTGAGTCTCCAAGCGAGGATCACAGTTTCCAGGCTTTATTTTTTTCTGTTTTCAGAGGACTGCGAGCCTCCTTGCTGTATTCTGCTTCTCCTTTTCTGTAACTCTTGTAATGAAGAAATTACATTCAATAAAAAGAAAGGAGTTTCTGATGAGATGGACTGTTTGTTCTGCATCTTTGCATTCTTTTTTGCTTTTTTCTGTATTTTTGTGCTGCTTTTCTGCACTTTTGTGCTTGCACTGCTTTTTTCTTTCAAAGACTGTCATTGGCCGAGATGCGCTGTCATTGGCCGAGATGAGCCCAGTGTCTCGAGGGTCTCGGCTGTGCGAGCCCGAGTTCGGGATCGATCTCGGGGGGTATATGAGCCCAGAGCTTTAGGGATGACTGGATGTATGAATCCGAAGCCTTCCCAAGGCGTCTCAACCTAGGGTTTTGGGAGAGACTGGATGTATAAATCCTAAGTCGGTCCAAGGGTGCGTGAACCCAAAGTTTTTTAGGGACGACTGGATGTATGAATCCGAAGCCTTCCCAAGGTGTCTCAACCTTGGGTTTTAGGAGCGACTGGATATGTAAATCCTAAGTCAGTCCATGGGCACGTGAACCCAAAATTTAGGGACGACTGGATATATGAATCCAAAGCCTTCCCAAGGTGTATCAACCCAGAGTTTTAGCAGCGACTGGATGTGTAAATCCTAAGTCAGTCCATGGGCACGTGAACCCAAAATTTAGGGACAACTGGATGCATGAATCCAAAGCCTTCCAAAGGTGTATCAACCTAGAGTTTTAGGAGCGATTGGATGTGTAAATCCTAAGTCGGTCCATGGGCGCGTGAACCCAAAATTTAGGGACGAACTCAGATAAGATGACACAGATTTGAGAAATGCTGCTTTCATTGATCACGGAACTGTTATTACATCTTAGAAATAGAACTTTTTCAAGTGTGATGCGTTTGACGGTCTCGGCAACTGCATGCCCTCGAGGTCTTCAAGTTTGTAAGAAGATCGTCCTGCCATTGAGACCACCCTGAATGGGCCATGCCAGTTCGGGGCCAGTTTGCCTTCATTTGGGTCTTTGTCTGCTGGCAGGGTCTTCTTCAGCACCAATTCTCCTACTGAGAAGCTTCTTTCTCTGACTTTTTCATTGTATCCTCTGGCTAGCCGTTGCTGATAGTCGGCCAGTCGTATGGCCGCTGCATCTCGGCGCTCGTCAGCTAGGTCCAGCTCCATTGCCAGGTTCGTCTCGTTTTGGCCTTGGTCAACAAGTTCCGATCTCAGGGTAGGGAGGCCAATTTCTAAGGGAATGACCGCCTCCATCCCATAGGCCAACGAGAAGGGTGTCACTGAGGTGGATCATCTTGGAGTCGCCCTGTATGCCCACAACACGCTGGGAAGCTATTCTACCCATCTCCCTTTCGCTCTGTCCAATCGCTTCTTCAGGCCGTCGAGCAGTACTTTATTAGAGATTTCGGCCTGACCGTTGCTCTGTGGGTATGCCGAGGTGGAGTAGTGATTCCTGATGCCATGCTCTTGACAGAAGTCCTTCAAGAATTTGGAGTCGAACTGAGTCCCATTGTCCGAAATCAGGGCCCTGGGGATGCCGAACCTCGTTATGATGTTCTTCCACATGAAGTTCTTGGAGTCCTTTTCAGTGATGGAGGACAGCGGCTCAGCTTCTATCCACTTTATGAAGTAGTCTGTAGCAACTATCAGCCATCTCTTGTTCCCTGGAGCTCGTTGAAGGGGTCCCACAATGTCCAGCCCCCATTGAGCGAAGGGCCATGGACTAGTGAGGGGACTCAGGTCTTGCACTGGCTGGTGAAGAGAATGGGAGAACTTCTGACATTTTTCACATTTTCTGGCATATACCTGCGTATCCTTCTGCATATACGACCACCAGTAACCTTGGCTTATTGCTCTATATGCTAGTGACCGCCCTCCGATGTGACTACCGCAGATTCCTTCGTGGATCTCATACAGAAAGTTGTCCACCTTGCTCGGATGGACGCATTGGAGGTAGGGACCCGTGAAGGACTTTCTGTAGAGTTTTCCTTCAGGAGATAGCCAGAATCGAGCTGCCTTAAGTCTGATTCGATGGGCTTCACTCTTGTCCTCGGGGAGCTGGTCGTCCTTCAGGTAAGAGATGATTGGGTCCATCCAGCTAGGGCCGAGATCAGCGCACAGGACTTACCGAGGTGAGTGGAGCTCTAGGCTTGATCTTAGTATCGATCCGACCTTAACGGTCCTTTTCTTTTCCCGCTTCGACAGCGGAGGCTATGTTTGCAAGCGCATCAACATGCGTGTTGGTATCTCTGGAGATTTGCCTGACCTCGGCTGTATGGAAGTGAGAGAGCAGTTTATTTACGAGGGCTAAGTAGGCCGTCATCCTGTCGTCCCTGGCTTGGCAGTCTCCAGTGAGTTGGCTAGTTACCAGTTGTGAATCACTAAAAACCACCAATTACTGGGCTCCGAGGATTCGGGTGCTATTCAGCCCTGCTATCAGAGCTTCATACTCCGCTTCATTGTTCGTCACTTTGAAGTCCAAAGTGAAGGCTTGCTCTATGACTAGTCCTTCTGGCGATTGGATGACTATGCCGGCGCCAGCTCTCTTGGAGGTGGATGAGCCGCCGACGAAGACCTTCTATGCCGAGACAGGATCTTGGCCCTGAGAAGATTGTTCGACCTCGGTGACTTCATGCTCATGCCCTATACCCCCTAGTTCGGCGCCGGGCTGGGTCGAAGTCGAGCTCGGGGAGATGAACTCTACAATGAAGTCTGCCAGGATTTGGGCTTTGATCGTAGTCCTGGGACGGTACTGGATGTGATACTACCCCAGTTCGACTGCCCATTTTCATATGCGCCCTGAAAAGTCGGCTTTATTGAAGATAGATCGGAGTGGGTGCTCCGTGATGACTACAATAGTGTGATTGAAAATAATGGGAGAGCTTGCGGGAGGCGCTGAAGAGTGCCAACGCAAGCTTCTCCAGCAAAAGGTATCTGGTCTCGACATCTAGCAGGATCTTCCTCGTATAGTAGATTGGTTTTTAGATACCATCGTCCTCTCTAATGAGGACAGAGCTCACTGCATGATCTGATACCGCAAGATACAAATACAAAATTTCCCCCTGAGTTGGGGTAGAGAGTAAGGGTGGTGAAGATAAATAGGTTTTGAGTGCTTCCAATGCTTGGTCGCACTCCGGGGTCCACTGAAACTTGAAATTCTTTTTTAGAAGCTGAAAGAAAGGCCGGCACTTATCTGACGATCTGCTGGTGAAGCGATTGAATGCTGTAGCCATGCCTGTGAGCTTCTGGACCTCTTTTGTGGTAGATGGGCTTTGGATGCCCAGGATTCCAGTAAACTGGTCCGGGTTGGCCTCCATCCCCTTCCGTGTCACTAGGCTTCCGAGGAACTTGCCAGAAGCTACGCCGAAAGCGCACTTGGAAGCATTTAGCTTGAGCTTGAACTCACGGACGATGCTGAAGACTTGGGCCAAGTCCGCCAGATGGTTGCTCGACTGCTTGGACTTGACGACCATGTCGTCAATGTAGACTTCAACTGTCTTGCCGAGCTGAGCTTAGAATATTTTGGTGACGAGGTGCTGATAAGTTGCCCCCGTGTTCTTCAGCTCAAAGGGCATCACCTTATAGCAGTAAGTGCCGCGGGGGGTAATGAATGTCGTTTTTTCCTCGTCTGGCTCATACATGGGAATCTAGTGGTAACCTCTGTAGGCGTCGAGGAAGCTCATTCTGTCGTGGCCAGCAGCGGCGTCGATCATCTGATCAATCTTGGGAAGAGGGAAGCTGTCCTCCGGGCATACTCTATTGAGATCGGTGAAGTCTACGCACACCCTCCATTTTCCAGTCTTTTTTTTACTACCACTGTATTGGTCAACCAGACCGGGTATTGGACCTCCCGGACTGCGCCTGCCTCTAGCAACTTGTCGATTTCGTCGACAACCGCTTCCGTCTGCTGCAACCCCGTCCTGCGGGCCTTCTATACCACTGGCTTGTGGTTGGGATCCACGTTCAGCCTATGGCACATGACCTCGGGGTCAACCCCAGGCATTTCGCTCGGGGTCCAAGCAAAGACATCCACATTCTACATCAAAAATCTTGAGAGCTCGGCTCTCTCTGGTTCGGGCAGCTGGGTGCCGATCAGGAAAAATCTGTTGGGGTCTGACGGCTCGAGCCTGACTTCAGCTAGATCTTCAATGCTCTTCTTGTCAGGGTCTCGGCCAATCTCATCCAGCCCCCGTTCGAACTCTGCGAGGTTTACTCGCTCCGGCTCTTTCTCCCCAGGGACCACGGCCGACATGCACTGCCTGGCCAGCTGCTGATCCCCATCAACTGTAACCACCTCCATTCTGTCATCCTTGCCTTCGATTATGAACTTCAGCTTCTGATGGAGAGAGGAGGGAACCGCTTCCATCTTGTGGAGCCACGCCCTGCCCATAATGACATTGTACGGGGAGGGGGCGTCCACCACCAAGAAATCCGACATGACCGAGGCTCCGCCTACTCTGGTCTCCAGAGTGATTCTCACCTTGGGGTAGACTGGCTTGGCGCTGAAGCCGATCAGAGGCGTGCGAGCTTCCTTCAGATCAGTCTCCTGGAGCCCCATCTTCTTGAAGCATCCATAGTAGAGGACTTCGGATGAGCTGTTGGGGTCGATCAGGATCCGCTTCACTGTGAAGTCCCGCAGCTTCATCGTCAGGAGCAGAGGATCATTGTGGGGAAGCTGCACTCCCTCGAGGTCTCTATCTGAAAATGAGATGGACGGGCGCTCGCGCCGAGCTCGCTTGGACGCCAGTCCGAGCTCGGCTCTCATCACCTCTTTCCCATGCGAGGCCTGCCTGGCCTCGGCACGAGCCTGTGAGCTGCCCCTAGTTGAGGGAGAGGGAGCTGAAGGCGCCAAATGGATGACATTGATGATCTTCTCAGAATCTTCGCTGTCTGAATCCCTAACAGTGCTCTAATGAGCTCGGCCACTGCCGCCGGTGCTAGCATCTCCTGCCTTGACAAACTGCTCCAGGTGACCTTCTTTTGGCGAGCTTCCCCAGGAAGAACTCTAAGGTCCTGCACTCCTCGGTTTTGTGCCCATTTTGCTTGTGATAGGCACAGAACTTGGTCTAGTCTCGGGTGGAGGCTTTACTCTGCATGGGATAAGGCCAGCTAAAGAACGGCCTGTTCTTGATCTTGTTCATGATTTGGTGGATCGGCTCCCTAAAAACGACGTTCACGGCCTGGTAAGCGTCGACAGGAGGTCTGGTCTTCCTGCTGCCCCCATATCTAGATGCTGCAGTCTTTACTGCGCTGGAAACCCAGGTCTGCTTTGGCTCTTCCTTTCAAAAGGGCTTTTTTTCTCTCTGCTGGGGCTGGTTGCCCCTCTCCTTGGGTCCTGGGCCGTGATTCTCCCGGGCCCGGAGTTCGTCCTCCTCCCGAGCGACATAGCACTTAATCCGGGACATCAAGGCCGGCATGGAGGTCGCGGGGTCTTCGGCCAGGTCTTTCCTCAGCTCGTTCCCTGGCAATAGGGCATTTCTGAAGGCGAAAATCGCCACTTCGTCTCTGGTATCTTCAATCTGGCTGTAGATCGCCCAGAACCGCCGGGCGAACTGAGTAATGCTTTCGCCCTACTTCATCTTCAGGGCAAGAATGTCAGCATCAATCTTGGGGACGACGCTGTAAGCCTGGAACTTCTTCAGGAAGGAGAGCTGGAGCTGTTTCCAACTCGAGATGGACTTCTCTGGAAGGGCGCAGTACCACTTCAAAGGGAGGTCGCCCAGACTGGAGGAAAAGATCCTGCAGCTGAGATGACCCTCGTTCCCCCAAATAGACATCTTCTGAGAAAAGTGTCGGAGGTGAGCTACTGGGTCGGACACTCCATCAAAGGGGACGAACCGCGGGACAGAGAACTTCTTGGGGAGAGGAGTCTCTTTGATATCCCGCGTGAAGGGTGAGGCCCCCAGATCGGTGGGACCGCAGATCTCTTACTGGTCTCGGGCGAGAGCAGCCAACTCCATATTGTGCTGAACGGCCATTTGATACGCCTGTCGAGCCACTCCTGCTCGATGTCCTTCCGCGGTGACACTACTTCCGACTTCCACTTCGAATGGTCTCGGCTGTGGTAGCTACGAGCCTGGTCATCTCGGCCATGACTGTGGTTGCTGCGAACTTGGTCGTCTCGGCCGTGATGGCTTCGACCATTGCTCGAGTGCTAGTCATTGAGCCGGCTACGCTTCTGGTCCAGAAAAGCTCTCAAATCCTCGCGGGAGGGCTGGACTACCTTGCTCATGGCAGCTTTCTTCCCGCCTTGGGGCCCACAGGGCTGGCCTGCTAAGGGAGCCCCTGATGCTTTCAGTTACTGCTGGAGCTGGTAGATTATCCTATCCTGCTCTTGGATTAGGGCATTCTGAGCTACGATATCTCCTCCATCATCGAGGTCTCGCTGACGTCATGGCTCGTCCACTGCTACACCTCTGTTCTTTGGGGGATGCGCGTGTCTCCGCTCGTTACGTTGGGGAGGCGTGACTTCATTGCCCGGGGACGAATCTTCAACAACAACTCCCTCTTGGAAGGGAATCTCGACGAAGAGCTGCGAGCCTATGCGCCCTTCGCCCGTAGATGCGCCATGCACCATTCTGGACCGCCCTTGAGAAGGGGAGTCCGTCGACGGGCCTAGTTGCTCGAGCGCTGCTCTCGAAGAATCTCCGCCTTTTCTTCAGTCTCAGAAGCATGGTATCTGGGAAGATTGAGAAGGTCGGGAAGGTTGGGAAGGTTGGGATATTACTTTCCCACAGACGGCGCCAATTGTAAGTGCAGAAAATAATAGGGGTGCCTGATAGGACTTATCCAAGTAGAAGAAGATGATCTGCTGCCTCAAAACCTGAAAGGGAAAAAGAAACGGTCAGAGGACCCTAGCCTGGGCGGCGCAAGGCTCTCCGATGCCTGAGTCAGTAAGTGAACTGGAACAAAGGAAGGAGAGGAAGAAGAGAGGCAGAGTAACGACTCTCAAGTATGGGTTGCGTACCTTGCATGTGAAAATGAGGTCCTATTTATATAGGATTCATGAGGATATTTTGGATGATATTTCGATATGGGTCCCACGATTTGATAGGAAAGTCTCTATCAGCCCACAAAGTAATTAATGCGGTCCATATCAGCCCACAAAGTAATAAATGCCAGTCAGATCAGCCCACATTGCATTTAATGCATGTCATGTTGGGCCAGATCCTGTTGGAGGCCTTTGGCGGTAGAGATACCATTGGATCCATCCTCGGGCCGTGCCCTGATGTGGCCACAGCCGCTGGATGCCGCCCTGTCAGCGATCTGGTGAATATTGTGGACGGCTGATGTCACATCTATCCCACCGGCTCGCGCCACTACTCTGCCACGTGACTGATGACGTGGTGGGCGTAGGGCGCGAGAGGAGATCCTTCTCTGCTTCGACTTCCGTCCCGCCTCCTTCGGCCGGGATCCGCAGCTCCTTTGGCCGAGGTCAAGCTCTTTAGCCGAAGTGGGCCCCTGGTAGCCGAGCTCGGCGCTAGCAGCCAAAGCCTGTCTGGTTTCGGCTGAGGCCTCTGTCTCAGCAGCCGAGGCGAGTCTAGGTGCCACGTGGATGGCACGTGGATGGCGCGTGAGAGCGCTTAATCCCATCTTACGGCCGTGATTAGCATAATCCTGGAGCTTTGAAAATCTCCCCACACAGGGTCAATTAGGTTATGGAAGGCGTCTTGCTCTAGGAGCATCTGAGGTTGTTAACTAGTTCACTTGGCCACTTCATTTACTTGCTGCCTGATTTTTCATTTTGCAATCTTCCGGGTCACATATGCTGATCCTATATGATATTTCATTGCTGTGTAATTTCCTAGTCAGAAATGGTGGTGACCTCTGCTCTTTTTTGCTTAACTAGTTCAAATTCAAGCAAACAATGTGCTGCTCCAGCAGTACAATTAAGCCAGGTAAGATGTTTTTATTTCTTGTAGAGGACTTTTATTCATCATTTGTGAACAAGGGCAGCATCTGTTTACCTATCTTCATGTATAGACCTTCAATCTGTATGTTCTTTCTGTGCCTTTACATATTTCAATCCTCTTATCTTTTTCCCCATCATAAACCTCATTCTGGTTGTATGCAAGAAGTAGAGCTATTGCTTGGGATTCATACAAGTGATCACTGTTCTTAAATCATTTGCATATATAGTCCCGAAAAAAGGGGTTGGCTACTCACCTTAGGTATATAACATATATGACTTGTTAGACCAAAGTCTTGATAGCAACATTTATAAGTTCCAACGCACCATTACATTTTACCCTGCAGATGAATGCATCACTTGCAATTGAAAAGAGTCATATTTATGGCAACAATCCACAAGAGCCAACATATCCCAGCAATATACTCTTTGAAGATGGGGAGAAGGGAAGCTGCTTCATGTTCATTAAAGCCATCAAGTAGTGGATGCAAATCAGGAGATCATAAGAAAGACATCTTACATTTTTACAATATTCTTCTTCATCATTTTGTTAAAATAGCCATCAAGTAGTGGAGCAATTGAACACCATTTAATGTATTTGAAGTTGCATGATTTTTTAACCGATTAAAAAAAGTGCATGGTTGTTGCCATTGTATTGCCACTAAGAAGGTCGTCTGTAGAGATTGTGGTCTATAACATTTTTCAAGTTTCTGATCCTACTGATTTATTCCATATCAAATGAGGTAATAATTGAAATGAATATGACATTGCATCCATATATTTTGTGCTCCAGATTTTGCTTTAGTTTTCCTATACCTCATTTAGTAGATCTTAACTGTAAAGTTTTTGTTTGCCTTTGTTGGTTTTTCTTGCTTGGAAAAGATGCTTAATACATTCAAGTACTACATTCCAAATCATCACAGTATCACAACCAAACTACATGGACTTGAATTCACTTAAAAAACCAGCTCCTACATTCAACATTATCCAAATGAATTACAAGAATTGCTAACTGCATGTTACAGAGAGGGAGTGTTTGAGGGGAAATAATTAAAACAAGTTTATAAGGCTAATAAAAGCACATCCAAACGAAGAAAACTACAGCAGGGAATTAAAAACCACACGAAAAGATGTCAATAGGTAGACAGCCCTTTTTTTTGTGTACCCAAAAAAGAAAAAAAAGTAAACCAAATGGAAAGATGTCAATGAGACTTCCGTGTATCAGCCCCATTGGATTATCTCAAGTCCTTTGATCAAACACCGGACCCTCCCCACCCCTCTCCCCTCCAAAAGAAGAAAAGCACAAAAATCGTGCAAAATAATTCTGTAAATCAGGTTTATTCAAAAGAGTAACATAAACTCCTGACCAAATGTAATTATAGTCATAATATGGGTGTCATAATATGGCTACCACATTCAAGCAACATGATCAACAATTCTCAAACATGTTCATGGTTGAGTGGGTTGGTGTCACTCAATTTTCGCACTAGTTGCCAAACAGCTAAGAGTAAAAAAAATTAACTAAAAAAGAACATCAATCCTGCCTGTCCTGAAATACTGCCAATAGGTATCCAAATAATGAACGCCCTTGGTTCATATTCTTTATGTTTCCCTTCATTCATTAGGACCAGATGGATATGAATTTAGCATGACATGCACCACTAATGAGCCATTTCAGACAAAGGGTACACACATTCAACAAAACCAAAAATTATGAGCACCCAAAGGAAACCCCAAAACCTACCCCAACCCCTGCACCCAGACCCAATCGGCCTACCCCATTGCCAATCCACAATCCCCAATACCTAATTGAAACCCTAGAACCTTCAATCGACATGTAGGGGTATCACCATTGGCCATCATCATCATGACAATATTTGGGACTGTTATGGTTGCTGCAGATCCCATATGGACCGCAACCAGCATACAGGTTGCACCTGTCTCGCGGTTGAAACCAGACCAAGCTTCATGAATTGGACTCATCATGCCATATCTGACAATTAAGTTGGCCTGATGTGTCCATCACAAGCCTTGTCTTGTAATACATGCCTGAATACTCAAAGGAAAGCTCATCATTGATTCTTGTAGTAATGAAATGGAATGAGAAGTCATTGTTTGCTTTTGGTGTCTTGTCATAAGTTCTTCTGTTCCAGTATCCACTAGGGGTGATCGACCGGATTTCCGGTCCGGTTTTCGGACCGGAATCCGGTCGGACCGGATTTCCGGTCCAGCCCAAAATGAAGGACCGGACCGGACCACTTATAAGCGGTCCGGTCCGGTCCAAACCGGTCCGGTTGGACCACTTAAAGTGGTCCGGACCGGTTTCCATTTTTTTTTTTCTCTTCATTTTTTTTTTTTGTTTTTTTTTTTTTCATTTTCACCTCACATCTAAAAAGTAGGCAAATGTCAAATGAATGAATGATGGGTTTTACAAATGGGTGCTAGGCTCATGCCTCATGGGCTCAAAGATTATGAAAAAAAATTAAAAAAAAAATTATTTTAATAAATGCGGTCCGGTCCGGTCCGGACCGGACCACAACCGGCCCGGACCGGACCGGACCGGATTTGGACCACCAAGACCGCAAATCCGGTCCGGTCCGGTCCGGTTTTGTGGTCCGGTCCGGTCTGCGGTCCGGTTCTGTGCAGCCCTAGTATCCACTTCTCCAGTAGGGGACTGATTTGTTCCATATAAAGAACTGGTCTGAATCATGCTGATCAGTCCCAAATGAGAACATTCCAGGATCTGGTTACACACATTCAACAAAACCAAAAATTATGAGCACCCAAAGGAAACCCCAAAACCTACCCCAGCCCCTGCACCCAGACCCAATCGGCCTACCCCATTGCCAATCCACAATCCCCAAGACCTAATTGAAACCCTAGAACCTTCAATCGACCATCTTGAAACCTCTAGACCCCCTTCCACAGAACCTCTCAGGACTCCCTCTCGCTCCCCCTACTTCATCACCCCCATCTCTCCATTATCGTTTCTCTCTTCCCTCACCAGCCGGAATGCTATCCACCATCATCCTCCATCTCTCCGTTCCTCTCCTGCACGCAGCGCCGTCCCCTCGCAGCACCCATTCCATCTTCATACCAGTGCAGAGGACCCACGCAGCACCGCCTCCTCCGCCTCGCTGCTGGACTCCGAAACAGGTACTCCCCTTCTCCTCCATCTCCCCCTGAACTCACCCCTGCATCCCCACACACACCACCTGCGCCCTGCGTGCACCCTCTCTCCCTTCTTCTTTCTTTCTTTTTCTCTTCCTCTGCTCCTCTTCACTCCCTTTCTTTTTCCTTCTCTCCTTCCTCTTCCCCATCTTCCGCTCCCTGCCACAGCCCCTGCGCATGCACCACCTCTATCTTTCTTTTCCTTTGTTTCTTTTTCTTTCTTCTCTTCTTCTTCCTCTCCATCTTCTTCTCCCACTGCACCTCGCACCACACCTATACACCCACCTGCACTGCTCCTCCCTTGCGCACGTACACACCACCTCCTTCCTTTCTCTTTCTCTTCCTCTCCTCCACTGCAACACACACCCATGCACACAGTCGAACCCGAGCCCCTGCCCAAATCTCCTTTCCTCCTCAGTCGGCATGCAGTCCCAGAACAAAAAAAAAAAAAATAGAGAAAGAATGAAGTGGAGACAAAGGGAAAGAGGAGGCGTACCTGGATCTGCTTCACCCACTGAGTATCCGCGAGACGTTGCCGGAAGGGAGAGACGCCAGCGAGAGACATACAAGAGGATATGTATTAGGGCGCGAAATGAAAGAGGACGTATTTGGGGACAGGACGAACTGGCGCGCGCGGGAGAGAAAAAAGTAGTCCGCGGAAGAGAATTTTAGGAAGCGACGGTCGACATTTTTAATGTGTTTATATGACGATAAATCTGCTGTGGTTGTGGGAAAAACGAGAGTTGATAATCGTCGTTATTACCGACAATTTTTAGCCGTCGAAAATCCCATAAAATTCCGTCGTTTTTCACCCATTTTGAGGTAGTGCAACCCTAATCACAATTTGGAACAACCCTAACCACAACATCATATATTTTTTAAGATTAAGAGCTAGGATAATCTGACAGACTCATATTTTGGCCCACCCCACTTAAAGATCAATATGATTAATCCACCCCCATTGCTCCCCTGAATGTAATGCATCTGTGTGGCCCACAAAACATGACTGCATGAGCACCCTCACATTTTGCACAGGAAAAGAGAAGGATTTTCTTCTCCGTAGTTTTGACAGTGGAGAGTAAAAAAGAACTTCACCACCTTCTCTTTCATACACGCAAAACCTCGAAATCTCTGTAGCAATGGCGGCATGGGTGGTCGTGGCTCGTCAAGCCGCGTCTCTATCTCGGCTTTCACCTCCCAAATCGGCTGCTCGAGCTTCAAATCTACTGCAAAGACGTGGTCTTGCGGGAGGTGGAGGTAAAAAAAACTCCTCTTTCCCTCCTCCCTCTTATTTCCATTGTCAATTTGATGTTTCATCTCTTCATCGCTAACGTGTTTTAGCTGTAGAATCAGATCTCTGTTCCCATTTTCCTTCCTGGGTTTTTCTTTATTTTCAATTTCAGTTGATTCTATTCAAATTTCAGATTGCTTTATCAGCTTTCTACCCTCTTTTATGTATGTTGCATACATTGGGTCTTG
Organism: Litsea cubeba; assembly: GCA_012931725.1. Classification (NCBI taxonomy): domain Eukaryota; kingdom Viridiplantae; phylum Streptophyta; class Magnoliopsida; order Laurales; family Lauraceae; genus Litsea; species Litsea cubeba. The sequence goes on from CM022951.1 coordinate 4,304,022, forward strand.
GAACTGTTTGTTTCTGAAGCTGAAAATTAATGGGGTCTTCTGAAATTTTAGTATTTGATTGGGAATGCTGGTAATTTTCCCGTTCAAATTTAATAAGATTTTCTTTTGATTTGTTGAATCTTTTCTTTTTATCCCCACTTTGCAAACGGAAAATATGATTCTGGGTCTTGAACAGTTCTCCCCCAAAAATGTAAGTTTTAATTTTCCTCTTTTTGTTTCTCATAAGTTTTAATTTTCCTCTTTTTTTTTTCTCACTCTTCTGTGTCATTTTAAAGTTTGGATACTGCAGCTAAAAATGAGGCTGTCTATAATCTGGTATTTGATCTGTAACACTGATTGTCTGGCTCTGATAAGTGATAAGATGTGCTAAGATGATATTATTCAATGCTTGTGAGGACCCGGGTCAACTGCGAGCAAGGCAGGGACTCCGTCCCACATCGCATATGAGGCCGCTCGAAGCCAGGCTTATAAGTGCGAGCCCCCTCTTCATTGGTATAACGCGTTTTAGGCTAGATGCCTGCGGGCTCCGTCCAGAAACAAATCCGTGAGGCCCAAAGGGCCAAAGTGGACAATATTATACCAGTGATTCTGAGTCGTTACAAATTGGTATCGAGCATTAGGTTAATAGGCTAAGTGAAAATATTTAAAAGACTTAGCAAACTTAAGAACGATGTGAGGAACGTTAATTCCGTAACAAATCTTTATTGCTTTCACTTTATGTGATTGATATTGATGGAAGTGTTGAGATGTCAATCTTACCTTCCGTATTGTTTACAGCATGGCTTCTAGATCAGGATCTGGGCAGGATGACTTTGTAGAAGTCACACGCCCTCCTATAGCTGAAACCGATGCTAGATTTGCTGTTTTAATAGAACCGATGGCTAAGATCCATAAAGCACAATTGAGCATGCAAGCTCAGTTAGTTCTAAGCAACACACAGCTTGCCAAGAGTCAAGAGGCTCAAGCGGGTATGCACACCCAAATGGCTGCAATGTTAGAAACTCAGAGGCAGATGCAGGCTCAAATACAGGCTACACCACCAGTTCAACAACATGTTGCACATCAAGTGGTAAACCAGAGCAAAGAAAAGGATCCTAATATCCTTTACGAGCAGTTTCGTAAGAGAGGAGCTACAGAGTTTAAGGGTACAGAAGCTGTGATGCAAGCCGATGAATGGCTGGGACACATCGAGGATGTACTGGATACAGTTGTCTGCACTCTTAAGCAGAGAGTATCGCTGACCTCCTCTATGCTCATAGGGTCAGCTAACATGTGGTGGAGAAGTGTCAAGGAGACCTTTAAGGCGATGCCAGAAGAAAGGATATGGGACACTTTCAAGATGTACTTCCAAAGGAAGTTTGTCCCAGAACATGTCAGGCAACAAAAGGAAGCAGAATTCCTTAATCAGAAACAAGGCCAACTGACTATGTCTGCATATGTGGATATTTTCCTCAAGCTAGCCAAGTACGCTACTGACTTGGTAAACACTGAGGAGAAGAAAATCAAACGATTCATCACAGGATTGAACCCAGAGTACAAAGCGGTCATAGTAGCTGGACAGATACCTACTAGGTTTGATGCTGTCTTGGATAGGGCTTATACCGCTGAAGAAACTCAGCGAGAGAAAGATGCTGCGCATACCGTTAAAAGGAGTAATGAGTCATGGTACCAGCAAGGAGGACAATCTAAAGACAAGAGGCAAAAACAGCAGAAACAGCAGAGATTCATCCCTAAGAATAATAGGAATGACAGGCAATACAGGCATGAGAATAGGCTAATCTGTGAGACTTGTGGTAAAGCTCACAGGACTGAATTGTGCTGGAGAACTACTGGAGCATGCCTTGTTTGTGGTTCTATGGAATACAAGATGGCAGAATGTCCTAGAAGAGGTGAAAGGTCTTCTTATCAGCAGCCTAATCGGCGACAAGCAGCACTTCCTGCTTCTCCTCAGAGATTGGCTTTACCTGCTCCTCCAAGACAACCACAGTAACAACCTCAACGTCAAGGTCAACAATGTCCATATCAGAAACAACAGCAGCCTAACAGACCATAGGTAGCTGGATTGGCTTGTGCAGTCAATAGAGAACAGGCTGACGTTGCAACCAATGTGGTTGAAGGTACAATACTTGTAGATAATAGATCTGCTGTAGGTTTGTTTGATCCAGGTTTCACACATTCATTTGTAGCACCTACATTTGTCTGTGATATACAAGACCGGATAGAACAATTAGCTTATGATTTTACTGTCTCTACTCCCTTAGGAAAGAGATTAGTTTGTGAATTATACCTTCCCCAATGCAATGTTAAAATCGGGGAAATGTCAATGCCAGTTGATCTGGTTGTACGGACAACTATGAATGATTTTGATGTAGTATTCGGTATGAATTGGCTGGCGAAGTACAGGGCTTGTTTAGACTATTTTCACAAGATCATCACTTTCAAAGTAAATGAGACCAACGCCAGTGTACCCTTTGAAGGAGTCCAAAGGAAATATGACACCAGGCTTGTATCAGCACTAAAGGCTGAACGAATGATGCGTAGTGGCTGTGAGGGCTACATCGAATTTATTTTTGAAGAGAAGCCTGTACGGGAATTGAATAACATTCCTGTAGTCTGCGAATTTCCAGACGTGTTTCCAAGTGAAGTGCCCGGTCTACCTCCAGCAAGGGAAGTGGACTTTACAAAAGAACTTGTGCCTGGTACTACACCAATCTCGAAGGCACCGTATCGAATGGCACCATCTGAATTGTATGAATTGAAGAAACAGATACAGGATTTGCTTGCTAAGGGTTTTATAAGACCTAGTGTCTCACCCTGAGGAGCACCTGTTCTGTTTGTGAAGAAGAAGGATGGCATGATTCATATGTGCATTGATTATAGGCAGATAAACCAAATGACGGTTAAGAACAAATATCCTCTGCCTAGGATCAATGAGTTGTTTGATCAACTCCAAGGTGCAGCGTACTTTTCCAAGATTGATCTTCGATCTGGATATCATCAGATTCGAGTTAAAAATCAAGATATACAGAAGACTGCATTCAGGACTCGTTATGGTCACTATGAATTCATAGTGATGCCTTTTGGTCTGACCAATGCACCTGCAGTGTTTATGGCACTAATGAACAGAGTGTTTGCTTCCTACCTAGACCAGTTTGTTGTGATCTTCATAGATGACATCCTGGTATACTCAAAGACAGAGTTTGAACATTCACATCATTTAAGAACAGCTTTGCAAATACCGAGGGCAAATCAGTTGTATGCAAACCTCAAGAAGTGCGACTTTTGGTTGCAGCAGGTTGCATTTCTGGGACATGTCATTACCAGAAAAGGGTTAGCTGTAGATACAGCTAAGATTGAAGTGGTTACCCAATGGCAGAGTCCGAAGAATGTGCCTGAAGTTCGAAGCTTCTTAGGATTGGCAGGCTATTATAGGAGGTTCGTAAAGGACTTATCAAAGATAGCGGCTCCATTGACAAAGCTGACTCGAAAAGACGTTCCTTTCTAATGGAACGATACTTGTGAGTCTAGTTTCTAGACCTTGAAGCAGAAACTCATTTCAGCTCCCGTATTGGCTTTACCTGAAGGAAGAGGAGGATTTGAGATCTACTCAGATGCCTCGGGTGTTGGCTTAGGATGTGTGTTGATGCAACATAAGAAGGTCATTGCATACCGTTCTTGTCAGTTGAAAGAGTATGAGAAAAACTATGCTACCCACGATCTCGAGCTCGCAGTTGTTGTGTTTGCATTGAAATAATGGAGACATTACTTGTATGGTGAAACTTTCGAAGTTCACTGTGATCACAAGAGTCTTCAGTACTTATTCACTCAGAATGAAATTAATCTGAGGCAACGCCGTTGGTTAGAGTTTATCAAAGACTACGACTTTCCATTCAAATATGTACCTGGAAAGGGCAATGTCGTAGCTGATGCCTTGAGTCGAAAGACTACTGAGATAGCATCCTTGAAGTGTGGTTGGAACCAACTTGATGATTTCAAGGACATGGATGTGTCCATTGAGGCAGTAGGTGACCGAGGAATGACTGTGGCAATGTCTGTATTCGAACCGCTACTTATCCAACAGATTAAGGATAGACAGTTCGACGATCCGGAATTTGTAAGGATCAAGGCCAACATTACTGTAAGGCCGGATTTCATGTTAGTGGAAGGAGTCCTCTACTTCAGAGGTAGATTATGTGTGCCCGCACAAAATGATTTGAAACAAGCAGTGATGTTTTAAGCACATCACACTATATACTCTATGCATCCTGGAAGCACAAAGATGTATAGGAATCTCAAGGATATGTTTTGGTGGAATAATATGAAGCGAGAAATCGCCGGTTATGTAACTTCATGCTTGACTTGTCAGCATGTGAAGACTGAACACCAAAAGCCACCTGGCTTGCTTCATCCACTGAATATTCCTAGATGGAAATGGGAGCATCTCACAATGGACTTCGTATCAGGTTTGCCAAGGAGAAGGAAACAGCACGATGTCGTATGGGTGATCGTGGATCGTCTCACGAAGTCTGTACACTTCCTTCCGATCAGAAAAGATATTGGTTTCAGTGATATGTCCAGATTGTTTACCAGCGAAGTAATTCGATTGCATGGAACACCGATCTTGATTGTTTTCGATCGAGATAGTCGGTTTATTTTCACATTTTGGCAGTCCTTTCAGAACTCGATGGATACTAGACTTAAGTTTAGTACTGCTTATCATCCACAGATTGATGGACAATCAGAACGGACTATCCAGACCTTAGAAAACTTGTTTCGTGCCAGTGTATCTGATTTTGAGAGTGATTGGGATGATCATTTAGCATTGTGTGAATTTGCATATAACAGCAGCTATCACTCCAGCATTGAAATGGCACCATTTGAAGCTTTGTACGGTCGAAGATGTAGGACTCCAGTAAGCTGGGAAGAGGTGGGAACTCGAAGTTTCCATGGTCCTATGATCATTGTTGAAACAGCAGAGAAAGTACAGAGAATTCAGGATCGGTTGAAGATTGCTAGATCAAGGCAGAAAAGCTATGCTGACAATCGTCGGCGTGATCTAGAGTTCGCCCTTGATGACTTGGTCTTTTTGAAGACTTCACTGATGAAAGGCACTATCCGATTCGGGCAGAAAGGAAAGCTTTCCCCAAGATTCATTGGACCTTTTAAGATCCAAAGTCGAATTGAAAATGTGGCTTATCGTCTAGATTTGCCAGCAGAACTCTCTGGTGTCCATAATGTCTTCCACATGTCGATGCTTCGAAAGTACGTACATGATCCTTCACATGTCATAAATCATGAAGAAATCCAAGTGTTGCCAAACACCACGTATGTGGAGAAGCCAACTCATATCATTGATACCAAGGAGGCAGTTCTGCGTACGCGAACGATTAAATGGGTCAAAGTGCTTTTGACACATCATGGACCTAATGAGGCTATATGGAAGCTTGAGGAGCAAATGGCTCGAAAGTATCCCGAGATATTCATACAGGTGATTTAGAATTTATGATTGTTTAAGTGCTTTTGAATTCGTAAATTACTTATATACTTTCCATTGATTTGTATAGCATTCGGAGGACCGAATGATTCTAAAAGTTTTAGTGAGTTGTAAGACCCCGTCCCGAGTTAATCAAGATTAACTCTACTTAACCTGAATTAGGACTAGTTAACCATGTTTAATTAGACTAGTAATAGAAATTGATCAAGTGAATTGAATTTAGCCTAATACGAATGATGTAGGCTTAATGGAATGGTAATTAACGATTGTAAATGAATTGATTGAGTTTTTGAACTCAAACTAAGAATTGAGGGACTTTTATGCAAAAATGAATTTTTACGTATTTCGTCGAATACGGAAACTCTCGATGCCAACACGCGTATCTCGAGGAGTACGTTCACTTTCGTCAAAGACTCGAAGTCATTTGGCGAAAATTGAGTCAAGTGACCCTTCATTTGACTTGAATCGTAATTAGAATATACTTAAGGGGCTAAATGTACTTTAAAAGCTTATATAAGCTAAGAGAGCTTCTTTGGAAATCTTTTCCTTAACCCTAGCCACCTTCCTCTTTCTTTCTCCTATTTTTCTCTTTCTTTCTTCAATTCTCACCATCAAAGAAGGTGTTTTGGAGTTGTGTTGGAGAGAACTCAAGCTCTTCATCATCTTCATCATCTTCCTCAATGCTATTTCCATTTGAGGAGTTGCAAAGCTTGGATTGAAGAGGATTTGATCTCAAACTCAAGCTAAACAAAGGGATTTTTGTGGATTTAACATCAATAGAGGCAAGTACGTATATGTTTATGATTTATGGTGTGTTTAAGGCATGTAAGGACCTTAGGAAGCAAAAACCCAAGGTTTTAGCTTCAAAAAATCCGAACTCAGAATGAGCTCTGGGTGCAGTTCGGTTAACCGAACTGGAGCTTTCGGTCAGCCGAAATCCAACTTACAGCTGACCGAAGACCTGACCAAATTGGTTCAGGTGTATTTTCTCTTTTGTTCACTCTCTGGAATTCTAATGAACTGAATTCAGTTAGCTGAAAAGCTGGCCGAACTTCCCTGATCAGATTGCCCAGAAAATCAAGTCTTCGGAAATCTGACCGAACTTATTTCGGTTAGCCAAAAAGCTAGCCGAACTTCCCTGATCAGATTGCCCAGAAAATCAAGTCTCTGGAAATCTAACCGAACTTATTTCGGTTAGCCGAAAAGCTGGCCGAACTTCCCTGATCAGATTACCCAGAAAATCCACTCTTTGGAATTCTGACCGAACTTATTTCGGTCAGCCGAAGCCTATTTCGATCAGTCTAAAAGCTGACCGACCAGCTGACCGAAACTGCACAGAAATGCAGAATCAAGGTCTAAATTGTTTGTTTTGAAGCCTAATGTATATATGCTGAATTTGTTAATGTCTAAGCCTTCATAGGTGTAAACTCAGTTTTCCGAATACATGATTAGAATGATATTCATCAAAAAATAGTACGCGTATTGGAAAATGAATGTTTCACTCATTTGGTTGGCTTAGAAGTCTGACTAGAATTGGTTAACTTCCGTATTATTATGATCCTCATCTCATGAGTGAACTACACGGACATAATGTACTGCGTATTAATTGAATAAATGAAAAGAAATGGAAAGTTACTAAAGGTAACAATGAATTGAATTGAATTGAATTGGAATGAATTAATAAATCCTGCTGCAGCAGATGTTTGGGGCGTTCCAGAGCCTCGTGGACAGTTAGTGATATCTGATCAAGACACTGACAAGTTCCACGCATTTGACAAGTCATTAATCCTTGAGACCTGGGTCATGGAATGGTACACTGTTCGACTCTGAGTCATTAAAGGACACAAGCCATGTAATAGAAATTAAATGACTATCTTAGTAGATATCAATTTACTGATATTACTTGACACATTGTGTATATATAAATTGTTGTCATTCATATTGAACTATATAGAACTGTTAAGTCAAGAAATGACCGTTTCTCATTCTTGATAAATTCTACTATCATAGAATTGTGTACTTGTTTAACCGTCGTATTCATGGTACTATTGATGAATGTCACAGGCCCAGATGCCCGTGCCGGTCCTGCCGAGACCGCGCCGCCAGCGGAGAATGCCCACCCGATACCTCCAGGAGGTTTAATCGAGTGGATTTGATTCCGGAGTGCGAATGGAATCCTTTTGGGAACAAGTTAGAATTAGATTTTGTTAATCATTTTGGAATGTAAGTCGAAGTTCCCCATATTGTATTAATTATACGGTGGTTGACTTCCTTAGTGAACATAGAACTGAACTTATATATTGTACTTTACATTTTGTAAAGGACTTATATATTATGTTTTCGTCAATGTATATTTTCCGCAATTTTATACAGTTGACAAGTTATGCTGTGATCCCTTGTGAGTTTCATTTAGCTTTTGTTAATTCGGAATTTATGGGAGTAAGTATGCATTCGCGACTCGGGGTTTGTCCGAGCTAAACAAATCTCGGGACCGAGTCGTGACAATGCTTCACGTTATTAGTCTCGATTTTCATTTACCCATTTTGTATCAAATCATAATTTGTTGAATCTTTTTCTTTGATGGAAATACAGATCATCATGGATCCCCCAAGGTTAACTGCTAGCAGGACCCATTAACTCCATCTAGATGGAAGGAAGAGCATGTGAGTGTCTTGTTTGTATTTTTAAATCTTCTTGTCTAGTATTATATTAGAATGTTAGTTTTGATTGTTGAGTTTGTTTTTGTTTTGATTGGTAAAATTTGCAGAATTTTATTGCGGTTTTTTTTTTTTTTTTTTGGATCTCCTCTTTTACCATAAGTTATGATTTGATTGATGTTGGGACTGCATTTTTTGAAGTGATGCATTATTGTGATGATCCATAAAATAAGCCAGTATTAGCTGTGACATGATTGTATATACTTGAATCGAAACTATTCAAATCGTGGGTCCCCTTGTAAATGGGGCATGCCTTGAATATCATACTGGCCAAATGATCTCACTGTTGGATTAACAGTCATCAGATCGGCAGTTAATATCTGAAAAGGTCAATTGTTGACACTCAGTATACTGTATTGATTGGTTATTGTGCAATACTGCAATCTTTCCGATTTTGGATAGCAAAATAAAATTATAATCCTTTTCCTGTATTAATTTTTGCGATGAGTAACTGGATATATTTTATTCACCTCTGGATACTGGATACTGGAGGTGGTTTTTGTTTGCACTCATTTATATATGTAAATGACACAACTATACTCAACCCTGGATCCCAACATATAGATCTAATTTGTATGGCCCCTAATTCATGATCCAAAGCATTCAATATTCTTGTATTAATGACAACCATCATGATGTTGAGTTTCACATCTTAAATCCTCGTAGAATTTGAGAAAAAATCCTTACACATCCAAATCAGTTAGATGTACTCATTTACTCTTGTAAAAATGATGATCTTGACAAGCATGGTAATCTGTTTCACATATGTAACATTTGAATTTGTTAATTCTGCAGCTGCTTGAACTTTGGCTAAGGGGCTTGTTGTATCCTTTTCTTTCGTCTGGTTTCCTTTGTTTCTCTTCAGTATATGTCTGCTATGCTATTTAGGTTTTAATAGAATCACATTACCATTCAAAAAATAAAAGTAACATTTGAATTTATTGCATTTGCCATGTATAAAAGGCGAATGACCGTTATTAACCAAACTAAACCAAGCATTTTCCCACTAGGTGGGGTCGGCTATATGGATTTGACAACGCCAATCAAATCAGTTTAGGGCCATGTCCTCCGTTAGATCCATGTAGGCAAGGTCATGTTTAATAGTTTCTTTCCAACTTCTCTTGGGTCTCCCTCTCCCTCTCCTACTCCTGGCAATCTCTATGCTTTCACACCTTTTAACAGGTGCTTCCGTTGGACACCTTCTAACATGGCCGAACCATCTCAGTCGATTTTCTCTCATTTTATCTCCAATCAGTGCTATTCCTACTTTGCCCATAATCTCCTCATTCTTAATCCTATCTCTCCTTTTGATCCCGCACATCCATCTTAGTATTCTCATCTCCGCGACTTCCATCTTCTTGACATGATTATGCTTTACTGCCCAACACTCTGATCCATATAACAATGCTGGTTGTACCGCCACCTTATAATACTTTCCTTTAACCTTGAGGAGGACTTTCCGATCACACAAGACCCTCGAAGCACTCCTCCATTTGTTCCACCCAGCCTGAATCTTGTGACTTACATCAGTATCAATCCCTCCATCCTATTGCACCATAGATCCAAGGTACCTAAATTTTTCTTTCTCTACAATCTTTTGAGTGCCCAAACTTACTTCTATGTTACCAGGTGTCCTACTTTGACTAAACTTGCATTCCATATATTCCGTTTTGCATCGACTTAGCTAAAACCCTTTTGTCTCTAATGTTTACTGCCACAATTCTAATTTAGCATTCACTCCTTCTCTCGTCTCATCCACTAAAATAATATCATCTGCAAATAGCATATACCACGGCACCTCATCCTGGATATGTCTTGTAATCTCATCAAAAACTAGGGCAAACAAGTACGGGCTTAACGCTGAGCTTTGGTGTAGACCAATCGTGATAGGAAACTCCTTAGTTTCGCCGCCAGTCGGCCTAATAGATGTCACGACTCTATCATACATATCCTTTATCGCCTCAATATATGCGACACAGACTCTTTTCTTTTCCAGAACTCTCCAAAGAATCTCCCTAGGAACCCGGTCATAGGCCTTCTCCAAGTCACTGAACACCATATGTAAATCTTTCTGACCTTCTCTATATTGTTCCATTAACCTCCTCAGGAGAAAGATAGCTTCCATGGTTGATCTCTCAGGCATGAAACCAAATTGATTCTCTGAAACGTTTTTTGTTCTTCTTAGTCTTCTCTCAATAACTCTCTCCCATAATTTCATCGTATGGCTCATCAATTTAATCCCGCGGTAGTTCGCACAGTTCTGAATATCTCCTTTGTTCTTGTATATGGGTATAAGAATACTTTTCCTCCATGCATTAGGCATCTTCTTGCTCTTTAGCACTATATTAAAAAGCTTTGTCAACCAACTAATGCCGTCCTCCCCCAAGCACCTTCAGACCTCAATAGAGATACCATCTGGCCAAACCGTTTTCCCATTCTTCATTATTTTCAATACTTCTTTAACTTCTTCCCTACTGATTCTCCTATAGAACATATGATTCGCTTCTTCTCTAGAAATGGTAAGCTGCCCCAATTGTATGTCACTACTACTTCTTTCATTAAATAACTTGCAGAAGTAGCTCTTCCAACGCTCCTTTATCTCCTCTTCCTTTCCTGATACCTTTTCATCATCATCCTTAATGCATTTAACTTGGTTTAAGTCCTTGGTCCGCTGATCTCTGATTTTAGCAAGCTTGAATATCTCTTTTTCGCCTTCCTTAGTGTCAAGTCGCCTATATAACTCCTCAAATACCTTTGCCTTGGCCTCACTAACTGCCTTTTTGGTTTCTCTTTTTGCTTCTTTATACCTCTCCAAGTTCGCTTCATTTCGATCATTTTGCCAAGTTTTAAAGCACTCTCTTTTAACTCTTATCTTGTCTTGGACGGCTTCGCTCCACCACCATGCCTCTTTCGGTACCGGAGCACCCCCTTTCGATTCTCCTAAGACTTCTTTCCCTACCCTACTAATACACTCCGCTACCTTATCCCATATATTATTTGCACACTCATCTATCGCCCAAACATCTTCCTATAGTACTATTTCCCTTAAAGCTAATTGCTTATCACCTTTCAGGTTCCACCATTTAGTCCTTGAGCATCTATACAACTTCTTTTTTCGAGTCCACCTTTGTAGCTGTACATCTATGATCAACAACCTATGTTGGGAAGTCAAGCTCTCCCCCGGTATAACCTTGCAATCTTTACAAGCTAAGCGGTCTCGTTTCCTAATTAAGAAGAAGTCAATTTGTGTCCTCGATGAGCCACTCTTATAAGTCACCAAATGCTCATCTCTCTTCCTAAAAAAGGTGTTAGTTACCATGAGATCATAAGCCACTGAAAACTCCAAGATATCCTTCCCTTCTTCATTTCAATTGCCGTAACCATGTCTCCCGTGTACTCCTATGTATCCGTCTACGTCGCGTCCTATATGACCGTTCAAATCTCCTCCTATGAAGGCCATCTCTCCTAGGGGTATTTCTAGTAGTACTCCTTCTAAGTCCCAAAACTTCTCCTTATGTCCATCTCATAAGCCCACCTGGGGGGCATAAGCACTAATTACATTCACTATCTCTTCTCCTAACACTAACTTAATTGCAATAATCCTATCTCTATAGCGCTTTACATTAACCACATCTCCCTTAAAGTCCTTGTTTACCACTATGCCGACCCCATTCCTCGATCTATTAAGTCCCATATACCATAACTTATACCCAGTCCTCTCAATCTCTTTAGCTTTGTGTCCCACCCATCTTGTCTCTTGCAAGTAAGCAATTGCGATTCGTCTCCTTTCCATTATATCCACCACTTCCATAAGTTTCCCTGTTAGGCTCCCAATGTCCCAAGTACCCAATCTCAGCCTTCTATTTTGGACTAGCTTCCTTACCCCCCACACTCGTCCGATAAAGTGTGAGGACCCTTGCCTATTTAGCACTGCACCCAGGCCCCGATGCAGCAGTCCTTGCTCACTTATCACTGTACCCGGACCATACAGCTCGTCGCTAAGTAGGGGACGCCCCCACGAAATTTCATTAGGTCTCAAATCCATAAAGAAATCCGACTGAGTATTGTGCTGGCTGTCGGCTACCTAACACACAACCCTCCTCCTTTGTCCGAGCTTGGGACCGGCTATGTCAAGGATACCCCAACATAGGCGGAGTCGCGAATGACCCTTATTACACAAATCTTTTAAACTAATGGACTTGGTACTGGAGAATTCATTTTATTGACGTTGCTAATGCATTGGACTCTGTGCCAGCATAGTGAAACGCAATGGTTTGAATAACGCATCAAGGACAAATCACAAAGTGTGTACAACTTTGTCACGACCCGAACCTGAAATTTAAATCAATTCGAGTTAACCGGAGTCGAAACCATATTTACTCCCATGAATTTTAACACATAAAACTCACAAGGGATGACAAAATACACAAAATGCGAAATATAAACAATATATACATTGATTTCAAATTTTATTTACAACAGGATCATAATTATCACTTGCATATATAAAACACTGGCAAGGATCAAAGTATAAAACATTTACAAAAGTTTCCATATTCATTTACAGGATTTACATCAAAAGATTCATAAGACATATTGCGTCATTTCCATTCAACTAATCCGCCTGGAGGAACCGGAGTAGTCTCCTCCGCTGCCAGTGAGGTCGCACAAGCGGTAGGGGCAGCTGAGCCTGTAATGCCATCATAACACTAGTGGATTCAACAATTCAGCAATGTATAAACAGTGTTTATGATCATACATGCTACTTACAAAGACAAATTGTTTAAGAATAAACAATACACAGTAAACATATTCAGTAGGAGTATTATAAATCATTGGCATTGGCAACTAACATAATATTTCCAATCAAATCAAGTCAAGTACTATCTTCCTTAAGAGGAAGGATTACCATCTCCATAAACAAGGAGGAATTACCATCTTCCCTACGGAATAATAATATGTGGGATTTATCAGTGTCCAGGCCAAGAACTACTGACATCACTATGGAGTTCCGAAACACTCCTCAAATCAACTGCTGCAATCAGTACAGTATCAGCTCAATGAGCTTGTAGAAATCATTATGCAGCGCCAATTCATGTGCAATGTAGGTCATTAAATTCGATTACATATAATGAACGGTTACAATTCAATCGTTATAGTTTCAATAACAATTCAATTAATTACCAACCCAATTGGTGTAATTCTCAGTGATTTAATGTACATGTGTTATGCTCAATAGACATTACAGTTCATATGAAAAGTTGTACATTAAAATCCCCTTAATTAACACCTATGGAGGTATAATGGTTACAAACAGCCTTGAATAAATCAATAGGCTTTAACTCTTGAAATTCAGACCTAAAGTTTGAAAATACACCATTTGGTTAACTGTCGGTTCGCTCGTCGGTTGACCTGTCGGTCGACCGAAGTGTGTTTTTCGGCTGACCGACGTGTGTCGGTCAGATTGACAGTTCGAAAACCAAAGTCGAATTATCCTGCTCATCTTACAGTGTCGGTTCCTTTTTCGATTGACCGATGATTGTTGGCTGACTGAACTGGTTCGGTCAGGTCTCGGTTTGAAAACCAGAGACGAACTTTTCCATGCATTTTACACCGTCGGTCAGCTTGTCGGTTAGCCCTCGGCTAACCGACATTGTCGGCTGACTGAGTACACCCAGAATTCAAACACGAATTCTATTCTGTTCCAACTGAAGTATAACCTACACAAAATCTTTGGAACCTCCTGTTCCCTTCTCCATATATCATTTGAACACAATTATCACTTCTATTCCATAACATGTCATTCAATCAATTCCATTCAATATTAAAGTTCAACACTATATCATTTAATGAATGGAAAACTAAATCAATGGATACAATCTACATCAAAGTAACATGCAGTAGCATTTGAATCATAAAACTTATTTATACTTGCCTTTATGCAAAAACCCCTTTCTTCTTAGGCTTGATGGGTATAAAAACACTCCAATGAAGTCCAACAAGAAAGTGATGGAGAAGATGATTTCTTCCCTTGTTTCTTTTGAAAAACCAACGCCACAGATTTCTCCCAGGATATAAACTCAATCTTCAAGAAAATCAAACCAAGAGAGGAAGAAGATGACAGCATCCATTTCTTCTTTGTGATTCACTTGCTCAATGGACAAGGAGAAGAAACGAAGAAGATGATGAATCTTAAAACCCACTTGCAATACCCTTTCCCATATGATGAAATAGAGAAGCAAAGAACAAATAAATAAGAAAGTGAAGAAGAACAATGAAAAAAGAATGAAGAACGAAGAAGGGAACCAGCAACTGGGTTGCATGGCCATACACCTGGACAGTATATGAGTTGCATGTACTCTGTACATGACATCTGCCTCTCATTTTTTCAACTAAACCCCATTCCAATATTAAAACTACATGTAAAGTCAAATGAAGACCTCTTTGAGTTATCTTAAGTCAAATGAAAGTAAGTGTATTATGAAAGTTGATGTACTCATCAAGATACACATGTTGGTATCAAATTCCACCCAATTTGACTATTTACACATAAATCTATAATTACAAAAAAGTCCTCGAATACACTAATTGGGGTCAAAATCAAGTTAATGTCTTCCAAATTATTGCATTAGGCTTAATTTAATCTTCCAAGACTAAATTCAGTCACACTAATCATTAATCTCATTTAAATTAATTAATTACATCTTAATCAACGATTATCACGATTAATTAAAGTTAATCTGGATTAACTCGGGGTGTGGTGTAACAAACTCCCACTCTATTAATTGTATAAGGATCATCTCTTTTTCTTCTTACTTGACTCAACATTGACTCAGCCACTTTTTAAGAATGTACTGTACTTGGTTGAACAAATAAGTGGTGGTCTTTAGGCCTTACAATAATTTTTTATTTTAAATAATGGTAATTTTTTTTTGAGGATTTTACCAAAAAAATAACTTTATGCGACCAGTGCACCAAACTGGGAATTTTAGCCAAAAGTACATCAAACAGGAAATCCATATAGAAAAACCAACTTTTTTTTATCATTTTTTTGGTGGTCGCTATCGACTTTCATTTTTTGTGTTAATAGGCGACCCTGAGCAAGCACAAACTCCTCATCTTCTCCCTTCTTCCTCTCTTCTCCAAATCCAATCTAATGATGGAGAAGTCCATGCCTTAATATCTCTAACTAAGCTCCCAAATCTCAAATTCCTCAATCTCAGCTCGAATCAGCTCTCAAGTCTCATTCCCCACTCGATTGGGGACCTCATTTCACAGCAAAACTTGTCTTTTTCTTCGAATTCAATGTCAGTTTCGATATCTGATTCAATGGCTGCAATTCCTTCTTTGGTTCACCTCGATCTGAGCTCTAATCAGTTGAATGGAACGTTACCCAAGTCCCTATCTGAGATGAAGGGTCTGAAGTATCTTAATCTAGAGAACAATAACTTCCAGGGAGTGATTTCTTTCAATGGGATCTCTATAAAGATGTTTGTTGTTTTTAAAGTGAGTGGGAATAACAATCTCTGTTACAACCGTTCCATTGTTTCTTCCAAGCTGAAGATTGGAATCGCCCCATGTGATAAAGATGGGTTCCCAATTCTTCCACCACCTGGCAAATCTTCTTCTTCGTCTTATGATTCATTGTCCGGAGGCGGCGGCAGTAGTGATGGGAGTGACGACTCAGGTGATGGTGAGGATAAGCCAAGGGAGCACTGTCATCATGGACTGAGTAAGATTGGTTTGGGAGTAGCCATTCGGATGTCTTCCATTGTCTTTCTCATCATTTTCCTCATCCTTCTCTCAAAGTGGTGCAAATGAAATGTAAGATCTTTGAGAGAGGAGTGAGAATTGGAGTTGGGTATCTATGATTTGGTAGGGAATTGAAGAGAGTTGCATAAAATGCAGCTTTTTGCATGGGCTTCTCCATCATTAAATTGGAGTTTATGCTTGCTCAGGGTCGACGGCGACCCTCACTTGTTATAGCAAGGGTCGCCATCGACCTTCAACACAGAAAATGAAGGTCGATAGCGATCGATGAAAAAAAATGGTAAAAAAAGTTGGTTTTTCTGTACAGATTCCTTGTTTGGTGCAATTTTGGCCACGACGTTGGCTCTGTAAAGAACGTGATGAAACGAAGTATGAAGCTGCTTACATATATCCTGCAGCTCCTCCACCTCGTCCACCAATCTCCAAAGATACAAAGTCCTCCATTACAGTGGCGAACCTAGAATTTTTGTTTGGATGGGGCTAAACTTTTGCTAGAGGGTTTTTTTTTTTTTTCACATTAATAAGTGCAAAAGAGAAAATTTATTGCATCTAAATAGATACAAACACGGGTCCACCCCCGATAGGATTCACAACAGAAACTCACAGCACAACTCACAAAGTATTTATAGTTGAAACTTACATTATTCATAGTAGAAACTCTAAAAAAATAGCTCACAGTAATCACGGCAGGATACATATTCACAGTTCACAGCAGAAACTCACAACATTATTTACAGAGTATTCACAACAAGATACATTATTCACAGTGGAAACTCATATCGAGTATAACATACAAATAAAAAAGATCGACAGAGAAAGAGAGAGATTGAGAGACAGAGAGGGGCAAGATACCTACACTGAGCTACCGGAGAGAAACAGATTAGGCCCACCAATATGCAAGAAGGATAGGGAAAGAGATAGATGATTGGGGAAATGGAAAAAGAACATCAAAAACTTAAAAAATAATCTTACCTTCTTTTTGCGATTTGGGGCCATTAGGATTTAGGCACCACCATAAACGGTCTCTCCTCGACTAGATTAGAGAGACAAACATAAAGAAGGATAAAAGAGAAAGAAGAGGAGGCGTGAGAAGATGGGAAAAAATGCAGAAAAGGACCAAGGAGAAAATGGGGAAGGGATAGGTACTCTTGTTCTCTCTACTACCCATTACTGATTAGAACTAGACTAGATGAGAGAGAGATAGCAAACTGGGGAGAAGGGAAGAGGAGGTACGTAGGGTTTTCGAAAGAGAGGTTGTACCGAGGCCTGGGGTTTCGAAGGATTTGGGACCTGGGGTTTCGAATGGAAAGCGATTCGAGATAAAGTTTGAACTGGGGCATGGCCCATTCGGGACAAGGCCCTTTGGACATTACAAAAGTTACCCGTGCAAGCACACCCACATGCTATAACGTGGCCCCTGCTGCATTACATAAAAATAAACTCCTTCAATAATAGATAAATAACACCCCCCTCTAAGTAATTCCCAACAACCAGCTAACATAGCAAACATTTCAGCTTCATTAGCATCTAAAGCGTCCACTGGCCCAGAAAAACTCCTAACAACATTATCAAAATGATCCCTTATGACACCCCCCACATCACCTCCCTGGGACAATTTATCAAAGCTTCCATCAAACTTAAGCTTTAGGATGTTGGTAAGAGGAGGGAACCAACAGATCCGACGAATCAACTTAACACACCAACCCTCCTTTAAAACAGCTCCCCAAGACCTATGAAGTTCATCCAAAGAGATTTCTTCAAATGCCTCAATCTTTCACACCCATTCTGAAACAGGCCTAAAAATGGTCTCAACAATCTGTTCCACGGTTCTACTCTTGTTCTTAGAGATTCTGCTATTCCTCTCCAACCGAACCTTCTACAAGAAAGCATACAACAATAACTTCCATAAAATTCTACCACGAGCAAACTCGCACTAGAAATACCACTGCTGAAATAAATCTTCAATGGACCAAGGTATGACCCATGAAATATCAAACCAAGCAAAAAGAGCCATCCAAACACCCTGAGCGAATTTAAATGAATGAACAAATGATGCACCATTTCTTCATCCCTTAAACACATATGACAACCAATAACAATATAATTATTTCAGCGTCTCAGCTTCCTCTTGTTAGAATTTTTCTTTCCTAGCTAACCAACAAAAGACCAAAACTCTAGGCGAAATCAAATGATCCCAAAAACATCGCCAAACTCCAACTCCACCAGAATTATCTATCAAAACATTATAAAACGACTTCACTATAAAGTTACCTTTTGGCATCAGGTTTCCACAAACAAACATCTCTTTTGCCCACTGGTATATAGGCCTTTTTTTAAGCAAACCAATTAAAATAGAAAGATCTGATATTTCATCATCTGTCAAGTTCCTTCAAAAAGTTAAGTCCCAAACAACAGATCCACCTATTAACCTAAAATTGTCAGCTAAAAATGCCTGAGGACATCTATCAAAAGAATAAAGATTAGGAAATTAATGACGCGAAACCCACCGCCCACACTAATCATCCTAGAAACTAATCCACTGCCTGACAGTAACTTTGTACCAAATAATCCATTGATCAAAATCACCTTATTCAGAAAAAATAGACTTTCATATACCTGAAGCCTTCTAGTCTTGCCCTGGAACAAACCAACCATCCCTATCTAAGTTATATTTATGGAGCAAAAGATTCCTTCAAAAACCACAACCATCCTTCCTCCACAACCACTTCCCTAATAAAGCAATAGTAGCCTTATCAATGGAGCTGGCGCAGCGTCGGATTGATGCAGTCCGGTCCCTATCCAAGGCAGGGACCCGCAAGCCTTGATGGACCCAGCTGATGGGGTCCACATGTGTCTCAAGTTTTTTATTTTTTAGATTAGTAATATTACTTAGTTTGCTTGCTTTCTAATTTATATGTTGATTAGGATTAGTTATTTCCTTATTGCTTATTTAGGAATAATGCTACTCTATATGTAGAGAGGATACCCTATTGTAATGCTCATGCTTTATTATTAATCAATTCAAGTTATCTTGAGTTATCTCTTGTGTGATATGATTCGTGCTATGTCCTAGGGCTGGAATCCATCTTTGAATTCGATCAATCCTTTTGGAGATTGATCTGTTAATCCGATTGCTGCGTCAATTGGTATCAGAGCCCAAGAGCGGTTCGCCTGGGAGACGTCAGTCCTTCTCGGATTTTCGCTCGTCACCTCCGTTCATCATCATCTTCCTATCGATCCATCACTGTCGACATCCACCATCCACAATCTCATCATCCATTCATCCCATCAGCCCCCATTCCGACCAAACCCATCATTCTGTCTGCTTTCACCCCAGCCAATCCATTCTCCTCCACGAACACCAAAACCCCAATCCTCAAAAATCCCAGTGGGCCAAAACCCCAAACCCTCCGTCGGCATTACCCAAACCCAAAAACCTTCTCAGCCCATCCCACCGAACACCCAAAACCCCAAAATCCCCTAACATTTTTTCATCTCCCCGCACCACCGAACACTTACCAAACCCAAATCGAACCCATCCCAATACCCAGACTCCCAAGACCCCAATTCCAGCCCATCCTGTCACCATAAAAAAAAAAGGGGATTTAACGGCAAAAACCCTCCTAAACAGCCTATTATTTAATTTGGACCCAATAAAAAACATCAGACAGATTGGGCCCTGAATCCACGTTTCTCTCTTTTTTTTTTGTCTTTTAGCGTTATAGTCGATATCGACTATCCCTGTATGTCTACTGAAGATCGAAACCCCTTTATTCTCCATTCATCTTTTTCCTCTTTTCTCCCTTTTCCCTTTTCATCTCTTCCTCTCTCTCTCTTGTTCTCTCTTGCTCTCTACAACTCATCCCAAATCACAATCTTTGAGAAGGAGGAAGAAGGAAAGAGAAAGCTGGTGGGTGTGTGCAGATGAGATGCATAGAGATGGAGGTGTGCGCAGGGGCTGTGAGGGCGGAGTGCAGCAGTGAAGGAGGGGGAAAAGAAAAAAGAAGAGGAGGAAAGAAAGAGGAAAAAAAAGGAAAGAGAGGGAGAGGGAAGAAAGAAAGAAAGGACATATGCATTGTCGTGGAGTGCAGTGGATGGCAAAGGGCAGTGCAGGGAGAAAGGAGAAGAAGAGGGGGAGAGGGGGAAGGAAGAAAAAAAGAAAGGAAAAGGAGGAGATCCATCTCGGTGAGGTATGTAGGTGGGTGTGCGGTGGCCCATCACAGCTCATCTCCTTTATCTCATCTTCACCATCCCAGGACACAGACGACAGACCTCTCCCTCCTTCTCCAGCCAACCGACCGCTCCTTCATCCTTTCCATCTCCCTGCCATCGACCTCCATCTCACCCTAAAACGATCATTTAACCGTATCCATATCAAGCTGGAGGAGTTTTCAAAATAAAGCCCTTGAGAGAGTGAGAGAAGTAAGAAATTTGGAGAAGACCTAGAAGAGAAATACAGTGGAATCTTGTAAGAAATTTGGAGAAGCAATGAGCCACAAATATGTGTTGGGGTAGTTTCCATGAAGGTGTTCGATGAAATGACAAAGAGAAAGGAGAATAAAATTTCACGCTCATTTCTCTTATTTTTCTCATGGGAAAGAAGTTTGCTACTGTTGTGGGGTTTGTCATTCCTTGATTTTGCTCACTAGGAGATATTGGAGGAGAGGAATTAGAGAACATGGGTGGGGGTTTTCATTCATTGATTTTTGTAATTTTCAAACAGATTTCATTTATGTATTTTTTGAAATGTAAGGTCAAGACACAATGAACTTGTAATGTTGTAAATGGTTTTCCCTTAATTTAGATGTTTGAAATGTGTTTGAAATATTCGAACTCTTGAGCTTCTAAAATGTCTGAGTGAAGGGCCGAAACCTTCCCCACCAAAACCCTCTACTATGACGTCCAAGGATGAAATTGGTATTGGTTGAGACATTACCTATGATAACAGTTCCCCCCCCCCCCCCCCCCCCCCACACACACACCGTCTGTCTACTCAGGAAGTGGACGGATCCATTTTTATGGACTATCCTATTCAAGGAAGACATTCCTCATAAAGACAATTGTAATGACTGCGGAGTCTTCGCTGTGGCATTTGCGGAGCATTGTGTTCACCGCCGTCCTATCACATTTACATAGTCTGACATCCCTTACTTCCGTAATGGAATTGTCATTGAGTTATTCAAGAGAAGTTGGGAAGTGAACGCAAATAGGTTGAATCTTCATGAGTTGTTGAACCTACCGGTTTGATGTAATTTTCTTAGCTGGTTAGTAGAAGTTTTGGGAAGGTTTTTCGGACAGTAGATGGAGAGGCCAAATATAGATACTTACTTTATTTACTTCGTAATTGAAATTGTGGAACTTGTACGCAGTGGTTGTGAAACTTCTATAGTTTTGGGCAGTTGGATTTATATTTTGGAACTTCATGTACCATTATTTGAAATTGAATGGTTTGTTAATGTATGGTTGTTAATTGAATGTGTGAATGGAATGTACGAATATATTCAGAACAATGTTTAGTACAATGGAATGTACCATTGTCTAGTTTGTTTAACATGACAAGCCACAGTCGATATTGACTATTGTCATAGTCGATATCGACTATTGAGCTGAAACATAAAAAACACAGTCATAGTCGATATCGACTATGTTATAATACTAACATACTAAGTGTAGTTCTAGATGGGGTTAGCTAATCATTTTCAATAATAAAAGTGGAAAAAATAAAAACTAACGACTATGTTATAATACTAACTTACTAAGTGTAACTTGCATCCCCCTTCCAAAAAATGCTTCCACCGATTCAACCAATACCAATATCATCTTTGGACGTTATAGCAGAGTTTTGGCGGGGAAGATTTCGGCCCTTCGCTTAGACATTTCAAAAGCTCAAGAGTTCGGACATCTCAAACACCTCAAACACATTTCAAACATCTAAATTAAGGGGAAACCATTTACATCATTACAAGTTCATTGTGCCTTGACCTTACATTTCAAACAATACATAAATGAAATCTGTTTGAAAATTACAAAAATCAATGAATGAAAACCCCCACCCATGTTCTCTAATTCCTCTCCTCCAATATCTCCTAGTGAGCAAAATCAAGGAATGACAAACCCCACAACAGCAACAGACTTCTTTCCCATGAGAAAAATAAGAGAAATAAGCGTAAAATTTTATTCTCCTTTCTCTTTGTCATTTCATCGAACACCTTCATGGAAACTACCCCAATACATATTTGTGGCTCATTGCTTCTCCAAATTTCTTAAAAGATTTCACTGTATTTCTCTTCTAGGTCTTCTCCAAATTTCTTACTCCTCTCTCTCAAGGGCTTTACTTTGAAAACCCCTCCAGCTTGATATGGATACAGTTAAATGATCATTTTAGAGTGAGATGGAGGTTGATGGCAGGGAGATAGAAAGGATGAAGGAGAAGTGGGTTGTCTGGCCAGAGAGGACAAAGGAGGAGGGAGAGGTCTGTCGTCTGTGTCCTGGGATGGTGAAGATGAGATAAAGGAGATGAGCCATGATGGGCCACCGCACACCCACCTACATACCCCACCGAGATGGCTCTCCTCCTTTTCCTTTCTTTCTTTCTTCCTTCCCCCTCTCCCCCTCTTCTTCTCGTTTCTCCCTGCACTGCCCTTTGCCATCCACTGCACTTCACGGCAATGCACATGTCCTTTCTTTCTTTCTTCCCTCTCCCTCTCTTTCCTTTTTTTTTCCTCTTTCTTTCCTCTTCTTTTCTCTTTTACCCCTACTTCACTGCTGCACTCCGCCCTCACAGCCCCTGCGCACACCTCCATCTCCGTGCATCTCATCTGCACACACCCACCAGCTTTCTCTTTCCTTCCTCCTCCTTCTCAAAGATTATGATTTGAGATGAGTTGTAGAGAGCAAAAGAGAACGAGAGAGAGAGAGAGAGAGAGAGAGGAAGAGATGAAAAGGGAAAAGGGAGAAAAAAGGAAAAAGACGAATGGAGAATAAAGGGGTTTCGGTCTTCAGTAGACATACAGGGATAGTCGATATCGACTATAACGCTAAAAGACAAAAAAAAAAGAGAGAAACGTGGATTCAGGGCCCAATCTGTCTGATGTTTTTTTTTTTTTTTTTTGCCAAATTAAATACTAGGTTGTTTAGGAGGGTTTTTGCCGTTAAATCCAAAAAAAAAAAAAAATTAGCCACCCAAACCCACTGCCTACACCTAAACCCTCTACAGCCCCGGCCCAACTACCGAACCCCTCCCAGAACCTAACTCCCTGTTCCCAGACCCATCCCTAATCCACCTATCGAAACCCAAGGCCCAAATCATAGACCCCTATCCCCTCTCCAACCCCAAACCCAAACAGCCCCACCCTCTGCCTTCCTCCCTTCAGCCTCGTCGAAACCCACCCAGCAGGAAAAAAAACGGGGAGGGGGGGGGGGGGGGGCAGAACAAAAGAAGGGAGATAGAAACATAAAGAGATCTGAGTTCGAAGACGTACTTGGCACCGGAGAGGTTTTCCAGCGCAGCACCTTCATCTCCAGCAATGCTGCAGCCACCATCTCTCCACTACACCATCAGCCAGCAGCCACCATCACCTTTCCTCACCATCGGCAGCGCCTTCCACCCAGCTCCTCTTTGTTTTTCTTGCTTTCCAAGTCGAAACAGTTACCTTATTTCCCTTCGGGAAATTCTATTTGCACCCACATTTTGTGTTGAGCTCACCCACATGTGTACAAACTTTTTCATGTAAGTGGGTGTGCTAAAAAAAAATGTGGGTGCAAATAGAATTCCCCTTTCCCTTCTTCCTTTCTCCACGGGTCCCAAGAACAACAAAAGGCCTTTATTCCACGTGTACAACACATGCCTGGTGATAATCTGGGCCAAGTCTGCAGTCTGGGCCTGACTTGAGTCCAGGCCCAACCTAAACCCAAACCTGGCCCACTAGCAGTGAAAAAAATAAAAACTTTTGAGAATAGAGCCGTAGAAGACAAGGTTATATGTTAAAGGGCCCTAAGCCCAGCCCAACAAAGGCCCATTACTGCCTCCCACATGTGGGTTTTCAGTCAAAGATTGTATAGCTAATTTATCTCATTGTGTATAGCTAATTTCTCTCTTCATGTATTCCTTGTATAGACTATGATTGATTATTTCTATTCTTTCATTATTCTAATTTGTACTCTTGACATATTTAGAGCCTTGATTAAGGTCTAATATGATTATATATAGAACAGTCGATCATCCATGGATGGATCAACTTTCTCTCCAATCTTCTTCTTCTCCCCCTTCTTCTTATATTAACGTGGTATCAGAGCCATAATATCTTGGAGATCTCATCTACATCATCAAAGCAACACAGATTAAGGATCTGTGCTTTTTGGAAGCAAAACGTAGGTGAAAACCTACTGTTTCATCGTCGTGATCATAGTGGCCCACCTGCGATCATCACAAAATCCACAAGTCTCTCTCTAGCCTTGGTCGCCCATCTCTCCTTGTCTTTTTGTAGATTTCTTCAGCATTTTTCAAAGATCAGATGTAGGTTTTTTTATCCATCTTGTGATTATTCAACTTTTTGAAATAGTTTTCATCATAGCTGCACAAAATCCTGGATTCTGAGCAAATCTGGATGAGACTTGTACTGCTGGAAAGGAAATTAGACACTAGTCTCTAGCTACTAATCTGATCACCAATCAGATCAATCTGTGGGCCCCATGCAGGGATCCTACCTCCTTTTTCCAGTTCACCTGGACTGTTTTATTGCCAAAATTGCACTTTTTTCTGTGTTGTTTCTGTGAGAAGCCTCTACAACTTTTGTTACTGGTTATCAAGTTATCTGTGGGTTGTTTCTCATGTTCTTGTGCTGATACGAGTTGTTCTCTTCTTTACCCATGGCTGATTGTTTGTGCTGCTACTCTCTATCGACCTTCTTCTATCGCATTCTGCAATGGACAAGTATGATGTTATCCCAATTAAATTTAACGGGCAAAATTATATATCCTGGTCCTTCCATTTAAAGAACTTTGTTGAAGGACAATGGCTTTTTGGTTATCTTGATGGATCAATCACTAAGCCTCAGACTACAAGTACCACTGACTCAAAAAGCTTAGCCACCTGGTCCAAAGAAAATGTTAAAGTGGTCACTTGGATCCTTAACTCCATTGATCCATCTCTTGTTGTGGCTCTTCAAGCCTACACTACCGCAGCTGATATGTGGGCTCATCTCAAGAAAGTCTATCATCAAACCAATAAGGCCCGGAAGTTTCACTTGGATAGTGAAATTGATAAATATAATCAAGGGGATAAATCTGTGCAAGAATACTTTAATGGTTTCCTCACCTTATGGACTGAAAGGGATTATTGATCCAAACAGTCTCTCTGGATTTCTATTTGAGGCTCTTAAGTTACAAGAAGAAACTCATATTAGCCAGTTTCTTATGAATCTACAACCAGAATTTAAATTTGTCTGGTCTGCCCTCATGAATAAAGAAAATTCTGCTAATCTTGATACCTGCTTTCAAGAAGTCCTTCGCGAAGAACTTCGTCTCACCTCTCAGCGTACTATTCTAGAAGAACCAAAAGCCTTCCTTGCGCTTCTTCCTACTGACTCGGCTCTTCTGCAACCCCAAATCCAAAGCTGACTCAATGTTATGAATGTAAAGGCTCCTGTCATATTGCAAAAATTACCGCAAGAAATTGGTTTGTAGATATTGCAAACGGTCTGGTCATCTTATTGATGATTGTCGCAGCCTACAGTGACGGAATTAGACACAGCCTAAGAAGCCTCCCTCCAATATGCCAAGACAAAATATTCTAGCTACATTTCAAGCTCAAGCACCCTTATCTGATATAAGAAGCACTTTCTCCGGGGCTATATCCATGACTCTTGCTTAGATTGAAGAACCGATTCGAAGCACAGTCACCTCCGCATATGCATCTATGGGCTTTTCTAGTGGGTCAGTATCAAACTCATTCCTCTACAGCTTTTCCTGCCTTTCATTCATTTGTATCTCTTTCTTCTCCTATCACCTCATCCACATGGTTTTTAGATTCAGGAGTCTCAAACCACATGACATCTGTAGAACATAGCTTTACAGATTCCCACCCTTATCTTGGAAAAGAGAAAATAACCACTGCTAATGGTGATCAACTACTCATTTTTGGAGTTGCTACCATTACTTTATCTAGTGTCTATGGCCAGTCCACCACCCTTCCCAATGTTTACTTTGTTCCAAAATTATCAGTCAATTTACATTCTGTAGGGCAACTTATTGAAGATGGCTATTTTGTTCACTTTTCTTCATTTGGTTATGCTATACAGGGGCGACATTAAACTAGGAAGGTGATCGAGACAGGGAGTAAACATGGGCGCTTATTTTTGCTGGACGTTGAACATCATTCTTTCTTTGCTTCTTCTAATAATTTCAATAAATTGTGGATTGTTTGGCATAAACGTCTTGGTCATGTGAACAATGCCCATTTGTTTCCTTATTTAAGATTGGTTGTTTGGATTCTACTATTGATAATAAAATGATGTCTTCTTTATCTCAATCAAAGTGTGAAACTTATTGCTTAAGTAAGAGTCACATTTTGCCTTTTTATGTTCATAATTCTCGTGCATTGACATCATTTGACATTATTCATTCTGATGTTTGGGGAATTGCTCCTTCCTTGAGTAGGACGGGATTTAAGTACTATGTGACCTTTATCGATGACCTTTCTCGTTATACTTGGATTTTCTTTATGCACGAGAAATCTGAAGTCTTCTCCATTTGTCAAAATTTTTATAACATGGTCCAAACCCAATTTCAGAAAGCTATCAAGATTCTTAGATCAGATTCCGGTGGAGAATACATGTCTCATGATTTCTCTGCCTTCTTTTCTGATAAAGGCATTCTTCACCAAAAATCTTGTCCGCATACTCCTCAGCAAAATGGGATTGCAGAAAGAAAGAACAGACATATTCTTGAAATTGTTCGCACTCTTTTAATTGCATCCTTAGTCCCTCCCAAGTTTTATTGTGATGCTGCACAGACTGCTGTGTATCTTATCAACCGTCTTCCTAGCATTGTTCTAGGAAAGACTACTCCTTATGGAGTTCTCTTTGGTCATACATCTTCATACTCTCACTTACGTGTCTTTGGTTGCTTGTGTTTTATCCATCTTCCTCCTACTAAACGCACTAAGTTATCACCACAGGCTGCCAAATGCATTTTTCTTTACTACAGTAATAACACAAAGGTTTTTTTGTGTTATGATCAGTTCGAGAAACGTATGCACATATCTTGTAATGTGAATGGGAATGTGATATGACAAAATACTTAAAATGAGAATGGGATATGACAGGTGCTATACCCCATACATCACTATGAACAAGATCAAAGCATTTCAATGATAATGATGTACTGATGGGAAAGGAAGAGTCTTACTCTTGCACATTTTACAACTAGAACAATCAAAAGAAGCATCTTTAAGAGAAATTTTATTATCATGAAGCAAATGAGATTAAAATAAAGACAACAAAGTATGAGAATGAGGATGACCTAATCTATTATGCCATAATTGGCTTTTAATTGAACTTGAAGCAGAAAACAAAGCAGAGGCAAACAAATTCATATCTTGTGTAGAGAGTTGTAGCGAAAAAAGACGGCCACACATAGGTCCATTCGCTATCACCTCCCCCGATGCTTGATCATGTATCACACAATCAGAACGCGAAAAAGAGACAGAACAATGGTTATCAACTAGTTGTCCAACAGATAATAAATTTGTAGATAACTGAGGAGAAAGAAAGACATGACTCAAAGGTAAGGGATGTGAGATCTCACCGATGGCAGTAATGGGTATATTGCCATCATTTGCGGTATTGATTCGGAGATTTCCATCATACGACCTTACTTGAGATAAATTATCAGAATAGTGAGTCATATTTATAAGCCCCCGAATCCATATACCACATAGAGTTTGATTGTTTGGGTTTACCTGAGAGACCAAGAGCAGAAAAAGCATTTATTATCATCTGTTGAACCATTTCAGGGGTTAAGAGATGATGATGAAGGAGGCCGAGCAGGCATGACTGTAGTGGCAGCAAGACTAAATGCAGAAGAGGACGCATATAGGGTTGCTAAATTAGCCTTCTTTGAGGAAAACTGAGCACGGCGCCTACATTCCGGAAGAACATGGCCTTTGCGTTTGCAGTAAGAGTAGAATTTCTAATTGCATTGAGTGGCAACATGGCCATACTTCTGACAAGAATAACACTGTACTTTGGTCATGTCCCTGTTTTGATGTTTGGGACGAGCAAGGTAGGCAGCAGTCAGTGGTCCTGGGGATATGGCTTGTTGAAGTGCAGCTTGTGTTGTAAGATGTTGTTCCTCGCGAAGAAGCTCTCGTAAGTATGAATCAATAGATGAGAGAGGCACTCTGCTCATCATATTTGAACGAACTTATTCAAATTCAGACCTTAGTTTCATCAAGAATTGATCCCGTTGACTAGTGGAATGAATGCTTTGAACCACAGCAATCGAGGCATCAGGGAGACTTGAGTAAATGATCTTAGTATAATCCGTCCATAAGCGAATAGAATGAGAGTAATATTCTTGAATAGACAGTGTCCCTTGATTAAACTGAGATAGCTCATGTTCTAAGTGGAAACGTCTGGCGGAGTTATCCTGTTGATACACCTGTCGAAGATAGTCACACATTCCTTTTGCTGTTTTATAGGGCCGGAGATTCAGAATGTATTGTGGATCCACCGACCTCAGAAGCCAAGTGATGATTTGGGCATCCTTGGTTTCCCATTTAGATACTGCATTTACATCCTCTAAAGTTATAGGATCAGTCCCATCAACATGTCCCCATAACTCTTTGCCCTTAAGGTATATTTGAAATTGGAATGCCCATGATGAATAATTTGTCCCATTGAATTTTATCAAGTAAGTTTTACTTTTGTCCATGATTATAACTCAAAATTACTATAGCAGCAGGCCTGTTTTGATCAAGTAATTCTAGACAAGAAGAAGAGAAGTCGTGATTTAACATTACCCCAGCCGTAACTCCAAATACAATTAGCAGAAACTAAAAAATTGCAGAAGACAACGTAAGAATGGCAGAAACCAGAAATGGCATAAATGACAGGAACCAGAAAAAGGCAGAAACCAGTAATTCCAAACACAATCAGCATAACTAGAAATGAGAGAAACCAGAATTCAGTAGAAACAGTGCAGAAAATGATAGTTTCTCCAAAAAATAGGTCCACGCGACCTGTATTTTGTCTCCTAATTCCCTGCGTGGGGCCCACTGCTTGATCTGATTGAGAATCAGATCAACAAGGTTCAAGCAGAATCAAAATGTCTTTCTAGTAATACAAGATTCATCAAAATCCATCCATTATCCTAGATTTTGTACGGCTGTGATCGAAACTATCATAGAAAATTGGAAAATCACAAGTGTGGTCAGATGGCCTACCTCTGATCTTGGAAAAATATTGAAAAAATCTCCAAAATTACCAGGAGATGAAGTCGACCACTGCTGTAGGGATTTTGGGACATGCCATGATGATCGCAGGTGGGCCACTGCTGATCATATCGTGACAGAAGAATTTTCCAATGTCTGTCTGCTTTCAGAAAACACAGATCCCTGATCTGGTTGTTGCTGAGATTACAGATCCTTGATATGTTTGCCTTTCCCAATAGTTGTCTTCAGAACAGCAGGTTTTCAATAACTTCCCACGATCAGTAATGGCTCTGATACCATGTCACGAAGATTGATAGAGAATGATATTTGTGGAAATATTGGATCCCTTCAATGGACGATCCTTCCTCTCTTTTATAATCTCATTTAACCTTAATCAAGGCAAATCAATCTTAATACAATCTATCTGTTATGGAAAATAAGTTGTATATTGATTTGAGTATATCCTAACTAATCCCAAGTGATGGATTGATTTGTTACAATGAATGGGCCTGGGCCTGGTGGGCTTTGTGTCACTTGTGTTACCACTCCTTTCCTCCCCACTCTAATATTTGACACAAACCGATGAAATGGAATCTATAAACCTTTCTTCCCTGTAATATACATCTCAACTAAGTCGCTTTGTGTGGCTCTCATGATATAAATTTTGTCCGGCACTAAGTTGGCTTAAGTGAGTCAACTTGGTGCTGGTATTGACTGATACAAGTCTGGTACCAGGATGCCAAAAATGCCATAACTCAACAGAGTCAGTATTGACTCCGTTCGAGTCAAACTGGCATGCAACTACATCGATCAACAGTTAATATAGACTGGCACAAACTACCACGGGACTGACGCAGCTTTGGATCCACGATTGAAAATAGATGAGCTCCACAGATGGGATTTCGCCGAATCCTATCCTAGATGGATTCGAAGCGAGTGCTAGCTCCACAATGGAGGTTGGCCGAGTCTCTTTGGGAAATCAACATGCATGAGCACTCTTCATCTTCAATCGAAAAGTAAAACTCAGCCATAGGCAAACCAAACATGTCTTATTCAAATAACGAAAACTGCCCCTCCCAATTATGGAGGGATTGCATATTCATAGGAATGGTTGGACATCCCTTTCCTAAGAGGACTCTAATTATTAAAGAAAACTAAATCTCTTAATGCAAACCAAATCAAACCAAATTATAAATTTGAAGTCTCCTAAATAAATCAAACTATTCAAATATGACTTCTTATTAATTAAAACTCACACAATAAATTGCGTGGTCCGTTGGGCCTATGGGTTGGGCCCAGTGGGCTTGGTCAACACATGGGTCATGGGTCTAGCACTCGTAAGGACTCTTGCAAGAATGGAATACACGTTCATATATACCATAACTGAACTAAAAACATATATCTGAACTTATTTTTTCATTTTTCCTTCTGAGTTTGAAGTGAATGGGACAAGTACTAATACGGTACCCCCACAAAATTCTTGTTTCTCTCTCTCTCTCTCGGGACAAGTACTGATACGGTACCCCCCAAAATTCTTGTTTCTCTCTCTCTCCAAAATTTGTTTAAACTGTCGTGACATGGATTCATGTGTGGTATTCTGATTTTATGCAGTTTGTGATAGTTTCTTTATCTGGTTGGGGGTTACTTTTCTATGGAGGCTACAAATTCTTCTCCGGTGGCATGAAAGACAAAATGGAAGAGGTATTATTCGTTTTTGAAACCCTTGGGATCTGGCGCTAAAATTTCTATTTCTGAACATGTGATAGTCTTGTTTCAGATAGTGGACTTCTTTTTGAGTTCTTTCTTTCCAGTCTAAAAGCAAATCGACTTCATTGATTCTCCTGTCTTTGCTCATTAAATTTCCATGCAACTTCTCACCTATACGTTAGGCTATCAAATTTGTGATACTTGTGGTGGTAAGATATGGCTAAGTTAACCAGAGAATATATGTTATTATTTTTTTATGTGTCCTTAAAAATGTAGAAGGAAGTTTCTCCTCAACATTCTTTTTTCTGTTTTAATTATTTAAAATACTTTAAAAAAGAATTTCTCTCTCTCTCTCAATTATGCTTAACTCAATGATATAACTCTATTAGGGAGCAGGGCTGGCCTTGAAGGGGTGCCGGAAGTGCGCTCGCCCCGGGCCCATTTTTCGGGGGGGCCCAAAAACGAGATTGACGAGATTCATTGGAAAATAAAATTAATATTAAAATTATTAGATGAGTATGCTCAATTTTAATTTTTCATAATTAGGCCCACTGAAAAAATTTGATGCTCAGTTTACTATTACACAATTCCTTGGCCAACATAATTTTATTTTTTTATAATTAGGCCCACTAAAAAATGTGTAATGTTATATGCAAAATTAACTGATTTTGATTTATCATAATTGGGCCCACTTAAAACTTTGATGGCTAGTTAGCATTTAGCTTTGTTACAAAAGTCTCTGGCACACCC
Organism: Litsea cubeba; assembly: GCA_012931725.1. Taxonomy (NCBI): domain Eukaryota; kingdom Viridiplantae; phylum Streptophyta; class Magnoliopsida; order Laurales; family Lauraceae; genus Litsea; species Litsea cubeba. Next base: position 4,335,892 of record CM022951.1, read on the forward strand.
TGAATGCAACAATATTACTCTTGATTTGGAATTAAAATAAAAGGTTTATGAAACCTTATAGCCTTATATTTATTTTTTTTGAGCTCTTGTGGGCCCCATAATCAACATCTGAACCTTTAATTCATTTAATCATCTGAACCTTTTGCAAATTACAAGTATTTGTCTTGTAAAAGAACTATTGAATTGTTACAACTTACAAGTATTTGTCTTATTTATACATTATAGCCTTTTATTTTGAATGTTTATATATTGAAGTTTGAATTTATATGCTTTGAATGTTAAATTTTAGTTAATTTTGACATGTTAGATATTGGTTGAAAAATGAATGAGGCCATCACTAAGTTTATATATATATATAGATGTCTAATTTTTACTCTTGCCCTGGGCCCTGAAAAATTCAGAACCGGCCCTATTAGGGAGAATGCAATAATTAAGTGAGGGAAAGATAATGTTGTTAGATACTTTTTTGCCTTGCTAATGTCAAATTTTTACCTTTCGTTATGAGATTTTGTTTTCCCATCAGTTGATTCCTTATTCAGTATACTGTTATACATATGCAGATGCTACATGTATGAATTAGTGTTATCTAGAATTCCAAAAAAAAAAAAAAAAGGCTTGTAAATATCAATGTATTAGTTTTTAATTGCAGAGAATCAATTGGTTCCTTATTTTTAATTTTTTTTACTTCATTTTTATTTTCATCAAACCCCTGCCTTTTTCAGACCTTGATGCTACTGTATGGCTTGGTTTAGGCAAGATGAATAAGTTTTGTGTACATAATTTCAAGCACCCTTATCTGCAATCATGTTTAAATATACACCATTAGAAACAAGTTTCAGGGGGTCTGATCAAGTTGACCCAAGTCCACAAAAGTACTTAGAGACCACCTTGTTTTTTCTTTGTTTATTATTATTATTTTTTTGGAAAAAGCTAAGCACTAATTCATTAGAAAAAGGAGAATACATCAACATTAAAAAAAAAAAAAAAAACAATAAAATCATTGCAGTTTGGTGAACTTCCATCGTTCAATCGCAGTTGTCAACTTGATTTGAATGTTTGAAAAAAGAAAATTAACCCTTATGTGTGAACTTCTAGACTCCTAAATCATGTCAGCTATCCGTAAGGAAGGGGCACAATCTAGATGCCCATGCAGGGCCAGCCCCGACGTTTAGGGGGCCCAAGGCGACCTCTAAAAAATGGGGCCTTTATACAATTATTTAAAAAAAAATTTAATTCATTACAATTTTCTAACAAAAAATTGATATTTTTTATTACAAAAAAGTGCTGCATCCAGATAACTTTAGAACTGCCTACATACCGAGGGAGGCTATATTTAATCCCAAGGATCAAGCACAATGTAGTTCTCTTAAACTACCCACCCTGGCCAAAAGCCTACAATTCACACACCAACATTCCCTTCCAAAAAAACAAGGCTAATAAACCTAGAACAAAAAAAAAAAAAAAAAAAAACAAAAAAGTATTATTGAAAACAAGATCTTCTCGCATTTTTAGCTGCAAAGTCACGAATCAAACTTGTATAATCAAGTTTTTATGATGCTCATGAGAAATGAGGAAAGCTGAAAAGTTTGGTGGTCTTATCTTTTGGTGGTGGGCCCATGTTTGACTAAAGTCTTATCTTATGGTGGTATGGTGGTGGGCCTTAAGTTTGGCTTTTTAAATAATGGTTATTTTAAATAAGGTGGGCTTTAAATTTGGGAATTTTAATTTATTTATTGGGCTAAATATTTACATACATGTGTTATTAATTTGGGCCTTTCAATTTACATATTAGACTAAATATTTACATATATATATACAAATGCATAAAATAATATGGGGCCCTAAAAATTTTATAATTATTGGGGGCCCAAGGCGGCGGCCTCTCCCGCCTGCCCCTTGGGCCGGCCCTGTGCCCATGGGATAGCAAAGGAAGGGTGTGAAATTGTGATACCAAAGAGATTGAACAAGATGCGAATAAAAAAAAAGAAAAAAAAGGAAAAAAAGGAAAAAAAAAAAAAAAAAAAACAAAGAATGGGGGCCTGCATCAAGTCATGCTCTGTTTATAAACCACGTGACAACGCATGTTCCAGAACAACCTACCATGTTGAGTGATTATAGTGATTCATCTGATTATAATGACTATTGGAAGGTGGACTCTTCAGACTTCAAAGTAGCAAGTATGGTTTATTAAGCATATTAGTGAAACATGATAGAAAAAGTAAATGCTTAGCAAGCGTAAAAAAGATGAGGAAATCTTTTCTTTATATATTCACTTGCAAATGAAATCATATTTGTAGAGAAATTTGGCTGATTCTCCTTATGATTGTCGTTTTTAGGTCTATTGACACCTCATTCCTTAAACATAGGCTACACACTGGTCCAAATCTTCTTGTGATGCCACAAATTGTTAATTGTCAAAATTCCATCTAAGGATGCAGCCCACATGAATGCAAGGATTTTGGGAGGGGCTTCCAAATGAAAATAAAAATGTTACTTTCAAGTTCGTAATGGCTGGGAATGGAAACTTTGTAATAGAAGAATTCTCCATTAAAGTCTAATTAAGAGCATCAATCTCATCATTGAAAAAACTCATAAAAATATGAGTCTTAGTAGTTGATTAATTACAAACCTTAGAAATGAAAGCAGTTGCATTCGCCGAAATAATAAATATGGAAAAGCATCTCGCGATCTGACATCACCACACCAAAGATCCTTCTAAAATCCAACCCAATCACCTCCACCACTTAATATCATATATGGAAGAAAAGTACCTTCTGAATCAAAGTTATTGTTCTCCACATCACAAAAGAGTTTTGATTAGGCTCGTGAACATACTTAGTGGTGCCTAAGGTGTCCTGCTGTTTGCACAAGTGTGAACAGTAGATCCTTCCTTAGGCAATTGCTAAATTGTATCTGCACATAATCTCTATAGACTGTATTTAGTTAGTCTTTTTTGTCTCTTTTTATTCTTATTTTACACTTTTTTTAATGCATCTCTCCCTCTCCCTCTTTCTCTCACTGTATATATATTTATCTGTGTGTGTAAAATGCATTTTCTATATCTTATGTTTTGTGAACCATTGATATCATCATCAACATCATCAAACTATTAGTATATCTATTTGGTTTCTCCCTACAGGCTTTCCCCCTTGCATCTTGTAGAAACACATTTCAACCCTTTATTGCTCTCAACTATGTTCTAAAAAAAACTATGGGTTCTCCATTCAGTATTTTTTTCTTGTCCATCTTGATTACGACTTATTTTCGGTTTGATTCCAAAAGGAAATGTTTTCGGTGTTTCATTTCAAAGTTGTGTTTTGAAAAAAATAATAAAAAAGAATATATATTTAGGAAAATACAATGATATAAAAAGGTGAACAGAGCATCACACTAATACTATATATAGTTAATTCATGCTATTAAGTGAAAAATGTAACATGCTATATCTACATCAAATAAATGAATCCCAATCCCTGCTACGGTCCTACGGTGAAATAATTAATAAAGAAGGATAAGAACAAAGAAGCAGCCAAATGAAGGGAACCACTCAAGGCTCTAAAAAAGCTCATAGCCCTTACTTTTGAATGGAAAAGTCCAAAAAATAATCCATGCTCAGCCTTAATGGAGGGCATATCGGTAGAAAGGTAACTCGAGAGAGATGGTCATGGAGGGCATATTGGTAGAAAGCTAATGAGAGAGAGAGAGAGGGCATATTGGTAGAAAGCTAATGAGAGAGAGAGAGGGAGGGAAAGGAGGGTTTTTAATTTCAGTTTATTGACCACAATTAATAAGTTTCTGGTCAGTTCAGCCATAAGGGACAAAAATTGACAATTAGGGAATGTACCCAAAATCTGAAGTCCAGTTGGATACTTTGGCCGAATACCACTAGTTCTATTATTTACGTGGGTGGCACAAGCAAGGATGAAAATAGTGGTAGCGGCGGGCGTAGCAGCCCACCGCCAAACCGCTACGAAGCGGGCGATACGTAGCGTAGCGGGGATATATAGCGGCGTAGCGGTGCGAGTTGAAAAAATTACCCCAAAAATCTGAAAAAATTTCAGAAAATCTAGAAAATTGTAAAATGAAAGACTATGTGGTTCTTTTGCAAAAGTAAGTAAGAAAAGGGGGCATAGCGGTGCCTTCAATATATGAAGTCCTGTATCGCTGTATAAATAAAAAATAATAGTAATGATTACTTTTTTCACATGTATTCATGTTTCTTAGTCATACTAACTTAGAAGGTAATGGAAAGCTCATAAAAAAAACATGAAATAAAGGCATAAGACTTAAGAGTTATGTCATTACTCATTAATGAACATTGAACAATTAAATATCAATACTTCAACATTCAAGGTTCAAATTCAATCAAGTGAATGAACTATGAAGTGATCAACAATCAACATTCAACACCAATTTAGAAATGACAGAGTAGAGAGTTAGTGAAGGAAATAGGAATACCTTAATCACCAGCACAATGAGGGTTCTTTATAAAATAATTTAATTAAGACCGGTTTGAAATTTAGTAGTAATAGGTAACTATATCTTTACTACTATACAATTTCAAATATAATTAAATAGGTTTAATATCTTATTTAGCAAGTTATGATAATAATAGACATCTAAGCACAAAAACGGAAAGACAACCAGCAAAAGAGTCTTAGCTATCATAGTTAAGTAGGATCATTTCGTCTTCTTGATTGATACGTATCGGCCGCCACGTTTTGTGGCGGTCGTAGCGGCCGCTACACCCCGCAACGGTGTGATACCTGCTATTTTTTAAATAGCGTGGCAGTACCGGCCGCTACGCTACGTAGTGGACGATATTTACAAGAAACTAGTTATTTACCGAAAGAGAATCTTTTTCTCCCCTTGAATTTCCTGCCTGGATAAGTATTTGACATTCTTTTGGTCCAATCAATGCTCAAAACATTGATCTGGCCAGAAGATAATCCTGCCTACCTTTTTGGCATACTTCAAAGCATATCCATGTAGATTTCCTGAGTTTTTGTCTTGCTGGGCTCATTGCTTCTGAATTAGTGAGGAATGCTCATTGTCCCATGTTTCATTTGATACAATTTATTATTTCATATTCTAATTATGGAATCATGTTCCCTTTCTCAGAAAATCACAGGAGCACTCCACTAGGCTTGATGGTGCAGTTGAAAATAATTTTTTACTATTTCATATCAAGTTTCGTTGTTAAGTCACATTTGAAAATAAATTATTTTCCAGAATTTTGCAATATGTAATGAATGCATTTTGGTCATGAGATGTCGATTTTGAGTGACCGTGTTGCATGTCCCAGTCATGTGGGCAGCCATTATTGATCCATTCTTATTTCTGAATGGTTGCTGTGTTCTACCTTTTTTTATGGGCTATTTGGATGCTAGGATTTCTGACAGGGATTCCTTAAATTGCATGGATTTTAGAGTCTATATAAGGCATTTTGCTTATGGATAGGTATGGATTGTCTTTTCTTTTTTTTTTCTTTTTGAAAAATCCATGGATTAGTGATCTCCAAAAGGTGCAGATGGGTTGGGGTTTGTAGGGGTTGGGAGAGGAGTGCATGGGGTGTTCTAAGTGTTTGTGAGATTTTAGTTTAGTGTGGGCAAGTTGTCATACGTTCGCCGCTTGGCAAACCCATTGCACTCTAAGGTGCATCAACAACAAAACTTTTCTAACATACAATCAAACAACACAACAGCTGCAGCATTCATTATCCTGTAATTGTATCATACCTTAACCAACCCATTAGCATCCCACTCTAATTTCATGGCAACATGTAGTAGTGGTAGTAGAAATCATCATCCTGTAATTGTATCATACCTTAACCAACACATGAGCAAAGAAAGGTTGATTCAATAAGAGTGCATTCAACAAACCAAAGTACATTCCACAAACTACAAGCACACCCATCACTATGAGTAGTTGGAGAATTCTACTGTTCCTTAAAATTTATTTTAAGCTTTTCTCTTTATTAGACAATAAAAATATAAGAGGAGAGCTGCCAATGATGCGTTCTGGATTATGGAAGGATCTTCAGTGGTCTGGTCCTATCAGGAAGTGATTCACAGCAAGCGATTAGGCAAGTCCCTCCTGACAAGAAAAAATATAAAGCCCAAGTCATCTAATTAAAGATTCAATTTCCTAATCCGAATCCAAATACCAAATATTCACACTAGAGATAAAATGAACATGCTCTTAAATCCAAATCCAAATCATCTAAATAAATGGCTCTACCAATCCGGGTCTCAAATCTAAAATTTGATCAGAACTGCAGATCATAGAGATGGGCCTTTTAAGGTCTAAATTTGAGGTGTAAATAATGTTTTAAAGGAATTATGGATCCAAGCGAAGGGTTTGGATCTAGCCTGACAGATCCAAATGAGTGAAATGCATCAAAATACTTTACAGAGAACTCTTACCTCTGCCGGAAGTTGACCTAGCATTATGGAAGGAGGGGCAGGAAGTGGGCCTAGGTTTGTGGACGATCCTCTAATGGAGCCCAATCTTGAATTGAATTACAGATTGGACTAAATGGGCCTATGAGACTCGTCTAAGCTTAAATTGAATCTCAGATACTAAAGATTGGCAACTTGAGGGCCATATTTTAAATTGAAATAATGTTTTTTTTAGGGTTTGATGGATTCAGGTGTATGCAAATTGATGAGGCCCATTAAGGATTTGTTCAAGCCTATTAGGGCAAAATGACTAAATGAAAGATTAAAGATGTAATTCAAGACCCACTTTTTGATTGTGTTAAATAAGAGAAGGTGAGAAATGCAACAAAATATATATATACTCGTACCTTTACTGCAACATTTTAGGTATAGAGTCGAAGTGAGCCTTGGCTTGTGGATGGTCCCACTCCACGGCATCCCACCATTCCTTCTCTCCTTTTATCTCTTTGAGAGCGCAAGGTAGGTTGTCCACAGAGAAAGGGAGCTTCTTCAACTCACGACAATATCCTATAGAGATGGTCTCCAATGCATTGCAAATTAATACCCTTGAGCAGATGCCCTTCAGTTCTGGTGAGCCTTCGATGACTAAACTCTGTAGCTGAGAGAGTATCAACATAGCATTGTGGTCCACTTCTTTGGTTATTCCCATTTCTTCCTCCTCTCCTACGATCTCTTTCATTTGATAACAGCACTTGACTTCAATAATCTTCAAGCATCTGAGTTGCTGCAACAGCCTAGCTGGGAGTAGATACTTCAATTTGTCGCAATTACCTACTTTCAAGGACTCAAGGCTTTTAAGTGCATCTGGTGATGGAATACCTTTGCAAAGGACTAGTAGTTCTGGAATTTTCTTAATTCTCAATTTCTTTATGTCAGTTAGTAATGGTTCCTCCTCCGCCATTAAGTACTCCATGTTCTTGCAGCCTTCGATTTCACAACGATACAACTCACTCTTATGCAGTAAGCGTGTGAAATGCCACAAGCTACTTATTTGACAATCACGTATGACGAGCGACCGGGTGGTATCGGGGAGCAGTAACGGGTTTTCTTCACCAATAAGATCGCAGCCACAAATCTCAACACAGGAGGACTCAACCGAAGGTAAAAAAGACGTACCGACAGAAAGAGAGAATCTTTTCATCATTTGCCACTTGTTCGATTTGGCGTGCTGAAGGAAATCGGAAAATTCTTGGAATTGAATATTCAAAATAGCCAGTCGAGGGGCGTTCAGAATCTCTTCAATTCCGGCTCCTTCCCCTGTCTTTGAAGACAACTTCCATCTGCTGTAATCCATTGTCAACTCTTCCAGATGAGAGAGCCTAGGTATAATACCAGCTGCAAATATACGTAACTCTTTAGTCCAATCGAGGTCAAGGCGTTGAAGATAAACCATTACTTCCACTCCTGATGGCAGCTCTCGAATTTTGGTGTAGGAAAGGTCCAACACCCTCAATTCTTCAAGTTTTTCCAATGATGACACCTCCTCTAGATCTCTACACCTGTTTAATATCAATGCACGGAGGTTATTCAAGTTAGAAACAGAATTTGGCAATGACTTTATCTTTGTGGAAGAGAGGTTAAGAACTCGGAGGCTGCACATGTGGTTAAAATAAGAATCAGGGGAGATCTTCCGTAGAGGGTTCCTTTGAAGAAGCAAGGTTAAGAGATGTTGACAGTTGAGTTTACCATACAATACTTCTATGTCATTATACATCAAAGAGATCCTCATAGCATCTTCTGACAACTCTGGCAACTCGGTTGGAAAATCCTTTAATTGCCGACCTGCATAGATCACGGATCGTGGATTCTCTGCTCTTGTAATGTCGATTGCCATATCCCTGAGTAAATCATGCATTTTGACACGTATTGCATATCCAGGATATTTGCATTTCTCCAACATTGAAACTTTTATGAGTCGATCCAAAATGGTATGCCCTTTATTGATGTCATCTTCTCTGGTCCCCCTTCTGTCTATTAAACCCTCACAAATCCAATTGTCAATCAGCTCATTAACAAAGATCTCGTGGTCTTCAGGATACAATGAGCATAACAAGAAACAAGATTGGAGTACTGTGTCACGCAATTGAGTATAACTGAACTTTAGTGGTACGAGGACCTTGTCAATATCCTTGAATTCTCCATTTGCTTCTTTTAGATCTTTCAAAGCATCCTTCCATACTGCGGCACTATCAACACCACACATAGATCCTCCAACTGTTTTAATTGCCAATGGCAAATTGCAACACTCCTTAGCAACATCCTTTGCAAGGTTTTCTATATCTTTAGAGAGGATTACACCACCCACAGTCACAATATCCTTGAAGAATTCCCATGATTCTTTTTCAGAAAGAACTCGAACTTCAATTGCATGTGCTTGCATCCGTCCACATACTCCTTTGTCACGGGTAGTGAGAACTAACTTACAACCATTTTCTTTACATGGAAAAGGAATTCCAACCTCATCCAGACGAAATGAATCCCACATATCATCAAGGATGAGCAGAAACTTTTTTCGCCGCTTCAAAGCAATAAATATCTTTTTTCCTGCATCATCATCATCATCTTCTTTCATGTCTATATCCAACTGCTTTGCAATTTTTCGTTGTAGCTTGTTCACATCTACATCTTTAGAAACAGTTATCCATATAACACAATCAAAATGCTTGGATTCAATGAGATGGTTGTTAATGTTTCTCATGATTGTTGTCTTTCCAACTCCTCCCATACCATGCACTCCAATTATTCTTTTCTCCGTGCCCAATATGCAATTCAAAATATCTTGCCGTGTTAAATCCGCTGTTTTACCCACTATAGGCATCGTAGGTAATGCATTAGTTGCTAGTGGTAGTGGTTCAATAGTGACACCATTTTCAAAACTGCCATCTGTAATTAGTTTGTCCATTTGACCAATCAATTCCGACGACTTCTTGCTAATCTTCCGACGCCTGTAGTAATTTGGAAAAAGTCCTTTCCAACATTTTTTTTGTTCTTCAAAGTTCTTTTGTGTATCACTTACTTTCCCTTTGATAGATTCCACTTCTTGTAGCCAATTACTCACTTCATTCAAAGCACTCCTACCTTGCAACTTGTCACACTCTACCCTGCTCATAATGTCATCATTTTTAGCAGTCAATGCACGGATCCTACTTTCCAAAGCCTCCATATTTTGCTTTAATTGTTTTTGGTGATCGATTTGTCTTGAAAAACAAAACCATAAGGCCTTCACACCTTCACTAGCAGCACCATCTAGTGACACTACAAAGTAGAAAGGAAAATGATAGTAAATAGAGAAACTGAGAAAAATACAATATAATAAAATAGAAAACACAAATAAAAGAGAAATAAGAAATAATTGTTATGCTAACTAAGAAACCAACATATATATTTTATGTTAATCTATTATGAAAATTCTTAGATGGGCAACTGGTTGTATGGATTTTCAAGTATATCTTTGCAAGCATGAAAGTCAAATACTGCTATAAATTGAAATACTAACTATGTGATACAATTGGACTGTCATAGTCCTAATTAGAGAGAGAAACTATATATAAAAGTACTTAGGAGTTGGATTGGGATACTTCATCGAGAAGGAGATTCAGGATTTATTATTTACCATCATCATCATTGTTGTTTTTTTATTATTATTAGATTTAATAATATTTATTGGGCACGGGATCTCAGGCTAACTTATTAACTTTCACAAATCTGCAATTTATTTTAACAAGGGGGGGCTGCCAAAAAAGATGCAAAAGTATTGCCTCGATCCTTGGCATGAAAATTATGGATAAAAATGAAAAACATTGGGAATCCCTTGACCATTAGAAAAAATAGATACTTGAGTTTCGAAGCTCTCACAAACAAAATCAAAAGTAGACTAAGCTCGTGGCAAATTCCATTGCTATCAGAAGCTGACAGAAACACCCTAATCAAGTCAGTGGCCTCAGCAATTCTCTTCTATAACATATCTGTTCTCTGTCTCCCAAATAGAATTGTGGATTCTATTGATAAATGTCTAAGATCCTTTTGGTGGGGGGAGAGTGAGCGGAAAAGAGAACTTTGTACCATTAAATGGGCTGAATTATGTAAACCCATTTCCAAGGGGGGTCTAGGAATTAGAGACACCGAAAGTAATAACCTAGCCCTCTTAGCCAATGTCTGACCAATGAAAACCTCCTCTGCTCAGATTCTTAAGGCTAAATATTGTCCCAGAAGCAACGTTTCAGAAGCTAAATTCATGAAAGGTTATTCCTGGTTATGGAAGGGTTTTGTTGAGGGGGTTAATTTTATAAATGTAAAGGTTGGATAGATAATTAGTAATGGAGAGAATACATCTGTCTGTAAACATGGATTGAGAAATCCTTATTCCTCTATGATTAACCTAGGTCTCAAAGTAAAAGATTTTTGGACCGCATATAAGATATGGGATACTAATGCTCTTAAGGACTATTTTGACAACCCTATAGATATTGAGAATATCGGTAAAATTTATCTCTCTAGATCCCTCTCTAACGATGAGAAAGCTTGGCCACTTTCCAAGAATGGTCGGCTTACTACTAAATCTGCGTATAGATTAATCAGCAGTAGAAATCATGTCAGCCTCATTTTAATGGTAAATTAGAAAGCTTTGTGGAGGCTTCCTCTCACCCAAAGGGTTCCTCTATTTGGTTGGAAATGTCTCATAAATGTTGTCCCGGTAAGAGTCATTTTAAAATTGAAAATTATGTCTATAGATGATAAATGTCCTATATGTGAGAAAGAAGAGGATTCAGTTGGGCATGCCCTCATGTGAATTTACCAGAGCAAGTTGGTTTGGATCACAGTTGGGCCTTTTTTCATATACTTTCTACCCTATGGACTTAATAGAATGGTGGTAGAACTCATGTGAGCATGGCCAACCGACCCTTTCTCTCAGGGATGTTAACTTAAAAATGTGGATCTTTTCTATGTGCTGGACCATTTGGAAAGCTAGGAATGACTTCTTTCTTAGAGGTCAACTATTAAATCCCTCTAAGATCATAGGATCAACCCATAAGATGCTTCAGGATCCCTCCTACCATTATTCGCAGCTTTTCTTAAGAAAAGATGGGGATTAATCTTCGGTCCCTAGAACGATCTCTAACAAAGATGATATTATAATCTTTACAGATGCAGCCTCTAAACTAAGGAGGGCTATGCATCCTTTGGCTACATCATGAAGTTAAATGGTGACATTATGGATGCAGGAGCTATCCAAGGGCCCAAAGTAAGCTTTGCAAAGGAGGCCAAAGCCAGGGCGGTCTTAGGCACATTGGATAAGGCAAGGAAAAACGGCTTTGTCAGGCTTCATATTCTGATGGATGCAAAAGAATGGTGCAAGTGTTGAAGGGAGAATACGATTGGTCCATAAATCCAATTATTTTGGACATCAGAGCATTGACTACCTTTTTTTGTGGACATTGAATATATTCCTAGGGCTCTCAATGGCCAGGCACATAGGCTTGCCAAACTTCTTTATTCTATCATGTAGGATGTAGGTTTGGAGAGGGCTTCAAGTATCCTCTTGATTGGGAGCTAGACTGTCGTTAATTGGTCTTTTCTTCTCTTTTTTGTTGCTTGGTTTTCTTGATTTTTTTCGTAATGAATACTCCTTCTCTACCAGAAAATAATTATTTATTGGGCTTTCAACATGACCAATAATTAATTTATGTCACTTTTTTTATGGATCAATTTTAGGAGCCTTAGAAAAGTTCAAATAGCTTCACCAGGTATTTACCACCAACTTATCCAGATCAACGAATAGGAGGGACGTAAGTAAAGGCATTCTTACTGGTAAGGAAGCTGTGAGTGGAAGGCATAAGCCCATAAGCTACTTGAAAGAAGCATACGACTATCACTTGGAGTGGCGTGGTAGTTGAAAGAAATTGAGGAGCAGTCAAAATGGTTCCTCCCAATATTGCCATACACCAGGAGAGGTCTCAGGCTAATGAAGAAACTCTAAGAAAACAAGCCAGTACTAGCAGAAGGAACAACTTTCAACGTATCAATTTAATGTGCCCATGAACTTCTTGCTATTAACTTATTATGTAATACAGAAGTTATAAAACCATCGTGCAAGAGCAGCAAGACCCTTTAAAGGCATGATCATTTATTTTTATTGAAATAACTGGTTAAATTAGGACATCACATTGTTAGGATCGTGATCGAGTGAGTTCCTTTTACATGATCATCATCTCCATCCAAGCCTTCTCCCATCAATCTAGGTCAGTATTATGAGTTCTACTTTTTTGTTTAGGTTAAAGTAGAACTCATACTAAAAAAATAGACACTTTTCATTTCAGCCTTCTCTGTTTATAACTGATTGGCAATCTGATGTTACGCTCCAGTAATAAGGCTTTAGATCAACACATGATGAAGTACCTAACCACGAAAGAGTTTTCTTGGGAAAGCAATTAAGTTTCATAACCAATTGCAGTACTGTTTATGGAAGAACTATAAAAATGATGTTCTAAATTACACATCCTAAGAGCATTACTAATTATATGATGTGCAAAATCAAGAACTCTTCAACATCTTATAAAGAAAATAGACTTAAGCAAGACCAAAAAAAAAAAAACACTAGAGAAATGGTATTCTTACTTATGTATGATAAACTGATGTTGACGAGAACTCTTTTCTATGATAAAAATCTTCAATTTGCAATTTTTGTGAATCCTAAGAAAAATTATAAAACAATCACAACAAGTTGAATATACAATTGTTGTAATCATTAATGAAGCAAAAGAATTCCTATGACTTACTAACTTTTAATGTTAAAAGATTCATAGTAGATAAAAAAAACAAACATATTTTTAAATGAAAACTAGCCCATCTTGTGAGGCCCACCAAATGCATGAAAATCAAGGGAGACAGGATGCACAAGTCACGATGTTGACTAGGGTGAGAGGAAAATTGTCTCGACTGGATCATCCAAGTGAATTTGATGTTTGTCTAACTACTTTAATGAAGTACCAAACCATTCCATTCAAAAAAAAATTCAAACAACTATATGGAATCCACCAAATCGTATAAAAGAATTAGAAGATATGATTGCCAGTGAATAATTCCAAGAACTAAAAGAACTGAAACGAGAATCTACAATTCAATTTCAATGATTATTTGCATGGTCACTGTTTATTTGATTATTAAGGATGCCAAAGACTAAAAATACAACATCTGCCACACCAATATATATACTCTTGATGCTGGATCTTTTATTGGTTTTCATTAAGAATGCAAATTTATTTTTATACTCAACATAGGTTTTACTACTCCCATAGAAGATTGTATTCTCATCCATGCATTCTTATGGATTTTACCTGGTATACTTAGTCTTTTGATCTGGAGGTTATGGTGTCTTCTTTAAAGTGCAGGTGAACATCGCATTCAAGGTTCGTCTCTTAGTTCCACAAGTTGTACAGATCTGGTGAATTCTTGGTAATTTTTTTGCTGATCATGAAGTGAAGATGATTTTCAACAAGAATGGATCCACAATACAATCACTAGCTTTTGGATGGACAGCACTGGGGCCATCATCTAAAAATGAAAACATGCTAGGTTAAAATGGCTTGAGTCATCATCCAATTTACCTTTCTTAAAGCTTTCATAGCTTTTATTATATAAGCTCATTTAATTTACCAAAGTAAAATGTTCTCCAGCAAACTTCTTTTGTTTTATGAATTGGGACGCTCACTCTATTTTTGCTTTTCTTAATAAACTCTTCTCACATAACAACAATTACTTTGATTTTGAAGTTGTTTATTTTACTCTTATTTCAAATTTTTTTCATTGGTTTTTAATCCTTTTGTTTTATATTCTGCAATGATAGGAAAGTTGAGGACCATTGATCAAGTCATGGAATATTTGTATCACAGATCAGTGGCAGAAGACCATGGTGAAACCACATATCCAAAGGTAGAAAACATCTGGATTTGTAAAATAAATTAGAATTATTGGAGATCAAATGAAAGCATGGGAAGCACCTATGTAATGAGGGAGGGAACCTAGAAATTTATGGCTTATAGTCCTTGGTGGATTTACCATGGGAAGCACCTATGTATAGCTTGATGATGGAATGTGACTTGAGTTGTGACCTCCCTCAATCTCCCATCAATCTAGGTCAGCATTATAAGTTTTATTTTTCCCTTAGCTTATAATTCATACTAAAAAATATAGAAACCTTTTTCATTTCATTTATTTATTTATTTATTTTTGTTTATAACTGATTGACAATCTGATGTTACCCTCCTGTAATAGGGCTTCAAATCAACACATGATGAAGTACCAATCCATGTGGGAGTTTTCTTGGGAAAACAATTAAGTTTCATAACCAATTGCAGTACTTTTGAAGAACTATAAAAATGATATTCAAAATTATATATTCTAAGAACATTAAAACTGTTAAACATCTTACAAAGAAAATAGATACTTAAGCGAGAAGAAAAAAAAAAAGGGAGATAGTATTCTTACTTGTGTATGATAAAGTGATGTTGACAAGAACTCTTTTCTATGATAAAAATCTTCAATCTGCAACTTTTGTGAATCCTAAGAAAAATATAAAACAATCACAACAGAACGAAGAAACAATTGTTGTAATGATTAATGAAGCAAAAGCATTCCTAAAACTTAACGACTTTTAAAAGTAAAAGAGATTAATAGTAGGGAAATATCAAAACATATTCTCAAGCCCAAACTAACCCATCTTGTGGGGCCCATCAGGTGCATGAAAAATCATGGGAGACAGAGGATGCAAAATTCTCGATGTTGACTAGGGTGAGACGAGAATTGTCTCCACCAAGTTCGATATGTGTTTAAATATTTTAATGAAGTACCAAACCATTACATTAGGATAAGAAAAATTCAAACAACTACATGGAATCCACCAAATCATGTAAAAAAGTAAAAATAATGTTTGGAAATGTGATGGTCCACTGAGTAAGCACTAGAATTAAAAAAATGAAACTGAAATCTACAATTGATTTAAATGATTATTTGGGATGGTAAATGTGTATCTGATTATCAAGGAAATAAAAGACTAAAAATACCAGTGCTGCCACGCTAATAATATACGAATGACAACATTCCGGCAACAATAATATACTCATGAAGATGGCTCATTTCTACTCCTGCAAAAGATTAAGTATTCTCATCTATGCATTCTCATCGATTTTACTTGGTATTCTTAGTCTTTTGATTTAGAGGTTGATGGTGTCTCCTTTAACATGTGGATGGACATTGCATCCAAGGTTCCTTTTTCAACTGACATGGCTCGTAGATCGAGTTCCAAAGTACCACCGACAAAGTGATTAATGCTCCACATGCGAGTTGTACAGATCTGGTGAACTGTGGTATTTTTTTGCTGATCGTGAGTGCAGGTGATTTGCAACAAGAGTGGACCCAAAATACACCCACCAACTTTTGGATCGATAGCACTGGGGTCATCACCTAAAAAGGAGAACCTATTGGTCCAACCATGAGAAGCTGCCCAAAAATGGCTTGGCTCACCATATTATTTAGCTTTCTTACCGTTTTCGTAGCTTTTAATATATAAGCTCATTTAACTGAGCAAGATAAAACTTTCTCCCCCAAGCCTTTTTTTGTTTCTTGAAATGGGTTGTTCACCCTATTTTAATTTTACTTCTCTTAATAAATTCTAGTTACAAAACAACAGTTACTTTGATTTTGAAGTTGTTTGTTTTACTCTAATTTCAAATTCTTCATTGGTTTTTAATCCTTTTTTTATATTCTTTCTTTTTTTATTCATAGTTTATATAAGTGCCTAAAAATTACGGACTTTGAACCAGGGATTGGGACCCCTGTCTTGAGTGGTTTGAATGAAGATTAACGTGGCTCCGGCTAGACCTGAAGAGGAAGAGAGGAAAACACGTCAGAGGACCCTGGCTGTAGGCAGCACAAGGCTCTCCGATGCTTACGTCAGTTCAGGAACTTAATAAGGGAGATGGAGAGAAAATTGCAGAGCAAGTGTATGCGTTATGGGTTGCGTACCTTAGAATGGAGATGGATATGCTATTTATAGAAGATGGGGGTGACTTGCATGGACGAGCCTCATGATGGGCTTCGCCACTTGAGTGGCCTTGTCCACTCAGCCCACATAGCATTAAATGCTAGCCTCACCTACCCATTCCTCATTAAATGCCAATCTTATCGGGCCAGGCGGTGGTTGACTTTTGGGCCAAGTCCCATCGGGCCTGGCCTGGAGCCATGCTTTGGGGGCGCACGTGTACCGTATAACGTCGTTTTGTCAGGAATGATGGATTGCATGGCACGCCTTAGCACGTGCCTCCGTCCTGTCAACAGTCCCATCAGCACCTGTCAAATCTGCCGTGCCAAGGTCGGTGTACAATGACCCGTGCTACCTGACCTCGGGGGTGCTCACCTCGGTGAGTGCCGCGGTCCGTCTTGGCCGAGGGGGGGCATGATTAAGCTGTCTTAAGACCAGGACTAGCTCTGATCTCGGCTTAGTGAAAACATCCCCACACAATTGCCCCCCAACTTTTGAGCTCTTAGAGTATCCCAACTCTTTGAGGTCGGAAGCTGACAAGGATTCGTAGAAGGATTGCCGAGATGTGGGATGCCGCGATGCCGCACTACCCCTGCGTCCGAATCCGGAGGAAGCCCAAACGGCTCATGGTTTTGAAATCCCATTACGGCTTTAGTTGCGGGCGCCTTATCTTTATCCGTTGTCGCTTCGGTGTCCGAGGCATTAAATGGCGCACGGAAATTAGGCTGGCGCTTACAAGTGCCTCCTTCGGTTTGGCTGACCCGTCTTTTCATGGCGGCGCGCGCAGCGAAAAGGCGCCATGATTAGGCGCTTTATTTTTTGCTATAAGTAGGGGAGGCACCCATTTCTTTTCTTCTTCCTTCCTTATCTTCATTTTCCAGAACTTTTTTCTTCTTTTTTGCTTTCGCCTCCCAGAGCTTTCTTCTTCTCTTTCTGCTTTCGTCTCCAGAACTCTCTTCTTCCCTCTCTGCTTTCGCCTCCCTGAACGAGAGAGACCGCTACAGAGATTTCCTAGAACTTTCACCGGAGGGAGGTGCTGTTAGGGTTTTGCTTTCACTGGCTAGACCATTGTTCTGCTTTTGGCCTTTCGTAAGTCTTCTTCCTTTCATTCCTGTTTCTTCCTGTGCTTAGGGCTCTGTCTAGGGGTTTTCCCTTGCTTCCAGCATATTCTTTTCTTCTTCTAGTTTTTTTATTTGAGAGATGGGTATTTACAGTCATTGGATAGAGTCTGAAAGGGGGTTAGCCGACCTTAGGGTTAAGTATAACATACCGGACGGGGTCCAAGTCATGACGGCCCCTCCTATTGTCCATGTCCATGTTCTTGGTGACTTCTATAACTTCTATAACGCTCGTTTTCCTCATTAACCACCGCATTTACTGTTATTTATGGTTTTCAGAATACGGAGTATCGGCGCAGATAACTATGAAGATCGTTCGGTACTCTCTCTAACTCAAAACTCACACGTCATGTCACAAAAAGCGCTCAGCTAGACTCAAAGAGCCGAGCTCAAAAAGATAAGGAAAGAGAGAAAAGGAAACACAAGTGCACAAGTAAAGAAGCTCCGCTTTTCATTAAATCTGAAGTGAATTACACTCAGAAGGAAAAGACAGAAAAATTACAAGAACACAGAACAAAAAAGCCTTCTCCACGAGTAAAGTCGACGAGACTGCCCCGAGGTCACGCTGGATCAGAGGCATGAGTAACAGCAGCAGCTCCAGTGTTATTCCCGATCTGTTCGGCAGCAGTCGCCCCACCGGCAGGAACAGCGACAGGAGGGACAGAGCTCGGCGTCGGAAGTGGAAACGGAGGGGGATCCCGGAAGGACGGATGATCCTCCTTGACCCCGGCCTCCTTCAGGCCAGCGCGCCATCCTTTCACCCAGGCCTTATCCCTCACAACGAGGACTCTTTCCTTGTAGTGAGCAGTGACCTGCGCCCTGGCGTCCTCAAAAGCAGCATCACACTCTGACTCGAGTCTCGCCTCGGCCTCGTCGGCCCTAGGGCTGCATAGAACCGGACCGCAGACCGGACCGAACCACAAAACCGGACCGGACCGGACCGGATTTGCGGTCTTAGTGGTCCAAATCCGGTCCGGACCTTTTGTGGTCCGGTCTGGACCGAACCGGACCGCATTTCTTAAAATAATAAAAAAAATTCATATAGATGAGCCCATGAGGCATGAGCCCAACATCCATTTATAAAACCCATCATTCATTCATTTGACATTTGCCCACTTTTTAGATGTGAGGTGAAAATGGAAAAAAAAAAAACAAAAAAAAAGTGAGAAAAAAATGAAAAAAAAATGGAAACCGGTCCGGACCACTTTAAGTGGTCCAACCGGATCGGCTTGGACCGGTCCGATCCTTCATTTTAGGCCTGACCGGAAATCCGGTTGATCACTCCTAGTCGGCCTTTTTGGATTCGACCCGAAGCTGGGCCGTAAATTCGTCTCCCAGTTTCGCGATGGAGGCCTCGAGTTCAGCCACCTTCTTCCTCTCTGCCTCGGCCTCGCCCTTCGCTCGCTCGAGCCCCACTGCGTACTCTCCTTCAGCCCTCACTAATTTCTGAGTGACAGCGTCTAGGGCTTCCTCGAGGCCGTTCTTCTCCACGGTCATCTCGGCAATATCAACGCTGTACTTGTACAGTCTGTCAGCCGCGACCATGGATTTCTGCACCTCCTGTTGAAGAAACAAGGCATTCAAGACGAGAGTAAAAACACACTGATATTAAACAACTGGACAAAAAATATATAGAGATTCGGATGGGCTTACCGTGAAATTCGACTGCAGCATCGATAGTATCAGCTTCTGATCACTATACATGTCCAGTTGGGCCATATCTCGAGCAAGGGCGTAGGCCCGCGCGAGCACCTCGAGGACGAGGGGATCGATCCTGTGGAGAACGCGATCGTCCATCGTCATCAGCCTCCCTGGCTCGAACTCGAAGCTCGGCTCCCACGGGCGTGGGCCATCGGATGGCGAAGCTGCAGCCGAACTGGGACCTGCCTCAGTTTCCGGCCTTTTCTACAGCCGAATCTCCTCTTACCCGACCTCAGCTGGGGGCGAACGTACCTCCAGTTCGGTAGGACTGGAAGGAGCAAGGATCTCTACCGCTGCAACAGGAGAAGCCGCCCGAACTCCCGGAGAAGGAACTTCGGGGGGATCCGGATTCGTAGGTGCTTAAGAAGCTTGGGCGCCCTCGACACCAAGTGCGAGAGTTTCGAGGTCCTCAAAAGATAGGCATCGGGCGTGCCGCATCTCTGAGTTCAGAGAGGAAGCTTGGGCGACCTGACGCGACCTACTTCCTGAGGCCTCGCGTGGCCTCAACCCTGATGTGGAAGCCTGGGCACCGGATGCGACTGTGATGTCGGTCGTCACCCGCGAAGGCCCTTCTTCGGTCTGGGCTCTAGGATCGACCTGTTCTCGCTCAGCTTCAGGGTCGGCTCCGCCTGAACCTTCTTCTCGGAGCAGCTCGATTGTGCCCCTTATGTATCCACGGTACTTCGGCTGGTACCCAAGCAGCGACCAGGCTGCCCTGCCGTCGTGACCGTTATACCGCTTAACCCGTCTAAGCCAAGTTTCGTTCCTCTCCCAGATGTATCGAGCAGCCCGTTTCCTCTCCTTAACAGCTGCATAGCAATCAGAGGCATCAGTGCGGTAAGATAGGAAAGGAAAAGGCATATGGGAAATACACAGAAGGAATATGGAATTTACTTGGAACAGTCCCGAAGTGGCGAGGACCTTGGTAGCCTCTATTGGTGTTAGCTACACCGAACTCCCAGTTACCCGAGACGTACAGGAGATCGTCCCCGGCATATTTACTTGAGTCCTCTAAGTAGCGAATGAAGCCCTCCCGACCTGGCTTGGCCCGGAGATAGTAGGCATCTCCAGACCTGCATATGTCGTAAACGTCCTCGATATCGAAGACGCCGAGGTCGATGCCCAGGACCTCGTTCAACTTGGCCGTGCCCATCACGATCTTGAAAACGTTGGGCAGCAACTGGCAGGGGCAGAGGCACCACTGACTGAGGCACCTCCTAAGAAGGGGGTGAAGGGGGAAACGAACCCCACCTTCTGTCACGACCACTAGGGGAAAAGGCATCCATCCACACGAGAAGTCGCGGGAGTTGAAGCCATTAGGGTCAGCCCCCTGACTCGGACATCAGCAGGGATCTTAAAGGTTGACCTAAAACCCTCAATCGCCGCCTCACTCTCTAACCAGTGACTGTAAATACCCATTCCTACCCAAATCCAAAAGCAAAGAAGAAGCCCTAGACCCAAAATCTACGGAAAGGGTAGAGGAAGGGGAACTTACGAAGGCAAGACCAAGATGCAGGTTAGCGAAGAACTCAATCTTGGCAGCACTCCTCTTCTCAGGCGAAGTTCTCTCACAGCAGTTTCGTCTTCTCTGGTTCAGAATGACAATAAAGAAGAAGGGAACTGTAATGACCCTAAAGAGCTTGACTTCGGCCAAAGGAGATGGGGATCCCGGCCGAAGGAGCCGGGACGGAAGTCGAAGCAGAGAAGGATCTCCTCTCGCACCCTACGCCCACCACGTCATCAGTCACGTAGCAGAGTAGGGGCGCGAGCCAGTGAGACAAATGCGACATCAGAGATCGCTGACAGAGCGGCATCTAGCGGCTGTAACCAAATCAGGGCAAGGTCCGAGGGTGGATCCGATGGGACCTCAACCGCCAAAGGCATCCAACATGATCTGGCCCAACATAACATGCATTAAATGCGATGTGGGCTGATCCGACTGGCATTAAATGCAATGTGGGCTGAATGGACCGCATTTATGAATTTGTGGGCTGATAAGGACTTCCCTATCAAATCATGGGACCCACTCCCAAATATCATCCAAGATATCCTCCAGAATTCTTTATAAATAGAACCCCATTCCACATGCAAGGTACGCAACCCAAATCAGAGAGCTGTTACTCTGCCTCTCTTCTTCCTCTCCTTCCTTCGTTCCAGTTCATATACTAACTTAGGCATCGGAGAGCTTTGCATCGCCCAGGACAGGGTCCTCTGACCGTTTGCTCTTCCCTTTCAGGCTTAGAGGTAGCAGATCATCTTCTTCATTTGGATAAGTCCTGTAAGGCACCCCATGATTGTGAGTCTTAGTTTTCTGCACTTACAGTTGACTTATTATTACCAAACTTTGCCGCTACATGTCATCTTAGCCAGGGAATTTCTAAACTTCATGCATATCTATTTTTTGGGGCGTAGCACATATAATTCTATTTTTTTAATTGTTGTGGGTGTGCGTTATGAAGTGTGAAACCTACGATCGACAAATAATAGCTCACATGAGAGATCCGAATTTTCTTCAAAGACACCATGTTATGATTTAAAGGTTTATCAATCCCATTCATAAGAGAGTGTATTTGGAGAAGCCTATGTTTAAACTGTTCAAGACTTCTCAACAATGGGCTCACATGTCTAGATCCACGTGTAAAGAACAAGGTCCAAGAATTATCGGAGTTGGCTCGTGATTCCTGACTCAATAGTCACCCCAATTTGAACAAGGGCCGAGAGAGTCCGGAGACTTTAGTATATATAAAACAAGATGTTGGAACGACATTCTCTCTCACCTCCTATTCCTTTTGTTTACTTCTAATGTTTATGTCTGTAATTTGTAAACATATTAATTGAATTAATTATCCTGAATACATATGGAGTAATGTATATTTATCTTTATAAATATTTAATTTAAATTTTAAATACTATATAATAAGAGAAATTTATGGAAAAATTCTCCGTAGGCAGCCGTTGCACGAAAAGGTACCCAGTAGTAATTTATGGGAAAATTCTCCGTAGGCAGTCGTTGCACGAAAAGGTACCCAGTAGTTTGGACAGTATAAACGGGTTCCGTCTAACCCTGTTGTGTTTTTTTTATTTAAATGAAGACGAATGACGCTAGCGTCATTCGTCTGTGACAGACACGAAAGCCACACCCACCTGAAGGCAAGGCGACTGTGTAGTAGATATGGGTCACTCACTGGTTCATCCACCAAAGCCAATGGTTACCTGGACTCCAAATCAGGCATCTTCCTTAATGGATGACGGACACGAAACCAACTCCGTTTGTCTTCTCGAATGACGGACCAGTTCAGCTTTGCTTGCGTTATTAACCCCAAGGTCTTCAGGCGCCTTCGCCACAGTGACTGCCTCGTCAACGACGGGGTCCTTTTTCGCATACAGTCTGATGTGCAATGGATCAAATTGAAGGAGGGCTGACAAGTGTGGATTTTGGGGGTCTTCTTGTGTCTAATGTGTGGTTGTAGATCAATGATCTAGATCTATTTAACTATGTGAGTTCCACTCACATGTACAACACATGGAAAAGATCTCCAGCTTAAAACTTGCATGGTTGACACTATGTGAAGCTCACTTCAAGACCTTTCATGGTGGACTTGGATGAGGAAGAGACGAGGAGCAACAGATGGGGAACGACGAGTGACGATAGCGTCACTGAATTTCATATCAAATGACGCTATCATCGCTACGGAAAACTACTAAAAAAAGAAGGAAAAATGGCGGGAGGAATACTTCTTTGTTGCGCGAGTTCAATAAAATCCTCTTATAATAATTTAAATGTAAAATGCGTCTCATGAGTGACCACATTGACTCCCATGAGTTTTTTTTTTTTTTTTTTTATTGAGTTGGGCGAGTTTAGCATTTTCTAATCTTAGTGCAGAGTAGAGCGAATATGGATAAAAATAAAAAAGGCCACCCCACTCCGTAACCCAAACTATATGCATCATGTAGAATAGAGTGTCTTCAGCATTTGAAAGTAAAACCATGAGGGCCCATATTAAACCTCAAGAGGATTCCATGTAATTCTGTAACTTTTGGGTATGACCCACTGAAGAAAAGAAGAGATCATACTGACGTCGGTCCTTGATAACTTTGGTTGATCGGTCTAACGGTAGAAGTCCCAGATTGTCAAACCAATAGCACAAAAAACTACGTATCATCAGATCAATCGATGGGAAAATCTAAGATCAACACTATAATGATAGAAAAGATGAGGATCGTTGATCAAGTGATGGAATATCTCATATCACCGATCCGTGGCAGAAGATCAAATGGTGGAGAAGCCACATATCATTGATCCAATGGTAGAAACGATCTGGATTTATAAACAAAATTACAACTGTTCGAGATCAAATGAAAGCTTTCTTTGTATTGTAATTAATGGTCTAATATTTGATAAGACCCACTCTATGAAGATAGATCTAAACTTAGGATAGGATTAAATCTTGGAGTCTCCCATCACCCAGGTCTCTCTATCTATTGTTCTTGTCATTGATCTTAAATGAAGCATAACTGATCTTGATTAGATGTTGTAAACAGGTTTTAAATAAAATAATTCCATGGTCTCGCTACACATTGAGAAAGAGAGAGGAGACTACCATTGTACACCACCAATTAGAAATTTTCATTATTGAGTGATAAAGCTCAGTCCGTGCGGTACCAGTCCATTACACATAAAGAACCAGTGATCATTCCATGGAATGGTGATGGACTTGGAGAGTGTGTGTGAGAGGACTTATCTTATAAAAAAAAAATTGATCATATATCTGTGGAGATCCGTATTTTTGTACATCAAATGAGACATCAATATTAATTCATCCATCACCCTCTTAAATACTTATGGCATAAATTACCAAAAGAGTAAAAAAGAAATCTAAGATAGAGGGTAGAGCAAGAAGAGTTCTAGAAAGATCTTTGGACAATGAAACCAAGGAACTGACCTCAGGGGTGAAATAAAGATGCAGAGTTTGCAGTATCGATCAAAATGCAAAGAGCACCACCTGTTGCTAATCAAATAGCCATAGGGAAGAAGATGAATGACATATGTACGTGGCTCGGGGGTGGTGAAATAAAGTAGCCAAAGGCAGAAACTAGAAAGACTCCTCTTTTTTTTTATGTTTTTTTTAAGTCAAGGCCGGCGTGTGGGGGCCTGAGGGGCCATCACACCAGATTCTTTTACTGGATGGAATGGAAAGACCTGAGAAGTATCCAATGCGTTCTCCTGCTTTTAGTCTAGCCGTGTGGGGGCCGTGTGATGTAAGGCACTGAAAGGATGATCCATTTGATAGTCGGGTCCGTCTTTGCCTCTTCGTGCGAATGACCGACAAGATGAAGTGGGAAATGGCCAGAAGGACTAAGGAGCATGCCCATCCAAACCCATTAATTGGCATCAGAGGTTGGTACCGTGCATTTCTACCGGTTTAGATCTCTAAGTCACAGGTTAGATTGAAGTAGATCTAGGACTTTTCTTTGAGCCTGGGTCATCCTTCGTTTCTCGATCTGCAATATTAGGAAGAAGACATCTTCCACTGTGCACGCAAACCGACAGAGAAGTTTTAGTTTTTTTTTAAAACAACTCAAGTGCTCTGTCTCTTTTTTTGTTTTTAAATTACTCGTCATGTGGGTGTGCACAACACTTTAAGGGTGCATATAGAATTTCCTCGCTCTTTCTATTATGTTCTTTTTTCTTTCCGTCAAAAGAGATGAGAAGCACGCGCATGCTGTTTTCTTCTTCTCGGGACGCGTGCTAAAATGGATTGGAACACCACATCACTTTCGACCGCCAAAACTTGGCACCGCGATATCTTAAACATACGGCCTCCGATCGACAAACAATTTGGTTCTACGGAATCCTTGCAAGCATATCTACGTAGTTGCAGAAAGATGAAGACAATCTAATCGTTCAGAAAAAATTGTGATTTTTCTCTTTTAACAGTAAGTGGTATCTAAATGTTTTTTTTTTAATTCATTAATTATGTCTTCCAAATCAGAGTTGTATGATCTTGTTAAGACTGATATTTTTAACGGCAAGAACTTAGCCATATGGAAGCATTGGACGCATTGCTGCGCTTTGACGGATTAACATATTTGATTGAATCCGATCCAATCTCCAAATCCGCTGATGATGCCCCTAAGGAATATCATGATGTGTATGAATAACAGGTATTTGATAACAAATCAGGGAGGCATCTTCTTGTCGGATTCATATCCAGCGATTTGGTAAAACAGTTTGAGCAATTTAACACTGCTAAAGAAATATATGACTATGTTATGGACAAATATGATGAAACCTTCAAATCTCACTTGATTGAGGCATTCAACACATATGTTAACTATAAAATGCCAGAGGGATTATCTATAAGGGATCACATTGACAAAATGGCAGTCCGATATAATAACCTCCCAACCTTGAGAAAGGAAATGGACGAGGATTTTCAAATCATGTACTTGTTGATGAGTCTTCCACCTTTGTAAGAGAATGTGTCTCAGACACCCTCAATGAGGTTGAAGCTAAATTGCTTGTTGAAGGACAAAGACATGATACCCGCGGTGTAACACCTTCAAACTTTGTCATGATTGCTAAAACTAAGAATAAAAACTGTGCGTTAACCGTCAATGTGAAAAATAAAAGGAAATTCAAAGGCAATAAAAAACAGAAATAGCCTAAGAATGGTGTTTGCTTTAACTGTGGGAAGCCTGGATACTTTAGTTCTCAATGCAAAAAGAAAAGGGGTGAGAGTAGCCAGCAAGTTAAAGTGACTAAAGATCATGGTGATTATGTTGAAATGGTCACAGAGTCCATGATGGTGGACACCAATGACAAAAATTGGTGGATTGATTTAGGAGCCACCAGGCACATATCAAGAACCAATGCTGGTTTTGTCAAATTAAAAGAGATGAAACCGGGAGATCATAGTATTTACATGGGGAATGAAACATTCAGTGATGTGTTGGGTGTAGGTAAAGTCAAACTTCCCTACCAACTGAAAAATCCATATATCTCTTCGATGTTTTCTTTGCTCCAACTAAGAGGAGGAGCGACAGCTCTGTAAGCCAGTTGGCTATGAATGGATTCGAAATCAAATTTAAAGATAAGGAGGTTACAATTGGCATGCGCAGGTCAAATTTTAGTCAATGGTTTTCTTTCTAATAAATTATATTTGTTGGACACTCTTAATGATGAAATAAAATCTAATTCCCATTATTCTCTGTGTGTGTGAATGTGTGCATGGATTATTTTTTGGCATTGTTATGGCATATTAACAAAAACAGAATAAGTAGAATGGTTAGGGACTGACTATTACCAGATTTAGGTAAAGTGTAGTACCCTATATATGAATCATGTCTAAGTAAAAAAATGGTCAAGAAATAAGAAATATTAACTATAATTCATTCTGATATTTGTGGACCCTTGAATGTCCAAAATAGAATGGGGGAGGACTATTTTATCACATTTATTGATAATTACAGCAAATATGGTTATGTGTATTTGATTAAACACAAACATGAGACCTTAAAAATATTTCAAATATATAACGGATCCATCAGATGCAGTGGAGTTGCAGTATCGATCAAAATGCAAAGAGCACGACCTGTTTCAGGTAGCCAAAGGGTGGAAGATGGATGCCATCATATGTGGGGTCGAGAAATAAAGAAGCCGAAGGGAGAAAATAGAAAGATTTTTTTTTTTTTTTTTTTTTTTTTTTTTTTTTTTTTTTTTTTTTGAGTCAAGGTGTGTTGGGGGTCCTGAGGGGCCATCATACCAGATTCTTTTACTAGATGGAATGGAAAGACCTGCGAAGTATCCAATGCATGCTCCTGCTGTTAGTCTAGCCGTGTGGGGGCCGTGTGATGTAAGGCACTGAAAGGATGATCCATTTGTGATAGTCATATCCGTCTTTGCCTCTTTGGTCGAATGACCGACAAGATGAAGTGGGAAATGGCCTGGAAGGACTATAAGTAAATGAGCATCCAACAGACAAAATCGAGAAAATGAGCGGTGGAAAGCGGTGGGGACAAACAGCTGTAAAAGAAGGAAGATGGCCGGGGAGGAATCGAGGACAGCACAGGAAAGTACATAAAAAAATAATACTTCAATTTCACTCGCTGATAGGGAAGTCGGATGGGGGCAGGCCGGGCCCGTGAACGGCACAACCCACGAGTCATGGCCCTTGGCCGAGGGAACCGGCATGGCCGGCCCGTTGCACGACACGCTATGGACCGATCTATCCACAACAACTAGGTTCATATAAATTGTCTATTTTACCTCTCCCCAACAGCCACAAAAAGGTCATATAAATGGTATTTGTATCTTTTTAAATTTTACAAAGTCTATAAATAATTTAACCCCACTCTCTAGCTGTATCTCAAAGCATTCAACTCTTTCACCCTCTCTAAGAAGTTTTTGGAGGGCCAAAGATCAAGCCATCAAGAGACAAGATTAAAAGGACCTTAAAAATCTGGAGGTATTTATATCATTTAAGTTTGAGATACCGTATTTATAAGTTTATAATATATTATATTAACTCTCATTTTCTCCCCTTTTTTATATTAATTATCACAAAAAGAAGGCTATTACTATTATTATTTTTTAATTTATATTTGAAAATATAACTAGATGATCTTCTATAAGAGTTCCCACAAAATCTTTTTCCTTTAATTTAGAGGGAGAAGAGGATTTTATTGAATTAGATTATGAAGTACGTGTTTTACCACCCCCCTCCACTAGTAGTTCCCGTAGAGCATCCACGAGGAATAGAACTTCAATAGTTTAAGATATATATAATATGTTTGAATTTGTTGAAGAATGAAAGAATGTCCAAAAGGCAAAATGCAAATTTTATGGTCATATTTACAGTGCCGAATCAAAAGCAGGTACCGGGCATTTTTTAAGATATAGGTACAAATATTTAGCCTTACATAAGCCGGCGAATGCAAGGGGCAAGGGGTGGTTCATAGACCCAAATTTCTACTACTGCCAGTAGTGATAGTAGTTTGGGGCTTTTTTTTCTTTTAATGCACAAAATGCTAGACAACATATTGTTAAAATAATTGTATTATCCAAATTACCATTTTCTTTTGCTGAATATGAGTTTTTTAAATAATTGGTTCAAAAATACCTTCAACCACAATTCCACAGTATTTCAAGAAATACAGCTAGAAGAATGGGTCATTTCTTTCAGCTAAACGTTTTATACATTAATCAATCTGATCACGAGAACAACTTTTGTTTGGAGTAGAAATTTCCTAACTGATTGAACAAGATTGGGCAGAGTGATAAGACACAGAATTCTACTAGTCCCACCCTCAAACGAGGCCAACACAAGGCCAAGAAAATTCAATCCCTATAGATTGGGCCACTTCAACATGTGATGATCAGCCGCATTTTTGCTGTTTGGGGTTGGTTCACATTTTCCTCCCCCTTTTTTCATGTGATCATGCCAAAGGCGAGGCTAAATCTAATTCGATCATAATCAAATGAAGCCTTATACATCCCTAGAAGGGCATTTTTTTATAAAAAATTCCAAATGCTCAAAATGAATATAAATGCACTCAAAAATGACTAGTGATCAATAGTAGATTAATTATGTGTAAAACATGCAATTTTAATTTCTTTGTTCTTCGATCATGTATATTTTTAAGGATAATTTAAAGGTGATAGATCATCCGATTCGCATCCAGTGCTGATAAGAAAAAAAATTTCGGGAGCTCCCATTCTTCCTGCCAGAGATCGATCCATGGCTGGGTGGTTTCCAGTTTAATCTCCTGGCCACAAGGCCAACTCAACAAAAAAAAAATCTTTAAAAATTTATTGACCTCCTTTTTTTTTTTTTTGCATCAGATTACATAGGAGTTGAATGCATAGAAATTTACAGTCAAATGAGCTCCGTCTAATAGTTATTAAAAAGTTGAGGTGTAATTATAAATGATATCAGGTAAAGGGTGAAGGATATAAAGTAGCAATGCAGATGTGCCTCGACTTTCTTAAGATTTAAATTACTAGGGTGATGTTTATGTGCTCCTTTCCATCTTCCATTGGTTCTATTGCCATTAAAGGGGTCATTTCTTAATATTCACCTTTGGTTCTTCAATTTTTAAATTTGTCTAATAACTGCATATGTATTCTATGCAAACCCTAAGCCCTACAGTCCATGAAGCTCAAATGAATTAATTACAATATACAGGTAATCCACATTAGGTCTAATCTATCCACCAATCACACCATATGATGTATTCAATCAATAAATTCCAATTACCGTTTGTCATTTATCATTTACGCTATAAAAATGGGATTTACATATGTAAAATTTGCTATGTGAAGTTTCTACCTGTAAAATTCACACTAAAATCATACATATGTAAGATTTCCATGTGAAACACATTACCGTCTTTCCTTTGGACCACCATTTAGATGAGCAATTGTTGAACAGATAGGATTACATATCAAAATCTTTCATTATCTCGACAACCTGCAAATATCTAAGATATAAAACTAAACAGTTTTGAAGTATAATGGATCATTCTAGAATTTGAATGGTTCAGCTTAAATCTGGAGCCCACAAAAGTTCTAAAAAATTAAAAGACGGTCGAAGGTTTTTGCAATTGCGATCTGTCAGATAGTCACCCGTACAACACTCTTTCTAGCTATAGAGGTTTCTAACACTATCACAATTTTTTATGTGCATAAATTTTCATATACAAAATGCCTCAATTTATATACCATTTTCATAACTCATTCCGTATGTGATAGATAAATGGGGGAAAACAAATGCGATCGTGTATAATCTTAGGCATGTGCATCACTTATAGGGGTCCAGATTGAATGAAACAGTATCTCGACTCCATTTACAGATGTAAATGGGTGCAAACAAATTAACCGTTAATTTATACTTGTTCAAAAGTAAAACTTGAGAAACGTTTCGTGCATCCCGATATATTTCCTATTGGCGGGCTCCCGATTCATCCAGCGGGCTTGCACCTTACATATCTCTTATTGGGTTGGGCTGGATTCAAAGTTGAATGGCCATGTTGGGATTCCAGTTAGGCCCATTGTCATATCGAAGACTAATGTTCTTTACAATTCGATGATCCCATCCATGGCCCAACCGTATCCATAAGAATTGTGGTGATCCCATCCATGGCCCAACCGTATCCATAAGAATTTTTTGGTGCTCATGTGCCAGGATAAGGCATATCCAGGGATAGCCCATCTTTAGAAACACAGGTCCGTACCCAACTCAAGCCCGACTTAAGTGCCAGGCCTCACCTGAGGCAACCCATGAGGCCGAGCCAAGCCTGGCTTTTGATCGGACCGGGCTTTGGGCTTTCGATTGCCATCTCTCTGTCTCTCTCTCTCTCTCTCCCTCTCTCTCTTCTGCTTCGTTGGGTTAGGGTTTTGGGCTTTTTGCTGCCACTCCCAACGCCCAAATTACAGAGTCTCAGGTAACATGCTCTCTCTCTCTCTCTCTCTAAAAATCAAATCAGCGTCCTCCTTTGCAACTAACATCTACGTATTAGATTCCAGGGTCTCCAATTACATTGGAAAAAAGAGGGCCCCTTCCAATTATTAGCATGAGATCTTCTCTTCTTCTCTAAAATGCTACAGATGAGTCTGATTACAGACAGATACCCCCATCAATCTCTACTGTAGCAGGAGATTTCATCATCTTGGTAGGGTTTGATACCTGTTGGTGGGCGTTGTATGTAACGCTAACTTTAATTATGCATATCAAGTTTATGTTATAATGCTTCCAAGATGCATTGATAAAACATATGATGTGATTTGTTTTGTTTTGTGTAGGAATTAGCTAGGGAATTGGGGATTACAAACCAACACTGTAATGTTAGCAATAAATGGATTCGTTAGACGCGTTTCAGGTGCATATGTAATCAATACATATGTTTTTGATTGATATCGCTTGTGAACGAACAAACGGACCCATAGTTTGATTTGGACATTGGGTTGTTGGCTTATTTTCAGTTTACTAACTAAATCTCAAGAAAATCATGAGTTTTGAATTTGTGATGATGTGAGACAAAGGGTAATACATTAAAATCTCTTCTCTCTTATTGCAATATTGAGTGTTGAATTTGTCACTTGTTTCATCATTATTATTGAATCAAAGCCTTGTCCAATTTATCTGGGGTCATCTTATTAGTACTTAGTTACGATGATGTCATATTTTGATGCTTGTTTTCCAACTGGACCTATTAACTAGAGCAACACTTTTAGCGCTCTGTATCTGTTCCAAGTTTCAAAACCTTCATCCTATGCTCTGTATCTCATTTTTGTATTTTTATTTTTTCCTTTCCATACACGTCCTAATTAGAACAGTTATGGTTCTCTGAGAAACAATATATGAGCCAAAAATATGTTAGTAACTGAAGTTTTTTTTTTCCTGAAAAGCCTTGCATGTTGGTGGTATACACAGGCACTTTTATCAGCCATTCCAACTAAAGTATCGGTTGATATCTCAATCCTTATTAATCTATATTTAGGAAACAAAGAAGACTTATTGATATAGTGGCAATTAGTTTCAGTTTGCTGATATATAGTGGTTTTAAGGCTTGATCTACATGAACTGATATATGTATACATACATACAAATTTGTATAAATCATAAACATTGATCTCTTTTCTGCCTTTTTGATTTGGATCACTGATCAGTTTCTTATTAATTGTACACGCAGGAGGATTTGGTATAGAGATGTGTCTGAAGTGCTGAAGTTAAAGATTAAAATCCTTGCAAATTATCTCCTCTTGTATAACCTTTCATTCCATTTCCATGAGAAAAGCTACACTTAGAAGGATTCTCTCTTCTTCTTCTTCTTCTTATATAATCCCTCGATTTCTAGAAATCCCTTCCCTCCTCTTAACAGCCATGGTGGATCCCTGCCCTCTCCATTGACAGCATCAAGACCCTCCTCTGTCTTTGTCAATCCCTCTATCCAGGAATGTAACTACTTTTCTCCCTCCTCCTGAATGGATAGAACCCTTCATTGATATCTCTGATCTCACAATTCAAAACCCTAGAAATCTCCAACCATCCCCATGGATCGATCGCATCACCAACCTATTGCAAGATTCTCCGACAATGGAATCTGATCTCAACAGCTTCTGTCATAGATTTCTCATCCGGCTGTCACCCAACTTTATCGCTCATGTTCTTGGATCTACCCATCTCTCAAAAACACCTAAAGTTGCAGTTCGATTCTTTCGATGGGCCGAGAAGCAAAAAGGTTATACTCACAAGCTTGAATCTTATGTTTTTCTGATTGATCTCATATCATCATCAGCCCAAGATTCAGAGGTTATCCGAACATTGGTTACCGAAATCAGGGATAGGGGATTTGTAATGACATCTTCTACATCAAACTCTTTAATTCGAAGCTTGGGGGTTATGGGGATGGTGGAAGAATTATTGTGGGTGTGGCGTTGGATGAAAGAGAATGGAATTGAGCCGAGCCTATATACTTACAACTTCCTGATGGATGGGTTAGTGAATTCGATGTTTGTTGATTCTGCTGAGCAGGTTTTTGAGGCTATGGAAGCTGGGAAAATCCAACCGGATATCGTGACTTACAATATATTGATTAAGGGTTATTGTAAGCTGGGAAAAACTCAAAAGGCAATGGATAGATTTAGAGAGATGGAGTCGAAGAATGTCCATCCGGATAAAATAACTTATTTAACTTTGATTCAGTCTTTTTATTCAGATGGAGATTTCGATGCGTGTTTGGGTCTTTATAATGAAATGGAGGAAAAGGGCGTGGAAATACCATCTCATGCTTACAGTTTGGTGATTGGTGGGCTTTGTAGAGATGGGAAAGTGATTGAAGGATATGCTGTTTATGAGAGTATGGGTAGGAGGGGTTGTAAAGCCAATGTGGCGATTTACACGGCACTGATTGACTCGTTTGCAAAAGGAGGTGATGTGGAGGAGGCGATGAAGCTTTTTGAGAAGATGAAAGACGAGGGATTGGAGCCAGATGAGGTCACCTTTAGTGTTGTTGTAAATGGGTTGTGTAAGGCTGGGAAAATGGAGAAAGCTATGGAGTGTTTCAAATTTTGTAGAGAAAATGGAGTGCCGATTAATGCTGTGTTATATTGTAGTCTTATTAATGGCCTTGGAAAGGGTGGAATGGTGGACGAGGCGGAAAGGCTTTTCGAAGAGATGGAAGAGAAGGATGTGTAAGGGATTCATACTGCTACAATGCACTAATCGATGCCTTTGCAAAAGCAGGAAGGATCGACAGTGCATTGGCACTCTTCAAGAGAATGGAGGATGAAGGTTGTGATCAAACAGTTTACACATACACCATACTTATTGATGGCTTGTTCAAAAAACATAAAAATGAGGAGGCATTGAAGTTTTGGGAAACTATGATTGATAAGGGGATCACTCCCACTCCTGCTTCTTTCAGAGCTCTTTCTATGGGGCTTTGTCTTTCAGGAAAGGTTGCGAGGGCTTGCAAGATACTGGATGATCTGGCTCCAATGGGAATTCTTCCAGACTCGGCTTTTGAAGATATGATTAATGTATTGTGTAAAGCAGGTCGTGTGAAGGAGGCTTGCAAGTTGGCAGATGGAATCATTGATAGAGGCCGCGAGATACCTGGAAGGGTTCGGACAGTTCTAATCAATGCCTTGAGGAAAGCAGGTAATGCTGATTTAGCGATCAAGTTACTGCATAGTAAGATTGGTATAGGATACACTAGGTGGGGTAGTGTCAAAAAGCGTGTGAAGTTTCGAAAACTTTTAGACAGCTGAGTCTTGTTTTGGGTATCAAAACTATAGGCTAAGTGTGTGAATTATCATCATTGCCAACCAATATTTATCTTAACAAAATCAGAATTACTGAGCTTCTACAATTTGGTGGAATTTTGATCTTTCCACATTGGGAGGCTTTAATAATTGTTACAGGGGAGTCTACCCCATATTTGCTGAAGCTCAACTTCGGTGCAACTGCATGCCTTTTTCCTAAGAGCCTGAGGGCTGGTGATAACTGGATGTCTAAAAGTTTCAAAAACTTTGACAGTTGAGTCTTGTTCATGGGTTTCAGGACTTAAGGCTAAGTGTCTGAATTACCTTCAATGCCAACTAGTATTAATCTCGATATCAGAATCACTGAACTTCTATGGTGGATTTTTTATCTTTCCGCACTTGTTGGCTTTCATAGTTGATAGAGGGGAGTCTACCCCTTTCTGGCTCAAGGTCAACTTTGATAGCAACTGCATGTCTTTTCCTATGATGGAGAGAGAGAGAGCCTGAGGGCTGGTGGCCTAGATAGAATCAATTATTCTTGCTTTTGTTTAGATTTAGTTGAAATGGAGACTACAGATGAGGTGGATGTCATGCTATAAAACCAAGCTCATTGACAATGTGGATTGAAAGAGAGGCTCTATGGCTCAAATGGGGACCCTCAATATCAGCTTATTTCCTCCAAACTCTATAATAAAAAACAAGCCAATGAGAATGCTGGTAAAACTTGCAAAAGTTTTTGCTATAATTATAGCTTATTTATGACTTGGAGGGTATGCCTACTGTAATGTATTCTGTACTTGTATCCAATTTTAATAAGACTCTATTTAACATGGACCAATTGTGGAGGCCTTGTGAGATTTGATTTCATGTTTTTTTTTTAAAAAAAGGTGCTTGTAAGGACCTTACGCCTCACTGTGCTAACCACTTGTCCCAAAACGGATTGGTGATGGGAAACGGCAACACAATGGCTTTAAGACCGAGGGGGTATGACCGGTCATGCACATCGTTGAACGGGCTAATGCTGTTTGACGCCGTCTCCCAGCACTGGATTTCTGTGCCCATATGCTAATAGTGCTTTTTTCTCCACCAGTAGAAGGGGATTTTTGTTATATCAAACAAAATTTGTGCAGTGTGACCACCTTCTTTGAAATTGAATGGCTACCTTTGGGTCATGAACTGAAATGTCGTTCTCATTAAAGTGATATTGGGCTCCTGGCCAATTGAAGGCTGGTCAGAGATCCAATACTTTTTCATTCATGAAAGATAAGCCACAATATACAAGTTTGCTCAACAGTCGAGGAAAAAAAATGCA
The DNA here is from genome assembly GCA_012931725.1 of Litsea cubeba. Lineage (NCBI taxonomy): Eukaryota > Viridiplantae > Streptophyta > Magnoliopsida > Laurales > Lauraceae > Litsea > Litsea cubeba. The sequence goes on from CM022951.1 coordinate 4,371,287, forward strand.
TTTTTTACCCAAAAACAAAAAGAAAAAAAATGCAATGGCCAGATCCATTATATGTCATTGGAGAATAAGTTTGATGTGGTGCAGCTAATCCATGTCAAATGGTGTATGTATAAGCAATGTAAGCATGTGCCGCTATGGCCTATTGGCTATTGCCACTTCGGTGCATGTTACAAGGATTGGAAGTCTACGCAGGCATTTGTCTGTTTAGGACTTGTCTTACATGACTACTATTGTTAATACTTTGAATAATAACTTGGTAATTTTTCCCTTTTAGTCTCTCAATCCTAATGGTTAGATTAGAAAAGGTAGAAGAGCATTTTAAGAATTAATCTTTACAGAAGTGGATAATATATGGAAAAAAAAAAAAGAGACAAGAAAATCGGATTCAACCAATTTCGAATCCCATTTTCTTGCTGGAAAGACAGTTTTTCAATTGCACCTCCCCTACCACCCAAACCTACTCTTCAGAATCTAAAGCAACACTTCAAACAGATTTTTGATGCATGAAGAATACAAATGATACCAATTCTGGTCAAATAGACAATGAAAAGCACTGATTAAACCTAAACAACAGAAAGGCAGAGACGATTACACTTCATTAAAACAACTCCTACCGACATTCAACATCATATGACCCTTATATAACTTCAAACTCATCAACAAAAGGAAGCCTTACACATTCAAAAGGGGCCAATAAAACCCATTGAATGATATAAGCATAAGAAAATCATTGTACCAACTTGTGCTGTGTGCGAAAACAATTGAAAGCCCTAGGTTCAAAGCTAAAGCATCAAGTAACACGGGAGTGATCACAAAGATATCAGTTTAATACAAGATAGAACACATGCCTCTAGACCAATCTAGCAAACAACACCAAACCAGCAAAGATACTATAGAACTAGACTCTATTCTTCAAGACAAATTATACAGTACCTTTTTTGCAACAGCATCAGTCATTATGCACTTCGACAGGAAAATTATACCAGTCATTCGTGACAAATCCTTTTGGGATGTTCCTAGTCCGTCCTCTGCTTCAAGGCGCAGGCGAGGTATTCTAGCCATGAGAGTGCAGGCTCGGCCTTCTATGTCCTTTTGGACAGATTGTTGATTAGATGGGGGCAACCTTATTGATCAATTTGGTGACGGGGCAGTTTATGACCTTGGTATGGGCAGGTATGTCAGAGTTTCTTCATTTATTCATCATGATACCTGGCTTCTAAGTCCTTAGTCCTTACTCACAAAGAAGACACTATTCCACAGGTGAGCTTATTACCATTTGGAGGAGAATACAAACTGAAGTTTATCCAGTAGAACAATACCGAGATGAAGTTATTTGGACTTCAGAGGAGAATAACTCATTCTCTCTCAAATCTGCCTATCTTATGCTTACCAACCAGATTGGCTAATCTGTGTCCTGGATGTCATATATCTGGTTTAAGGGGTGCTTTCGTAAGAACTTTGTTTGTGCTTGGATGATGCTTCTTGGGTGTTTGAAGACCAAGGCATTTCTTTTGCAGCGAAACATTCAATGTGATTCCAATTGTGCTCTGTGTGTTGCTACTTGGGTGTCAGGTGAGCACTTAATTATTCATTGCCCATTCTCTTTGCATATTTGGAGAGTATTACTTCAGAAGCTTCGCCTTACTTCAATAGCTTGCAACAACTATATTGAGAAGATAGAATCTATCACCTTGAGGATTGATCAAAATCATAGAGATCTCCAAATTCTGGTGAGATTGGTTTTTTAGCATTTGTGTGGCACATATGGCAGGAAAGAAATGCTGAGATTTTCCGAGCTATAAGATTATGAGTTGGCAGGCTGTAAGCCTTCGAGTCCATAATCAACTTCGTAGTCGAATTATTTTTCTGGGCCTTAATCTTCCAGATGGTATTAATTGTCATTGGGATTTACCACCTGACCGTATTCGGTATAGTGCTCCTGTTGTGCGACCTCTGCCTCTTATGTTATATTAATTCCGATGATGATTGGTATTCTGTGGACTGATTTGGGATGGCCTTTCATGTTGTCTCCTTCAATGCTAATGATCTCTTTCAGGATATGCAAATGATTCTTGATCTCATTCCCCTGCATGTCACTCAGCTGCGCTTTGAATTGGATGATACTTTGTTTAAGATTGTGAAAAATCCATTACTCTCAGATTGGCCGTCTTGTCTTCAAGCTCGTCGGGTGCATGGTGCGATGCATGCACGAAGACCTTCTCAGATATCCCGATCTCTCAGTCTTCATGGCACATTCTTAGAGAATTAAAGATCTCCATATTCCAAAATCCTTCTCAGAGATGGATCTCCTTCAATTGATTGAGCTTTACTTTGTGCTTTTTGCTTTTGCCCGGGTTGTGGGATTCAGTTTGTTTGATGCCTGGATGTGGGCGTTTATTTGCGTAAGTCTAATTTTGGACCCTATTTTTTTTTTTGCCTTACCCTAATTTATTGGAGTTTAGGCTTGTTGTAAATTTAGGTTTTCCCCCTCTTAAATAGAATCATTCTTACTATTAAAAAAAAAAAAAAAAAACCTTGGCCATTTCCAAACCATGATATGCCATCCTGCAGAAGGAAGAAGAAGCATGGAGAAAAATTGAGGAAGAATGATATGGGAAGTGACAGGAAAAGATGAGTAAAGGTCTTGAGCAGTTACTGACCGACCGCACACTCATTCTATCAAAGGCTATGCCATATTACAACGGATACAGGAGATTACATGGAATGGTGCACTCACAAATCACAGTACCTTTTAAGTAGGTATGATAGTTACTCTTGAGATCAATTTAAAGCTCTCTACTTCAGATGGCACTCATTTCTCTTACCTCAGTTGCTAACTTGCTATAGGCAGGTTGTTAGAAATCTTGTCTACTTGACTATCACTCAGCCTAACATTGCCTTTCCAATCCAAGTGGTTAGTCTTGTTTGTTGGGCTGCTATCTTGTGGATTCTGCGCTATCTTAAAGAAACAATGAATCATGCCTCCCTCTCCGATTATAGCTCTCTCCAGCTCACTGCTTACTCCAACTCTGATTTGGGCAGGATGTATTGTCAATACACAAATCTACTATATTTTTTTGCATCTTTCTTGGCTTCTCTCTAATCTCCTAAAAGATCAAGAAGCAATCAATTGGTTCTGGCTCTTCTACTGAAGCTGAATATCATGCCTTAGTTCACATTACAACTAAGGTTATTTCGCTTCAATGATTGCTTGCTGATATGGGTATTTACTTACGTGCTCCAACTCCTCTATATTGTGACAATACAAGTACTCTCCAGATTGCTCAGAACGATGTCTTATATGAGCGCACCAAGCATATAAAGACTGACTGCAACTTTGTTCACCCCCAGCTTCGTGAGCACACTATTCTTCTTCATGTTATCTCCTTGCCTCATTAGCCAAGTGATCTTTTGACCAAGCCCCATCCCACTCCTTGTTTTCAGCAATTGCTATCCAAGCTCTCTATGCTGCCGGCTACTCGTTGTGAGCTTAAGTGTGGGTGTGACTGTGAAGACACATAAATTCATATGGTCCTCGGTGTACCATAATCTCTAGAAGAACACCTTTATTTACCATAATCTCTAGAAGAGTACCTTTATTTGAGTCTCTCATGTACCATACATTTTCTTAGATTCAAGTAATTAGTCAAACTTCATTGTACTTATGTAGATGAGCTCATAACTAATATTGTACATGAGACTATTACAAAATAATAATTGGGAGCATTAACCCAACATATTAACTTCTACCAAAATCTCATCTTCTTTGAGTTGTTTCAGATATTGCATTAGGGAGAATATTCCCCTGTAGGACGTCCCACGAGTAAATAGTGTGGGATTTTCAATCCCGGCCGTCCACAAAAGCGAGATCCTCTTGAGTTAAAGGTGCTTGCCACTCATAGGAGAAAACCATCCCGTGCATTAACATTGAATTGTGCTACCATCATTGTGTTAGTGACCTGGCTATAGTATGGGTCTTAGTCTTGCTTTCATCATTGTCTCTAGTCTTTACAACATCAACAGCTTCAGCTTTCCAAATTCCAATCACGACTTGGTTTTCTTCTAAGTAGTAGGGGCATAGAATCTGGTGTTTGGATTGTTGAGATCAAAAGACTGGTCCTAGTGGGAGTGTGTACATTGATGTTATTGTCTTGGATTTTTGCTGAGGCACCAACATGTTTCAAGTCTTTTTGCTTGCTGAATTTGTATGAATCATGGCATAAAAACACATTAGTAAGAAACTTTTTTTTTCTTACATTTTTTATTCTTGTACTTCTGTTTGGTACTTTTCAAGGTTGTGCATTATGAAATTCTGCAAACTATTTCGACATTCACTGATTTTAGAAAATTGCTCAATTTGCAATGCACTAGTAGCCTATTATGCATGGTTCTTTGTTACGAGGTAGCTGAGCAAAGTCAGCAAATATTGTGCGAAAGGAACAAATCAGTGGTCCTGGTTCTCTCTCTCCCTGTTACCACTTTCCAGCACCTGTTTCATTCATCCATGCATCCAAATTTATACTATAGCCAGAACTAAGTCACTAAGCACAGTAGGTGACTTCTTAGGTTGCATGTGTAGAGTCCATACATTATTGCTTATGTGGAATCTTTGTTATGGAAGTGGCTTTGTTCTATTTATTTTTTTCACTCATCTTATTGGATTCGTTTGAGTATTTGATAGTTGGTTTAAACTCTGTGGAACCTGGGCCATAGTTAGGAACAGTTTTATACTAAAACTGGAGGGGGTGTTACACTATAGTTTTTGAAATATGAGATGGTCTTATATGGCATGTTGTACTCTATGGAACCTCGGCCATACGTGGGAGCTGTTTTATACTATGACTGCAGTGATGCACTGCCGTTCTTGAAATATGGGATGGTCTTATCCCATTTTGTACAATATATTTAGTCTTGGTTCAATGGTAAGAGTTTGAGGAGTTGTTCTGTTCTTGACCATTTCTTTTTTCTTCCAAGTTTGAAACTGAAATTCTGTTCTGGAATTATGAATTTTCTTATTAATCTATGTTCTATTAGAGAATGGAGTTTCTGCAGGACAGTTCTCAGATAATGTGGAGAAGTTTCTGTAGGTTGTGGAAGAAACAGGGTCTTGCTTGGGGTAAAGACTTAAATTTTCCAGGCAGTCAATGTGTCTTTTGTTGAATTATTCTTTGATGTTCCCCTAAGAGAACAAAAACAGACTTGTTTGGTGGTGGAAGGCTTTTCATTTTAAATCTCTGAATTTTTTTTTTTTTTGTAATGATGCATAACCAAGAAAAAGGCATTCCTTAAGCTACTTCAATTGTTTTATTTCCCTAGGAGCATGCGTGACTATATGTGTAAGTAATCACAAAAGACTGCTTCCATGTCTTGATATCATGGTTCTATGTAGCTGCTAATAGTTATATATCAATATGTCATGTACTTGTCGGAAAACTGAATGAAATCTTCGTCAATCTAGGTTTCCATGTCATCTTTCAACTCTCTTTGTTAGCAAAGTTTAGATTAGCCAACACATTGATTTTCTGTTTCGCATGTTAATTAATTAGTCAACTTGCATAATGTAGCTTCCCACGAATGAGGTTCCATAGATAATTAAACACGTCGATTTAGAGCACCAGAGTCCATATTGTGCTTGGTAATTTTTGTGTGTGCCAGAGAGAGAGAATCCCAAAGGGATGTTACATAATTGGGGGTTTTACTTTTACCTATTGTTGAGAACAGGTATTGGATGTCTTTGGATATTGTTTAAATTTGATATAGATCAGTAGGCTTGATTCATAACGGGATATTGCTGTCCTTTTCTTCTGATCTTAATCACTGTTAACATTGTGCAGTAGGCATCTTTCTAAAATGATGGGCAATGAACGCCCTGAAAAATCATTCATTTACTGAGGGTCTCTTCCGGTTCCTTTTGTAGAGAAAGAAAGAATCCAAATATCCGGAATTCTACTATTCAAATATTGTGCAAAATCACACTGGCCCAAGACTCAACACCAAGATAAAAGAAGATGAACAATCAAAAGAAGAAAGGGAGAAAGAGATTAGTTTCATTAGAAGATTAAAACTCACAATTTCAACTTTGGGCCACCACTTGCAAAAGATATGGACTTGTTGATGTAACTTCACACTCCTTTCTACTTTTATGAACATAGTCTTTGAAGAGGTCACCATATGCACGCTCGCGCGCGCATATATATATATATATATATATATATGGGCAAGGCTCTCCTTAAGCTTAGGAGAAGATTCCATAAGCTAACGCTTCTGGGGCCCATCCTTGGTCCATCCAAATGGACCAAACACACGACCCCCCTCCTCAGCTCATGCGGACCTTATCATCCACTCACACACTTGTTGGACTTCAAAGTCTTAAAAAAATTGAGACGAACAAAATGAAAACAAAAGGTTCCCCCCACGGCTTTTCGCATCCCGCCCTCTATGCACAGAAAGCTCTCTCCGCCAGCCTCCCAATCACACAGATCTCTCCGTCCGGCCTGTCATTGACAAAGGGACTCTCTCCTTCAATTGGTTGGCTGTTTTTTTTTCTCTCTGTCCGGCCTGACATCATCCTGCCCTAATCTTTTTCTACAGAAATCAGAGAAAGAAGAAGGGAATTTGCTCCGTCTAGCCTCCCAACAACAAAGGTACTCTCTCTCCTTTTCTAGGTTTGCCAAAAATCCATCATAGATGCATTTGGAATTATGGAAATGGTGGAGACGAATGCAATGTTTGTTTTTTGCCGCCTCTGTTTTGTGGGTTTGATAGGTGGCCCTAATTTTCTGACTCTTTATATTAAGAAGAAGGCATTAATGATTTGGTTTTATATAGTCCCTGTTTTTTATTTTTTGATGGAGTTAGGAAGAGAAAGTAATATTATTTACAGATGAAAAGAAATGGAAATGGTGGATTTCCTCTTGATAGGGCTGCAAAAGAGAATGGGCAGCAGATGGTTCTTTTAATTTTGTGTTTAATTTTCTATTTTGATTTTCAAAATCTGAATGATGCATGCCAGTCGCTTTACTCTTAAATTTTTAATTTTCTGTTTGCTTTGCAAGTTTTTCATATATTCAAGAGATTTTTTTTCAATACAAAATTCTCCAAACTCTTAAATATCTAGCTTTCAAAATAGTTAGACGCAGTCGATATTTGTCAATCCAACTTGAGAGACATTTTTTTAGGGAATTCAGATACCCCTAAACAATTTAATTCCCAGAGATCCTGTAACCAAACAAGGAATTACGGCAACTAAATACATGGATTGTCATAGCTGACTTTGCTTTGGTCAATTCCGAACTGAATGTGAATGGTATAGTATTATGGGGGAACTGATGCAGTTGTAGTTTAGCTTCTAATTACCTGTTTCAATATGTTTTTTGTATTTCAACGTTCGATTGATGTAGTTGAATGGTCTATAAGTGTAGTTTATATTATTTTGATGTTGATACTGACTCGTTGATGTTGATTGTGAATGTCTTCTGATGTTTACTGTTTTTCCAAGGACATTGATTTTGAATTTTGAATGTTGTCTACAGGATCATTGATGTCCAATGTTGAATGTCAATTTGAGTTGAATGAGAATCGGTGTATGTTGAGCTAGGCGTTTCATGCTATTGAGGCACCGCCCACCGGAATAAGTGTCCCTTTCCATGCGGCCAAGTCTAACATATCACGGTTTGTATGAAAGGGTTATGTTGGCGCTACTTGGTCCGGAGAATCCGGCACACTGGTTTTTCTCTCATTCTTCATAGGGAACTATTGTGTTTTGCTACAAGGATGATTGCTAAACTGTCTTTTGCATTTGTTTGGGTTGTAACATTTGTGGATCTATTATTTTGTATGTTCAGCATAAAAAATCTTTTGTATTTGAATACATGATTATTTGTGTTGTCTTGAATGTTGATGAGATTTGTATTGCCTGAACGGAGGGGTGTGACGATCAGGACTTGTAAAAAGTCTCCCACTACAGATATGATGTACCCAAGTTGAAATTTATAAGCTGCTAGTCCATCAACTTCATCAGGAGTATGACTGGAACGATCACAACTCAGGATCAATACTTGCTTTGTGTTGAAAAATATTTTTCTCAGATGCACTTCTACTTTTGGAAGTGTGGAATTTCCCTTGATAAAAATGGATGTGACAGTGTTTTACAAGTTGCAGGTTGATGTAAAGACTTTGGAAGAAGCATGAGTTTTGAAGGTGCATCCATTTTTTTTTTTTTTTTTCATTTTGACAGGCTTGGTGTTTTTTTTTTATGTTTGAGGACATGCTAGTGACAGAATCGGCAACATGTTATTCAAAATTTTGAAACTCCTATAAAAATGGCCGAATGTGTTCCATGTAATCCAATTACATAATTTCATTCACCAATTTTTCTAAAACTACTATACAAATGGCTGAATGAGGTGAATATTATCCGATTTTATGAAATTGCTATGCAAATGGCAGGTTTGCCATCCTCAACTTAAAACATCTATCCACTAAAACAAAAGAAACAGGTGAATGGGTGATATGGACAACGTCCAAATTGTTCATTCATATGGGTCTAATCATTAATGTAAAATGGATTTTAAATTATGACCATGGCACTGGAAACACAAATTGGATTTTGGAGATGTTCTTAATCATTTTTTCTATAGTTATGAGCTAGAGCTTCCGAAATCAACCAAATACAATTCATCAACTGAATACAACTATGACACTGCATCATCATATCTGCCCATAGGCCTTAAACATTATTTCTGTGCATATTCGAATAAAAATTCACCAATTTATAAATTCTGCCTCAATTCTGAATACAATTCATAAGTTCTGCATTAAGCCTGCATCATTTCTGAAAACAATTTGTCAATTCTGTATAAATTTTGAATGCAATCCATCATTTTCTTTTCTGCAAGAATACAATGCATCATTAGATCTGAAAACAATCCCTCAATTCTCAATACAATGCATCATTGGTGGGAATTCAATTCAATGAGAATTCTCAAGCCTCTCATTATGCCTTTTGTGTCGAAAAATGTTTTTCTTAGATGCACTTCTATGTTTTGGAAATGTGGAATTTTCCTTCATAAAAAAATGAATGGGATAGTGTTTTACAAGTTGTAGGATGTTAATGTGATGAAAGCATGAGTTTGAAAGGTACATCCATGAAAACAAATGAAGATTGTTTGGCTAGTGATATTAAACATATAAAACTATTAAAAATTCAATGAGGACAAGTTAATGAGCTACATTAAACAGCTCAACTGCTCAATAATCCATATTCACCAAATTTTGGTTCTTCTGAAACTGTCTACCTACAAATAATCAACCATTTGTCTCTTTTTTTCCAATTCCTTTTGCTAAAAATTACAATTTAGTTTCTTCTATTGTATTGTCTTGCCAGGAGCCCTCTTTGCGAAGATGCCCGGATCTGTGTTGGTTGGCCTGATTCTGTAGCATAAACTGTTACTAGACTGTTTTCAAGTGCCATGACCTTTTCTATGTGCACTTCAATATTGTTTGTTGATGGTATCTCGTCCTCACATATGACCTGTTAATGTAAGAAATTAATTGGAGTGAGTGACTCAAAATATCTACCCGTAATCTTTCAAGAGATAAGACTGGTGGGTGGGTTTTGGTCTTTTTAAATCAGGATTTATAGAAGATTACTTGTACCAATCCTGATTTACCAATATCAACCCAAAAACTCCCAATCATAATCGAGCAAATGATAAAAATAATAAATGAATCTATCAATAGTACCGATTTTAAATCCAAAACCTTATTCTCAATCCCTAATCCCTTAGCGTCAATTTCAAATAAAAAACCCTCAGAATCCCCAGAACCTCGAGAAATATATAAAAGAAAAAAAAGAGTACAGAGAGCAATTTCTGATTCCTAACAAACTCTAAGACCTTCCTACCAAAAAAAACAAACTCTAAAACCCGATTTTAGAAATTGGGAATGAGGATTTTTTTTTTCAGAAAACCTCCTATTCTAAAACACTAACTTCTTAAAACTCTTTCATCAATCAATAGAACCCATTTCAGAAAAGGGTTTATCTTGATTTTGGAGACGATCAACATTAATTTACGGGACCAATACTGTTTCAGCTTGGAATAAGATCGTCTCCAAAATCAAGACAAATCCAATCAAAACTGGATTTTCCACTTCTAACATGCCAAAAATAGATATAATCAACTTTAATTTGTAGGACCAGCACCGTTTCAGCTTAGGATAAGCAAAGTTGGAGCTTAAGAAAGATGATGAGATTGACAGCTCCTTGTATAAATCAAAGATATACAGCACTGTTTTAGATTAGGATAAGCTAAGTTGCAGCTTAAGAAAAGCTGGTAAAATTGACAGCTCCTTGTATAGATCAAAGATATGATCTGATGACTGTAACTATTAATTCAAGAGCCCCAACCAAAGGTGACTGATTCTATGAGTGCCTGTTTGCAGCCTTTAAATTGGTTTTCATCATCATTGGACCAGGCTTATTAACAAGTTTGTAAATCACCAATTTAACTCTTGAAATGGATAAGAGAAATCGAAATTTGCAGGTATCTTTCACCAAATCATTCAAATACATCTGAAATGTTATATGATTTGAATCATAAATTAGAGTCCCACAAATTATAAAAAAAATAATAGACTTTGAATCTTCATGTATTCATGCATCATCATTTTGGAGCTCTCAAGGCAAAGAAAAGAAAAGAAAAAGAAAAGAAAAGAGTGTGAAAGGACCCTATCTATAGTCTATAGAACAACAGTAAATTCCCAAGAGATGGAATTCTGGTAAGAAATTCCTCGAAACAAACACATACCCAGGTATTTCATTTCAAGCAATCAGTGATTCTTACCCTCCGAGGAAAGAAAAGAAAAGAAAAGCCCGACAGGAGCAACCAAAATACCATCTTCTCTTCTTCGTTCTCTCTCTCTCTCTTCTCTCGCATACACTATTTTATTTTTTTCTGGGCTGTTATTCCTGGCTGCCCTCTCAAGGTACCGTATTTCTCATTTCCACCTCCTCTCGTCTCGGGTGTTTTGGAATCTTAGGGTTTCTCCAAAATCAAAACAACAAATCGGATCTCGGAAGAAGAATCCATATCTAGGGTTTTGTTCTTCCAACCTCTGTATTCTTCCCTCCTTGCATTTTTTTTCTTACTTTTTATTCTTTTCCCCTTTCAGTTCTCTTCTCTTCTCATTTCTCAATCTGTCTTTCTGATTGATTGAATTTATTTCCACAGTTGGGTTTCATTGAAGGATGATATGTTCGCCATTGATCGCTTTGCCTTGACTGAAACCATGGTAATTCTCATCTTCTTCTCTTACCACTTCTAGTTTTTGATGAATCTGATTTCTGAATCACACTTTCTTCTTCTTCTTCTTCTTCTTCTTCTTCTTCTTCTTCTTCTTTTTAAGAAGTAAGAAGAAGAAGAAGAAGAAAAATTGATTGCTTTAGTTCCACCCCCAAACACCCATTCCAAGACTCTTCCTGTTCATATGCTAATGTGCTTAGGTTTTGAGTTATATGATGATTTGGGTGAATCTTGTAAAGTGATGATGGGATTTCAATGTTAAATGCAGTCTATGTCGAAGAAGGTGATTACGAGGGAGGAGTGGGAGAAAAGGCTAAATGATGTAAAGATCAGGAAAGAAGATATGAATAAACTGGTCATGAATTTTCTTGTCACTGAGGGTTATGTGGAAGCCGCGGAGAAGTTCCGAATGGAGTCTGGCACCGAACGTATCCTATTCCTCTTATCTTCTGCCTTAATTTTCTACAAGTTGTGTGACTTTCAACCTCAAAACATTTCTGGGTCAGCGAATATAGTCGTCTTCTTCTTCTTTTTGTTGTTGTTGTGTGTGTACTTTAGCAGGGTAGAATTCCTGATTTATGATATGGTTTTATATGCTCCCATATGATAATAACCTGAACAAAAAAGCCCAGTTTCTAAGCTTGCAAGGTATGTTTTTTATTTGGCTGTGTAAGGTGGTTAGGAGCTGAGCTAGGGGCATGTGTGATTTACCTAGCTTTTCTCCTTATCAGTAAACAGCAGATATTGATCTTGCCACAATCACAGATCGTATGGCTGTAAAAAAGGCCGTGCAGTGTGGGAATGTGGAGGATGCAATTGAGAAAGTTAATGATTTGAATCCTGAGGTATTGTTCTCCTTCTTGCACTTTTGATGGTGTATACTGTATATTCCCTTTCCATTTAAAATTCTTATCACTCATCCTGGTTGTGCATATACAACTGCACTGAACTTGCAACTGCATTTGTGGATTAGTATCACCTTTTTGTATGCTCTCTTGAGTGGCAAACAAGTGATAACTAAGGATGCTTTAGGAGAGTTTTCATCCATCATACGAAATCTTATTACATTAGGATAATAAAATTTTGATTCGATATGAAATTGCTCTTTTTTTGCCACTAATAATGGATGAACCCGAGGTAGGAGTCCCAAGGTCTCAATCAAAGAATTAACCAACAATTATGGTCTGTGACTCACTAGCCAAAGCCTATGCCATTGCTGTCCGTTTCCCATGTATGATCTGCTGAGGGTTGTGAGTTGATCACCTACTCCTAGTGAAGGTTCAAAATATACGTGGTATGGTCATGCATGACAATGGATGAAGTGATCTTTCGTACTTGCCTCGATCTTCAACTCCTTTTTTTTTTTTTTAAACATGGGAAGCTTTTTTCCAATCTCTTTTCTTTGGGGAATGGTTGATATAATCCCAGCCCCAGCACATATTTTCCTTTTTTGGTTTAATTAACAACAAACTTGTTCTAGTTGCCAATATTATTTTCAAAGCCCCTAAGCCCAAATTTCCGTGGTCTAATTATTTTCCTTTTATGATATATTTTTTTTCTTTAACAACATTCTCAAAATTTTATTGAAACTACAAAATGAAATTACAAGGGACCCCATCTAGCTGATTGATTGGGAGGCTTTATACTCATAGATAGGCCAATGCCCAACAACACCCAGTGCCTTGTGATTTTTTTATTTTTATTTTTTGAAAAGGACCAGTGCCTTATGATTTGTGACCCATGTCTTGGCTAGGAATTAGGAAACGAAATCTCCATGCAGAAGCAAACCTCTATTGATGCTTGCAAGGATCTAACATCATTACAAATGGACACAAACATCCATGGCAGTTTTGATTCTTCAGCTGCCCAAGCAATAGCATTTAGTGAGCCCTTTCAATGATGAGTTGCCCCCAATTATTCAAACAACTTTAGGTCTTCTGAACGATCAAAATTCCACCCTATTGAGTCTCTAATACAAAGCAGGGCCCAAATAGGCTGCAAAAATATTTCCCCTTTCATCTTCACATGCCTTGAACTCCTATTAAGCTTGAATTTCCAATAGATGATCCATTCATATCCAATGTATGCCTGCTGATGGTGGACACCAAATGCTTGATGAATGCACCTTTTGGGACTTCACTTAAGAGTTAGAAGCTATTGCCTTTGCAATTCCTATTCATAAACCCCTACGATCAATTTGGACAACTTGGATGGGCAATGTGCTGATTTTTATCTTATTTGTACTTCTGGGTGATCACTTGCCTTTGAAGATGTACTTGTTTCATTCCAGAGTCCATTCAAAATTGACAGTGGAATCGTCCTCCAAAGCCCCAGTAGTTTTACCCTCTGTAAGGGATGAAAAGGAGACTACAAAGACCAAAAAATGGAGTGTATAGATCTAATGAAAAGGATCAAATGAATCTCAGGTAGGACAATGATAAATAAAATAATTCATCGATTTCTCATTTGCTTGGCAAAGTGTCACGACCCTTAACCCGAGGGACCATGAAATTGGGAGTTAAGTAATGATTATGTTTCTCCCAAGATCCGCGTGTGTGAGGATAATACGTTTCAACACATCCTGAATATTTTTACGGAAGCTTTCGTGGCGTTGCTACCCGAAGTCCGTGGCCATTGGATTCCGTGTCGCACTCAACCACTAACATATTACTATCATATCAATGAACATATCAGACTGGAACAAACCATTATAACAAAATACAGAGCTGACAGTATCTGGATATTATATTCCCACATATGTTCAAGTTACAAATAACAATGTGCATTAATTACAATCGCAAGAAAATGCTAACAAAAGCCATACAATAACAAGCTAAATAAACACTACCCCACATATGACGTAGCTCCGATGTCAAGCTCAATGTCTATACGACATAGCCGACAAAACAACTTGCAAGCTCATGGCTCCACAGCCAAAACATGCACTCCACTTGGGTAAAAAATCTGAACCTGAGTACCAAAGTAGTGGGTCAGACACGACGGTCTGGCAGGTGGGTGAAAGGATATGAACAATATACTAAATGATAAAACATGTAATACATCATGTTATCTGATCAAAAGTTGTACATAATTAAAATATATAAGAAATCATGGATATCCAACAAAATCCTGTATTCATGTGAGACGGGTATAAAACATAAATATTTGACAAAATCATGTATTCCTTTAAATCATGTATAAAACATGAATATTTGACGAGTCGGGAAATCATTTAAAGCATGTATAAATAATGAATTTCATGAAAGATAATACATCATTTATTAATAATAGACATGATTAATATAAAACAGCAGAGGTACCAAGGATCAGGAACTGTCAAGATGGCAACCACACGAAGCTAAATCCTCTCTCACTAAAGTGATGAGAGCAAGTCAGGGCCTTGACCTCAGTCACACAAGGTGAGGAGAGTCAACGACGTTGACCTCAGTCACATGAGGTGAGGAGAGTCAACGATTTTATATAATAATATACATATAGCAAGACAAGAACACGGTAGCGAACCGGATAGCAAGACAAGATAAGATCCAGGCTGCAGCTGGCAAGACAAGAGGGGGATCTCCAAACTGGTGGATCGAACCGATAAGGTACATCTAAGCTTAGTGGTGCCGACTCATAGGTCATGTGCAAGAAAACAAAACAATACGTATATATATCGGGGCAAGATGCTCATCAGCATAAGACATATCATATCAGGTCAAGCAGGAACAAGATAACAATTATGCTAAAAACCATATCCAGTGCAAGACTAGTTACAAGGCACGAAACTTGAAATCTACAAGTGAAATCCAGGTAAAATCAGGTACAAATGGATTCTATAAATCTCCGGGCCAAGTGTTGAAGGTCCAAGATTTAAATCAATGTGTATAGGGTTTCGTATGTTAGGTTTGATAAACATTTGGTACTCTTTAAGAATTAAAAACATTCCGGGACCTTACCTACATTGACAAATCTAAGGATCTTAACAAATCATGATAAAGGGATTTCTTCTTCAATATAGTTCCACGTTCTTCTCCCATATACTTCCACAAGTTCTTCAAAAGAAATCCATCAAGATCGAAATTTCGGTCAACCCTCGGTTGGCTTGTCGGTTAACCGACAGGGTCATGTCGGTCGACCGACAAGCTGACCGACGGCTAATCGAGTCCAGAAACGGGGAGAAAACAACTCTCGGGAATTGGAACCGAGAGGCTGTCGGTTCACTGTCGGCGGACCGATACTTCAGCATCAGAAATTGCAGAAAATTGCAGCTCTCTGGAATTGGAACCGAGGGGCTGTTAGCTCGCTGTCGGTTGGATGTCGGCAACTGCGGACACAGCATTTCTGAAGCCGTTTTCAGTCCTTTCTTTCTCCTGAACTCTCTACATTTTCAAGGGTCAGATCCCTGTAATAAAATGGGCTAATTGCTCCTCCATTTCCTTAATCAAAACTTCCAATCCATCACTACAATTCCACCATTCCAATTCATCCACTCTTCCATCAAATCATCCATGAAAATGGATCCAACCTCTTCATCCCATTCACATTTAACCAAAGAAATCCATTACTTGAAACAAGTCAAAACTTAATACAAATGAGATGTCATTTTCAAGAAAGCAATATATTAACAAGATACACTGATGAGTGTATTTCAAATCTCAATAAAAGCATGTCATGAGGTAAAGCTTAAGTTATGAAGATCATTAATAAAAGCTAACATTTGTATAAAATATGATCAATGAAAATAAATCATCTCATCCACTTGCCTTGGGTCCAAGCTAATGCAAATCAAGTCTTCTAATCACTTCTCAAACCAAAATCACAAATCTACACAAAAACCCCAAAATACACCCATTACAACCCTAAAATGGGCAAACCAAGAAATAGGAAGAGATAACTCCCAAAAATCAAGATGAAGCTTCTCAAAGGCTAGGAGAACACAAATCTAGGAGATGGAGAGAATCATTTACATAGAAGACCTTCAAATAGACAAGGCTAGCTCAATGGAAATCTTGAAAAGCTTGGTTTTCCTCTCCAATGGTATCAAGATGAAGCTCTCAAGGTGAAGAAGAAGATGGTGAAGTCCATTTCTCCATTTGGGCAAGATTTGGAAGGGGTTGGAGATGAATAAGCAAGAAGAAGAAGAGGAAATGAGAAAAAGCTCTCAAAGGAGCTGAAACTCCTCCCTTGCTGTGCTGGGACGGTTTTGGGGAAGAAGGGAGAGGAGTGGTGCTTTTTATAATGGGTGGGTGTGGGCCCCACCACACTTAGAAACACTTAAAATTTGTAATGGAGATTAGAAGGTTTTCTAGACTTCGGATCAAGAAACTTAAAACATGAAGTGTCTGGCACAAAATTATCTTTCCAACAAGGTTAATATTGACATACTTTCGGGGTCCACAGAAAAAGTCAACTGTTTGGTCAAAGGGATCAAAATAATGGAAGATTTGGGATTACAAGGGTTAAAACATTGATTTATGGGCCTCAGATGTGATCGACAAAGAAGAGAGAAATGTTTCTCAAAAAATCTAATTTCCAAAAAGTATATATTTGGCAAGGTTCTGAGATCTCGAAACTTGGGTCCAGATTTTTTTGTAAAAAGACTGATTTTGCCCCAGGGCTGAAAAAACTGATTTTCGGAGTTTCGGATGGGCACGGAGTGAACACGAAAGTTGTAGGGAATGACGAGATTAGTCAAACGAAGCTGGAATGAGAATTTTTAGAAATCAAAGAGAATCTCTCCACAATGACCACACAAAACAAATAGGATCCTACGGTCACTGTCTAGGTTCACTGGCTTTCAAAACTTCCCAAAACCAAAGAAAATATAATCAAACTCAGAAATTCGATCAAACAACCGGTAAACCCACTGAGAAAATAAATTCACGATTAAAACCACGCTAAACCAGGGAATCTGGGGTCGGGTTCTCACACAAAGAAAGGATATATTAGGCAAGAAAAAATTCATATGGTTTATTTGGTAAATTGTTAGAATTCTAATTTTAGCTGATTGGACTGCATTATACGGGGCATCCTTGAGGCTATCCGCTAATTGAACAGTCTAGTTGCATCATTAAGGTGCACTAATGAATCAGTTTTTGGTTTAGTAATACAGTTATGAACTTTTTTTTAATGAATTACAGTTATAACTATTACCCCACAACTGGCAGAATGGGAGAATGAGACAGATTATACTTGAAATATTCAATAGTGTGCTCAACTGCTCGTTTTTTTTTTTTTTTTTACTTTTAAGGAGATGTACTTGATTCCTTGTAATTTGGGATGAACACCACCGGTCATCCCTTCGAGGCTGCCAAAATTCATGTAAAGCTGGAGCTGAAAGTATAATGGATTTTCATCCAATTAGCCTGATTGGCAGTAGATACAAGATTGTTGCTAAAGTCCTTGCCAGTAGAATTTAGAAAGTGTTGCCTAGTATCATCTTGAAGTTGCAAGCTGCTTGCATCCATGGGAGGCAGTTTTTGGATGGAGCGCTTGGATAAGAAGCCGGGTTCGGTTTGCAAGTTTGATTTTGAATTGGCTTATGTTGAGTCATATGGACTTTGGGGTAAAATGGTGAAAATGGATAAAAGCTTGTGTATCTTATACTCAGTTTCGATTTGATTAATGGGTCTTCCAATGGCTTCTTCTAGGCCCAATGGGGTTTAAGACAAGGTGATCCGCTTTCTCGCTTCCTCTTTGTCCTAGTTGGGGAATCTCTTAGTAGGATGATCGGGTCTACGAGTTTAGCAAATTTAATAAGAGGTTTTGAGCCTACCAGGTGTGTGCCGATGGTGAATCCTCTTCAATATGTTGATGACACTTTGATCTTCTGTGTAGTTGAGGAGCAGATTGTGAATGTGAAAGCCATCCTTTTATTCTTTGAAGCAGTTTCATGGTTGAAGGTAAATTTTTTCGAAAGTGGGCTTTGGGGGGTTCATATGTCCAATGATCAGTTGGAGCAATTTGCAGATGTCATGGGCTGTGAAGTTGGTTCTTTTTCGACTACTTATTTGGGTTTGTTGATGTCCGTACTGCATCACGTAGCATCCAAAGACTTGTTGAACCCTCTTTTTTTTTTGAATGGCTATTTTTTTTTTTTTTTGAATGGCTACTTGTCGAACCCTATTATTGAGAGAGTGGAAAAGAAATTAGCTCTTTGGAAGGCAAATTGCTTATCATTGGGTGGTAGCATTATGCCTGTAATTATTATTATTATTATTATTATTATTTTGGATGGTTGTGAAGGTATAAGAGCTAAATACCAACGCATAAAATGACAAATTACAAAACAACAAGAAAAGGAACATCTCTATCTACCCCCAATTTCGCCAAAGCATCTATCATGCCGTTTGTTGACCGATACACGTGATGATACCTAACATTCATAGATGAAGCCATGCTCAAGTGTTCTTATCTTGGAATTCATGTTTAGGTTGTGACAAGATTTTACGCTGGATGCCAACCTAACTAACATATCCATCCTCCTTTACCCGGGCTTGGGACTCGGAGTAAGAACTAGCGGAGTTTATAAGAACTGGTGGAGTTTAGCAAGTATATACATATATGTAAATAAATAATTCATCTAGCCGATTTCTGTGTATGTATAAGGGTCTAGCCATATTTAATAGAATAAATTAAATGCATTAAATTTATATATTATTATAAAATTTTAATATTTATTTATATTTTTACATATATATATTTTATATTTTTTGAAATATTTTTACCGATTCCCGAAATTCTGAATCGGTAAAAATATTTCAGTTTGTGGCCAAACCAAAACGGCTTCCGAAACAAAATTTCTCAACTAGGGTTGCATGCCACTTGCCATGCAACTACTGGTCCAAGTATCCCTCCACCTAGACAATCACCCTTTCATGCGTAACTGTCGTGGCAACTCCACCACTTGCCCGAATGGTCCATGTCATTTCCAACCGTCTCAAGGTATCCGACAACATACACATCTCCAGACTTGCCATACGATCCAATCAGGTCCTCTTATGGCTACATGGGCCCAAGCACAAGGGGACGATGCCCCATGCACCAGTTCAGCAAGCCATGCCGATCACATAGGGCCCCACATGTAAATTGTGGCCACCAAAGCCTTGCAGGGCCACACACGTCGCTACCATGTGCATCGGTCGAAGGGTCTGCCCATCACTATCACACTTATAAGGTAGGTGACCCTGCCAAACATCATCTCATATCTCCTGAGAATAGAAGCCTGAGTTTGAGGAGGGTCACAGGCCACAGGCAACCAACCGATTGCCCGCACGTGGCATGCTACACTAACTGACCGTGTGTGCCGTGCTGCACGACTTGGTCCTACAAAGCCTGTCCAGCACCATGGCCACCTGCCATATGCACCGCAAGACTCTGGCTACCTGCTGCTTACACTGAATGTGCCATCCAGCAGACACCAAGCCAACTGAGGCACCATACCAGCAACACCAATCTGACAAAGGCTGAACCAAGTGATTCTTGGCCTATGTGCACCAAGGCTAAATTTGCTCATTGATCTTGACCTATGTGCATCAAGTCTGTGCGTTCGCCGTTTTGTCAAACCGTCAGCACACCAGCAAGGCCACAAGATTAGGGTGTAACAGATGTCAGTATCCACTAATTGGATGGTCTGTGCATCACTGAAGTGCACCAATCAAGAGGTGGTTGGATTATTAACGTACTCTAAATGGTACTTAACAAGGATCAGATCTCAAGCTTTTTTTAATCATTTATATTTTATTCATTTGAAAATACTGTTAATAATAATAGTATTAAGCATAATGATATCAATAACAATAATATGACTGGACACGCAGGCCTCTTTTAGTATCTCAATCACTGACCCAATAGACGTAACTGCTGTAATAAATGTACAAAAGATGTAATAAGAGCCCAAAGATGCAAATAACTCATGTAACACACTTTAACATTTTTTCATTATTTTTTTTCCACCTACAAAATTTTACTTTTTTACAATGTTAAGTTTTAAGAATATTTTTCCATCCAATTGCTACTGCACTTTAATGCATGCTGATTCCATGGGCGCGGCATATAATTACAATTTGTTTCTCCTGGTGTTTCCTTGTTGTTTACTGGATGAGAGGCAACTTATTTTATTTCCTCGATGACAGCTTAGACGACTAAGTATTATGAATCATTGTTGATGATACAAGAATTTTGCCTACTTTGTCTTCGTAAAAAGTAAAGGTTTTGTTTTCACGTTTTCATATTGGGTGTAATAACAGATTTGTCTGCGATGTCAATTTTGTTTACCCAATACATGATGGTTGTATGCAGATTCTGGATACAAATCCCCAATTGTTTTTCCATCTCCAGCAGCAGAGATTGATAGAACTGATTCGGAATGGAAAAGTTGAAGAAGCCCTAGAATTTGCTCAAGAGGAGCTTGCACCAAGGGGAGAAGAAAATGTAATGCTTTGGTCCTTTATTTATGTTTGCCTACTCCGTCTTATTAATCACTTCTGCATGATTCTAAATACTTCTAGTGAGAAATGCAATCAACCTCACCAATTTTTCTTTACCTCTAAGTTGTACTTTGGACAAAAGTTTTTTTTTTTTTTGCCTACTCTGTCCTATTAATCAGGAACCACTTCAGTACAATGTGTCCATCACTTCAGTCTCAATGAGGATGAGTGAGCTTCTTCAATAAGATGGATCTGGGTCCAACAGGCTACATCGGGATCTTAGTCAAGGGCTCAACATTGATCCTGACACTTGGACCTGTCAGACTCCAAGAGACCTCTTTAGTTCTTTATATAAAATATAAGATATAGAAATGGCAATGTTAATGCATTTATAAGCATGAGGTTCTTCTATACTTTGAGGTTGAGATTAGGGCTTGAACCAAATTACATAATGATCATCGTCTTGGCCTTAATCCCATCAATCCTGGGTTGGCTAATGCGGTATTCAAGTCCTACAATAATAAAATGATATTGATTCAGGTCCATGCAGAATTGGCCTAGTAGTTGTCCCGGTCTCAAATTACAGGCAGGAATTTAAAAGTCATCTAGGACCAAGTAAGTTTGAACTTGCTCCCTACTGAGTCACATGGACTCATCCAAGTCAACTTGAACCCCGTGGTGGCCTTAATGAGAAGTGGGTTTCATTGTGCATATTTCTAGGTATGCGAAGGTAACTTGCATATTACCCAACCATCCATAACTGCTATGCACTCTTGGAAGTTGATGTTGAGGGCCCTGCTTATCATTGATGTACGTTGTTGACTAAATATCCTTCCATCCTCATGACAGTTCATGGGCCATACATAAAGCCTATGCACTCTTGGAAGTCTATGTTGAGGGCCCTTATCATCGCGGTATGTTGTTGACTGAAGATCCTTCCCTTGTGGAAGTTAATGGGCCTATAATTAACGGAGTGAAGTTCACTGTTGAATGGTGCTGGCTTTGTTGTAGGACGATCCACAAGATCCCTCTTCGATGCCTTGTTTGGCTAGTCAGTCAGTTTGTGTACTCTGCATTATCTATTCTAAGGAATTTGGAAAAGATACAACAAATTTGCTATCCATATTACCATTTAGGAGAAGTTTGCTACCCATATTTCTAGTACAAAGTAAGGCTCCATTAAGCAGTTCCACTGTAATTTTTAAATAAGGTCTATTCGTAGTTTTTTCATCTATTCCCAAACAAATGAATGAATTGCAGTCTCGTTAATACTTGTGAAAGATTCAGTGAAATTGCTATGCATATTTCTAATATAAAGTTTTAGACATTTCAAATATATATATATATATAAAGTTTTAGATGTGTTGGTACTAACTTCTGAGTGAAATTTATATCCAGTTTACTAATTTTGGAAAAAATTCAATGCATTCCAGCAAACGTTTTTAGAGGAGTTGGAAAGGACAGTTGCACTGCTAGCATTTGAAGATGTTTCAAATTGTCCTGTTGGAGAGCTCCTGGACATATCACAGCGCCTAAAAACTGCAAGTGAGGTGAATGCAGCCATCCTCACAAGCCAGAGTCATGAAAAAGGTGAAAACATTGTCCCCAAATTCTTCTTATGTTTTTTCCTTAGTGTTTCTGTGCGATTTTATAAAATGAAGTCATGTATTTGCAGTTTCTTCTTTCCCAACATGGGCAATAAATGGTTGAAAAAGGTGCTTATTATTAGAATTATCTTAATTAGTTAGTAACTATGGTTCTTACAGCTTATTTACTACCCCATTTAATTTCATGCATTATTTTGTAAATATGGGGATCAAATGTATGGGCTTACATGTTTCTCTGTAACTTTTGATCTTTTCTTTTTTCTCTTTTTTTTCAAATTGTAACTTGTATGAATTAAAAGGTCAAAGTACATTAGGATTATACCGTAAAGCAAACAACAACCTCCACTCAAAAAGAGAGAGCAACAATCTGGCCATCCAAAGAGGTTATCCATGGTGAGGTGAAAAATGAAGCCACTGAGAAAGCACCATCATGAGAAGGGACCCAAATCCTGCTATCTTGCCCCCTTTCAGAATGAAGATCTAACTCAACGCGTCTTGACTCTTGAGAGGAAAAAAGGTGTCTTTTTTCTTACTTCAACATGGTCCTCCTAAAGATTGGGCCCCAAAGAAATTTGTTTGTAGTCCTTTCCATGTAATCGCTAACCTTTGCCTCACGGTCCCTAGCACAACTGTATAAATCTAAAAAATTGAACTGATAAAAGCCTGTCACCAACCAGTGTCTTGCCAAATAAATATCTTATCCCTCCACAAACTTGAGCACCCATTGGAAGGACCAGAAATTTCCCAACCATTTTTCCTCATAGCATATTTAGCCATAAGAATGCTCTTCCATAGATTACCTGTTTCTTCCCTAATCCTTCACAGCTACTTGACCATCAGAGCCTGATTCATTTGTTTCAAGGATCTAAGCCCGAGCCTGCCTGCCTTCTTGATGTACAAACTAATTTCCAATTCATCATGAGGAATTTTTCTTGACATCCTTATCCTACCAAAGAAAATATTGCTACTTCCTTTCAATGCAATTAACAACTGACACAAGCCATTTAAGAAATGGCATTTACTATATTGAGAGATTAGCTGACGTGGACTGGATCAGAGTAATTCTACCCCAAAGAGATAGATATTTAGCTTTCCAGGATGTTGATTTCTGTTCTACTCTTTCCATTACTACCATGAGATTCCACAAGGATTTATATGCACTACCTAGCCATGAAGGCAGCTCTAGGTACAAGGTCGGAAGAGACCCCTGCTTTGCAGCCCATGATATCCGCTAGATGATCAAGAAGATGACCTTCCACGGAGATCCATTAATGCACTCTCGAAGAAATTCAACTTTAGGCCCAAAACAGCTTTGTAACACCTGAACATGGCTATCATGTTGTTAATTCATCTTCCTCCACTGCAGAAAAAAAGAAGTGTGATTTGCGGATGAGTAACTGTAGGTGCTTTCATAGCCAGCTTGAAACCAGTGACCAGATTTGCTCACCTGGTACTGTTATCATCACCGAGGGCCTCACTAACTATGGCGAAGGGGAAGGGGGAGAGAGGGTCTCCCTAAAGAAGACCTCTTTGATCAGAAAAAAAAAAAAAAGCCTTCCAGAGATCCATTGATGAGAATGGAGAAGCTAGCTGAGGATGCACACTCCAAAATCCACCTCCGCCACTTTGACACCAAACCCTATACCTCTGCCGACATTTCATTTTGCACCCTTGCAAGGCCTTCCCTCTGCCCTAGGGTCCATGATAGAGGTTTCTGGGTGGACAGTGAAATCCTATGGTAACTGTCAGAGCAGTTGTCTACGTGCTAGCTGAGAGACTTGCAACAAACTTCTCCTTGACCCAATAACAGAAACTTCCCTTACTTTTCTATCAAAACTCAATCATAACAATAAGAAAAAGGAGACAAGCACCAAGCGTTCATTGGATTGTTCCTCTTAACTCTCCTGCTCAAACCATCACTCGACTCACTCCCTGTGCTTTTCGGTATATCAGATACACCCCTTCACTGGTGAAAGGCACAGTGTGAATTCAAGGTAAAAAATCCTCCCCATCCTACGATGCAGCCAGCGCCTTGCAGTCTCTTATAGAAGGGTGAAGCTCAGGCAAATCCAATGACTTTTAGTGCACTTCCACTTGCCTCTCCCTCGCCACGCTTGAATATGAAGGAAGAAGCTTAGACAAAGTTTGAGAATACTTCAGAAAGATTGTAGATCCCTCTGAAGATGATGCATAGGTACAAGCCATCTAACACAGAATCGCTTGGCTCTCGACGCCTTTGAAACCTTCAACAGATCCCAGGTAGAAGAACTTGTTTTGCCTACTTGCATTTGCAAATGACAGAGGAATGGATTCCTTGCAACCAAAAAGGGAAGACCTTGCCAGGATTGTTGAGATGAATTTTGAAGTTTTCCACCACCTCTGAAACATGACAAACCCCTCTTCTGAAACCTTCGGGGGATTATATTCAAGGGAAGGATGTGGTATTTGGCCTTGCCAACTTCCTCAAAGAAAGATCAAAGGCTTGCTCCATCGGCCAACCCTTGGCCCGACACAACCACCGAGGTTTGTGGACCAATCCACTTTGCCAAAAGGGCAGAATTAAGCGCAACTACTAGAAATCATCCCTAATGCCAAACGAGGTCTTTTTGATATTCAAATCAGCATTTTGGATGTTGTCATCCCTTGCTTTTGGGCAGTTGAAGAGTTTTCCCAAACCCTCAGCATCAATAACTCCAGAACTTGAACGTTCTAATGAGGAAAGCGACATCTCATTAGAAAACTCCAGATCTCCCTCCACTGAAGCCAATTTTTTAAGCTCACAGACCTAAGGAGGGATCTGCATCAGTAACTGACAATTCTTCCCGGGAAGAATCTTAACCCTTCCATGAGTTAGGATTACCTTTGAGTTTGTGGGCTTCATTAATTCAATGTTTAAAGAGGAGATGGCATGTAGAAGCTATTGTTTGAAATGTTATTTCGAACCACATGAGCTAAGAAAGTCATCAACTTCAGGAAAACATCATAGTGATTTCTTCTCTGGAGGGTGTTGAGTAACCCCACCCCACCCCACCCACCCTCCTATCATACCCTCTTACCCAAGGAGACAAGGAACATCAGTCGGTGATGATGATAATGTCATGATGGATCTTCCAAGCATGTTATCAAATTTCATTTTTTATTTTTCATTTTTTTTTATTACCATTCCAGACTTCTTCTTCTTTTTGTATTACAATTAAAATAAAATAGTTGTTTTGATTATGTAACCTTCACTCTGGGATCATTAATATAAAAGGTCTCAAGTTCTGTTGTTAAAATGCAGATCCTAAGCTTCCAAGCTTGTTAAAGATGTTAATCTGGGCTCAGAACCAACTTGATGAGAAGACTGTTTATCCACGCATTAATGATTTATCTACTGCTGTGCTTGAAGACCCTGCTGTTTGAAAGTTATCAAAGATCCTTTTGTGTAAAATTGAGGTCAGTCCTTGTATTGCAATTGAATGAATGAAAACATCATATGAATCTGCTTATTTATGACTCTGCCCAGGTTGCTTTTCTTAATAATTGGACAGTACAGATTGTTTTATAATTTTAGTTCTACTTTGACCCGTTACATGTTTTGGTCTGTTGTATGTTGTTCACTCGGTTCTATTTTGGTCATTTGATCATGGAGATGGTTCTATCATCCCATTTTAATTCAAAACTCAATTTATAAGTAGAGAAATTGTGCATGTCTGTTTCCTTTCCATTAATTTTCTCAAATCAACCAAACTATTATTAATAGCATTATTTTTGTGTTATCATTATTCAAAATAAAAATTTTATTTTCTTATCACTGTTATAAAAAAAAATGAAATCCACTGGTGTTATCATAGTTGCTATTGTCATTGTTTTTCGTTTTGATTTAAAAAAAAAAAAAAAAGAGAGCACCTTTTTTTTCCAATAACCAATTGTGCTTGGAACGTGTATATGATTTTCCTCAAAATGATAGTTACTCAAGTTTAGTGAGACTCGTACATGACTTGGCCAAGTCAACTTGGTACTCCAGAAAAACAGCCAGCCAATAAAGACTTAAGGAATATACAAGTTTTTGAGATTACTCAGTGAACTGGCTATTCTCAGTTTGGTCATTTCATTAAAATAGTGGGGATAATCTTGGCACTTAAGACTTTTTTAGGAGCTAGAAACAGAAGGAAAAAGCTCATGAAAACATGAAAAAAATGTCAAAAATCATTAGAAATGACAGAAAGTGAAATGAAGAAACTTAAATCGTCTCCCTTTGCCGGTTATCTGAAAATGGGCCATCCAGTCATTTCGAGGCTATTTCAGCAGGCACAGGATGACCCCGGAGAGCTCTAATGTATATTCATGTGCGCATCTTACTTTTCAGCATGTTTCTTTTCATGTGTGCCTCTTTTATTTATGTCCTTTACATATATCTTTATGTATGGTTTGTGGTTTTCCTAATTTGTTATTGTCCCAAATCAGATTTGTGCAAGATGAATGCCTTGGAGTTTGCACCTAGGCCTTCTCCTTCCTGTAGATCTTACGGAGTCATTCCAGGAGGCTGCCATGGAGTCGCACCACATCTGTATAAGGGAGCAAATTCATGCAAAAACACAGTTCAGAATATATCTCTGTTGTTGGAATGTACATGAACATATAAAGAGACAATGCTTTAGTTGTTTAGACAAGGAATAACTTTTTCTTCAATTGTAATTTCTAACAATAGGACACCCAATCATCACCGTCGGCTTCATAGCCTTGTCTCAACTATGTTGGGAGGACAGCTACATGAATTATTTTTCGCCGTTCCAGTTTTTCCTGAGCCAAATTATCCAGCTGGTTGCATTTCTATAGATTTATCCCTATTAATCTACCTTGCCTATCCTTTTCCTTTATGGGCCTCAACCTGTATAGAAAAAGTTTTCCTCGTCCTAGTTGTCAACCTGCGTTGAACATGCTCGATGCTGCTGTGTGTGTTGCTTGTAGCGGGGAACGCCTTAGCATGATCACAAAGTGCCTCCTTTTATTCGAGTATGGACCAGCAATAAACTAGCGGAATTAATAGAGCACCTAATGAGTATGAAAATTAAGTGTAGAGATCACAAATGCCTAGGGTTCTCTTTAACATACAGGAAGCAACCCCAGAAGAGTTGGAAGCAACCGAGCATAAAACAAGCAGCTGCTCTTTATCCCATGCTGCACCAATCAATTCCAAAACTTCTAATTCAGCTCATTTGGGGACTCTGATTTCATCCAGTTCTCCTTTTTAAAATTCTCCCACGCATAGGTTTTAGGCGAAGGAAGGAGTGTTACTTGTTTATGATTGGGGGCCTCCTATTGAACTTGCTGCTTCGCATTCACTTATCTCAAAATATGTGGAAGTCAATTTCCAACGTTGAACCCATGTTCTTTACCTCGTTCAATAGAATTTTGCAGCTTCCAACTTTCCCCTTTCACAGTGACCCAACTTGTAGAGCATTATATTAAAACTAATCACGTCGTGCTCCATGAGGTTGAATAATTCTACTGCTGCTTTGAAAAGTTGGCAGGTTTGAAAATTCTGCCATTTGTGTAATTACAGTTGTCAGATGCCTTAAATGATCCGCTTACATTTTCCATGGAAGGAAGACCCCTCCCCTCTTGGAAGAGGAAAAGTGATTCCTAGTCAAGATTCGTTTAATAGGTTAATGGTTTGGAGTGGAGTGGAGTGGACACACATGGAGGTGTAACTGGAAGAGCCAATGAAGCTCCTGTAGAACCTTTTCTTCTATTCTGATATTAATAAATGCTCGCGCTACCTCACCTGTCTGTCACAAATGCATTTCCTTGGCTCCTATCCTATGACAGCAATTGAAATCAACAGGAACTATCCCACAATATCTTGCTATTTCCTCTCTAATATATAAAATGCTTTTGTTTTGTTTTGGCATTAATATATGAGAGAGAGAGAGAGAGAGAGAGAGAGAGAGAGATTATACTTGGTCTGCATTGATTATGGAGGATCAATATTCATTAGGGGTTTGAGGGGTGTTTTAGTTGGCCTGCATTGATTATGGAGCATCACCATTCACCACACTAGGATAGGGGTTTGAGGGTGATTTAAGGTTCCTTCTCTCTCCAATCATTCTCCTTTCCCCAATAGTGAATAGTGACAGTGCGAACAACCACTTGCCTTTTTCTTCTTCAGGGGCCTTCATCGAGAGGGCCAGCCAGACTGTACTGTCTAAACTTCGCTTCAAAGTCGGACCTGGACCAGACCCATTTTGCAAAATATGATGGGCTCGGTCCAGGACTTGAGCATAGATTGTCCAAGGCCTTAATCACTTACACATTGGGCCTTTGAGCACCCTTTTTTTCTTATGCTTTGTTTGATCCAATGTGCCTCTAAAGCGCCAAAATACACCTATTTTACAATTTAGTTGGGTTGGTGTGAATCCGAACGTTTTTATTTCAGAAAGGATTGTTTGTTATTACAAGTGACTTCTCAATTAACAGTCAAACAGTTTGAGCCAATTTTACCATTTTGCTCCTTTTTTTTCCTTTTAGGTCCTAATAATAATATATGATATGTTGATATCAACAAAATTGGAGAATTGATATATGCTTCCTAGAGACGAGCATAGACAGATATTCCGTCCGTGGGGAATCCAATTAAAAAAGATTTGCAGACCCACCCAGACCTGACCAGAGTGCCCTTTGGTCCATTACTATGGGCTATGTAATCCAGAACTGGGGGTGGGGGGGGGGGGGATGGGTGGAATCAGGGCCCATACTTATCGCCCTCGGTTCGATGTTTCAACAATTGGGTAACCTGAGCTGGACCCACTTAAACGGCATATGGGCAGCAAAGCTCTCCATAGCATTAGCATTTAGCACCCCCACCCCTACGTGCATCACCATGCTTTAAAAATTCTCAGAAGCCTGTCTGTTGCTAAAAGCTTGAAAGCTTACTCTTGATTTTCCAAACACGTCTCATCCCTAAGCAAACTGCATTAATGAGCCTCACCTTTTTTAATTTTCATTGATTTCTCAAGCTTTGC
The DNA here is from genome assembly GCA_012931725.1 of Litsea cubeba. Taxonomy (NCBI): domain Eukaryota; kingdom Viridiplantae; phylum Streptophyta; class Magnoliopsida; order Laurales; family Lauraceae; genus Litsea; species Litsea cubeba. The sequence goes on from CM022951.1 coordinate 4,400,629, forward strand.
ACATTTGTACCTTGTTTACATAAAACCACTGCTTAAAGATGTGACCAGCTGCTCAGACTGAACAAGTCCAACTGATGGTGCACCTGATGTGGATCGCATTTTTTATGCACCAGATCCCACATCTAGATGGAAACAAATAAGAGTTCAGACTTCAGACCAGTGGCGGATCCAGGATTTTCATTCGAGGGGGGCTGGCAATGGTTGATTGAAAAAAGTATTCAAGGTTATCTTGACAACCCACCCAAAAAAGAAAAATATCAATGAAAAAATAACCCACCTAAGAAACAAACATGTAATTGAGGGTCATTTAAAGAAGAGAAAACGCACAAACTAAACTTTAACATAGAGACATGAAATACATAAAAGAATAATAAAAAAATTAAAAGATGCATTTTACTGAGGAAACCCACAAATTAAAGATCAAACTTTTCAATTTAACATAAGAGTCTTTTCTGAACTTGATAATAGTGGAGAAGAATCTAAAATGTTATTGAGGAGTGGGCTCCACTCGAGGGGGAATATTGAAATTATTTCAGCTGCCTCTACTAAAGCCCCGAGGTTTTGGTATGAATGACTAGCTATAAAGAAACTTAATATGGTATCAGAGTCAACCGGTCGCGAGTTTGGCGCACTTTTCGCGACACGCTTTTTTCTTAAGCGCCGAGTCGTTCCTCTTGAGATTCGAATTCGCGACCGGTTGGCTCTGATACTATCTTAAATTTCTTTAGATAGCCATTCATACTAAAACCTCGAGGCTTTAGTAGAGGCAGCAGAAATGCTTTTCAATATTCCCCTCGGGTGGATGGAGCCCACTCCCACTCCTCTATAAAAGAGAATAATATGTGTAGAGGCTTATTAGAGTAGAGAATTGAGAGAGGGAGAGAGAAGACCAAGACAGAGTTTTTTTGTAATGGAAGAAGGGGGGACTAAGGGCTTTTTTAAGTGGGGGCTAGCCCAAATCAGCCTTATAGCCCTTTGGGCTTTTTTTTCAGGTTTGTGGGGGCTGAAGCCCCCACACCCATATATGTGAGTCCGCCCCTGCTTCAGACTTCAGACCCAAATAAAGAACTGGGTAGTCTGTCTGTCTGTCTGTCTGGTAACCACTCCTAGATCCAACGTTGAAATAGGTAGTCTTAATGGGTGAATTCTTGTTATCAACCCTAAGTAAGTGTGCTAGGTCTATGGTCAGGCCCACACCTAGATGAATTCTTGTTAATGTATGAATTCAGGTCCTCGATACCAGAAACACAACCATTTCTCTCTAACTATTATAGTCAATAGAAGTAAAACATTATTAATCATCATCATCATAATCATAATAGAATATATCTCAATGGATCCGGATTCCAAATCAAAAGATTATTTTCGAATGTTATCTAAGGGAGGGTCCTGATTTGCACACAACCATTTTTTAGAACACATCCCATATCTTTTGAGGAAAACCAAGTTGACTCTATTGACATATTAGACTACTGTATATGCATGTGGTGGAGAGAGCCATATGAAGGGGTCAAAAAACATGGACGGTTCTAGCCTTAGATCAAACAATTACCAAAGTCCATTTGACAAGAGATTTTGTGGATGGCTAATCTAAAAAGTCTCTTATGGCTATAATATAGCCCGTAGGTCCAGTATGTCCTATATGTCTATATAGCAGGACTTGATTCATATCCTTCATATAAAATGAAATCCAACACAATTGTAATGAATGTCAAATACAAGGCATGTGGCTTGCATTTGGGACTCGTTAGTCCAGCCATTTTTTAAAAAAAAAAAACCTTAGTGGAGATTACCTATCTATAAAATAAAAAAATCCGGCCTCTACATCGTTGCTAGCCATTCAATCAAAGGCAATGAATTTGAGTCATTCCCTACATACCCCCATATATAATGAATACTTAGATTTCTTTTCAATACAACTTGTAATATATGACGATGCTATATAGAAGATCTAACAAGTCCTTCGTTAGGGCCATTGAACTGTGCCTCCATGCTATATGCCTTGTATTTAACCATTTCCATTGTTGCTACATAATAGCAGGACTCCAAATAAAACGTCCTCGCTTCTCTTATCTAGGGTACTATACCAAGCATATATAACTTGCAACATATTTGTTAACATAGCAAGTTAATTGCATTATTATAGCTTTTCAAGTTACATTAGGATGCATAACTTGCACGCTAATGACATCAAGTCTTTTAACTTCTAGTGCCTGAAAGTACATGGCAATCAATGGGGCCACTTGTTAGAAAAGTTAAGTTAGAACCAATTGAGTCACCACAAAGCAGCTGACAGAGCATTGGCAGTTTTTCAGTTATTTAGATTCTGTTGCACACTTCTGAGAAGCATGACATTTCTGTGTGATTTTCAGTTTCATTAGAAACTAACAAGGACTAGTTGAATAGTTAGTTCGAGATTTAAAACTAATTGTAATCTCTCTATATATATAGAGATTGAGTTCGGTCGCATGTAATTAACTGAGAAATCAAAATTCAGTTAATCATCTTCTTCCCTATCTTCTCCTGCACTCCTTTTCTTCTTCTCCTTGTTCTTTTTCTCAGTTCATGATCAGGAACATCTATTTAATACCATCATCATCATCAAAGCCTTATCTCAATTATGTTGCTGCTGACTCCATAAATTTAGCTTCTCTAGTCACCATTGCCACTAGAGATTTTTACTCATCAAATGAATTTTGTTTGACTATCAACTTCAAAGGTGGGCAACACAATGGATGATTGTGAAGAGTATTTTCTCTGTTTATATATATATATATATATAGAGAGAGAGAGAGAGAGAGTTTTATCCATTTATAATTCTTGATTATACACTTGATAAATCTTAATGTGATACAAAAATATAGTTTTAATTTTTCCATTTCCTCATGATGGATTATGAGTAGTTTAGATTTTATGTAGGAGGGCCCACAATGGATAAGACACATAAATTTCCTGTAATACATTTGAATATATTATATATATTTTACATTAGAATGCATGGTCCATTCTATACTAAATTGCCTTAATGAGAGAGAGAGAGAGATGTCCCGACCATAAAAAGAGGTTTTGTCATCAAATGTTACAAACCCTCACATGAAAGAGATATAAGTTGGATTATATGGCTAACAGAATCATTCTAAACCATTGCTTTTGGTTAAACGGCCAACGAGGACTATGTGACTGATCTTTTATATATATATAGATAACTCACCAAGCTCACTTTTTATATGGTAGGACCAGTGGAACCCAAATACACAGAATACATCTAACTATTACTTCATTTACATTTCTTCATTTATTTTGTGGCTTTAACATGATATATCTGCAACATCTGATTGGCATGCTTTTTTTTTTTTTTTCACCCATTCTTAAATGGCTAGATACAAAGCACTCTTGTATCAAACTAGGATAACTTACCCCACACAAGACCCCAATCTCATCTCCAATGTTTATCTAATAAAAGTAGTAGACAAGCAATTTTTTGAGTGAAGATAGGAAAACTTTGTCCTCACAAGGAAAATGGGAAGGAGAGAGGGACGTGTCTGATTTCGTAGACAAGGAGATGTTTGTGCAAATGAAGAATCCCACACTTGACGGAAATTAACTCCCTGGCTGACAGAGGTTGTATCTTAATTGATGGTAACAGTCCTAAAGTTGTATATATTATATAAGTCTTGACTCTTGAGTCTTGATGCACCATGCACATTAATAGATAAAAAAATCCCACCTCCTCCATCCATTTCACGAGATGGAGGGAAGAAAAAGGCACATGAAAAGCAAAGCAAACCAACCAACCCACTCCCCCACCAATCACGAGGAATACATACATACACACACAATTGCGTAACACTCCACCAACCTACCCATAATAAATAAACAAACAAATATGATACACTTACATTAACTACTAGTATACAGACTTTAATAAATATACATACATACCCATGCACCACCTCCCATCGGCCATCATCACTACTCCTTTTTCATATAACAATATATAAATCCAACAAGGGCAGCAACCCCACTAAAAAAACATAAAAACAAAAACACCCCATCACTCTTGCAATGCAATGACCATCACTGCATGATGTGGCCCACACCACATTTCTGATGATGATTGATGGTCGGTTCAGATCACCTCCAACAAGCCTCAGAAATCAATCAAGATCCATACTTACTGGTAATTCAGTACCAAAATCTATCAATGACAGGACTCTGATTCATTCTCCCTCTAATCATTCAATCCCATCAGCAAGAGCCCCAAAATCTAAAATCCAAAATGATCAAAATCACCTACCCATCTTTCATTTGAATTGCCCATCTGTGCCAAATTGTAGAGTGTGGCCCACCGCCAGATTTGTAAACTTTCTATTAAATGTTAGTTATGTTCTATTATACACATAATTATTATTATTAAGTAATATGACAACGGTGGAGATGAGATGAGATAATTTTGATCACAGTACAGATGATGGAATCCAAAGAGCGATGGATGGTCATAGTAACTTTGACCTGTTTTTGGAATTTTCGATCTAGGGCCGGCCGGACACTGATAGGATTTCGTGGAATTCCCATTTCGAGTTTCAATTCCTCCAAACAGAGAAAGCTCTTTCTAGTTCTAGTTCTAGGGAGAGAGAGAAATCAGAGAGAGTGACTGAAAGAACAAAAAACTTACAGAAAGATGAAGCACTCCAAAGAAACCAAAGGATTCTCCAGCGATTCGTTCCCCTCGGCCCTCTCCTCCACATTCCGCCCGCCATCCTCCACCGGAGCCCTCCGAGGCGACCGGCCGGTCTTCCTCGCCGACGCCGTCCGGCTGAGATCACTCCTCGCCAGATCCATCCTCCTTGCCGGAGATGGAGATCTCCTGCCGGAATTCTCCCCCAAATCCCTCCGGACTCCATTAGTACCGGCCGGAATCCAAGGCCGATTCACAATCCCCTCCCTGACCGGCATTCTCCTAACCGGAGAGAACTCCGATCTCTTCGAAGGAGATCTCCCGACCGCATCTCTCCTGACGGCCGAAGCCGTCCGCCTCCGCTGGAACTTGGCCGGAGATGTGTTGTCCTTGAGCCGCATTCCGACCTCATCCTCGTACTCGGCTTTCATCATATCCGCAGTAGTAGTAGTTGCAGAGATGCTCTCGCTCAAGCTGCAGATCTCTGAGAAATCTGAGGCTGCATCTCCTCCGTTGATGTAGATCCGAGGATGCTTTTTCTCCTCCGTTTCTGTTTCTGCTTCTGCTAAAGCTTCAGATTCGTCTCTGATCTTTGTAATGGAAGGCTTTGCGGTCTCTGAGAGCACTTCCTTGACCGTCTCCTCCTCCACAGGTAGTGGAGGAGCTCTGTCTTCCGGCGTGGGAGGGTCGGAATCCGTCGCCGGAGACTTGTATGGAGGGTTCTTGCTGCAGCAGGTTCCCATTTTTCCTGATTTTGGGGAATCAGGAATCAGGATATGGGATATGGAGTTGGTTGATGAGATCTGAAAATTGAAATCTGAAATCTGGAATCTGGAATCTGGAAGAGAGATTTCTTACTTTTCCTTTCCCTTGCTTGTTCCCATTTTTTTTCCCGGGAAATGAGATTGGAAGCTGATTTCAGCAGTAAGCAGAGGCCCTGGTTGAGAGAGAGTATAAAAGCGAGTCAGTCAAAGCAGGGAAAGAGAGGGAGAGATTGGGAGTATATTTATTGGATGCGGTTGGTTGTCTGCCAGGGTACTTCTTTTAGCTTTAAGCATATCATAGGCTTAATTAATAATAGTAACAACATCTTTTACTAAGATGACACTATTCGCACATTAATTTGAGTTATGTTCATTGATAGATTGAGTTTTATAAAAATATGTATAGCTCAAAAAAAAAACTGTTAAAAGTTTAAATCTCTTAAATCAATGATTCTGATAATTTGATTGAATTTTTTTTCTCAAAATCTAATTTATAATCCGACATTTTTAGATATTCATCTATGACTTTTTTTTAACTTTTAAACACTCATAATAGAGTAACAAAGTCTTGAATTCTCATGAGTTCAATTCAATTATATGAAACAAAAGTGCATGTTATTATATTATAGAGAAAATCACAAAAAAAAAAAAAACCTATGGCCACTACTAATCGAAAAACATGCCACTAGTCAATATGGCACGGAAGTGGTTCCCTATGACCACTTTCATTTTTTTTTTTATTAAAGATCTAAACGTGTGATGACGTCGTCGCATTCAAACTCATACAAATCGTCCGAAACCTCATTTTTACCTTTTTCCTCCCATCGTTTTCTTCCTTTATCTGGCAGTTTCCATTCCTCATTCCTCAAAAATGTCCTTACCTTGATGATTTAGCTACCCAAAAATAATCATACAACAAAGATAATAAATAAATAAATCATATATCAAAACTCTAATGAACTTTTCTCGAAAAGTAAACATGAAACTCAAGCTCTATGGTAGGTAATGCATGAAAGAAGGTCAAACTGTAATATGCCTACCTTGTTAATGGATATCAACAACCTCCACAAGATTTATTTTGGTACAGAAAACCAGTAATCGCAGATGATAAAGGTCAGAGAAGAGGCAGATTTGACGAATTAGTTACGACGTCGAAACTAACTTTCGATATTGAAAAAAGGCAAAAAAAAAAAATGAATATTCTAGTGGAAATGCCTATTCTTTTGTATCAAAACTATGGGTAACTCTTTTGATTAGTAGACCTCTAAGGTACTTTTTCAGATAAAATTCTCTATATTATATAAATAAATTGATTTTTATGAGGTTCCTAGGATTGGGATGTGTGTGAAAGCTATCTTAGAATTTAGAAACCTTCCTTTTTTTTATTTTATTTTTTTACCCTTGGTTATCTAAACGGGCATATTTTGATGGGAATATCACAAGTGTTTCACTTTTTAAGTTTTGGGATTGGGATGCCAATCATGTCAACCTGGCACGTGACTTGCATGCACGTTGTCAGTTAGTCCCTTTGTTTTTTTATTTGATGATGTCTAACCACCTAAATAATGCCCATCTGATTTCAGTTCAGGTTTTATTGAAATTGAAATGGCTATGGCTGGATTATATCCTATTGCTTTCTCATTAGGCCTTGATGGGCCATGGACCATGGACCATGGACCATCCATCATATTTTGTTGTTGGGAGGTTGAAACACAACAACGACAAGAGAGTGGCTTTCACGCCATTACATTACATTACATGCTAGAATAGAGAGATTAGGTCTGGTGTACATGTACTCTGGTCATGATTCACATGGTCTCGAGTCCAGGCCCAAGGTGTTGTATGTTGTAAGTTTTGTTGCGTGGAGCGGTAGGAGGAGGAGTGGGAGGGGCTAACAGCTAACTACATCTAGGACCCCCTGTGGTTCTTATAACCTCATGGCAACCCTATTTAAAATATGGTTGAGAAATTCTTTTAACTCTTAACTCTTCCAAATCAACTCGATCAGAATGATGTATTGTTTTTTATCACCATATTTGATCAAACCATTAACCCATCAGTTTTCTTTCCTATTGGTGGGGTTAGTTAATCTCATCTACATAACTCATATTATAGTTAGGGTTATAAAAGGGTGTCCTATTTTCTGAGTATCTGAAGCCTCTATTTTTTAATAAGGCAGGTTCCATACCTACTTATTTTTTGATCTGGGATAAATTCGGATTTGGAACCTAATAGATGCATATGGGATCCAAAACATTCAGATTCGTGTATGTTCCGACCTAAAGGATTCATGTCCAAGACAATTATATTTACATATTAAAAGCATATATAGGTTGTAATGGCATATATATAGCTTGACTTGTATTCATATTTGAGAGTCAACATTGTTTTAATCTTTTAGCATTTAGTAGCCTTATTTGTATGTTAAAAAAAATATTTTAATTAAAGCTCTTTTATTCAATTATATTAATGCACTGATATCTTATTTCATATTTGGGTCTGAAAATAAATTCATTTTTAAGTTGATATTAGATATTGATACAGGATCCGAAACCTATTCATTTTTCAAGTCTATATTAAATTTGGGTACAACACATAAGTTTCTTCTTATATCTAGATTCTGTTCTAAAACCTAGGGTTGGGGTGAGGTGGGAGTTGTTTAATTTTCCAGAACTACGGCCACGGTTATGTCAAGTATCAACCCTATTCGCATCCCTAATTCTTATTTTCATATCTTAGCTCATAAGATTATGAATAAGGCAGGCTTTTCATGTTAAACTCTGGCCTCACACTTCTCTATAGCGGATGGATCAACTAACCATGTTTCCTAACTGTCGAGAATGAATGCATTTCCGAAGAGAAAATAAGATAAAATATAGAAAGAAAGAAAGTTAGGAAACCAATTGCATTATTTTAAGAGCATTGGATTCTGTTTCATTTCTCCTCTCCCAGTGATCTGTGTCATGTTCCCAGCCATCAAATCATTTTAATAAACAGAAAGCATGTGGGAGGGATGTGCCTAAAGACCTACAACGCCCTTGGATTGGAAGTTGTTAGGAGGACAATGAGGTTACTTTGGTAATTTCCTCAGGTGTCTGCCACTCCATTTGATCTATCAAGCTACCAGCTATTACATTGTATCATGCCACATGAGGCACATGTAGACAGTGTTGTTCTGAACAATGATCCTAGTTGACATGACATGGATGGCTCGTAGTTGCAGTTGCTAGTCAAAGCACACTGATCTCACCCACTTAATTAAAAGGTTGGGATTGCAAATTTGCAATGGCAGCAAAAGCCTAATGTTTGGGTCTACTTCACAGGGCATGACCAATTGCATTTATTACCAAAGTGGTATATATATCATCAAACTTTAAAGAATTGAGAAAGAAGATCACAAACTTCCACTTGAAAACCCTAATTTAAAAAAAAAAAAGAAAGAAAGAAAAAAAGTAAAGAAAAAATACAGAGAGAAGTCTAAAGAGAATTGCATTTTGACTTTGAAATTGGACTCATTTTGCCCATATTGCAGAGGACGTCAAAGGCTTTGAAAAAAGTAGTCTCGCGAGGTGATATTCAAATAAAAAATTATGATTGTTTGAAGTTGACATTATATATATGTCCTTATCGCTTGATTTCTTAGATTGTCTTATTTCAGATATTGATTCCGCACTAATTCTATATCACCAATTCCTTAGCTTGCACAAGCTTGGGAGGTGTTGATAGGCCCATGACGAGAAAAATGAAATATATCCATTTAATATATTCACTTTTGGGCTAGATCCAGGTCCAATAGGGACAATAGGAGTTGGGAGCAGCTTCTATACCCCTTTCAGTCTCGGACCCACCCATATTGTTATGCTTGAGATTACCTTCGTTTTTCTATTTTTAAATTTTTTTTTTTTAATAGAAAAATTAGGTGCCTTGGGTTCATAGGTATGCCAAAAGAATATATATGTAATTATTAAAGAAAGGACTTTTGATGATAATCAAGAACTATAGAAGCCTCTCATTGATGTGTGATTACTAGCTAAACTATCCATTAATAATTAGTAAGTTTGTATTTTAGAGAAAAGTGGTTGAAAGAGGATTACGAAATGGAAGGCGAGCTTCTGCGAGTACAAAACGAGATGAAGGAAAAATTGGGGAGAGATGGCTGATGAAGGAGAGTGGAAGAATGGTAGAAGAATTACATCATATAACAATGTTTTGAGTGGTTCTAAGGTACGGACTAGATTGAGTTGTGTAAGGAAATTTCATGTTTCATATTACTACGCTTCAATATAGGGTCATTGCTTTGGTGTAATGATAAAAGTTTTGGATGCCATGCGTAATAACGCAAGTTTGATTCCTGCGCACATCCACTTTGTACAAAATTACCGAAGGTTAGTTTTTTTTTCAGCCTGTACCCTCAAAGGACCTGCTTTAGCGGAACCACATTGAGTGATCACCATGACCGGCCATATGACTATGCTCCAACATGACCATTGGGTGAAACTTGAAAGTCACATATATATAACCTTCTGTTGACACAAAAGAGTACTGACCCGACAATATTGCATTGTAGATGGTTGCTATAAAGGGAAAAAAGAACCACAATTCCATTTGAGTATTAACCCCACCATTCCATTTATTTTGCACTTCATATTATTTTAATGTTGAGACTTTTTCTTTTTATTAAAGAAGATTCCCATTGATGTCGTCTCGACTCTGGATTCAAGAAAAGCTCTCTCTCACTAGATTTTAAGGGGGTCCCAACTATTCTATTGAATATCAGCCCATCATTTTCCATTGTTTTTGCACTTTATATTGCTTTAATATGAGATTAAGAACAAAAAAGAGAGACTACTACAAATATTGGCTAGACTTTGAAGAGGTCTCTCCCTTCACCTGTAAGAGACTAAATAAACTGGTGAATATGGTAAAGTAGTTTTCCCAAACTAGACGGAGTAATGTGTTTGATTTGGAAATGTTAAGGTGAGTTTTTTCAAGAAGTTACACCATCTCATCCACCCTTCCCTTCTTTGAGATTTTGCATAATGAATTAATGATACAAATGTTTTGTTGCATTTACTGCCATGGGTATTGTGTGGGGATATTCCCGAACTCCTCAGAGCCCCGGCCAAGATGCTCCATCTTAGGCCCCCGCACCAGCAAGTCCATCCCGGCAGGCTCGGTCTCGTGCTCCCGCCTTGGTCTCGGATGAGTTCTCCACGCCTCCTGTGTACAACTCCTCCACTTCGGCAGTGCACGCCCAGCAATGCCAGACTGCTACACTTCGGCCAAAGCATCCCACTTCGGCCAAGTGCTCCACCTCGGCAACACATTACAATGCCAGAGCTAGCCGAGGCAGGGGCTAACAGCTGTCCTCCCATGGACGCTCAAGCATGCTACGGCACGTGCGACAAGGCAAGGGCACCGCCCATAGTCCCTGACAGATCGCTATCCACAGCTCCCAAAACACCATGACAAGGCTTGATGGGATGGCAATTAAAGAAAAATAGGCTACGATGGGACTACGCCTCCCTAGTACCTGACAGAGTGGGCTATGACAAGACAGTCAACCACCCCTTTGCCTCCTCTCTTCCTCTATATAAACACAAGAACAATCCACAAGAAAAGAGAGCCAACAACGACACCACACTGCTGGTATCATCTTCTTCCCCAAAAATCTCCTCCTACTGTTCAGTTCTTAAACTGACTTAGGCATCGGAGAGCCCTGCGCTGCCCCAGCCAGGGTCTTCTGACCTACGTTTCTTCTTCATTTTCTCAGGTTTCAGGCACAGGCATCGGTGTTCCTAATCTCTTTGAATAAGTCCGTGCAGGCACCCCCCTTTTCTTGTGAGTTACATTTTTTGCACTTACAATTGGCGCCGTCTGTGGGGAACGACTACAAAAAGCCATCTTCCCAAACACCATGCCTCGAAGAACCAGAAAGGGAAAGGAACCACTGACACTGTCGACACAATTGCCGACGGTCCCCCGCCGGGAAAGGTCAAGAGCAAGATCTCGCCCAGCTAGCGTCCAACAGCAGGATACTCGATCGGGTTCATCCTCTAAGGATTCGACATCGACTCTACCTTCCAAAAGGTGCACCCTGAAGGACAACAGAAGCAACTGGGCTCATGGCGAAAGCTCGGGTAACAACCGCGACTCCAGAGAGTGGCTTGATCGACGCATAGAGCAAGCAGTACGACAGAACATGGAGATGGCCGGTTTCGCTCGAGTTCGGCTGAACTCTTACGATTTCGGCACATCCCCCTTCTCTCCAGAGATCAGAAACTTCCCCCTTCCTGAAGATTTCAGCATCCCGAGATTCGTCGTTTACGATGGGACCTTGGACCCAGCGGCACATCTCCGGCACTTCACTCAGAGGATGTCGGTGTGGGGCGATGTAGGCCACCTGAACTGCAGAGTCTTCTCTTCCAGCCTCGGGGACCTCCCCCTAAAGTGGTTCTGCGCACTCCCCCAATAATCAATCAAAAGTTAACAGCAGCTCCGGATTTCCTTCATGACGAAATTCCAAGCTCACAGGGTCATCCCCAGGTCAGCCGCAAACCTGATGGCCCTCAGAATGAAACAGACAGAGAACGTCAAGCAGTTTGCCAAAAGGTTCTGGACTGTCTACAGCCAGATCGAGAATACCTCAGATGCAATAGCAGTCATGTCTTTCCAACAAGCCCTCCTACCAGGCAACGAGCTTCGGAGGGACTTAGCCATGCATCCTGTAGTCACTATGGCAGCACTGATGACCAGGGTAAACCGGTTCGTCAGGCAAGAAGCAGACGAAGCCCGAGCTCAGGAGCATTTCAACCTTCACGAAAGCGACCAGACAGCCTCCATCTCGGCGGATGTCTCCAGCTCGGCAGAAGCCTCCAGCTCAGCTGAAGCCCCCATCTCGGCGGATGCCTCTTCCAGCTCGGGAGGTAGCTAGATGCCTCCTATCAACACGTAGCTTCGACCGGCCGTTAGCTTCGATCGCACTATCCTCTACCGTCATTTCTGGCGGCACGGTCCTCTACTGTCAGCTTCGATGGCGCCATCAGCTTCGATGACACCGGCACGACCCTCTACTGTCGGCTTCGATCGTACGACCCTCTACCGTCATTTCGACGGCACGGTCCTCTGCTGTCAGTCTTGATCGCACGATCCTCTATCGCCATCAGTCATCCAAAGCCACCGAGCTCACACTAGGGTCGTTTTATACACTCAGGCGTGACTCGCGTTCGGCAACAGGGCAACAGGGCCACCAAGTCCTCGGGTAGATACACCCAGGCTTCTTGGCCTCCAAACGACCTCATGCTCGTCCGTCCACGTGCTGGTTTCCGCCTCACGCTGGTTTTGGCCTCATGCTGGTCTCGACCGCATTTAACGACCTCATGCTAGTCCGTCCACGTACTGGTTTCCACCTCACGCTGGTTTCGGCCTCATGCTGGTCCGTCCACGTGCTGGTTTCAGCCTCATGCTGGTCTCGACCGCATTTCACGACCTCATGCTGGTCCGTCCACGTGTTGGTTTCCGCCTCACGCTAGTTTCGGCCTCATGCTGGTCTCGACCGCATTTCACGACCTCATGTTGGTGTCGCCCTCGTGCTAGCTACGCGCTTCACACAAGTTCGACCTCATGTTGGTCTCGGCCAGTGCCAAAGAGACTGCTCTGGCGTACCGTCCAGACTTCTCCATCTCGACCAGTGCCAAAGAGACTGCTCTGGCGTACCGTCCAGGCTTCTCCATCTCGGCCAGCGCCAGAGGGACTGACTTAGGGTTCATACACTCAGTCGCTCCTAAAACTCTGGGTTCATATACCCTGGGACTGACCTCGGGTTCATACACCCAGTCTTCCCTAAACTTTGGGTTCACGCGCCCATGGACTGACTTAGGATTCATACACTCAGTCGCTCCTAAAACTCTAGGTTCATACACCCTGGGACTGACCTCGGGTTTATACTCTCAGTCTTCCCTAAACTTTGGGTTTACACACCCAGGGACTGACTTAGGGTTCATACACCCAGTCGCTCCTAAAACTTCAGGTCCATGCACCCAAGCTTCTCAAAAGGACTGCTCTGGCGTACCGTCCAGCCTCCTCCACCTCGGCCAAAGAGACTGCTACACGTCTCCACCTCAGCCAATGGCAGCTCAACTAGAATGCCGAAGAAACTGTTCCATATCACCTCCTCGGCCTCATGCTGATCTCGACCACACTCATTCTCGGTGACAGCATCAGAATTGCGGCCAGCGAGAGCACCTCTGGTTACGGGCAAGCTGGTCATCTCTCGGTTTTTGACAACAGTGCCAACAAGACTACGGTGGCCTCAGGCTACTAACCAGGCATGCCCCGGCCTCGCGATTGGTGACGAACCAGACACTGGAGACTACCAAGCTCAACTACTCCTCCCTTCCTAGCTTCCGACCTCAAAGAGTACTCTCAGAGCTCAGAAGCTGGGGGGCTATTGTGTGGGGATATTCCCGAACTCATCAGAGCCCCGGCCAAGATGCTCCATCTCAGGTCCCTGCACCAGCAAGTCCATCCCGGTAGGCTCGGTCTCGTGCTCCCGCCTTGGTCTCGGATGAGTTCTCCACGCCTCCTGTGCACAACTCCTCTACTTCGGAAGTGCACGCCCAGCAATGCCAAACTTCTCCACTTCGGCCAAAGCATCCCACTTCGGCCAAGTGCTCCACCTCGGCAACACATCACAATGCCAGAGCTAGCCGAGGCAGGGGCTAACAGCTGTCCTCCCATGGACGCTCAAGCATGCTACGGCACGTGCGACAAGGCAAGGGCACCACCCATAGTCCCTGACAGATCGCCGTCCACAGCTCCCAAAATGCCATGACAAGGCTTGATGGGACGGCAATTAAAAAAAAAGTAGGCTACGATGGGACTGCGCCTCCCTAGTACCTGACAGAGTGGGCTATGATCTCCTCTCTTCCTCTATATAAACACAAGAACAATCCACAAGAAAAGCGAGCCAACAACGACACCACATTGCTGGTATCATCTTCTTCCCCAAAAATCTCCTCCTACTGTTCAATTCTTAAACTGACTTAGGCATCAGAGAGCCCTGCGCTGCCCAAGCCAGGGTCCTCTGACCTACGTTTCTTCTTCCTTTTCTTAGGTTTCAGGCACAGGCATCGGTGTTCCTAATCTCTTTGAATAAGTCCGTGCAGGCACCCCCCTTTATTTGTGAGTTACATTTTTTGCACTTACAGGTATTATTTGAACTTCTTGGACATCTTTATAGATATATTGGCAGGGTCATAAGACCATATTAGCTGAAAGATTTTTGCCTTCACAAGTCCACATATCGAGTGAATGCTTTAGATTTCTTATCTTTGACTAGGTTTTCAATGAAGGCATAGAAGTTAATTGGGCGACACTTCTAACAGTTTTAGACACATTTGCAAGCTTACTACTGGAAGGTATTGGGCCCAATATTGTGGAATCACTTGCCCATTGCTATTTTTTTTCTTTGATTAATATTATCAGAGTTAAATAAATTAAACTACCTAAAAATGTTGTAAGAACAAGTGCATTTTTCATATTGGTTGCGTATTCAAATTCTTATCCAAATGTGCGTTTTCATATTTGAAAGAACAGCCTAAACACAGGGGAAGATCCCTTTAAACAGTATATCTATTTGATTTTAAATTCATTGATTATACTAGTTAATTAGGTGACTAAAGTTTCTCGATGCATATCATTAATAGGAGAATATTGAACAATTTAGATCATGAATCGAGGGTCTATAAAGTTGCAGAAAATCAAATCAATTAGTTGAGGTTTATTGGATGTTTTTCCACAAATTATCAAAATCTATAAACATTTAATGTACAAAACCAAATAGCCAACACACTCATGATTGATACAAAACCAAGTTGTCGCTGTCGTCGCGCACCTCGCCGTTGTCCCTCTTGCTCGCCTCCAACAGCACCATCGTCGTCCTCCATCAACGCCTAGCCTCTCCATATCTTCTTTGCTTGCAACACGCTGGCGGTTGATATCGACCATTCCAAAAAAAATAGAAAAAAAAAAAGACGAAAGGGATCAAAGGACCCCTTCCATCTACACCACTTTACTGGGTCCTCATCGGTCTTATGTGGTTTTTTTCCCGTAAAGTCCCCAACTATATATATATCTTAGGATCTATTAGACTAATAAAGAAGATGAATAATTCGTGTATCAATTTTAAGACCACGAAGGTGAAAAAAAAAATTGGATAAAAGTCATGGAAACAAATGACCCATTACTATGTCTCTCTTTTGAATTTTAATATGATAAAAATATTGTAGCCTTCTTTTTTGTATATTACAATACTAAAAGGATTTTATTAGAAATATCCCCTTAGAATCACTGTAAGCCTAAAAGAACCCAATATATATGAAAAATATCCATGCGCATTTATCCCTTGCCATATTATGGTGAGGGACAACATAGTGAGGTCGGCTTTATGACACATTTGAACCCTCTATACACATAAATATACTAGATCTATTGAGTTTTCACCTATCCGAATGGATTGGACCGTTGGGTCGAAGGTCAATTTTTCTCTTTGATATAAAGTCATTAATTTTGTGGATCACGAATGAAGGGGTTAGATGCATGTGATTGACCCCAAATTTGATATATGGGCTTATCCAACATGCATGTCTTTTTTCATCCCCCACAAGTCCCATGATCAATGGATCCTTACGTGGGCTCTATTAAATTTGTTCCTCACCATATGGTGAGGAAATGATGCACATGAATAACTTCTTATATATATTTACACTGTAGTGGTCTTATGGACTCCTTTTTTTTTTTTGCCAAATAGCGATATCCTTTTTCGTTTATTTTTCTTCTTCATAGCTAATAAATCAAGAAAAAGGAGAAGGAGAGTGTGGATATCACTGCTCTGTGAAATAATAATAATAATAATAATAAAAAGAAAATTAAAAGAAGGTCCCTGCGACCCTAGGAAACATATACTTTGGATTTTTTTTATCAAGATTCTCTAATGTGTATGACTAATTTTAGTATTCTCCAGTCTCCACCGGGTCAGTTGTGGCCCCACCACTTGCAACTTTTGATAAAAAACAAAAGAAGAAGCAAACACTGTCTATTTATTTATACCTATATGACTAGTAGTAGTGTGAACGGGACTCTTTTTCCATTTGAGTTCTCTCTCTCTCTCATCCTGTCCTGTCCCAAGTTCAAATTTTCAGTCATTCGACCAAGGACTTGGAAAAATAAAAAATAAGATTACTCTTCCGGACACACCTGCCTGCAACTTGTCTTCCCATTTTCCCTCCTTTTTTTCTAGGTTTGGATTTCTCTCTTCTAATCAATCTTCTTGTTGTTGTTGCTGCTGCTGCTGCTGTTGTTTTGTTGTTGTTGTTGTTACAGAAATGATGATTCCATTTAAGCAGCTGTTTTGTTTGTTTGGTGAAAGATGAGGTTTTACCTGATTTAGTTTGGGGATGAATGGTGATTTGTTGGGTTTATAGGTTTTCGCTTGATCTTTCTTTTAGCTTTTATTAACTATAGATTTGATCGTTGAAGCGTATTATGGGCTTTTGGTTGTTGCTTTTCTCATGATGATCTGATGCGTACTGTCCATCTGATGGGTTGGAGTTGAAGATTCCACCTAACCTGCTTGGGACTTTGTTCTTTCCAATTCCATGCAAAGGAATCAGGAATGGGGGGAATTTTTTTCATCTCTTGGTATAATGGGTGGTGGGATTCTGCTCTGCTGCGTTTGGGGATCGATTGTGGGGGGGCGCATTTGATGGATGGTTGGGATCTAATCACCACATGGAGACCAGAGAGGGGTGGGTGGGTCGATTTTGAGTCGTGGTGAGACCATCAGAGGATCCGGACGAGTCTATTTTTGGCATTGGGATGGTATCCAAATTCCAAACAGATGCTTCATTCAAAAACCCATGTGGTTGCAGCAAATGGGCTTTTTCTTGTCAATGTCCAATTGTCCATTGCCAACAAACATCGTTGTCATCAATCATCATCATCTCAGTCTTTAGTAGTTGATAGCAGGAATTGGTGTTAGATTTGCTGGGCAGGATTTGGGAACTAATTAGCCCTTGTTGGGAAAGGTTAGAGCTAGCCCACCCCATTTTGTTATTTGGCCAAATTTTCAGGTGTGGATCTCGCATGCGGGCCTTTATTTAATTCAGCCCAACTGTAGCCCAGTTAGATTGGTCTTGTTCTGGGCCTGCAATCCTAACCATGTGTTTTTTGTAGTTTAAAAATTGCGTTTAGGCATGAGCACAGTGTGTGGTGGAAGCAGGTTGGATCCATCTGGCCTGGTCCGGTGATGTTTTCGGGACTGGGTTTAAGGTGGATCCCAATTGAAAATCCATACTTGGGTTAGATTGAGTTGGGTCCATGGTTATAGCATAATAGCATCCTCATCAGCATCATGTTGTGTCCTTTGAGAAATCCAAGCTACTTACATTCACCTACTTTCATGAATTGAGACTCACCCAAATTGACACTGATTCAACGATTAACTTTCAATGGATCTGATTGCAAAATAGTTAGACTCATATGAGTATTAAATTTTGAGCCTTTAAAATCAAGGGTTAGGATTACCTGAAAGGAGTGATACGTTGCCTACTCTTATCCTCAATGCCACTTACACATCCCAACACATCTCAATTATTCCCATGAACTCTAAATGGTATTTTGCTGACATTCTATATGGGATATATCCCAACTGGGGGGTCCATATAGGGCACCTTTTTAGGAGGCTCTTGCCTCCTGTGTGGGCCTGTCTAGAATCCATCCAACTCATGGGGAATAGTTTGCATGTGGATGGTAGGGTTAGGCCAAATATGACACAGGCCATTCTAACACCCAATTTTAAAGCTTTAAGATTTAATGATTTTTTGCATGTATTTATTTCCGCGATTCATTGAATCAAACGATGGTTAATGGTTGGATGGATCAGTGTCAAATTTGGGGTGAATGTGAGAATGACTTGGATTTATCAAATGAGAATGACTTCGATTTATCAAAGGTGGGCCCTATTATAGACTATAAGGAGGGACAAATAACGGGCATATATAGAAGTAGGTTGTATAAACATTTTAAAAATTAAAAAATATACACTATCATCACCACCAACAAAAAATGGTGTGGTTGTTGTTGTTATTCAACTTTGAGTTGGGTTCATCATTACAGTATGTGGGTTTTTCAGATCTTTGGACTCCAGAGCTAGTCCCAGCCCCAGCCCCTATCCCTCTGATTAAAACTTGTACTTGGATCCTGTATTCTACAACTTGGATCCAGCTGGATTGTGGGTCTGACCAACCCAACATAAAGTTTAATGGACGCTGGTTGCAGCAATGCCCAAGTACGCCCATGCCCTTAGTCCTGTACATGGGTCATTCTAAGGTTACAATTTTTTTTGTTGGTTTGGCATTTGTTGGAAAATTTTGAATTATTGGGCTGTAAGTAAGAATTTATAATCTGTTTGTACTGTGAATTAAAAGATCCTTGCCGCCTTTGCATTCTTCTTTATCAAGATTTAGTGCTGAGGTTTTATGGTCAATTTATTGCAAAAATATAAGAATGCTGTTTGTGTTTCTTTTAATGGTTTCTAATTTTAGTTTTGAGGCTGAAGTTAAAATATTGTTGATTTTACCTTCTGTTTCTACACTTTCCATGCTAGAAAATTTTGTACATGATCATCATTATTGTGGCTTATAGGAGTCCACTCACCCCTTATAGTAGTCAAACAAATGTGATCGTGCATAACTGTTAGTCTGTTACGCATGTGCATTTATACATGTAAGGAGTGCAAACAAATGACCCCTTATATTGGAGACATCTTTAGATTTAATTCATGTATGAACTTTTAGGGCATCCTTTGACCAGTAGCTCGAATTTAGTACTTACCTAGAAGTAATGCACTGTTTCCTATTTTTTTTCAAGTAAAAAGGAAACTTGGTTGTTTTATGTTGCCCCTTTTAAGGTTTTTTTTTTATCAGAATTTTTGCAATTTTCTTTCAGAGAAAGGCGAAAATCTTGAATTCTCACCATCATTAAGGAGAGTTGCTGATGGGTGATACGTACTTCATACACTGTCTCTTAGTCTCTGGAGGCTTGATGCTGGCTTTTCTTGTTTCATTTTCTCTTGGATTCACATACGAACAAGACGGTAAAATTGAAACTTCAATGTAAAGATATTTTTTTGCCAATTTTTTTTGTTCCAACTTGAATTTTAATACATGATAATGGTAGATGTACATTGTAACTTCATGCTCTTGGTGAGTGTTGTGAAGAGGTTGCTTTAAATTTGTTTTTGGACTCCGTAATGTTATGACCCTTGAACTGCAGGATCACCAAATGGTTGCTCTTTATTTTTTTTATTTTGGGGTTAATTGTTTTTGTTGTTTACTAGTGCTTTAGTTATCTTAGTGATAGGAACAATTGTACATTGTTATAGCCCACTACCATTTTGAGTCTCATGTCTTAATCTATGCTGTCCAAACTTCCATGATTATTTTGAGGGTGTCTATTTCCACAGTAAAATTGGTGATTGTCCTTCTACATACTCTTAAATCACACTTCTTTGTGTTCAGTTTATGCCATAAATAACTTGTATGCTTCACTGGGTTCACCACCTCTTCCTGGATGGGTATTGAATGGAGGCGATCCTTGTGTGGAGAGCTGGCAAGGCGTCCAATGTGTCAATTCAAATATAACAGGAATGTATGGTGACTTTCAATAATTCTAGTGTTTGATTTTCTTTCAAATGTTACATTGCCTTTTTTTATAATGCTTCATTTTTCTTTTCTTTTTATAGAGTTCTTAATGGTGCAAATTTGGGAGGAGAACTGGGTGACAAACTATGGAACTTTTCATCCATAATAACAATGTAAGTGATCTTTCATTTCCAGACAACCTTAGAAAGAATAGTCTACAGCAATTTTATACTTTTCCAAAATTCAAACGCTTGATGCATTTTAGTTTTTTTAATATCTTTCGATCAAAACCATATCTTTGCCCTGGTCGTTAGTCAACTTGCTTGAGCTGAGTTCAATTCATGTTATATCAAATCTCTCAGTCTCATTACATGAACAACAATGTTTAGTCCGTTGATACTTCCGCTTCTCTCACAAGATAAAACTATTCTCGGCTTCCTACCATCTCCACCAGCATCTAAAGTTTTAATTATAATTACGAAGCCATGTCTCTTTCCAACTTCCCTTGTCCATTGGATTAGGTCCTCTCGGCTTCTAAATATCATGTCAGTGGTGAAGACATTAGTAAAATCCATAGATCACTCACTGGCACCGGTTGACTGAATCTCCTGAAAATATGATTGCTAAATCTTAGTATATTAATGCACGAGACTATATACCGTCCTTGTGAAATATGCTCGGTTTACTATTGCCGTGCAAAAATTTTATGCACGGCATAAATATCCGTGCAAAACTCATTTGAATGGCATAATATGCCGTGCAAAACATATTTATGCCGTTCAAATCTAATATGTTTGATAGTATTCCGCCGTACAATATTCATTTGCATGGCTCTGGAATGCCGAACACGACGCGTGAATTTTAATTAAAATGCTGTAAACGAAGTCAAGAGTATACCTCCTCTTGGTAGATCGTTAGTTGCAAGTCCATATTGAAAATGCCTACTTCCAATGGACAATTTGGTGTAGGGAGATGAGTGCCACCAATATCTTTAAACAAATGAAGGAGACTTGGATACTTTTTAAGAGTTGGAGAAGATGATGAGGAAGGAGATGAAGATCAATGGGGATGAATGAGTGCAGATGAACAGTATTGAAAAAGTGGATATAAGGGATAATGAAGAATAAGAAGAAGAGGCAGAAAAAGAAGAAGAAGACATGAGTAGAGAGGACACCCCAAGAAACACCGTAGCAATGGAAGAGAGGGAGGATGTTGATGAAGAAGGGTGATTTCGTCATTTCACCTGAGACTATTTTGGTGATTAAAAAAAAAATGTGGGTGTATACAGCATTACATGTGGGTGCGTTTAGAATCTCCCTTAAACTTGCAGCAAAGAAGACTACATCCAGAGCTCAACACGTGTCACCAGGTAGAATTAGCCACTCGCGCTCTATCCATTCCCCGGCTACACACAGGTAACTTGATCAGATATGATTGGCCAGGGTCGACTGCACTAGGTGGTGCATATGGAATGAAGAGGATGGATCATGACCGTCTATCTTTATGGCCCACCATAGATGCCTAAATCTTGTAAATGCACTAATCATCCAGTCCTAACTAGCTTTGTCATCTAGTTTGAAAATCCAGATTCTTCATTTTGAGAAATTTCCATATAACCACTTGCCTTAATAATACTTAACAACTTCTTATACTATTCCTTTTTATATATAACCAGTCATATTCTACTAATAATACTTAGCCACCTTGATGGGTGGTAAAGGATTAAGAAAAAAACAAATGCCAGTATGACCAATTGTCATGATTTTATTAGGAACCAATCAAAGTAGATTAAATGACATTTAATTATGGTTAACCTTCGCAACTTATCCTTGGTTGAGTTTAATGAGTGCATTTGCATACCAGGAGGATTGCTTAAGATAAAGGAAATTGTCCTGATTTTCTATGTTGCATATCCTTTGATTATTAGGCATCTAGGTGCGACATTTTTTGTATAGAAAAGGTAAAAAAATGAATTGATTTTGTCTCAATAAAGAGTAAACATAAAATTAGTGTGCAGCATATAATGGAGATCAGTTTAGTCTTAAACATGAGAAATATTGATTATTAGCTAACATCTGCAAGGGAGTCACCATGCGGACAAGTTAAAGTGAGCCATGTGGGTCTCATCTTTGCTTAATTCCAGGGCCGGCTCACCCTATAGGCAAGTGAAGCAAGTGGTGGGGGCCTCACCATGAGAGGGCCTCATAATTTTGTTGGATTAGTAACATTAACCTGATAAAACTAAAAAGAGAAAATCATGGTACATTTGAAAACCAAAATCAAACGAGAGAAGAAGATAGACGAAGAAGAAGCACAGTAAAAATAAAAATATTTTAAAATAAGTACGTTTTTAAAGGTATCAAATCTCGCTGGGAATCATCTTAAATGAATTCAAATGAACTCGAGCTAGAAGAGAAAATTGATCACAATTTGACCCGTTTTCTAATGAAATTGAAATCATCGAAAAATTCCATCATTGAAAAATTTTCATAAAATCAGAATTTCAAATAAGTCCTTTGTTTTATAGAAAATACCCTGTTTTTCATAAAATGGCATTTCAAATCAACCTTGACTCATGGGGTCCACTAATTAGGATACTATTGAGTCTTTTCCAAACTTATATATTGCTTATTGAATACTATTAACAGTACCGGTTACAGTTGCTTCCACCGAAAAAAGTTTTTCGAAATTAAAGTTAATAAAATCTTATCTATGATCAACTATGTCAGAAGAGGGATTAAGCGGGTTAGCCATTTTATCTATTAAGAAGAAAATTTTGGAAAACCTTGAATACAAAAAATTGATCAATAAGTTTGCATCACAAAAGGCAAGAAAGGTTAAATTCACTTAAAAAAAATAAATCCCTCAACAAGCTCTAAAAAAAAACCCCAAAAAAAAAAAAAAACCCAAATTTTTTTTAAGTCCGCCAATGTACTACTCATAGTGTACATTGCCGGTCCCAAATTAACCCGGATTAAGGACGAGGGTTTTCTCGTGTCACACATAGAAGCTAGGGGCCTCGTTTATACTTTCGCCTGGGGCCACATATTGTCTTGAGACGGCCCTGCTTAATTCAAGCCATTCACATTAATTGCCCCTCAATAATTAAGGTAGTGGCGTATATTCACCACATTTGAATTGATAGAAATAATTGAATTAATCAACGTACATAGAATGGAATTTAACCTAATAATTAATTTTGTTTTTCATAGATGGATGAACAAAAGGTGTAAATTTCTATGTTCATTTTTTTCTTCACAGGCCTGGATAACAACATGATCTTTCAATCCCCGACTCCCCGTCATTCGCCCATGACTATCATGCATCTAGGCAAGCTCTATAGCAAGGTACTTATCTTTGGCCAACCATCGTGCTTAACATATTATCTCCCAAACGAACTAAATGCTAACTTTGAATGCAAGCTAAACTAAAAGGATTAGCCAACTTATCAACATATCTTCAAGATATCTGAATTTCAATAAAAATATGTATAAAATAAGTGAGAACTATAAACAGATAAAAAGATTTCAAGTGGAAAAATAAAGTAAAAGACGAAGAAAAATTAAAGTTTGAAAAGTAATTTTATCATTGAAAAATAATGATAGATTATTGTTAATTGTACAATATTACATGAGCAGGATTAGTCCAAAAGAAATAACATCAAAGTACCCAATATTGAAGTTTTAATTTTCTTTAATTTTCTTCACTTTGGGTGAAAGAAAGTTTGTTTTAGTAGGCCTCTGTAGTTTGTCTCTCTGCCTGTTGGCATCTGTAGTAGGTAATGTGGTGGTCAGTGTTTGTTGGTTATGTGGAGTACTTTTTAAGTGTCTAATTTTGTTAGTAGCATTTATATGTGATTTCTATTTTAATAAACTTCCCCCTTGGCGCCAACACAATCTGATTGAGTGGTGCTGGCACCTTTAGTTCCACAGATGCCCTGAGAATATTAATCTCTGGGTGTACCCAAGTCAAAGTATCACTACTGGACTGAACCAAGTCAAAGTTTCACAGATGCCAGTTAAAACCATTTTTCCAAAATTAGAGGTGGGTCAAATTTTTTCCTGAAAGTAACAAGTGACCAAAATTACTTGATTAGTTTCATGTTGGAGTAAAAACTCAAAAATTGAGAGCTCCGGATTGGAGAATCAATTTAAAACTCAGAAGCTTCAAGCCACATACTATTATGCAGAATATACTTGTAACCAAAAGAGGAGAAACTGAAAATTTTGAAGTCTTTAAAAGTGACTTATTGCAACATGATCCTTTGAACTGTCATAGTGGGATTCTCTCTTGAATAAAGAGGTGTATTTTCAGCACTCTGAAAGTTTTCTCAAATCATTTTTCCAATCAGAACCTAAAAGAGACGCATTGTGACTTGCAATCGCATTCAAATGCACATGCAATAGAACCTAAAACAGAGGTTTCTTGTCATTTTTGCCATACAGAACCTAAAATAGATGCATAAAGGCTTGCACTTGTACGGACATGCAATGTAGAGATTGACATGCGTGTGAGTTCCAAGCTACATTACACTGATTTTCTAACTCAGAAAGGGAACAAAGAGAAATTGTTGTGGCAATGTGGCATGCCAACATATAACTGTATCTTTTATTCTTCGAGTTTGGTGGTACACGTACAATAAATACAGTTCTAAAATGCTTCTATCTCAATAAATACAGATTTTTGCATCTTGTCAGTCTGCAACATTGAGACCCAGTGCATGTCCAGGTTACAAGTGGTAATGTGGTATTAGGCCCTTCCAGCAGACAGGGACTGCCCTGAATAAGTGACGATCCAAAAATTATGCCATCATGCTGGCCACAAGACAGAACCTGCATATGAATGGTTTGTCATTTTTCCCTAAGTCTTACTTTCATTTACATGTGGCTTCACCTGATGAGTGAACAGCTAAACCATTTGAACCATTACTCGCAGTTAGAGCCCACTACGAAGCTGACGCAGGCTGTGGACCTTGCACATGTGCTACATAAGCACACGTACCTGCACCTGTGCCTGTTACCAGGTTTGTGACAAAAGCCAGTCATTTGGTTAGACGCTGTAGGATTCATTTATCATGCAGATGTCATACTTGAAGGGCAAGTTGAAACCTGAAGCGAAATTGGAAACCTCTAGGAGAGGTTAAGGAGAAACAAGACATGCTACTGTTTATGCATTTAAATAGGCTATTGTTAAGTAACATATTGGTAACGACTAACAAGAGCTGCATGTAATTAGATTTACAAGAAATTTTTTAATAAGGATGCAAAAATAGCACAACGATGGCCCCCTATTACATGACTTTCTTTATCAGATGGGCCAAGTGGTTTTCTCTTGGAATGCTAGTGAAGTACATCTGCCAATGAGAATTGATAACCTCAACTGCTGGCTGCAGGAGTCAAAGCAATCAGCAGACCAGGCCAAAGTTAGAGAACCCTGTACATCATCATTCTGATGGAGGATGCCCAATCAAACCATCTAATATTTGGTTGGCAGATTGATTGGTTTCTTTTCAAAGCAGTAGTATATCTCCCCCCTCCTAAGTAACTACCACAAAAGAGAAAGCACTCTCTCCATTCTCCATCCCGCATTCCTACCTCTCCCATAGGAAAGCAAAATCATCTCTACTGAGGAGAATTAGTTCATTTTTTTTCTTTTTCAACGAGGAAAATGTATTGCATAAAAAACACATAAAAGCAGGCTGAACGTAAAACAAAAAAGGCAAAACAATTTTCCTCACTATTGAAAAATCCTCTCGTCCCACAAACACATCCTATAATTGCCCTGTGTATTTTAGAGGAAATTAAAGCATTTCAGTTTTGATAATACATCAAATCATCCTGTTAGTGCTCAAATTATAGCTGAGGGAACTTGGGAATGTCACAAACATTTATACATTGAACCATCATCCCAAGCCAATTCCAATAAAATAGTGGACCACGCATCCATATAAGGTGTTAGGTCATTTTCGTAACAGTTCCCCATCAAAATCATGTAGCACAAGTTACACAAAAGGACACAAGTGATAAAAAAAAAAAAAAAAGTAAAACTGATAAACTCTACAAATTTCCTGACCACATATTTAAGGGGATGATCAGCATAGCTTTCAGTTACATTACAAATTCAAATCTGCAAGAGCTATGTCCCACACAAATAAATGAAACAATGAAAGAAAATTCAGAATGGAAAAACCAGATGCGTAATGTGATTGGAAATCCCTTGTGCCCACCTTCATTGAAAATTTTAAAATCCAGATGAATTTCCATTCGAACCAGCCAATATTTATTGGAACCCCCTTTCTTTGCAGAAGTATATTTTGGATATGTCGATTATGTTATGGTCAGCACCCCACTCATGGTGATGGTCAGCACCCCACTCATGGTGACTTGGTTGAATTGGGATAAGCAGTAGGTATTATTGCAGGTCAATCAATCGGTGAACCGGGGACTCAACTAACATTAAGAACTTTTCATACCGGTGGAGTATTCACAGGTGGTACTGCAGAACATGTACGAGCTCCTTTTAAGGGAAAAATCAAATTCAATGAGGATTTGGTTCATCCCACACGTACACGTCATGGGCATCCTGCTTTTCTATGTTATATAGACCTGTATGTAACTATTGAGAGTCACGATATTCTACATAATGTGAATATTCCACCCAAAAGTTTTCTTTTAGTTCAAAACGATCAATATGTAGAATCAGAGCAAGTGATTGCTGAGATTCGCGCTGGAACATCCACTTTCAATTTTAATAAAGTTAAAGAGAAAGTTCGAAAACATATTTATTCTGACTCAGAGGGAGAAATGCACTGGAGTACCGATGTGTACCACGCAACTGGATCTCAGTGTAAGAATTCTCAACCTAATTGCGGCTTCTCAGAGGAAATCATATAGACTCACAAATGTATTAGATGGGAATGAGTCATTTTCTGAAAACTATGAAAGCGGACAATTTGTGTTCTTCAAGATTTGACAAAAATAATCTCCTTCAAGACTCAAAGAGGCGCACGATTGAAAAGTATTCCTGCATATTTTCATCAGTTAAGGCAGTTAGGGCACTGAAATAGCAATGGTAAAATAGTACATAACCCTCATACTAATGTATTGATAAGAATCCGATACCAAGGTATATTTACACTTTACGTACGAGACTACTTCATTGAGGAGCGACTGATTACTTAAGTCTTCCCTGGTCATAAGGTCAACTCAGTTTGAGCTATAGATAGGAAAATGGAGATTCCATGTTCTGAAGATCTCAACAGATCCAAATATGTGCCCACTCATGTACATCTGCGGGCCCAAGTTTCAGTTTGCTCTTCAACATTGTATTGGACAGGTCATTGAAACATGTAACTGAATCCTAAATAACGTACTCATAAATTAGAATTCTTACTACAATGGGGACCACCTTACATACATCCAGACTGTCCAATTAAATGCCATCTATGATTTGGTGGACACCCCAAAACTTGACCTTGTTCCAAGAAACATCGACTGTTGGATTTGAAACGTCTAAATGATGTAGTCGAATCATGTTTGTCCATTTGTGCATTGAATGGCTGGTTTACAACCCACAAACTATACAAAAAAATCACTATTTCTTTAAAAATATGCTATTATTGCGGATTCATCCCTTCAACAATAAAAAGATGTGAGTCTTGGGCCCACAAGGGTCAACACAAGTGTGCACATCATGTGAACAGTTCCGATGACCATGGGCTCCGCATGCATGGATCTTATTCTAACTTGACCTGCGAGAAGGTCAAACTTAAGTAATCACTTCTCCATCTAAACATCTAATATATTTTTTGCTTCGACACGAACTGACAGCTATACAATAGAGGCTTCTACATAAATCACATCCGACTCCCTATCCATTTCCAAGTAGCAAAACATTGAATATTGCAAACCTGTGTAAGCTCAAGACCTGAATTAGGAGTGCCAATTGTGTAGATCGCCTGACCCAAAAGCCAGGCCAGTTAATGCATCAGGCATGCCCTGAATATGCATTAAACTTGACCAATTGGCTTCTTCTTCTTCTTTTTAATTCCTTCGCCTGTCCACCAGTTCTGAACACACAGGTCAGCTTATGAGCAGCCTGGACCGAGTTTTTGCCCCCAGCATCTACATGGTAGGGGCCCCCTCAAGAACAATTTAAATCTTGGCACATGCAGCCATGTCAATATAAACTTGGTCTCCACACATGCGACATAGTAGCTAACCTCTTACAAACAAGATTCATCAGCTAACTGTATAGAATTGTCAGTGCAACAAGTTTCAAAAGTATCTATGACACCTTGCATCTGGCTGTGCCTAACTAATATCTACTAAAAGAGGCCAAATTCCTCCAAAAATGATATGAAGAGAGAGAACAAGAGATTGTACCTTGCAATATCCATTCAAAGTCGGTTGTACCCGTTGCCCTGAGGTGCGTGTCTGTCATTTTCCCTTAAGAAAGACTTTCTATTGACAGAACTGATCCTCCTCAGTGATCTGTGTTGCCTCCAGGCAGATACGCGTGTAGATATTTGGAAAGGCGAAGAATAGCAGTAGAAGCACAACCATTACAGCACAGATAAATAGAACATTGTGGAATCCATCTTTAAGGACTGGGTCTGTTTGCCCTGTCCATGGTACCCCTCCGACATTCATTCCAAATACTACAGAATTATAATAAAAGATTAGTTACATGCCTCGGATATTGTCCGGCGAATTTGTAAGAATTGCTTCTTTCTTGTCCCCTTGAGCAGACAAAATATGTCATTTAAAAATTTTAAAGTAAATTATATGAAGTTTAGTCCATAATATGCATATTTTTGCTTAGGTTTTCAGTTTTTTTTAGGTGGGGCCCATTTCAATAATCCAACTGTTATATGATATCATAATTGGCCCTGCTCCTAAGGCCCATGCACATCAAACTCCTAGGCTGCAAGATCCTAGCCAACTAATCATTGGTTGTTTTATGGTTGAATGTGGAACTGTGGACTGACTGTGATACTGTAATTTCTTTCTTAACCATCTATTTTTTCTGGCCAAATATAGGCGGAGAGGTGGGGTCATAGCCATGGTTTGAATCATGGTTACTACAAACCCGAATGAGAAATAAGATTACATGAGAAACTGGAAACACCTCACCTGGAATGTCTTGTGTCTATTATATGTTATTTACAAAGAAGCCTGAAATGAATGTGACAACGCAGGGAGTTGCAGAGGAGAAATGAGCTTCTAGGTGGTGAAGGCAATTTGGACCCCACTTCTAAATACTGATTGTCCAAGCAAAATAAATCATTATTGGGTCAAACATTCTATCTCTCTCTCTCTATATATATATTTATTTATTTATATATACATTAAAGAGAGTCTGAAAGCAGGTAATTACTGATTTAACTATTTAGAAAATTCAAAAAAGTTGCAGAAAGAAAATATTCCATGTTTTTTCCATGAAAAGCTTGTGTTAATGAAGATATAAAAAATCAGAAACAACTTTGAGAAATTTGTGCTAAGTGATTTAAATGAAGAGCGAGCTTACTCCCAGTTATGATGGACAATGGAAGAAAGATCACTGAAAGTATTGAAAGGTAGTAGAGCTTCTGGTTTATCTGCTCTGACTGCCAACTGTCAAGACCAGCCTGAATTGCTGTGACCCGATTATCTATAAACCCAATATTTTCTTTCAATCTCCTGAGCCGACCAATTAATTCCTCAAGGGGTCGTTTGTCTACACCCATTTACATATGTAAACGGTGAATATGTATAACATTTACGTATCAATCATGTTTGTCTACAATTATTTACGCATCTTGCGTGTAAATCAGATGTGTAAATGGTGTGAAAATGGAACACCTGTTGAGGTGCGCTTTCGAAGAATACCCGTTGTTGGAGGCGGATGGTTTGGTGTTGGGGCATTTCCGTGCAATAGGTTCCAAGTTCGAAACCCCCTCTAATGCATTAGAAAAATAATAATAAAAGAGGTCTCAAAATTTGGGCATTTCCATGAAAGAGGTTCTGGGTTTGAAACCCCCCTCCAACACATTAGAAAAATAATAATAAAAGAGGTCTCAGAACGGATGATTTTAAGGGACAAGATTTGTAAGACAAAAAATAAATTAGAAGATTAAAGTGGCTCCAATGATTTTAAGGGACAAAATCTGTAAGACAAAATACATATTGATAATAAAAAATTTAAGGGACAATCTATAAGATAAATATCTCAATGATTTTTCTATATCAACTTTTAACTAGTTAATTACGTTATTATTTTAGTTTTCTTCCAATATCTCAATGATTTTTCTAAAGTCATTTATTATTGCAATACTTTAAAAATCTTTAAACATGTATATATGAATGTAAAAAAGAAGAAATAATATATTTTATATAGCATTATGACATCATTCAAAAATAAATATTAGCATTATGAGATGCGAGGGTTGAGTTTTATGCAAATTGAATAATGAATTAAGATCAATATTGAATTGAATATCAATTAATAAAAATATTAATAATAATGCTATTTGCTTAACCTTCAAAATATAAATTCATATTTAATTAACCAAGCATGTTGGAATGTATTTTTGTGAAGGTAATCACTGATATAAATGTATTTTTGTGAAAAGTATATTTCATGTTGAAAGACATGCTCTTTTTGAATGATCTAAAATGCAAATGAAAATTTTGATATAAAATGGACCTTTTTTCTCCTTTTTAAATCATTATATTAGAATTTAATTTAATGAATAATAAGTATCATTTACAAAATCTTTTAATACATTTACACATATCATTGAAACAAATATGGTAAAATAAATCACATACGTAAATGATGCGAAAATAGTGTTATTAGACAAACGTTGTAAAAAAAAAAAAACCGCATGATTAAAAAGTCCCACTTTGGATTCATTGATGGATCATAAGATGGTAACTATCTAATTGTATCTTGAAAAGGGAGAAATTATACAATGAAATTCCAGTTTTTGACAAACCCATGTGTATTGAGAATAGTGGTCTATTGATGGTAAGATCAAGAGAATGGACACCCGTGTTGATGGTTGGTTTGTCTGTGTGTCCAAAAGAAGACCACCAACATGGCTCGATGTACGTGATCATTTCCATACATGTACAAAAAAGTATACTTGTAGGAGGCATTGCAAATTCAGATGTATTTTGAGGAATCTTCGGCTATCCAGCATTTCTTTCTTCAATGCAGATGATTCTATCAGATCTTAACATCTTAGCCATCAAGTATTTAAAATTCCTTGGTTCTTAACCATCTCCATTCTGACTTTAACTGATGCATTAGGACAGTTGCATTTGCTTAGTGGATCCTAGTAATAATACAAACCAGAAAGCCCAAGCCTAGCATTGCAATATTTTCCATATTCAACACTACAGAACTAAATGAGAAGACCAAGATGCTAACACCAACCATCTGTCCTCCAGTCTGGGAGTTTAGTAGATTAAAGGGGCCATCCCCATATTCCAAATGCCTACTGAAGTCGGTTGTAAAACTCTTGAAGCTCTTTTCTAGATGGCTAAAGAGTAATGCATTGAGACTATATTGAAATCTGTAAAAACTTGTACTGAATGTTACATTTGCGTTGTTCATTTGGATTTTAATTATTTACAAACCATTAACAATGAGATACTTTGTGTAACAAAAAAGAACAGAAAAAAAGAGAGATACTTTATTCACTAGAGGTGGAACATGATCGTCTGATTTGATTTCTGGAGATTCACCTACTTGAAATCAATGGATCATATCCAAGATTCTCCAATCTACTCTCTTACTTAGTTACTTAGCATAAACAAGAGAAGAATTTGATGAGACAATGCAGCATCTCATTGGTTAAACTGGAAGGTGTTTGGTAAGTCATGGTCGGCCTCTAAAAAGTGCACCTTTTCTTTCTAAATAGTGCATTCCATACCAAAGGAGAGACAGATTCTGCTTCTTAGGTGACAAAAGCTGAGGTGCACTGAGCA
Organism: Litsea cubeba; assembly: GCA_012931725.1. Classification (NCBI taxonomy): domain Eukaryota; kingdom Viridiplantae; phylum Streptophyta; class Magnoliopsida; order Laurales; family Lauraceae; genus Litsea; species Litsea cubeba. The sequence goes on from CM022951.1 coordinate 4,432,748, forward strand.
ATATCAATAACCAAAGCATTCATTTGAGAATAGGATCATATCCATCAAAGTCTCATGGACCGGACTCCTACATTCATCTTTCAAGAAGTAACATTGTGACAAATTTAGAGTTCATAGTTGGAGCAAGGAAAAGAAAAGGAAAATAGCGGTTTTACAACTATGTCAGGAAAGCTCCAAGATCTTTCAGCAGCTTTACCTATACTTTCAAAGTGGGGCGACATTAATTAAATGGTCTGTGAAGGGGAAGAAGAAATGAGGGAAAGGAGGGTCGGGAGGAAATAAAGGATAGAAAGGAAAGTTAAAATCCTAGGCTGTAAAGGAGAGTAGGAGGGGCATCTTGTCATTTTAGAAAAAGAAAATTCAGAAAAGTGGCCGGTGGTGGGGTTGTTTAGCCGAAGAGGTCCTGTTTGAAAGAATTATGGTTTTTTTTTTTTTTTTAATTTGGTTGATATAACAAAGATAAGAAATCTTTGATTGAATTGCACTCCGTCATCCAGCCCCTGAATCTTCCTCATAAAGATTTCTCTACAACCTAACTTGGCCCATTTGGTGAACTGAATGGAAAGAAAGGTGACATGTATCCACGAGCGTATAGGCTTATTATCAATATTGCAAATTTTCAAGAGTGCAAACCACAACTGTTGTTATCTATCCTCTGTTTTTTGAGAGCTGAACATCAATGATGGCCATGTTTATTAAGAAATCCATAAGAAATTTATTAAGAAATCCTATCTCATGAATTGTACTCACAAGTGTTCCTAGGTCTGTAACCAAAGAAAAAGAAAAAAATGTTCCTAGGACAGCTAAAGATCCTGTTGATAGTATATTATTAATGTTTTGAGATAGTGTACGGATGGAGACGAGGTATAGGCATAGCAAACCAAGAGTATTCTTCAATAAATGTATCCTTGCACAAATCCCAAGAGAATGGAATGAAGATGCCCATGGTTTGCAAAAAGGGGTGACTAGATCAGGTGCTGTGATTACAAATACATTCATCATCTACAACATCATCAACAAAGCTTTATATCCCAAAGATCTAGGGCCAGCTGATTGGAAATACATTATAATTGTAATATGTTTTTCTTCTTTTTTGAAGTTCCGGTTATAGTCTTGATAAACTGCTCCTAATTTAACGAACATCTCAAATCATTTAACTTTCTCGTTGGTTCTTGGAAAACAAACAACAGAAGGAAAGAACCCTGGGGAATGCTATAACACCAAGCATGCATATCCATTACCATCACCACAAAGGAATCTAGTCAATTTTTTTTAAAGTATCAATAATGGCCTATACATTTTGTTCTGTAACAAATCACTGACCTGTGGATACATAATAAATTCTAGGATATGGTGACATATTGAAGAAATATTCAGTCAGTCATATGTTATTAATCTAACATGTTAAATAAAATGCAGAAGTGAAGTATTGACTAAACCTGGCGGTGTTTGCTTCCCAGTGACCAACCTGTGCTGTAACAATTCAGCTTCTTTAGCTTCCCAGTATTGACTAAACCTGTGCTGTAACAATTCATCTTCTTTAGGCTCCAAGATTGCCTAACTTATGAAATACAGTTGCAGGGCGTGCAATATTTTAGATAAGGAATGGCAGAACTTAAGATGTTGAAAAATCTGCCTTAATCAATGCCTCATTTTCTGGGTTCCAAGAGAACCCAACTTACTACTCTTTGCACAAGGAATCAGTGATTTTAAATGTATATAAACATGATGGGGGGAAAAAGGTATGGAGATGTACTGATGTTACAAAGTGCGAACGAAGTTTTGTCTTGGCTACCATTTATGCACTTCGCTGTAAATCAGCTGCCCTAAAGATATCGTAAGTGCCTTTATCTGGTGCCTTCAGGAGATGCCGCAGTTTGGTTTGAATGAGTCATACTCTGCTTTAACAAGTATTGCAATCATGTAACTCCACCACCAATCTCTGTACTGCCCTTTAAGTAGAATCATCAGAAGCAACAGTCAATCTCATTTAAAGGTATACAGGATTTCAGTGCATCCCACTATCCCAACACCTGGACTGTACGTATGATGACTATGTACTACCAATAGTCATTGCATGAGCAGAGGCCACCCTTGAAATGGTGGAAACGGTGCATGTCCCTAACAATAATTTCTCTATCAGTCACCAGTGAGATGAACTTCGTAGCGTCATGGCAGTCACCACAGACACGAAGGTTCTTCCGTATCTGGATAGTAGTCCCAGGGCTAGTGTTTAATAGTCCAAATGCAATGGCCAGCTTCTCACTATGCGTGTTCAGCAGCTTCTCTTTCACATCATCTTCAACATCATGTATTGAGTTAGTAATGGGCACATAGCCAGCAGCTTTTATCTCATCTACCAGAGCCCCAAGCTTCGCATATATCATTTTGGTCTGCGGGTGAGATGTGCTACCAGAGTAGAATGTGTGGACCTCATTTTTTAATTCGATGAAACTGCAACCAGGAGTCTTCTTCAGCCCTCTCTTCTCCATCATTGTTCTGACCTTCGCTACATCCTCCCACATTGAAGCTGCCTTGTATATATTAGCCAACAGAACATGATACCCAGCATCATCTGGTTCTAATTCAAACAGTCTATAGGCTGCCTTCTCTCCCAACTCGACATTTTGGTGGATCTTGCAAGCACCAAGCATAGCACCAAATACACTAATGCCTGGCTCAATTGGCATCTTTTTTATAAAGTCCCAAGCTTCATCAAGCCTGCCAGCACGACCTAGAAGGTCGACCATAGACCCATAGTGATCCATCACTGGTTCTATGCCATAGTCTTGCTTCATGCTGACAAAGTAACGACGTCCCTCATCCACCAAACCGGAATGGCTACAGGCTGAAAGAACACATAAGAACGTTACATCATTTGGCTTGATAGGGCTCCTTCTCATCTCTTCAAATAGCTTGACTGCCTCTTCCCCAAACCCATGAGTTCCATACCCATCTATCATCGTGTTCCACGTAGTCACATGCCTCTCATCCATCATGTCAAAAAGTTTCCGTGCAATATGAACACCTCCACACTTTGCATACATGTCTGCAAGTGCAGTCATCACAAAGATATTCCTGTCAAGGCATGCTCTAATAGCATATCCATGGATCCATTTCCCTTGGCGCAAAACCGATATGTCTGCAAGTGCAGGAATAACACTCACCAAGGTAAAAGAATCTGGTTTCACATTTAATAGTTGCATCTTGCAAAAGAGACTCAATGCATCATTCGAACGCCCATTTTGTGCATAACCTAGGATCATAGCATTCCAAGAAACAAGAGTTTTACCCGATAAATCTTCAAATATTTCAGCAGCAATATCTGCTCTCTTGCACTTGGAATACATAGTAATCAAAGAATTCATAACAGAAACATCATAACCAAGTCCGATTCGCAGCAATAGCTCATGTATGTGTCTCCCCTGTTCAAGATCACCCGCTTCAGCACATGCGTGTAAAGCACCCATAATACTAACACCAGTGGGCTTAACCCCTTCATCAAGCATCTTCCTAAAAAGGGCCATTGCTTCACCTGAATCTCCACACTGAGCATAACCATCTATCATCGAATTCCATGAGACCACATTCTTAACTCGCATCCAGTCAAATACCAACCTAGCAATCCCAATCAAGCCACATTTTGCATACATGTCCACAAGTGCAGTAGAAACATTCACAAGCAACTCAAATCCAGCCCTAACAGCGTAGCCATGGATAGCCCTGCCAATCCTCAAAGACCCAACATCAGCACAAGCAGGCAAGACGCTGACAAGTGTGATTGAGTCAGGCCTCTTCCCTTCTCTTTGCATCATAAAAACGAAATCCAATGCTCTCTTTGCAAGCCCATTCTGTGCATACCCAGAAATAATTGCATTCCAAGCGACCAAATCTCTGTCAGGCATTCTATCAAACATCTTCCGCGCATCCTCAATCTGTCTACATTTCGCATACATATTCACAACTGCCGTCATCGCAAAGACATTAGATCCAAACCCATGTGCAATCAGCTGAGAATGAAGCTCTTTTCCTCTTCTCAGCTCCACATTGTCGCCACAAGTCTTCAGAAGGTAAGTGAAATTGTACACAACAGGCCGAACATCCGCGAGCCTCATTTGAGCAAAGAACAACAACCCATCTTCCAAGATCGAATTTTTAGCATGCCCTTTGAGCATAGAGTGGTAAAGCTCGTCGATTTTCGATTCGACGCAGTCGAACACGAAGGCAGCCTGGCGGAGCTGGCCGAATCTGGAGAAGAGGCTGACAAGCTTTGTCTGAATCACATGTTCGGTGAAAAAGCCGTTCTTGATGATGAGAGGGAGGAATTGGTGGAGTTCTCTTGGGTCATAGCAAAGCTCAAGGAGGAGAGAAGAGGGATGGGAGAAGAGGTGAGGAGAGATGAGGGTTTTGGAGGGGAGTTGGAAGGGTGGTTTTGGAGAGGAATGAGAGAGAGGAATGAGGGAGGGTTTAAGGGTAGAAGCCATTTTTGCTGCAACTGTATGGTTCTTACTTTTATCTTAAAAAGTAGTTGACTGGAGGGGGAAGGTCAGTTGCATAGGTTCAAAAAAACCTCCCAAAACATGAAGATTTTGCCAAAAAAAAAATTGCAAGAAAATCACCTTCCATTGCCTCGCTTTTTCGAGCTCGATAATGTTAGCAATCTCCGGATCGACCTCTTCCAGAGGTGCATTGAGCTGCTTCGGCCACTGAAATCGAAATCCCACCGTTAAGAGTTCCCAAAAACTAAAACCAACGGCACCGATTTTAAAATCGGCTAATCCAACTTTGCAGAAAGAAGAGAAACTGCAGATCGTGAAATGAACCAAGCAAAAAAAGGGGAATTCCAAAATGACGAAGCGAAGATGAAGTATGCACGAAAGTGCCACTAGGGTTATTACCGCAACGCGAGATTTCTCCTTGTCGTATATTTCTTCATTGGGTAGAGAAGACTGCAATAGAAGACGAAAGGATTCAAAAGCTCAGTTGCTTTTTTTTTTCTTATAACAGAGAGATGAGATTGAATAGGGGGCAGGATCGTAATAAAACCATGTAGTTAAGGGCATTTCCGTTTGAGAGAGGTTGCATTGGCTTATGCACCGTCGAAGAGAGTCTAGGGCTGCACATGGGCGGTTCGGATCTGTTTAACACTAAAATCAATAATCAAATCGAACTTGTCGGTTTTTTAATTAACCCATCCGATCCGACCAATGAAGAGGGCTTTAACCAACGGTTAAACCGTCGTATTTTATTTTATTTTTTTGAAAATCAGACATTGAAAATAACAAATCAAGGACCGAATTTTTATCCTATGTGCAGCCATCGCAAGGCCCTCGTCAAACAACCAGGACCCTCTTGAATTTCACAGCAAGCACCGACAGTCACAACCATCCATATAAGGTAAATGTGAGTAAAAGATGGTCATGGAAGTGACCATTTATCAATGGAATAGTTGAGGCCTAGGAGGCTAGGAGGCTAGGACCAGCACAAAACACACGTCTCTAATCCCTCTTGAGGAATTCTTCCTGACCAGACAAAAATAGTAAAACACTACACTGATGGGAAACTATTACAGGCTCGTTCTACCAAAAAAGAACGAAAAAAAAAAAAAAAAAAAAAAAAAGTTGTTCCAGAAAGTGGTCATTATTACCCTTTTATTTAGAGCAGAGAGACGCCATCTATTAGTTTCAAGATCAATCAAGTATATGTGATGCAAGTTCGGCTCTGCCTCAAGATGGAGTTTTCATCTGCTAGAGTCTCGCACAAGGCCGGTAAGGGCAGTGCTGAGAAGTTTTCAATCCCAGCCATCGACAGAGCGTGGCCCCACTGAATTACAGGTAGGGACCAATAATCCTGTGGGAGACTGGAACCCCAGCCCCAACATGAAAACGAGAATTACTGAAACAAAATTGCCTAAGATTTCCATGTGCATTAACTGACGTCCATTCTCTAGCAATCTCTATCCTCTCTACCCCATCTGAGAATCACAATACTGTGGGAAGTCACAACAGCAAGGTAAACCCCAACAAAATCAATTGAAAACGCAGAAAATAGAAACCCCCACAAAATCACTAACATTCAAAAAGAAAACCCCAACAAAATCAATCGAAAACGCAGAAAATAGGAACCCCAACAAAATCACTAACATTCAAAAAGAAAACCCCAACAAAATCAATTGAAAACGCAGAAAATAGAAACCCCAACAAAATCACTAACATTCAAAAGAAAACCCCCAACAAAATCAATTGAAAACGCAGAAAATAGAAACCAGTTGAAAATCCAACAAAACCCCATTTGTTATTCACAGATTCAAAGTAAAACCCACAAACAAAAAGAGGATTGAACAAAAAAGAATTTGTTACCTCAGCAGCGAGAGATGTGCCTGCGCAAGGATATCTCTCTTCAGATATTGGGTGATGGCCGAGAGAGAGGGATGAGATCGAGAGAGTGGGAGTGATGTGCCTGTGCAAGGATGGTGAAAGAAGAGGTGGGTCTGCTGAAAGGGATGGAAAGGACGGCGATGGGGATGATGGAGGATGCACAGGGAGTGGCGTGAAAGAGATGGTGAAGGGCTGTAGGGGAAAAGAAAATAATAACAAAAAAGCCCCTTCACCTAAATTGGAAATCAGGAAAACCTTTTTTTTTTTTTTCAAGAAATATCTGATCTCAAATTCTCAATGGGTACTAGTACGATCTCATCCAATCCCAAGTACCCGTCCTATGTGATTTAAGGGGAGCTCTATTGGCACCACGATTTTTTCTCTTCCCACCGCGAAAAAAAAAATATTTTCTAAACTACCCCTTCCCCTTTCTCCCTCCTCCTCCTTCTCCCTCCTCCTCCTTCCTCATCTTCCCTTCCTCTCCCAGCCTCCACCCCCCCCCCACCCCACCCCACCAGTCGCCGGCGGGGAGGGAGCCCCGCCCGGCTGCCGGCTGGCCTCCCTCCCCCTCTCCCTCTTTCTTCCTCTCTCTTCTTTCACTCTTCTCCCTCTCTCCCTCCCTCCCTATCCCCTCCCCCTCCGAGTCGCCGGCGGAGAGGGAGATCGGCTGGCAGCCGGCGGCAGAAGCCCAAGCCGGCTGGCCTCCCTTCCCCCCCTCCCCCCCCGCCCGGCGACTGGGAGGGGGAGGGTGGTGGAGGGAGAAGAGGGGTAGGGGAGGGAAGGAGAGGGAGGGAGAGGGAGAAGAGGGAAAGAAGAGGGAGAGAGGGAGAGAGGAAGAAAGAGGGAGAGGGGGAGGGGGAGGGGGACGGAGGCCAGCCGGCTAGGGCTTCCGCCGCCGGCGACTAGGGGGGAGGGGGATGAGGTTGGAGGCTGGGAGAGGGAGGAAGGAGGGAGGAGGAGAAAGGGAAGAGAAGGAGGAGGGAGGAGGGAGGAAGGGTAGTTTAGGAAAAAAATTTGTCTTCTAGTGCGGTGAGGAGAGAAAAATTCGTGGCGCCAATAGCACCGCTTGTGATTTAAACCTGTAAGGCAGCAAAGAAGACTACATCCGGTGCTCAACATGTGTCACCTGGTAGAATTAGCCACTCGCGCTCTATCCATTCCCTGGCCACACACAGGTAACTTGATCAGATATGATTGGCCAGGGTCGACTGCACTAGGTGGTGCATATGGAATGAAGAGGATGGATCATGACCGTCTATCTTTATGGCCCACCATAGATGCCTAAATCTTGTAAATGCACTAATCATGCAGTCCTAACTAGCTTTGTCATCTAGTTTGAAAATCCAGATTCTTCATTTTGAGAAATTTCCATATAACCACTTGCCTTAATAATACGTAACAACTTCTTATACTAATCATTTTTATATACTAGCAAAACCCCGTGGATAACCACTTAGCCACCTTGATGGGTGGTAAAGGATTAAGAGAAAAAGAAACAGTATGACCAATCGTCAAGATTTTATTAGGAACCAATCAAAGCAGATTAAATGACATTTAATTATGGTTAACCTTCGCAACTGATCTTTGGTTGAGTTTAATGAGTGCATTTGTGTACAAGTAGGATTGCTTAAGATAAAGGAAATTGTTCTGATTTTTTATGTCGCACATCCTTTGATTATTAGGCATCTAGGTGCGACATTTTTTTATATAGAAAAGATAAAAAAATGAATTGATTTTGTCTCAATAAAGAGTATACATAAAATTAGTATGCAGCATATAATGGAGATCAGTTTAGTCTTAAACATGAGAACTATTGATTATTAGCTAACGTATGTAAGGGAGTCACTATACAGACAAGTTAAATTGAGCCATGTGGGTCTCATCTTTGCTTAATTCAAGCAATTCAAATTAAACAGCCCTCAATAATTAAGGTAGTGGCATAGATTCACCACATTTGAATTGATAGAGATCACTGAATTAATCAACATATATAGAATGGAACTTAACTTAATAATTAATTTTGTTTTTCATAGATGGATGAACAAAAGGTGTAAATTTCTTTGTCCATTTTTTTCTTCACGGGCCTGGATGACAATATGATCTTTCAATCCCCGCCATGCGCTCATGATTATCATGCATCTAGGTAAGTGCTAACCACAAAAATGCTTAACATATTATCTCCTCGACGAACTAAATGCTAACTTTTGAATGCAAGCTAAACTAAAAGGATTAGCCAACTTATTAACATATCTTCAAGATATCTGAATTTCAATAAAATATTTATAAAATAAGTGAGAACTATAAACAGATAAAAAGATTTCAAGTGGAAAACTAAAAGTAAAAGACGAAGAAAAATTCTTCCCAGATCTGGGAATGAGAATCCCAGATCTGGGAAACTCTTCCCTCCAGCCCATCCTTTTCTCTTTCATTCCTCCTTCTCTTCTTTCCTTTTCTTCTTCTTTCTCTCATCTCCTCTATCTCTCGCTCTCTGCCCTCTCTTCTCTCTTCCCCTGCTCCCTCTCTTCTCTTCCCCACGCTCACCTCTTCTCTTCCTCCCTCCTTCACTGCTGCAACCACACGCTAGCTTCAGCACCCACCTGCACACACCGCTTCTCCCTCTCTCTTCTCTCTTTCTCTCTTCCCTCCTTTTCCTTCGATAGTTTAGATGGGTCTCCTCTTTCATAATCCCTGAAAAAATAGGAAGAAAACTGACCCACTGAAAAAAAAGACTGGCCCACCATAAATTACCCTGATCAGAGAGAGAGAGAGGATGATTTTTGGGAAAAATCAGTCATTGGCTCCTGGCTCAGTTCGCCCACCCACCTGATGACCTTGTAGCATAGACTTGACATGAATAGAAATAGAAAAATGATTTTTACCCAATACCTCTATCGTAGTTACTGTGTGTATTAAATAATATATTTAATATTTAATATATTTTACTATAGGTGCCTTTGTTGCTGAACCTCTGTTTTTTCACAAATTAGGTATGTTGAAAAAACTTTCTTCATCATTTAAGTTAGAAAACAATCAGGTGCTTTGAAGATCAATTGTTTCACAAATCGGGTAAGCTTTATAATTCTATATATATATATATTTGTACCTACTAAATTGTTAAAATGCATATCATAGAAAGTGCATGTTCAATTTAAGGGATAACACACCCTTAGATATATAAAACATAAATATCGGTAACTACCCCATCAAAAACATTACCATCTAAATCATGGCATGACCCATTTGCTGAGGAGAATTCATCCAACCATTCAAATTCTGGATTCAACTCCATTTTGTGATTTGTCTAATTACATGGGATCATTGCCTGTCACGTAGGGCATTCTCAATTGTTTCTTTTTAAAATACACAATTGCTGAATTTATATCAGATAAAGTGCATTTATATTAGTTGTCCAATTCTTATACCTTTTATTGTAGTTACATAATTTATATAGTTTCCTTTGCTGACCGAAATAAATATACTTTTTCATTAACATCAAGTAAGTATGGTGCTTCAAAAGGACGTAAATATATGCAAAACTGCGAGATTACAACGCAAACTATCCTTACAACTAAAGCGGTTAAATCGATATGATGGTACGAGCACATCCTATATACTTAACATTTTTGTATTATATATTTTAACTCTTATATACATAGCAAATATATTAATTTATTTTCTCATCTAGGCATTAAATATTATTCAAAACTAGCTCGGCAGAGAAGAATATTATCAATAAGACATTGTCGTTTAATGAAGATTCCTTCTTTAGCAACGACAACAACCAATTCAGGTTCTCGATCTTTGTCCGCGATTGTAGGCTCCATAGAAAATCCAACAGGTAATAATAATGAATGGTCTACTCATGAAATTATAATAAACATGTTACAAATAACGTATTTTATGCTTACAACAATTCTCATTTAAAAAAGGTCAATAACAAGGAGCATCAGATACAGGTGGATACTATACTGATGGTGCAATTCAACAAAATCAATCTTCAGTTCATAGTCAACGTGATATTTGCAAGATTGCTAGAAGACAAAGAATAATGAAGCTTCGACATTTACGTGCATCAAGATATCAATCCCCAACTCATAGAAGTATGTAAAGTACTTTCGTGTTAGTGAAGTTATTCCTTTTTTCTATATATAACGTCATCATCCAATTAATTATTTCAATTATTTTGACTTAGGTCGCACTGATGGTAGAAGAGACTTTGGGTTTCCAAGTCAAACTTGTAGTAAGTGTGGAGCAATAATGTGGGAACAAGAGGGGAATAAAAGAAGGGCAACTGATCCAGATTATATATTCAACAAATGTTGTCGAGATGGAAAAATTATTTTACTTATGTTGCAGCATCCTCCATTGTACTTGAGATCACTCATGGAAGATTTCAGAAGTAGAACTGCCTCCAAATTTAAAAAATTAATAAGAGCATATAATAATGCATTCTCATTTACTTCGTTGGGAGCAAAAATTGATAACAGCATTTTAAGTGGAGGTGGTCCTTTTGCATTTCGTATACATGGCCAGACACATCATAGAATTGGATCTCTATTACCGTTAAGTGGTGAGCAGCCAAAGTTTGCCCAACTCTATCTACATGACACATCTCATGAGTTTAAAAACAGAAGAGTAGCCTTGGCAGATGGTACATGTGGAATAAATTTGGATGAGTCCATTATAGAAGGGCTAAAAGCAGTTCTAGATGAAGTAAATCCATACGTGCAAAAATTCAGATCATTAAAGGATAAATTTCAAGGAGAGCTTCCACGAAATATATCAATGAGAATACTTTCTGATAGATCTAAAGATGCAAGACGATATATCGTCCATCAGTGGAAGAGGTAGCTGCATTAATATTTGATGAAGAATCTACAAGCCATTCCAATAGAGATATCATCTTAAAGAGCGTCTCAAGACTTTTCTGAAGAATAAGTGAACTTCATCCAAGTTATATGCCACAACAATACCCATTGCTTTTTTCCTTATGGAGAGGATGGGTAGCATACAAATATATCTTATTCAGTGTCATCATTATCATCAAAGTCTAAAGTGTCAATGAGAGAATACTACTGTTACAGACTACAACAAAGACAAGAGGAAGGAAAGACACTCTTATTATCTGGAAAACTCCTCCATTAGTTTATTGTTGATGCATTTGCATGTATTGAACAGAACAGAGCTTCCTATATAAGAGCCAATCAGGGTACATTTAGACTTGATTTTTACAAAGGTATTCAAGATGCAATTGTTCAAGGAGACACTACAGCATCAGCAATTGGTCGACGGTACATACTACCTTCTTCATTCACTGGCAGTCCACGTTACATGATCCAACAATATCAAGATGCAATGGCTATTTGTCGATGGGCAGGGTATCCCGATATATTCTTAACATTTACAAGTAATCCAAAATGGATAGAGATCCAACATTTTATAGACTTAATTCTAGGAAAAAAACTGAAGATTGTCCTAATATTATTACAAGGGTATTTCATATAAAGCTCAATGAATTGATGGAAGAGATTAAAAAAGGAAAGGTTTTTGGCAAAGTTATCGCAGGTAAAACTTTATTCACTTTTATCATGATTCAGTTTCCATATACATTGTTTACAATTTTTTATAGTTAGAATAATTATCTTTTTTACAGATATATATGCTATCGAATTTCAAAAGAGAGGGCTACCACATGCACATGTATTAATAACGTTGGATCAAAATCACAAGATATTGAGCACTGAAGACATAGATAATGTTGTTTCTGCAGAAATACCTGATATAAATGAAGGCGCGGAGTTATATGACACGATTAAGAGGTGCGTGATCCATGGTCCATGTGGACCTGTAAATCCAAAATGTGTGTGTATGCAGGATGGAAAATGCAACAAAAAATACCCCAAGCGTTTCAACGAGCGTACATCACTTAATAATTATGGTTATCCAACTTACAGGAGAAGAGATGATGGAAGAACTATTAAGATAGGTGGTGTTATGCTAGACAATAGATAAGTCTTTCCTTATAACCCATATCTATCAAGAAAATATAATGCACACATAAATGTTGAAATTTGCAGCTAGATACAAGTGATAAAGTATTTGTATAAATATATACACAAAGGATCGGATCGAGCAACTATCATTATTGAAGAAAGTGGTCAATCAAGAGATGCATCTGGTACATTGAGATATAAAGAAATTGATAAAATAAAACAGTACTTTGATTGTCGTTATTTTTCTGCGCCAGAATCGTGCTGGAGAATATTTGAATTCAGAATGCACCATAGAAACCCTACTGTTGAACGCCTACAATACCATATCGAAAATCAACAAGTTGTTGCTTTCAGCGATAAGGACAATTTATCATCTATTTTAAATAGACCAGGAGTGAATAAAACAATGTTCACGGAGTGGTTTACAACAAATCGCCAAGATTCTAAAGCCAGAAGTCTTAGATATGTGGACTTTCCTATGAATTACACTCGGAAAAGTAATGAAAAGATATGGTCAAAAAGAAAGTGTCGAAAATGCATTGGGAGATTATATTATGCTCCACCTAATACAGGTGAAAGGTACTATTTGAGAATGCTCCTACATTTTATACGTGGCGCTCAAAGCTATAAAGATCTAAGGACAGCCAATGGTATTGTACATGATTCATTTAAACTGGCGTGCTCAGAACTTGGATTGCTTGATGATGACAATGAGTGGGACAATGCGATTTACGAAGCATCAACTTGGGCTACAGAACATCAATTAAGGAACATGTTTGCAGAAATACTTATGTTATGTGAGGTTACAAATCCATTACAATTATGGGAGAAGAATTGTGAATCACTTTATGAAGATATAGCAATGAGACTAGAGAGACAAGGCTGCACAATAAATTCAGAATTTTCTATATTTGAAATTCAAAATATGCACTTATTGAAATCGAAACCATCTTAAATAAGAATGGAAGATCATTAAAGGAATTCACAAATATGCCATTGCCTCGCTATGAAGACGCCGATTACATCTCAAATAGGCTACTCCATGAAGAAATGTCCTACAATACTGAGGATCTTATCTCTGAGTTTGATATCTTATATACAAAACTAAATCAGGGACAATCTAGAATATTTCACAATATCATCACATCATGTCAAGAAAAAAAAGGTGAAATCTTCTTTGTCAATGGCAGCGGTGGAACAGGTAAGACATACTTGTGGAAAATAATTATTACAAAGCTTAGAAGTGATGGCAAAATAGTTTTGGTTGTTGCATCATCAGGAATAGGATCTTTGTTGTTGCCAAGAGGTCGCACTGCACACTCACATTTCAAAATTCCACTGCAACCTCATGAGACTTCATGTTGCTCCATAACTAAAAAATCAAATTTGGCTGATCTTATTCGAAATAAAACTTTGATTATATGGGATGAAGCACCAAGATGCATAAGCATGCCTTTGATGCTGTTGATAGAACTCTACGTGACATACTCAATGTGTCTAACCATACTGCATGCTCTAAATTATTTGGATGAATAATTGTTGCATTCGCTGGAGATTTTAGACAAATTCTACCTGTAATTAGAAAATGAAGTGGAGATGATATAGTTTCTTCTTCAATTACAAAATCTCTGATATGGAAGAATTGTAAGGTTGTAAACCTAACCGAAAATATGCGGCTCTAGAATTTAAATATCGATGATGATATGGCACAGTTTGCAAGATGGGTATTAAGTATTGGAGATGGAGAATGCAACTCTACCAGTGATGATGATGATGACAACTTGGATGAGATACCATATGATTTAAGAATTGATACATACAATGATGAGATTCTGCCACTGATAAACTTTGTTTATGAGAACATATATAAGAATTATAAAGATCCATCTTATCTGAGGGATAGAGCCATCTTAACACCACTAAATGATTACGTTGACAAGATTAATGGTGTTGTTCTCTCAATGATTCCTACACAAGGGCAAACATATTTAAGCGCCGATACAATGGTGGAGTCTGAAAGTCCGGGATCTTAACCCTAGAGGGGGGGTGAATAGGGTGATCTACTAATAGTGACCAACTATGACCAATTTTAATTTCTTTAAAACAAACTAGTCATATGTGATGATTAACATACATAATGCGGAAGAGAAACAAATCAATCACCACAACCCAATCACCATAACACAAAGATTTATAGTGGTTCGGCCTCAATGCCTACATCCACTACCGGCTTGTGCTCAACACCCCACCGGATTTCCACTATTTATGCTTTTACAATAGGCTAAGCAATAACCTTTACAATGATGTTTTTCTAGGCTAAACAACAACCTTTACACTATGCTTTTCTTAGGCTTAGCACTAACCTTTACAAGCAATAGATTTTTCTTTCTCAATGAAGTGTCTAAACACTAGAAGAGAAACAATTATAGCTTAATACATTTGCCTCTTAAATAGGCTGATATAAAAATTAAAATCAATTTACAATCATACACTAACAATTAACTAAGATGAGTGTTCAAGGTGTATGAAAGTGTACTTCAATCAATTTCTAAAATGAAGCTCTTAAATGAATGCTTGATGCATTTAAAATTCTAAGCACATAAATTAATGATTGAAGAGATGAACTAATCACATGAAGTAATTGAAACAACTTGGAAAGACATTCCTATTAAAACACAAGTTGTATGAAGGTTTAAATACTAAAAACACATGTGATTTGGAAATGAGTGTTTTGCAAAACAATCCAATATGGTAAAGTGATATGATGATTGCAAAACAACTCAAACAAGGCTAGCAATCATGCAAAAATGAATTTACAAAAGTTTGATCATGCATGGATTTCAAAAGTATGGAAATCAAATTTAACTTAGAGGTATATACCTTTGAATCTCAAGGATTTTGATTTCCATTTGCTATCTAACCTTCTTAGCTCATTCCCCTTTCTTAGGCTTCAAAATGGTTCCAAAAGTTCACCCAACCAACCTCTCCAAGAAAGGAATGAAATGAGCATTTATAGACAAAAACAGTCCAACGGCTAGTGTCTTCGGTCGACCTCCTTCTCTCTCGGTCGACCTGGAACAAACGGTCAGAAATCTGACCGTTGGAGAGCCAACAGCTCTCTGCCAACGGCTAGTTGGCTCGGTCGACCGGGTACAGGGGTCGGTCGACCGGGTACACAGGCCTGGGAGGAGTTCTGTGCAAATTTTGAAAAAGTGTTTTTTCTGAAACATGAACTCCAGCCATTATGTTTAATGCATGCTAAAAAGGATTTTAAGAATGAGATTGTATGCATTCCAAGAACCTCGATGATTAACTTGATTTTTCAAAATCATGCATGAAAAAATAGATTTTCGAAAGAGTGTTTTAAGTTCTAAAACATGCAGGATGAGGTCTTTGAAAATCAATTGAATATGCAAGTCTAAGATTCAGAAATCAAGGTCTAACATACGATGAATGAGTGTGTGATCAGATGAAAGTGAAAGTGATAGTGCATCCATCAAGTTAGCAACATAGAAAGATCCTAACAATCTCCCCCTTTGTAATTTGATGGCAACTAAGATGATCACAACACTTCTAAGACTTCAGCTCTTATGTTCTTGAAACAATCTCTCCCCCTTCGTTCGAGCTCTCCCTCTTTGATCCTTGGACAGATCTCCCCCTTAGTTAGATCTGGTCTTCTCTCCCTTTTGTTGGATCTCCCCTTTGTTTGATCTTCTCTTGCTCTTTTGAGTTCTCTCCCCCTTTGTCATCGAATTGCAAAGGAACCTGTATACATTAGAAAACAAATACCTTTCAGCAGCACCTGTTACCAAATTAAATTAAAAATGAAATGCTGAACAGGTTATCATGTATAGAGGTTGTCTATGCTGTTATGAATGATGCTAAGAAAAAAAATATTAATCGAAAGAAAATTTAGTTCAAAGCATCATAAACATTCATCAATTGAGGAATATGACAAGAAGATATGAGATGAACAATTTAAATATGTAAATTCATTGTTTTTCCATAAAAGACTATTACATATTTCAATAATTACTTGACCAAACCAAAAATCAAAATAATGGTCAGTAATCAATTCAAGCTATCAGTCAGTTGATAGACAAATATTTAAAAGAGTTAAAAAGTCTATCACTACCCTCCCCACAAAAAGTGAAAAACTTTCCTAAGATCTAAGATGAATCTGTAGGAGACGGGGGCACTGCATCATCATGACGCCTGCAGCTGCTGGAGATGTTCGAGAGGTACTTCAAAGTCTTCTTCATCATTCCTGATACCTCTTGCCTAAATTCCTGATAGTCTGTACGTATGGTAGAAACAATATGCTCTAAAGAGGTCATACGGTCCTCCAGACTGCGCTGCTGAGGGGGCTCTGGATGAGGAGGCTGACCTGCTACTGGATCTACAGGCTCTATCTCTGCAGCCTCTAACTCTGCATCTCCTTCAGCAACTGGATTCCTTTGCTGAGGTGGTGGAAGCTTCATCAAGAGAATGTTTGATTTGTTGAAAACAGTGGATGTCACTGGTCTCTCAGAAGCTGGAGGAACCACTCCATATGATCTAGCAAGCTGGGTAATGAGAAATCCAAATGGAGCTGCACACGGCTGCGATCCAGTAATAACTCGGAGAATATGGTGCATAATAACTGAAGGTAAGCATACCCGATCTCCAGATATAACTTTGAACAACAGATTTGCCATGTAAGGAGTTACTTCAGTCCTATTCCCTTTCCTTGGATAGATGGAATGAGTGAAAAGGATATGAATGATCCGAAGGGAAGGAACCATGAGAGAAGCTTGAAGACAATTTTTGGCTGTCCAAACTTCAGCTCTTCCACAAAGAGCATGAGTCACTTCATCTTTTTCATCAAGAGGTAAAACTTCAGAAATTATCTTTGGTCCATTTGACCTAGGAACCCCCAAGATGGATGCAATCTTCTTTGTAGTGACCACCTCTTCTCCATGCTCAAATCTGATAGTGAATGAATTGTTGGTGGAAGCACATATAGACTCATAAAGGCCATGAACCAAGGATGGAAAGGCATTTCCACTCCAATTTAGAATACCACCCCAGCCAATTTCTTCCATGATAGCAGGGACACCATAATCCACTAGATCTTCTACTACACATTTCTTCTCCACAATGATCCCTTTGTTTCGGAAGGATTTGACAACCGAAGATGGAGAAGGGATGGGTTTGAATCTGACTTCACGAGGAGGGGATGCTTCAGGAGAGGATGGAGGAGATCTATGTGAAGATGAAGCTTGGCCTGTTTTTGACTTCTTGATAGGCTGCCTGAAGGTTTGTTTTGTGCGAGCCATTGCACTAAACAGTTGATTTTTAGAAGAGATGGACAGCACTTGAAAATGGCTTGAATTGCTCCTATGATAGAATGGAATTAGGTGCACAATGATCCCACTCGAATTCAGCAAAGACAGTAGCTAACTATGATGTAACAGTGGTTCAGTCATTTTGACAAACACTTGGAATGCATGTTCCGTGACAGAATACTTCCACAAACTATGGCTGCCTAAAACTGTGTACAAATGACTACAATTGATCCTAAAAGCATGCAGACAACCCATTGATCAGATCCCCATAATGACCATAAACCGAGATCTGGGAAGCAAACTCGGCACACAGACACAGTCGGTTGAAGAAGATTATTTCCATAGTCTTGGACGGCCAGAGCAGATGGAATCTCATGAATTTTTGAATGAGATGGAAGCAGCACACACTAAGAACCAATGCGTCTTCATGCTGACAGATAGACGGAATTCAGAGGAGAAGGGGAGCACAGCTGCCGTGCGACACAGTGCTGAAACAGGCCTTGGTTTGGAAGAAGACAATCCAATGAGAAATCCTTGGGAGAATGATGATCTTGCCAAGGAAGAATGAAGGAGACGGATTGGAAACGAGGAGCATTCAGATTTGAGAAGCTCCAGGGGGTCGACCTGCTCCAAGGAGAAGGTTCTGAATGAAACAGAACAGGCCAGCGCAACTTATTTAAGTTGCTGTTCACGTGTTTTCGGTCGACCGACCAATCCAGGATGTCGACCGAGTAAACAGGGAAAACAGGGTTTTTAAGTTGCTGTGTACGATTCTTCGGTCGACCGGCCAATCCAGGATGTCGACCGCGGTGAACAGAGAAAACAGAATATCTGTTCAGATTCAAGGAAGAACTTGCCAACTCAAGAAAAACTCTCTGAACAAATGATTCCCTTAATCTAACTATCCTACAAGCTCAATCAATTTAGGAAAAAAGATTTTACAAAATTAATTCTAAATAAGTCCATTTAAATGATTGAAAACTTGTGAGTCCAAGACACTTCATTTTTCAATAGTATTTGATTTGACAAATGTGGAATAACTATGTATCCATTCAAATAAAAGCAAGTTTGAAAAACAAATCAATTGATTGAGAAGATGTATCTTTAAGCAATTCTTTTTCAAGTCAGATTGATCATAAACATGCATTTTTATCATAACATACCTTTTAAAATCAAAATGCATTTTCAACAAGTAAAACTCAAACAAATGATACTTGAACAAGAAGACAATACTAAGAAAGATAGAAGGAACTAGACTTAAGACCAACAACACATATAACTTATGGGAAAGGGTTGGTCTAATCTAATTATAAGGTCTTAGTATTTGTCTAAGAGTCTAACCTTAGGTTTCCATCTAAGGTATTGAGCTTTGGAGTCTATGTATGAGATCCCACCAACTAGAGGAGATAAATATTGATTTCTTTTATTCTTGACATCATATCCTTGAGGTTTGACAATTTCATAATTGGATTGATGATTAGTCTTTGGTGGTTGATGTTTCTTTTTATTTTTCTCATTTCTTTAGCTTTTCCTCTCTCTTTATGCCTTTTGAATTTTAATTTTAGTCTTTCAACATTTTTCAAAAGTTCTTTCATTTCCAAGGTTAAAGGAGGTAAAGTGAGAGGTTTCTTTTTGATAGATTTAATTTGACTACTTTTGATTTGTTTAGTCTTTTTAAAATCTATCTTGGGAGACTCTTGTTGGAATGGTTTGACTTGCTTGAACTTTCTAGAGTCTTCCTTTGATTTTGATGCCTTAACCATCATAGAATTAGATTTTCCATTTTTAGGTTCATAGATGGGTTTAGACAAATGATTTTTTCTTAATTTGCACTCAAATTTGAAATGCCCTTCATTACCACAATAATGACATTTTGTTTTGGGCAAAGTAGAGTGAGTGCTAGAGATTGAGGACTCACCTTTCACAAATGTGTTGGTGATTTTAGGGCCATGAGAAGTATACTTATCAAATCCAATACCCGTCCTATCTCTTTGTGATTTACCCAATCTAAATAATTTTTCAAATTTCTCTTCGCCTTGGGTAAATTTGCACTCATACTTTTGTTTGTGAGTTTCAAGTTGAGTGACTTGATTTTTAAGAATTGAATTTTCATTTTTCACTTTTGTAAGTTCAATTCCAATTCCATTAAACTTGTTTACTTTTTCATAAGCAAGTTTTAATTCAAGTTTGAGTTCATTTACATTAGATCCAAGTTGTAAAGTTTTTATATTACTTTGAGCATTGAATAAATTTTCTTTGGTGGTTATTAACTTGGATTCAAGGTTGACAATGTCTTCAACTTGATTTTTTATGTGATCACTTAGAGTTGAGTTTTCTTTGGTAAGTCCTTCACAACTTCTCTTAGATGCATTTAATTCATCTTGAAGATTTAACAAATTATCTTTAGAAATTTTCAATTTGGATTCTAAATGGATAATGTTCTCATCTTGTCTTTTTAATGTATCTCTTAGATTTACATTTTCTTTATTTAGCTCATTATGACTTAATTTTATTTCATTTAGTTCATCTTGAGCTTTTGATAGGTTGTGCAAAGTGATCATGAACTTAGAGTCTAGGCAATGTATTACTTCTTCTTTCTCTCTAAGTTCATCATTTGAAGAGATTAAATCTTTGTTTAGCCTTTTTGATTCTTCTCTTAGCTTTTTATTCTTCTTAGCTATGACTTCACATAGTTCATATAATTCCTCATAGGCTTGATGTATATCATCTTCATAATCATCATTTTCTTCTTCTTTTGATTCAACTTTAGATTCATTAAATTCAAGGTTTGAATCTCCAATAGAAGAAAGGAGGGGTCTAGAAGAATCTACAAGAGAATCTACACAATCTAGCATAGTGGAGTCCATTTTAATGATTTTCATGAAAAGCACACTAGGGTTTAAACTCTAGGTTTTTACACCTAATCAAGAGTTCCAAACACTTGATCCTAATATTAGAGCACGAGGCTCTGATACCAATTGAAAGTCCGGGATCTTAACCCTAGAGGGGGGGTGAATAGGGTGATCTACTAATAGTGACCAACTATGACCAATTTTAATTTCTTTAAAACAAACTAGTCATATGTGATGATTAACATACATAATGCGGAAGAGAAACAAATCAATCACCACAACCCAATCACCATAACACAAAGATTTATAGTGGTTCGGCCTCAATGCCTACATCCACTACCGGCTTGTGCTCAACACCCCACCGGATTTCCACTATTTATGCTTTTACAATAGGCTAAGCAATAACCTTTACAATGATGTTTTTCTAGGCTAAACAACAACCTTTACACTATGCTTTTCTTAGGCTTAGCACTAACCTTTACAAGCAATAGATTTTTCTTTCTCAATGAAGTGTCTAAACACTAGAAGAGAAACAATTATAGCTTAATACATTTGCCTCTTAAATAGGCTGATATAAAAATTAAAATCAATTTACAATCATACACTAACAATTAACTAAGATGAGTGTTCAAGGTGTATGAAAGTGTACTTCAATCAATTTCTAAAATGAAGCTCTTAAATGAATGCTTGATGCATTTAAAATTCTAAGCACATAAATTAATGATTGAAGAGATGAACTAATCACATGAAGTAATTGAAACAACTTGGAAAGACATTCCTATTAAAACACAAGTTGTATGAAGGTTTAAATACTAAAAACACATGTGATTTGGAAATGAGTGTTTTGCAAAATAATCCAATATGGTAAAGTGATATGATGATTGCAAAACAACTCAAACAAGGCTAGCAATCATGCAAAAATGAATTTACAAAAGTTTGATCATGCATGGATTTCAAAAGTATGGAAATCAAATTTAACTTAGAGGTATATACCTTTGAATCTCAAGGATTTTGATTTCCATTTGCTATCTAACCTTCTTAGCTCATTCCCCTTTCTTAGGCTTCAAAATGGTTCCAAAAGTTCACCCAACCAACCTCTCCAAGAAAGGAATGAAATGAGCATTTATAGACAAAAACAGTCCAACGGCTAGTGTCTTCGGTCGACCTCCTTCTCTCTCGGTCGACCTGGAACAAACGGTCAGAAATCTGACCGTTGGAGAGCCAACAGCTCTCTGCCAACGGCTAGTTGGCTCGGTCGACCGGGTACAGGGGTCGGTCGACCGGGTACACAGGCCTGGGAGGAGTTCTGTGCAAATTTTGAAAAAGTGTTTTTTCTGAAACATGAACTCCAGCCATTATGTTTAATGCATGCTAAAAAGGATTTTAAGAATGAGATTGTATGCATTCCAAGAACCTCGATGATTAACTTGATTTTTCAAAATCATGCATGAAAAAATAGATTTTCGAAAGAGTGTTTTAAGTTCTAAAACATGCAGGATGAGGTCTTTGAAAATCAATTGAATATGCAAGTCTAAGATTCAGAAATCAAGGTCTAACATACGATGAATGAGTGTGTGATCAGATGAAAGTGAAAGTGATAGTGCATCCATCAAATTAGCAACATAGAAAGATCCTAACAGAGTCTGATAGCAATGAAAGTAATCAAGGAATCTTATACACTACAGAATTCCTTAATACATTAAATGTTAGTAGATTGCCAAATCACCTTCTGGACCTCAAGATTGGAACTCCAATAATGCTGATTCGAAATCTAAATCAGTCTATTGGGTTATGCAATGGAACGAGGTTAATTATCAAGGAATTGAGACACAAGGTAATAGATGCAGAGATAATTACAGGAACAAATATAGGAGAACATGTCTTCATACCACGCATTATTATGTCAACGGTTGAAACAGAATGACAATTTATACTAAAGAAAAGGCAATCTCCAATAAAAGTTGCATTTGCTATGACTATTAATAAAAGTCAAGGTCAAACGCTACAAAAAATAGGCCTCTATCTCCCTAAATCAGTATTCTCTCATGGCCAACTGTATGTAGTTATTTCCAGAGTCACAAAAAAATCTGGACTGAAAATATTACTAAAGAAAAATGATGGCATCCCTTTTGGCTATACAAGAAATGTTGTATACATTGAAGTGTTGAATGAAGTAAAAAGGCATTCCACAAACTAATAATAAAGGTAATTTCTTTTCCTTTAGACCCTATAAAACATGTCATCATAATTCATATAATGCTTCTCATTAAAAATGGATCATAATACTTTGTTCATATTACTACAGGATCTCAAAATCATTCAATTATAAATGTCGTCCAAGAGATATCATCGCCTAGAAGAACTCTATTATTTTTGTGATAGATGGTATATCAAAGTAAGGCCTAGCAGAGTCCTTGAAGATAGAGAGTATCATACAAGAAAGGGACCAAGAAGAATAAATAAACTTATTCTTATTGATGAAAAGGTAAAAAGTAGTCTGCATAAATTTATTATTACGTTAAATATTTAATATAAAAGCTAATTTAGTTTCTGTTTTCTATTTTAAAATTACAGGGCGATCAAATTCTTCTTACATTATTTAATGATGAGATCCCAAAATTCGGTAACAACTTATGTGAGGGTAGCTGTTACACATAAGAAATATTCGGGTTAAGCCAGCTCCAGATACATACAATGTTGTCAAGCATGATTATCAACTTTCATTGGCAAGAGATTCCTCAATCGTACAAATAACTGATGCATGTCCTGAAATTTCATTCATCAAGTATTACTTTGTTCCAATTGATACATTTTCATCTCTACTAAACAAAGTCAAATTTCTTCCAGGTATTAACTTCAAATTTTATCTTTAAGTATAGTATTTGATTATTTAAATTATTATTCATTGCATTATTTCTCATTATATAGATATCATCGAAATTATAGAAGATGTAATAGGCATATCTTATATAAGAAAACAAGATGGAACGGAACAAGCAAAACTATATGTTACATTATATGATGAAAGGTATTTTTATTTACAACCTAAAAGTTTATTTAAAATCATCTATTTGATTAATATACTAATTTCTCATTTTCTCCTGTATTCTTGTAGTTTGAAAAGATTGAATCTAACGTTATGGGGAGATTTGGCATCATACCACTTTTATTCTTTAACATCAAATGTTGGAAGAGTCCTCTTGACAACATCAATCGTAGTTAAGGAATACAATGGTAAGTAATTAAACTTTCTTCTATTTATTCAAACATATGGTTTAACGCTAATGTTAAAAGTAAGTGCAGTAAATATTTATTTAAGCACATCATTCGCTACCAGAATAATGATCAACCCAAATATTCCAGAGGCAAATTCTTTATTAAAGTGGTAAAATTATCATCTTTTTAAATTTAATAAATTAAATAATAAAATACATCACTCTAATGTGTTTGAAATTTTAAATATAGGAATGAAGGCCACAATGGTGATTCATTGAATAACAGAATTTTATTGGAAGAATTAGTTTCAATAGTGGAGAATGGAGTAACTGAAGTAAGTTACTTATCATTCACATTTTTTTTAATATTATTATGTGCATTTTGCATTTATATTTGTATTGTTTGAAATATATTAATAAATTTTATCCTGTCTATTTATCGATGAAATATGTTGCAATCAAAGCTACCGTCGCAATGTTGCACATGGATAGACCATTATCATTCGTATCTTGTAATAGGTGTGATAAAAAAATCGATCCACGTGTAAATAATGGTCAATGCAATCATTGCACTTTCCCCACGCGAACAAACAAAATAAGGTAAGTTATTAATAATGCACAAATTTCATGTAATATGTTAGATTTATAAATTAAATATATTCATTTAAACTTTATAAGTGTAGATACATTGTAACAATAACGGTAATGGATCACACTGGAAGTGCAATATTTTTGCTCAAAGACAATGTTGTTAAGAAATTCCTGAATACATCAGAAGAAAATGCAGCTAAGGTAATGACGCAATGTTTGTTTGTTTCTATTCCTTTTTAATATGCTACTATCATATACAATATATCTAAATCTCATTTATCTAATTCTTTGTCTTGTAAATTTATTTTTATCATATTTTCCAGGATGATTGGTACACCCATTTTGCACCTCAAATCCATATAGCATTATGGCAGGAATACTTGTTCCATCTCAAGATAAGATCGAACATGACCAGGTCTACTTTGGATGGTGGATTTCCAATTAAAAAAATAGAACTCATAAACGCAAATCATGAGGGAAAGATCTTACTATCAGAAATAGAACATTGTGAGCCTTTACACTTTTGTTTTAAAAATATTTATTATTTAAAAATATTGTTTAATTTTACTAACTTATTTTCACTTATGTGAACAACATTGAAGATGAAATATATAATCAACAATTCAGCCATTGGGACAAGTAATACACCTGGTCAATTGGAAAGTAAAGAGACAACCTCAGTGACTAACGCTGAAACAAGTGGATGAATTGCACAATCTTCTAATTCTTCAAAAAATTTAATTATTTATTATTCACTTTTACATTTGAAGCAGGATTCTTTATTTATTATTGTGCATAAACATACTTATTTCATAAACTTTTAGTTTAAAGATTCTTTCATATTACATTCTCAGGGTATGACAATTATTTGCAACTATACTTGTGCAATGGTGTCTATATGATACTATCTATTTCAATTAAATAATATATTTTTTCTTACTTTAATTCTAAATATATTCTCGCTTTTGGGCCCGGGCTAAGCACGGGCCTTTGTTACTAGTTTAGATTATACTCATCTTTGCATTAGACTTAAAAAAAAATGTAACTTTAGAAACTGTTAAAATTTCAAAGCTCAAAAATCAATGATTGTAATGACTTTCTTTTTTTTTTTTCTTTCAATGTAATTAATTTATCTTGAGAAAAATAGATATGTTCATTGCAATGTAAATATCACTTTAATAACAGACATTCCTGTCATCGGTGAAGTGTTTGGCCAAGGGTTTCCTTTTGTCACAGTTGTGGGCTTACTATATCGATTTTTAAATGATTGTGCAACAAGTCATATACAAATGGATGCACACAAGTTACTATAAAAATAGCAAAATTATCAAGAGCAGCCTATTACTATGAAGTGATTATACTAAACAAAATTTGTGAGCCCAAATGGGGCCACCTGCAATCAGTTGTACTCATATACATCAATATTGCTCACACTCTACCCTCTTCCACTCTTATCGAATTATAATATATTAAAGTAGAGGGTTTTGGATTTAATTTTGACCAAATCCCTTTCAATCTTGACTTTTTTTATTGAGCCTTGGTAAAAGGCCTAAAATAATATAAAGGTTGAGAAATTTGAACCCATGATATCTAGCCTTTTAAATAAAAACTAACCTAACCAGCACACCACATAAGACCTACATGTAACTATTTATAAAAAAAATTCTCAACAGTAGATAGATGGAGCAGGGGACCCTAGCCGTATAGGCCATGCCCATGCTTAACATGGGCTATTGCGCTAGTATAATATTTATCCATATATAGGTTGCGCTCGTATAATATCACCCAAGACAAAAAGGCGAAGAGGGTACAACTTCCTGATTTATAGAGCGGGGGCTAAGATGGTTAAATTAGGAAAAATTTTCTCGTGCGCACTGGTGGCACATCCTTACAGGCTACAACATGTATACAGCAGTTGGCATACATTCAAGGGGGCCACATTGGAAAGTCCTTTGCCACAGTTTTTTTTTGAGTAAATTAGCAAAAGGTCCCTCATAGAGGTCTTATAAGGCCTCCAGTCCATTAACTTTTCCTCTAAGGCTTGTAGTCCACGCAGCTTAGACATATTTTGGCGAGAGGTCCCTATATACGCCATCTCATAGCGAGAGGTCCCTCGATACGCCACCTCATATATTTTCATGACCGAGTTGCCCTTTCAACTGATTAGGCATAAATTTTAAAATTTTCAAATTTTAAATCTTACATTCTCCTTCTTCTTCTTCTTCAATCCAAACATGGATAGAACCTAAAAAAGCACCCTTTCCTTCTTCTTCAAGTTACAGGTTTAGTAATAGAACCATTTATTCTCTTGTCTGCTACAACTGATTTGACTGCGCCGTCGTTGTTGACTCGTCGTCGCCGGAGAAGGTTTTATTTCCCGACCAACTTTAACTGAGTCAAAAGAGGGGGGAAATCCATCTATCATCTATTCCCAACACCTACTGGCTGTAGACCACAAATCCATCTATCATCGACCAAGTCATCACAAGAAAGGAAAAGAAAAAAAAATGGAGCGAGACCCACTCGATCTCTGTAAATTTTCCATATCAGCTTAACCTCTACTACACCATCATGAAGATCGATCTAACACTACATCTATTCATATCTTTCTCTCACATGTAACCTTCTAGCCACATCACCGTTCTATCTCCCATCATCACCTTCATCATGTCAACAACCCCATCTTTACCTCTTCATCATGCCCCCATCCTATCTATTCCTACACTCCCTTCATCTTCTTTAGACGACATCATGGTTTGGGCCATAGCCGATCGTGTGTCCCGTTTCTGCACTTGGGACACTTACACCAATAGAGAAGACGCTCTCAACTACCTCAAAGAGAAAGTCCTCCCCCATCCATGGATCCGAGCCATATGCATCGACGGCCGTCGATCGGAGCCATCTCAATCGTACCTGGGTCCCTCAGCGATCGATGCAGAGGTGAACTGAGGTGAACACAGAGAGAGAGAGAGCGGCGTACCTGGTTTGCCGCTGCCACTCGCCCGTTGTGTCTTGCCGCTGCCACTCTCGCCTGCTCGCCATCGCCCCGACACCCGTTTCACCATCTCCATTCTCTACTCTTCAATGTCAAAACAGTGAAAGAAGCCAAAGGCCTCGACTTTCAACCCTTTCTGTTCTTCCCGGATCAGAAGTATTTATTCTGAGCCGCTGATCACGGATTCAATTTCATCGATTGAAACCCCGTGGCCAATAATCTAAAGCGCTCCGAGATCCAAGACTGATTCGAAGATGCGGCGCACGGAATCTTCGTCTTGGGATGAAAGGGAAGGTAGATCGATCTCAGAAGGATTCCGGATTGCAGACAGAATATAGGATCTGTGTTCGTTGTTTTTTGCTCTGTTTTATCTTTTGTCAAATTCCGTGGAGGACTGACATCTCCCCGGTGATCGCTTCTGGCTCTGTTTATCTCTTTTGTCAAATTTATCTGAGTTTTTATTAAATTTATCTGAATTTTGTTAAAATTAATCTGTTTTCTGTCATATTTATCTAAGTGTTGTTCAAATTTATCTGTTTTCTGTCATATTTCTTTGTATTTTTGGTAAATTTATCTGAATTTTTTTCAAAATTTATCTGAGTTTTTGGTAAGTTTATCTGAGTTTTGTTCAAATTTATCCGAGTTTTTGTCAAATTTATCTAAGTGTTGTTCAAATTTATCTGTTTTCTGTCATATTTCTTTGTATCTTTGGTAAATTTATCTGAGTTTTTTTCAAAATTTATCTAAGTTTTTTAGCAAATTTATTTACGTTTTTTGAAATCTATACGCGTTTTTTAAATTTATTTGCATCTTTTGAAATTTATTTGTACATTTTCAAATTTAGTACGTTTTTTGAAATTATTGCATTTTTTAAAATTTATTTTCGTTATTTTAAATTTATTTGCATTTTTTGAAATTTTCTTTGGATCTTTTGAGATTTATTTGAGTCTTTTGAAAATTATTTATATTTTCTGAAATTTATTTTGAAAATTTGAAATTTATTTACGTCTTTTTAAATTTATTTTTGTTATTTGATTATATCTTGCTTTTTCTTAAACTTATTGTATTTTTCGAAATTATTTTATTTTTTAAAATTTATTTTCGTTATTTTGAAATTTATTTGTGCGTTTTTAGAATTTATTTGAAAATCTGGGAATTCCATTAATCGTGGGCAATTAAATGTTAGTTAGCCATTATTAATGGGATATCCCACCAATCATGGATTATGATTTAAAGAAAGGGTAAATTAGACATTTCAGGTATGAAAAAAGTGTGGGAGGACCTTTGGCTCTATGACTTTTTTTTGTGGACTGTTTGCAACAAAGTGATACTTTGAGGGACCTCCGGCCGAAGCCCCCTTTTTTTTTTCCATGAACGTTATAACAAATTTTGTTTTTCATTTATGGTCTGAAGGCATGATATGCTTCACTGTAAATTGGAATGAATGATAATTAATTGATGTAATTGAAAGCGAAAAGTCCAATGAAAGAGTAATAATCATTCAAATTTAATAGGGAGTAGTTGGATTTTAAGGCCTAAGTGCCACATTATCAGGTGGTCACACAATTCAAAAAACTCAAGAATAGGGTTCCACTAAAAAAAATATGTCAATTTGTAAGTTGACTTGGAGAGCTGGCCGGGTCTTGAACTAATAACGTAGTCAAAACTTCTCACTTGATTATTTTTTTTTACCCCAGCCAATGGGGCCTATAACTCAAGAGAGAGTCTGTACACACATGAAAAGACAACTCACTTATATAAAAAAGGAGCCCACACGCTCGGAAAGAAGTGGCGTACCCAGGGTTCAACCCTGTACAATTGGGTGAGAACTGCCGCTCCTTATCACTAAGGCAAGAAGCCGTTCTCAACTTCTCACGTTTTATTAAAATTCATAATAGATAGGTTAACCACAAATGCATACTACAGTCATGTTTGATCGAGACAACAACAATCCGGCGCTTAATCACATGGTCTTATATGGATCTCACCTATGGAATTAGGTATTCTAATTTTACTTGTACGGGGCAAAAGTTCACGAAAGTAACTTCTTACTTGCAACTCAAATGCTTGGGGGCTTTTTGTTTGCATACAATATATAGAGATTCAGGACCAAACGAGCTCCATCCGATGATTATTAAAGAGGTGATGGGTGAAGGATATGAGGTGGAGGATATATAAGGTAGCGACTCACATGGGAGTTGGGTGCTTAATTTTTCTAGGATTTGAAGTACGCTAGAAATTCATTTCCCTATTTTTCTCGATTCAATTTCCATTAAAAAGGACGTGATTTGATGGTCATTTTTAGTTAATCAGCTTCCATTCTTCATTTATAAATAAATTAATGGGACTTTTACTAAAAAAATTATGCTTAAACTCTGATTAAACATATATGGGTACAGAAATATAAAAATGACGGGTTTGGGCATTGTATATTTTTTTGGACATAATTGCCCCTTTGGCATAATATTACCCCTCTAACAATATTGTCACCCATTTCACCATTTTTTGTTCAGGATCGTTTGGTGAGGGTGTGGAGAGATGGAGAGAGATTTGGAGAGATGGATGGTTGTGGTGAGGGTGATGAGATGAGTTTGGTGGATTTGACTAATAGGGAAGAAGAAGAGAGTGAGACGGTGGTGGTGGCCGGAAGATGAGACTATGGGTGGTGGGTTGCAGGTGTTTGATTGGAGAAATTAAATATTCAAATGATGCTAAACAAGATCTAAAACCTCAAAAGTAAAATAAGTAAATCGGGAAGTTGAACAACTGGAGAGTGAAAAAAGGAAGTGCAAAATAGATCAAACCTAAAAATCACTCACCAACCCATTCAAACTCACCACACCCAACCAACCTATTCAAGCACACCATCACCCTTCATCAACCGACCCGCACAATAGCCGTTACACAGCACCAACCCCATCTCTATCATCACAATATATCATCACCCTCCCACACCCGACTCACCCACGTTACCATTTTCTCACAATCCACACCCTCGCCAAACAACCTAGATGAGGAGAGATTGAGGGGAGAGTTAGCAGGCTTCGACAAAAATGATGAATGAGTGACCAAATCGTCATAGGGGTAAGTAATGATATCGTTAAAGGGATAATTGTGTCAAAAAATTGCATGGCGCCATCCTAATCCATCATTTTTATGTTTTTATACTCTTATCCAATTAATTAGAGGTTAAGCATAATTTTTATTTTTATTTTTATTTTTTGTAAAAACCCCTAAACTAAATAATAAAAATCCTGGTAAATGTTTTTAAACTTTGACTAACTCTTGCCTCAGTACGTCAACCAGTATCTACCGAGATTTGGCCAAGCCAACCAATTGTATTGACCGAGTTAACTTGAGTCTAGCAAAAATTAAAGACAATTTCCCACTGAGTCATTGATTTTCCTATCAAGCCGAGTAACTCCGTGGAATCCCACGGTCCCACCACATTATAGAACTTCAGATGGCCAGTTGTGGATGGATGGGCCTGGCCTTAAGTGTTCAAATCCATCAATGTCCATGCCCATTGATACCATAGAGTTGATTAGTTGCCCATATCTTTGCAATGTGACAAACGCACACAGTAGTCTGCGCCTTTTATATTGCATATATATATATATATATAGAGCAAGGCTCTCCTAAGCTTAAGCTTATGATATGATTCTGTAAGCTAACGCTTCTAGGGCCCATTCTTGATTCATCCAAATGGACCAAACACACGACCCTCTTAAATTGCACAAGCCTACCAACTTTTGGTCAAATCCGAATTACTAAACCGTTGGATCGACTATGTACCAATCCGATTAGACCGCTGACTATTAAACTTTTGGTGCCCAGATGGAGATGATAGGAATCACGATTTGGGCTGATTTTTTTTGTAGGAAAGAGGGTACCAGGGAGTCCTTGAAATTCCCCCCACCCCCATCCCCATATGGGTCCCCAAGTGGGCCCCACTACGTAATTAAGCTCACTTCAGCTTACCTTATCTTAAGCTTCAGCTTAGGAGAGCTGGACCCTATATATATATATAGCATTAAAAGACGACCCCACCAAGCACGATGCATTGTGTGTTTGGAGATATCCGGCCATCTCTATGGATCTTCGATTGGGTCCCACTTTGAAATCCAAATCACAGGGCGATCAAGAAAATTTCTATCTAATCAAAACATGGCTAAGAGAAATGTGTGCGAATGGTGGTCGTGGTTTGGTGATCCAGACCGTTTAGCACATGGGTCCTTGGGTTTGGCCATGAAATAATCCAAAGCATTGAAATAGTGGGCATGCGAATTTGTACATCGAAAATGAAAATACTTTTCTTTGCCCCCAAAATTGCCAAATGGGTGTGGATACATATAATTCCTGCCCCCCAAATAGTTTCTTCTTATGCAGAAGGAAGCCAAATGCTTTTTTTTTATAGTTGTTTCTGTGGGGAGAGGAATTTACTATAAAGAAGAAAATTGTTTTAATTCTACATGCATCTTTTTTTGGGTCGTTTCGTGCTACACATTTTTCTCCCTGAAAGAAAAAAGCTGATTGCTTTTTTTTATTGAGAGGATTCCTATTTTCTTTGTGAGTATGAATGCTGGTTTTTTCTCTCTCTCCTAAATATACAATTTGTAAACTGGTTTTTTAGGAGATATGTAACAAGTTTCATTGATTGTAGCTGACCCACTTACGCAATATAAAAGAGAGAATTTCCTTGGAAGTTTCTCCTTTTCCTTACTGTGATGTTTGTTTGTGGGTAGCTTATATCTAATTGGGTCTCCTTTTCCAGCAATATCTTATAAGAAGATAAGAAATAAAGGGTCAGTCTTGGATCCCTTGTCACAGGAGACAAGGGTGAACCTTCGTCGTGGGCCAAGAATAAGTGCAGGTCGCTCGTCTCATGGGTTGGTTATAGGAAACATCCAAAAAAAAAAAAAAACATCCACTGCTGGCAGCATTCATTAGGACAAAAATATGTTTTCTACCCTTTCCTTTATTCTCCCAACTATTCTTTCCACAACGACAGCAAGGGATTGCTGGGCTCGATCACTGGATATGCTAATGTCGCACTTTTCACTTATGTGGGCTCTCCTTTTCACAATATAGACTTTTGCTTCTCACTTGTGCTTATGCAGAGGATTCTATCAGATCTTGACCTCTTAGCCATCAAGTATTTAAAATTCCTTGGTTCTTAACCATCTCCATTCTGACTTTAACTGATGCATTAGGACAGTTGCATTCGCTTAGTGGATCCTAGTAATAATACAAACCAGAAAGCCCAAGCCTAGCATTGCAATCTTTTCCATATTCAACACTACAGAACTAAATGAGAAGACCAAGATGCTAACACCGACCATCTGTCCTCCTGTCTGGGAGTTTAGTAGATTAAAGGGACCGTCCCCATGTTACAATGCCTACTGAAGTCGGTTGTTAAGCTCTTGAAGCTCTTTTCTAGATGGCTAGAGTCCTAGACTATATCGAAATCTGTAAAAACCTGTACTGAATGTTACATTTGCGTTGTTCCTTTGGATTTTATTTACAAACCATTAACAATGAGACACTTTGTGTAACAAAAAAAAAAAAGAAAAAGAAAAAATAGAGAAAGAGAGATACTTTATTCACTAGAGGTGGAACATGATCATCTGATTTGATTTCTGGAGATTCACCTACTTGAAATCAATGGATCATATCCAAGATTCTCCAATCTACTCTCTTACTTAGTTACTTAGCATAAACAAGAGAAGAATCTCATGAGACAATGCAGCATCTCATTGGGTAAACTGGAAGGTGTTTGGTAAGTCATGGTTGGCCTCTAAAAAGTGTACCTTTTCTTTCTAAGCAGTGTATTCCAAACCAAAGGAGAGACAAATTCTTCTTCTTAGGTGACAAAAGCTGAGGTGCACTGAGCAATATCAATAACCAAAGCATTCATTTGAGAATAGGATCATATCCATCAAAGTCTCATGGACCAGACTCCCACATTCATCTTTCAAGAAGTAACATTGTGACAAATTTAGAGTACATACTTGGAGCAAGGAAAAGAAAAAGAAAACAGCGGTTTTACAACTTTGTCAGTAAAGCTCCAAGATCTTTCAGCAGCTTTACCTATACTTTCAAAGTGGGGCGACATTAATTAAATAGTCTGTGAAGGGGAAGAAGAAATGAGTGAAAGGAGGGACGGGAGGACAGAAAGGATAGAAAGGAAAGTTAAAATCCTAAGTTCTAAAGGAGAGAGGAGAGTAGGAGGGGGATTTTATCATTTTAGAAAAAAAAATTCAGAAAAGTGGCCAGTGGTGGGGTTGTTTCGCCAAAGAGGACCTGTTTGAAAGAAATATGGTTTTTATTTTTTATTTTTTTTAAATTTGGTTGATATGACAAAAATAAGAAATCCTTCATTGGAAAAAAAGACAAAAGTTTAGGAGACTTGAAAAATTTCCTGTTGGTTGCACTCAGTCATCCATCCTCTGAATCTTCCTCATATAGATTTCTCTACAGCTTAACTTGGCCCATTTGGTGAACTGCATGGAAAGAAAGGAGACATGTATGCATGCGCGCATAGGCTTAATTATTATCAATATTGCAAATTTTCAAGAGTGCAAACCACAACTGTTCCTATCTATCCTCTGTCTTTTGAGAGCTGAACATCAATGATGACCATGTTTATTAAGAAATACATAGGAAATTTATTAAGAAATCCTATCTCATGAATTGTCCTCTCAAGTGTTCCTAGGTCTGTAACCATAGAAGAAAAAAATGTTCCTGGGGCAGCTAAAGATCCTGGTGTTAGTATATTATTAATGTTTTGAGATAGTGTTACGCCCCCAAAAGTGAAATCGGAGTTATGCGTGAGATTATGGCCAATTAAAAACTTTTTCAACATTAATCAAATATAACGTGGCCCCAATCATGTCCCATCTGGATCGAAGACCGCTGTGAGGTGTAAACATTTTTTCAATTATAATTAACAAATAGCGGAAGCTTTAAAATTACAAATGGTATCTTAAAGATGCATAGTTTAGAGCAATATTGAATATCATAACTAGAGTTCAAGTTTGAGACTGTTAACAAAAGTATTAATTACAATAAGAAGGCCACGATAAAACTTAGGCCTAGTCAAAATATAAAAGAAACCAAAAGATGGAACTAATCCAGATAAACGTGGAGGCTCTCTTATATGGAGTTGATACGGCTAAACAATGCCATCCGTACTATACTCTTGGAAGTTATCAGGCTGATCAGCCTGAACTTCTTTCGTCGTCTCCTCCTCGGGGTAGAAGGGCTCGGTACCTATGCACCAAGAGTAGCATCATCAACATGACGGTTGACAAGCAATATATATAAAAATCCATAGGTATGCAGTACGAATAAGAGTAAATGAGTAGACATAATCATAGGAAATGCATAGCATTCTGATCGTAAGAAATGCATAGCATTCGAATCATAAACAGACTAACATAATAGGCAATCTACATATGCTAATTACCACGGGATAGTATCAATGCCCTCCCTTACTCACATTGAGTCGTGGTGGATATATCAATGAATTGGGCACTTATAGCCCATGTTCAATAACAAAAACAATAACAGTCATCTCTTGGCTCGTGCGGCTCGGTCCCCGAGGGCTCTGACCCAGTCTTGCCTTGAGGCAGTAAATTCAGAGTCCTCACACAGGTGGCATCCTAGATGTGCTAAATGTGTCAGTTTTTTTTTTTTTTTTTTGCTAAAGGTTAATTTGTATTAAGAAAAAAGGGAAAAGGGCAAGAAGCCCCCAAAATTACAGAAGATTGCACAGGGCAGAAACGACACATTTAACCAAGCCAGCTCATGGGATTACATTTTGAACTACAATACTGAGAAGAGGAGGAGACAACCAGTAGAAGATCGAGAGCAAAAAGAGCCAGCTCCCCTCCAGACCAGCTGCGCTGGATAGATAGGAAACAGCAACCATCAGGTCAAAACCAAGCGGCTCAGACATCCTCTTTGCTTGAAAGAACAGCAGTGCACCCAGCACTGCAGAGAATGGCAGGGGACTGCTGCTCGCCAGACAGAAGGGACTGAACTGCACCCCTGAGAGAACAGCTTGAAACTATCTGCATGCAGAGCTCGTTGAAAGGAGCTCACAACAGAAAACAGACAGCAACTGGAACACAAACGACTGAGAAGGGTGTCAGCATCCAACTAACAGAAATGAAAAGAAAGTTGACACAGAGCTCTGCCTCTACTTTCCTAGCCGAATTCCAATAGAGACAGGAGAAGCTCGGGATCCAGGTGCTGAAGCTTAACCCGGGGCTTTCTGAGGAACCCATGGCTCGAACAGGAAGGAGCACCTCCAGCGGAAGGAGCAACTTTAGCAAAGGTTGACCCATGAGCTTGAAAAATCTGTCCTCTGATCAATTGAACTGAACCACTGAGCAGACACACATAAACTTGAAGGAAGCTGTCCTCAGAGCAATTATACAGGACCAACAGAGCTGGCACAGAGAACCCAAGAGGAGAAAGGGAGAGGCTAGGAGATGTACTTAAGTCAGTGGTTGTGGTTAGACAAAAAATGTATGAACAGCTGAAGAGTCCTACCAGAAAAAGGTCTGTTGATAGAACTGAGAGAGGAGGAGAGAAGATCTTTCAGTAGGATCTTGACCTTCGTCTGAGAGGCTCTTAAGTTCCTGTGAATTTGATCATTTCTACATTTCCAGATTACATAAGTAGTGGAGAAGAAGATGGAGGAGACTCCTAGTTTTGCTATCTTGTCACAGTTAGCTGAAAGGCTCTGCCAAATAACAGAAGGAGAACAAGGAGCTGTAATATTAACTCCTGCTGCTTGAAGAATCCATCTCCATTGGCCAGAGGCGAAGGGGCAGTGGAAAAATAGATGCAGCACAGTTTCTGCATGCTGGTTGCAGAGACAGCACCTGGAGGCTAGACTGATTCCAATGGCTTGAGCCCAGTCGTTTGTAGGAGTCTTGCAAAGCATCAGGCGCCAAGCGAAGAAGGAGACTCTCGGACTAATGAGGTGGTTCCATACCAGGGGAGCCCAAATTTTGCGGGGCTGAGATTGCCTAATGAGCTGCCAAGCCTCTTTGAGAGATAAGTCTTTCCCTGGGTGGCTTTTCCAATAGATGGAGTCAGCTTTAGCAGGGTCTATAGAGATAGACTGGACGGCACTCCTTAAAGCTTCTTCCACCTCTCTTTGAAGCCCTGATGGCAAGGTCCAGGCTGAGCCATCCCAGAGGGAGCTGACTGTCTGGTGAGGGGGAAAGGAGAAGGAAGGGAACTGATCTGCCAGACTTGACTCTGAAGACCAAGAATCAAACCAAACATCTGCCAATTTGCCATTCCCAATAATCCATTTACTGCCTTCTTGAATGATGTGAGCTGCCTTCCTGATTTTCCGCCACACGCAGGAACCTATTTTGGTCGTTGCAGAGCTCCATAATGTATCCCTGGGGAAGTACCTCCCTTTCATCCAGTCAGCCCAGAGAGAGGCTGACGTAGCAACTGTCCATGCTAGCTTGACAAAAGAAGCTTCGTTATGGTCTTGGATACGCCTGATACCAAGACCTCCCTCAAGGGTGGGAAGACACACCGTATCCCATCGAATCTGACTCCTCTTAGATCTAGTAGCAGCTCCCGACCATAAGAAATTCCTCATTATGCTTTCTAAGTGGTTTGTGACTGACTTTGGGAGAGGGAAGACCATCGCAATGTGGGTAGGTAAACTGCCTAGCACATGCCTGATCAGGGTGGTGCGACCAGTGAGAGAGAGCAGCCTGGACTTCCAACCGACTAACTTGGAGAGGAACCTATCCACCAGAGAGTGTAGGTGTTGTCTTTTCGGCGTTCCAGTTATCAGAGGTGCTCCGAGATAAGAAGAGGATAGAGGATGATCTTGAAGGTTGGTGATGGACAGAATCTGTCTTTTTGTCAACGGGCTACACTTGCCTAAGAAGAGTTTGCTTTTTGCCACATTGATGTGTTGCCCCGAGCTGAATTGATACTTTTCTAGGAGTTGTTTGAGAGCCATCAAACCTTTCTTGTTACCTTTCAAGAAGAGCAGTATGTCATCAGCATAGAAGAGGTGGCAGGGGGTCTTTGGCACAGAGGAAAGAGGGAGGACCAGCTTTGAGGAGACCAGTTTCTGAATGTTGAGGCTGAGAATTTCCTCTGCTAAGATAAATAGGTAAGGGGACAAGGGGTCCCCTTGTCTGAGACCACAAGTGGAATCAAAAAACCCATGAGGCACTCTATTTATAAGGACAGAGCCTTTTCCAGAGCAGACACAGGCTTTAACTAGGTTAATCCATCTGTTAGAGAACCCAAAGAAGGCTAGAGCTTTAAAGAGGAAGGCCCAACTTAGCTTGTCAAAAGCTTTAGATATGTCAATCTGCATACAAAGAGACCCACCCCTTGTCTTCAAGCGGAGGAATTGGAAGAGCTCATGGGCGAAGGCAATGTGTTGATGGATTGATCTCCCTTTAACAAAAGCTGCTTGGTTTGGAGAGATTAGAGAGGGTAGGATGAGAGACAGTCTGGATGCTAAGATTTTGGAAATGATTTTGTAGGAGAAGTTGAGAAGGCTAATTGGCCTATAATCAGTGAAAGAACTTGGCGAATTTGATTTAGGAATCAATGCCAGAAAGTAAGCATTGGAAGCTTTGTACAGATTGCCAGAGGAGAAAAAGTGTTTCACTGCTCTAATGATTGTCCCTCCAGTAATCGGCCAGGTGGCTTTGAAGAAGGAACCAGGGAAACCATCTGGCCCTGGGGAGCTGTCCGCCTTCAAATCAAAAACTGCCCTCTTGATTTCATCTTCTTCCGGAATTCTTGTCAGGTGGAGGTTCATGACAGTAGAGACTTTATTACTTTCTAATTCAAAAAGGCTCCTTCCAGGATCAGGGTGAACTGACCGTGCCAGGCCTGAAAAGTGACTGACTGCCAACTGCTGGATTTGGTTTGGGTCCTCAATCCAATTACCATTGGATTGGATTTTGTCAATTCGGTTAACAGCTCCTCGAGATTTTGCATAGGCGTGAAAGAAAGCTGTGTTTCTATCTCCTTCTTTCAGCCATCTCACTTTAGATTTTTGGCGCCAGTGGAGATCTGATATTTGAAGCCAATTGTGAAGAGATACCTTGGCCTCCGAAAGAGCCTGGTGGAGAGAGTCTGTTGGACCAGCATCCAGCCTTTCTTGGATTTCCAGCACATTCCTTTCCGCTTCTTGAGTCTTGAGTCTGATTTCTCCAAAGACTGTCTTGTTCCACACTTTGAAGACTTGCTTCATTACTTTCAGATTTTGAGCTAGCACATATTGGGGATGGCCCTCAATGTCTGACTTCCAATTTTTCTCAACAAGACTAAGGAATTCCGGGTGTAGCGTCCACATCACTTAAAATTTGAAAGGAGCATTTGAAGGAGAGGGACTCTGTCTGTGAGAGAGAAGCAGGGGGCAATGATCAGAAGAGACCTTTGGCAAGTGGGAGAGCAGAGGATCTGACGAGATGACAGTCCATTGGTGGTTGCATAGGGCTCTGTCTAGTCTTGCAGCAACATAGCTGGTACCTCTTCGGTTGTTAGACCATGTGAATTTGTTTCCAGAATAGCCCATGTCTTGCAGACCAGAGGCTAGGATCATCTGTTGGAAGTCTGTATTTAAGCGAGAAGGTCTGAGACTGAATTTTTCAGAGGCAGAGAGGATGGAGTTGAAGTCTCCTAGCACGCACCAAGGAGTATTTGAAGAAGCTTGAGAAGTAAGGTAGTCCCACAGCTCTCTTCTGCGAATATAATTTGTGGAGGCGTAGATTCCAGTGAGAAGGCATTGGGTAGCATTGGCCGGGTTAGTGAAAGACAAGGTTAAGAATTGGCTGGAGAAATCCAAAAGGGAGAATTGGAAAGCAGAAGTAGTTTTGAAGAAACACCAGATGGAAGCAGCTGATTGGTTAAGGTTAGTGAAGAAGCCATCAAAGCCGTAGATTGACCTCAAGGAGGGAGGGGGAGAAGGGGTCATTGGTTCCGAGAGAAAAATAATATCAGGAGAGTGAGAAGAGATGAGATGATGGAGAGTCCTAAGGGAAGGGGAATTTGCAATACCCCTACAGTTCCAATAGAGAATTTTAATCATTTAGAAGTTGAGGGGAGAGAGGGAGGTCCATTTGAGCTTCTGGTCAAAGGGCGGGAGGAAGAGGCCTTTTTATTTTTGATTTTGGTTTTCTTTCTGTTGGAGGGAGTGGTGAGATTTACCTCTAAGGATATAGCAGATGGATGGGGGGAATTTGGGGGATCAGAGGAAGGCAAGGTATGAGAGGGAGAAGGAGGATGAGGGGGGAAGGATACTGCATCAGTTGGCTCTATGAAGGAGCATTTTTCCAGGATGTCAAAGGGATTTGTGGTATCTAGGATGGGAGCAGGGATTTTATCAAGAACTTCCAAAAAAATCTCCTTGGGTAGCTGATCGAGTCTGGAATTTGACTGAAGATGGTGACCAGAAGAGGTAGGGGGACCAGGGGGGTCAGGGGAAGGGAGAGGGGGGAGGGAAACAGGATCCTTTTGTTGGTCCAGGGAGCTTCCTGGATTAGGCTGATCAAGAGAGATCACTTGGTTTGAGGCTGTAGCTGGTTCAGACTCAGAGGGGGAAGCAGAGATTGAAATAGGATGGTCTTGGGGACCTGGCTCCATAGTTGGAGACTTTCCTAGAATACCTTGGCTGTTGTGGCTCTGGTTATTTGAGGATCTGGGGACTGTTTTGCAGAAGGTTTCTGTGTGTCCATGGAGAAGGCAGAGGGAGCAAGGCAAATTTTCATAGGAGACTGAGAGAAGGACTTCCTCTTCTCCTGCTAAATCCGCCTTGATTTCTGTAGGTTTAGGCCTGGAAAGATCTATGTTAACCAGGATTCTAGCAAAAGTGAGAATTTTTTGGGAGGCAGTGATGTCATCCAGTTTCAAGGGAGTGCCTATGGAACTTGCTAAGGAGAGAA
Organism: Litsea cubeba; assembly: GCA_012931725.1. Classification (NCBI taxonomy): domain Eukaryota; kingdom Viridiplantae; phylum Streptophyta; class Magnoliopsida; order Laurales; family Lauraceae; genus Litsea; species Litsea cubeba. Next base: position 4,473,051 of record CM022951.1, read on the forward strand.
GGATATTTGAACTCCAACAGTGGTAAGGGATGCCATAGATACGGATCCAGACTGGGTGCAGATTTGGCCAATCTACAGAACCTTGACCAGGGGACCAGGGGAGAAGAAGAAGTTTTCTATTCTGCAGGCTGAGGGGTGATTGAGACAGAGCCAAATCCCGGTCTGCCTTTGAGCTAAATCGGAAGATAAAGTGGCCTTTTTCTGTAAGGGAGATCAAACACGGTTTAGAGAGGTTCCATTGAGAGTTGGCTTGGGAGGTCAGCCATTCCACAGTCGGTCTTCTTCCAATGAATTTGCCAATAGCTGCATTGGAGAAGGAGTTTTTGCTTGGCTCAATCATGGAGGAAGGTATTTTCATGACTATCTGACCATCAATTAGAAAGGAGGATGGGAAGTCTGAGGGGGCAATCGGCTTTGAATCTGGGAAAAGGTCTAGCCAGGAATTAGGTGGGGGCTTAGATTGCTGAACCATAATTGGGTTGGAGACAGAGTTCAGAAGAGGAGCCAGTGGTTCTGTGGGAGAGTATGGGGGTAATGGAGGAGGGTCAGGGGGTTTCAGAGGAGGAGGAGGTAAGGATTTACCTAACGCTGTGCTGAGGAGACCCGCCAAGTGGGTATGCAGAGTGGCTAGCTGAGCTTCGTCCCAGACCTGAGTTGAGGGACGATCTGAAGTGACTATTGAGGGCTGAGACAAGGTTTGAGCTCTTAAGCCCGTGGTTGAGGAGCTGAGGGATTGGGCAGGATGGGTTGGCTGTGGCGATTTTGGTAGGAGGAGCTCTGGCGAGGGAACTGCCGAGGTAGATGTTGGTCGAACCAGAGCTGCGATTGACTGGGAGCTGGGGTAGAGGGGGAAAATCTGAGGAGAGAAAAGGGGATGGGTCTTCGGCTTGGTGGGGATCAGCTTCAGAGATGTTGGAGAGGATTTGGGAACGGAGGGTTAGGGAAGGGTTAGGGCTTGCAGACATGGTGGGTGTTGCTGAATGTGTCAGTTGAGTGGTGCCAGACACAAAGAATCCTAAACAAACTTCGGTGAGGAGCTAGGTTTTCTTGCGCGAACAAGATTCATCAAACAATAGAGAAATTAGTTTGCTTCAGATAAAATTAGACTTCAAACAGATTTCAATAGTAGTTCTCTTCAAGCCATACATTCAAAGCCACCTAGCCTCAACACTTCAAACAAACCTCAGAACAAACAGAACATCAAAAGGGATCCTATGTTCATCATCTAAGTTCTTCAATGAGATCCCAAACAAAATAAAGTAAAGCAAACAGAGCTATAGAATATGTCCATTACATGTAGACAGTACCAGACGGTACAATTCAGAATCAAAAGCGATAGACAATCCAATCCTAAGCCTAGTGTTAAACCCGAAGCATCGCACAACCTACTCAGTCAACGAAATGGATTAGGGTTCACGATACCCGGAAGAACAATCTTCATGCATAGATTTAAAGAAGGGTATCCCGTTATCCCATACCGTTCAAGATTGAGTTAGGTTAGATCCCGATACAACTAGATTAACCGTGGAGAACGTTGGCTCAAAATATCCTCACATACAGTCAAATGAGTCCAAAAAGGGTAGCTAAAGTTCCATCAAGGTCCCTCTAAATTGGTTGAAAAGACCCCTTGCAATAAGGAATCCACAGTTGTCCCAGTCGACCGAGCACAAAGAAGGCCCGGTCGACCGACGGGTTGACATCCTTCATGCCCGGTCGACCGAGCCCAAGGCCGGTCGACCGGTAGTTGTAAATGAAATGGGGGAAAGTGTTTTGGTCAGGTTCTAAATACCAGACCCGGTGTGGCCAGTCGACCGCATGCACTGTGGTTACAGAACAGAAGTTCTGTAACTGCAGTGAAATGGGTCATTTCCATTCCTCTCTTCCCTGAACCTGATATACAACCAAATCATGGATATAACAAGTCCATTCTAATTCCAACAACCCATCTAATCAAGTCATTAACAAATAAATCCATTTCATTAAGCTAACAAGCCTAATTATCATGTTTTCAAACCTCTAAGCATCCATTGAACCATTAACATCTAAAACATGATTTTTCCATACAAATCAAGGAAGACAAACATATCAAGCATGAATATAGATATCAACTTGCCTTAGATGAAGAGTTTAAGAAAATCCAAGAGAAAATGGGGTGAAATCCTCTTTTGAGCTTAAAGATGGAGAAAACAACTCTCAAACACAAATCACTCCTACAAATGCATGCCAAAGGTTGAGGTGAGTCTCCCTAATCCATTTCTAACCAAAAGGAAGAAGATTCATCAAGTCTACAAGCTTTTAAGAGCTTACCTTTGAATGGGTTGTGGGAGAAAAGCTTAGAAAAGTAGATGGGTGAGAGCCTAGGAGCTTGAGGAAGAAGATGGAGAGCTTCACCGGCGACGTCGGAGTTCCGGTGACCGTCGGCAGTGAAGGGGTTGGGTTTGTTGAGAGTGAATAGTGAATGAGAAAGAGAGAATAAGAGATGGGTGAAGGGCGTTTAGTCCTTGGTTCCACAAATGATGATCTTTGGGCCTCTTTGACGCTTCGAATCGAAACGCGACTGAAGACTAATATTCGTGAAATGCCAAGACCTACCTGATGCACCCAACTTACCAAAACTCATAATTTCATAAAAACCCCTGAAAACTTCCCGAAATTGCAAACCACCCCCTACTATACCCAAACGAACTCAGACTCATGCGAGACTTCGCACGCCTGATCCACACGTCAAACCCAACTCGCTAAGACTCTAACGCACTTACTAACTAATCAAATAATTAATTATAATTAATAAGGGGTTAAGGGACGAGATGTTACAAATAGTGTAAGGATGGACTTATTTTTTGAGACGAGGTATAGGCATAGAAAACCAAGAGTATTCTTCAATAAATGTATCCTTGCACATATCCTAATGTTTGGGTCTACTTCACAGACCAATTGCAATTATTACTGTGTGGGATAAAATCAATCTCACCTCGGTCTCGGCCAGAAGCTCCATTCCGGCCCCTTGCATAGCTCCTCCATCTCGGCAGAGCACTATCTCGCAGAGCACTATCTCGGCCTCAGAGCACCATCTCGGTGTCCTGCACCAGCTCGGCCAAATGCTCTTACCTCGGTCTGTTCTTCAGCTCGGTACCCCTGCCAGGTCTCCAACCAAGTCAAGGTCGTCCCGACCTCGGTCATCATCGACCTCAGCAACATATCCCACTCCGGTCACGCTCTTCGGCTATGGTGCCAGAGCTAGTCAAGACAGGGACTGACAGTCCTTCCAAGGACATTCAAGTACGCTACAGCACATTCCACAAGACAAGGGCACCGCCCCATACCCTTTAACTGAACCATCTGTGCCGCCCATGCTTCCTGACAGAGCGGCGTCTATAGACACCAGGGTATGGCCCGATGGGACAAGTGAGGCAAGATGTGACTTCTTGTCAGTCTTCTCTTTCCCCAACTCAGTTCTCTCCCTCTTCCTGTCAATATAAGGAACAGTAGATACAGAGAGCAGGGGGGATGATCGAACATCCGATCCAACACACCATGCACAAAACCATATGCTGGCTCTCCAAGCCACACGCTGGTATCATCTTCTTCCCCAAAATCTCTACTCTTAGTCCAATTCTCATACTGACTTGGGCATCGGAGAGCCTTGCGCTGCCCACAGCAAGGGTCCTCTGACTGTTATCTTCTTCCTCCCTTCTCCATGTTTCAGGCAGGCAGCGGTGTTCAACCAGAGAGCTCTCAGCTCCACTCCCTACACCTTGTGAGTCATTTTATGTACTTACAATTACCCAAGTGGTATATATATCATAAAGCATGAAAGAATTGAGAAAAGAAGATCACAAACTTCCACTTGAAAACCCTAATTTAAAAAAAAAAAAAGAAAAAAAAAAGAGAGAGAGAAGTCTAAAGAGAAATGCATTTTGACTTTGAAAATGGACTCATTTTGTCCATGTTGTAGAGGATGTCAAAAGCTTTGAAAAAAGTAGTCTCGCTAGACGATATTCAAATAAAAATTATGGTTGTTTGAAGTTGACATTATATATATGTCCTTATCGCTAGATTTCTTAGATTGTCTTATTTCAGATATTGATTCCGCACTAATTCTATATCACCAATTCCTCAGCTTGCACAAGCTTGGGAGGTGTTGATAGGTCCATGACAAGAAAAATGACACTACAACAAAATACAGTTTTGCCAACGCAGTCACCGCGTCTAGGAATGTAGGTTTTGCATCGGCAAAGGATTTTCCAACGCATTTCAGTGCGTCGGCACCGCGTCGGCTACCTAATGCCTGGAAAACCATTCCCGATGTAATAATGTTTAGCGTTGGCTAAAAAGGGTCATTCATCGACGCAATGGTGCGTCATCCCAAACGTCGGCAATGTCAACAGCGTCGGCAAAAAATCGAACTTAATGGTTAACCTCACCTCATTGCCGACGCATAACAATGTCGGTTATACATTTGCCAACGCACATACTAGCGTCGGAATACATATTTGACGACGCATACACAACGCCAGTAATACATATCCCGACTTGTTGAAGCGTCGGCAAATATCTTTAATGACGTAGAAAATCACTTTTGGTGATGCAGAACGTGCGTCGGAAAATAGATTTACCTCACTGCCAATGCATAATAATGTCGGTTATACATTTGCCAACGCACATACTAGCGTCGGAATACATATTTGACGACGCATACACAACGCCGGTAATACATATTCCTACTAGTTGAAGCGTCGGCAAATATCTTCAATGACGCAGAAAATCACATTTGGCGATGCAGAAAGTGCGTCGGAAAATAGATTTACCTCACTACCAACGCATAATAATGTCGGTTATACATTTGCCAACGCACATACTAGTGTCGGAATACATATTTGACGACACATACACAACGCCGGTAATACATATCCCGACGTGTTGACGTGTCGGGAAATTTCTCCAACGAGGGCAGAAATTTACTTTTAGCGACGCAGAGAGTGCGTTGGGAAATAACTTTTCTTATCAATTAAAAAATAATTGAAAAAAAAATTCTCTGTTCAAATCTATATTTTCAACATTGCACAAGCATAAGCATTGATAAACAACAAATAATCCCATATTCATCATGAAACAATAAAAAATAATGAGTCACCAATAAACTTAAACCAATCATAAAACTTGTCCGTGCCACATAAAATGTAATATCCCACGTCAAAAAAAGTCAAATATCTCAATAAAGTAAATACTAACTAAAATCTAATCATCCAAAGTACACCATGAAACACAACCAGCAGTTAGGAGGGGATGACCCATGCCAATTCATAAAACCATAAAATCCTTATCTTTCGGAGGACCCCGAACCATCCATACCGACCCGGGAAAGCAACAACTGAATTTGACTCTGCATGTGAATCTGCAAAGCTGCCTGATCTTGCATTTGTTTCTACGAGTCCTCATACTGTCGCCACAACTCATCTTGCATTTGTTTCTGTGAGTCCTCATACTGTCGCCGCAACTCTTCTTGTGCTTTCAAAGAGTCAGCTAGTTGCTGCCGTAGGGTGCTCATCTCAGAAGACATCAAGATACCAGTAGAAGATGATGATGGGCCCCTCGATCGGTACCCTTGCCTCCTCGCGACCCTCTTCCCTAGCAGATTTTCGATCACCTGTTGCTCAGCCACTGGAGAGTTAATTTCAGGCTGAGACAGTGCCTCCTCCATTCTTCGCTACAATATGAAACATTCAAATATGTCATGTAATTAATATATGTTAGGCAACTGAAATAAACAATAATATACAATATTTTTAATGAAACAACTCACATGTGTCTCCTCAGCATGATCTGTGATCCATCTGTTCTTCTTCCTGCTATAGTGTTGCTGACGATATAAATCAGGTTGAGAGGGAGGAGCCTGCTGCTCATCTGCCTGCATGATCGAGAACTGGGCTGCAAATGATCGAGACCCAGTTGTATGAAGCGTCTTCACTTTGCTCCGGCTCTCTGAATTCCTCTGTGTCTTACGCTGAAAATTAGAAGTAATAGATATTGTAGTTAGCTTATTTAAAAGAGATTTGAGGAATCATAGCCATAAAAATTTATAAGTGATTCTGCAACAATGTAATTGACCTCAGTCCACTACTTTGCTAATACGGAGGATCATCAACATTGCAACCTTATTGAGAGTTTCAAAACAACTGAGATACAGAGTTCTCATTCATTTTCGTCTTCTTATTACCTTTTGTCATTTCAAAAGTGATGATGAGTGGCCTTTATCAAGTAACAAAAACATCAAAAGAAGTGAACCCAAACGAATAAGCCTAGTAGCCAACATCAAGCATTTGAAATTAAAGTCCATAGTCTTCCCTATCACAAGTAATGACAAGTGCATATGCATCCCAAATCATCTCATTGCCTATCACAAGTAATGACGAGAGCATCCCAAATCATCCCATCAAAGGTAAATATTAGCATGCACACACCTGTCTATATAAAGCTAATCTAAGAAAATATCCAAGCATTTAAAATCAAAGTTCTGGGTCCCACTGACAACAAGCAATGGTGTTGTGGCCTACTTAATAAGTTTTCCATGAGCAATGTTTTCAACAACAGACCGAAGAGCTATCATACATTTTGCTACCGGGTTGGTTAAAGGCCCGAGTTTCAAACAACAACAATAGTTAAAACAACAACAATATATAGTGTAGAGACTAATTAAAACCATGTACCGAAAGCAAATCAAGAAATATAATTTAGATACCTTCCACTCTGGTGTCTCTCATTTGTTCTCTATCAGCCAGACCCACTGGGCCGCCCTCTGCGTATCATATGGGAACTGCTTCGGATCGTGGCCATTTTCCAACAACTTCTTATATTTTTTGTGTAGCTCCGCCCTAAACTCCCTATAAGTATACATTGCTAGTTTCCCGACTGCATTTGCCACACTTGCATCGGTCTTCCATTCGCCAAAGTCATACTTTTGCTGTCATTTCAAACCCACAAGTGTGAGAAGTAAACAGTAAAGCCTATGAATATAGATTAGGAAGTATAAGATTGTTTTATTACCGTAGCTGCAGTAAAGATTGCCTCCTTGCACCCATCATCAATTGCTCCCCATGTTTCTTTGTTCAAAGGTACAAGCCTGCGAATATGACTCCCCAGCTCGATTGCAAATGTAGAGGCATTTATACCCTCAAATGCCCTTGATTGTGCACCTAGCGGAACAGAAAGCCTACTGCCTAGAATCTTCATCCTCTTCTCTGACTCATGGCCCACCACCCTACCCCGTACACGCCGAGAGGATAATGCTACAACCAGCATAAACAAACCCAAATTATTAATCATAAAAAAAATGAAATCGGGCTAATAAGTTTGAAAAGATAATAGGGTCAAATATTTCTTACCTACGCTGCTGTCCATAGTAGGCTGGCTAGATACATCTGGCTGGGTGGCACTAATCTCACGCAGACTGGTAGTACGATCTGAGACCGATACATAAGTGCCTTGTGATTGGCATTGTCTGCGTCTCCCTGGGGCCATGTGTGCGAACTGAATAACACAATAAGTTAGGATAAAATCAAGAATTACAAAAAAAAAAAAAAAAAAAACACAATAAGTTAGTATACATGCAAGAAATATCACAAGTGTTTAAATTTTGATTTTGGATATAACAACCTCTTCTTCTAACTCATCTTCTTCCTCACTACTTCCGGATGGTCTATACTCCTTGTCGATGTTATCATGCTCGTCTTCAACAGAGAGTTGACGCAAAGATGGATTTTGAATTGCTTGTACCAATTGTCGTGCGCCAATCTCACTCATTCGGGCCATGTTACTTACAATATTCTTATTTCTAGCTAACTCATAAGCATTCTTCTTTTGAGACAATGCGCCAGGTGCAACATACGATTTTCTTTTTTTCGGCATTTTTTGGGCCACTATGATAAAAAAATGACAAAGAGATCATAAATATATAAATGGATCAAACACATAAAAAATTAAAAAAAAGTCATAATAGTGGCAAACAAATAAAAGTAAAATTAATGATTTCATTGCATGTAATCCCTGTCCACACACATGAAGAAATAAACTTTACATATCATAATTCCATATCAGAATCAATTTCAGGGTCGGATTGATCAGTTTCCTCTTCATTTATATACTCTGCCAATGTTTCGTCCTCGTCACCACCATGAGCAATTGGCTCATCACCATCGGCCACAGGTTCATTATCCTCAGGGATGATATCTGGTTCAATGTCATCCCTAGCGTAACAAAAGGAAAAATCCTCGGCAACAGATACTGAGACAGTTTCAATGGCTTCTTCCTGTTGGTACGGCTCGTTCATCACATTTTGCTCTTTTTCCTCATCTCGCTCTTGCACATCCCAAACACCCCGATGCTTGACCCGTTCCACGACTTTTCAATTTGGGCCTAATTTGGTGTCATTGACATAGAACACTTGATTTACCTGATTTGGCAAGACAAAAGGATCATCTTCATACCACCGATCCCTAACGTAAATGCTTGTGACATGTGGGTCGATATTTATTTTAGATTTATGACTAGTATTATACCATTGGCATTTGAACAAAACAACTTCAGAACCGTTGATGTATGACAATCCATAAATGTTGGTCAAGTAACCGAAAAAGTCAATGCTTTCCTCATTGTGGTCCTCCTCGACGACCACCCCGCTATTCTGGCTCTTCTGACGATTGTCGCGGTCTATGGTGACAAACCGGACACCATTAATCCTACAACCTGAGTATTGATGCACCAAACAACTAGGACCATTTGCCAATGCCCACAATGCATCTGTTGCTTCTGGAGACCCTCGAGATCTGAGTTGGTTTATCTGCATTAGTTTCTTAAAATTAATTCAAATTGGATTTCCATGTTTTGAGTTTGTAACATTTATTATGCATATGTTATACGTACATGATCTCTGAACCATCCAGAAAACTCTTCCCATTGTAAATTGGTGATGTTGCGTCCCCCGTGCTCATTCACTTGCCTCTTGTGCTCTCTACTCAGCATAATCAGTGTGACATATAGGAATATTAGAAAGTTTACAAGTAATGCATATAATTAGTTTAATTGAACCACTTACTCAAGATAAGGTATGACATCGGGAGTGTTATACAACAAAAACCAATGGGTCATGTTGCGTTCCCTATCGGACACATTAGGAGCCCTCATGATAGGTGAAAAGGGCCAGACGCATTGGGCGAAGACACCCAACTCTGGGCCTTGTTCACCCCATCGTCATTCCGTTCTTCAGGAACTTCTCCCTTTAGGTACATCTTCATAAAATTAACACTCTCTTTGGCAATATATGCCTCGGCGATCGAACCTTCTGTCCTAGCTCGATTCGTAACATAGCCCTTCAATGTTCCCAGAAACCTTCAAACACATAAATCAATATCAAGATAAAAACATTTAAAGAATGGTAAACACAATCACCTCTCAATACCAATCAACAATTTAAAGAATGACGAAGGGAATCACCTCTCGATTGGATACATCCACCGATATTGCACCGGTCCAGCGAGCATAGCCTCACGCGGTAAATGAACTGCCAAATGGACCATCACATCAAAGAATGCCGAAGGAAAAATCCTTTCCAACTTACACAGTATGAGGACAATCTTATGTTCCAATTCTTCCATATGACTCCATTTCAAAGTCTTTGAGCAAACGTTCTCGAAGAAGCTACCCAGCTCAAATAGTGTTGTGCATATCTCTTTGTTCACGTACCCACGCATACCAATCGGAAAAAGACGCTGTAGTAGAACATGGCAGTCATGACTTTTCAGGCCCGCTAATCTCCCATTCTTTGAGGTCACACACCTCGAGAGATTCGCAGCATAACCATCTGGGTACTTGATCGATTTTAAATATTGATAAAAACCATCTTTCTCCTTCGGGTCCAATATGTAGGACGCACGGGGCTTCTCTTGTGTTCCATTGCTTCTTTTTTGTAAATGCAATTCTGACCTAATATTCAGATCTTCTAAATCTTGACGGGCATACTCTGTGTCCTTGTTCTTCTTGTCTAAGCCCACCATTGTGCAGAGGTGACTTTCACATATATTCTTCTCCACGTGCATAACATCAATGTTGTGTCGAAGCTTTAGTTTCTTAAAGTACGGTAGCTCATAAAAAAATGCTTTTCTTTGTCCAGTTTAAGTCTTCAGGGTCACGTGATTTTTATTGTTAGAGTGCTTCCCAAACCTTGTATATGGAAGCCGATCCAATTGTGCTTGTATCTTTTCCACCGGCGGCAACTCTTATGACTTCACTCGATTCTCCACCTTCCCATTAAAGTCCTTGCTACGTCGCTAAGTGTGCCTTTTAGGCAAGAAAGATCTATGACCCGTGTAACCAATCTTCCTTCTCAACCTGACCGATAAAGGGTCTTCATTACAATTGGGACAAGCCTCGTACCCTTTGGTGCTCCACCCAGACAAGTTACCATATGCAGGGAAGTCGTTTATGGTCCACAACAAAGCCGCACGCATTTTAAAGCTATCCTTGCTAGAGGCATCATAAGTTTCGACACCATTCTCCCATAACTCCTTCAACTCATCAATCAAGGGTCGAAGATAAACATCAATATCATTACCAGGCTGATGTGGTCCAGGAATAAGTAATGACATCATGAAGAATGGCTCCTTCATGCACATCCATGGTGGCAAGTTGTACGGCATTAGTATGACAGGCCACATACTGTAAGACGTGCCCATGTCCCCGAAAGGGTTGAACCCATTAGAGGCTAACCCCAGCCTTATATTACGGGTCTCCGCCGCAAAATCCGGATGTTCCTTATCAAGGCCCTTCCATTCCTCACAATCTGCCGGATGCCTACCTATCCCATCATCTTTGCGTTTATCACTGTGCCATCTCATGTGTGTGGCAGTCTTTCTGGACAAGTAAAGTCTCTGCAACCTTGGTATTAACGGGAAGTATCGTAAAACCTTATGCGGGATCTTCTTTCCCTTCCTATCATTTAGCTTGTATCTGGACTCCCCGCATACCGGGCATTTTTCTAAATCTATGTTCTCCTTCCAAAACAATGTGCAATCATTATGACAAGCATCAATGTGCTCATATCCCAGACCCAAGTCACGCAGTATCTTCTTCGCTGCATAAATTGAATCTGGAACCAAATTATCGTCTGGCAGGAGTGCCTTCTGTATCTGCATCACATTGTTGAACGATTTGTTACTCCACTTTCCCTCCACCTTTTGCTCCATCATCTTAATGACAAAATCCAGTAGAGTGTTGTCTGGAGAGCAACCTGAGTACAGAGGGCGCTGAGAAGCATCCAACATCCTTTCAAAGTGACGCATTGTGTTATTTTGGATGGCCTCAGCGTTGGTGTAAGTTCCCATGTAATGGTCTTCCATCATTTCTTGATATTCATCCCGATCCTCATAATCACTATCACCCCCATGTTCCGATTCGACAACGTCATCCATAAGAGGTGTTATCTCTCCATGGTAAATCCAAGTCTTGTAGGATGCTTGCATACCCCAACGGTAAATATGAAAGTTCACAGTGTCGCAGTCATACCGGCGATTGTTCTTGCAAATCCTACACGGGCACCAAATCTCAGTAGCATTCGCCTTTGCAAATTCAATAAATGACTTCACCCCGTCACGATACTGCCGACTCATTCTCGCCGTGCGATCTTGACTTGACTATCCAGTGTCGTCCAAGTCTTGTCCATATCTTAAAAATGAATAATCAATAAGCTAATCAAATTATTAAAGAGAGAACACACAAACACATGTGCATATGATTATGAATACAATCAATCACATGATGACCTTGAATGCTTTGAGTTGGAATACAATCAATCACATGATGACTATGATAATATGTTCCACTACCTATGATCTTATGTTTTGCATAGCCATCTAGTTTGTAACCTACATCCAAGTTTCATCATAAAAAGAAATAAAAAAAAAGGAATGGGAAGCACAGTGGGAATGGGTTATGGCAACCCATTGTCAATTCGGTTTAGGACTGTACTAATTGATGATTGGTAGTCATACACTTAAAGGAGTGATTTTTATTCATTCATCACATGATGAGTCCCATTTGAAACCATATGCTGATTTATGATGCATTTTACTGGGCTCATAATAATCTATCTGGTTGAATACAACTGTACTGAACCTCTAAAAAAAGTGTACAAGAGAAATCCTATAAAAAAGAAAGAAAGAAAGTGTACAAGAGAAACAACAGAGGAACAAAAGGAAGATGGTTTGTTTGGATCGAGTGTAGAAAGAGAGGGAAAGATATAGATTCATGCACCCAACTTGATGTTCAAAATCTTACAATGAGAATAGATATAGAGAATGCCAAGATATAAAGAAAAATGTATATATTAATCCACTATTTTCATGAGAAACTCAAGGACAAAAGAACCCTGTATTCTTTATGTAAGCAACTTGGGTTTCTATGGCACAATATGTACTTGAGCTTCTAATGAAGTACGACCTGTAATTATTGTTAGGAGTTTTGTGTATTGCAATTTGATGGATGCATATCATTTCAATCATCATTTGATTTCTCACACTTGCATTATTTTAGAAAACATTGAAATCTTATTTTATCCATGCATTGTTTTTAAATATGGTAAAACTCATGTTTTATGCATGAATTGGTTTTAATTTTGGATGCAATTGATTTTGTAAAAGGAATTTCAAAATTCAAGATTAGCCTAAGTTTTAAAGTTTCAAATGATTTGTGGCTTTTTATGATTCATGATTTTAAAAAATACTTAGATTGATTTAAATCATGTTTCAAGCTTGAGTTAATGGCCCCAACAAGTCCCCACATCAAAAATCTTTGAAAATTGCAAAAGTATGCAAAATGGGAAAAGTGACCCAGGGCCCAGTGTACTCGGTCGACCGGGTACACATCTCGGTCGACCGCGTACACTGCGGGTCGACTGGGCAGAGAGCCGTTTGGCTCTCCAACGGTCATTTTTCTGACCGTTAAGGGTCGGTCGACCGGGCCTGTCATGGGGTCGACCGGGGACACGCAGAAACTCTGTTTTCTGTGTATAAAAAGGCTTCATTCCCTTTGAAAAAGAGTTGAACATTTTGGAGCTTCTAAGCACTCTTTGAGGTGTTTGAAGAGAAGAAAAAGGGGATGAACTAAGAGAGATTAAGAAGGTCATTAAGGAAGCTAAAGCTTGGATCATGAAGTTAAATCTCCAAGTAAGCTTTGCTTAATTTAATCATATGTTTCATGCTTGGTTTTAAATCTTTGGTAAATGTATTTAGCATGATAACTATGATGAAATGAATTCATTACTTCCATTCAATCTTTGATATTAAGTTGTAATGAATTCTTTTCTTTGATTCAAACTTAGTTTAGTTTTAAACTTTATAAATCATGTTTTGTTAAAACCTTTGATTTGTTTTATAAACGTGTTTCATTAACTTGTTTGAATCATCTTTGTTGTTTTCATTCATTTGAATCTTAAGTTAAACCTTTGTTTTTGAAAACAACATAGCATAGCACATGCATCACTTGATTAGGCTTAAACATTCAAATTGTGATCTTTTGATTTTCACATCATTAACAAGTTTGTAGTTGTTCAAGTGATTTGCATATAACTTCAATCAAATCTTTGTGTGCCTTAACTTTCAAATGCTTCTAGCATACATTGATTAAGCCTTCTTTTTAAACTTGATTGAAGTTTTCCACACACACATATCACAAGCATTCATCTTTGCATTTCATTGTGTTGTGTGAGTTAGATTTTCATTTTCTTATCCGCCTACTTAGAGGCAATTTTTATTGAGCTTAAATTGTAATCTCATAAGAGTATTCATTGAAACATTTTCTTTTGAGTATATTTCCTTGTGCTAATAAATATATGTTTTAGAAGGAAATACTTGTTATATGCTATTTGCAACTTTGCTCATTTAGTTTCATTCTTGATGTGCAAATATCATATAGTTTCTTGTATGGTTGCATTATTAGTTACATTTGTAGAAACCATACTAGAACTCTAAAATCCATCCCTTATACTTACTAGTCAATTTTTTTTTAATGGATTGTTATGATGTTGATTCATGTGTATTTTTCTTATTGATGTCATTCTTATACATGTTTCAACTTCATAGTAGTGTTTAATCATATGAACCTCTTTGAAATCCATTCCTTGTATTTCATAGATTGTTTGATGGATTTCTTAGTTGTTGAATTCATATGATTTGACACTTTTGGAAATTGCATATTCTTATAAGTCATATATTTTCAAAATGCAATTTCTCATGTTCATCACTATGCTCAATAGTTATATCATTAAAGTGATGAATATTCATTTATGTTGCTTGATGGAATCTTGTGTTTGTCACATGCTTGCTCTCAAACATGTTCCATATTCAATTGGTAATCAAATGATATCATTTTCAATGAGTATAACTTCCAATTGATGTTATATATTTGTGATAAACCTTGTGCACATTGGATTAAACTTGATAGTAATATGTCTTTGTTCCATGTCACATTCCATTAGCTTCATAAATGGTCATGTTTGCCACCTCTCTTGCTTATTTGGTTAAATCTCGTGACAACCATGTTTATGTGTTAATAATCTTGGTTGGTTAATGATTGAGGTAGGCATCATGGTTTGAATTTCATTTCACTCATCTTACACTTGATAGTCATATTTTATGATTGAGTGAAATGAATTCAAAATTTACATAGCATATGATTTTCATAGTTATATTATTTGATGCTATGTTTAGTAAACCCCTTATCATCATGGATAGCTCTAACTTGGATTAATCCTTCTAGTTACATACCTTAAGTCCATTTTAGAGTGATTGAGCTAATAAGTCATACTCTTAAATCTCAATTGATATGGTTCTTATTTCAATTGGTATCCATGATAGATTAACCTTTTGACCTTGCTCTTCAATTTCCTTAAGCTTATAGGTCAATTGGTTTCTCTCCAATTTGGTAATTTGATCATTGAGCCTTATAGTTAATTATTATCAATTGGTATCTAATCCTTCCCTTGAAGTTATCCCTCAATTGGTTAAACCATCTTCTTCTTGCATCTAATAGTTATATTCTTGTCAAAAGTATGACAAAAGAAGATTATGGATTGAGGGGGAGTAAACCTTCTAAGGAAGCATTAGAGATGATCAAATTCACCATTGCTATTCCCTTATAACTTACTCACATGCATAATAGCCTGTTAAGTATTTCATTTTCGATTTCATTTGTTAACAGGTGCTACTAAAGGTATTTTCCTTGTTTCATGTGTGCAGGTACCTTTCTTCAATTGCTACCTTTGCAATTTAATGGCAAAGGGGGAGAAAGGATTAAGGGGGAGAAAATGCTCTAGCTACCCAAAAAGGGAGAAAGATCAAAGGGGAGAGAGCATTCAATGGCAAAGGGAGAGAAAGACCAAGGAGAGAGAGTGCTTGGTCTAAGGGGGAGAGAAGATAAAAGAAAGAAAGCTTGGAGCTAAGGACAAGAAGAATGAAGATCAAAATAGCTAAAGCCCAAGCTAAGTGAAGGAGCATCCGGAGATTTCAAGCCGTGTCAAGCCAAGGAGCTGAAGACTTAGTGTGAGGTTTAGTGTTAAGTTAAGGTTTGCCATCAAATTGCAAAGGGGGAGATTGTTAGGAGTTTTGTGTATTGCAATTTGATGGATGCATATCATTTCAATCATCATTTGATTTCTCACACTTGCATTATTTTAGAAAACATTGAAATCTTATTTTATCCATGCATTGTTTTTAAATATGGTAAAACTCATGTTTTATGCATGAATTGGTTTTAATTTTGGATGCAATTGATTTTGTAAAAGGAATTTCAAAATTCAAGATTAGCCTAAGTTTTAAAGTTTCAAATGATTTGTGGCTTTTTATGATTCATGATTTTAAAAAATACTTAGATTGATTTAAATCATGTTTCAAGCTTGAGTTAATGGCCCCAACAAGTCCCACATCAAAAATCTTTGAAAATTGCAAAAGTATGCAAAATGGGAAAAGTGACCCAGGGCCCAGTGTACTCGGTCGACCGGGTACACATCTCGGTCGACCGCGTACACTGCGGGTCGACTGGGCAGAGAGCCGTTTGGCTCTCCAACGGTCATTTTTCTGACCGTTAAGGGTCGGTCGACCAGGCCTGTCATGGGGTCGACCGGGGACACGCAGAAACTCTGTTTTCTGTGTATAAAAAGGCTTCATTCCCTTTGAAAAAGAGTTGAACATTTTGGAGCTTCTAAGCACTCTTTGAGGTGTTTGAAGAGAAGAAAAAGGGGATGAACTAAGAGAGATTAAGAAGGTCATTAAGGAAGCTAAAGCTTGGATCATGAAGTTAAATCTCCAAGTAAGCTTTGCTTAATTTAATCATATGTTTCATGCTTGGTTTTAAATCTTTGGTAAATGTATTTAGCATGATAACTATGATGAAATGAATTCATTACTTCCATTCAATCTTTGATATTAAGTTGTAATGAATTCTTTTCTTTGATTCAAACTTAGTTTAGTTTTTAAACTTTATAAATCATGTTTTGTTAAAACCTTTGATTTGTTTTATAAACGTGTTTCATTAACTTGTTTGAATCATCTTTGTTGTTTTCATTCATTTGAATCTTAAGTTAAACCTTTGTTTTTGAAAACAACATAGCATAGCACATGCATCACTTGATTAGGCTTAAACATTCAAATTGTGATCTTTTGATTTTCACATCATTAACAAGTTTGTAGTTGTTCAAGTGATTTGCATATAACTTCAATCAAATCTTTGTGTGCCTTAACTTTCAAATGCTTCTAGCATACATTGATTAAGCCTTCTTTTTAAACTTGATTGAAGTTTTCCACACACACATATCACAAGCATTCATCTTTGCATTTCATTGTGTTGTGTGAGTTAGATTTTCATTTTCTTATCCGCCTACTTAGAGGCAATTTTTATTGAGCTTAAATTGTAATCTCATAAGAGTGTTTTGTGAAGACACTTTCTTTGAGAGAAATATTTACTTGTAAGGTTATTGCTTAGCCATTTAAAAGCATTGTGTAAAGGTTGTTGTTTAGCCTAGAAAAACAACATTGTAAGGTTATTGCTTATCCTTGGAAAGCATAATTGTAGAGGTTATTGCTTAGCCTTTTGAAAAGCATAATAGTGGAAATCCGGTGGGGTGTGAGGAACACAAGCCGGTAGTGGATGTAGGCACGTTGGCCGAACCACTATAAATATTGTGTTGTGGTGCATGCTCTTGTGGTGATTGTATGTATTTAGCTTCCGCATTGTGCTTGTTATCATCACTAGTGACTAGTTAGTTTATAGAAAATTAAAATTGGTCATAGTAAGTCACTATTAGTAGCTCACCCTATTCACCCCCCCTCTAGGGTAGGATCCCTTGGACTTTCAATTATGCACTTTCTTAGTCACCACAGGAAGTTTCTCGTTTCACACTCTTCATTGCCATTTAATCATTTTTTTTCTCGTTTAGATAAATAATACATTTTTTCTCTTTTAGACTTTTCTTTCTAGTAATATGTTTTCAACCCGGAACTTTGTTGCTAGTTTGTTAGTTAACCAAATTTGATGTAGAACAAGATCTTATTATCAAAGAAAGCAAATAAAAGGACAAGTCAGTAAACATGAAAATAGTGAAGACCAAATTCAATAAATAAAAAGACCATTCACATACAAAAATAAATAAAAGACAGAACAACTAATATTGTAAGGGTTCTGTATAAAGGGTCCATGAAATTGGGTATCATATCCCAAAATCCAAGCTAATGGATCCAAAACTTTTGCCCTTTGGGTCTTCTCTACTATGGGTTTTAGCTTTTAGGTATTCATGTTGAGAAAAATTCAGTTGGATTTTCCAAGATGAAACAATTAGATGAGGCTGTAAATATCCATGTTGGCTGTATTGGAAATATCAAATTTAAAATGGCCTACCACAATTTCACTATTTCAAGAGGGAAAAAGATCCTATGCAGCAAAAGTGGGTAAAAGATTAACGTAGTAATCATTTGATTGCAAACATTTTTTTTATCATTTTTTGGTGCAATTAGTTTTACCATATTTGCTTTAGTTATTAGTATGAATGTGCAAAAATTAAAAAAATTAGTGAAGATGAGAGATGGTATTCGTTAGCTAGTTTCTGTACAATTTATTGCACTTATCATCTTGCTAGAATGGAAAAAATTAGTTGTCAAATTATTGACCAGGATTATTTGAACAGGGTTCTGTTAGAGTTTATCCCACCCATGGCAGGCAGGGTGAATAGTCCTTATCTTGTACATGTATGCCATGTGCATGAAGGGCTCTATAGTCTCACATTTTGCAAAAAAAATAAAATAAAATAGGAAGAATTACAATAGTCCTTTTTTTTACATTAATATCTCAACATAGGACAACTAGCTATTCCAAATTAGACAAGACTAACTATATATCTCCCCTGCAATGTGGGTACCAAGAGGCATTAAGTGCTCCTTCCAACAACATGTGGGCCTTCATTCCACAGTTACATTTCTAGGTCAGTTTGTTTTTGTTTGCTCTTCAAATGCTTATCTGTAAAGCATCCCATAGAAAATGACTTATCTGCATTAGGTTCGGAAAGTTTTCAATGTAACAATTAAGTTGGGTCTGTTTGGATCCTTGGAATTTGGTTGTCTTGCACTCTCATCACTTATTAATTTTTTACAGCCAAGAACAAAACAATAGTGACTTATGGGTAATAACGACCAATTTAGATCCTTGGAACTCAGTTACCCTGCAGTAAGTTTTCATGAGCAACCAAACCATCTAAGATGATTTATTTCAGCAATATGGATAACTCATAATTTTCATTAGTATTCTCAAATGGTAGTAGTAAAAGTAATAATCATAACAGCACTTGCACAAAAAAATATTAGGAATTCAATTCCAAAAACCAAAGCAATCTCTTGGTTTGGTAAAGCTTTTCTGACCTACCATAAAAAAAATGCAATTCAAAGTTACAGTGAAGGTGCACAAACAAAAATTAATATAATTCAAACACATTTGTTGGGTAGGTTTCATTACTTTGGCATACTAAGAAGTGTGATTTTTGTTTGATTGTGCTGTAATATTGTAGGGCAGGGGTTGTAGTGCATTTAGTGAAGCATGTCCTTCATTAGAAGGAAATGGCCACGTTCACACTGTGCCTCTTTCTGGAGTTTTTATGTTTGACAAGTTGAAATCTTGGCACATTGCCCAATGAGGATGTGGGCCCCATCTGTCTCTCTCATCAATTTGGATCATCGATTGGGGTCTCACAAGAAAATAAGGGAAGAAAGTAAAAGCTGTACAGCAACAAAAACAAACTACTGTGAGAGTGGTTTATCCTCATACACGCAACCTAGGCATGTCAAACGGGCCGTGCCGGGCCGGCACGGCACGGCCCGCCAGGGAAAACCCCTGGCACGGCACGGCCCAGTGGCACGGCCCACAGTGGGGCGGGCCGTGCCGGGCCGACCCGCGGGCCAAGCGTGCCTCTTTTTTTTTTTTTTAATAGAGTTATAGGCGGGTTAGGCGGGTTGGGTTGGCCCGACCTGCGTAATTTGTATAGATTTTTAAAAATAAATGTGTTTGGATGAACTCGATCTTACAACCTAATGGTTGTGAAAGATAAACACAACCACTAGACTACCTAAGAATACCTAACTTTTGTATACTGATATGTATTCAAATAATATTAAAACTAGTTAGATGAGGATGTGAACCTAACCATGAATATTAAACTATTAGTTACATTAGGATGAGAACTTAACCACTTTAGATGATGATGAGAAGCTAACACCTTTTTTACCCAACTTTTTACTCTTTCATTCAAACAACCTAAAATATAAAAAAACACATATCATGTCCTTTTTTCTACTCATTTTTCAGCCAAATTGAAATGCCATGGTTAAGGATATTTCAATTGAGATGGCAAACTCAATTTCTATTTTTTGGCTGAATTATCATACTTTAAACAAGAACTTAGCGCGGTTAAATATTTCTACTTTTATCAATAATCATCTCAAGTCTTCCAAATGACCCAACCATGAAACCACAACCTTGGACTTCATTTTATTTAGATTTGCATCAATTTCTTTATTTCTTAGTTATGGGATTTTAGTCTTAGTCAATAATTCTCATTATCTTTATCATGGTTACATATTTTTTAATTCTTTTTCCTAGTGTTCATATCAATGTAAATATATGGCTTCATGTGATGTGATCGAGAGTGGAGTTATAGGTACATGTGACGAGATTATATTGAACATAAATGACTGAATTATGAACATATTCTTGTGTTTAATCATGAGCTTTCCAACCTATAAAGAATCTCAACTTCTCAAATGCTCAGGGGTTCTTGAATATAGATGAATGCAGGTAGGGAATTTCATTTGAGATTCTCAAATATCTCTGAAGAAAATAAAATTATTGAAGGCAAGGGGCCGGGGCAAATTTAGTAAAGGTAAGTGTGTCACACCAAAACATTCCCCTTATTACTTCTCCCCAAAAACACATTGCCCCTCTTTATTAGTGTGACTAATTTACACTAAAGTCCTACCTTACCAAGTTATGTAAGTGTTTTTTTTATTAGAAAATGCCTAGGGTTGTTAGTTGGCTGGGAATTAGATTTTTATAAATTTAAAAAAATATATAAAAAAATAATTTTTTTTGGCGGGCCAGGCGGGCCTGGCGGGCCACAGGAGCTGGCCCACTAGGCTGGCGGGCCTGGCGGGCCGTGCCTAACGGGCCAGCGGGCCTGCGCGGCTCGGCCCAGCACGGCCCGCGTCATGGGCCGTGCCTAGTGGGCCGTGCCGTTGACTGGGCCGTGCCGTGCCACGGCCCGTTGACTAGCGGCCCGGCACGGCCCACTTGACATCTCTAACGCAACCAGCAAACCAAAACCAGAGTTGCAAGGCTTGAGGGATGGCCAAAAGGGAATGCAATAGGAAGAATGGACAGCAACAATCACTGCTTAAGACTCTTATTGAACATGTCCTAAGTCCTGCTCTTGTAAGATTTTGAGAATCTGCGTATGACATGCAAGGCATCCACTCTAACAACTTGGATAATTTTTATGGACAAAGATCTCAGATTAGATCAATGATGGTGAGTAGAGATTCTTATCTACTTATGTATTATGCCAAATTTGGATCTCTGCGTTTGTATTCTGTGTTATTATATTTTGGTGATGAGATCTGGGATATTAGGGATGATTCAATTGATCTTCTCATGACTGCCTTACTGTAACAATCTTCCAATATTTATGTTGACCATAGCCAAGCCCTATCTCGTCTCCAAAATTCCTTTTGATGGAATTAGATTCACTGCCATCCCATAGAAACAGTTTGGGACTGTCCGTGTGTTTGACTGTGGGACCCAGGTGGGCCACTCGATCGTAGATCTGATCTGGGGATCAGGAGGAGGACCCAAGGGCGACCTTGATGGTGGTGAATCCATGGTGATTAGGTCCCATCTGGCTCCTCATCTAAGGGTTCACACAGTTTGGGCGTCAATCAAGGGGGGGGGTTTATCTTGGACATCAGGCATTGGCACGGCCCACTGGGTGGGTAGATCATAGATCTGAGACGATTTTGCTTGTAATTGTGACTCATATATCAGATCCATATGAGCCATTCTAGATTTCCTTAGCATGAAGGCCCCTTTTTCTTCTCCTGTTGACCAATACAATACCAAACAAAGAGAGCTATTGGGTGGGAGGGTTGCTGGCGGGAAGAGGGTCTGGGCGTGTGGAGGCAGGGGCGGTGGGGGAAGAGGGAGGACTAGCTGGCATAAAGAGAGATGGAGAGAGGGATCATAACTCGGTTTGCTGTAGTTGCAAGAAGAAGACGATTCCAAAGAAAGGTTTGTCTGGCTGCAGTTGTAAGAAGAAGACGATTCGAAAGGAGGATTTGGCCTGCTGCAGTTGCAAGAAGAACAATGTTTGGAAGAAGGGTTTGGCGCTGCAGTTGTAAGAAGAAGAAATTCAGAAGAAGGGTTTAAGAATGGAAGGAGAATACACAGGCGTGAGTCTTTTATAATGCTGGAACTTTTAGCGGGAGATCCTATGGCCCACCAAAAAATTAGGTTTAGTTCACCCAATATAATATTAGCCGCTAAAAATATATCTTTAGCCTCAAAAGCATAGGCCGCCTCAAAAAGTTAGACGCTAAAAACTAAAAAAAATTTAATTTCCACTAGAATTAGGCGCCATTAGAGTGGGATTTATACAGGCAGCCAATGCTACGAGCGCCGCTAAAAATTAATTAAAATTGACTTACGGACTCAAAATACAGGCCTTATGTGTTTTTTTCAAGTTGGGTGGAGGCTTTCCTTATATATGAGTCCGACCCTTGATGAATAACTACGATACGTTTATAAGGTATCGTCAAATGTCATTTTGAATGGAGGTTATCTCATCGTACGATTGGACACATAAAAAAAAGTTAATAAAACAACATTTTTTTAGCCATGGTTTTCTGTTTGGTCAATCTTACAATGGTTCCAACTCAATTATAAACAAAAAATTGGGATACCTCATAATTAAATTGTTTTGATCATTTTGAACACCTCTGATTATCCATATATGGGCACGAATGTGACTCATCCAAAAAAGTTCCCACCATACTCCGCTAGAAGCTATTGTAGTTGCCCCCATAATAAAAAATTAAAAAACAAAAACCCATGAAAGTGGTAGAGAGTTGGGAATAAATCAAAGTGATTAAAATGGAGTGCTCATATTATTTTGGCAAAAAAGAATTTTACTAAATGGTGTTTTACGGACGCAGACCTGTGCATCGCCGGTAGGCAAAATAATTATATGTTTTCCACAACTTTTGCTAACTCGGTCTTACTTGTGTCAGTAAAAGTAACAATTATCTGTGACTCTTGCCAACGCAGTCCAAATATGCATCGAAAATAAGACTTTTGCCAACGCCAATTTTCACTGCGTTGGTAAATAATGTAGGGAAAGTTTTTCCACGGCTTTTGCCAACGCGGTCTTACTTGTGTCGATAAAAGCAGCAATTCTCTATGACTTTTGCCAACGCAAATTCTCACTGCGTCGGAAAATAGTGTCGGGAAAGGTAAGTTTGTCAAAGATGGGGTTTTGCGGACGCAACTCATGCGTCGGCAATGGTGTTAATAAAAACTCAGACCTTTCCCAACGCACACTTGTGCGTCGCCAGTAGGCAAGATAATTGCCAACGCATTATTACGTCGCCATTAGAAAAACACGCGTTGGCAAAACTTTCCCTCTCTTTTGGGTTTTTTTTTTTTATTGGCGCCAATGTGGTTTCAATAGCTTTTGCCAACGCGGTCTTACTTGCGTCGGTAAAAGCAGCATTTTCTGTGACTTTTGCCAACGCAGTCCAAATATGCGTTGGAAATAAGACTTTTACCAACGCAAATTTTCACCGCGTCGGCAAATAGTGTCGGGAAAGCTGTATTTTATTGTAGTGTGAAATATATGCATTTAATATATCCACGTTTGGGCTAGGTCCAGGTCCAATAGGGACAATAGGAGTTGGGAGCAACTTCTATAGCCCCCTCAGTCTCGGACCCACCCATATTGTTATGCTTGAGATTACCTTCGTTTTTCTATTTTTAAATTATTTTTTTTAGAAATATTAGGTGCCTTGGGTTCATAGGTCTGCCAAAAGAATATATATGTAATTATTAAAGAAAGGACTTTTGATGATAATCAAGAGCTAGAGAAGCCTCTCATTGATGTGTGATTACTAGCTAAACTATCCATTAATAATTAG
The DNA here is from genome assembly GCA_012931725.1 of Litsea cubeba. Classification (NCBI taxonomy): domain Eukaryota; kingdom Viridiplantae; phylum Streptophyta; class Magnoliopsida; order Laurales; family Lauraceae; genus Litsea; species Litsea cubeba. The sequence continues at coordinate 4,496,816 of CM022951.1, forward strand.
TAAGTTTGTATTTAAGAGAAAAGTGGTTGAAAGAGGATTACGAAATGGAAGGCGAGCTGCTTAAAGTACAAAACGAGATGAAGGAAAAATTTGGGGAGAGATGGCTGATGAAGGAGAGTGGAAGTAAGAATAGTAGAAGAATTATATCAGATAACAATGTTTTGAGTGGTACTCAGGTACGGACTAGTTTGAGTTGTGTAAGGAAATTTCATGATTCATATTAATTACTACGCTTTAATATAGGGTCATTGTTTTGGTGCAATGGTAAAAGTCTCGAGTGCCATGCCTAATAACGCAAGTTGGATATGAGTGAGCATCCACTTTATATAAAATTACCGAATGTTAGATTTATCTCCAGCCTAGATCCTCAAAAGACCCTGCTTCAGCGAAGCCACTCTGGACGATGACCATGACCAGCCATATGCCTATGCTCCAACATGACCACTGGGTGAAACTTGAAAGTCACATATATCTTTCTGTTGACACAAAAGAGTACTGACCCAACAATATTCCATTGTAGATGGTTGCTATAAAGGGAAAAAAGAACCACAATTCCATTTGAGTATTAACCCCACCATTCCATTTATTTTGCACTTCATATTATTTTAATGTTGAGACTTTTTCTTTTTATTAAAGAAGATTCCCATTGATGTCGTCTGGACTCAAGAAAAGCTCTCTCTCACTAGATTTTAAGGGGGTCCCAACTATTCTATTGAATATCAGCCCATCATTTTCCATTGTGTTTGCACTTTATATTGCTTTAATATGAGATTAAGAATAAAAAAGAGAGACTACTACAAAATATTGACTAGACTTTGAACAGGTCTCTCCCTTCACCTGTAATAAAGAGACTAAATAAACTGGTGAATATGGTAAAGTAGTTTTCCCAAACTAGACGGAGTAATGTGTTTGATTTGAAAATTTTAAGGGGTGAATTTTTTCAAGAAGTTACACCATCTCATCCACCCTTCCCTTCCTTGAGATTTTGCATAATGATTAATGATACAAATGTTTTGTTGCATTTACTGCCATGGGTATCATTTGGACTTCTTGGACATCTTTATAGATATATTGACAGGGTCATAAGACCATATTAGCTGCAAGATTTTTGCCTTCACAAGTCCACATATCGAGTGAATGCTTTAGATTTCTTATCTTTGACTTCACTTTTAACAGTTTAAGACACATTTGCAAGCTTACTACTCGAAGGTATTGGGCCCAAGATTGTGGAATCACTAATCTATTGCTTTTTTTTTTCTTTGATTAATATTATCAGAGTTAAATAAATTAAACTGCCTAAAAATGTTGTAAGAACAAGTGCATTTTTCATATTGGTTGCGTATTCAAATTCTTATCCAAATGTACGTTTTCATATTTGAAAGAACAGCCTAAACATAGGGGAAGGTCCCTTTAAACAGTATATATATTTGATTTTAAATTCAGTGATTAAACTAGTTAATTCAGTGACTAAAGTTTCTTGATGTGTATCATTAATAGGAGAATATTGAACAATTTAGATCATGAATCGAGGGTCTATAAAGTTGCAGAAAATCAAATCAATTAGTTGAGATTTATTGGACGTTTTTCACAAATTATCAAAATCTATAAACATTTAATATACAAAACCAAATAGCCAACACACTCATGGTTGATACAAAACCAAGTTGTCGCTGTTGTCGCGCGCCTCGCCGTTGTCCCTCTTGCTCGCCTCCAACAGCACCGTCGTAGTCCTCCATCAATGCCTAGCCTCTCCATATCTTCTTTGCTTGCAATACGCTGACGATCGATATCCCATTCCAAAAAAATAGAAAAAAAAAAAAGACGGAAGGGCTCAAAGCATCCCTTCTGTCTACACCACTTTACTGAGTCCTCATTAGTCTTATGTGGTTTTTTCCCGTAAAGTCCCCAACTAAATATCTTAGGACCTAAGACTAATAAAGAAGATAAATAATTCTTGTATCAATTTTAAGACATCAAAGGTGCAAAAAAAATTATTTTTTGGATAAAAGTCATGGAAACAAATGACCCATTACTATGTCTCTCTTTTGAATTGTAATATCATAAAATTATTGTAGCCTTCTTTTTTGTATATTACAATACTAAAAGGATTTTATTAGAAATATCCCCTTAGAATCACTGTAAGCCTAAAGGACCCAATCTATATGAAAAATATTCATGCGCATCCATCCCTCGCCATATTATGATGATGGACAACATAGTGGGGCTGATTTTATGACACATCTGAACCCACTACACACATAAGTACACTAGATCTATTGAGTTTTCACATATCCGAATGGATTGGACCGTTGGGTCGAGGGTCAAATTTTCTCTTTGATATAAAGTCATTAATTTTGTGGGTCACGGATGAAGGGGTTAGAGGCATGTGATTGACTCCAAATTTGATATATGGGCTTATCCAACATGTCTTTTTCCATCCCCTACAAGTCCCATGATTCGGTGGATCATTGCGTGAACTCCATTAAATTTGTCCCTCACCTGCACATGAATACCCCTATATATATTTACACAGTAGTGGTTTTATGGACTCCTTTTGGTTTATTTTTTTATTGTTTTGCCAAACATCGATATCCTTTTTTGTTTATTTTTCTTCTTCATAGTTATTAAATCAAGAAAAATGAGAAGGAGAGTGTGGATATCGCTGCTCTGTGAAATAATAATAAAAAAAAGAAAATTAAAAGAAGGTCCTTGCGACAAGGAAACATATATTTTGGATTTTTTTTTATCAAGATTCTCTAATACTAATCCTGTATGACTAAATTTAGTATTCTCCAGTCTCCACCAGGTCAGTTGTGGGCCCACCACTTGCAACTTTTGATAAAAAAAAAAAGAAGAAGAAGCAAATTAATAGGGATATGACTAGTAGTAGTGTGAAGGGGACTCTTTTTCCATTTGAGCTCTCTCTCTCTCTCTTTCTTCCTGTCCTGTCCCAATTTCAAATTTCTCAGTCATTCGACAGGGACTTGGCAAAACAAAAAAAAAAGATTAATCTTCCGGACACACCTGCCTGCAACTTGTCTTCTCATTTTCCCTCCTTTTTTTCTAGGTTTGGATTTCTCTCTTTTTCTCTCTTCTAATAAATCTTCTTCTTGTTGCTGCTGCTGCTGCTGCTGCTGCTGTTGTTTTGTTGTTGTTGTTGTTGTTGTTGTTGTTGTTAGAGAAATGATGATTCCATTTAAGTAGACAGCTGTTTTGTTTGTTTGGTGAAAGATGAGGTTTTACCTGATTTAGTTTGGGGATGAATGGTGATTTGTTGGGTTTATAGGTTTTCGCTTGATCTTTCTTTTAGCTTTTATTAACTATAGATTTGATCGTTGAAGCGTATTATGGGCTTTTGTTTGTTGCTTTTCTTATGATGATCTGATGCGTACTGTCCATCTGATGGGTTGGAGTTGAAGATTCCACCTAACCTGCTTGGGACTTTGTTCTTTCCAATTCCATGCAAAGGAATCAGGAATGGGGGGAATTTGTTTCATCTCTTGGTATAATGGGTGGTGGGATTCTGCTCTGCTGCGTTTGGGGATCGATTGTGGGGGGCGCATTTGATGGATGGTTGGGATCTAATCACCACATGGAGACCAGAGAGGGGTGGGTGGGTCGATTTTGAGTCGTGGTGAGACCATCAGAGGATCCGGACGAGTCTATTTTTGGCATTTGGATGGTATCCAAATTCCAAACAGATGCTTCATTCAAAAACCCATGTGGTTGCAAATGGGCTCTTTCTTGTCAATGTCCATTGCCAACAAACATCGTTGTCATCATCATCTCAGTCTTTAGTAGTTGATAGCAGGAATTGGTGTTAGATTTTCTGGGCAAGATTTGGGAACTAATTAGCCCTTGTTGGGAAAGGTTAGAGCTAGCCCACCCCATTTTGTTATTTGGCCAAATTTTCAGGTGTGGATCTCGCATGCGGGCCTTTATTTAATTCAGCCCAACTGTAGCCCAGTTAGATTGGTCTTGTTCTGGGCCTGCAATCCTAACCATGTGTTTTTTGTAGTTTAGAAATTGCGTTTAGGCATGAGCACCAAGGATGAAAATAGCGGTTGCGGCGGGCGTAGCGGCCCGCCGCCAAAACGCTACGAAGCGGGGGATACGTAGCGTAGCGGGGATACGTAGCGGCGTAGCGGTGCGATTTGAAATAATCGCCCAAAAAATCTAAAAAAATTCCAGAAAATCCAGAAAATTGTAAAATGAAAGAATATGTGGTTCTTTTGCAAAAGTAAGTAAGAAAGTGAGTGTAGCGGTGCCCTCAATATATGAAGTCCTGTATCGCTGAATAAATAGAAAATAGTAGCAATTATTAGTTTTTTCACATATATTCATGTTTCTTAGTCATACTAACTTAGAAAGTAATGGAAAGCTCATAAAAAAAAAAAAAAAAAAACTAGAACATAAAATAAAGGCATAAGACTTAAGAGTTAGGTCATTACTCATTAATGAACATTGAACAATTAAATATCAATACTTCAACATTCTAGGTTCAAACTCAATCAAGTGAATGAACTATGAAGTGATCAATAATCACCATTCAACACCAATTTAGACAGAGTAGAGAGTTAGTGAAGGAAGTAGGAATACCTTAGTCACCAGCACAATGAGGGTTCTTTATAAAACAATTTAATTAAGACCAGTTTGAAATCTAGTAGTAATAGGTAACTATATCTTTACTAATATACAATTTCAAACATAATTAAACAGGTTTAATATCTTATCTAGCAAGTTATGATAATAATAGACATCCAAGCACAAAAAGGGAAAGACAACCAGCAAAAGAGTCTTAGCTATCATGGTCAAGTATGATCTTTTTTATCTTCTTGATTGCCACTTTTTCAAAAACATGTGCTTCGCAGAGGGGGTCCGGGGGATTCCCTTGCGGGGGTCGAGCTGACCGGTCAGCTCGCGGGGGCCCAGGGGGCAGCGCCCCCGGCGGGGGTTCGGGGGCAGCGCCCCCGAAAAAAAAAAAAAAAAAAAAAAAAAAGGGAAACGTATCGGCCGCCACGGTACGTGGCGGCTTTGTAGCGGCCGCCACACTTTGTAGCGGCCGCTACGGGCCGCCACGGATGCGACGGCCGATATTTCGGCCGTGGCGTGGCGGTATCCCCCGCCACGGCCGATATATCGGCCGCCACGCTACGTGGCGGCCGCTATTTCTATCCATGATGAGCACAGTGTGTGGTGGAAGCAGGTTGGATCCATCTGGCCTGGTCCGGTGATGTTTTCGGACTGGGTTTAAGGTGGGTCCCAATTGAAAATCCATACTTGGGTTAGATTGAGTTGGGTCCATGGTTATAGCATAATAGCATCCTCATCAGCATCATGTTGTGTCCTTTGAGAAATCCAAGCTACTTACATTCACCTACTTTCATGAATTGAGACTCACCCAAATTGACACTGATTCAACGATTAACTTTCAATGGATCTGATTGCAAAATAGTTACACTCATGAGTATAAAATTTTGAGGCTTTAAAATCAAGGGTTAGGATTACCTGAAAGGAGTGATACGTTGCCTACTCTTATCCTCAATGCCACTCACACATCCCAACACATCTCAATTATTCCCATGAACTCTAAATGGTATTTTGCTGACATTCTATATGGGATATATCCCAACTGGGGGGTCAATATAGGGCACCTTTTTAGGAGGCTCTTGCCTCCTGTGTGGGCCTGTCTAGAATCCATCCAACTCATGGGGAATAGTTTGCATGTGGATGGTAGGGTTAGGCCAAATATGACACAGGCCATTCTAACACCCAATTTTAAAGCTTTAAGATTTAATGATTTTTTGCATGTATTTATTTCCGCGATTCATTGAATCAAACGATGGTTAATGGTTGGATGGATCAGTTACAAATTTGGGGTGAATGTGAGAATGACTTGGATTTATCAAATGAGAATGACTTGGATTTATCAAAGGTGGGCCCTATTATAGACTATAAAGAGGGACAAATAACGGGCATATATAGAAGTGGATTGTATAAACATTTTAAAAATTAAAAAATATACACTATCATCACCACCAACAAAAAATGGTGGTGTTGTTGTTATTCAACTTTGAGTTGGGTTCATCATTACAGTATGTGGGTTTTTCAGATCTTTGGACCCCAGAGCTAGTCCCAGCCCCAGCCCCTATCCCTCTGATTAAAACTTGTACTTCGATCCTGTATTCTACAACTTGGACCCAGCTGGATTGTGGGTCTGACCAACCCAACATAAAGTTTAATGGACGCTGGTTGCAGCAATTCCCAAGTATGCCCATGCCCTTAGTCCTGTACATGGGTCATTCTAAGGTTACAATTTTTTTTGTTGGTTTGGCATTTGTTGGAAAATTTTGAATTATTGGGCTGTAAGTAAGAATTTATAATCTGTTTGTACTGTGAATTAAAAGATCCTTGCCTTTGCATTCTTCTTTATCAAGTTTTAGTGTTGAGGTTTTATGGTCAATTTATTGCAAAAATATAAGAATGCTGTTTGTGTTTCTTTTTAATGGTTTCTAATTTTAGTTTTGAGGCTGAAGTTAAAATATTTTTGATTTTACCTTCTGTTTCTACACTTTCCATGCTAGAAAATTTTGTACATGATCATCATTATTGTGGCTTATAGTAGTCCACTCACCCCTTATAGTAGTGAAACAAATGTGATCGTGCATAACTGTTAGTCTGTTACGCATGTGCATTTATACATGTAAGGAGTGCAAACAAATGACCCCTTATATTGGAGACATCTGTAGATTTAATTCATGTATGAACTTTTAGGGCATCCTTTGACCAGTAGCTTGAATTTAGTATTTACCTAGAAGTAATGCACTGTTCTCTATTTTTTTTTTCATGTAAAAAGGAAACTTGGTTGTTTTATGTTGCCCCTTTAAGGTTTTTCTTGATCAGAATTTTTGCAATTTTCTTTCAGAGAAGGGCGAAAATCTTGAATTCTCACCATCATTAAGGAGAGTTGCTGATGGGTGATACGTACTTCATACACTTTCTCTTAGTCTCTGGAGGCTTGATGCTGGCTTTTCTTGTTTCATTTTCTCTTGGATTCACATACGAACAAGACGGTAAAATTGAAACTTCAATGTAAAGATATTTTTTTGCCAATTTTTTTTATTCCAACTTCAATTTTAGTACATGATAATGGTAGATGTACATTGTAACTTCATGCTCTTGGTGAGTGTTATGAAGAGGTTGCTTTAAATTTGTTTTTGGACTCTGTAATGTTATGACCCTTGAACTGCAGGATCACCAAATGGTTGCTTTTTTTTTTTTTTTTTGGGTTAATTGTTTTTCTTGTTTACTAGTGCTTTAGTTATCTTAGTGATAGGAACAATTGTACATTGTTATAGCCCACTACCATTTTGACTCTCATGTCTTAATCTATGCTGTCCAAACTTCCATGATTATTTTGAGGGTGTCTATTTCCACAGTAAAATTGGTGATTGTCCTTCTACATACTCTTAATCACACTTCTTTGTGTTCAGTTTATGCCATAAATAACTTGTATGCTTCACTGGGTTCACCACCTCTTCCTGGATGGGTATTGAATGGAGGCGATCCTTGTGTGGAGAGCTGGCAAGGCGTCCAATGTGTCAATTCAAATATAACAGGAATGTATGGTGACTTACAATAATTCTAGTGTTTGATATTTTCTTTCAAATGTTACATTGCTTTTTTTTATAATGCTTCTTTTTTTTTTTTTTATAGAGTTCTTAATGGTGCAAATTTGGGAGGAGAAGTGGGTGACAAACTATGGAACTTTTCATCCATAATAACAATGTAAGCGATCTTTCATTTCCAGACAACCTTAGAAAGAATAGTCTACAGCAATTTTATATTTTTCCAAAATTCAAACGCTTGATGCATTTTAGTTTTTTATTATCTTCCGATCAAAACAATATCTTTGCCCTGGTCGTTAGTCAACTTGCTTGAGCTGAGTTCAATTCGTGTTATATCAAATCTCAGTCTCATTACACGAACAGCAATGTTGACAATGAACAATTTTGTATTTTCAAAAAGAGCTATATTAAGTTTGATACATCTACATGTGCCTGAATTGATTATTCTTTTTTATGTTGTTGTGAGGTAGAGATCTGAGCAACAATCATATTGGTGGTAACATCCCTTATAATCTGCCCCATACCATAAGAAAGTTGTATGTTTCAAATCTAAGCATTTTATTTGACCGTTACATTCTGATGTTGCTTTAGAGCGACATCTTAATCTCATAATGTTTGTTGTATAATATAAGACTCATTCAAAATATTTGTTTTTTGTCAATGACAGCTTTCTTTCAGACAACCAGTTAACAGGAGGAATTCCTAGTTCTTTGTCTGCATTAGCTCTCTTGTCAGACCTGTAAGAAGAGAAGACACATGTTTTCATTTTTATTTTGATCTACTGTGTACTAATATTGTCATTTGTCAGTGTTTAGGACTTATAATATTTCTCCTTTTTCATTATCCTTGATTGTTTGGCTATCTCAGGTCACTCAACAACAACCATCTAAATGGCGTGTTGCCTGATGCCTTTCAATCTCTAACTGATCTCATTAATCTGTAAGAATATTTTGTCAACTTGGTCATCTTTTTGACCAGCATATGATGGTTGATGTTAGCTTATATGTTGGTATAGGGATATATCCTTTAACAATTTGAGCGGACAGTTGCCCTCCTCTTTGGGGAATTTATCTTCTTTAACAACCTTGTGAGTGCTTTCTTAATATTTTCATATATTGATAATCTTTATGTTTCTTTGATTTTTAAGTTCAGGAGTTTTCTTGATTGACAGGCACATGCAGAACAATCAACTATCTGGATACCTTGATATCTTGCAAGACCTCCCTCTACAAGATTTGTAGTTTCTTTGAAAACTTAATGCTTTTTTATTTTTTGCAAAATATTTATATTATCAGATTGTTCTCAAGTTTTTGAGGTATCACTTACAAGATGGTACTATTGTGATTTCGTACCTGAGCCACCCTTCTGCTACAGGAATGTAGAGAATAACTTGTTCTGGGGACCTGTGCCTGAGAAGTTGTTCAACATCCCGAGTTTTAGGTTAGACCTCTTAGTTAACACTTTGTTTTTATCTTTGGTGGAAAGATGATGTTCATTCTAACTGGGAATTGCAACACCCAAGAGTACATCTAATATAGATGCAAATATGTGTCTATGGCAGCTCTGGGAACTTGATGAATAATCATTATTGTCTTTTAAGCATTATTCATTAATGTGGTCTCTATATGTGATATTACTTCCTTATGTGGTTCTGCACTTCTCTTTTTCACTTGAGATTTTTATTGTTGCTATTTACAATATTATAGGATATTTTATTGTACTCTGCCAGTGTTGGTCACATGCCCAAGTAAAGGATGGTCACATCAAATTTAAGGCAAGCTGCAAAAAACTTTCTATTCTTCAACAAGTTCTATACTAAATTAATCCTAATGCTAGGGTATCAGTGGAAGTAATATGCTAAGTAGGGCGTTGTTATATGGAGAAGCTGGCAATGGTTGACTAGAGTGGTCAATGAAAGTGATTTCAGGTAATGACCCTCTATTGTGAAAAATGAACAAGGGTTTCCAACTTTCCACACCTTCAAGGAATCAATGGCGAGTGTGGCTAAAGAAACTAGCACACATAGTCACGATTGACCTCTTGATGTTAGAGATATTAGGAATAGGCTAGAGGATAAGCTTTAAATTGTTAGTGATTCCCTTTTAATAACTTTCAAATGACTACATTATTCACCGTAGCTTTTTGTTTGACCAGACTTAACAATAAATACAGGAGAGAAGGGAATAATTTAAAATTCAAACTAATAAATTAATCCTAATATTCTCTAGCCAACTATCCCCCGTATCTCTACCAACTAACAAATTCCTTATCTCTAACACCCTTTCACAATCTCATGAACCTATCATGAAAAGGATTGTGCATTTATTCAAAATACAAACCCTTGATCTCTCTTGATATCGTGCATGATCATCATTTTTCACTGGTGATCATTGTCTATCTTGAAGAGTCCATCATTGTCAGTCGCTAACTGCTCGCGATGCTCCTTTTTAGTCTATCGATGCAGGTGGCCTACTAGATCAAATCTGTCATGATCCTTCTAGAAGTGCTCATTGTGTGGCTTGATGAAGATGGTGAGATCATAAGGCTTGGTTAAATGTATGGATAAGGGAGGATGCTATATTTTATTGAAGAGAGGAAAAAATGACGGTGCGATCATTGCATAAACTAAGAGATACCTGACCATGGTCGTGATACCATAATAACTTTCAAATGAGTACATATTCACCAAGGCTTTTTATTGGTCCAGAATTCATGGTATATAAAAGAGAATAGAATAATTTAAAATCCAAACTAATAAATTAGCCCGAATATCCTTCTAAGCAACTGCCCCTCATATCTCTTCCAACTTAGATATTCCTTATCTCTAACACTTGGATTAGGATGCTAAGAGATGGAAGAAAAATGATGTGGTGGTTGTTACGAACAAATGGAGGATAAATATACATATATAATCAGGGGGGGGTGGTTTGTGATTTACTTGGATATGTAAAAGAAAATATTGTAAAGGTTAAGAGAAAGAATGATGTGTCCTAATGGTTAAAATTGTATTAGAAGTTTTTAAATAATAATTCTGCCCATGCACCTCTCAAACAGTATTTAATAAAATTTTTAAAACAATATGATGGTTCTTGGGTGCTTTTGCAATCACAAGTGATAAAACAATATGTTGGTTCATTGGTTCTCTCGCAATCACACTCTGGTTGTCTTCTGCAAGATATGCTTGAGGCAATATAGTAAGGGAAAGATCGACCAGTGGGTAAACCTCTGGAGCCATAGTCTCAAGATTGCACTTGGGTAGGCAATATTAAGCAAACTGGATCAGGTATGAGGTTTATCCAATGGTGTAGATGCCTCATCTATTAAAGCTGATCGCACCACTGATGTATGTCCTTTGAGTTCAATGGCAACAAGCTTGCCTTCTTCATCTTCGAACCTTCCCATTTTAACTATTCCAAGAGATCCCTGCCTTTTATGCGGTGCTGTTTTTGGGGACTCCAATTTTTCTGTGAATTCTCTGCCTAGTTCATTAGGTAAATATTGCCATTGGGCATCATGTCACCATGTCATTGGAGAGTGGTCATATAACTTCTTGTCAAATTCCCGCCCTTGCTCAGCACTATTTCATCGCGAACAAGCAGTCTCAGCCTTACAAGGAGTTGGCAAGAGCCTCTACTTGCCTTCCAAGCTTTTGTGTATTTAAATCTCAAGTCTCACGTGGTTTATCCTCACAATCTACATGGACAACCCTTCCACCACATGAGCATCTGAGAAGCATTCTCATGTAGGGAACACCGCCTTGATCTCTTCAATGTGCAATAGCTTGTGGATCTTTTAACGATTGTTGCGATTCAGGTTGTGTATCCTCAACTCTGGATTAGTACTATATGTCAAAGTTGCTAGCCAGTAATCCCAAAACCAATTGGTGATAGGAAACTGCACAAACAACTACTTAACACTCCCCCTCGGGCGGGGCACCGCCCGGATCCGAAACACACGCCCGCACAAGATTATAACGCGGCATGGGGCCTTTTTGCCCTGCGCATTTTGCGCCGGCACAAACACACAACGCGGCATGGGGCATTTCTGCCCTACGTGGTTTCAAACTTGAAACCTCAGGCTCTGATACCATGTTAAAGTTGCTAGCCAGTAATCCCAAAATCAATTGGTGATAGGAAACTGTCCCCACCCCACACACACACACACACACACACAAAAAAAAAAAAAAAAAAAAAAAAAAAAAACTGGGACTCCATTTGATTCACAGCCCACACGTGCCTGCCCATGCGACTTGGGGGAACAATGCCTTCCCGAGTTTGGAACTCACGACCTAACATGTCTATGATGTCATGTCAAGTCCAACTAGACAATACATCCCAAAAGCTTAAGAAGTTGCTAGAAAACGGAAGACAAATCTGCTTAACATATATTGCTCCAGATATCAAGAAAGCATCAACTAAAGGATATGGAGCTAAACTCACATCTAGGATAGGCACAAAGTGTTGATTCACTGACATGCTCGACATCAGATCTTCATCACCTTTGATTGACCCAATCCATTAAAGTTACAATCCCCTTCTTTCGACTGTAGGACCAGTTTTACCAAAAAAAAATGTAGGGCCGGGGTTTGTTAAGATGCACACACACCCCCCCCCCCCCCCCCCAACCCCAAGTGTCAAACATGAGCTGATCATTTTCTCCCTCAACTGTTGGGCATCACCTTAAACAGTTTATCTACCCCTTGTCCAGATAATAATCCATTAGTGATTCATGAGTTGATTGGTCCAATTGTTTCCACCAAGCCATGGTATTTGGATGAGCCTTACTGAGTACTACTTGGCCAAACTTGTTTGAGCTACTCCGATTGGTGACCTTCTGAGTCAAGTTTGAGTTTTGAAACCATGGGTTGGAGAGATGGAGGCGCATCAATAGTACTTTTAGGACCATGCACTTTTAGGCTTATTTGATGGATCTAGAATTGAACTTTGTAAATTATCCTCACTCTTCAATGGATCTAGGATCTTTCTGCAGAGGTTTCATCTCCTTTCTCCACATAGGAATAGAGGTGAAAACAAAGGTTATAGCTTTTAAAATTAGGATTTCATAGTAACTCCATAATTTAATATTTCCATATTCATGGTCCTAGTGCTGCTTGAGAGATTACGGACACCAGTTCCAAAAAAGACTACTAATCATATTTCCTTGTACTGCAATGCAAAGTGAACTTTTTATTTTATTCATCAAGCAAATAAAACTCAACCATAAGCTACTGAAAAAAAACGGAATGAATTTTTTAGAAAATAGTTTCCTTATACCATGACTTGGATATATGCTTCAGAAAATAATTTCCTTATTCCATGACTTGGATATATGCCTTATGATTGATTATACTGAGCTTAGCATAATTTATATCTAGCTTTGTCATATGCTATCCCCATAGCAGAGTATTTTAAATTTTAGAGGAAAAAATGGGCTTGGCTTTGATTGATGAATAGTGTTGTAGAGGAACCTCCGTAATAATCAAGCAATGCAAAGAACTTAAAAATAAGGCAAACTAATGGTTTCCAATAAAGAAAAATAAACTTAAACATTTTGTGATTGTCCACTAAGCTTACAACAATGAAAAGGCAAATTCATAATAAAAACCAATTTGATAATGGTGTTTGAAAGACTAGGAAATAGGACTACATGTGTCCAGCATATTACCATAAAAAAAAAAAAAGAAGTTTCCAGCATTTTAAGTGAGACTGAATCTTTTATGCAGAAAGGATGGAAACCCGTTCAATACCACTGTTCTTCCATCACCACCGCTGCCTCCACCACCATTGCCGCCGCCGCCATCACCGCTTTCCGAGGGGCCAACTTCTGGAGGAATACCTGGGAACACGACAGATGGTCCATCTGCTCAAAATGGTTTCCAACCTGTGGGATCCAAAAAGTCCCAAGTCAAGAAGACCACTTTGATTGCTGCTATGATAGTTGTACTGTGTATGATTGTTGTGCTGCTCATTTGGAGTTGTTGGAAATGTAATAAAAAAGTGTCAACAGCTGATGGGATTTTCAAGAAACAGGAAATTACTACCCATAAAAGTCACAAAGACAAGCCTCACGGCACCGAGTTTTTAATTCAACAAACCAATCAAGTGGGCAAAGGTAACTATATTCACCTTGAATTTGCAATTTACTTTATTCCTTGACAAAAAAAATCCAAGTGAGGTAACATGCTTTCTTGCAATAAGGGCGTCCACCGGGATAGGTTGTGGCAACCACTTTTTTTTGCTTTTTGTGGGGCTAATATTAGTAATCTGAGTTATTCACCTTCTTTATTGGTCTAATAAACCCTAAGACATGTAATTTCATATGTTAAATCTTCATAGATATTGAGAAAATCTGAAAAATATCCAAAGAATTCCAACCTATAGACCTAATTTTCTGCATTTTGTGGGCTTTTAATTCATGATCTGGAGTCCGGAATGTTCAATATTCTCATCCTAATGATAAGCATCAAGATTTTTAGTTTTGAATCTTAAATTTGATAGATTTTGAGAAATTTGTGAAAAAAAAAATCCAAACACATTTAAAACTGTTGGATGTACCCATTTATTCATGTGAAAATGGTGATTTTGGAAAACATGGTAACGTGTCTCACAAATGTAACATTTACGTATGTACAACCCATTTTTCCTATCCCATGTGTAAAAGGCAAACAACCCCTTAGTGTGAATCTAACATGTTAATAATGTCTTGGTTGCAAAATTCTATAGACACTGATGTTAGTGAGGGTTTATATGTGCTGACCATGTCCAAGGACAAGGAGTAAGGTTGTAAGCAACTCGGTCACCTTCGAGTTGAGTCAACTTGGCCGAATTAGACTGAGTCGCAACCCACATCCGAACAACTTTTAAAAATTGTGAAAAGTAGCAAAGAAATAATAATAATAGTAAAATAAAAGAAAAGAACATGATGTTCTATGAATATTTAATTTTAGACTTTTTTACTTAATAATAATGAATTCAAGTAGTAATAGGCACCCACCTTAATATTTCAATGAATCAGATCATGGTTAACTTGGACGAATTAGGGTCAACTTCCTTGGCTCGTCAATGTTCAACCTTAGTTGGCCTTCTCATAACCTTAAGATGAGATGTACCATGTGAATTTATCAATTCATGAATCCTTTGTAAGGAGTTTTTTCTTTTTTTTTCTTTTTTAATTTGTTGTAATTTGGCATACCACATTTCTTTTATCATTATCTTATCACTAATGGCTTGTTGATATTGTTGTATACAGTTTTACTTCTGAAGAATGATGTTCAAAATCCAACAAAAGAACATCAGGTTGAAATGACAAAGATGGGGGTGACTCCAATGCCTCAACTTGTTGATAAAGTCATTGTAAACCCCATTACAGCCACCCAGTTGCAGAAAGTTCAAGAACCCTCAACTTCTTTAATGCTGTTCACTATTGCATCCCTTCAACAGTATACAAATAGCTTTGCGCGAGAACATCTTATAAGAGAAGAACATTAGGAAATGTTTATCATGCAGTTCTCCCAGATGGACAGGTTTGGTCCTTATCAATTAAAACACGACTGACCTGTGACCATTCATTCATTTAGGTTAGGGAGATCCCAACCTGATGATAATACCCTTTTCTTGTTTTATATGAATTATACAGTTGTTGTTTGATTTGAGTAAAGTTGGTTTTGTAATCTCTACTAGTATATGGCATAACTTCTAGTTTAAACTAAATGAGGGATTTGGGTGAGAGAGATTAGACAGAGAGGTTGAAATCTCTTTTTTGGGGCAGGCCTTCTGTCTCTTAGATACGCTTTTGTAAGATGCTGCTAAGAATATTACTGCTAATTAGGATCCTGATCTGATTCTAATCAGGGTCATTACAATTTCAGTAGAATCTCTAAGAGATATACAAGCTATAAAAGTTCAGGTTACATTATGATAGTAATAAGCTGAGTATGATGATCCTTAAATAATACTCTGAAGGAGTACTGCGCCCATGCACTCTTCTTTGCACTTCACTCAAATTCAAATGGAAGATAAGCATCAGTTTTTCCACTAGATGCCAATTGCAGTCTCTTGTCGTTGCTGTAGGAAAGAATGAAAGATGGCTGCAAGTTGTAGATTGGAAGAGACTTCTTTCTCAGCCTTTTGAGACCAGTGTCCAATTATATGCATTGGCTGATCCTTCCCATCCTGACGGCTTTTATGGTCCGATGCTGACTGTTGTAACCTTTTTCGCTGCAGCTATTGTAGCACACTGGTCATTGATATTCTTCTCTTATGGCTCATCCAAACTAGGTACCATCCAATGAACATTCTGCTCAGAGTAGCACACTAGTCATTGATATTCTTCTCTTATGGCTCATCCAAACTAGGTACCATCCAATGAACATATTGCTTAGTTGACTGTCCTTCTACATGTCCAATCTTAGAGTGGTGCACAGGAGAACTCAAATTGATCACACCCAATTGTTAATTTTCTTTATGCAAACATCGAAAGGCAAATGGTTATTCAAATTGGAATAATAGATTGAAATAATTTTAGGTTTTACACAAGATATGAAAAACCCTAAGAGAGAAGAATAGAGACAACAGAGAGACAGAGAACTTAGATAATAGAATGATATGGTCGTAATCCCTAGGGTTGGAAACCACTCTTACATATGCTTTATTTACTGTTTGGTATTTGCAAAAAAAGCTTTATTTACTTTTTGGTATTTGCAAAAAAAAAAAAAAAAAAAAAACTATCTATTTGCAGCAATTACTAAAAAGTCCATGAAATTCCTGTATTTATACATAATAGTCCACTTTTTATTTCTTAACAATACAATATTTATCTAAAAAAAAGAATAGGATATCTTTAAATGTATCTAGCTGAATTTAAAAAATACTAAAAGAGGATTGGTAATACTTTATAGCACTAAAGGAGAAGGATCCCCAATATGCTACTTTCTTGTTTGATATGTCTGACAAGAAAAACTAACAGTGAAGTGCCCTTGTTTCATGTTGCAAATGTTTGTTTGTTATATGCATCTGGCAAAACTTCTGTTTAATATAAGGAATACAAAATAACTTTAAAAACTTTTAAGGTCATGAATCAGGTGTCTGTCGACACATGCACACATTCATGCCTCTGTTTCATGTCCCAGCATTTGATTGTTTTTGTCATTGTTTTTTTCAATTGCATGTTCTTCAGCAATTGGCAGTTAAGACACTTAATAAAGCAATACACATTCTTCTGAGGGATGAAGATTTTCTCAACCTGGTGTCGAGAATATCTGAACTTCGACACAACAATGTTATTGAGCTTGTGGGTTACTGCATGGAGCATGGGCAAAGGATACTTGTATATCATTACTGCAGTAGTCAGACACTTGAAGATGTTCTACACTGTGATGAATTCAACAGGAAATTATCCTGGAATGACCGCATTCAGATAGCTCTTGGAGGTGCAAGAGCTCTAGAGTGAGTAAACATCCTATTGGAAGTCTGTATTTTCAAATGATAGAAATATGCTTGGTATGGTGCCTGGATACTCCAAAGTAGGGAACATATACATAACACATCCTATCTTGTATTTCATTTTAAAGTGTAAAATTGTGTCCCCATCAATCCATGGCATTTTCCTCGTTATCTACATTGTACCGGGCATCATTCTATATCAGAGAAAGAAACAGTAATAATGAAAGAAGACCTGTTTATGATCTCTGGGTGAGTTGAGCTTAGTTTGGTCAAGCCATGAGCACTAATATCCGTAGCAATACTATCTGTGAGTCCCACTGTGGCCAATGAAACCCTCTCGCATTCCCATGAACTGTGCATTAGCAATGTTCCAAATTTGAAATCAAAGTGTTAGTCACCATTGGAATAATCCATTTAAGTTTTACCATTAAGTACTTTGAGCCCTTAATTGATAGGTGGCATCATCCAGCAAGGACGATTTTGTAGCCAAACCTAAATAATAAGGCCTTCCCATCCCAGCAATGGGATTTACAAAGAGGACCACTCCTTATGCTGCATGTAACCCGTACTTCATTAGATATCTATCTCCAAAACCTGTTCTTTGTGTTTTTATGAATCTATAAATACCCTATCACAGTAAAAGAAATAGAACCATTGGTCATAAGGTAGATGACTGGACTTGGATTGTCTCAGCCAACTCAGTTTGTCCAAGTTTTGATCGCTGAAACAAAACTCAGTTTTCTTCAAATCAGCAGATGCTAATCTTGTTGGGCATCGCAGAGTTAGTTTTTTCTATTGAATCAGTTATGTCAAACATCAAATTGAAAGACTTGGTTGAGTGATTCAGGCTGTTTCTAAGATCTGGTTTTGTTTAGCTTATTTATGAAATTTTTACTGAAGGTATCTGCATGAAATTTGCCAACCACCTATTATGCATCGGAATTTCAAGTCTTCCACTCTTCTCCTTGATGACAAGCTAACAGTGCGTGCCTCTAATTGCGGTTTGGCTAGGCTAATTTCATCAGTTTCTGTTAATGAGGTAAATAAAGGCTCAAATAATGTAATTAGTTCAAAATTTTGGATGATGACAAATTTGTGTTATTTTTTAGTGAATTAAAGTTACAATTTTTTAATGTTATTTCTTGTCTTCTTGATTACTCATACTAGTGTTTGTCTTTCTTTCAGTTATCAGGATACATGCAGTCATCTGGTTATGATGCCCCAGAATTCATGTCATCAAGGAAATACACACTTCAAAGCGACATTTACAGCTTTGGTGTCATAATGTTAGAACTCCTTACAGGGCGGAAGTCTTACGACAGGTAAGAAATTTAAATTTGCTACGCAGGCATTTTGCCAGTTCCTATATGGTTCATCTCCTTATTTGTTTCTAAATAATGCATGTAGTTCACGGCCTCGAGGAGAGCATTACCTAGCAAGATGGGCTATCAATCAGCTTCACGATATTGAAATGTTGTCAAGAATGGTTGACCCTAATCTCAGTGGAACATATTCTGAAAAATCCTTATCGCGGTTTGCGGACATCATTTCTCTCTGCCTTGAGGTGAGCTCTTTTCCATTTTGGATTTTTCATAAATGCAAATATGCAGTCATGAGCATGAAGAATTACTGATTGAAGCCTCGCAAGTGTACAATGTGCTAAAGCACCCATTTCTTTATTGGTGGGCCCCACATGGACTGAAACGGGTGCTTCAACAAATTGTACACTTTATGAGGCTTATTTATGAAATATGAATACCACAATCTTTTCACATTTTAGACTTTTTGATGCCTCTCTCTCTCTCTCTCTCTCTCTCTCTCTCTCTCTCTCTCACACACACCGTAAAAAGAACTAGAGAGGAGGAAAAGAGAAGCAAAAATCCAAAACTAAGCAGGGCAGTCTTCATTCGGAAATCTCTGAGAGAAAAGTAGAAGAAAACTTGGGGAAGATCTTAAAAGAACTCTTTTTTTTTTCATTAATCATCAACCATTCTTCAACCAAAGAAGCTTACCATGCTTTAAATAAGCAAAAACATAACCCTAAAGCTAATCTAGACCATCCAAACACATCGATGGCCAGGATTAAAACATCCTACTAAAAATAACTTAAAACATAAATAAATAAATAAAACTCAAAAATAGAATAAAAAAAGATGGGCTGGGCCCTCAGGCTTGTGTCTATCCTGCATCAATTAATGCCTAGTTTGTGTGTGGCCCAACCCCAACTGGACGCCTGCCAATCATGTTTTGGGATGAGAAGAGTTGGATGAGGGGTTGACCAAATATCACGCTAATATTATAATCTTACCCCTTGATTTCAGAGATTAATATTTTAAAAGTTCTGCAAGTGCATTTTGTGTAGTGATTCTTCAATCCAGTTGTGGGTAATTGTCGGATCAATGTCAAATTGGGTGAGTGTTAAACTGTCAATTCACAGGTGTAGGTGTGTTTGAGAGTTGGATTGATCATAGGTGGGTCCCATTGAACAAAACAGAAAACCTTGACTTTTTTTTTTAGTACTTGCCAAGTTGCCATATCTGTGAGGACAGTGCTACTCCTTTGATTCCCAGAAAATCATAGGGCAAGACATTGCTTGGGGTAATTTGTTCTCCAAATTCAATGGCCTACTTAACTAGTGCGCTAAAATTGTATCCTTGATGAGAATATGGAACAATACAAATTCATAATCAGTTATCCGAATGTGAGCTAGTAAGCTCTCTGCACACGTGAAGCACGGCAGCTGAAATTGTTGAATGAAACTAGAGAATGAGACAATTGATCTTCTCGTATTTTGTTTGTATCCTTGTAGAATATTTGTCTTGCTCTTTGATATGACAGTCGTCAAAATTGATAAGAAGTACCTCACTTTTTTTTTCTTTTTTAATATTTTGTCTCGATACGTGACAATGGCTTGAACAAATGAAGTTTAGACACCTGATGCATAGTTTAACTATTTTTGTTATCATTATTTGTTTTAAAGCATTTTAAATGTCACTGCTCAACTTTTACCTTGCAGCCAGAGCCAGAATTCCGACCGCCCATGTCCGAGATTGTGCAAATGATCTTGCATATGATACAGAGAGAGGCCCTAAGGAATCAGTAGTGAGATTTTTCTCATGTTTGTTGAAGAAAAGGAAAAAAGGACTTGGTTGTAGAGAATTTTCTCATGGTGGTTGAAGAAAAGGGAAGAAGTGTTATCTGCACAACAATTGCCGGATGGATATTGATTTGCAAGGGATGTTCAATAGAATGTGAATTCAAACCTCTAATATGGTTGTTTTTTTTTTTTTCCCTTTTGTGGTAAAACTCTAATATAGTTGTTATTGGTGGGACTTTCTTTGTTTTTCCTTGTTCAGCAATTATCATTGCATATATTACTTCATGCTGGATAGATCTCATATTCTTTTGAAGCTCAACTTTTTAATTGTTACTTTCTTTAAAACAAAAAAAGTGCTTCTTAAATGTTGGTGATCCAGCCATTTGTCTGAATGAGCTACATGGTTGATAGGATAGTACCACAAAAGAAAAAAAATAAAAAAACATTAGATCAACCTACACTAAACTCACCTTTCACAAAAAAATATTGATTAGGGAGGAAAGGTTCATGAGCAGGAATCCACATCCCCACACCAGTGCAAAACCTTTACAAACAAGGACCTTGTTTCCATGATCCGAAAGATGATGCATTGAGATCCACCTCAGATGTATGTAAAACTTTCCTTATAGAAGACCTCCCTTATCTTTTTCTTTGGAACAAGAAAGCCAATATTGGTCTTAAGAGAACTGTTTGTTTGTGGTATCCCTCTCCCAGACTAGATGTTTTTAATTTTACATAAAAATCTGCCTAATGGATGTTGGGGCCCACATGTGATGTTGTGTTTTAACATGAAAACTGGGTGGCTAGAATCGTCGAATCTTTATTATCACTTTACACATTGGTTATTCATAGCATGTTTCCTTACACCTGGACATGAATTCATGGTACAGACCGTTAATGGTGGGCCTGTTTTTTATTTATCTGATTATAAATGCAAGCGATCCAGAGAAACCAGTTGAGAAAGAGAGTTTTTTTTTTTTTTTTCTGCATTTTTTTAATGATTTTTTTTTTGTTATCGAAAAAAAAACTGCGGAGATAACTTTTCCACATATTTTACTTTTGGCATTTTACTTTAAAAACAAAGTGGAGTAAAGTGAAATAAAATATAAGTGGGTTATGATGATATTTGATTGTAGTTGTTTTGGGATGGAATATCTTTGACATTTTGCATGAGGAAATGATTTTTTTTGTCTTTTAATGAATAAAAGTAGTTGTTTTTTAATTTTTTTGAAAATGATGGAGAGAGTTTTGAAATAAAGTGCTTATGATTTGATGCTTAACTTTACTTGACTAGTAAAATTACCAAACGGGCAAACTAGTTGAAAAACTTATGTAGCCCGAAAGCATGAGGGAGAGTATTTCACTACTTTATATGATTTGATTTGAGTCTTCTCTCATAACATTTCTTAGAGATTCTGTTAAAAAAACAAATTATTTCATTTAAAAAATATTGTGTTTTTCTTTTCTTTCCTATTCATAAACTCTACTTTAATCATAGTCTATGGAGAATTAGCTAAAACTTAAAATTAAAATAAATATTAATTACTCACTATGTTTAAAATAAATTATTGAGTTCGAGGGTTGAATAAAAAATAATGAATTGTGAAATACTTTAATATGTGAATGCGGTCGAATTTCGATGTCGCGTGAGATAAGATGAAGGATAATTTCTTTTAGAAAATAATAAAAACTCCAGCATAAAATGCTTAAAAAAAAAAAAACCCTTTACTTTACTAGTTGAAATACATACGTGAGAGGTAGAGTTTACTACGTAGTACATGCTTCACTACTTTACAATTTACATGGTTTGATTCGAGTCTTCGTTCGTTCTTTTTGTACTAGTTTGTAAAACTGCTGGAAACAAACAATGACTAATGATCCCGACACGAAACCATCCCTTCCGATATCTCCCGAAACTCCACTCCCTCCTCCAATGCCGATACGTATCGGACCCCCCCAAACTCCAATCTCCACCGTCCAATCCCATCGACCCTCGTCTTCTCCTCCGCGTCTGCACCATCCTCTACCAGCAGCAAAACGCCCCCGACACCAAACTCTTCTCCAACCTCCGAAATGTCGGTTTCGCCCTCACCCACGAGTTCTTCCTCCAGGTCTGTAACAGATTCCCCTTCTCATGGAAACCCATCCACCGATTCTTCCATTTCTCCCTCTACGAATCCCACCAATTCCCCTACACCCCAATCACCCACAACAAGATCCTCGACATCTATGGAAAATCCCGCAACACCCAGTTCTTCTGGGATTTCCTCCGTGAAACGGCCGATAAGCGTCTCGTAACGGTGTCCACGCTGCGAATCGCAGCGAAATCGCTCGCAGTGGCGAAAGAGATGAAGAAATGCGTGGAGTTCTTCAAATTGATGCATGCCCAGAAGCTCTTTGATGGAGTCGAAACTCTCGATGTTGTTGTTCAAAGCCTTTGCTCTGCGAAGCTGGTGGCGGAAGCGAGGTATCTCGTATTAAAGCTGAAATCTTTGGTGAAGCCATCTGCGACTACTTATGGGTTTTTGGTTTCTGGGTTTTGTGAGGTGGGCGAGTTGGTGGAGGCTTGCAAGGTTTGGAATTTAATGGTGGACGAGGGTCTTGAGCCGGAAGTGGCTTCGTATGAGAATATGATGGATGCGTTTTTCAAATGCAATAGAATTTCTGATGCAATGGCAATGTTCGGAACTTTGAAGCTGGAGAGATATCATGATTTGGGGTTGTCTTCTTACAGGCTTTTAATTAGTTGGTTGTGTAGAAAAGGGAAGTTGGTTGAAGCGCACATGGTGTTTGGTGAAATGCTCAAGAGAGGGATTGGTGCTGATAGTGAAGTGTTTGCTTCTTTGGTTTATGGGGTTGTGAGCAGAGGGGGTGTGAGAGAAGGGTATAAGATTGTACAAGGGATTAGAGACCCTGATTTAAGTGTTTATCATGGGCTTATGAAGGGATTGTTGAGGCAGAAAAGGGCTAGGGATGCCACCCAAGTGTTTAGAGAAATGGTGGAGAGAGGATGTGAACCTACTATGCACACATACATCATGCTTTTGCAAGGGCATTTGGGAAAGAGAGGGAGAAAGGGCCCTGACCCTCTTGTCAATTTTGAGAGTATATTTGTGGGGGGATTGGTGAAATTGGGGAAGTCATTGGAGGCTACAAAGTATTTGGAGAGGATGATGAATGGAGGGATTGAGGTGCCTAGGTTTGATTACAATAGGTTTTTGCATTGCTTTTCAAATGAGGAAGGGGTTTTCATGTTTGAGGAAGTGGGAAAGAGATTGAAGGAGGTGGGATTGGTTGATCTTGCTGACATTTTGGTGAGATATGGGGAGAAAATGGCAACTAGAGAGAGGAGGAGAAGAATTAAGATGTAGTGGTGGAGTAACTTGATAAGTTTATGTTGGGTATATTGCCTATCTAACACCTGCTAATGATGTGACTTTTTGTAAACTTCAGCAAGGAAGGATTTCTTTTTAATTATATTGTCAGATGTACACAAATGAATTGGTTGCTCTAAATTCTTGTCAAATTTGGTACAAGTTCTTATTTGTATACATATATATATTTCAATTTAAATTCTTATATGCAACAACATATATATTTTTAAATATTTATTTAACTATTTGAGCTTCTTTATTTAGCTGCAACTTCTAACAATTTGTTTTGTTTAATAATAACAAAACTAATGAGTTCATCTTTTAAATATTATTTCATAGCTCTGCCAGCGCATCAATGTTATAATTCCTATTATACCTGGATGCTCATATTTGTTTTAATTATTTAATCATTATCTATTGATGATCTCAGATAATTTGGTGTATTAACTTAGAAGTAGCAATCCCTATTCTGCATTCTATATTCTTTTGCTGTCTTTTCTTTGTAGTTTTTGGCCTTCATTTGCTAAGTCTCTGGCTTAGGTTGGTTTTATCTGCAGCACTTTCGGATAGTTCCACATTGTTCGGATGAGAATCTGCACAATTTTCCAGGTTCATACTTTCTTTCTCAAAAAATATTAATTTCCTCAAGTTTATTTTGTTCACTTGCATGGAATTGGTTGGCAGTGAGAGCAGTTTCCTGTTAGCAAGCTACTCCATCAGCTGCAAAATATATCTAAAAGGACAAATTAAAAGATTGGTTGGTTCAGTACTCAAATGAGATTTATCTAGGAGAGTTTGATGATTTCCAGTGATGACTCGTGGGGAAGTGGCAGTTCTTCAAAAGGGTGATTTGGCCATCTTCCAGACTTCAGAATTTGCAGGTATGGCTTCTCCTTATTTTCTAGTGTTATGCATATCATTAATAGGTGATACTGAAAAAGTGGCCTCACCATGGATCCATACAGTGCCTTGTTCGGAGATGATATGAAATGTGTTGACAAAAATGTCTCCAATTTCCTTCCTTTATGCCACAAACTACATATATGTTTGGTCCACATGGTAGTTAAATCTGCTGACTTTTTGTGGCAACTGTAAGTTATTTATAAGAAAGATGTACAGAAAATATACATTTGATTCTAAATCATCAGGATTCCTGCTATTGATACAAATTGAGGTGGTAGCATTTGCTCTAAAAAAAGAAATAAATTTAAGCGCCTCCCGTCTCTAGATTTACATGTGAAGGATACCAATTAAATATCATAGTTCACATGCAGCACATACCCACAGAGTCTAGGAAAATATTTTAGGCCATGTGAAATAGTTTCATTCTTCAGAAGGTAAAACAGATGATGGTATAATGTTTAACAGCAGTGATAACAGAAAGGCAATGTTATTGTCATAGCTAATATTAATCTTAATTTTGCCGGAGATTTGCATAAGAGAAGGCTTACAACAGACTGCAGATTTATACCTGCCGATGGATCCATTATTTGGTAATTTAATATCCCATCGAATGTAACTGTCTCCTTTGATGGGAGTAAGTTTAAACAGTGGATGTGAGAGCAGTAAAGGTGTGAGTAAATGTGTATATATAGGGAGGCGGTCCTGTAAGGACCGTCCTTACGGTTTACTGTAAGGACCGCCTATTGGGGCCCACCGTCAGACCCTACTGGTCATGGGACAAGGGGGGATTGAAAGATCCAAGTGGGGTCAACTTACATATCAAATTTGAAGTCAATCTAATATTTCTAACCCCTTCATCCAACGTCCACAAGTTTAATAGCTTTATAATAAAGAAAAAAAATTGACCCTCAATCCAACGGTCTAGTTCATCCGAATCCATGCAAATTCATGGAATTCATTGCCTGTAAGGGGGTTATGAATGAGTAATCAATTTGGATTGATCATGAGGTGGGCCCCTGTGGCCGTTCCGAACCGTAAGGACGGTCCTTATAGGACCTTTAATATATATATATATATATATAAAACCATAGTAAATAAAGAGATCCATTACACAAGATTTAAGCACGTAAATATGAGACTTCCTCTTCTCTGGTAAGTGTACAAATTACTTGGGACTTGATAAGCATCTGATTGAATGATGCATCTTGAAGAGGGGTGTGATAGAGAAGGCATTTTTTATATGATTTTCAGATGCATGAGTGAAAACCAAGCAAATGTGTAGTACATGCGTAGGCTGAGATAATGACATAGGCCAAACCCAAGGTTGATTTTGCCTAATTTGCTTGTGAAGTATGCTTCCATTCCCAACATGGCCTGTGAACATCAGTTATTTTGGGTTAGTAGAAGAGAGCCAGCTTGTTGGGCTTTTTGGCAAATATGGGTCTGAAGCTGCTTGGTCTGCCTGCCATCTGAGGAGCATGCTCCTCCATTTTGAAATTCTTAGCCTGTTTATATCAGTATCTTGGACATCTTATTGTTTGGCAGGTATGTTGTTGATCAGTAGGACTCTGGATTGCCGGGCCACCTCTAGTTGGCTTTCCTCTCATGCACAGAAATGATCAAAAAGCCCATATGAGTTTTCGAGTATACATGATTCCATGTACCTGGATGGGGATTCCATAAATTTGTTTTGGATCTTGTAATATTACCCCTTTGATTGGCCACGCCAGTATGTATGATCAAAATCTAATGAATTATGTCGTCTGTTTTTTTATCTTCTGCCCACAATGGACCCATCTACGGTGAGGCCCGCCTTTTATTAGGGTTGAAATGTCCAGTCAAAAGCTTCTCCAGGTCTAGCTCATTTTGTTTGTGCTGTAGATATATTGGGCCGGTCTATTCCATCTACTTGGGGAGACTTGTCCAAGAACAACCTGTTCTCCTTTGGGCCTGAATATTGGCATGGTCCTGGAGAAAAGCTGGGACAAGAATAGGCAGCTACTACCATCATTTCAAAACTTCAACCTTTTGGATCACTGGAAATGGGCTCTTCTTGGCTTTACGTGTGTGGAATGAATGGATGGTAATGATACCTATGCCCTATTTTGTTTGCAAGCATCCTAAGAATTTTTGTTGGAAACAAGCAGTTTTATTAAGATTTCCCTGCATAATGTACCCCTTTTAGTTTTACTAATGCTAATGTTTCTTTACTAGAATTCCAAGAATTTATGTATTGGGGGATTTCAAATTCTCCAAAAGTTGTTCTTTTGAGGTGGAAGTCCAAATCCCTCTTCTTAGTGAAGCTTTTGAAATTCCAACCAAAAGCATAGAGAGTGGAATTTCATGAATTCCAAAAGGCCATTTGAAACCATTTAGGTGGTTAAAATTTAAAATTCTGTTAAAAGAAGCATGACATTTCAAATTAGAGGGGACGAGACATCTCAAATCTTTGTCATAAATTCTAGTAAAAAAATAGGCCCATGTGATAAAAGCCAAAGGTTGATATTTTGTGTGATTGATTTTAAGAAATCTCACCATTTAAAGTGTGAATTCAGAATTCTTGGAGGTAGAAAGTAGAGACAAAAGTCCAGGATTGCATTAATTCTCGTCAATCCTTGAAAAAGCGTCAACAGTTTACATGGAATTTTGCACTCTGAGGGATTTTTGATTCAGGGGGGAAATTAGTTTAAATTTTCTCTCAACGCCTGTGAAAATGGGATAAGTATAAAAATTAGATTTTAAATGTGCCCTATGATTTGTAGAATAGGTTCGGTGAAACCCTACTTTTTAAAAAGTGGACGCTGGTCTCCATTTTGTGAGGCCCACTTGACAGCACACCCATCACCAAACTAGGGAGATAAGAATCATCATCAAAGTTTTGAAAATGATCAAAGTTAAATAATTCTTTGAGTGCTTTTAAATTAATGTTGCAATGTGGAGTTAGGTATAGGTGAAGGTTTGGATTGCGAGAGTTGAAATTAGGGGTGTTTGTGGGCCAGGCTGAGGAATATTCAGGTCCGACCTGACTTTTAAACTAGTAGCCCAAGCCCAACCGAAGCCCGACCGAAGCCCGACTCAGGCGAGAAATGGCTAGCCTGGCCTTGAAATGTTGAAACCCGAGTCCAGCTCAAGTTAGAGCTAGAAAATAAAAAATATATATATGTTTTTTAGTATGTCATGGGTTGTAGCTCAACTGGTTCGATCGTCTGATCCATGAACACCCCTATCTGTAAATTGGAAAAAATAGGCAACAACACTTAAATTAAAACACAGGGGGTCATCATCAGTTGTTGCTCTTCACTCTTATAATTCAATTTGAAATTTTATATGTTAAAATCATATATTAAATGTTGATGAATCCAAAATATTCCTATTTTAAAAGTATTTGACAAACTATAAGATGTCTTATATTTAAAAGGAGAAAGATGAAATGGTACCCAAGCTGTCACATCTGCGGCAAGGAATCGTCTGAATTTACTCTTTATTAAAAGTAAAAAAATCAAACGGAGGTCCATTGAGCGAGCCTTCGAAATTCTTCAAGGCATGCTCTATACATAGATCGGTCACATCTAAACCGTCCATTATCACAGGAACCTTCTCTTTATTTTGGGAGACAAAATATTTGAAAAAAATACTTCCATCATTTCACTTTTACCCTTTACTCTTTACATTAGAATGCATGGGATTTCATGCTATATGTCATTTCAAAAATAATCACTACGCCAACACACTCTCATTTATGAAAATAGAATAAGGGAAGATGGTAATGAATACATAGCCTTCATTAATTGTGAGAACTAGTTCTCACATATTATATGAAAATTTTTTTATAGGGCCTAATTGTGGGCCCCATTTGGGGATGGGACCAGGAGGGATGGAAAAATCTATGTGAGACTACCCTAAGTATCAAGTTTGACCCCAAACCTATGCCCCTAACCCCTTCATCCGTGGCCCACAAGTTTAATGGCTTCATATTCAAAAAATATTCAACCATCGATTCAACGGTTCAATTCATTCGGATGTGTGTCAATCATTGAGATATGTGACTATCATGGGGTTCCCTATTAGTTACTAGGTTTGGATGAGTTGCTAGTTGGGCCCTGTAAAAAAGTTCTGATATAATAGTTGAGAACTAGTTCTCACTTGAATATGTCCCTTTGATATATATATATATATATATAGAAGATGATCACATGAGAGATATCTCTCACACCTTATATGAAAGATAGATGTGGGGGCTCTCTCATTTAGGTTGTTGGCATTATATATATATAAGAAAATAATTAGGTGGGAACTGTTCTTACAGTTCAAACCATGAGAACTATGAGGTGGGCCTACCTATCACTCAATCCAAACCTTCCAATGGACAAAGACTCCTTTGATAGTCACACGCCCCAAGGTTTGACACTAAGACAAACGAACAGGACCGTTGGATCGACTATATATCCATACGAATGAATTGGGCTTGTTGGCCATGGATGAAGGGGTTGGAAACATGGAATTGGGGCCGAACTTGATATTTGGAGTGGTCCTATATAGATCTTTCAATCCCCACCAATCTCATTCCAAAATGGGGCTCCCAATGGGCCCTACAAAAAAGTTCTCATGGTGACTCCGTGAGAACCGTTCTTAATGAATCACATCCCATATAAATATTATAAAATAAAAGAAAGTGAAGGTCCTCTATATAACTATATCTTACTTTTAGGTCCCCTTAGAAATGGTCAATAGTTAGGTAGAAGCACAACCTAACCTATTCCAAGACTAAAATAAAATTGGAGTGGATAAATATAACTAACATACAAAGCTGACCTCAAGATAGTCGAGATGATGATCTCTTGTTCTATAATGCTCGATCCAAATAAGATATGAACTTGAAAAATTGGTCCACATTGATGGCTTTGTTGGCCCATTCATGGAAGAATCACCATCATCATAAAAAATAGTCTTGTCCATCTAATGATGGCAAATGAATATAATGATGATGGCTCTGCAGTTAAAATTGCATTCAGTGCAGCTCATCTCATCTCATCTCATCTCATCTGAGAACTACTATAGACATAGCCAAGGAGAGGCCTCCACCTCCACTCCTTTTTTCACTTTTGTTTCTTTTGTTCTGGTCAAAAGAGTCCACCTTTCACCTACCTAATAACCTATACACAACATTCTCCCTGCTCCCTCCACTGCTCCTTCACCCACTCCTCTCTCTCTCTCTCTCTCGTCTGTATATATATACAGAACAACAACAACAAAGAAAAGAACAGAGAGAGAGAGAGAGAGAAAAACATACGTACTGGAATCTCTGCTATTATTTCATTTCACATCACTGCATTTCTTTCTTTCTCTGTCTTCTTCTTCCTTCTCCTACAAGAAAGTTACAGAGACTTCATCGGATCCGTTTCCTTTCCACCTCCAAGTTTCGGTCCGATACCTGCCTCTACCGAAATTGATGAGAGAAGATTTCTCCACAGTCTTGTGCAAATGGCGAAGCGGGGTTACAAATTCTGTATCCTTTTAGTTTTCTTGTAACTATGGTTATTTTTAGGGTTTAGTTTAGTTCCACGTGGCATTGAATCTTGCTGCATTCTGAACTGAGCTGATTTGATTGAACAAGTAGAAGTTATGCGTGATTCTTTTCTTTTCTTTATTTTGTTTGGATGAGATCTGTTTGAGTTTGAGAGATTTCGAGCTTTAGATGGTATGATCCTTGTTTCTTCTTTGATCTTGGCCTAGATGTGATGCCAGTGGTTTTTAGTTTTTGAGTTTTTTGAAGGTTACTGTAATTCATTCCTCTGTTTTGATCTAAGATTGGTGATTAGAATGAGCGCGGATTTCAAAAGGAACTGACTTGGATATTTTTTTTGAAATCTTCTTTTCCCTTTTTTTTCTTCTTCTCATAGTTGGAGAAATCACGCTCGCTGTTTTTGGGGTAGGAATTTGAAGATTTCTGGAAATGGGGACTTATCACATTTGATTATGTGATTGCTTGACTCATTCTACTTCTTTGAGAATTAGGTTTGTTTCAAAAATCACATTTGAGTATGTGATTTTACGTTACTTATCTATTTCGCTTGATGCAGAACAACTTTAAGACAAAACTTCAAGATGGTATTTTGCTTAGAAATAATGCGGTTTTGAGTAGACAAACTGGGAATGAAATGATATGATAAAACTGTGGAGAAAAAGCCATCGAAGCAATTTGTTTGAAAATTAGTAGAATGAATTCAAAATATAGAAAGTGCAAGTTAATAGCATCCAGAGTAGGGAACATGAATTGGTGGTGTCATACTCATAGTGTGTTGGATCCCAATATCAAGGAACAACTATGGAAATTAGTCGAGTGGCACCTTGGTTAACTGATTGAAGGAGATTCAGAAAGTCTTTGGCTGCAATAGCAGCGAAATAGAAATGGGTTGGACAGTGAAGAGCCAAATCCTTACATCCTTGCTAGTTGGGGATATGGAGGTGCATCATGTCAATTTAAAAGCCTTCTTAATTACATTCTTAATTACATTGAGCGTATGTATGACATTCTTAATTACATGCTCGAATTTAAGGTGGGACCAACTTCTATTGGAGTAAACTTTGGGGAAAGCCATGAAAATAGAGGAATTTATTTTGAGTGGCTCGGAGTTTCAATAGGCAAGACCATGGTGTAGAGTTTCACACCCCTCATTGCAAGCGTGAGTGCGACACCCAAGGGATTTGGACTCCTAACTTTGCATTATCATACCATTTACCCCTTCACTATCACCTTATCATGACTTGTTGAATGGCTCTCAATGCTATCCTCTCAACCAACCATGCTAACCGCAACATCGTCGCCCATCAAAAGATCACAATTAGCCAATCAACAAATTCCATTAATTAATTGTGGGCGGATCATTTTACATGTGATCAATCCGACATGAGTCCTACTTTGATTGGAGTGACAGCAAAGTGTTACTGCTAAAACATGGAGTCAATCGACTAACGGGCCCTTAAGATTCTGGAGATTACACTCTACACAGTCCTTGAATTTTGTTAAATTACAAATCAGTCCCTATATATGACTCAACAAGTGGAAGTCAAACCTGATCATGGAAGATATATCGAAAAAGATATCAAAATAATTTATTTATTTTCTTATGATGCAAATCTCAGTGTGCACACATTTATAGAATGAAGTTTCTTTACAACCTTTACTTGTGAACTTGATTTTCTTGACTGACTGGATTTAGACGAAGTTGAAGCACATGCATCCAATGTGAAGTGCATAAAGATTGGGAAAAAGTCATGTGGACTTTTTGTTACCGGTGGTGAAGATCACAGAGTGAACCTGTGGGCAATTGGGAAATCAAATTCTTTACTGGTTAGTTCAAGATCTCACCTCTTTTCCCTTTCATTTTTAACAGTTCAATAAAAAAATTTACC
Source organism: Litsea cubeba (assembly GCA_012931725.1). Taxonomy (NCBI): domain Eukaryota; kingdom Viridiplantae; phylum Streptophyta; class Magnoliopsida; order Laurales; family Lauraceae; genus Litsea; species Litsea cubeba. The sequence continues at coordinate 4,528,671 of CM022951.1, forward strand.
ATGTATGGGATTTGGTAAATTTATTATCTTATTTTTATTTTTGCATTTTATTGCTGGCTATCAAGGGGTGTTTTAGATTATTGCTAAGTTGCATGAGTGCGTACATATATGTGTCTCATATTCTGATGCTTGCGAGATATGTAGGATTAGTGGATTCGGCCTAATATTCAAATTAATGGTTATTTTTAAATACAAATTAATATTAAAATTGACACCAATAAAAATAATAATCAAAGCTTACTCTAAACTATCATGTAATAATCATATCAATGCTTAGATTCCAAAAGAATAAGAGGCATTATTTATTTCTATCAATTGTTAAAAAAAACATTAAATTAGTAGTAGAGGAATCAATGAATAATCTGAGATAATATTATGTCCAAACTCCAAACGTGTTCGACATGCATATGTGGCTCGTTCCAAAGAATCTGTGCAACAGAGGATTATTTTTTATTGTAATAGTTTATCAGCATCATCTGAGCTTTGTCTCATTTATTAAGGAGGTGTTATTGTAATACCTGCCATTAGTACCATCTGTGTCTGATGCTTGATCAATTTTACTTTATTAATGAGCGATGCAGTAAGGCTCGGCGTTAAGCTCGTACTTAACGATTGGTCTACACTACGGCTCAGCGTTAAACCCGTACTTATTTGCCCTAGTTATGGATGAAATTACAAGACATATCCAAGATGAGGTGCCATGGTGTATGATATTTGCAGATAACATTGTTTTAGTGGATGAGACGAGAGAATGAGTGAATGCTAAACTATAATTGTAGTGGAAAACATTAAAGACAAAAGGGTTTAGGCTAAGTCGATGCAAAACGGAATATATGGAATGCAAGTTTGGTCAAAGTAGGACACCTGGTAACATAGAAATAAGTTTGGGCACACAAAAGATTGTAGAGAAAGAAACCTTTAGGTATCTTGGATCTATGGTGCAGCATGATGGAGGGATTGATACTGATGTAAGTCACAGGATTCAGGCCGGGTGGACCAAATGGAGGAGTGCTTCGGGGGTCTTGTGTGATCGGAAAGTCCCCCTCAAGGTTAAAGGAAAGTATTATAAGGTGGCGGTACGACCAGCGTTGTTATATGGATCAGAGTGTTGAGCAGTAAAGCATAATCATGTCAAGAAGATGGAAGTTGCGGAGATGAGAATGCTAAGATGGATGTGCGGGATCACAATGAGAGATAGGATTAGGAATGAGGAGATTAGGGGCAAAGTAAGAATAGCACCGATTGGAGATAAAATGAGAGAAAATCGACTGAGATGGTTCGGCCATGTTAAAAGGCGCCCAACGGAGGCACCTGTTAAAAGGTGTGAAAGCATGGAGATTGCCAGCAGTAGGAGAGGGAGAGGGAGACCCAAGAGAAGTTGGAAAGAAACTATTAAACATGACCTTGCCTACATGGATCTAACAGAGGACATGGCCCTAACTAGATTTGATTGGCGTCGTCAAATCCATATAGCCAACCCGACCTAGTGGGAAAAGGCTTGGTTTGGTTTGGTTTGGTAATGAGCGATGCAATAAATCAAAAAGTTCAAAGTGCACAACCTTGTGGGACCCACTGGACCGACTTTTAACTTCCCACCTATGAAGCTGGATGTCCCAACTTTGATCCCAAATATAGTTATACATTGATACATCCTATTTTCGGACACTTAAACTGTTAATCTTTGACGGTTTAGGCTTTAAAGTTCACGCCCATCAGGATCTGACTTGGCCTTTTTTTAGCATCCCTGATCCATGCATGGACCTTCCGGCCCCTTCCATTTCATAGGTGCTGCCAATAGGTGGGCCACAAGTGGCGCACATATGGTATTACTCAATTGAAATCACCCATATCTGTGTGTGACATTTCGTGTTTCTCAAGTGAAATCACACATTTGTTTGATTGACACTTATCCAACATAAATCCACAATTGGATTGAAGTTTAACAATATATGTCACTTACACAACTTTTAAGTCAATTAAATTAGGGGTTAGGATCACAGATGGGGTTGACTTTTTCGTGTTAGCATAATCCACCATGAGAGAGAGAGAGAGAGAGAGAGAGAGAGAGAGAGAGAGAGAGAGAGAGAGAGAGAGAGAGAGAGAGAGAGAGAGAGAGAGAGAGAGAGAGAGAGAGAGAGTCCACATGTAATCTGCATTAAGCTAGTAATTGCTTTCCTTTAGTTACTATGATAATTTGAATCACACTAAGGTATGCAGGCCCTATTATTAATAGATGCTGTGTCATGATATGACAAATTGTCACTTTTGTAAATATGCAGAGCCTCTTTGGTCACACATGTCCAGTTGAATCTGTAACTTTTGATTCAGAAGAGGTTTTGGTGGTTTCAGGAGCTTCTGGTGGTGCGCTAAAGCTGTGGGATTTGGAAGAAGCAAAGAGTGAGTTTCTCCAATTAACTGAATAATGAAAGATGCTTCATGCACTTCAGTTACATGTCTTGATGAGTGGTAAAGATGTGTATCATTGGACACAGAACAGTGCTTATAGCATTTGTACACTGCAAATTCTTTTAAGCATCTGTGTATGTGTGTGTATAGAGAGAGAGAGAGTGTGTGTGTACCATACTAATATTTGGTACAGTGCTAACTGTGGATCAAGCACGCGCAGCGCAAAGCTTCTAATTCTGTTTTTGTTTTCTAATTGCAGTTGTCCGCACTATAGCTGGACACAGAACAAACTGCACCTCTGTTGAATTTCATCCATTCGGTGAGTTCTTTGCATCTGGTTCCTTGGATGCTAATCTTAAGATCTGGGACATTAGGAGGAAGGGATGCATTCACACATATAAGGGCCACACGCAAGGGATTAATACCATTAGATTCACTCCTGATGGTCGCTGGGTTGTCACTGGTGGTGAAGACAATGTTGTAAAGGTAAGTGTGAAGTATCTATATCCTTACCGTCTCACATCGGATTGAAACAGTGTGAGCCTTTTATATTTGTATTTGCTATTAATTCATCGAATTTTCTGAACAGATATGGGATCTTACTGCTGGAAAGCTTCTCCATGATTTTAAGTTCCATGAAGGACAAATTCGGTGCATAGATTTTCATCCCCATGAGTTCCTCCTGGCAACAGGTGTTTACTTGATTCTTACATCTCTGACTTATCTGTACTTGGCATTACATCGGTCTTTACTCAAGCATAGACTCTTTTTGTGCTTTTCTATTTCTGCTGGTATTGTAGCTGGTGTCATATTGTCCTTCGATCATGATTCCACGGGGAATAACATAGGTGCCTCAACAGTGTTTCTGTACTTACTGAAGAAGCTGTTATGATATTATCAGCTGGGTCTATCATAAGCTTGTTCTGTACTCCAAGCTTCCAGTTATGATAATTGATGTGGTGGTCTGATATAATGCTAAAACTTGTGATTGTTTGAAGTGGCAGGTGTTTGATAACAATTTAATCATACACCATGAAAATTTTCAGCAGCCTGTTATACTTCTTTTATGCTGCACATGGGGGATTCTACTTTTGCTTTATAATTTTGGTGCCTAACCAATTTAGAAATAAAAGATTATCTGCATTCGTAGCTCAGTCAGAACTCAGAAAAATACTTCAATACATTAACCTGTGAGTTCTATGCTTGCATCGGTGAAGCTAATGCATGAATTAATTCCCAGGCTCTGCAGATGGAACTGTAAAATTCTGGGACTTAGAAACATTTGAACTGATTGGATCTGCTGGACCTGAGGTATGTGAGGTGTTTTTGTCTTCTTTTTATAGCCACCGTGCAGTGATCTTATTGTTGTGTTAAGAACTTAAGAGTACTATCCGCAGAAGTAAATAATAAGAGTGAATTTATTTTTATTTTGTTATAAAAAGAAATGATACCAGTTGATGTCGCAGTTTGAGTGTTGTATCACTGGTGATAGGTGTTTTTCTCATCAGCATGTAGTTTTCAAATCACTAAGTTGCATGAGTACACGCGCATATATTAGATCTGACACCAGTATGAGGTTTGTGATTGGCGAATTCTGAGGGATAATATTTGTCTGCATGATATTTAGATTAATCTACATAAACGCCTTTTTTTCATAGAAAAAATAGTATGAAAATAACATTAATTAAAGATGATTTAGAAAGCATTTAAATGGAAAATATGATTTTAAAAAATGAAATCTAATTTAATTAAAAATATTATTTACCATTCAAAAGAATTCATAATTTATATTTATCAGAATAACAAAATAGTAGAGAGAGGATATCTAGCCAGAGGAATGTGTTGGCCCTTGTGGTCGACGCTCCCTTTTATCATATTCTAGTTTCCTCCGTATACTATATCATACTACTCTTGAATCCTTTCATTTCAGGGATATCAAATAATCTTGTGATCTATTCTAATCATACAATGATATACATGAATGACTTGGGTCAACCCAGACCCATTAAGATCCGACGACCTGGACCTTACCTAATTATATGCTGTACATATATTATTTAGATTCCAAAAGAAGAAGACTCATATTAATATATAGTGATTTACAAAACAATGTTTTGATTGACAAGTGAAGAATCTATTGTGTCGTGTATAATCTGTGCCAATCTGTCGTACACTCGTACAATGTTGTCATTTAGCTGGTTGTGGGCATGTGGCCTGTTCATTTCTTTCCTCCCTTGTCTCAAATCTAAATTATAGAACAGTATTATTGTCATGTCATATCACAATACTCTTTAGTTGTTATCATTGTTTTTAATCAGTCAAGTCTGAGTCGACTTGGACTTGGCACCTGCCGAGGTGCCAGTCTAATCCTATAGGGAAAAAGCCAAAACGGGTTTTTCCTCATTTCATGCTGTGAGTAGGTGTGGGAAGCTTCTGGTATCCTTTTGCACTAATTTTAGAACCATTCGAAGTTTGGAAATATTATTCATAAAAACAAATGTGACCATCTTTTGACTACTTAGATTCATTCTTCATAATTAAATCACGTGTTTTAAAAAACTAGATTCATGAAACCTTTTTTTTTTTTATAGCTTTTTAAAGAATTTTCTTTATCATTTTCACAAATTTTAAGGATTTCAGGGGCTATGGGGTGAAAATAAGTCCAACTTGGCTGATTCCTGCGTGACCTAGTGGAATCGACTCAACTCGAGAGGTGCCAAGTCACACCCCCTAGTCTGAGTTTTGGAACCTTGGTTAATACTTTTCTGAGCCTTGTGGAACAGTTTTTTGAATGGGATGTTGAAACATTTTAAATGTTGAGAATTGGAATTCTTCAATATTATTTTTTAATAACTATTCCTGGCATTCTACCCTAATTAAAGGGTTCTGTTTTTCTTTCTGATGTTCTGTGGTTGATGGTAGTTGTGGCAGAGGGTTAGGTTCTATATGAGTCTGCAACCTAAACCCTAACCGACTGACACATGCCCCATCCTGTACTGGACCCAACCTATCACTAGTTTATGATTCTTGACTCTGAACTTGCACATGATGGGTACAGGTCGGGTCAGGACTCAGAACCTGTGACCTACAACTCTCTTATATCTAAGACCATTTATGCTACAAAAGTCTTCTGTATGCTTACTAAGTAATAAATAAATGTGTGGAGCTAAAACTAAACTGAACTCATGTCCCTCTAAAATCCCATACCCAGCCCGGAGCTGACAAACCTACTACCAAACCCTCCCCAATAGGATTGGGTTAGGGCGAGTCACCCATTTATCCTGTAAACACAAACAATGTCAGTTATACCTGAAAACATCAAAATATGCGAAGTCGTTGGATCCTATTGTATCTGATACTTCATTTTTATATGTAAAATCTGTTCCTTGTGGTATCTGATACTTAAAAATTCTTTTTTGGTCTTTTGTATGAATCTCTTGCATACATATCTCAGACAGAAAACAGGTTATCTGGTAAGATGTATTGTAACATTGTATTGAATTTATTGATCACACAATAGGATTGATTGCTTAGAGGTGACAGCTTTTGGGATTGGAACGCGGTTATCTTGAGCATATTGACCATGAGTGTGTGTTGCCTCAGTATCCAGTCAGATATTTCTTTTCTTTTTTTCGTCTTCTTTTCTTTGATTGTTTGTTATTTTTATGTTTGCATTTCCATTTTTTAGTCACCTTGCTGCACTGCATTTAAGTGGCAAAATCTGTCAATGAGAATATATCTTTTATCTGTTGCCAAGCAAAAGTAGTTGCTTGTTAAGTTTCATCCAGATTCCAATTTCTATATTTTTGTAGGCTACAGGAGTTCGCTCTATGATCTTTCACCCTGATGGAAGAACCCTATTCTGTGGATTCGATGAAAGTTTAAAGGTGAATATATTTCTGACAATGCGGATAAAGTTTAGCTGCTTTTTTACTTAATGCACATTTGATTCTATCCCTGCTTGTGTGGATCAGGAATTGAGAATCTAAACTATTAGTTCTTTCCGAATATGGATGAATGACATGCTCCCAACCAAAACTCATGCTGATTTGATACTCCTGCAGTCCTGCATTTCAAGCAGAGGATTGTTTCAGTAGGAAAAAGAAAGTGGTCAATAGAATTTTGGTTCGCTTTTTTTTTTTTTGTAGCCATCCATCTAATATCTTTCAATCAAAATGTTAGGATTTATGTTTTAGAAATAACTGGAATTTATTTAGAAAGAATGTACCAAAAGAAAAATGCTAGGATTATCAATTGCGATGAATTTATCGGGTATTTGGATCTTGTACGTGCTTCTTGTGTATGTCAAGTCCAGTCATTTATGAAGAACATGTATACTTGGTTTCACACCACAGTCCTTCCATTTGTGAGATTGCTTCTGAAGAAAAAATTCCTGACACTTCAATTTTGCTAATAACTCCAGGTTTTCTCATGGGAGCCTATAATATGTCATGATGCTCTTGATATGGGATGGTCTACTCTTTGCGATCTCAGTATTCATGAGGGGAAACTTTTTGGTTGTTCATATCATCAGAGCACTGTTGGAGTTTGGGTTGCACATACTTCGGTACTTTCTTTCTCGAGCCAAAATCATTATGATTAAAATTTATAAATTGTATGGTTGGATCATATGTTTCATTCTGGTCTTTTTATGTCTCAGATATGAGAATATGCCTTGCTCTAAATATTTTATTTCTTGCTTATGCTTATTTTATTATTATTATTATTTTTTGGGCCTCAGCTGATTGGGCCATATGCGGCTGGCATATTGCCCAAATCAAGTGAACCTATGGAGCTTAAATATATTGTTGGGCAGAATCAATCAGCGCAGCAGATACAAAGCAATATAAAATCTAGTGAGAAATTGTTGACGACAACAGAGGACTGTAGAGCTAAAGATATGATGAGAAGTTTAAGTGTGAAATGTGAGTGGCTTATTTTCATTTGATCCATGTCAATATGTATGACATAAGATAGTTCTTGTATTATGTAGATATCGCACATCGTACCCGGTTGCATATAGGCAATAGTGTTTTCCATTGTGCTGATATTTTTTCTTATGTTCCAACCATGACATCTTTTTTCTCTAATATTTTGCATGTAAAGCCACCGAAAGCAGTCATAGTGCTCCACGAATAATTTATGAAGTCCCTCTTCCCTCAACGATATCCAAATCTCGGGGTAGTAAATCATCAACTCCGAAGAAGAGTTCCATGATAGAGGTGCAGACAAGAAATAGTGGCCAACTAATCAGTAGGCAGGTTACAGTGCCTGGCATCGTCCCAAGAAACAGTTCAGACATGGAACAGGCAGCTGAATCAAGAAAAGAAATTGCTGCCAATGAATCAACCCCTCCTGTTAACAGGGATATTGCAAGGCAGTGTAATGCACAAGAGTCTGGGGCATTGAGTGGAAAAACAAATGATTTAGTCAGTGCAGTGGATCAAAACTTTTGTTCTGGATTCATTGCCGAAGACAATGACACAGAATCTAGCGTAAATATCAGGGTTGTTGCTGAGAAGTTTGAAAAGATTTTATCTCCAGATACACCTTTAAGCAACCGCCTTGTGAATGGTAAATTTATGGCAATCTATTTTTCTCCTTTCAGTAAATAAATGTTCTGCATTGTCTCGTTCTTGTTTTATGGACTCAGGAACCTTATATGATGCCTTGGTTTCAATAGTTTCACACCTTGGTTATCAATTTGTGATCCCTGTGCTTGACCATAATTGATAGGGCTGATGATCATCATAGACTCCACCCCCACCCCCCTTCTCCCTGGCACCAAAGAAAAAAATTCACTGACAAAAGGAATGTATGATGAATCAATGGTAGACACTGCACTACATAATTATATATGAAGTGAATACCGCCTATAAAATGCTCCCATCAACTATTGTTTGGAATGTTAACTTGTGTAACCATAATTTTTTTTAAATTATTTGTGATGAGCATACAATGTTTTTGAAACATGAGTTCACTTTCCACTTTGTTCTTTCTCTTGTTATTGCACTACCATGAAATCTGAAGTATCTGTTAGATTTTGAGGTAGCAATATTTCACTACCCTGAAGTCCGAGGTATATCATCCTTGACATGTGTGTCTCATTTTCATTCCTATCTAGACTCTTGATATTGTTCCAAGTTGTGGGCTTCATTGTGGATAGGATGCAATCCAAGCTAGTGCAGATAGTTTCATCCTTAACATCTGATTTTTCCTGTTGACATTTTTTCCTCTTTTTTGTTTTCTTTTATTCGGAAGGTTTCAACAGGACTAAACCAGTTGGCACACATACCACTTTCTTTTGACCTTCAACTTGATTTCTTTTAGGATTGTCTTATCAGATCTTCAGACACTAGTGGTCTCATTATGTGGATGATTTTCATGGGATGCATATATGTCACATGTATGGTGATTGAAATGCCATAAAGTTTTGCATTCTAAAAATGCTTCTAGTCCATTGCATAGTTTATAGCTTAAGCGCATGATTACTTGGTTATATGGCTTCGTAAATGTATGGTAGTGTTTTTCTAATGCTAGTTTATTATTACATGGCATGGATAAATTGATAATAATTTAAGTTGTATAGAAGATGCAAATAACCACCACCACCATGACCACCACCATTAGAGCCTTGTCCTAAATTTGTTGGGGCCGGCTACTGCTGATATAAATTGTTATATTGTTCACTAACAGCTCGAGCTTTTGGTGTTTCTGGTTATTAACATGGCATTAGAGCCAGAGGTCATGAATTCTTAACCTTGGGAGGCATGTTACCATTATATGTCTGGTCTGTTCCTTTCTGTCTGTCTATTGGGTTTTGAATTCGAACGGCCTCCCATTTGAGGGGGGTGTTGATATAAATTGTTATGTTCACTAACAGCTCGAGCTTTTGGTGTTTCTGGTTATTAACAGCCACATGAATTGTTTCTCCATTCTGATCTATCTTGGTCCAATCCTTGGATAGGTTGCACTTTTTCAAATATAACCTTACTACTTCCATCCACGTCTTCTTTAGCGTATCCCTTTTCCTTGGTGGGCCATCAACTTGCATAGAAAGACTTTTTCTCACCAACGCCGTTGCTGGTCTATGTTGGTGATGTACAAACCATCTTAAGTGAGTTTCTTTTAATTTATCGCCTATTGATGCTAACCATAAATGCTCCCTAATGCGCCCATTTCTCTTTCTATCTTTCTTGGTTTTACCATCCACCCATCACAACATTCTCATTTCTACTACACTCATTTTGTGCATCCATTGCCTCTTGACTGGCGAGTGTTCTGCTCCATAAGTCATAGTGGGTCTAATCGTCGGCCAATAAAAATTTCCTTTCAATCTAGCTAGTATGTGCCGATCACAAAGCATTTCAGAAGCAAGTCTCCACTCCAACCATCTTGCTCTTATCCTATGTTTGACATCTTACTCTATCTCTCCATCCTTGCTAATTATTGGGTCAAGATATCAGAATGATTCTCTCTGTGCCAACTCTTGAGCTACGATTCTCATAAGCATTTCATCTCTATAAACATCTGTACTGAAGTTGCAGTTCATATATCTGTCTTTGTATGATTTATCTTGAAGACCTTGAATTCTAAAGCCTCCCGCCATCTATCAAGTTTCGCATTCAGGCCATCTCACGATGTGTGAGAACTACCTATGGAGAGACAGGTGAGTTTCCAATGACCATAGGTTTTACTTTAAGCCATTATCTCCTTGCACTAATTATGGATGAGTATAACTGCTCATATTCAAGAGGAGGCACCTTGGTGTAATGATAGTGTTGATGGAATTATAAGAATCACTGAAAAATAACTATAAACCATTTCTGGTAAAAATCTGTCTAGTGGGCAGTGGAACTAATTTTATCATTTATTTCTTGAAATATTTTTTTAGATAATTTTCCTTATTTTGTAAGATCTGAATCTAGGCATCTTTCCAGTAAAAATGCTATAAGGTTCGACTTTTGAGAAAGTATATTTATGGTTATATAACAGGAAAAAAAAGAAGAAAACTTAATGCATAAGCATTTATGAAACATGAGAAAAGAAGTTAAAAAGGGATGAAGCTTTTGACTGGGAATAGTGGATTTTCTTTATTAGTTGTTTTGCAACTTTCTTTCTTACCAAAGAATGTCTGAGTGGCACAGTTCGCTTCATTCAAGGACAAGAGAGTCATGATGATGTGATTCTGAGATAAATTGGACAAGACACAGTCAAAATACATTTTCAGGGCATGTTTCTGTAACAAGAGGAATCTACAGTTGAGTGGAAAATGATTGTAGTTTCCGCGTCTCGCATTTTGATTATTTGGTTCAAAACATTTTTGCTGAAAAATGAATTGATTTTCTATGGTAGAGAGGATTTCGATTTCCGAAAGCAGGATTCCTCTCTAGAATGGAAAGAGAAATCTATGTAGCACAGAACCCTCTCATTACACGAACATGCCCTTAATGTGCAAAATTCTTGTGAATCTGAATGTTGTTGTTGTTGTTTTTTTTTTTTTTTACAAGTAGGCTCTATAGTTTATTGGGAGTATTCTACTGGAGTTTATCTTTGTTTCATAAATAGAAATGTGTGAACTTAAATACTGTGTTGGGGTTAGAACACATGGATGGTTGAGATTAGATTAGGGCTTGATGTAACTCTTGATGAAGCTACATTTTCATGTCAAGGTGTCTTCTATATGAAAATTACTTGATGCTTGAGAGTGATAAGCTAACTTGAGTGATTCCTTAACTATTGGTGATGCTAACCTTTTGTATTTTGTTTTTTTAATTATATTGGTTGGTGTGATGCTATTGGACCAAAGTGAAAATGTCAAATTTGCGACTTTAGTTGTATAATTACTTATATTCAACCATTTTGGTCTCAGAGCTGCAGTTTTGATTTTTTTTAAGCAGAGCAACTTTTCTCATGCATTGCATCTTCACACGTATTTTTATGAAATTTATTTTCTGAAAATAGTTGTTATTGCAGACTCACTCAGTTCCTGCAGAGGAATAAACTCCTTGAAATATGTTAAAGGAGATGTGGCTATTGAATATGGCCTTGTGTTTACTGAATATGTTTGGTATAAGGTTGATTGTTTTACCCTTTTGGCAGTTAAACCGGGAAGGACACGATCTTTGGTTGAGAGATGGGAACAGAGAGAAAGATGCATTAACACTGAAGCTCCTGCAACCAAATCTTCATCTTTGATGCCTGAAGCTGACACATTGCGTCCCTCAGAGGTAGTTTCCTTGTGCATGCCTTTACTGGAAAGCTCTCATGCAATCTTTGGCACTACATGTCCTGCATGAGCTTTATTCAACAACTTTGCTATATTATTGAGGGAAAAGATGTAAATTGTCTTGAACCTTTCGCTGTTTTGTTGACATTTCACTTCTGATGGATAGTATCTACTGTTTACACCAAGTGAAAAAGGGCTGGATCATGCTGTAGAAATGTTAGGTTATTATGGTGACATTTTGACTAGGACATTCTGAAAAAGTTATTGAACCACCAACCCTCAAAAAAAAAAAAAAAAAAAAATCTCATGTGATCTGATTAACCTTAAAACTCCATTATGCTCACCTAAGGCTAAATTTTGTTGGTAGTCTATCTAGCTTGAAGCGGTTAGGATCATGGTTCAAAATGGCCTGTAGCGGTTGAGGCCGCTACACTATTTTGAAAATAGCAACGCCACGGTCTAAAATCTAGTAGAGCCATGCAATTTTAATTTAAAACATTGTTTTTCCTATTTCTTCTCCTCAATAGCCTTTCTTAAAGTTGTCTCTACCCTTATATGGTTCCAAATCACTAAAAGAAAACACAAGATTGACTGCTACGCAAGATTCGAATTTTTTTTTACTACTTAAAAAATTCACACCGCTATGCCGCTACGTAGCATTTTGGTCATTGGCTGCTACGCCTGCCACAACCGCTATTTTGATCCTTGGTTATGATGTATGCACACAAGTAACGAGCAATACCTAGTTTGTCTTCCATTTGTAAAACTATCTGTAAAATTGTGCACTCTGTGGTTTAAACGAGCCATAAATTTGAATTCTGATTAATAATAGAGAAAGCTAAGGTTGCATGAGTCTTGTGCTTTAGATGGCAAACCCACTTCCTGGTTTTCACTCTCCGTTACCAACCTCACTCCTTTAGCATTGCCATTCTGGTTTTGAAGATTTGCCAATCGCACTTTCATTTTGCATACTCCAGTTATGATTTATTTAAAAATGCATTCATGGTTTCCTCTGTGCCCTCGTCTTTGTGTGGAGGGAGGGAAGGGAAGGGGGGAAGGAGGATATATGGTTTTGTATTAGGGAGGGGAAGGAAAAAGGGGGGAGGAGAAGATATAGTTCTTTACTAGGGAATTTAGGATTCCCTAAACTTTGTGCTTGTGCTTTATCCAAAGATTAGATGACTAAAACATTTTTTGTGGTGTTCTGAGATGAACAGTGCATGCGTGTTAGGGGAAGGTGAGGAGAAGATGTAGTTTCATATAAGGGAATTTGATTCCCTAACCTTCATCCTTTTGTGTTACCTAAGGATTGGATGGCTAAATTTTTTTTGTGCTCTGAGATGAACACTGAAAAACAGCCTGTTATATGAGAGGATTGGACGATGCTAAACAGTTTTTATGGTGTTTTGATATGAACAGAAAGGACAAAAGGAATCTTCAGGAAATGACTTGATTGCTCCAGCTAATGAGGATGCGACTGAAAAGCTAATGCAAAATCATGATTCATTCATAAGTGTTCTGCAATCTCGACTTACAAAATTGCAGGTTAGTTTGATACATGCATGGATATTTCTTTGGCTGTGACTTTGTTGATAAATTGACATGCTCCTTTCAGTGGTATCAAATTTCCCCAAGTAAAAAGTAGACTTTGGCTATTCCATTTCTTTCTATTTTTGTTGCTTTAATATGAATTCCCAGATACACTCCAATCAAAGGAGTTTTCGGGCATAATTCAGGGAACCTAATGGAAACACGAAACTACTTAACCATGTTAGGATTTTGTTAGAGGGTGTCTAATTTCTTCACTGATGTCTTAAAATTTCTTATGAGGAGGCCCTTTAGTAACCTTTTAATGAGGGATCAACCATTCATTCCATTCTACAAATTCTTTGTTTTCTTGTTTATTACTCATGTTCATGGAGGGTCCCACTCCCACGTGGTAAATGACCCATATCTGTTTTGCGCCATGTTTGCATCTGTGAAGAACCTCTTACATCTATATTCACATGAATATCTTTTAATTCTCTTACCATAAAATCGTTGAATTTTAATTTTTGAACAGATAAGCGAGGTTTTATCCAAACAATAGGGTGTTCATATTCATAAATATCCAATGTTCTGAAATATCTAGAACCTCAAGAAAGGAATGAGATACTCCCTTATTCACAATTTGCAGATTGCATTTTAACTTAACTGAGATAATATTCCCATGACAGTGCTTTCATGATATATAACTAAATACCTAACAATGTGCGTGTTTGTCAAATAATTGCACTACCATCAGGATTGTTTAAATGTTTGATGCCATGCCTTGGGAGGGTATCAATTTGGGTTGTGGTTGAATAGTTGGTTCATGCTAACGTGATATATTTTTCACGTCTATTCCATTTATTTACAAGCAACCTATATTACACAGGCTGAGGGATGTTGATTGAATAGGATGTGGTATGAGTACTTGGACATGCTCACCACCAAAGGAAGAAGTGCTTGTAGCTAATTTTCTTTTCTTTTCTTTTTTATGTGTTTTAACGGTCAGCTAATTTTATCTATATTGTAGGTTTTGTATTAGGCTTGAAAGGTTAAAGACGAGAACTTTTTACAAGATTAATATCAACTATCAAGTGAGATGCTATAAATGAAGTTTTTGACTCCATTAGATAAATGATAAGTAATACTCTTTAGCTGATTAGTTCTAATTTCTAAGCCATTGGAAAATTGTAACACTAATAAATGTATACAAGGGGAAGCGCATGGTGAGGGCGTACTATTGTGACTTATTCATGGATGTTAACAATGTAACATTAAGACCTTTTTTCTACATCATTACATCATCCTTACCCTTGGAGATAAAACTTTTGTTCTTGGCATAATCCTGCACACAAAGTAGTTAGAAGTTAGAACTGATGTTTTTTCCTTTTTTTTCTTCTTTTGAGTTCTTGAACACACTTGCAGGTGGTACAACACTTTTGGATTCGGAATGATATTAAAGGTGCCATCAATGCAGTGGGAAGGTTGCCTGATCATTCTGTAGGTGTTCTGTCCTAGCCATTGATGCATATGCATGTCAGTTAAATCAATAACCTGGCTGCTCATATGTCAATTTATTAAAGTAGAAAGCACTGATAAATAACTGAATGTGATGCAGGTGCAGGCAGATGTAGTCAATATTCTCATGGATAGGATTGATGTTGTTACTTTAAATATCTTCACCTGCTTGCTGCCCCTTCTAACAGGCTTAATAGATAGCAAGGTGGACAGGTAATTGCTTTTTGTGTCTATCTTTCTTTCTTTTTTTTCTTGTTCCTTTTCCTTTTTTTTTTTTTTTTGAGGGGTTTGAAATGCAAAGAAATTGCATCTAAGGCTATTTTTAAGCATGTTCTTAACGTATTTATTCCTTCTATTGTTAGATACCACTTTTTTCTAAAATTTTTTACCCGTTTTAAACTATGCTAAATATTTTGTTGACATGATCTCAAATTTGGTAGTTATATTGGATATTATTTATTCAATGGACATAAAGGTTATCCATCATATTATGTTTGGGTGGTTGCTAAGACTGGCATGCAATTCCCTCCTCTATCTGACACTGATACACAAGCCTCATTTCAGATTATATAGATGATGTTTTTAATGCTTTAGATACACAGGCACATAATTATCTCCTTGGAATTGCTTCTGAAGCTTGTAAAGATCTTTGGACCAGTAATCAATTCAACTGTGTCGTCATCTTCTCCCATTGGGGTTGATCTTCAAGCAGAGGAGAGGTATCTTTCTACCACATTGTGGACTTTTTATTTCACATCTTTTTAGTATTGCTGAATGAAGGTGGATTTGATTCTGATCAAGAGGGTCAATATATCTGTAACATTGAGCACAGGCGTAATCATTGCACCCAGTGTTTTGTCCAGCTGCAAAAGATTAAGCAACTTCTCCCCTCTTTGATAAGGTAAGCAAGTGCTCTAGACTTGTTGAAGCTAAAATAGTATTGTTAACAATTGGAGATATGTAGTGTACTATTTGTTTCAAACCTTCTGATAAACTTGAGATTTGACTGTGTTCACTACATTTGGTCATAGTCCGACTTCAATCTTTGATATTACCCCAAAAGAATTAAAAAGAAAGCAAGGATATGGACTTAGCAAAACTGCATTGATATTTCTCATGTATACAAGGGGTTTCCTATTAACATGTCCAATTCAAACCTGGAAAATACAAAAATATAAAGGCATCTGAGTTTTTCAATCTTACTCCTGCGAACCTGGTTGCAGGAGAGGTCGTGCGAATTCTAGTTCTTGACCTTGGAAGATCCATAGAGCTCTAATGGCTGCCTTAATCGTTTTCAATCTGACAGCAACAATTGCTCCCATAGCCTCTACACAGAAGATCGCACCTCTTTGATTCTATCCTCCGGTTCATGCAAACTCTTGATCTCTCCAGATTCAATATTTTCCTCTTCTGCAGTCCAGATTCAAGAGCTTAGCTAAGATCTCGTTTTTTTCCTCCATATCTTTTTTTGAAATTACTCTGTTGTAGGAATGTAGAAACAGGTTGGATGTTTCGAACCTTTGTCAGAGTTTTTCTTCTTTGAGCTGAAGGTTCAAAATTCTGACAATAAAATGATTGTCTCTGGTTGTGAAATGGCCGCCTACGGGTATAGCTGTATAGGGTTTTATAGAGGAGTTGTATTTTTGGTATTTTACATATGAGAGGGGCTCTCCTAAGCTGCAACTTATGTTATCCTAAGCTGAAATCGTTTGCAAAATCCTCCCCATTGTAAACTGCCTCAAATCATCCTCTCTCTCTTTCTCTCTCTCTCTCTCTATATATATATATATATATATATATATGGGAGATGCTCCTATAAGAGATATCTCTCACCTTACTATGAGAGATAGGGTGGGGGCCCTCACATCCATATCCAATGCCAACAACTTAAATGTGAGGGTCCCCACCTTATCTCTCATAGTAAGGTGAGAGATGCTCTCACAGGAGCATCTCCCACATATATATGGGAAATATTCATGCGCATCCATCCCTCACCATGTTATGGTGAGGGATAACATAGTAGGGTTGACTTTATAATACATCCGAACTATCCGCACACATGAAAGCCCCTTAAGTACACTAGACTCATTGAGTTTTCACCTATCCAAATGGATTGGACTGTTGAATCGAGGGTTAAATTTTTAGGGCAGCGCTAGACAACGCCCGACACCCCTCCTAGTTGGGCCTATTGGGGTGCATGATGATCATGAAAGTCCATTGGATGAAAAGATCTATATGAGACCTACCTTTGTGCAAAATTTTGACTCCATAGGATCAACCTAACCCTTTGATCCATGGCTCTAAAATCTAATGGTTAAGGCCTCATTTTCTTATGATTTCAATCCAATGGTGAGGAAAAGTTGGATGAGTGTCAAATTTGGACTTGTGACTATTCATTGGGAGGTAGTGTGTGAAAATATTATATTGTCACTCTCCTAAGCTGCAATTTATGTTATCCTAAGCTGAAACAGTGCTGGTCCCACAAATCAAAGTCGATTATCTCTGTTTTTGGCCTGATGGAACTAGAAAATCCAATTCTAATTGGATTTATCTTGATTTTGGGGAGAGGATTTTGCAGGTGATTTCAGCTTTGGATAACATAAGCTATAGCTTAGGAGAGCCCCTCTCATAGATATATATAAAATTCAGTGCACACCTCTGGTGCGGCCCACCTAATGGTCCATTAACGCACACAGGAAGCCACATGAATTACACCGGTCCCTTTTTTTTATATGTCCATCCACATGTACCGCATCATTGTATTGATGGGTCAATTTTTTTAAAGGGGTAAGATTTGTTGGCAATTGATGAAGGGGTTAGGATGATTAGATGGGGTTCATATTTTGTGCATAGGAACCCTAACCAAATGAAGAGATCCCCGGGTACTATAGCTAGTTGAAAAGTAGACAAATGAAGTAACTACTAGGGCTGCACAAAAAATCCGATATCACCGTAAAACCGAACCAAACCGACCGAACCGGGCAGTTTGGATCGGTTTATAGTAGATCGGTTCGGTTAACGGTTTGAAAATCATAAAAACCACTTACATGGATCGGTTATCGGATTGAGCCAACGGTTAACCGCTTAAACCGAACCGACCGTATACAACAACTTAAGTATTGCTTTTTTACTATTTTAGCCTTAGGGTTTCGTTTTTGTGCGCTTACATTTAGTCCAAACTCTCTTTGTGGAGTAGAATTATTTTTTATATGGATCACTGGAATGTTGGATTTTTATAGTTGCACTAAACATTGGAATAAATGCAAAGGACGGGGTATCATCATTTTGAGATTTTCAATGTTTGATTTTCAAAAAAATAAAATAAAAAACAACGGTTTAACCGACCGAACCGTTCGGTTCGGTTTAAGCCCACTCCATCGGTCGGATCGGATCGGTTAATTAAAAAACCGATAGGTTCGGTTTGGTTGTTGGTTTTAGTGCTAAACCGATCCGAACCGCCCATGTGCAGCCCTAGTAATTACATCATATGACTAGGTGAAAAGGAGACAAATAGAACTATGAGATCTTGATATTCATTTGTATACACCATATATGTATGCTCAACATGCATAAACAAGAATCATTTATAAAGAAATTTCCAACAAAAAAAAAATGAAGAAGGAAAATTATCTGATTTATTGGAAAAATTATCAGCCAACATGATAATTATCAGCCAGTAGGAAACTCTTAAACCTGTACAAGATAGATCAAATCCGCATTTTTCACGTTTTCTTTTTAATTGCAATCTTGGTGTAGGAGAGGTGGCTTGCTGGCAAAACCTGCTATGGAGTTGAATCTAGCTATTCAGGAATTCTAACCGGTTGACAACAGAGACGCCTATACTTGGGACTGTTCATTCCACTTGTTACCTGTTCTGTTCACATTTTCTTTTTCAAGTTGCTGCTGCTCCTGACTTCCAATTTTGTCCATTGATCGATTATGGGGCCCAGACCACGAGATTCTGAAGATCGAAAACAGAAAGGGTTTATTCTTTTCTCCTGATACAGCTGTTCCACTGCTTGGAAGTAAAATCTTTTCTTTATGCTTCTTGCAACAGTCTTCCGAG
The DNA here is from genome assembly GCA_012931725.1 of Litsea cubeba. Classification (NCBI taxonomy): domain Eukaryota; kingdom Viridiplantae; phylum Streptophyta; class Magnoliopsida; order Laurales; family Lauraceae; genus Litsea; species Litsea cubeba. Next base: position 4,547,417 of record CM022951.1, read on the forward strand.
ATTATAATTACTTGTCTGCCTTGAAGCATTCTAAAGGGGGACCCTGCCACATGTATGTTTCTCCTGCAAAAGTCATATGTAACTTTGTGCACATAGCCGGATGGCCTTGTTTGCTGTACTTGGAATGATTTTTATATGAATAAATGTATTTATCTATTCAAAAACTGACTTGCTCTTTGAATGATGGTATCAGTTGATGAGCTAAATGGGCCGAACCTGCACTTGGTGCGACGGTAAGGCATGCTCTTCATTTCCAAAGGGGTATACATGTCTCAAGCCTGTCATGGGATTGCATGCTATGCCTATATTCTTCCCACTGGCCACTTGAGTGAGCAGCTTACCAGAAGGACACAGGGAAAGGGGGAAAAGGAGGAGTGGATCTGGATGGTATCATGAGTCATGACAGATACTGGGCTGCCTGAATCTACTAGCTTCTAGGCATTGGATGTCTGGTGGTTATTAGGTTTCTCTAGAAAATTAGCTGTAAATCTGTATAGTTTCTTGTAATTGAGTTCCATCTTGGCCTGTTGTTTTAGCACTTACTAGTTACTAATCTGGGGTTCTGAAGACTTTTGAGGCTGAGACATCAAAAGCTCGACTGGTTTTGAAGAAAACCTATAAATAAACAAACAGATGGGATAGTTTATTGGTGTGATGCAGTCAAGGAAGCCAAATTCCATTATCGTCAACCGGAAGAACCTTGATCTTTTAATCAAACAGAAAATCTGAGACAAATCCAGGAGAAGCAGTAGATTGCTCACCATTGGTTACAAATTAAATCCTTAATCTGTTGGGAGCTCGCCTAAAACCAATTGGGAGGTCAAAGATTAAGTGCAGAGAAGCAACTTTCATTGAAAAGTGATTTTATAACAACTTTTGTATGAACATAGTTAATGTTTCAAAATCATAAGACTCTTAAAACATGGGACTTAATCCCAGCCATCCATCACAACCCAAAAATAACTAATACCTAAATTATAGAGATCTATTATATCTGAAAATATGAAAGAAGTTAAGAAGCAAAAGAAAACTATTTTAAAAACATTTGCTGCTCTTGCTAGGACGCTTGGGCTTGAGACCTTTCAGGACCACTAGCCCTGTTTGCTAAGAAAATCTGTCAATTCCTATCCTTCTGATTATCAGCATCCAGAAGATTTTTTTTTTTTTTTTTCCTGCTATCGGAGGGTTCTCAATCCTTTGGGCTGAGCTAATCTCTTCGACCTCAGAGGAAAGTCGGGTAAACTCTCCTGTAGCCCTAGTGTGGTAGGTGTAGTTTTGAACCTACAATCTTCGGATGCAAACCGTGGTCTTGGGTCAATGGAGCTACCCCTTAAAGTTAATCTGGAAGAATTAAACCAATTGCAACCTAAGTAAGTCAAGAGGATTGAAGGCAATGAACATAATCTCCTCGCCCGGAAGGCCTAGATGTGAGAACCTGTGTGCCCCACCTGTCGGTGCTGTGGGACCAGCCACACCTGGATGAGTGGATGTCATGGTTTGCTGGGCTTGGGCGACCAGTCTGGGACATATCCCAACTGGGTTGGGATTGCTTTGAACTTGGTTTGAGTGGGTCGAAGCCACATGACTCCTAGTCCCAATTTTCAGGACTGTTTGGCACAATTGAGTCTGGATGGGCCTGACTGTCTGATTGGACCATCAAGGGAAGATGGGAAATGCACAATCAAGGGAAGATGGGAAATGCACACCAACCTGTCAACCTTGTAATTCAATACCTATGAAATTATGGTCTCATCTACATCTCCACCTTATATCCATCTTTCCTCACTTCAAAACTTTACGGTTAGGTCCATTCATCATCCTAACCATTTGATCAATAGCCGATACATTTTTACCGTAAAAAATGAGTACAAAATTGATCCAGCAATTCAGTCCATTCGAATGAGTGTCAAATTGAGGATCAGTGACTATCAAGGAATCCCTTTTCTGCTTCACTCGAATGGATCAAAAGGTGGGGCCACTAGGTGTTTGGACATGCAGGGGGTGCTCGCAGAGGTTTCTCGGGCCTGAAATATCTACTACTCTTATAAAAGAGGAGAAACTGCCACTTTTTTTACTTTTTGGTGGTCATACCATATGTGGGGCCCACTTCTATATAATAATATATAATATCTATTATATATCTACTATTATATAATATATATATTATATGTGGGGCCCACTTCATTATATATATTATAATTCTCATCATCTCACATCTCATCATCATCACATCATTTCTAGGGCCCACTTCATTATATATATATATTATAATAATATAATATCTTACATATCTACTATTATATTATATTATACAAACTTTTTACTACACCATTGTGGGGCCAACTCCCAAATATTATAATATAATATAATCATATATTATTATGAGAAATTGCAAACTGAATAATATATAATATATATTATATATCTACTATTATATAATATATATTATATGTGGGGCCCACTTCATTATATATATTATATATATATTATAATTCTCATCTCCTCTCATCTCATCATCATCATCATCTCATTTCTAGGGCCCACTTCATTATATATATTATAATAATATATAATATCTTACATATCTACTATTATATTATATTATACAAACTTTTTACTACACCATTGTGGGGCCCCACTCCCAAATATTATAATATAATATAATAATATATTATTATGAGAAATTGCAAACTGAATAATATATAATATATATTATATATCTACTATTATATAATATATATTATATGTGGGGCCCACTTCATTATATATATTATATATGGGTGAATGTTCATATGCATCTTTCTCTCACCATAGAGTGAGGGACACTTCCCTATTTGCACATGCAAAAGTGCATTTTGTACATCACCCTATATACTTGAAAAGTACATTTTTGTACTTGGAATTTCCAAACATGGAAGTGTCCTCACCCTATGGTGAGGGAAAGATGCATATGAAAATTTCTCATTATCTATCTATTATAATTCTCATCATCTCTCATCTCATCATCATCATCTCATTTCTAGGGCCCACTTCATTATATATATTATAATAATATATAATATCTTACATATCTACTATTATATTATATTATACAAACTTTTTACTACACCATTGTGGGGCTCACTCTCAAATATTATAATGCAAACTTTTTCACTACACCATTGTGGGGTCCACCTCCAAATATTATAATATAATATAATAATATATTATTATGAGAAATTGTAAACTTTTTCAATATTACACCTTTGTGGGTCCCACCCCCAAATATTATAATGCAAACTTTTCACTTCACCATTATGGGGCCCACCCTCAAATATTAAAACCACTCCCAAATATTATAATGCAACTTTTGCACTGCAACATTGTGCGGCCCACTCCCATATATTATAATAATATAATATAATATAATTATATATTATTATGAGAAATTATAAATTTTTTTCATTACACCTTTGTGGGGCCCACCCCCATATATCATAATGCAAACCTTTTCACTTCATCATTGTGGGGCCCACCCTCAAATATTAGAACCACTCCCAAATATTATAATGCAAACTTTTTCACTACACTATTGTGGGGCACATCCCCAAATATTATAATATAATAATGTATTATTATGAGAAGTTACAATTTTTTTCATTACACCTTTGTGGACCCCCCAAAATATTATAAAGCAAACTTTTTCACTTCACCATTGTGTTGCCCGCCCCCAAATATTAGAATATAATATAATAATATATCTATCTACTATTATAAAGAGGCTAGATTGCAAAAAGTTTTCACTACACACTTGTGGCCCACTTACCTTATATTATATTATTATATAGTATCTACTATTATAAAGAGGCTAGATTGCAAAAAGTTTTTCACTACACACTTGTGGGCCCCACTTACCCTTATATTATATTATTATGTATATTATATATTTATATCTCTATCAAATATTATAATACCCCAAATATTATAATATAATCTAATAATATATTCTTATGAGAAATTGCAAACTTTTCATTACACCTTTCTGGGGCTCACCCCCAAATATTATTATGCAAACTTTTTCACTACACCATTATAGGGCTCACCCCCATATATTATAATATAATAATAATATATTATTATCAGAAATTACAAACTTTTTCACTACATTGTGGGGCCCACCCCCAAATATTATAATATAATATAATAATATATTATTATGAGAAAGGGCCCCAAATATTATAATGCAAACTTTTTCACTACACCATTGTGGGGCCCACCCCCAAATATTTATCTATCTGTATGCTTGGTGTACGTGCAGGTCCCCACTTAGTATTATTATAGATATATATAGATATGCCCAATAAACTGCAAGATGTGGGCCCCACTTAGTATTATTACTTTTCACTTCTGACATAATAGTTGTATTGATCTTGATTTATACCCCTGTTGGAAGAATAATCACAAGTTGGATAATGTGATAACTACTACTAAATATTGCTGCTCTTCTAATATTAATGATTGTTAAAGATAATTCCATAAATGCAATTTAGTGGTAGGTCTTATAGATTGCTATCGTAAAATTATTGTTGTTCTGTATAATTTTTAGTTTCTTAATATACAACTTTTGTAAAATTTTTTTATTATAAAAGGGCATTTCAAGGGCATGAATATAATTATTTATTATTGCTCTTACTCATGATATTTAAATTGAAAAACTTTAATCATTTTCTAACACATTTATTTCTTTCATCATTGCAAGCTTGTTGTTGTTCTTCTTCTTCTTTTCATATATTTCAATGAAGCGTTATGCATTTTCTTAAAGAAAAAACGAGAATCCCATAGAAACTGCTTGTTATGCTAGCATTACTACTAACTTTAGAGTAAGTGAAGTGATCGTTTTTCAGTTTTTTTATTATAATGTCCTTAGGTAGGATATAATTAATTTTTTTTTCCTTAATAGAATCTAATTTTATACTGAACATATAATGTTCATGGTAATTGGTTAAAACAGTAAGCTCATCTGGTTTTTAATTTTTAATTTTATTTTTTATAAAACTGCATGTTATCAATTTGACTATGCTTTCGACTGGACTCCAACTTTAGCAGGTCAGGTCTACTAGGAAACTGATAAGTCGACCTGATAGGTTAAATAAAGTAAATTGAAATTTCTTTGTACACATTCATGATAAAATATTTAAAAATATGTGATTTATATCTTCAAAAAGTTATATAAATTCCATATCGATTGTCTTTTGAGATCTCATTTTTCTCACTATATCATCATTTTATTGTTTTCAAATGTATAGGAAAACAATAGTGTCAACTGTATTTGGACATTGCACGGGCCTCGCAATTTACAATCACTCATTTTTTGTTGAAATTTGATTTTTAAATGTATTTCAGCTTCTACTAAAATTTTTAAAAACTTTATTTTTAAAATTTTTTTTCGTGAAACTGTGTTTGGTGCACGTGCATTGCACATGCAGAGCTTCACTAGTCAAAGAAATGAAGGAAAAGAAACTATCTTAAACAAATAAGCCTTGCTAGAGACGACTCAGCGATGGAAACTTTTATGATTGCTTCTAGATGTTCTTTATATATTGTTCTTTTTGGAGAGACGAGGATATTCCTGTTGAAGCTCTTCTTACATATGATTTGAATTATCATCAAGCAGTTTCTGATATGTTCCAGCTGGTCCCGAATGAATGACACTTTTCAGTTATCTATTGTGGTGGATTCTTGTCTTTTAAAAATTATGAAAGATCCGATGCAATCTTAATGGGGTGATAGATTCAAAATTAGGCATATTGTGAGCAAGCTCTTTTGAACTTATTGAAAAATCAAAATTCTCTCTATTGAAGACAATCAATTCTTTGTTGGCAGCAGATGTCCTACCATCACCTTATTCGTGGCTTCTCAATTATATTATATGCCCCTCAATCACCCTCATAACCTTCCAACAGTTCAACTGTTAAAGTGATGGTTGGTATACATCAAACTCCACTGAAGTTATATGAAAATGTCACATCTGTGTATGTTATTAGTCGATCTGAAGATGCTATTATTTGTTAATTTGCTAAAGTGATGACTTCCTATGATTGGCACATAGCAGTTGAACAACTTTGCGTTGTTATAGCATTCAAATCTTATTATCAATTTGGCTTTTCTAAGGTGACCTTTGTCCTTACTGTAAGATTCCTCAACTATATATATTATATTCTTAACAAAGTTGATTGTTAGTTCATGATAACACGTTAGGCATAAAATAGGGCACTTTCACCAAAACCACCCTTATCTAATTCTATGTGCATTTAAGAGAATATTGGTGTAACATCAAATAGATGATATCAACATATGATTCGTTTAAGACGGTATAAACATAAGCAGAGGCAGACCCAGAAAATGAGGGGGGGGGAGGGGGGGGGGGGGGGGGGGGGGTTTAAATTATTAAAAGAGGATTTTAAAATTATAAGGGGCAAAATAAAAAATTACAAAAGTTTTAGTGGTAAAAAATAACACTTTGAAAACTTAAGGGGGGCCATGGACCCCCTTGGCCTACACGTAGGTCCGCCAGTAGAACATAAGCAATAAATGTCAACAATAGTTTTAGAGAGAGTCCCCCCACCCCCACATGCAGGTTGATGGCTTCTTGAAAAGGAAAGCTGAAGAGGACATGAATCATGAATGAAAGTAAAAATTAGTGTAGTTGAATGCAACATAATTGGGATTGGCCTTTGATGATGATCTAACTCTAAGTGTGTGTTATGCATGAAGAGTTCTTTGGATTTTTTTTTTTTTTTTATAACTTCTAAGAATAGGTTGTGTCATGTAAACATAATCTTATCCTGTGGCCTGTGGATATTATTATTGTTATTGTTGTTGTTGCTGTTTTGGATTTTGGGTTATGTTTTCTTAATTGCCTCCAAGGTCAATTAGGCCCAACCTGTCTGAGTCAGCTGTCCAACTCTATTTTGTTTCAGGAATTTATAGGAATTTGAAAACAACATGATTCAACTTGTAAGGTCACCGTTTCAAGAAATTACTCTGGTGAGTTTGACTACTTAGCAGTCTGTTTTATTTGACTCGCTCAACTCAGTGCCCTACTGAGTTGAAACTCCCAAACTTAGGTGGGTCAAAAATGAATTCTAAAAACAATGGTCTAGAAGGTCCAGTCAACTTGATGCCAGCCAGGCTCAAATTCAAAAGTCCAACCACTGGCCTTGGGTCAATTTCAAGGAACGCGGTTATCAATTAATTCCCAAAGGGTCTTCTTTTTTTAATTTTTTCTTATGCTGTTTTGTTTGGTAGTCCATGGTATTAAAAAGGAAGAGCCATGCAATTGGAAGTTCTTTGAATAGAAAAGAGAAAGTCAAACCGTTCAATCTGTGCCTTTCATCAAGGGTAGGCACATCATCTGGGACCATAAACAATGGACCCCACAGTTTGAGCCAATAGCAAGAAGGAGAAGTTGTTTCTTGGATAGTGCTGTGGAGTAGTCTGGATGGCTTTTGACCTGAAAGAGAGGGAAAATGGAGATCCTGTGATTGTTGGCCTTGGCCTGGGCCTTGCCTGCTGAAATATCAAAAGGAGTGAGTGCAGACTCCGTTCCTTACACTGCACGCTGATTTTGATTCGTCCATTTAATGTGTCTCACCACCGTACGTTGATGGTCCACCTTTTCCTAATGTGACCCATAGAGTGGGCCACGACACATGGTTCAAATGATCAAAACCATATGATCATGGGATGATCGGTCAAGATGAATGGAAAACTCTTTGCTATGCCCTTCTGCTGGGATACATTCCAGGCATGAGAAAAGTGAGTCCCACCTATCCAATCCACTTGCATTTCCGTGGGAGGGAAATCCGCATTTCCTCTTCGTGTGATGCTACACAAACAGGTATAGGGTAGGTTTGTCTGGTGAGATGATTTTGCTTCCTATGATTTCCTGTAATTACGAGAGATAAATCAAAATCATCTTTATTAAGGAAAATCAAATTTCTTCTCTTTTTCTTGCAAAAAAAAAATGTGCCACACCAAACGACAAAAGAAAAGGTATGCATGGAAAATTGAAATAATTTTCCTCATACACAAATCTATTTATTTGTGTGGTTAGAGAATTCCGCTTTAAGTGGATTTCAATTTCCGCGAGAGGGGAGAACTCACTTTTTCACTCATGACATAGGAAAAGGAAATCCTTTCTATAAAATGTATTGCACTAGGTGGTCCATAATCTTTAATCAGCAAATTATAGCCGTCAATTTGTTCTATAAGCTGGCCATCTGCACAGTTTTGAGCCAACAAAAAGTATATGTTATGGCCCACCACCTATTGGATGATCCGCGGGTATAATGGCATGTGCACAAGCCGGTACATGAGGCCAAATTAATAAACCTTGGAAAGATAAAATTTGGATCTTTCACATGGGGGCCTCATGTCCGTTCCATAACTCTTCTGGTTGGTCACAGTTGCTGTTATCATGTATGAAAATATATAAAGGCCCAAAACCACACTAGTATAAAATGAAAATTGAAAAATTATCCTGGTAGTATTGTTAGAAAATAATAATCTATCTCATGATGGTTTTAGAGTTTTCCCCAAAATTGCTAATGTGGTAAAAACCATGCATGCTAGAAATGTGGGATATCAATGGAATAAAATTTGCTGAAAAAAGTATAATTATATAGGGACCATGAATTTGCATGAAATTAAATTCCTATAAATCTTAGGAACTCTATTTCTATTAGAGTCGCTCCAATAATATTTCTGTAATTGCGTACCCACTCACCATCTGTCACTTTTAGGGCTTGTTTATTTGCATTGAATACATAGAAATTTTGTTAAGTAGTTAAAAATAAAGATGAAAGGCTAGGTACTCAGTTCTCATCTTTCTTTTATTTTATTTTCACAAAAGAAAAGATTACATGATGCTTATTTATGGTAATTCATCATTTTCACATATTTCCATCCACACCTCTTATATCAGTCACACCTTATCTCTTTAATATTTATTCATTGAAATTGAAATCCACTTCATTATGATTCCTACCAATTGAATTCCATGTGGGCAAACAAATGAGCCCATATTCTTTACCTTTCAATGGAAATTTGTTTCATTGTCCCTTTAACATTTTTAATCATATTGAAGAAATTTTATGCGCAACATTTTCCAAATAATTAATCCCTCAAAAAAAAAAAAAACTTACACTACTATAATTCGTCAATAATGAATGATTTTTCAACACTTACCAAAAATACCTTTTAATATATTTAATAAAAAAGTTCCCTAAACAAAAAATAAAAGAAAAATATCAAATCCCAGCAAACAAACAAAAAAAAAAAAAAAAAACCCCACATTCATAAACCAAACATAATGAAAAAAAGAAGAAAACTGATAAAAAAAAAAGAAAAAACCGGTTTATACTCCCGTTACAGAGGTTTCACACATGCCGTTACATTGGTCCGAAACGAAACCATGTTTTCAAACAACAAAAGTACAAAACGAATCGTCGACAGCAGGTGGGTTTTCGGCGGAGCGTAGAGGGGGACCCAACTCCCAAGACGAAAAATATATTTCTCTTCGCTTCTCTCCGAAGAAAAATCAAATCGAAAGCAGCATCAATCGTTGAAACCGTGAAAACCCCACAAAACATATACATCTAAATACATCTCTCTCTCTCTCTCTCTCATTCTTCTTCTTCTGTAGATATTCCCCCGATCTTTCTTCGTTTGATTAGAAGTAGCATATAGATTAAGAGAATTCGATGGCAGGGCGTTACGACCGCAATCCATTCGACGAAGAAGACGTCAATCCCTTCGCGGTATCTCTCTCTCTTCCTCTTGAGATCTCTATCTCTATATCTCTTAATCAATTGAAACAAATTGTCGAATGGGTTTTCATATTTTGACCTAAAACCGCGAAATCGATTTCTAGGGTTTTTGCTTCTTTTATTTGAATTCTGTTTTTTTTTTTTTTTTTTTTTTTGTGGACAATTTGCTTGCATTGGTTTATGGGATCCGAGATCTGAAGGAATTTGATGGGGAATTGGTTTAGTTGACTGATTGTTGGAGTTAAAGGGGTCTGAGTTTATGGTTTCTGTGTTTTAATTGTTTTTTGATGATCTGTTGCTATTTGTGTGAATTATGCGGAGGAAGTAGTGATTTTAATGGATTGTGTTTCTCTATTTTGTTGAGGATTTTCTGATTTTTAGTTGTGTTGTTTGGGTTTAGTTTTGTTCTTTGGAATTATTTATGTTTTCTGAATATATATTTTTTTTAAATTTGATCTGGTATTGGAGTTCATAGAATTCATATACTTTACTAGTTAGCAATGTGAATTGTGACTGAGACCAAGCATGACTTCCATATCAAAAGCTTTCTCTAAAATAGGAATGGCTTCATTGTTAATGGTTGCATTTGGATGTGCTCCACATAGCAATGACCTGATAGTTTGACTTCAAGAGGAGACCAAACCCCAAATTTTGTTTGTCTGTATTTGTCTGATCTTTTAATCAAAGCAACCCCCTCACCCCTTTTTTAGTATATTTTGCTTTGGAGGACTCTTTAACTTATGCACTCCCAGCACCTGAGTTACAGCCAAGGATTTTTTAATGGAGGTCTTAATCGCTACCTGATTAAAAATAAAAGTTTTTATTTATTTATTTATTTAAAGAACCTTTTATTTTGGGAGAGTGTATTGGACCAATCAAAATCTGTCACATTGCTCATTTGGGGTTGTATGTACTATTGGAGCCACATTAGACATGATAAATTTTTACTTCTTTTTTTGCACAATATAATTGATTTGGACCTGAACGTGTGGGTTTTGATTTGATAGAAAAGCATGCCCCTCATCTGAAAAGCGCGGGGATCTAGCTGCAACCTAACATTTCTTGAGAACTGTCTTTTTCTACTTACATAACTAGAGTCTTCATGAGGAAGATCTGGGTTTGCTTTTGTTACTTTGTTCAATTTAAACTGTGCAACCAGTGTTAAAGGCCGAGGCAGATAGACGTGATAAGGTTCTGATGATGATGCAATGAGTTTAATACAAATTTTAATGATAGGAATGTATGAAAGCATTATATATAGCTCTATCTCTATATCCTATAAGATTTGGAGGTGAGGGGAATCTAACACCTAAATGTTTTACTAGTGTCTGCTTGCTTAAATGGGTTTCACTTGTCTTTTGTAATTATAGCATCATAAAGTTTGTAAAAGATTTCTTTGTTTTGTAATTGATGCTTTTGTTTTGTTGATGCTTTTGGTTTACTTGCTTCTTCTTTTTTTTTGTATTTGGTTAGGCAAAGTTCTTGCTCATGTTCTGATATCACATTGTCTCGTTGAAACTTTCAGAATCCTGGCAGCGTACCCCCTGCTGTAAACTCAAGACTTTCACCTCTTCCTCATGAGCCCGCAGGTTTTAATTATGATCGTGGTGCAACAATTGACATTCCTCTTGATAATGCCAAGGTAAGAGGTAGATTTCTAAAATGTTATCATTTAAAAGGAAAAATGTCTAGAAATGTTTAATTTATATACCTACATGTGTTATTAGCAAAAATTTCTACTGTTTCTCAAAGGGACTTTCATTCATAATCAGGATTTGAAAAAGAAGGAGAAAGAATTGCAAGCCAAGGAGGCAGAATTGAGAAAGAGGGAACAGGTAATCTTTCTGCTTATGTGGTTGCTAATGATTGGAGTGCATACATGTGTATATGAAAATGTAGATCCGTGTGGTAGGTTTATCACTTTATCAGTAATAAATGTAGCTTGCTTCCATTCTTTTCAGAACAATGGGGGAAAGAGCTTGCTACTGTAAAATAAACTGACATTGTATTTTCTTGAGTTGTACTTTGTTATCTGTATTCTAAAGTTTGGAGGTCAGATCATTAATTCTTTTGAGGCGTTTATAGTTACCCTCTTGGATATCTCCATGATTGCCTTTCTTTTTCTCATGGAACAACAAGTATATCCAAAATATGAAATATCAGCTTATTTAAAGAGGGGTTCCTTGACATGCCTTATCGAACAACTCGTGGATAGTTTAGAAAAGGAAAAAAAAAAATGTAAGCATTAAATTTAAATGTGTTTCATTTGTAGAAAGGTTTCTAGTTCATGTGGTTGAATGTACATCTTTTCTTGTTTCTTTATTGGCATAGATTTTGATGGATTTCACCATCTTGACAGGCAGAGACATTTGGAATGTCTTAAGTTAGATGTGTAAAGCTACATACTCTAGTAGCTATTCTGGGAGTGGGTATATGATGCGGAAAATCCTTTTTTACTTCTTTTATATGTCTAGGATGTGAATGGGTCCCCAGATTGTGTTTGAGTTGCTCAAGATGGTTCAGTTACACAAGTTCCTTAAAGCCCAATCACAAGTGCCAACTTAATTAAAAATCTATGGACCTGAGCCTGTCCTGCTACACCATACCAATATTGATGCTTTTCATGTATTTTACCATACCAATATTTATTTTTTCCAGAAACAAAGCCTCGAAATGAAACCCCAAAATACCGAACCAGACGAAATGTTTCAATTTGAAGTCAAACCGAAACAATGTTTGAAACAAAATTGACAACTATGAGTTGTCTTTTTTTTTTTTTAACTTCTTTGGGTGAGTTTCTTGGTCGTGAGGTTAGATCAGCTAATAGTATGGCGGATATTTTAGCTAAACAAGGGGTGGATAGAGTTTCTCTTTGAGTGGCTTTTGTTATGTAATTGTTTTGGTTAGGGCATAATGCTCTCATACCCCTTTTTTGCTTTCTCAGTGAGTAATGTATGCTTTGTTTCCTTAATAAAATGTTTATTGTGAGACAAAAAGAATGAGAAATGTTTGTTGCCATTTATAATTTGCTCATGAATTTCTCTTGTTGAGTATGGATGATCTCGATGCAGTAATAAACTAATAGTTTATAGAATTTTTGGTTATAAAAAAAAAAAAAAAGTTTATAGAACTCTTCCCTTGAATCTCCTGGTTGCTTATCTCTATCCTGCCAGTCCATTTGCAGTGTTTCCTCTGAGTGGGAAAAGGGAGATATGTACCCTACTTGAAAACATTAGTATTTTTATTTTGTTAAGGTGGTTAGCACTCAGTAATATGTTCCAACATTGTTTCATTTTAGAGCTTGCCCACTTCATTTTTTATGCTGCCACATGTCAGAGTTTTTATGGTCCCTGGTGATAGTATGTTGACAACTTTATTACAGCTGCTAGTCCCACATGCCCACACAAAGTCACAGACATTAATAAATACACTTTTTCATGTTCTTTAAGACAGGCTTGGTCCTTTTAGTTTGGTTATATCAGCTCTAGTATATAAATTTCTAAGTTATTTTGTTTTCTCTCAGGAACTTAAACGGAGGGAAGATGCAGCAGCACGTGGTATGCTTTCATTTTATTTAATTATTTTATCATAGTATATAAAATTAATGTCAGTTATTGTCCTACCCAAGCTGTTTGATATCATTATATAATCTCATTTTTTTCCATATCTGCAGCTGGGATTGTTATAGAGGAGAAGAACTGGCCGCCATTTTTTCCCATTATTCATCATGATATCGCAAATGAAATACCAATCCATCTACAAAGGATGCAGTACACTGCATTTGCAACATGGTTGGGTATGTTCTTCAATTCCGTTCCATGAATAAAATTATAATCCTGGGATATATTATTTCATTGAACAGTGGAAATCACTTGGATGTTTTTTTGGTCCAGAAAACATGCTCATGTTTTTACCTAGGCATATGTTTGCAGGACATGCTAACAATTTATATACCCTAGTTTTAGAGAATGAGGAAAAACTCTGATGCAAAATAGATGTGATACATGATGGACCTGCGGACCCACACATGGGGCCAAGACAGTATAGGACTTTTTATTTCCCTAATTATTTGTCATTAGATTTAAATTTTTTTAATGGATTTTAATTAGGAGAGTTTCCAAATTCTTTAGTTTCCTAATTTGATTAGGTTACTTAGCCCCTAATTTTTGTTTTCTTATTTATATGACATTGTAGAGATTTACATCTCAGAGTTGATTAATCATATTTCGAGTGGAATTGTTTCCTCTGAGGTGCATCCTTGCTTAGTCTTTGTGGAAACGTGTGAGTGTCTGCAGACCACTGTTGCAAAAATCGGCCTAGGCGGCCGCCTAGGCGGCGCCTAGGCGCTAGGCGGGGATTAATCCGACTAGGAGGGGATTAATCGGGCTAGGCAGGGATTAATCGGAAATTAATCCCTAGTCCATGCCCACCGCCTAGCGTCCGCCTAGCGATTTTTACAACATTGGACACTTGCTTCGGCATTTTTCCACACAAGCCCTAATCCTAGGAGTTTGGTATCAGAGCCAAGATCGTCGCTGGGCAGTCCCAATTCACTACTGGGATTCGAAAATCGGCATAAGATACTCATATCCTTTCCATTCCCGCCCCTGCCAATCTGCCAAACTCAACCTTCGTATCTCTCTACCGACCCTATCCACTACCTGCCTATCCATCTATCCCTGCCAAAATCCCAGCATCAAACCTAAAACCCCAGCCCATCTTCCCTGCCACCAGTACCCATTGATAGCCCATACACCAACCCATCATCTCAGCCAAACCATTGACTGTTGGATTGAGGGTCAATTTTTCCTTTAATATAAAGTTGTTAAAATTTTGGGCCATGGATCAAGGGGTTAGAGGATTGATATTGACCCCATTTTTGATATTTGGATCCATCATGAGTGGATCTTTACTTCCCCACCCCCCTCCAATGATCTATGGAGCCACCGTGCACACCAGATGCATAGGAATATTACACTATATGTGAGGGAGTTATAAGGCGTGCCTTGTTTGTTAGGTTTTAGAAGCAATCCCTAGTTACCATCAGCAGGGCTCTTCTAAAGAAGCTTTTTTGGGTAAACGTCTACCATTTATTAAGTATGTGGAAATTAACTCAAGTACTCAAATTGTCTAATCTATTGTTTTGTTCATTGCATTTTGAAAATGTGACTTTTCTACAATTGAAATTTGCTCACAGTTATGGAATTTTTGGTGCAGGACTGGTAGTTTGTCTCCTTTGGAATGTCATCTCAGTTACTGCAGCCTGGATTAGAGGGGAAGGTCAGCTTTGGAAGTTTGGTTGCATCTTGATGTCTTCTCTATGGATGGACATCTGGTTCCTTGCTGAATCAGTCAATATCATATTACTTGTGGGTTTTCATGTTGTGTGACCTTAATTCAGCATGTCGTATTTTACAGGTGTCAAAATCTGGTTCCTTGCTATTATCTACTTTATAGCTGGGGTACCTGGGGGTTATGTGTTGTGGTATCGCCCTCTTTACCGTGCTATGAGGTATGCTGTTCTTTTGCCCATCATCATCAGCAGCAGCAGCAGCTTTTTTCATTTTCAAAAATTTCCTAGAATCTTTTTACTTTCGGACATCATATGTTGTGTGCTTTTCTCAACAAGTGCTTCGTAATGACATCTTGATACACGTGCAGGACCGATAGTGCCTTGAAGTTTGGATGGTTTTTCCTGGTTTACCTGGTAAACTTCTTGTCCCTGTCACACTCATATCCCATGATCTAGTTTTGTTTTATATATATATATATTGTATGTACTTTTGTTCGCAAGCCGATTGAACACGACTTATTCTTCCTCCTTGGCAGATTCATATTGGCTTCTGCATATTTGCTGCGGTTGCTCCTCCTGTCATTTTCAAAGGGAAATCTTTAACGTATGTTCCCTAAAAAATCTTTGCAAAATGCTTATATATTGTTTTTTCTTTTTTTATTATAATTTTATTAACCATGATCATTAGTTTATTGGTTTCATTATTAGAATATATTGGAGTTGGATTGCAAAATATAAGAGAACTGTGGGTCGAAACCCTGGTGTTAAAAATCGTCGAGTCTGAGTTGAACCAGACTCAGACACCAGCGAGTGGAGTCACACTGCTGTACACACATGCCTGAGTCCCTTTCCCTTTTTCATTTTTGTTCTTGTTTGCGAGGGCATGGGAGATCTCTAAGAAGAGTTTTGAAGATCAGAACTTTTTTTTTTGTGGCATGATTCAATGATACAATTCTCAAGATTTCTATTCACCCAAACATAAGCATTGAACCTTAAGAACAAACTTGACCTCCTATAAGTACTTAGTTTTCAAATTTTGTTTTTCATTTTTTATGGTTCTGAAAATTTTAGATTTTGAATATTTCTATTGGTTTTCGGTGTGGCTTGGCCGAACCAGCTCGGCTTGAGGGTGACTAAGTGACACAGCCCATATATGTGGGACCCATTGGGCCGAAGTCTCAAGCCAGTAGCTTATAAATACAGTCCGGATCTAGTGCCCAGACCTAGGTCCAGATTTAGACTCAGCCAAACTGAGCCAAGATCCACATCCAACTGCGTGAATAAACTAACTCGACTTTTAGGCCCAAGCCCAAATCAGCCAGGCCATGCCCAAATCCAGGGCCCACAGGGAGGCCTTTGCTGATGGTTCTACATGTCCAAAACAGCGGACACATCTTTTGTTTATTATTGTCTTCTAATTGGATTAGCATGTAATCTGCAGTTTATATTATTCTCAGGGAGGTTATTTAGGTGGTGTTTGGCATCATTCTTCTACATTCCCACAAAATGAAAATCTTGGGAATATGATTGTTGCAGTATTTTGACTGTTCCCAGAGAATATTTTCTGTGACTTTTGTTTCGTGGGAATAATAAATTTGAAATGATTAAAAGCTGTTTTCTCACACGAGAGTGGAGAGGCCCTAAAAAGAGTCTCTCGCCCTGGCTGTCATTGTCCTCCCAAATGAGTCTCTTACTCCCTTCTCCCCCTTAACCGTCTTTTCTTTCCCCTCTCTCTCTCTCTCTCTCTCTCTCTCTCTCTCTCTCTCTCTCTCTCTCTCTCTCTCTCTCTCTCTCTCTCTCTCTCTCTCTCCATTATTTTCCCTTTCTGGATGTGCTACAGAGGGGCCAAAGGCCCATCTTATGAGAAGTGAGAAGAGAACTCTCTTTGCTCTGGTGCAAATGGGTCTCCATGTCTTCTGAAAGGATTCCGATGAACTTTGTTTCGTAAATTGTTATGGAAACATATCAAGAACTAAATGTATCCTGGTAGAATTCTCCTCCAGTTTTGTAGATGGAAGTGCCACAAAAATTGGCCCAATTGGATAGAAATGACTTACTAATTTCCACCAAGTCATTTGTCTCTCCGTCTCTTCCTTGTCTGTTCTATATGATCATTTTTTTATTAAAAAATGAGTTATTTATATAAGAGAAATGATCGATGGGAATAATTCTGACAGAACGTTGCCAAACAAGTTCAGAACAACTCCTTAGAATAAAAGTATTCTCAGCAGTCAGCACAGGAATGGCATCAGACAGCCCCTTAAAACAGGAGTTTAACACATTGTTGTTCTTTCTAAACAATGTAATAGCCAATTGGGGAGAGTAAATAAGAAAGTCTCTTTTGGATTTCCCCTGCATTGAACCTTTCTATGTTCTGTTTTGAAAGAAACATTTTCTTGCAGAATCTCCTTCACACCATTCTCTATTGTGATATCAGTCCATTGGGGACTTGATCTGTCACCTTTATTTTGTGCATTCTCTCTTCCCATTTCTTCTCTTTCACCGATTTTGTGGGATCAACTCTCTATAATAGTGAGCTAATCTGCACTCCTGAATCATCTTCTTGGTTAGCTACATGTCAAGCACATGGATGTAGACCCCACAACTGATTCAAAATGGGCAACAACTCAAGCCCAAGGCCTACTTCCTCAGCGTCCAAGGCTTGGAGAAAGATCTAGGACACTCAAGAGACTTATGGATGTAAGGTTCTATAGGCCTAGGATAGAAGGGTCTAGAAACCCTTGAGTAGAGATGTACAGTTTAGTCTGGAGTATTCTAGATAATTCCCTAGTTGTTAGATCTGCATGGCCCAAGTATAAAAAGGGCTGGCCTCCCTCACTTGTAACCATCCAAGATTTGTAGAGCTTCTCTAGCAATACGAGTAAATTTTCCCAAGTTTTTTTAGCTTTCCACTCTCTAGTGAGCTTGTGAGGCATGAGTGTCTTGGCCATGTAAGGGTTTATTGAGGCTGACTTGTGTGACCTAAGCCTGGGACATGACTTACCCAATTGCTACACATATATAGGTGTCATCATCAAAGGTTTCCTAGTTTGTGGATGACAAAACCATTTCTTGAGCTCTAGGTGATGGCGGGGCACATGAATGGGTATTTTCTAGGCTGGCTGTTGCATGGTGAACTAGCAGTACTGTGTAAGCACAGTTCCTATTGATTAGCACTTAACAGATTGGTGAAGCCCATATATATACATATGTATATGTATATACATATGTACATATGTACATGTGTGTATATATATAGGGGAGTATTCCTATGCATCTATCCCTCACCATAGGGTGAGGGACACTCTCCTTTTTGGGAAGTTTCAAGTACATAGGGAGTATTCCTATGTACTTGAAAAGTCACTTTTGTACTTGAAACTTCCCAAAAAGGGGAGTGTCCCTCACCCTATGGTGAGGGATAGATGCACTTGAATATTTCCCATATATATATATATATATATATATTGAAGGGAGACGGTCTAGTAAGGACCGTCCTCACTCACTAAAATAAGGACCCAACCTTCCCGTCCGATTGTAACCCTCATCCAACTCATCCAACGGTAGGCATCTAGCATATAAAGCAAAGGAAAAAAAAGAGGGAAATGAAAAACAGAACAGCCCAAAGCCTTTCTGCAAGAGAGGCTTCGAACCCTTGCTCTTTGCTCTCTTCCTCACCCTTGGGCTCTGCCATCGGATCATCTTCTGCTCCCATTCCGTCTTCTTTCACGTCTCCTTCTCCGTCGTTGCAGAAAATAACGATGGGGAATGAGTAACTCTCTCTTCATCTCTCTTTTTTTTTTTTTTCCCTGTCTCTCTCTCTCAAGGAACTGGGCAACCATGGAACCGAAAGGAAGAAACACCTTCATCATCTCTCTCGGTTGCCCTCCCTCTTCTCTCTTTCGGTCAAAGAAAATGCAAAAAAAAAAAAAAAAAATCGAACGAACGAACGAAGAAAAGCTGGTAGTCCAAACAATGTATACTACCTCCAAGAAACATTTGAAAAGGAATACGAAGGTCACCATTATTCTGACATTAGCAAACTACCCATTTTCCTTTTTTAGCACAAGAACAAACAACAAAAACCATACAAAGTAGGACAAATTCCATTTTTGCTATTATATTTCTAAATTCTAACCATTGAACAATCTTCATTGATGCAAAAAACCTCCATTGCTCGTGCATTTCTTCATTTTCTTAAATTACAACATCCAACATTCAATGGGAACTTTTCAGTAAATCAGTCACAAAACCCCTCATTCTGATATAAAAAAATATTCCCCGATTCCATTACAACATCCAAACACAACATCCCCACATGAACGAAACTGCCACCTGTAACCTGAATAAAACTGAAAAAATGAAATGTCAACCTTCTTCAAAAGAATTACAGCATCAAACATCCTCAATACATTTCACTCCACATTCATTGATTCGAGCCCTACAAAATTCAAAACAAGGGAACACAGGACAAAAAATTAGATTAAGCTATGCTTTCTAAAAGGTAGTGGAAATTGATAAGAGTTTTAGTAGCCAAGAGAGAGAAAGGGTTCTGGGTAAAATGCTCTGCTAGCCGAGAGGGATTAACGGGAAGAGGGATAGTAGCAGAGGCAGCTGCTGTCCACTGCGGACCGACCAGAACCTGCTGGATCTATGGACTGACCGGAGCATGTAGCTGGTGCAGAGTGTGCGACGAGTGATGAATCGAAGTTGGTATCCATCAGGTGATGCAGCAGTGCAGCCGGAGCTCGAGGCAGGGATCTCAGCTGTACTTCGCTCGTTTGATTTGGGACTCTTTTTTTGCGACCGAAAGAGAGGAAGAAGGGCAACCGAAAGAGATGAGGAAGTGGTTTCTTCGTTCCGATTCCCATGGTTCCTTCCGGCCTTCCAGTTCCCATCTAGAGAGATCGACAGAGAAATGAAGGAGACGTGAAAGAAGAGGGAGGGGGAGAAGAAGATGATCCAATCGCAGTGCCTTGGTTTTGGGCGGTGTTTTTCGTTTCCCCCATTTTTTCTCCTTTTGCTTTATATGGTTGATGACTACCGTTGGATGAGGGTCTCCATCGGACGGTGAGGCCGGGTTCCTTATTTTGGTGAGTGAGGACGGTCCTCACTGGACCATCTCCCTATATTGAATGGTAAGCCCATAAACTGTCATACTCATACATGTACATATCCAAAATATTGTTGATCCATTGAGTGAGAGATTGGGTAGTCATATTGCTGCCATCTTGTTCAATCCTTATTCAGGGAAGATTTTATTGCTGAAATAAACTTTGAGGGTCATTTTGATTACTTAGCGCTTGATTAAACCTATGATACCCAGATAGTTGTGCAAGCCCAGCATATTCGTGTCAGAACGATATGACACTCTTATCAGTAATTGACACTTCATTGATACTTCTGGGGAGCAAAAAATGTCAGCACAAAAATGGGAAAAATCAGATCTAGAAATCAGAATATACTCTAGTTGCAAGTTCTAGTCACAGACTTTATGCAGAGATGTCCTAAACTCCAAGTGTGTTATTGCTCTAGTGGACAAGGAAAAGTTCACTATTTCTTCTAACCGAATCTTAGAAATGAAGATCTATATGGTATATTCTTAGACGCAAGCTGTGCCTGCCTAAGATCCACAGGTGAACACAATCGATCTCGACTGAAGGTCAGTGGGAAGGAAGTTTTACCATAGATTCTAATGAGGCAGAAAAATTTAGAAGTTGGAACTAATACAGAACTACTGTTAATATGTTATAACCTGTCAAATTAGAGTTTCCACATTTGATCAAGCTTGTCAAATGTTGCAGAACTGACTTTGTAATTGGCAGCTAGGATCTACATTTATAATGGTGTATAAACAATTATAGCACTGTTAATGCTAGGTCTAGCGGATGGATGGATACACCAGCTGAGTTTAACTGGTCAACAGATGCGTATTTTAGATCAGGGGTCAGATTGCATACATGGTGAGGTCTCACTATTCAATGGAGCCTACAGTTCGATCCATATAAAAGCCTAAGGAGCCTGTCACCCTTTATGTGCTGGTCATAGATCCAAAGAATCGAGCTGAGTTTCTTTGTGATTGTCCATTGTGTATTATTGTCGATGCAAACTTGAGGGTGAGCTTCCTCCATCTAAGATGCAGCCCTTATACATGGGACCCACTTCAGCCCTTGTCTCAAGTGACCAGATTGTAGATCCAGTGTCCAGACGTAGATCCTGATTTAGATCTAGTCAAACTGAGCCACCATCCATGCCCCAGCCCACCCAAATCGGGCCAAATCAACTTTCAGGTCCAAGCCCAAATCAGCAAGGCCCATGGCTCAAATCTCCAAGACCTGCTAAGAGGCCTTTACCAATGTGTCTATACATCCAAAACAGTGTGTCACATCCTTTCTTTTTAATTTTTTTGCCCCTTAGATGGATGGGCGTGCAATTTGCAGTAAGTAGGAGTTTGAGACAATTAGGATTTTTTATTGTTTCTTTCTAATGCAATGTAAAATTTAATTGGTAGAGTTAAATTCAGATTTGGAAGTAAGAAATTTATCTCTTTGGTTTCTCACATGCGACCTCAGTGGGTTTTTTTTTTTTTGGGTGGAACAAACACTTTCATGGAGGATCTCCACACCATCTCTACTGTGCAACCAGCTGATTGTGGACTTGATGTGCACCTTTTGCTTGTGCCATCATATCCCTCCCTTTTTTTATTTACATTGTTGATCTTGTAAGATCAACGCATTATGCATCCCCTCTGCACTCTTGGGTGTGACTATTAGACAAAGGTATCATCATCTTCGAGGGTTTTTTAGATTGAGTGTGATAAAACCATTTCTTATGCTCAAGGAATGGTGCGGTTCTTAAATTGGTGTTTTCTTGGCCCACTGTTTTATGGTAAATCAGCATTAACGTGTATGCACAGTTTGTATTTATTAGCTCTTAGCATCCTATCATGTTGGTGAAGACTGATATTCTTGTTCTATTATACATGGGTACATATACAAGTAAATATGGATCCTAGAGTGAGATATTGGATTTGATTATGTTGTTGCCCATTTCAACCAGTTGCAAACCAAAAGGCAGATTTAATTGCTGAACAGAATATTTGTTGCCATTCGGAATACGTCCTATCTAACAATTCATCCTTTTTTTGGTTTTCTTATATTTACACGACCAAGTTACACCTAGAGTCCAAGTTTTCAAACCTTAAAATGAATTGTCAGCATGCCTTTTTTTCCTCTTGACCTTTTTTTTTGGTAAATTAATATAAAAGTATAAAAATACTGAAAGAGAGAAAATCATGATGCAGTGAGATCTTGAATGAGACATTTATTTGGAGCATCCATAACATGCACACAATGAGAAATAGTTTTTTTGGAGCAAGGATCAAAATAGCGGTTGCGGCGGGCGTAGGGGCCAGTGGCCAAAACGCTATATAGCGGCGATAGTAGCAGTGTAGCAGTGTGAATTTTTTAAGTGGTAAAATAATATGAATATTGCATTACGGCCAATGTTGTGCTTTTTTGGTGATTTGAAACCATGTAAGGGTAGAGACAACTTTAGGAAAGGCTATTGAGCAGAAATAGGAAAACAATATTTAAAATTAAAACTATTTGGCTCTACTAGGTTTTAGACTGTAGCGCTACTATTTTCAAAATAGCGTAGCAGCCTCGACAGCTACGACCGATAACGTAGCGGCCTCGACAGCTACGACCGATAATGTAGTGGCCGACCATGATTTGGAGCATCCATAACATAAAAAAAAAAAAAAAAAAAGAAAAAAAAAAAAAAAAAAAAAACAGCAATACATTTACTGTCTTAATTTAATTGGAATGCAACTTTGTTTTGATCTCATCCTTGTATGTTACTTTCAGTTAAGAACTTAAGATGAATAGCCAAATGTTACAATATTATTATGTCCTGCTAATGATCATTCTTGTGTGTTCCTATGGAGCAGAGGCATCTTGCCAGCAGTCGATGTTATTGGTGATCATATTTTGGTTGGGGTGAGTTGATGCTTTAAGATATTGCATTTGTGTATTTGCAGATGTCATTTATCTCAATCTATTTAATAAACAAAGGAAAGCATTCTGTTTGAGTCATAGACACTAGAGTTGAAGGGATATAGCAGATATCATTTATCTCGATTTATTTTATAAACAAAGGAAAACATTCTGTTGAGCCATAGACACAAAAGTTTAAGGGATTTATTTGATCCCTGATCCAGGAAATAATCTATAACAAAGATGTTTCAGCCAGCTTTTAAAACATTGGAGGTTGAAATGACAAGTAGAAAGGATTTTTAAGATGTTGATAGCATGCATGATTCACCTGTCTTGTCAGAATTCTTCTTTCTCAATGCTTCAAAGCTTGAAATTCAACATGGACTTTGATGTCTCCATTAGATCTTTTGAAAGTCAAGTCAAGTTACTTCATTTTTTTTTCTGTTCTTTTTTATTTAAAAAAAAGATGGAAAGCTTGTAGTATCATCTGATATGATCGAGTTTTTTGGGTACTCAACTCTAGTCTTCAACCTTGTGCTTGTGACAATGAACAACTTTCTGAGTTATGGGCATTTGTCTAGGTTTTTTGAGCTTTCTGTTGAGTTCTTTTTTCTAATATTGAAATGACAATAGAAAGGATTTTTAAGATGTTGGTAGCATGGATGATTCACCTTTGTCTTGTCAATATTCTTCTTTCTCTATATTAAAAAAAAAAAAAAAAAAAAGAAGTTTTCTTCTTTCTCAATGCTTCAAAGCTTGAAATTCAACATGGACTTTGATGTCTCCATTAGATCTTTTGAAACTCAAGTCAAGCTACTTCATATGTTTTTTCAAGGTGGAAAGCTTGTAGTATTATCTGATATGTTTTCAAGTTTTTTGGGAACTCGACTCTAGTCTTCAATCTTGTGCTTGTGGCAATGAACAACTTCTGAGTTATGGGCATTTGTCTAGGTTTTTTGAGCATTCTGTTGAGTTCCTTTTTCTATACTGGAAATTTGTTTCTCAAT
Source organism: Litsea cubeba (assembly GCA_012931725.1). Lineage (NCBI taxonomy): Eukaryota > Viridiplantae > Streptophyta > Magnoliopsida > Laurales > Lauraceae > Litsea > Litsea cubeba. The sequence goes on from CM022951.1 coordinate 4,571,520, forward strand.
TAATATCTTTGAGCAATTGCTTCAGTTTTAGTTTTCTCAAAAATTAATTTACCTCTTAGTCAAAGTTTTCAGACTTTTTCCCCCTTTGAACAGGCATAAAATGAGTTTACTCATGCTGCATCCTCCATCTAAATCTTGTTATAATTGCTTGAACTTCTATCGTCAATATCGCTAGCCTGATACATTCAGAAACCGTTGTTTTAAGTTCAACTAAAGCCAATTGAATCATTTGGCTAAACTGTTGAGTGTCAATATCCAATTCTGTTCTTACATACTGGCTTTTCTATCCATCAAAAGAGATCTCTACCCACCTACTTGAGTTGAACTTGGAAATCAAGGTTTCTGAGTCTAGTTTGAGTACGCATGAGACTTGTTAATAGGGAAGGCTTGGTTAAAATTTATTCCCTTCTTCTAACTGGAAATTGTCTTCTGCTTACAGATCTTTTACTTCATTGGTTTGGACTCTTCTGTCTTGAATCACTGCTCAGCATCTGGGTTATCCAGGTTCTTTTCTTCATCCAGTGCATGTTATATTTCTTATTGATTCCTCTCTCTCTCTCTCTCTCTCTCTCTCATCTTCCTGCAATTCTTCACTTTGACCTGCAGCAAGTATACATGTACTTCCGAGGGAGTGGCAAGGCTGCCGAGATGAAGCGTGACGCTGCAAGGGGCGCTCTTAGAGCAGGGCTATGATCTTTTGTTCCTGGATTTAAAGAAGATGAACACAACTGATAGATGCATATGTGGCCCTTGATGGGAGCACGGATGAAGAGCTGGTTTATTTTTCTATTTTCTTCTTGAGTAGGTTATTATACATGATGCATATCTTGTGGATTTACTGCTCTTTTAGACTTTTACTGTTGTTGGGAGTAGGATGGTTGAATGTAATGATGTTGTAGAGAGTACATGTTCTTTATGTTTTTCATTTCTCTTGTAGAGTGTACAAATCCTTTCATTCTCTTCTCTCTCTCTCTCTCTCTCTCTCTGTCTCTCTCTCTCTCTCGTGTGGAGGGTTAAATCTGCAATAGTCAATTCCTCATGCACAAAGTGGAAAAAGAATATTTTTTCTTTGGCAAAGAGAAGAGGTTCCCAGCATCGTACAAGTTCTAGCCAAAGCAAACGTAGTAATTAAAATGAGACCGGCCTGTTTGGATGTGCTCCCGACTTTGTTTCAGGCGACATGGAAAATCTGAACCTACTTTAGGGCATACTTGTGGGGGTGACATTGCTTTGCAGAAAAAACCAAAGTTTTCTAATGTTTGATTCATAGTTCCTTTTTAGTGTTTTAGACCAAATGGATAAAAACCAGTCCGACCGGTATTGTTGAAACTCGGTTGAACTAGAGTCAACTCCCTTGTGCATTCTACAATCCATGCTCCCATTCTTATGTGAACCTATGATATATATATATATATATAGGAAAATATTCAAGTGCATTCATTCCTCACCATTTTTGGTGAGGGACACCCCCCTTTGGAAAGTACCAAGTACAAAAAGGGGAGTGTCAAGTACATAAGACTCTCCCTTTGTACTTGACACTTATATATAAACCCTAGGAGTAATGCAGCAATCGTTGCTGCATCAAAATAACAGCATCACAACAGTTTCTTTAGGAGAACGCTGGTAAGTGGTGGCGGCAGTTTTCACCTGGCTGGCTATCCAAGGTTCGAACCGTGGGTACGCCACATCTTTCCACTAGTGTGGCTTTCTTTCCTCTTGTGCGAGCTTTTTTTCCACTTGTGTGAGTTTTTTTTTCATTTGTGCGGGCTGTCTTCTTGTGTGTGCGCGGGCTCTTTCTTAGGGCTTAGCCCCCTTGGTTGGGTTACCAAAAAAAAAAGTGTACTGCGTTACCAAAAAAAAGTGTGTAGGAAATGGGTTAATTAAAGCTTTAAATGGTAGAATGAATCAACTGCCCCATGATCATAAAGCTCTCCATATCAGTTCCGGATAGGCCCCTTACCTAAAAGGCTAAAACCACTTGTTAAATTGTCAAGCACATATCGAAGAGCACAACATTGGTTAGAAAGCAGCATAACCCAGTTCTAACTCCCAGAACTCCACAAAGCATGTTCCAGCTACAGGAGAACAAGAATGCTGCAGAAACCTATTATCCAACACTCCCTGTTATCACTGAACTCACATCCTTTAACAATGCATTGAGATGCTCCTATAAGAGATATCTCTCACCTTAAATAAGAGATTCGATAGATGTAAGGGCCCCCACCCCTATCTCTCATCAGAGCATCTCCCTCAAATATATGTTCACATGCCCTGCGATAAGATGCATGTCCAGGCCGGCTATACAACATTCGTCATGAAAAAAAAATGTCATTTTACCTCCAAATCACTCGCGGGCCTGCTGAAATCACCCCTCTATTCAGACCTTATTTGTTGAAATGCAAAAGAAAATCGAAAAACCATATCATTTTCCGGTTGAATCCATTAAAATCAATGTTAGGGCAATGATCCTAGCCACCAAGAGTCAGATTCATGTCTGCAGTAACTTCAATGTTCCAATGCCTACAATTCATTGCTTCCTGCTGAAGGAGACAATCTGTCATTAATAACACACGAACCTGAATTTACTTCAGTTCCTGCCTTGATCCTTATTCTCATAAAGTTTTGCCATCTTCCATTAAACATCTTACCACATACATATCAATCTCGCGATCACATTCGTCATGAGAATTCAAAAGACAAAATCTTCGAATCATACCACAGTCTCAATCTTGTTTTCCCGTACTAACTACGATAAGAAAATGCTCAAGTTTAGCATGCTCTGTCTCAAAGATCCTCTACAACTATCAGCATAGAGCAGCATGAGTTTTATTCAAGCTTATCATCACCGTTTCTCTGATTGCCAAGAAGAACCTATAGTGTTCTTATCTTTAATCTGATTTTGTTCCTCAACAAGGAGCATCCGGTCTATCTTAGAACAAAACATAACTTATTTTGAAATATGACCTTACCGAAGAATCTAGCTTTCCTGAGAGCCAAGATTACCTGAATCAAGAGAAGAATCCAAGACTTCTTCAGTACCTGAATCCACAACGAAAGAACGCACTGATGCTATCCTTCACAAACAACTATATGGTTTATGTCGGGCTGGTATCCCACCCTTCCAGTCTCACAGTCCAATCTAGTGATGCCTGAAGAGTTCACTTCCTGGAACAGATTTGTATCATTTCCATGGAAATATGAACTACGGTTGCTCTTGATTTCAATCCAGCTCTTCCCTGGTGTTTTCTTTATCCTTCTATCTTCCATTAATTTTCTGATCTCCAAAGCATCATCCCACCGGCCAATTGCTCTATAGACATTTGTCAGAAGGACATAGCTTAAATGATATTCTGGTTGCAATTCCATCATCTTCTTTGCCACACGCTCTGCTACATCCAAATTTGAATGAGCTGTGCAAGCACCAAGAAGAGCTGCCCATAGAGAGGAATCTTCGCTAAAATCTGCGCTCTTGATCAAAACCTCTGCTTCTTCAAGTAATCCAGCTCGACCAAGAAGGTCAACCATGCAATTATAATGCTCGACTCCAGCTTTAATACCATAATCTTCTCTCATTGACATAAAATACTTCCACCCCTCATCGACTAAACCTGCATGGCTACAAGCAAATAGCACTCCGATAAAACTAATGTAATCAGGCTTAATCCCTTCCTTAACCATCTCTTTAAACATCGTGACAGCTTCCTTGCCCCTACCATTTTGAGCAAACCCACCAATCATTGAATTCCAAGTAATCAAATTCCTGACATAAATCTTAGAGAAAACACAGTATGCGTAATCTATACATCCGCACTTTGCATAAAGATCAACAAGAGCGGATTCCACAATCACATCCCTCCACCCGCCTGTCCTTAGAAAATGGCAGTGAACCTCTTTTCCATTTCTCACGGCAGCCAGACCTGCACAAGCTCGAAGAACTGTCCCAAAGCTGTAATGATCACCTTCCTTCATCCCACGAAAGAGCTCTAGTACAGCTTCAAAATCACCGTTCTGGCAATACCCACTGAGCAATGCACACCAAGTAACATAATTCTTTGTCTGCATGCGATCAAAAACCCGACGAGAATCATCAACAGACCTGCATTTCCCATACATGTCAATGAGGCTGCTCTCAACCACCACATTCCCACCAATTCCAGATGTAATTACCTTAGCATGCACTTCTTTACCTTGTTTCAACCTCCCCAGATTTCCGCAAGCAGTCAACACGGTTCCAAATGTAAACCCATCAGCAGACAAGCTACAATTCTTCTGCATTGAGTAGAAGAACCCCAGTGCTTCATCAAACTGATCACACCGCGTAAGTGCTGAAATAACAGATGTCCAACAAATCCCATCTGGTACCAGCATTTCATCAAACACCTTCCGTGCATCTTCCACTTCGAAATTCCTCCCATACATGTCAATCAAAGTGCTGGCAATCACATAATTGGATTCAAACCTGCGAACCAAGACAACCCCATGAAAGCATCTCCCAGTCCGCAACGCTTCCAGCTCCGAACACGCCTTGATCGCAGCGGAGAGCGTAAATCCATTAGGCTCAACGCCAGAATCCAACATTTCCCGAAACAACTTGAGGGATTCTTTCGGCTTTCCAACACGAACATAACCCGAGACCATCGAAGTCCAAGAGATCACATCTCTGATGCAGAGATTATCGAAAACCATTCGGGTTTCGGAGAAATTGGGGCATAGTTTGAAGTACATGGAGAGTAAGTTGTTGCCGACGAATCGGTCGTAGTCGAGGCCGGATTTGATGACATGGGAATGGATTTGGAGGCCGTGGGTGAATGAGGTGGATTGGACGCATGTCTGCAAGAGAGAGGCGTAGACGTTGGGTTTTACGTAGATGGAATGGGGACTAGTGGAATTGAGGAGGTTGAGAGCTTGGGGGAGCAAACCCAACTTGCAGAAATGGAGGATCTTGGATTGTGGAGATGGGGTTTGGTTCTCTTTGAGATTTGGTTGGAGAAGATAGCTGAAATGGCGTTTGCAGTACAACTGCTTCTTCATAAACAGCATGAATGTGAGAGAGAGAAAGAGAGATATTTCAAATTCCAACGGCGCGAGAGATTTCAAATTCAAACCGGCAAGAGCTTCATGTTTATATAGTAGTAGCCTGGTTGGCGAGAAAATGGGTCGCACTATGCCGGAATACACAAAAAGGACCCGAAATGGAAAGACCGGCATGTGTCCAATACTATAAAGAAATTGCCCTCAAGGCTCAAGAGAATATTTTCCATAGTGAGAACTAGTTCTCACCGTGTTTCCGTGAGAACTATTGATAAGGCCCACTTATATATTGATGAGTAAGGCCCAAATGACCCAACAAGTGATGGTGAGTCAGGTCTAGGTGATCTGGTCCAAGCCCAAATGACCCAATCAGGATGATGGGTCAGGCCAAAGTAACTCGATCCGTGATCTGTTTAGTCCGTTGAGATCCGAGGCTTGCTTCACGAAGCCTCGCAATGTGAAGGATACCACGTCGCTTCGGAAGAAGTCATCTCCTTACCCGCTTTTATCAATTCGTGCGGAGAAGATCTCACCTGCCTCGTCCCTCGAGGGCAGCTCTAAGGCTCCAAAGAGACGTTGCATTAAAGCCGTCCCCATTTGTTAGGGGAAGACTATAAATAGGAGAGCCCTCTCATCATTTGAGGGGCAATTGATATCTTTTCATTTTTCTACTCTTGTATTCTCCTAGCCTGTAATCCCTACTCATTGGAGAAGTAAAATACCACAGGCAACCTCTGCCTTTATGAAGTGGACGTAGGTCATTATGACCAAACCACTATAATCCCTTCTCTTTCCTCTTTAATTATTGAATTATTGCATTTAGCATTTATTACTCGACCGGTGGTGTCCGAAACCAATTTTGGCATCATCATATATAACAGAAGGTGTCCCGGCACTTTAAGTCGAACTAATCCCTATAAGACTAAGACGGAGCCGGCTAAATACCATGTAGAATTAATCTGATTAATACAAACCCATTTAGATGGTGAAATCACGTAGAAACCCATTGGAACGGTGAAATCATGTGAATCTTACCAGCCTAACAATGAAAAAGTGATGCTATAGTTTTTGTTGTTATTCTAATAATTTTGTAATTCATTAATTAGTGACAAAGTCAAAAAATAATTTAAGGACCTATGTTAGGATTGAGAATCATATCGGGTCAACCAAAGAAGGTGAAACGAGGGTGACTCTCCTCGCGCTAAAAGCGGCTATAGAGAAGGGCTTCTCCATATGCCTATTTTATTTTGATGGCTTAAAAGTTGTTAATTCACTTGTTAGAGTTATTTAAGGTGTGGGAGATTTTTTTTTTTATATATAATACAGGGTTCATAGTCCTTTGGGCTAGAATAATTCCTACGGATATAGGAGAAAAAGCCGGGTAAAATCCCCTTATGACCCCAGTGTGGTAGTGCAGTCTCGAACCCATAACCTCCGGATGCAAACTCTGGTCTTAGGCCAACTGAGCTACCCCTCAAGGGTTAAGGTGTGGGAGATTGGACACTAGAAATTTTAGTTTTCAAAAGATATAGTTATCATTTTGAGAAACCTTAGTTTTGATGATGAAGATGATGATGATGATGATGATGATGATAAAAAAGATGGACTATTAGATTTATTCTTAGGAATCTTAATGGTATAGCTCATTGTGCAGAACCCTTTTGTTTAAGCATGTAGGATCAACCCAACTCTCTTTGCATCATGTCAATTTCATCAACTCTTTTGATCTCCCACTTCCTTATAATGTTGGTGTGGCCCCAAATGGACTTTAAAGAAACTCTCTGTACAGAGGGTGGGTCACAAATATCCACACGACAGAACAGCCCATATATCTTCTTTATTTTGACCCAGTGAGTCAAATCCTAATAAATCTACCCAATATAATATCAACTAAGAAAAGTATAAAATAATGGGAGTAAGAATCCACATCCTTCTCGTCGTTGTAGTCTTTGAAATATTGCATGAGGAGACAAACTGAATGTATGACTTGAACACCACTATTACATTAAAAAAAAAAAAAACTGTTTATGGGCCATTTGTCCTATTAAATATGAAAAAATGTTTGTCAGGTTGCTTAATTATGGGTCACTTGTCCTATTGAATATCGAAAGTTGATCTACCACTGTAAGGGAGACAGGAGGCATTGACATATGAAAATCTTGATACTAAGGAGTGGAATTCCACAATGTACCCACTTAATAAAAATCTTAGCCACTCAAAATAAGTTTGCTCCCATTTTATGGAATATTATCAAAATCATCATCAATATTATTGCCTTGTTTGTACCAACTATATTAGAGTTAATTATGTAAATTATGTTTTTTCATTTTTATTTATTTTAAGCTAACTCTTTAAACACATTATTTTTTAGTTAGATTGTCAACCGTTCAAATAATGCAAACTCTGCTTTTTTAACTAAGTTTAGATCCAATAGTAAAAATTGAAAAAGTTAGCGGAAGCTGATCTCACCTTAGGGCTTATTTGGATAGGCAAAAAAAAATAGAGTAGAGTGAAGTTAAATGTGCCATAACGGTCTAAAATTTCAACTCTACTCAATTTGGATCAGATAGATGAAATAATGTTCTGAGCCACATGTATTTCATTTCACTTCAACTCTATATACTTCTATTTCCATAAATAAAAGTGGATTTTACTCTAAACTTTAACTTCAAAATAAACATCCAAATGGAAGTGAAGTGAAGTATTCTACTTTAACTTCTTTTAACTTCAACCCACTTCTCTTCACTCCACTCTACGTGTGAAATCTACTTCAATCCTCATTTATCCAAACAGTCCCTTATTAAATATTTATCAGTGACATTGGACTACTTTTAATTTAAGTTGCGTAGATTTCAGTGAGTTTGTTGGGCCCACCATTTTTTTTTTCTTTGAAAAAAAAAAAAAAATTTGCCACGTATCATAGTGTCTCGAAAAATAAGCATTTAAAGACGCAGAGAAAAAGAGAGCTAAACGGTGCCCGCCACCTACCTACCTAACTTCTCCACATGCTCAGATCTTCTTCTTCCTCCCAATTAAATAAAATGGACGGTTCTCCTTCAGTGTCCTACGACACGTGTCACACATCCTGGACATCTCCAACCAGCATCCTCTCTCTATAAAAATAAACTCCTCCCCGGATCAGTTTTTCTCTTCAGTAGGAGAGAACATATAGTATTCACAAAACACCCCAGAGACACGGGTACCCTACGAAACCTGAGACGCTACGAAACGAAACGGAAGGAGGAGGGACCGAAACGCTACAGGAACACGGTTGGGAATTGGGATGGTGTTCTTCTGCTTTTTGGTGGACCAGAAGCGGATGGTGGGGAGCAGCAAGCCGGCAGCTGGGATCTGCTCCCGGTGCGGAGGTGGGGCGAGTGTCGCCGATATGAAGACCGCTACGAGGTTCTGTTACGTTCCTTTCTATTGGAAGTCTTGGCGGGCCATCATCTGCACCTTCTGCGGTGCCACCCTCAAATCCTACAGTCTAAAGAAATGACAAGATTTTCATATATAATTTTTCTAAATTTGGTTTCTTGATTTTTCTTTTCTAATCGTTTCTATATGATCTTTATTACATACATCTATCTACTTTTTTTTATATTTATTTTTATTTCTCATTGTTCTTTGTCTAAGCTAATTTTGTAGACTGCAATATATTATAATATGGATGGATATGGGTGCAGAAATGTAATTTTTTTAGTGATTTTGTGAAAGGAGATCAGATTAAATGGATTGAAAACAAATGGGTTTTTTTTTTGTGATTTTTTTTTTTTTTTTTTTTTTATGATTGTAGGAGAAGTGGGAAGATCTCCAAATGGAAAGAGAAACTTAATCTGGAGATATTGTTTGATAAATTTTTTCTGGTGGGTGGCCAACCAAACCCTCCAGTATGTTGAAGTTGAAAGGAGAAAAGTTTAAGCAAGAGAAAACTTTTTTTTTTAAAGAAGAATAAATTATTGAATGACCAGCTATCATATTTTGAGAATAAGAAATTCAATGTTGCTAATGAAAACAAAATTTCAAGATTCTAGTGGTATTAGAGAAAATGGTTTCTTTTCTTTCTTTCAATAAAAATCATTTCTTCCTTTCCACTAAGAAAAGTAGCTAAGGGGGAGATTAATTTCTCTCTTTAAGGGCAAATTGGAATGAGGAGAAAGGCAAACTTTTTGCATGTGAAGTGAAACAATGTCTTCAAATTAATGGCTTTTATGCTGAGTAGGAAGCTATAATTTTACTCTTCACTACCTTTCCTATAAAGTAGGAGAAATACTTTTCTTCTTCTTCTTCTAATTTTTTCAGGATGAGAGGTAGGCTCCATCTACAGCAACAGGCTCATAGAATTCTATTTGTCATGCCATCAAAAAAGTTTACTCCCCCTAATTAAAGGTTGGGTGGGATCATATAACGTTAGAGAGTTGACTGATATTTAGTTTAAAATCCAACCTTACTAGTTTTTGGTGACGGTGGTTTTTTTTTTTAAATTATTTATAAGAATTTAAAAGCCCAGTTGAAATGATTGTAGCTCCCAATTAATGTAAATGTCCTAACAGATTTAACAGTGAATTTAAGATAATTTAATTCAATGGTAAATGACCCACACTTAAAATGTTATTTACATTTAAAATATTTATGTGGTTAGAAAGTCCAATTTTAACATGGAGGTCCTGCTTTTTAATCCCTCGTGACCTTACCGAAACTTAGGATAAATGAGTAGGTAAGTGTAAATGATTTGAGCCCACAAACAGTTGTCTCCTATCATGTCATTTTCCTCAACAGTACTTATAAAAACAGGAAACATGTAACTATAAAAACATGAAACTAACATGGAAACTGAAAGTGAAAGAATTAGGTATTTGCAAAGGGAAAGTTTAGTGGCAGTTGGGAGAGGAGTCTTTAAGTCATGGTTTAAAATATAGCTGTCATGAAATCAATGGTCAAAGTAAATGCCTCACATTCATGTATCAATTGTCTCTTTTCTAAGTTAGGTAAGAGCATGTTTTCAAAACGCAGTTTTCAAACTCATGATCTTTTTGGATTGGTTGATATTTCTCAAAACACACTTTCAAACTTAGAACCATTTTGTATTGGTTGTTCTGTTTGTTTTTTAAATAATTTTGTACGTAACAATAGAACAATGGGCTGCATGAAAGATTAAATTAATGTCCTTCTTATTGTAGAATCCTCTGATCATCTTCCCTATGATAGAATACTCTCATCCCTCAAATGCATCAAAGTTTTATTGTTAGACAAATTTTGAATGAATAATGCTGGACAAAGAAATTTTGGAAGCTAACCATAACAAGCCTATTTTTTATGGTCCCTGCTGAATCATTTAGCCTTCTATGTATTTTAAACCCTACCAGTAGGGCCTTAAAAAACAATCGGTTCTGACTTAATTTGAGTGGGCTCCACTGAAAGATAGATCGAGAGGGATCGAGTACGAGTGCCAATCAAAGTTTAGGAAGTAACTCTTGCATAATTGTATTTATCATTTACTAAGCAAAGTTTAACTTCCACGTCAATCAACACCTAAATGGTTCGGGTCGGAAATGGGTTAGTTCGAGTTGAGTTGTGTGGGTGAATCTTCCTATAATTTATGATGAACCCGGCCGAATCTTTTTAGCATTAGATCATAAGGAGTGGATCCTGCAATAGGATAGATCAGTAGGTGGACACATTACAATTTGCAAGTGAAAAACTAGAAAGAAAAAATCTTGCCTAACTTAATGATTACTATTTCAAATATTATTTGCTACATCAATAAACACCTACATGTTAGTGAGGGTGGCAATGGGTCAACAACCCAGTTCTTGGAGGGGTGGTAAGGCACTGCCTTCGTCTGTCTCATGTAAGTGATGCCCCACAAAGTAGCTTTGAGGGCATGTCAGTTTTAATCATCAGTAAAAAAAGGTAAATTATATGTCAAGTGATTAGAATAGATAATGATCAAGAAAATGTGAAGTATGCTTTATGAGAATGCATTTGCGTGTTTTCATTTTTACATCGGTTTCGGTAAGATAAGGTGAGAAGATAAGTTAACAACTTCTAAAGTAACCATTTTAACTTTTTTAGGGGTGTATTAAAGTATCAGTAAATTGTTTTGGTGACTATCTATTTTGCATGACTTAAAAAACGCCCCTTTTTCCGCCCTTATTATTTATTTATTTTTTTTCATGGGGCCCATGTCGAATCAATTTAGTCTTTTCACGCACACTACCCCCTATGAATATTCACAACTCCAATTAAGTTTGACACTCATCCAACATTTTTCTCACTATTGGATTGAAATCATGATAAACTGATACTTCTAAATCTTTAAAATTTAGGGTTATGGATCAAAATGTTAGGATGATCTCATGGACTCAAGTTTTTGCATATAGGTAGGCTTCATATGGATCTTTCCATCAAATGGACTTTCATAATCATCGTGTATTCCCAACTAAGAGGGGTGTTTTCTCTTAAAAATGTCCGGACGCTGTGTAGCGCTCCCCGACTGAGATTTACTTGCAAAATAAACACGAGGGGTTCTTGTAACTCTCTTCATAACCTCCGGTTCTTAACCTCCAGTTATTGAGGTCATTTGGACATGTTATCGGGGAATTCAACTCAGCGCTTACGTTATTTCATGGAGCTCCTTTACTTTTTTAAGTTGTCATGATCTTCCAAATGATACATTGCTAATGAATCTCCTTCATCTTCCCTATACACAGGAGGGTCTTGTAATTTTAATTTATTCTATCAGACCTTAAATTCAGATATTTCTAGATTCCAACCACATTCCAACTTTGAGTATTTGTGTGCTGCATAAAAAGATTTTAGAGTTTTGTGTACATCCGTGGAAGAGGAAAGCCACATCCCTTTGTTGGAGGAAAACACATTATTTAAGGGGTGGCGTTGGACTCCTATTTCCGCGTAAAATTCGAAAAAAAATGTCCCTTTTCAATTAACAATTTGCCGTGTCAATTTAGAATTTACTAGGGCATGTTAGGATAATGTTCTCCGAGAGGAATCCTATCTGGTTTTTTTCGATTTCGAGAAAAGCCCATGTTTGGATGAAGAGAGGAAAAGTGAGGATTTTTCAAATCCTCCAAATCCATAAAAAAATCATCTTTTCCACTGATTGGTCTCCACCACTCCTATCGGATTTTTGCAAATCCATATAGACAAAGAAATGCTTGAGTTATAAAGAGTGACACCTTCAGGTGTTTTCCAAACATGCAATGATTCCTCCCATTAGAAATTTTCATGGTAGATGACAAGGTTTCAAGGAAATAAATAAATCATTTAGATAGAGGATTCTTTTCTATTTACCAAGAGTGTTAAAAAATGACGTTTCCTTCGTGCCAAAATGAGTTTAGGTCGCACTTAAGATATTGGATTTGGACCCTACAACTGTGAGAAACGAGGCCCTTAATATAAGTGTGGAAGCCTATAGCCTCGTTGTAGATTTCCTTTATTCAGCCAAAAAGTCAAAAGGACGGAACCGCCCTTTAATGAGAACTGAGATGTACTGCAACACTGTTCCAAAGCCAATTACATTCAATATGCAGCTGGCAACCAGAAGCGCACTTGAAATTGAAGATGAACTCTTACAACAAGTACATGAACGTGGCAGTATGTTAATGTATATGTATGAACTATGAACTATAAGATGGCCCTTTTGTAGGTAAAAAAAGTTGGTCCATCGTTAAATAAAAAATGAACGAAAATGTTTTTACGAGAGATTGGATGGGGCTGTCACATCCATATTTAATGTCAACAACTTAAATGTGATGGCATCCACTTTTATCTCTTATATAAGGTGAGAGATATCTCTCATAGGAGCATCTCAAAAAAAAAAAAAAACAATAATACAATGATAAATTTAATGAACATGACTGTAGGAATAGATTGCTAGGTGGGTTGTGAGATCAGTTGACCACCCCATGGCAGGTTGGGTCTGTTTTGGTTTAAACCTAGAAATTCTTTTTTTTTTTTCTTTTCGGTAAAAGTGGTTTAAACCTGGAATTTGAAGAGAACTAGGGATGGTCCAGTTGGTTGATATCCCGTTCAGGGCAGACCCAAACAATGGAACTCGGGGGGGGGGGGGGGGGGGGGGGGGGGGGTTTAAAAGAAGATTTTAACAATTTAAGGGTCAAAATAAAAAATTACAAAAAATTTAGTGGTAAAAAATAAAATTTTGAAAACTTAAGGGGGGCCATGGCCCCCCTAGGCCTACATGTAGGTCTGGCCCTGATCCCGTTTCTCATTTAACTACTCAGGGATTCTGTGTCTTCCCTTCTTGTGTGAATAGGTCTTCCTTCTTGCATGAGTTTTCATGCGAATTTGTGCTAATCAATATAGTTCAAGATGTGTACCAAAAATAAATATATATATATATATAGTTCAAGATAAGCTTATGTTAAACTGATACTTGACCCAACCTGCCCAAACTTGCATCCAGTCATAGACCATTTTCAAAATGTGTACATGTGTATCTTTCTGGTACGTAGAAACCCAACCCATAAGCCTAAATCTGTCTGATTTTGGACCGGACCAAATCCGGCCGATTTGGCCCCATGTATGAGCACCCAAGCCATGGACCCATTTTTACCTTCTCATCATCATCTGTATACCCGGAAATGATCGCACATTTACCATACATGCGTATGGTAGGTAGACTCTTTGATTTTTGTATTTATGTATCTATATCTAGAAGGAAAAGCATTCAACCTCACTGCAGCAAATTCATTGTATGATGACATAAGAATTTATGATCCTTACCTTATTAAATCAAATCTCAATTCCCCTTTCTAGATGGAAATCTAAATTTTGATGGAGCTAGTCAGCTACCATTGTACCACTCATTAACTACATATTTATGGGTGGTGAGCAAGGAAAGAAGACTTCTTCTACAGAGGAGCTTGCCTATGATGAATCTGTCCCTTCATATTCACCTACTCCTATCACACTTAGCCCACCTGTAACCAGGGGTCCAGGGCAACTCCTTCCTACTCTTATCCCTCCATGATCCAGCATCTTGCCCAATTTATATGCACATCGAATCTTTAATCATTGTGGGGTTGAATCTAACAAAAAAGAACCAATGGTTAAAATATCACTAAGCTTTATAAATATTCAAACAAGAGCTGGATTGTGATAAGCACAGCATGCAGTAGTAAAAGCTGTCTTGTATATGGGGTCAACTTATTCTAGTACTTTTACCTCTTCTATTTTAAGTTCTAATAATAAATTATCAATAATTTTAAAGAACTTTTAGAATATAATTTTTTTTTTCAGGCATGTTCCGCATGTTCAACAACCAACTATTCTTCTGGACACACGAACAGGGCCGGCTTTGAGGGGTAGTCACCCCAGGCCACTGCCTAGGGCCCCCACATGTTATTCAAGATTTAGGCCCTCAATTACCAAATCGATACCCACGTACTCTTTAGGCTTTTTTATGTTTGGCCCGGCCCAAGTGCCCAACAAATAAACAAAACATACTACTCTTTAGGCTTTTTTATGTTTGGCCAGGCCCAAGTGCTCAACAAATAAACAAAATAGTTAAAGTCTGCAGATAGGAATAGTTTAATAGCTTCTTGTGGCAACCTTGCAGAGTTTTTGAAACATGATGGTATCCCTGATATTGATGAGACATAGTTACTTTTGGAATTGCAAATCTTGAGAGAAGTTTTACCAAGGGACATAAAGAAGGGCTAGTTGCTTTTCAAATGTCTAGGTTGCTTACAGAATTTTGTTGACTATACCAGTAACAGTTGCCTCTGCAGAGAAAAGTTTTTCTAAGTTGAAAATGATCAAGTCTTACCTTCGGTCAACCATGTCGCAAGAAAGACTAAATGAACTGGCTATGTTATCCATTGAAAAAGAGTTGGCAGAGAAGATAGATTATACAAATGTAATTACTGATTTTGCAGCGAAAACTGCGAGACGAGTAAATTTTAGAGGATACTTTGCTTTTGTAATTTTTTTGGCACTAATTATGTTTTATTTTATCTTGCTAGTGGGATTAAGTTTTATGTTCCTTCTACAGAAAAAAAAATTACGCGCATTTTTTTTTTTAAGATCGAGCCCATTTTTAGGAGCTCGCCTAGGGCCACCCAAACCTCAGAGCCGGCCCTGCACACGAAGTCCCTTCCAATCCATGCATGGGGGGTAAGCCAGGCTTTGTAGAATATGATATTTGTGATCATCTTCTAATGATGGTTAAAAGGGACCCTCCAATGGGGTGATATAGTGGACTGTGGAGTGTTGAAGACCTCACGGGCTTTTTCAAAAGGTTGGAAAGTCTCAGGTTCAGGAGAAATGGAGCTGTTTAAACGTCCTATGTAACTTTCCATTATAATATGCTGAAGTCAAAACGATGGAGGCACAACAACAGTACACGTTAAGTCTAACATTAAATACGTCTACGCTTATTTTGGCAGCTGGCAAAAACAGCAACTCCGAATGAGTAGTAGTAGTACAGTCTACAAAGACCCTACAGAGTACAGCTGTGGACCATTGGTTTTGTTTTTAAGGAACAAGGTTGGTACATAAGTTTAATGTAATAAATGTGAAAAAAAACATAAGGTCTGGGAAGTGGCCGGGATTGCAAGTAAGGTCCATTTGATGGTAAGAAATATATGAGTTTTCAAAATATAATAGTCCCACATGGATTTTTCACGTCACAATTTCATGTTTGGATAAGGAAATGTCTTTCTCAAATTTTATTTATTTGAAAGAGTGTATTTTCACTTAGCTTTTGCCTCTTTTTTTTTATATATAAATAGAATAACGGAGGGTGTTTCAGCCTTTTGAGCCGGACTAATCCCTATGGTCTTAGAAGGAGCCGGGCAAATCTCCGGACTAATCCCTATGGTCTTAGAAGGAGCCGGGTAAATCTCCTGTGGCCCCAGTGTAATAGCGCAGTTTCGAACCATCAACCTCAAAAGCAAATTGTGGTCCTAAGCCAACTAAGTTACCCCTCGTGATTTTTCGCTTATTTTTCAAATCAAATTGATCACAATATAATATGGTGAAGGATGAGATAATGAGTTCGGATTAAGGTTTTTATTATTATTATTATTATGTTGTTACAAGAGTTGGGATTAAGTCGATGAGCACTTTCTTTTTACCCCAGCTCTTAAGCTGAGGCCTAAAATAACCTGCACAAATGGGAAGAAAGGAGAGTCCAAACAAGTGGGAAGAGTAGTATACTTAGGGGCCAATTTTTGCTCAGCCAAGTGAAAAGTAGGGTTGCCAACCAACTAACCCTTGTTGTCAATTTAGTTGAGCACCTTATACTCAAATCTGAACTTTAATCCAGTCATTAATAGGATTGAGAATGTCAACTCAAATCGGATCTAGGCTGGTCTAGTGGGTTACAAGAAACCCTAGTCATGGGCTTCTTGTTTTGGCTTCCTATGATCTTCTCTATAAATAAATGATGGCACATTTACAATACATGTACATGGTAGGTAAGCTAGTAGATTTATATATATATTTAGATATGTATCTAAAATGGGAAAACATTCAATTTCATTGCAACATATTCAGTGTGTGAAGTTATAAGTTATACTTATCACCCTTTACTTGATAAATTAAATCTTGCTTTCTCTCTCTAACTCAAAAGCTATATTTTGAAGGAGCCAATCAGGTACCACAGCACTCCTGTCATTAATGGTATATTTATAAGCGATGAAAGAAGAAAATTTCTCAATGACCTACTTGTTGTTTTCTCATAGAGGCCCCACATGAACAATTCAACCCCTTCACATACACCTATCTAGTTATGAATAGCTACCTTAATTATTTTGAACCTCATCCAAATATCATCCACCATAAAATTTAATCACAAAAGGTTTTCTACTTTACATAAGAACTTAAACCTAATTCTTTTAGCGGGTATAAGGGATGGAACCTTTTCTGAGTTATATCATTGTTGGACCACTAGTTCTTGGTTGATGTTGATGTTGATGTTTGAGGTGTCTTCATCTGCAGATGAAGAACTCAAATTTTGCTCTTCTAGTGAGATTTGGTCGGCATCATGCACTGCAAATTTTTTTTTCCTTAATCCAACTAAGGGGGCCGAAATCTAGGAGAGAGCCCGCACACATACGGGAAGACAGCTCGTACAAGTAAGCAAAAGGCTCACACAAGTGGGAAAAGAAGCCCGTACAAACGGAAAAAAAGCCTACACAAGTGGAAAGATGTGGCATACTCAGGATTCAAATCCGGGGTAGCCAGGTGATAACTGACGCCAAAAACAATGCAGAGTAGATGTTGAAAGAGATTCAAAGATGTTTTTGAGTGTTATAGATATGTATGTCGCTTAAAACACGGGTTTGTATCCTCTATAGCTTCCTTAGCAAAGATATTCACTGAGGCATTTGCAGTGGGGCCCATCATGTATGGAAAGTCCAAACGATTGCGAACACTATCTAGACCGTTTTCTGTTTTCATCTTTAAAGAGGAAGAAACAAAGAGGCAAAAACTGGAAAACCATGTATCTTATTTGGGCTGGGCAAGGCCGGGCTTTTGCCTATCTACCCGTAAATCCAAGCCCACCCTATATATTAAACGGACCCAAATTTCAAATCCAGACCAGACCGGAGTAATAAAACCGGAGGCCAAGCCCAGCACAAAGCAGCCGTGGCCGGTCCATAAATACCCCCTATTTGTGCCCTGCTGCCCTGTAATTTATTAGTAGTTCTTGTGTTGAGTTTTTCTGTGTGAGTAACTGCCATTAATTGGGCCTATAGAGCAATGCTTTGGGTCGTGGGTTTTTTGTGTTGTGTATATTTGGTTTAATCGTACTCTATCAATTGGTATAATATATCATCCATGAGATTAAATGTGGTTGGTTGGGCCCAGGCACAAGGGCTGGAGTTGAGTGATTATGGTCTACTGGACCTGGTAAATTTCACAATTTAATATCTTCTTTCAGCTTCTTTTCTTTTTTGAGGGATCTAGATGGAGGTTTGACTGCTGAGAACAGAATGGAATGGTCTTCAAGTTGGAAGTCTGGCCATTGAATCTGCACAGACCTGACCCACTTAGTCATTACTAGAAACATGTCCAGTCCCAACCCACAGGTGTACCAATCTCCCAAATCAATCCCAAGACAGCTGGACTTGGGCCTTATTACACCTTCCATCCTTTGTTCAATCCAATGGTTAGGAGTCTATAGCATGGTCAAATTAATTAGTTGTTGGATCTGAATGAAAATCGAACATTGTCATACTAGTTACTACACAATGTTGTGGATGGGTCACACAGCTCAGAAGATCCATCAAAAGTGTTTCCATACACTTACTCTGACATATGGCTCGTTTATCAATTTCTGCCTTGTACTAGAGTTTTCTCAACTCAAACAGAGAGTGATCCCTGGTAAGACAAGAAGCTGAAGATGTAAAATAATGAAACAATCCAACAATAAGCCCTGTAAACTGAAACCCATAAATTTCATTCTTCTTAGTTTTTATTTTTTGGCTGACTATTGAGAGCCAACTTTTCCCTAGGGCACGTAAAGTCCCTGCCTCCTCCACGCACCGGAATAAATCAGGCTTTTCCTGCGAGAGAAGAAATAATCCTACAATATTATTAATGAAGCACATTCCACCAAATAAAATCCATAAAAAGCAAAAAAAAGGCCCGAGTCTCTCATTAAAGAATCGATTTTCACAGAAGATATGCGGAGAACTAGTGTCAAATTCTCACCAATATATCAGATCTAGGGTTACAAATGGATATCCAAGCCATACATATTCTGACCCGAGGACCCGGAACCAGACATGTTTGCAACCCAAATCAGATTGGATCCTCAAGCTAAATGAGCCTACCAGAGTCCAGTACTCTTGAATTGGAATACAGAGTCTAGAGATGAGCCTTTTACTACCTAAATATGAAATTGAAACAATGGTCTTTTTTACATGTGTTTGATGGATCCAAGCGATTGCATATTGTCAGGCGCATTGAGGAATCTGGGCCCTCCTAGTTAAGGATTTGATCGAGCCTATTAGAGCCAAAAAGACAAATGAAAGATTAGATCGAAATATTCAAGACCCTTTTGATAGCGTTTAAATGAGACAAGGTGAACAGAAATGCAACAAAGCCTTTACAAACTACTCGTACCTTTACAGTCTCTACTCTTGTAATACCCTGGCCAGGTTGGGCCCAGTTTATTCTAGCTTTATGCTAATGGGTTGGGTTAGGACTTTTGTGACCTGGTCTCAACCCATTAGGAGATTTGTTTAAACAAAGGATAAGTTGTTTAACCATATCCCCTAAGGAAGGAGGATTTCCTTCGTAGAACTTGGGGGAGGAGATTTCAACGAATGAAATCTGGGGTTATCCCCAGATTTCTCTCCCTCACTCCTTTTCTTATTTATTTTGTTATCTGTTGATATTCTCATTTGGTAAAAAGAGGAGAAGAGAACACAGTGTGGTGAGGAGGATTCCTGAAGATCAACAGAGACTGCCAAGACTTGTGGGAAGGAAGAAAAGGCCAGAAGACTTGGTGAATGCAATATACAAGGCCCCATATTGACCGAGCTACGATTGTCTACACAAGAAGGTGAGTGATCTTCCTAATTAAATGATTGATTGATCAAGAGGATGGATTCAGGAATGTGATTTGAGCATGGATGTATTGTTAGGTTTATAATTATTCTATTTTTGTTCATAGAGTAGTCATGAAAGATCAATCTTGAGTCATGAAATCATGTTTGAATGGTAATTGGAATGATACAGTTGATATGGGGTGGAAATCTTTGAGCACCTGTCAAACAGGCATAAACCAGTAGCAGTATAGGCTCATCGTCAGTGAGTTTTGTGTTGATGGAGGCTGGTGGGACCCATGGCCCACTAGATGGAAAAATCAGGACCATGGATCCAGAGGGGGATACATGGTCGACACTAGTGGAGATGAATCCATGAGAATTGGGCCCCATCTGGGCCCTCATCCAATTGATTGAATGAACCCAGGCGTGAAAATGAAAAGAAAAGGGCTGCTGGTCGTCTGGGATTGTGGGACCCATCAGTGGACCTGATCGGAGATCAGGACCACCCATCATGTAGAAATCACATGGTCGACCCTAGAGATGTGAGACATCTTGGTTTTGGATCAGTGGGACCCACTGTCCAATGAGTTTAAAGAATCCCAGACGTTAGTGAAGTAGGAACACAGCTGATTGATGACATCAGTTGTGGGACCCACCTGTGGACTTGATCCAAGATCAAGACCCCTCATCTTGAAGGGGGCCCAGGGGCGACCAGGTTGATGGTGGTCCCATGTGAAGTGGACCCCATCTGCCCAGTCATCCAGGAATCTCAATTTTAGGTACTGTGAGGCTAAATCCATGGTCATTTACTGTACTGATGATGACTGGGAGGTCTAATAAGGCCACATAATGATAAATCAGAACTATAAAGCTCTTGTGGGGCACTAGGAGACCCTAGGGACCAGATCTGATATGAGATAAGGTCAGTGGGGTCCACTATTTGGTGTACTTCAATTATAGTTATTAATAATCTTCTTTTAGGAAGCTTTTGTATAAGGAATGGACAGAATTCTGAGATGATTTACAATAAGATCTTGCTGGTTTAGGAATCATGTCAGAATTGAGAATATGTATTAGAGTAGTAATTCAGATTGTGAAACCCTTAGCTTACCTGTTGACACTTGAGGAATTAGTACTCTGCAAATACATAAAGAATAATGAGATCAACATAACTTTAGATTATTTTATTTTAGCTAATGTCACGTACACGGAAACTAATTGTTGATTGAAATGGGGCGATGATGTATTTCCGGCTTACGTGAGACTAGCCATACAAGTGTACCTATATTAATTTCCATTAACTATTACCGAACTATTTACTGAATAGGATCTACTTCTTTACCTTCAATTAGATGGTGAATTTTCATTGCTAGTATTGTATGGATTAACGAAGTTCTTTTGATTTTCAATGATGATCAACATTTTGAACAATGACTTGAATATTGAAATTTGAGGAATTGGAGGATAAGGTTGGACAGGGATTGAATATAGGAATGAATATTGAACAAATTTCCTGTGGGAGATTTCATCTGATATTTTTGAAATTGACTTCTTTCTTAGAAGATCTGAACCATTGAACCTCTCTTCGAGAGAGTCTTATTGAACCATTGGAACCATTGATTGGAAATCTTTAACTTAATCATTACTATGGTGCGATCATGAATTTTAATGTTAGAAAAACTTTTTGATTATAATAGACTCCATAAGACACTTTCTCTATTATATGATCTTACCTTCTATAGTGAATTTATTGTTCTACCTTTATATATTTCTAATTGTAAATTAGGAATATTACTCACCAGATTTCTGACAAGTGGTTCGCCCCACTTCAGGTACTAGTCATTTGGGGACGCTTGGCAAAGAAGACGATCAGCTTTTGGATTTCAATTTGCGTGGCTAAAGAGAGAGCGTCATATTGTATTGAAGTTTAGAATTATAAAGTTGGATTAGTCTTCTTAATAATATGGAACTTGGTTTTTTATAAAGTTAGGAATCTTATTGTTTTGGGATTTTGTTATTAACATCCTTGTAGTTAAATTGATCTTTTGAATAAATTAAGAAGCATTGCTCAATTCTTGGTCTTATTTGATTTATGTGGTGATTTAACTTTACTTAAGTAAGGTTCCGAAATCTGATGAGCTCCAGGTTTCGGGGCGTTACATAGTGGTATCAAAGCCAGATTTTGGGCAATATAAAAGACTTAGCAACTCCTAGGATACGCGGTGAGGACGTGTAAGGGAAAGAATAGTACGATAAATATACATTATCTGTGGTTGTGTACTAAGTTGTGAATCTTTTGTAGGAATAGAAATATGAACAACCAGGAGAACGCTCAGAATGTCAACGATAACCAGAATGAGAATGCAAACCCAAATGGCAATCAGGGCATTGACCCTAACCTTATTGGAGGCCAGGCTGAGTTACCAGAATATGCTCGACAGATGTTCACCTCATTTATGATGGCTTACAGTCAGGTACAAGAACAGATCGCAACCTTGGCAGCACGTCAGAGTGGGAACATTGATCAGCACACAGGCCCTAGTGGAGAAGGAAGTGGAAATGCTCCGGGAGGTAGAGATAGAGAAAAAGACACTTTATACAAACGGTTCAATGAATTCCGACCCAGGTACTTTGATGAAACCACCAATCCTTGGGATGCTAACAAGTGGGTGGAACATATGGAAGGAATATTCGAAGTGATGGGATGCTCGGACCGACAGAAAGCAATTCTGGCTGCCTTCAAACTTGAAGGAGATGCGAAAGAATGGTGGAAAGCCGCTAAGAAAACCTTCGAGGGTCCGGAAAATGAAATCACTTAGGCATTCTTTAAGAAGGAATTCATCTTGAAATTTATTCCGGAGCATATCAGAGAACAAAAGAAGAGGGAATTCCAGACTTTGGTGCAAGGGAGTATGACCGTAGCAAAATACTCCAACAGATTTACAGAGTTGTCCCACTTTGCAGAAGAACTGGTGGCCACTGATGCGATGAAGCGGAACAAATTCATCGAGGGATTACGACCAGATATCAAGAAGGATGTGAAACTGGGCGAACCGTCTACCTTTGCAGCTGCTTTAAAAAGAGCATTTGTATCGGAAGAAACGACTGCTGAATTAAACGGTACATTCTCGGCGAGAACGACGGGAATCAAGAGAGACTATCAGAATAAACCGTGAGCCCTCAAAGAAGCAGAGACTGGATAAAAGAATAAAATGCCAGCGATGTGGAAAGAACCATAAGACAGAGGAATGCCATTGGTCTACGGGTGCGTGTTTCCATTGTGGACAGGTTGGACATCTGATCAAAGATTGTCCAAAGAAACAGGATAAGGATAGACGTCAGCCACAAGAACAACCACCCCGGCAGAACCAACAGCAGAGGTACCAAGACAATCCCCGTCAGACGAATCAGCAGAACCAGTCAAGGGGACCGCCTAACCAGCCTCACGGACAGAATTTCAATCGTGGGCGACCCAATCAAGGCGGATATCAGAGAGGACAGCAGTCCAATGCCAGGGTTTTTGCTACGACGCAACAGGAAGCGCAGGCTGCAAATAATTGTATTGAGGGTATGATTTTAATTTCCAATGTTACAGCTTATACTTTATTTGATTCTGGCTCTACACATTCTTTTTGTGTCCCCGTATTTGCTCCCAATATGAACAAATCACCCTCTACACTAGATCAAACTATTATTGTATCAACCCCTTGCTGGAGGACACGTGAACACTTGCACTGCATTTTTCGATTGCCCGATTATCATTGGGGAAAACAATATGCCAGTTGATCTGATATTGTTACCTATGAATGATTTTGACATTATCATTGGGATGGACTGGCTAGCAAAGTATAGAGCAGTGTTGGACTGTTTTAACAAGCTGGTTCATTTTAATCTAGAAGGGTACAATGATGTGTGTGTAATAGGAGAGAGAAGGTCGGTACACACTGCAGTCATCTCAGCCATTAAGGCTTGTAAATTGTTGAAGAGTGGATGTAAAGGATACCTAGCCTTCGTTTCGGAAGAAAAGCCGAAGCCTAAGCTGGAAGATACTCCCATAGTTCGAGAATTTCCTGATGTATTCCAGGATGACCTGCCCGGTCTGCCACCAGTTAGATAAGTGGATTTTGCTATAGAATTGGTACCAGGGACTGCGCCAATATCTAAAGCTCCATACCGTATGGCACCTGCCGAGTTGAAAGAACTCAAAGAACAATTGCAGGAGTTACTAGAAAAAGGATTCATAAGACCCAGTGTATCCCTGTGGGGAGCGCCAGTTCTATTTGTCAAGAAGAAGGATGGGTCATTACGAATGTGTATTGACTATCGTCAGTTAAATCAAGTAACCATCAAGAATAAGTACCCGCTTCCACGCATTGATGAACTGTTTGATCAGCTTCAGGGTGCGAAATATTTCTCCAAGATCGACCTTAGATCGGGATACCATCAGCTAAGGGTAAGAGAAGAAGATATACCTAGAACAGCTTTTCGAACCAGGTATGGACATTATGAGTTCTTGGTAATGCCTTTTGGGCTAACCAATGCGCCGGCGGTGTTTATAGCGCTTATGAATCAGATTTTTAAGCCCTTCCTAGATCAGTTCGTTGTGGTATTCATTGATGATATCCTTATCTATTCCAAGTCATTGGAAGAACATGGAGATCATCTGCGTACTTCTCTTCAATTGCTGAGAGAAAATCAGCTTTATGCTAAGCTGAGTAAGTGTGACTTCTGGCTAGAACAGGTGAGCTTCTTGGGTCACATTATCTCAGGTGAAGGATTGTCTGTTGATTCTAGCAAGATTGAAGCTATTTCAAATTGGAAGAGACCGACGAATGCATCGGAGATCCGTAGTTTTCTGGGGTTAGCTGGCTACTATAGAAGGTTTGTGCAAGGTTTTTCCTCTATAGCAGGCCCGTTGACCAGGCTCACTCGGAAGAATATGCCGTTTATATGGAATGATAAATGCGAAACCAGTTTTCAGATGCTAAAAGATAAACTGACCACAGCTCCAGTTTTAGCCCTTCCTTCTGGCAGCGGAGGTTTTGTGATTTTCTGTGATGCATCACTGCATGGTTTAGGATGCGTGCTTATGCAACACGGTAGAGTGATAGCTTATGCATCCCGATAGTTGAAGCCTCATGAACAGAATTATGCTACTCATGATCTAGAATTGGGTGCAGTTGTCTTTGCACTCAAGATTTGGCGGCATTATTTGTATGGTGAGGAATTTGAAGTATACACCGATCATAAGAGCCTGAAATATGTGTTCTCGCAAAAAGATTTGAATCTACGACAGAGGAGATGGATGGAATTCCTGAAGGATTATGATTTCTCTATATTTTACCATCCGGGTAAAGCTAATGTAGTTGCTGATGCTTTAAGCAGGAAATCTGCTCAGATGGCTTCATTAACAACTGTGAAGAAGTTGAGGGAAGAGATTGAAGAATTAAATGTAAACCTATGGTCGGTCAATGATAAGGTATTGTTAGGGAGTTTCAGTGTCCAGCCAGAGTTGATACAAAGGGTCAAAGACCGCCAGAGAGATGACCCGGCATTGTTGGCGATATTTAACAGAATGGATAACAAGCCAAATTTTTCCATCAGCAATGCTACATTGTATTACAGGAATAGGCTGTGTGTTCCAAACATTCCGGAAATCAAAGATGAAATTTTGAAGGAGGCACATTGTACACGTTACACCATCCATCCGGGGAGCACAAAAATGTACCAAAATTTGAAGATACGTTTTTGGTGGGTCGGTATGAAGAATGATGTTGCTGAATTTGTGGGTAGGTGCTTTACCTGTCAGCAAGTTAAAGCCGATCACAGGAAACCTGGAGGGCTACTTCAGCCATTACCAATACCTGAATGGAAATGGGAACATATCTCAATGGATTTTGTGTCGGGATTCCCAAAGACCTTTAGAAACAATGAAATTATTTGGGTCATTGTGGATCGATTGACGAAATCGGCTCATTTTATTCCCATTAGAAATAGAACATCTATGGAGTACTTGGCACAGAGGTATGTGAAGGAGATTGTGAGATTGCATGGAGTTCCTGCTTCTATTGTATCGGATAGGGATACGAGGTTCGTATCGAATTTCTGGAAGAAGCTGCAAGCTGCGATGGGTACAAGGTTGAGTTTCAGTACCGCATATCATCCACAAACCGATGGGCAAACAGAAAGAACGAATCAGACCCTTGAAGACATGTTGAGAGCATGTGCTTTGGACTTTAACGACAGTTGGGATGAACAGTTGTCACTTGTTGAGTTCGCATATAATAACAGCTACCATTCAAGTATCAAGATGGCTCCGTTCGAAGCACTTTATGGTCGAAATTGCCGATCTCCGATTTGCTGGGAAGAGGTAGGTGATGGGAGAGTGCTTGGCCCCGATTGGGTTCAGACTTCCACAACTAATATCAAGAAGATCAGGGACAGAATGAGAGCAGCTCAGAGTAGACAGAAAAGTTATGCGGACAATCGTCGGAGAGAACTGGAATTTGCTGTGGGTGATTGCGTTTTTCTTAAGGTTTCTCCGACTAAGGGAGTTATGCGTTTTGGCAAGAAGGGAAAATTGAGCCCACGATATGTTGGACCATTTGAAATCATTGGGCGTGTTAGCAATGGTAATGCATATGCCCTTGGCTTACCGCCCCAACTATCTGGAGTGCACAATGTCTTTCATGTGTCCATGCTCAGGAAATATCAGCCCGACCCTTCTCATGTGATCGACTATGCCTCAATTCAGATGCAGCCAGATTTATCTTATGAGGAACGGCCAGTGCGGATTCTAGAAGCGAAAGAAAGAGTTATGCGGAGTCGGACAGTGAAACTGGTCAAAGTTCTGTGGGAGCATCACAAACAACTTGAGTCTACCTGGGAGCCAGAAGATGAAGTCAGGAAGATATATCCCCACCTTTTTCTACTTGGTATGTGTTTAATTTGGCGGACCAAATTCCCTAAGGGTGGGAGTATGTAATACCCCTGGGCCAGGTTGGGCCCAGTTTATTCTAGCTTTATGCTAATGGGTTGGGTTAGGACTTTTGTGACCTGGTCTCAAACCATTAGGAGATTTGTTTAAACAAAGGATAAGTTGTTTAACCATATCCCCTAAGGAAGGAGGATTTCCTTCGTAGAACTTGGGGGAGGAGATTTCAACGAATGAAATCTGGGGTTATCCCCAGATTTCTCTCCCTCACTCCTTTTCTTATTTATTTTGTTATCTGTTGATATTCTCATTTGGTAAAAAGAGGAGAAGAGAACACAGTGTGGTGAGGAGGATTCCTGAAGATCAACAGAGACTGCCAAGACTTGTGGGAAGGAAGAAAAGGCCAGAAGACTTGGTGAATGCAATATACAAGGCCCCATATTGACCGAGCTACGATTGTCTACACAAGAAGGTGAGTGATCTTCCTAATTAAATGATTGATTGATCAAGAGGATGGATACAGGAATGTGATTTGAGCATGGATGTATTGTTAGGTTTATAATTATTCTATTTTTGTTCATAGAGTAGTCATGAAAGATCAATCTTGAGTCATGAAATCATGTTTGAATGGTAATTGGAATGATACAGTTGATATGGGGTGGAAATCTTTGAGCACCTGTCAAACAGGCATAAACCAGTAGCAGTATAGGCTCATCGTCAGTGAGTTTTGTGTTGATGGAGGCTGGTGGGACCCATGGCCCACTAGATGGAAAAATCAGGACCATGGATCCAGAGGGGGATACATGGTCGACACTAGTGGAGATGAATCCATGAGAATTGGGCCCCATCTGGGCCCTCATCCAATTGATTGAATGAACCCAGGCGTGAAAATGAAAAGAAAAGGGCTGCTGGTCGTCTGGGATTGTGGGACCCATCAGTGGACCTGATCGGAGATCAGGACCACCCATCATGTAGAAATCACATGGTCGACCCTAGAGATGTGAGACATCTTGGTTTTGGAACAGTGGGACCCACTGTCCAATGAGTTTAAAGAATCCCAGACGTTAGTGAAGTAGGAACACAGTTGATTGATGACATCAGTTGTGGGACCCACCTGTGGACTTGGTCCAAGATCAAGACCCCTCATCTTGAAGGGGGCCCAGGGGCGACCAGGTTGATGGTGGTCCCATGTGAAGTGGACCCCATCTGCCCAGTCATCCAGGGAATCTCAATTTTAGGTACTGTGAGGCTAAATCCATGGTCATTTACTGTACTGATGATGACTGGGAGGTCTAATAAGGCCACATAATGATAAATCAGAACTATAAAGCTCTTGTGGGGCACTAGGAGACCCTAGGGACCAGATCTGATATGAGATAAGGTCAGTGGGGTCCACTATTTGGTGTACTTCAATTATAGTTATTAATAATCTTCTTTTAGGAAGCTTTGTATAAGGAATGGACTGAATTCTGAGATGATTTACAATAAGATCTTGCTGGTTTAGGAATCATGTCAGAATTGAGAATATGTATTAGAGTAGTAATTCAGATTGTGAAACCCTTAGCTTACCTGTTGACACTTGAGGAATTAGTACTCTGCAAATACATAAAGAATAATGAGATCAACATAACTTTAGATTATTTTATTTTAGCTAATGTCACGTACACGGAAACTAATTGTTGATTGAAATGGGGCGATGATGTATTTCCGGCTTACGTGAGACTAGCCATACAAGTGTACCTATATTAATTTCCATTAACTATTACCGAACTATTTACTGAATAGGATCTACTTCTTTACCTTCAATTAGATGGTGAATTTTCATTGCTAATATTGTATGGATTAACGAAGTTCTTTTGATCTTCAATGATGATCAACATTTTGAACAATGACTTTGAATATTGAAATTTGAGGAATTGGAGGATAAGGTTGGACAGGGATTGAATATAGGAATGAATATTGAACAAATTTCCTGTGGGAGATTTCATCTGATATTTTTGAAATTGACTTCTTTCTTAGAAGATCTGAACCATTGAACCTCTCTTCGAGAGAGTCTTATTGAACCATTGGAACCATTGATTGGAAATCTTTAACTTAATCATTACTATGGTGCGATCATGAATTTTAATGTTAGAAAAACTTTTTGATTATAATAGACTCCATAATACACTTTCTCTATTATATGATCTTACCTTCTATAGTGAATTTATTGTTCTACCTTTATATATTTCTAATTGTAAATTAAGAATATTACTCACCAGATTTCTGACAAGTGGTTCGCCCCACTTCAGGTACTAGTCATTTGGGGACGCTTGGCAAAGAAGACGATCAGCTTTTGGATTTCAATTTGCGTGGCTAAAGAGAGAGCATCATATTGTATTGAAGTTTAGAATTATAAAGTTGGATTAGTCTTCTTAATAATATGGAACTTGGTTTTTTTTATAAAGTTAGGAATCTTATTGTTTTGGGATTTTGTTATTAACATCCTTGTAGTTAAATTGATCTTTTGAATAATTAAGAAGCATTGCTCAATTCTTGGTCTTATTTGATTTATGTGGTGATTTAACTTTACTTAAGTAATGTTCCGAAATCTGATGAGCTCCAGGTTTCGGGGCGTTACAACTCTCTAGTGATGTACTCATCTCTGATATGTATTGAGTGCTCCAAGTGGGCTTTTTTTTTTTGGAAACGGGGAAAGCCAAGTATAATGATAAAAAGCAAAGGAGGAGAAATAGGGGATGATAAAAGAGCATTTGTACAATACACAACCCCAATTACATTACCACATCCATCCAAGGAGACAATCTCATTATCCATTGCTTAGCTAACACATCTGCCATAGAGTTAGTGAATCTAACCTCACGATGAAAGGAAACAATGATGCTAGTCGAAAATTCCCTTATTTCAATAGAAGGAATTGAAATTCTCAAGTTATCTCCTTCTGATTTAATACTCAAATGCATTAAAAGAACCACTTTCAACAAAAAGGGTGCCTTCATATCTATTAGAGAACAATCTAATTCCTTCAAACTCCCACATTCTTGGAGAACATAATTAGCACATCTCCATTCCAATCCCGCAAGTAGTACTCCCCCAATTCTTACCGGCCTCTGCTTGCCCATTGAAGCTCCATTAACATAATTAGCTCCTCTTCATATCTAGTGGGCCTTTTGTTTGTGGATGGTCCAGTTCATGGCATCCCCTCAACTCTAAAATGGAGTTTTAATTAGGGTTGCAAACGGAACGGTTATGGATCAAAACCATACTGTACCTGAATTGGACCCGGGCCCTGACCCATTTCTAAATAACGGTTTTGATTACGGGTCCAATTTTGATTCAAAACCCTTTTTGTTCCAGACTCGATTCCGATAGGAAAACCTAGATCTGATTTCAGAACCGGGTCTACTTAGAGGACTAGAATCTAGTTTCAAAATCGGTTCTAATTTCTCTTCATTTTTTTATAATTTTCTAAACGCTTATCACTCAACTTATACCGGTGCATCAAGTCTACTATCTCTGGTATTATACATAAAAATATCCAAAAAAGTGAATTTTGAAGTATAGTTTGCAATATGAAAGACACATATACTAGGTCCCGGGTCCATGAGTCAGAACCTATATAGACCCAGAACCGGACATGTTTATCAATTGGAACCTAAATTGAGTTCCAGACCTGAACCCGTTTATGAATCGGAATCTAAAATTAGATACAAACCCGATTTTTGTGGGTTGGAGCTTCCGAGTAATTGGAGAATCATATACCCACCTGCAACCCTAAATTTAATATTGATTGATGGACTAGACCCAGATTCATACCAATATCAAGTTGAAAACTCTAGACCCAAACCTAATTTCTCTTAGTGTGGATCCTCTCGGGCTTTGAATAATCCTAATCCTAAGTCCAAGGAGTAGAACTCTACGGTGGAGTTTATTATTGAAAATTTGAGTAGTGAATTTAGGTATCTCCAATTTTTAGCCTAATAAAATTTGATCTCACTCTAAGATTGATCATATAATGAAAGACATGATAATGACTATCTATCCTTAAGATAGGAGGGCAATTATTTTAAAGATTTTGAATTTCATTAGGTGGCCCCAGCCATACAGTTCTCATTCCTTCCATTGGAGCAGCCTAGCAGGTACTCTAAAAACAGAAAGCCCTCTTGTCCAAAACCCTACACTTAACCCTACACTGTTGTGACTTGTGAGTGAATTTTCTCCCTCTCCCCTTAAACCCTACGCACGCATGATGAACACCCTGCTGTTTTGCTGCGTCGTCTTGTAAGAAGAACATCAACTCCCTCTTTCTCTCTTTCTCCTTAAACCCTTTAAACCCTTGTTCCATATTCCACATGTCATCCGCATCCAGAGGCCTCATCTCTCGCCTCCGATCTCTATCCATCACCTCCAAATCGACCTCCATCTCCGCGACCCATTTCAGGAAATTCAGCTCTGAGCCTCTGGGAATCGTCGAATCGGACGACGATGGTGGTCCCTCCATCATCGAAGCGTCCCCCGGAGCGATGGGACCGCAGTCGAAGCGGACGGGGGCGGTCGCAGTCAAATGCGGCATGACCGCCCTCTGGGACAAATGGGGTGCCCGTGTTCCCATCACTGTCCTCTGGTTGGATGATAATATCGTCACCCAGGTGAAGACCATGGATAAGGAAGGACTCACCGCTCTGCAGGTATCTTCAACTCTCTTGTTTTCTGCGTATTCCGTTGTTTTGTTTGATTTTAGTGTACTAGTTTAGGATATGTTTCTGTGGGGCTTTCATTGTTTTTGAAAATAAGAAGTTGTAAGCTAGCTTAGACAATTCATGTAAGTTAAGAGTCATCTGTTTAAGGAAGTAGCTAGCTAAAATCTAATTGTTTACGCGGCTTAAAGCATAAAAATCTGAACAAGCATACATCAGTACGAAGGTTAACAAATCCAGAACAGAGAAAAGGAAATAATTAGAGTGGTAATAATGCTTATGTAGAAATTGAAAATCAAAATTGAGGCACAATATCTCCCATGTGAAGAATGGTTTTCTACTATTTTCATTTTTAAGTGATAGAAGCATTTTCTGCAGTTGTTTCAGATAATGAATTTGGATCCATTGGATGGGAAACCATCTGATCCAGTCTTTGCAAATTGGGGTAAGAACGCGCTTCAACATGGAAAATGTTTTGATGTATCAATAAGTAGAAAGTGAATTTGTAGAAAATGAAGTCTTCAAAGTTTCCATTTTCAGTAGTAAGTGAAATCACTGGAATTAGAATGACATTGAAAATTGCCATACCACACCATTCCCTATGAACGCTTGAATGTAATTATAAGAAGGCTGGCATCATTTTCATTGTAGGGACAATAATCAGTACTATGGCGAATTCATTTAATTTGGGACACACACAAATAGACCCAAAACTAGATTTTCATCATTTGTGTACCCTCAAACCTCATATTGAACTCCTAGGAATTTATATCAGATGAGGTTTCATCAAAGGAGTATTAAAAAGGTGAGGATTAAAAGGTCTAAAGTGGCGGTGTAGGTTGGACCAACACCCAAAATTAAACATCTAACTATTCAATTAAGACAATCAATCTAATATGTTTCTAATTGATTCACTGCTCAAGACAAAATGGATATCTGCAAATTCTGCCAAGATATACAAACCATTTACAATTTGGGTTAAGTTTGTGAACCCGTTGTTCATGCTTAGCTTCAGTACCACAACTGAGGACCTTTTTGCCTACTTTGTATTAAGTTCCTAGGATTCATAGTAGTGGGGGTTTTATTGGAGAAATGTTAATGAACTGAAGGTTTAGGTTGGAGATGTAGATGGGGCCATACTTTTTCTAGAATATAATTTATGAGGGTGATGAGCGAGTAGTAATTAACTATTAAAGAAGAGAGATTTGATGGCCCTTTGACTTTAGCTCCTTTGATATAGAGGCATTGCTTTAAAATCCTAGGAATTGACTACAGATTGAACAAATGGGCCCTAACTCTGGGTTGGGAGATCAATGGATTATGGTATTTGTCACATGCCACTATTCAATTTTTAATTATTTGCACCTTCGTGTGTTATATTTGGTTTGTTTGAGATAGTATGTGGAATCATTGGGTGGTGGTTGTTTTGTTTTGTGATGCGCGCATCTGTAGTTTCAATTGTAAGTCAGTTGTTGACTAACTGTGGTGCTTTTGAAATTGTTCTATCTGGATAGATTTCTGAGATATGTGTTGGTTATGGTGTTAGTTAGATTGGGTGCGGGCAAAAAAAAGGAGAGAAGCATTTGACAAAACCTGAAATGGGTCATTTTAGAGCTCAAGGTGTCCCTTTGAAGAGGAAGTTGAGGGAATTTCCTGTGACAGAGGATGCACTTCTTCCTCTTGGTACTCCAATCACCGTTCGTCATTTTGTTCCAGGCCAGTATGTTGACGTCACAGGAATCACACGGGGGAAAGGTTTTCAGGTATTCAAGTTCCTCATGTATATATCTTTTCTAACTCTTATTAAATGCTCCTGGACTTTTGCACTAGTACATTATTTAGGTAGAACATGGTCTTTCTCTTCGACACTGTGATCATTGTCAGTGGAAATTTGAGTAGTAGTTAAATGTTCTGTAGCAGTAGTGTAGCAAAGATATTTAATTGAAAGGTCACAAAAGTTTTGATTAGCAAAGGAACCACAAGGGCCATTTCCTGAGATGGATATTGGCACAAAGAAACACCAGCATATGCAAAGATAGAATGCACTTTAGAGGTCAGACGAAAAGAACATCATTCCGGATCCTGCCCTTGGCTGGAGTGCCTTTAACAATATTAGCCCCCCTCAGAATATGGGAGAAAAGACCCATTGAGCCTCATGGAGATGTCCTTTCATTTCATCCAGCCAAGGCCCGATTCTTTAAGGGGCCAATGTATGAGTCCTCTGCCCACCTGATGGCATGGGCCAAATTGCCTTCCATTATCAGAGGAAAGAGGCCCATAGTGCTAGTCTCTTGCACATCAACCAACATGGCAAGGAATTCTACTTTGTTGATTCTTCTAAAGTCACTTAGCCCAAAAGAAGTTTCTCCTTACAATTCCCGTGTTCTATAATCAAACCGTCAATGCCGGTAGCTCCTGGATTACAGAAGGTGCTGGCATAAAAGTTGAATTTCCAGTTTCCCAACAATCCAGTAGGAGAGGCCGCTAGGACAGTGAAGATTGATAATTGAATCTGGGCTAATGTTGGCATCTAACTTCTGGCATCAAACATTGTGAATCTCTCTCTCTCTCTCTCTCTCTCTCTCTCTCTACTTTGTTTTTTTTCCTTCCCTTTGAATGGTAATGAAGAGACTTTTCATCTATAATTTACGCCAAAATATCAGTCACAATAGCTTTCCAATAATCCAAAAATTATAGAGGGGTATAGATATGCGCATTTAATCTAAGAGTAGCCCTTATCTCCTCCTCTCTCTCTCTCCCTCTCTCTCTCTTCTCTCTCTCTTCTCCTCTCTCTCTCCTCTCTCTCTCTCTCTCTCTCCTTTGTTTTGTTTTCTTCCCTTTGAATGGTAAGTGAAGAGGCTTTTCATCTATTATTTTACGCCAAAATTTCAGTCACAATAGCTTTCCAATAATCCAAAATTATAGAGGGGTATAGATATGCATTTAATCTAAGAGTAGCCCTTATCTAACTTCCATCCATTAAATTGACTATTATTGTTCCAAGATATTTAATCTTTGCCCTACAATATTAATTATAGTAAAAGAGGATTAAAATGCCCTACAACTAGCTTCAAAATGCAGATGATAGGTCTCCCTTCAAATTGCTGTAATTCTCTTGGAATCGCGTTGAGGTACTAGGGATGGAGTCACACCACTCCTGTAGAAGAGAGAAAACCCTTACCAGTTGCACAAAATAATCCAATATTGTTCCATTAGTTGTTTAAGGCACATGTGAAGAAGACCTTTTGATCTTACAAATTAATATATTTCCTATAATAATTTTTATTCCTTAATATAAAGACTCATAGCTTTGGTATTCTTTACTGTTTTAAGGACTTCTAAGTCATAGTTGGCTCCTAACTGCTAGTGGCAGATTCTACCAGACAGTGGACTATTTGTAAAAAATGAGGAGGTTTGAAATAAATAAATGGCTTGACTGGATCTTGTGCGAGGAAGACAAAATCCTCGTTTATTTGCTTTGAAACATTAAGCGTCTGCCCTTTGATGGCTCAAGGCCTTGATATGATACCCTATGATTGCTCAAAGCCTTCAATATGATAGGTGTCCTCCCCACTTGAAGTAACTTGAACTCGAGTTCTGGTTGTTGTCCACTGGGATCGAGTATCAACTATATACTTACACAGTTACACTTATTGTCTATCAGTAGATTGGATCTCATCTGTTGTTGCTTGGATGTATGCACAGTTAGTTTCTCCATGAGGAAGTGAATGGAAGTGAGGGACTCTTTTCATGGCTTGGGTCTGCTTTCAGTCTCTTTGTCTAAATGATCCGAAAATTGGCCTAGATTGGATGTTCCCAACTGTCCAATCTTGCCCTTGTAAAATCTGCACATTGGCTGCTATTTTCTAAATGAACTTTGAAAGCCACCAATTTTAACTTGTTTCGTGTGATAGAGGATATATTAAGGCGTGAAAGACTTGAGTTACTGAAAGGGTAGGTCCCACATATACAATTGCTCTTAAATGTCATTATTCCTGATAAATTATCATGATGCCTGACGAGCTCATAGCACATTTGGAAGCAGCTCATGTCCACAAGATGGGGTTGCAGTTTAATTTATATTACCTAAAAAAAAGGGAAAAAAATCAAGATGCCTCAAGCAAATAAGAAGCAATTGGCCAATTTTCTGCTTTGTTCCGATTGGATGAGGGTAAGTGATAGTTAATGCAAGTCTTCACTCCTTAGTTTAGCAATGTAGAAAATCATTATGCGTTGAAGCTGTTTGATGGATTCAAAATTTCCCCCTAGTGGTTGATCTCTGCAAGATATGCTTGACAGTCTCTTTCCCTAGTCTTTTATGTGGCGTGCGCAGGTCTGCGTGGGCATGCATAAATGCGTGTCTGTGTTTTGTTTCCCTCTCTAAAAAGATATAACACCAAGATTTGTTGCTTCTGCTGAAACAATTTCTTTGCTTTGTTGATAGGGTGGGATGAAGAGGTGGGGATTTAGTGGAATGCCTGCAAGTCATGGTGCATCACTGTCGCATCGAAGTATTGGTTCCACAGGTCAAAGAGATGATCCTGGGAAGGTATGACAGCTACCCAATGTTGCATAGTTTCTTTATGAGCAATGCACCATTGTCATAAATGACGATGTGCAAATTCTTTATGAATATTTTTATGACTAATTTAAATATTGTTTTCCAAATGATTAAATATTATTATGCCTTTTCTTCTTTCAAAATCTAAATAAATATTGAAATTTTTATTTCTTTATTTTTTGTTTAGAGTAAGATATGTGCATTATTTTTTGTTTTTCTTTTCCTATTAGTTTTTATTTAGAAGTAAAATATTTCTCTCATCACCAAAGGTTAATGTCCTTGAGTTCTACTTTTTCACTCAACCTAAGGGCCTGTTTGGTTGCAAGCATTTGGGTATATCACTATATCTTGTCTGGGGAAATTTGGAATTCTCTACATGCGCCCCCCCCCCCCCCCCCCCCCCCCCCCTCCAAGTTAGAATTATTAGAATTCCAAATGCTCAGGCCGTAGTGAGCCCATGTTCTCTGTAACTCTAGAACTTATCATGTCCATCCAAATTATTTCATTCAAGGTCTTTATTGGTCTTCCAGTTCCTTGAACATGTAATTCTTCGATGCATTATGTAGTGGCTGTTATTGATTTTATGTCAACATGTCTAAACCATCTAAATCTACATTTCTTTTTTTTTTTTTTCTCTTTATTCCATTGGGGCAAGACAAGTTTCCTTTCATGTACTCAATATTAATTTTATCCTTTGTAAATCTGTACATCCATTCTAGCATATGCATTTTAACTTCTCGTCATTTCTGCATTGCCCAACAATCATTACCATTCTACATAGTAGGTCTAGTTGTCTCTTAAAATGCCCTTTAATCAAGTGGCACTGGACTATCACATAACACTCGACTGGCTGGTATTCCCTTTGCTCATGCAATGCTGATATTACTTGCGATATTCAGTTAAAACTCTTACTTTTAAAAAAAAAAGTTGCTCCTAGATACCGTGTTACGATGGTAAGTTATATTTAACTCAAGGAGTTCATTTTCATTACTCTTGGTCACCAGATCCACTAAACTTGTTACAGTACGCATTCTTTCTTTGATCTAATAACTTTCAACCCATCCTTTAAAAATTGAACTTGTCACTTTTTTTTTAATCTCAACAATGAGGATCACAACACAAACAACTACTCCAAATAACTTTATCTTTGATGTATGTCATTTCGTACAACACCAAGGTGAATAAATGGGGCCTTAAGTTAGACCTTTGTTGCAATCCAACTCCAACTGGGAACTTAAATATACACTCACTTTATACATTATCTTGTAATTTTGATTTAGCCATTAGGAATTGCATTTTTCTTATAATGTCTACAAAAGTAATAGTCTCCATACATTATTATAGACCTTTTCTTTATCAATAACAACAATATGTTAATTTTTTGTCTTTGGTCTAGACTTATCTAGTGAGTTGTCTTAAGAGGACAATGACTTGTGAATTAGATTTATCTAGCATAAGTTTGATTGGTTCTCATAAAATTCTATTCTTAAGTGCTGCTTTATTACTCTCTCCTTAAGTTTTACATTATTGGTGATAAGTTTGATAGATCAATAGTTTGTACATTCTAAATTTCTCCTTCTTGTTAGAAGGGACCGCGGTTTGTTTCTCCATTCATCCGGAATTTTTCTTTTACTGAGAACTTTGTTGTACAATTTGGTTAATCATTTAATCCCAATATCGCACATTAGAACCCATATTTTTACAGGCACACCATTTGGATGTAATGCTATACTATTCTTTATATAAAGATATTACGAGTATCATGGCAAATCTATGAATCTATATTCTAGGGTTTGTTGAATCATTCACCTCATACCTGTATTGGATTCCAACACAAAATCCTGTACTCAGTATCCATCAGATACGCAAAGCTTTAAATAGTTTTTCTGTGCATGATTGCCTTTGGCTTATATAGAAGTTTGTAGTTTCTTGGCCGACTTCTTGAGCAGCTATTTAGACACTATAGAAAACAGGTTTTGTCTTGAATGAGAGTGCTGTCTAATTCCATGTAAAGCTATCTACCAACTTCTGGTTGATCAACAAGGGGTGTGGAAGCATTCATTTTGATCCAAGTGCATGTAATTGTATGCAGAGAATGTATATGGTGGAGCTTCCATTCCATGAAAGGCTGCCAGAAGTAGCAGATCCCTTTCAAAATCTGTAAATGTTCTCAGATTTTGGGAAATCTGCAGAAATGTCAGTGCTTCCTGTATCCACACCATGGCATTATTCTTTTATGCGGTGGCCAAATACTACTACTCTCACCTGTGCACTGTTCTGATAACTTGAGAGTATTCTTGCAGAATTTTAGTAAAACTAGGTCTAAGTATATTCACTTCAGAAGCTGCCTTTTTTTATATAATAAACCCCAAAATATTAGTAAGAACTTGTTAATTTGATGTATTTAAACATCAAGAATTGCATGTTTGAGGTTTCACAGTTCGTTATTGTTGTGCATGATGCATTTCACGTATTAAAATATTAGGTTTTGGGGCTCTCATATATTATCCCTTGTTCTTTTGTTTTAATCACATAAATATTGTTTCCTTTCCTGAAGAGAGGGGAAAACATGTTAAATTAAAAGCCTACGTATTATATTGGTTAAACAGGTGTTCAAAGGCAGGAAAATGCCCGGGCGCATGGGTGGGAAGCAATGCACAGTTAAAAATGTTTGGGTCTACAAAATAGATCCAGCAAGGAACTTGATGTGGGTGAAAGGCCAAGTATGTTTCTATCAACACTTCTATCTCTACCATTCTGTTTCTATCCTCTCTTTCATAAACTAAAGTACCATCATCTTGTAACGTGCATCTGAACCACAAAATCCTGTGTTCGCCTCCTCTCACCAACTACTTGTTTTTACAGGTTCCAGGAGCGGAAGGGAACTTTGTCTTCATAAAGGATGCCGTTTACAAGAAACCCGATATTTCGTTGCTTCCTTTTCCAACTCATTTTATCCCATCAGACGAGGATACATCAGAATTAGAACCTCTGGTTGCTGATCTTGGTGAAATAGATCCGTTCATGACAGCAGATTAACCAATAGCAATGTTTTATTTGTGATGCTGGTCCCTTTTGGTTGCAAGATCAGCTAGCTTGTGATCACATAATCTCATAATTACATGGAGAGACAGTGGTACCCGCTCAGGAGGGCCTGCAGTTCAAGAATGCAGATCGGAATGGCTCTTATTCTTCATTTCTCTTGGCTTGTTATCCGAGAACAAGCTCAAATTTTCAGGAAACTTTTTGGAAAATAAATATTGGAATTTTGGACCTTTCATTTTAGTTCTCATGAGGTGTATTTCCTTCTATAGAGTACATTTTCATTGTCATGTTGGAATGTGCTGTTATGCAGAGTTCTGAAAACATAATTTATTTGCAAAGTAGATTTTTGTAACTTTGGAAATATGAATGTAATTTTCTAAACTTAAATACTGTGTATGGGCTTAAGATTACAGTTTATCACTTGTAGTTGGGGAAGTTGGAGATGTTTCCAAGGCAAGCCATCTTGGCTTGGCCATCTCAAGCTCGGCTCGTTGTCTCCTGAGCCAATCTCAAGTAGATCCATCTGAGCTTAAGCTTGGTTAAGTGAATTTTTGGAGAATTTAATAATAATATTTATGAAATCAAATTGAAGTACCACTACTTCAATGGGGTCAGTTTGGCCTTAAAATCTACATGTTTCTTTATCTTGATATTTGGTAACCAAAAGTGGATTGTATTTAGTGTTCTAATGGTTTTTTATATATAATCATTGTATTTATCATAAGTTTAAACTTAGGAGAGCCTTGTTCTATATATAAATGGTATTCAATTCAAAATTCAAAGCTCATTTATGCTACGCATTGTCAAGCCCAGCTCAAGTCTTATTTAGTTGACTTTGATTTCTGACCAAGTCTAGCTTTGAGAGCAAGATCGATTTGTGCTGTAAAGATGAGCTTGACTTGACTCAAGCCAACCCCAAGATGGGTTTTAAGCTTGGGGCAGCTTGAGCTCAAGGTGGCTTGTTTAATCTTCAAGCCATGCTCCTCATATACGTCTAGTTACTCTGCCATGCAAAGTGGCAATTCAATTTTAAATTTTATAGTTGAAATACGACCTTCAAGATTCAAGAATTAAGAATCCAATAGATAGAACATGACCCAGATAACAACCAGAGAGGCTCACTCAAAACACCAAAGACATGAAACACATACCCCACGAAGGCACACAAAAACACAACAAAATCACAAAGGAAACATAAGTTTCTTTAACTCTAGCAACCCAAAATTCTTTTATGGTGCACCAATGGTGCCATGGCTCAAGTAAGCTCCGGTAGCTGGACCCAGATAAGGTGGGGGCGGCGGTGGAGGCAGGAAATCAGATGCATCGCAATATCCTCTAAGTGTGTCCCCTTCCTCAGATGTGAATCCAAGTGTGAAGAGCATGGAGGCCAGCACTGGTGTTCAATGGTCTGGATTGCCCTACAGCAGCTGGGGCCCGGGTAAGTCTCACCATTGAGGAAGAAGAGTATGACTTCGCCGGTGCAAGCTCGAAGTTCAAGCAATGCATCCCAGCACTCCATGCCATCGTCGGCATGAATCCTGGCTGCGAGGCGCCCGTAGGTCGCCGTGGGCTGGGAAATGGCCATGGACCACAAGCAGGCCCATGTCAAGTGCACAAAGAAGACCATCTTTTGAAACTCCATATGAGAGAGAGAGAGAGACTTGGCAGGGTGTGGTTTATAGGGTGATTGAGCCATCCTACGTTATGTGCATGGGAGCTCCTGAGACACATCTTAATTTAATTTGATTTGGAGCTGATACTTAGACTCTTCTCCTTCCTCTAATAACAAAAATTCTATATGGATAAACTTTTGGGCCAGAATTTTGGACTACCCCTATGATATCCCTTGAAAGGGATATCATAGGGGTAGTCCAAAATTCTGGCCCAAAAGTTTGTCCATGTAGCACTACTGCATTAATAATGCTCTTAGGCCCATCCGTATATTTCCATCAATGGGGGCCGCATGAAATCTAAAACTGCTCAAAATCAGTCTCTTTTGGTAATGACATGTCCAAAATTTCACTCTAATAAAAGTAATAAATTTGATAACGTATTAACGTGTAAAGCATATAATTATTTTAACATGTTTCATACATTATCAATTTATGTGAAATTTGGCTGAGGGTCAATACAAAGTCGAATTTTCTTTTTTCAGATTCCAGATGTGGGACCCAACATAGGTTGATTGATTTGCAAAACATATGTGCGAACAATCATATCTCCTGCAGGTATATTATTATAAGATGTGGAGATATCAGGGTCTTAATCAGCTGTATATCTGTATCATTTGCTCTTGAATGCAAAATAAATTTCAAATTGCGGTTTCTCTTTGCACGAAATCTTTGGTAACATCAAATGCACTATCTGATTTTAATGGCACCATCAAGTACAAAAACTGAAAAGAACCCTCTCACAGTTGGGCCTCAAGCCTGTGTCAGGAAAAGGATCATTGTCAATGTCAACAGTTAAAATAATCAAGAGGAGTTCAAGGAGTTACAAGGTCTAATTACTAAAATAATCAAGAGGAATTCAAGGAGTTACAAGGTCAAATTACAATAATCTTGGAAAATATCCTAACATTTTCTTGAGACAATTCCAAAATTACACTTGTGATTGAAGTTCGGACTGGGAGAGGGACAGACCTACATATATACAGTCCAACCTGTGCCCACTTTCAAAAGGCATCAAGACTCTGCATCTCCTTCCAAAACCCACATGAAAATCATGGTCCACTTCTGCCCTCAAAGTCCACATGAGATTCCCAGATTTACGCTCAAAACCCAGCTACCGGTGTGGATCCAACCCCTCCAATGAAAATCCTATATCCACCACCTGTCTAGGAGGATGGGCTGGATTCAAACTCTCACATAACACTCGTGCGGGAGTATCTTTTCATAATAAAAAAAATAAAAATAATAATAATAATAAAAACTCTTCCAATTCCACTGGGTTCATTTGATGACCTAAGAAATAGTATACACATGGAGCTGTTATTCCGAGTACACAGATAAGTAATTCAGTATTTAGGAAACAGATCCTCACAATAGCAACAGTAAAACAGAGTTACAGAAAGTAATCTTTGAATTGAAATTCTCTTACTGTTTGAAGGCAGAATAACAGTACTTCGTTGTTGTCTTTTACGAAACTCAGAAATTCGCAGTAGAAGGCAGATCAAGGCTAGTGTTTAACACTATGTCCTTAAGACAAAATTCGCCCCCGCAACGGTGCTAACGGGCTTTAATGGCGTCTGTCTCTCAGGATACAATGATCAACACACACAGTAGCAGCACTGCAAACTGTGTGACAGGCGAACCAGAAGTGCAACAGGACTCTCTCTTCCTGACTATGCAGACTCGAAATTGTGCAACAGCAGCAGTGATTTTGATGGATGAAAATGGGAAGACAATATGCATATTTATAGGCTGCTTCAGGTCTCTTCAATGGGGCTGCATCTGTTCAGAACAGTGACTGTTCAATGAACAGATACATCTGTTCTTTGGACACACCTCTTGGGCTGGACACACCCTTTCACAATTGAAAGGACACACCACTTTAGACACACCCCATTTTAATTAAAAAAGAAATTATTATTTTAATAAAAATTTCTCCAAAAAATTAATAATGGGTAGTGGGCCGAGCCAGGCCCGACCCGCGCGTGAAGCCCAAGCCCGGTCCGGTCCGGGTCGGGGCGGGGCGGGGCGCGCGTGTGTGGTGGTGACCCAACAAAGATCTACGTCCTCCCTCCTCCACAAAAGTGGGATGCCCCTTGGGGCTCATCTTATACCACTAAGGTAAACATATATATACCAAAGAAATGCTTTGCTCTCAAGCAATGTGGGAAGCAAGTTTTTCACTTCTTTTTCTTTTCATGTTTAACATGTTCAAGTAGTAGTGTTTAGGAGGCAATTTCTCATTCACTCCTTAATGGATTAGAGCAACCCAATACATGTCTTGAATCTACTCATAGAGTAGATTATATTCCCATGTATTCCCACCTAAAACTATAAGTGGGTCCCACTTTTAGTTTGGCACAAAGATGGCCAAAAAATTAGTGGGTCCTCTAGCCATTTTTCCAACAATCCCCCACATGAATGAAATTGACTGAAAATAATGAAATGATATGCAGACACACAGAGAGAGTACAAATGGAAATTTTCTGTATAGAGAAAGGTAGCTTGTGGCCTTGAACCTTCCCTTGTGAAGTACTATCGAATTTACTGGTCGAACAGTGAACATGATGTCTTGAACTGCTCAACCTTTTGCGTAAACCGAGACAATAGAGTTCACACAGAATCTTTCCGGACACAGTTGGTTCTCATGATTGTGTTCATTTTGGCCCTGAACAATGCCTGGTTTTCATGAGTGCTTTAGAGAATTTAGCCTTATTATTCTCATAGAATCGGCCCAGTTCACACTCACATAGGTGATTCTTATTAAGAGTATCCTGCTATACCCCACTTGATTAGTCAAGATATAAGAATCATTAAAAGCTTTGCTTACCCTAATTTCCACTACAGGTATCACTATTATTATTATAGGAATGAGCAGGAGATATTATCTCCATAGTGATATCGTTAAGTCACACACAATTCGGTTGTCCCTTTGAACCTAGATCTTGGGATCTCCAGTCAGCTAGGTTGGGTTGCCATTATGGCGACTTTTCATTCATAGGCTTTAAGCCCATTCCCCTCGATGAACGATTTACTTGCTCTCTCGCTAAACCTTTGGTAAAGGGATCCGCAATGTTATCCATGGACTTTATGTACTCAATAGTCATAATGCCATTAGAGAGCAGTTGTCGCACGATATTATGCCTCCGACGAATATGTCGAGACTTACCGTTATATATGGTACTCTGCGCCCTTCCAATTGCTGATTGACTATCGCAATGAATGCAGATAGGAGCCACAGGTTTTGACCATATTGGAATATCTTCTAGGAATTGACGAAGCCATTCAGCTTCTTCGCCAGCTTTATCCAGTGCAATAAACTCATATTCCATAGTGGATCAAGCAATGCATGTTTGTTTAGAAGATTTCCATGATACCGCTGCACCACCAAGTGTGAATAGATATCCACTTGTGGATTTTGAATCATTGGTATCTGATATCCAGTTGGCATCACAGTAGCCTTCAAGTACTGCTGGATATCTCGAGTAATGCAATCCATAGTTTTGGGTGTATTTTAAATATCTTAGAACCCTGACTATGGCCTTCCAATGGTCTGATCCTGGGTTACTTGTGTATCTACTCAGTTTACTAACAGCATATGCAATGTCAGGACGAGTGCAATTCATGACATACATTAGGCTCCCAATTATTTGCGCATATTCGCATTGTGATATGCCTTTTCCAGTATTTTTGGATAGATAGATACTGATATCTATAGGTGTTCTCGCTAGACTGCTATTATCTTGATTATATTTCTGGAGTATTTTCTCAATATAGTGCGATTGAGATAATATCAGTCCATCCGATGATTTAGAAATTTTTATTCCAAGTATGACATCGGCAACACCCATATCTTTCATATCAAACTTATTGTTTAACATTTGCTTGGTAGCTTGATGATTTCATCATTACTACCCATAATCAGCAAATCATCAACATATAAGCAAATAATGACACAGCCATTGTTAGTGCTCTTGACATATACACACTTGTCACATTCATTGATCTTAAACCCATTTGACATCATCAAACTGTCAAATTTCTCATGCCATTGCTTTGGTGCTTGTTTTAATCCATATAGAGATTTGACAAGTCGACAAACTTTCTTAGTTTGTCCTGGAGCATTAAACCCTTCGGGTTGTTCCATGTATATTTTCTCATCTAATTCACCATTTAAGAAAGCGGTCTTTACATCCATTTGATGTATCTCGAAGTTGTGTATGGCAGCAATTGCAATTAACATTCGAATGGATGTTATCCTCGTAACTGGTGAATAAGTGTCGAAATAATCCAAGCCTTCCTTTTGTCTGTATCCTTTAACAACAAGCCTGGCTTTGTACTTTTCAATTGATCCATCTGCTTTCATTTTCTCTTGAATATCCACTTGCACCCAAGAGTTTTAAAACCTTGTGGAAGATCCACTAGTTCCCACGTATGATTTTGCAAAATGGATTCAATTTCACTTTTTATTGCCTCTTTCCAATATTGTGCCTCGGGACAGGACACC
This sequence comes from Litsea cubeba, assembly GCA_012931725.1. Classification (NCBI taxonomy): domain Eukaryota; kingdom Viridiplantae; phylum Streptophyta; class Magnoliopsida; order Laurales; family Lauraceae; genus Litsea; species Litsea cubeba. The sequence goes on from CM022951.1 coordinate 4,616,511, forward strand.
GCTGCTCTAAAGCTTTGAGGCTCATCTTCTAACAAAAGTGTTAGAAAATTTGGACCAAATGTTTTTGATGTTCTAGCCCTCTTACTCCGTCTAGGTTCATCAATCTCTTGTTGGTTTTGTTCACTGCTATTAGCAGTATCTTGAGTTCGTTTAAGAGAACTTGATTCCTGCGAGGGTTTATTAGGAAATACGTGTTCAAAGAACGATGCATTCCTTGACTCAATAATAGTGTTAGGATGCATATCAGGAATCTCAGATTTGTGAATTAGAAACCGATACGCACTGCTATTATGAGCATACCCAATGAAAACACAGTCAACTGTCTTTGGTCCTATTTTAACCTTTTTAGGTGTAGGAACCGCCACTTTAGCCAAACACCCCCACACTTTCAAGTATTTGTAAGTAGGCATTCTGCCTTTCCATACTTCGTAAGGGGTCTTATTGGTTTTCTTTTGAGGTATTCGGTTGAGAATATAATTTGCGGAGAGTATAGCATCCCCCCACAAATTCTGAGGTAATCCAGAACTTATTAGCATAGCATTCATCATTTCTTTTAAAGTTCTATTTTTCCTTTCAGCAACACCATTTTGCTGAGGTGAATAAGGAGCAGTAGTTTGGTGTATAATACCATGTTGTGAACAAAATTCACCAAAAGGTGATTCGTATTCACCTCCTCTATCGCTTCTTATTACCTTAATTTTCTTCTCAAGTTGATTCTCAACCTCATTCTTGTAATGTTTGAACATTTCCAAGGCCTCATCTTTACTTCTCAGTAAGTAAACATAACAGTATCTTGTGCAATCATCAATAAATGTAAGAAAATATTTCTTACCACCTTTAGTTTGAACAAACTTTAGGTCACAGATATCAGAATGAATTAACTGAAGAGGTTCAGAAGTTCGTTCAATTGAATGAAAAGAAGTTCTAGTTAGTTTAGCTTCTACACATGTTTCACATTTGATATTGGAATCAAAACTGCATTTAGGCAAACATTCCATATTAACTAATCTACGCAAAGCATCATAGTTAACATGACCTAATCTACCATGCCACACATTAGAAGACTCAAGCATATAGGCAGAAGAATTTTTCTTATTAGGTACAATGGTCATTACATTCATTTTAAAGAGCCCATCGCTCATGTACCCTTTGCCCACGTAAATCCCAGACTTAGTGAGTACAAACTTATCCGCCTCAAATACAAGTTTGAAACCCTTCTTACTCAGTAGTGAGCCAGATACCAGATTCTTACGAATATCAGGTACATGCAGCACATTGTTGAGGGTGAGTTCCTTTCCAGAAGTCATTTTCAATATCACCTGTCCTTGGCCTTCAACCTTAGAAGAAACAGAGTTGCCCATGAAGAGTTGTTCTCCGTTTGTAGCATGATAAGTGGAGAACATATCTTTATTGGAGCAGACATGTCGAGTGGCCCCAGTGTCCACCCACCATTCTCTGGTGTTGCCAACAAGATTGACTTCTGAGACCACAGCAGAAAGATTGATGTCTGAAACATCAGTGGAGAGATTGTCCATTTCTGTCATGTTGGCCTGCGCTGGTTTCTTACTTGTATTTCCTTGGTCCTTGCGCTTACGGCAGTCCTTAGCACGGTGGCCTGGTTTGTCGCATACATAACAATTCCCTTTGAACTTCTTGTTGTCTTTGGGACCTTGTTTTGGACCGTTGGAAGGGTTCTTCCTCTTCTTGGGATTCTGCCCATGTTCCACCACATTTGCCTTAACTTCAGTGAAGGTTTTTCCTGCTTTATTTTCAGATGCACGATTGTCTTCCTCTATCCTCAATCTGACAATTAGGTCTTCAAGTCTCATCTACTTTCGCTTATGCTTGAGGTAGTTCTTAAAATCTTTCCAAAGAGGTGGCAATTTTTCAATGATTGCTGCCACTTGAAAAGATTCACTAGGAGACATTCCTTCTACATGAATTTCATGGAGAATTATTTGAAGTTCCTGAACTTGATTGATTACAGCCTTGGAATCGATCATCTTGTAGTCAAGGAATCTGCCAACAACGAATTTCTTCATTCCGGCATCTTCAGTCTTGTATTTTTTATCAAGAGAATCCCACAATTCCTTAGCAGTTTTCAATGAACAATACACATTATATAATGTGTTATCTAGTCCATTGAGAATATAGTTTCGACAGAGGAAGTCGGCATGCTTCCAAGCATCTACAGCAGCAACTACTTGCTTGTCTGTCCCATCTTCTTTTAAAGCAGGAGCTTCTTCATGGAGGAACCTAGCCAAGTTCAAGGTAGTGAGATAGAACAACATTTTCTGTTGCCATCTCTTAAACTCAGTACCATTGAACTTCTCAGGTTTCTCCCCATGGTTCACCAAAACAGGGCCATGGGTACTGACTGGAGTATTCTTCTCAATACCCATAACTGTATCCAACACAAAGAATTTTTGCAGAATTAATATTAATGTAAACAGTAACTCGAAGTGGTTACTTATAGAAAACTGACAGAACAGACTACAGGTCTGCTTACTGTAAACAGTAACTCGAAGTGGTTACTTATAGAAAACTTACAGAACAGACTACAGGTCTGCTTAATGTAAAAGAGAGATACTTAGTTTTACAGTACTAGTTTCAGAAAAGAAGAAGTAGAAACCAGCAGTAAAACTAACATAAACCGAAACCAGAAATACTGAATTAAATCTGATAACAGAGTGTACTCTGTTAGAGAGATAATTTTGTCTTAAGATTGTTAACCCGAGTACACAGATAAGTAATTCAGTATTTAGGAAACAGATCCTCACAATAGCAACAGTAAAACAGAGTTACAGAAAGTAATCTTTGAATTGAAATTCTCTTACTGTTTGAAGGCAGAATAACAGTACTTCGTTGTTGTCTTTTACGAAACTCAGAAATTCGCAGTAGAAGGCAGATCAAGGCTAGTGTTTAACACTATGTCCTTAAGACAAAATTCGCCCCCACAACGGTGCTAACGGGCTTTAATGGCGTCTGTCTCCCAGGTCTCTTCAATGGGGCTGATGCATCTGTTCTTTGGACACACCTATTGGGCTGGACACACCCTTTCACAATTGAAAGGACACACCACTTTAGACACACCCCATTTTAATTAAAAAAAGAAATTATTATTTTAATAAAAATTTCTCCAACAGGCCCGACCCGCGCGTGAAGCCCAAGCCCAAGCACAAGCCCGGTCCGGGGCGCGCGCGTGGTGGTGACCCGGTGGTGACCCAACAAAGATCTACGTCCTCCCTCCTCCATAAAAGTGGGATGCCCCTTGGGGCTCATCTTTATACCACTAAGGTAAACATATTTATACCAATGAAATGCTTTGCTCTCAAGCAATGTGGGAAGCAAGTTTTTCACTTCCTTTTCTTTCCATGTTTAACATGTTCAAATAGTAGTGTTTAGGAGGCAATTTCTCATTCACTCCTTAATGGATTAGAGCAACCCAATACATGTCTTGAATCTACTCATAGAGTAGATTATATTCCCATGTATTCCCACCTAAAACTATAAGTGGGTCCCACTTTTAGTTTGGCACAAAGATGGCCAAAAAATTAGTGGGTCCTCTAGCCATTTTTCCAACAAGAGCTGCCAATGAAACTCGAAGCGACTCAAAAGGTTGCCTGCCTATTCAACTTGGTTGAATCAGTGATTTACTGAGCTGAGTCAATCAGGCAAGAAAGGCAACTCAAAATGAGTTTGTAAACTCTGAAATGTATATTAGACTGATTTTTGTAGATGTGGCATGATGTGGGGCTATGATTTTAATGATCCAAACGGTTCAAATTAATTTGTCCATTACTTGCTTCTTTTATAGACAGATATATTCCTTTTCAATTGTCTGTCTTTCGGCTTCTAACCAGCTGGCTACATTTTCCAATGAGATTGGACCTTTGATTCTCATGGCTACATCCAACAAATTAATTACTGTTGGAGGACCCTACATTCATGAAATTGTGGGAGCATATATTTTGTGGTTGCTAAGGCTCTGGACCATGTAATTCAATGAATAAATTGACATCGGCCATTCTCAAAGAGAGAGACCTTAGAGGTTCCACTCCCGTTTTAAAAGAAACTTCAATGATAGAAACTCTGCATCGTTTGTCCCCAACAACATTATTCGCATGAAATATTGCATATAAAAATAGGCACGTTTGTATTACCGTTTTTTCACAAAAAATAAAAAAAAAAACCATGAAAAGAGTTCTTGAGATAATTTAAAAAAATGAACTAACTTTTTCATCATTCAACAAAAAAATTATTTTTGAGGGGAGGTCGGAAATGGTTTTTCTTCGAAAATGGAAAAAGCTATCCATAGAATTTGTTTTTTGCAGCGCCGCACAAACGTGTCCTAAAATCTGTTTAAATTTTATGGAAAAGATTTATAAACTCTTCAACATCTTAAAAAAGATTTTTTTTTTTTTTAGTTGAAAGGCAGAGGGTTATGTACTTAAATGCTAAAACCTTTAGTTTGATGATTACATCATATGAAAATTATCTCCTACACATGAGTGATACTTGTGGGGGCTTATCATTGTCGTTAGAGTCCTACTATTTTGTATGTCGAATTCATTTGTATAAAACACTAAAAGGAAAGGAAAGATTCATACCCATGAAGCAAGTTTCATTTACAAATGAATCTTAGTATTTGTGTTTACCTTTATGATGCAATACTTATTTCATTGATTGTTATGATTTAAGCAATCCATCTGGAGAAAAAAGCGACAGTTGAGAATAATTATTAGTATTTTTATCTTTTTTCGTTCTTTATCTTCTTTCATATTAAGGATTTTTATTTTTTTTTAAAGAAGTTTATTTAGTGATTAATGAAATCTCTTTAAAACTTTTATGATTTTATGGAGATTTTATTGATAAATAAGAAATAAGAATGTGACAAAAACATTCAACCATATGTAAAGGGCTATGCCTTGTATTCTTTTATATCTATCCCTTGTTTTTCTTCACGAACGCTTTTTTTAACTTCGGAGACAATCTAATAATGTATGATTGTATGAATGATTATTTGGATCTTATTTTTATTTTATGACTTAAGAAGAACAAAGAAAAAAAATTCAACTGACATATTTTCCTAGTGACATGGATATCTCAAATATATTTAACTATCGACAATTGTCATTTATGATATATTAATATATTCTAGTGATTAATATCATGTCTTATTTTGTCATTGCATTTATGCTCTTATGAATGAAAAATGTATGGATTGGAAGTAACTAATTTTTTTTAAAAGTAAAAATCAAAGAATCCTACAATTCACGATACAATTCACAAATATATGATTTGATTCCGAACGATTAATTTATTGTATGACTTTGATATTCAAACACAATGGAGCTTACCTTGAGACATAGTCTCAGAGATGGAAAGGTGTATGAATGGATAGGGAATACACAAAAGAATCGGCCTAATCAGATTCTTTTTTATTTATTTATGTGAATATCTATATAAAAAAAATTAAATGCGAAATCCTCGTAGTGAATATGAATGTGAAAACTTTGGGCGAGTTGTAATCCACAGGAGTACAGAAGAAGAAGAGGGTAGTAATGTGACAGAATTTAATTGGATCGCAGGATACCTTAGTGAGCTCCAACAAGAGTGCAGCTCCTTAAAGTTGCCATGAGCTAAATGTCTGAAGAGATTATTTCGTACGTAATCTAATGTCACAATCAAGATGCACTAAGCAAAAAATAAAAGCCCATGCTAACCACGTACGGGCCATAAGAAAAATATATATATCAAAATCTTTAACTTCAAATATTCTTTTTAGATTGTTAGTTATTTTCATTCATTTTGAGGATATGGACAATGTTAATTAAAAAAGAATTAAGAAAAAAGTTTTTTTTAATTAAATGACATTTCCATTACTATTCATTAAATGACATTGTCATTAAGAAAGAACCTAAAAAAAAAAAAAAGTTAAGAAAGGAAATGATAAAACTAAGCAGAAGATATTATAAATGAATTAAAAGAGGAAAAAGGGAATATGAAGAGGAGATGCATTAAACCGTAAAAGAGAGAGCAGAACCGTTACATATTTGGAAAAATATGGAACAGTAATGGATGAGTTATTATTAAATAGAATAGAAAGAAGTTATGTAAATAAATGGTCAAAATCAATTGATGAAATTGAAATTGGTTTCTCAATTGAAATCCGTCTCTTTCGTATATATGGGGGATTTTTTCCGTTATCTAATGTCACAATCAAGATGCATGGAAATGGATGATTTAGTCAGTTTGGACTGAACTATCCATCAAACCTGTTTCATATCTCTCTCTCTGTGTGCAATTATTGAGTTCGGTAGGCACTTGCTACCCTCAAGTTGTCACTTTGTGTTTTCATTGCTATTCCTGCACATGGGTGTGAAGAGGATTCCAGCCATTCATGAGTTAGTTCCAACAGATGGATGCTCCTTAAACTGCTCATGCATCAGGCCTCCACATGAATGGATTACAGCTTATAAACCTTGTTAATTGGACATTTGTGACCATCTAAAATATATATTCTTTTGGTAACAGGACCATCTAAAATATTTTGATACCATGACATTGTCATGCTAATAAGACAACCGACTAAATAAGAGACAAGCCTTTTGCATTGTTAGGAAAAAGAGTGACAACCCACTTCGATATGTTAATATAAAATCTACCTTGACTCTTCATTCACAGGCCAATTATATCAGTTAGAAGTCAAATTAGGGGCCCGTTTGGCATCATTCTTGTGTTGTTCTTAATTTTATACTCAGATTAGGTTGTGTTGAGATTGGGTTGTGCCGAGTCTATACTTTCCAGAACTTGCTTGACTATATTACATTAAATTATTTTGTTGAGAATATGCTGTACAGAACTTGTTTGATAATATTATAAAATCTTTGCTCCAAATAACGGAAGCAAAAGAATCATAGGATTTGCAATGTGGGATCCACCTTTTATTATTTGTGACACTCTATTATTGTCATATATGGGACCCATCTGTAAAGTTATAATGTGCTGCCAACCTTTAAAAATTAGAACATGGAGCCCATATTCATAGGACTTACAATATGGGCCCACGGTATAGGAATTATAATGCGGGCCATCTTTTTGAGAATTTATATGGGACCCACATTTAGAAATTACAACATCGTACACACCTTTAAAAATTAGAATATGAGCCCACATTCATACGATTTACAATGTGGGTCCATCTTTTGTGATCAAAACTATGTGACCCATATTTAGGAATGACAAAGCAGAGCCACACTTTTTGTGATTGTGGACATATGACCCACCTTTAGAAATTACAATGTGGTGCCCACCTTTAGAAATTAGAATGTGGGGAGGATATACAATGTGGGCCATACTTTATAGAAATTATAATGTGGGGCCATCTTTTGATTAATTGTAAATACATTACCCACCTTTAAAAGTTACAAGTGGTACCCTCATTTAGAAATTAGAACATGGGTTCATATTCATATGATTCACAATGTGGGCGCCCTATATTGATAGGATATAATGTGGTTCCACCTTTTGCAATTGTGACCATATGACCCACCTTTAAGAATTATAAAGTGGGCCACCTCTTTTGCGATGGTAGACACCCACATTTTGAAATTGCAACGTGATGCCCACATTTAGAAATTAGAACATGGGGTCTTATAATGTGGTTCTACCATTATAAGAATTATAATATGGGTTCACCTTTTGTGATTCTGACCATGTGACCCACGATTAGAAATTGCAAAGTGGGGGCACCTTCTTTGGGATTGTGAACATGGGGTCTATCTTCATAAGTACGAACCAAGTGTGGCAGCAAATTGTTTTTAAAGAAAAACTAAAATTTGTTTCCAACTTTCTTATGCTAGCGGGTTAAAGATTTTGAGATTCTTTTATGTGAGAACAAAATTGGAAATAATGATGGTGCTATTGGCACCACACTTTCTTCTCTTCCCACCGCGAAAAAAAAAAATATTTTCCTAAACTACCCCTCCCCCTTTTTTCCCTCCTCCTCCTTCTCCCTCCTCCTCCTCCTCCCTCAACCCACCCTTCCTCTCCCAGCCTCCACCCTTCCTCTCCCAGCCTCACCCCCCCCCCCCAACCAGTCGCCGGCGGGGAGGGAGCCCCGGCCGGCAGCCGGCTGGCCTCTCTCCCTCTTTCTCCCTCTCTCCCTCTTCTTTCCCTCTCTCCCTCTTCTTTCCCTCTTCTCCCTCTCTCCCTCCCTCTCCTTCCCTCCCCTACTCTTCTTCTCCCTCCCCCTCCCCTCCCCCCAGTCGCCGGCGGGGAGGGAGCCCCGGCCGGCTGGCCTCCCTCCCCCTCTCTCCCTCTCCCTCTTTCTTCCTCTCTCCCTCTTCTTTCCCTCTTCTTCCTCTCTCCCTCCCTCTCCTTCCCTCCCCTACTTTCTTCTCCCTCCCCCTCCCCCTCCCCCTCCCAGTCGCCGGCCGGGGGGGGAGATCGGGCTGCAGCAGCAGGCCGCCTGCTGCAGCGCCTGCTGCTGCAGCCCGATCTCCCCCCCCGGCCGGCGACTGGGAGGGGGAGGGGGAGGGGGAGGGGGAGGGAGAAGAAAGTAGGGGAGGGAAGGAGAGGGAGGGAGAGAGGAAGAAGAGGGAAAGAAGAGGGAGAGAGGAAGAAGAGGGAGAGAGGAAGAAAGAGGGAGAGGGAGAGAGGGGGAGGGAGGCCAGCCGGCTGGGGGCTTCCGCCGCCGGCTGCCGGCCGATCTCCCTCCCCGCCGGCGACTGGGAGGGGGAGGGGGATGAGGGTGGAGGCTGGGAGAGGGAGGAAGGAGGGAGGAGGGAGGAGGAGGGAGGAGGAGGAAGGGAAGAGTGGGAGGAGGGAGGAAGGGTAGTTTAGAAAAAAAAAAAAATTTTGTCTTGTAGTGCGGTGCCAATAGCAGAAAGTGTGGTGCCAATAGCCATGCTCTTTACACAAACCAAATATGTTTTTCGCAAACTCATCCCATGGGAACATGGGAACATCCTACTTTATATCAATTGTTTAAAAACCAAAACCTTTCTGTGGATATTTTAAATCATGTTGCTGACTCCATATCGTAAACTATGAAATGTATGCTAGACCGTAATTTGGGTTATGATTTTAATGATATGAACGGTTGAATCTAAATTACTGTTGGAGGACCCTAGCATTCATGAAATTGTGGCAGGGTATATTGCTTGGTTGCATAAGGCTTTGGAACATGTAATTCCATGAATCTAGAGGAGAAAGATGCAGGTTGTTCTCCCATTTTAAAAGAAACTCCAATAGCAATTACTCTGCATCTCGTTTGTCTTCAACATATTTTACACATGAAAGATTCCACGTAAAATTGTTTAAACTATATCCATAAAAGTTTGACTTTCGGTCAATAATATTTTTTAACACTTCAACAACAAAAGAAGAGTTTATTTATTTATTATATCATATGGAAATGAGGTTCCCTACACATGGGTAATAGCTTAGGGACTTACTTTTGTCATCAAAATCCTACGATTCATGTTGTAAATTCTTAAAAAAAGACTAAATCTATTCAACAATCTAATTTACAGGTAAATATTATGATTTAGGTGTGCGATATGACTTGATACTTGTTTCATTAATTCTTACAATTAAGGCAATTTACGAAGTGGAAATAGTGATGTCAAGAGTTGATGTTATAAATCTTTTACTTTTTTTTAAGATTTATATTATTAAAGATTTTATTTAGTAGTTAATGAAAATTGTTAAAAAAATTTTAATTTTGTGAAAGTTTTAGAGATAAATAAGGACCGAGTAATTGAGAATGGTGTTCAACTATTTGTATGGGGCTTGTCTTGTATTCATTGTAAATCTTTTTGGTTTCTCTTTAAAAACTCTTTGTTAACTTTGAAACAGCCTAACATGGAAGGTTGATAATTTGGATTTTATTTCTATTTCACTATTCAAAAAGAACAAAGAAAAAAAAAACTATTTCAACTATTTTTTTATTAGTAACATTGATATCTTAAATATGGGCCCCCTCTGCTTTATGGTGAGCACACTTCCTTGTGGGGCCCACCTAGGGACCCACCCTCCCCACCCATCTATAGCGACAGAGTCTTGAATCATCATCTTTTGATAACCGGGCGACAAGTTTTTAAGGTCCAAAATAAGTGCAACTTGATACTACAATCTAGTCCGTTTTGATATGTGCTAAACTCGGGATTGGTGACTATTGGGGTAAGTGGGCCTATTTTATGGTCCACCTAGATGGATCATAAACTGAGTCCCACTTTTTGGTACACCTTATATCGTGGGCACCGGTGCTTAGCATAATGAATCCTCTTAAATATATTTAATTGTTCAAACACATCATCTATGATCGATTAATATATGACATGATGCTATTTATATGATGGTATAATAGTCTTATTTTTCATTACGTTTACACTGCTATGTATAAAAAGATGTATGAATTGTAAATAACTAATTTTATTATTATTTTTTAAAATTCTTTTTAAGATTTTTTTATAAGAGTAAAAATACTATTTATAGTGTAATCCATGATATGATTTGATTCATCCCATTTAAACAATTTACGATACGATATGAGTTCAATATTTGGAACAATGTAGCTTACCTTGGGTCATAGCAATCAAAGTAAAAAAAAGGTCAATGAACGGATAAGAGATACACAAACCAGCCTAATCTTTTGTTTAGAGACCCAAGCAATCGCATGGTGGATGTGCTAGCCCAATCAAGGGGTTGATAGCTTTGTTTTTTGGATATGAGTGATTATGTAATTGGGTGTTTTATTTTTTAGGTTGGGTGTGTCGCATCTCTCTTGCACCTTTCCCATTCCTCCTTTTATGATCTTTCTGTACTCCTTACTAGATGCTTATTTTTAATAAACTCTTTCCTTACCGTTTGAAAAAAAAATAAACCAGCCTAATCAAATTCCTTTTTTTTAATGTGAAATAATATAATTCATATTCAATGAAAACCTCCCAATGAATGATTGTGAAAACTTTAGATGAGTGCTAATCCATATGACCACAGAAGAACAGAGTAATCGTGTGACAGAGTTCATTTGATCACAACAGGCCTTGGTAGGCCCCACAAGAGTGAAGCTAAATTGAGTTACTATGAGCCTGTTTGAATAGAGAAATATCTGAGAATTCCTGTTTGGCAGATATCTGAGAATTCACTTAGCCATATTCAGATTTTTTAGCCAGACTCACACCACAGGAAAGAAGCCTACAAAAGACAACCAATTGGCTTACTGTGAGAAATCCTCAACAGCAAAAAATCCAATTAGGAATTCTTGCAAACAAACGACCCCTGATGAGTTAAATCTCTCATGTGATCATTCCCTATCACAATCAAGATGTTTGAAAATGGCAGGCACTTGGTACTCACAAGTTGTCTATATATCTTTTGTCCTCCTATTAGTAGAGTCCTCTGCACATGGGTATGAAGAAACTCCACCCATTCATTCATTAATCAGTTCCAACCCATCTACATCCCAATACCTTTCTAGGCCTTTTGGATAAGATCTGTATCCCACTATCAAATCCATATGAAGGCATTTCTACTCCAATAATAATAATAAATAAATAAATAAATAAATCTTAATTTAATGTCCTTAATCTCTCATCCGTATACAATAAGTTTAATAGCATCATATTCAAGACAACAAGGCCCAAGTCTCATCTGGTATTATATTTTAAAATATTATTGAAGTTATATAGTGTATTCATAATATTAATTAAATAAGTATGTAATTCAAGTATGCAAGGGCTGAACCCAAGCCTAGCCAAAATTCCACTTGGACTTAAAAATCAAAGCCCGTCCCTGAACCCCAAAATGGAGCTTGATTTACATTTTTATGCAGGCCGCGCTATGCAGGTTTGTGCTTTGGGCCGCCGAGCCCAAGTTGCAGTGTTGCAACCCTCATCTTGTAAAAAACCTTCTCTCTCTCTCACACACATCTTTAAATGTAAATAAATGTTAAATAAATAATAATTAAAATAGTTAAGGGACCAGCTCTCCTAAGCTGAAACTTAGCTTATCCGATACTGAAATAGTGTGGTCCCACAAATCAAAATCAATTATTGTTATTTTTTGCATGATGATCGTCTCCCAAATCAAAATAAATCCAATCAGAACTGGATTTTTTAATTCCATCATGCAAAAAATAAACATAATCAATTTTGATTTGTAGAACCAGAATTATTCCAGCTTAGAATAAGCTAAGCTTCAGCTTAGGAGAGTCTTGCTCAACCGTTAATGGTCCCATAGTGACAAATATATGTATTTATTTAGCAGGAGTAGAATAGAAGGACAGTAAAAACTTATTGATGCAATATGAGATTTTATTTCATAAAGTTTAGATGGAAGAAATAAGAAGAGAATCAAATTAATGTGACGTAAAACTTTACTTTATAGGTGTTTAAATGGATAAGGGAAAGGGAAGAGTAGGAATTGATGTAACCTAAAGTAGTCGCTTTACCCCACTTTTTCATGCTTTGTGTTTACTCTCCCTTGTGGGATTAATGTTGACAATACTTGCAGGGACAGGCCAGCCCCCCCCCCAATAAAAAAAAAAAAAAAAAAAATTTTAAAGCCCCCTTCTTTCTTAAGTGAATTTAGTGGATTTTTACCTATGGCCCCTCCAAGATTTCTGAGAACCCTTTTATTCTTTACAAAATTTTATGGATTTTTACATATGGTCCTCACAATTTCTGAAAATCCAGTTTTTCTTTAAAAGTTTTTATAATTTTTTACATATGGACCCCTGAAATTTTCAAAAAATCTATTACATATTTTGAAAACCACATAGGCTTTTCATATGTGGGACCCCAAATAATTTTTTATCTTCATAGTGGCCCCCACAAGAAAGAATTTCCGAGTCCGCCCCTGAAGACTTGTGTGGTTGAATCGGGATCCTTTGAGTGGCCATTCGCACGGTGACCGTGACTGGATCACTCAGAATCCATCGCGTCACCGTGGGCAGCCTCTGCACGAATGCATGGCAGGCTGCCCGCGATAACGTGGTGGACCGTGAATAGTCTACTCACAGTCACCGTGGAGTTTTTCCTCATCAGTTCCGGACTCCTTGTTGGTTTCTCTTATGATTTTATGTTTTGTTCTACAAGCATAATTGTGGTGTTTAAGATTTCAAAGTTGATATTTGGTAAAATAAACTACAATTCAACTAAAAGAGTTTTAAGCTAAAAAATATAAATAAAAACACTGCCAAAGAGAGAGAAGGAGAAGTGTAACAATAAGTAATAACTTGGAGAGAAATAGATGCTGCTAGTGCTTTTTAACATTAACCCCTCCCTCTTTTCTTTTTATATAATTTTTATCATTGCTTTCCTTGTACTCTCCCTCTCATGTAAACAAAAACCTAAATATCCAGCGAGAGAAGGAAAGCTTTTCTCCAACCTACTTTTATCTACATTCAAACATCCTCTAAGTAATATAAGATTAGAGGTTTACCAAAAAAATAATATAAGATTAGAGGTTTACCAAAAAAGTAGTATAAGATTAGAGAATATTGGTTACTACTGGTTAGAAAAAATAAAAAATGGTTCCTGTGGGTGACTAATGGATGGAGTTAACCACCTTTCAGGAGGAGGGAAAAAAAAAAGTGGCAGTAAACCACCAATTTTCATGTCCAAGCTACTTAACAGGACCACAGCCCACCTCTCTCTCTGTTGTTTTATTAAAAAACAATGAGAGATGAATGAAAAGGTGCAGCAGTAAAGCTCATTTGCAGAGCTATCATGGGTGCCGTTGTTATTTAATACCCACCCATCTCTTTAAATCTACTTGGATCAAAACAAAAGCTATAAAGTCTTCTGAAGACAGCCTCTGGGTATTAAAAAACTTTGCTTTTGAAATGTGGGTCCTCTGCTCTCCTGCAAATGACAGCCTAATCGATTAGCTGGAAAGAGCTGCTTTTGAGTTGCAGAGAAGAATTCGGCGAATGGTTATGGTTTGTAGATCCGGCATTGGATCTTCTACTTCTTGTGAGCAAATTTTATTCCAATCATTTTTTTTAGAATTTATTTATTTATCTGATGCTCTGTGGGTTGGAAACTGAGCTATAGATCTGGGTCTTCTGGCATTTTAGATTTCGGTCGTAGTTTACGAAAAGATCTGGACTTTGCCTTTTCTTCATCAGTGTTGACGGAACTGAAGTATGTATCTCTGTTAGTTTCTACACTGCAAAAAAATAAATAAATAAATAATTCAGTTATCTATTGTTCTTCCATCTGTAGTTTTGAGGGGTGAAAACTGAAATACAGATTTGGGTTTTGTAGCATTTTAGATTTTGATTACATATTATGTAGAAATGTCTGGGCTTTGTTTTGGCATCTTTTCATCTTTGTTCACTGACATTTTCTCTTGAGGGTCGGATCAATTTGAACTGTAGATCTGGGATTTAAGGATTTGGGTTTTCCTTTTTTTTTTTTTTTTTAAAAAAAAAATTTCTTATAGTAAAAACTGTGTGTTTATGAGGACTTTTGGGGTGTTGAAATGTTAGGTTTTGGAATCTAGGTATTTGAGATTTGGGGTCTTGAGGTTTTTGTTTTTTGGAGGGTTTTGGATGGTGGGCATTCTTAGGATTCAATCAGGATACTTGTAGTTTAAAATCTTGGATTTTGGGTTTGTTCAAGGATTGGAATTGTAGGAGATGGTGAAAATGGAGTTGTTGAGGAGAATGGCCTGGGTGTTCCCCATTATTTTCTGTAGTTTGTTGCTTCATGGCTCTTCTGCTGAATTTATCCCTGTTGACAATTACTTAATTGCATGTGGTTCTTCTCAAAATGTATCTGTTCAAGGTCAGACCTTTGTTCCCGATTCTCATGAGTCTTCTTTTCTATTAGAAAGTGAGGGTGATGTTGCGGTTGCAAGCTCTAGTTCTAGTGTTCCATATCCAATCTATCAGTCCCTCCGGGTTTTCACCCAACCATCTTCTTATGAATTTGATATCCGGCAGAAGGGCCGCCATTGGGTTCGGCTCTATTTCCATCCTCTTCCAAACTCTGGTCATGATCTATTTTCTGCTTCAATAACAGTCCTCACTGAAAAGTTTGTTCTCTTGAATAACTTCACCTTCAAGGACCAGAAGAGTTTGTATTTGTTTAAGGAGTACATGATCAATGTGACATCTGATACATTGACCCTCAATTTTGTCCCGCGTAATGATACGGTTACATTTGTCAATGGGATTGAAGTTGTTTCGGTGCCTGATGATTTGATTCCAGACCAGGCATTGGTCTTATCACCATCTACTCCTTTCAATGGCCTCTCTGAATTTGCTCTCGAAACCGTTTATCGGTTGAACATGGGAGGGCCTTTGCTTACTCCTGAGAATGACACGCTTGGGAGGACATGGGAAAATGATGGTAACTATCTCCATGTCAACAGTTCTGCTGTAAATGTGTCGGTAGATCCTGGGACTGTCAAATATCCAGTTGGGCTAACCACTGAAACAGCTCCCAATTGGGTTTATGCGACAGCTGAGGCAATGGCCAGTGCAAATGTGCCAAATTTGAACTTCAATGTAACATGGGTCTTCTCTGCCGATCCAGACTTCATTTACTTTGTCCGGCTGCATTTCTGTGATATAGTCAGCAAGGCTCTCAATGACCTTGTTTTCAATGTCTATATCAATTCCAATATCGCTATTGCAAGCCTGGATCTCTCTGCAAAAACAGGTGATTTGGCGATACCATATTACAAGGATTTCATTTCCAATTCGACCAATGATTCAAGAAGTATATCTGTAAGCGTTGGGCCGGATGTGATGGCTGACACTACTAATGCAATTTTGAATGGATTAGAGATTATGAAGATCAGCAATGGTGCAGGAAGCTTAGATGGGTCATCTTCTGTGGATGGTCTCCTTCCTCCTAAGCATTCAAAGAAGACCAATATCAGCATCATAATCGGTATTGTTGTGGGAATTTCTGCAGTGGGATTGATTGCTGGCTGCTATTGCTGCTTCGTAGCCCGTAGACAGAAGACTACTCCGCAGGGTCATCATCCTTGGCTGCTGTTGCCTCTATATGGAAATTCCCGAACCATGACAACCACCTCTCAGAAGAGCGGCACAGCAAGCTTTATCTCCATGGCCTCGACGAATCTGGGACGTGTCTTCACATTTCAGGAGATCATGGATTCAACAAACAAGTTTGATGATAGCTTGGTTCTTGGTGTTGGTGGGTTTGGGAAGGTTTACAAGGGAACATTGGAAGATGGTACCAAGGTGGCAGTCAAGAGAGGTAACCCAAGATCAGAGCAAGGCCTTGCCGAATTCCATACCGAGATTGAGATGTTGTCCAAGCTCCGCCATCGCCACCTAGTATCTCTGATTGGGTACTGCGATGAGCGGTCAGAAATGATACTTGTTTATGAGTATATGGCATATGGGCCTCTAAGAAGCCATCTTTATGGAACAGATCTCCCATCGCTCTGTTGGAAACAAAGGCTTGAAATTTGCATTGGAGCTGCAAGGGGCTTGCACTATCTTCACACAGGTGCAGCTCAGAGCATAATCCACCGAGACGTGAAAACCACAAATATTCTCTTGGATGACAGTTTCGTAGCAAAGGTTGCAGACTTTGGCCTCTCAAAGACTGGCCCGGCCTTGGATCAAACTCATGTGAGCACTGCTGTTAAAGGTAGTTTTGGCTACCTTGACCCTGAATACTTTCGAAGACAACAACTGACTGAGAAATCTGATGTCTATTCATTTGGGGTGGTTCTAATGGAAGTTCTCTGTTCAAGACCAGCTCTTAATCCTGTCCTCCCAAGGGAGCAGGTTAATATAGCAGAATGGGCAATGAACTGGCAGAAGAAAGGCATGTTGGACCAGATCATGGATTCTGCTTTGGTGGGTAAGATAAATCCGGCATCTCTCAAAAAGTTTGGTGAAACGGCTGAGAAATGCCTGGCAGAATATGGCGTTGACAGGCCAACTATGGGAGATGTGTTGTGGAATCTTGAGTATGCACTCCAGCTTGAGGAGACTTCCTCACTTACCGAGATAGATGAGAACAGCACAAATCATATTGCCAACATCCCGTTAACACCACTTCAACCTTTGGATAACAGCATGAGTGTGATTGATGGAATAAATTCAGGTACTGATGATGATGCTGAGGATGTGGCTACCAGTGCAGTCTTCTCGCAGCTGGTGAATCCCCGAGGAAGGTGAGGAAGAAAAAAACCATTCTATATTTAAGGTGTTGATGTCACATCTCAACTGGATTGCAGAAGGGAAAAAGTTACCGACCTTCCATTTATCCTGTTTTATGAGCTTTTCAATGATATACGTGGAACCATATGTCTTGGTTTGTAATATAATTTATGGCTTGTAGCAAAGAATCCATTAAACACTGCATCTCAGTTATGCCCAGATGTATTTCTATTCTGCCATGGTTAAAAATAAAAGATGATTTCAATCTCCCACAGGAGGGTCTTTGAGTTAACTAGACTAGACATGGGGTGTATTAAATCTGGAGCTGTATTCATAAGCTGTTAGAAGAGAAAATAATGAACAACATATCATCTCTGTTGCAACTGTTTCTTTCCTGGATTTCAATGAAATTGTTTATTGCTAAATTCTTACATAGTTTTGATGATAATCCATGAGTATCTTATTTCCGAGTTCTATTGATGCTGACATTTTGAAATTATTTATTCCCTGCGCCTGATTGGAATCCCTTCTTGGGTACTGTATTTTGGTTATTATCTCGATAAAACATCGGTGTATTAGGATGTAGGAGCTCCCAAAGTCACTGAGGTTGAGTGAATCCAAGTGCAGAATAGATTGTTATCCATGATATGGAATAATGGAAATTATATTATCTATGATATGTTTGCCCTTTTCCATTATTTTCTGGTATGAGTAATGGAAATTATATTATCTATGTTATGTTTGCCCTTTTCCATCCCAGTTCACTTTAAGTGGCATGGTTCACCTGTATTGATTTGAGGCACCAAGTAAGAAAAACTGTTAATTATAATTACTGTGATTTTTGGTTTCCTGTGAATGCAGTGCAGAACAGGTTTCTGTTCTCCCAAAATATTCAAACCAATCGTCTTGCACCATGAATGAACTCATATCACCTGTTCATATTTCTTATGGTCATACAGGAGATTCTTAAATAATAGTATTTGTATTTATTCATTTTCTTATATACTTAGGTTCTAGTTTAGAAGTATTTTTGTTCTCATCTCAAAATTACTCATTATTTCTTTGAATTCTCAAAGGCCATGATTAATAACTTATGTTGAATGTAGTATATTTCAATGCATGAAATGGAACACCCTTTCCTTCAGCAGTTAGCACACGGGATACAGCTAAGAATATTATTCTTCAATTAACATGTGAGGAATAGAACTGAAATTGTATCAAATAGACCAGAACAATTCAACTCCCTATAGTAGATCTGCACCCTTTTATTGTTCTTCAATTGGCAGCCTTTACAAATGTAAAATTTTGCATCATTCATTTCCTGCAAACTATTCCATACCCACTACCAAGCCTACTCGTGCAATCTAATGTGCCAGAATCTGTCATTGTTGATCTTTCTGTGGTCATGGCCTCTGCGGGAGAGAAGATGCAAGAACTACAGTCTGAAGAGGTGAGTGTCGAAGTCTTGTACTTGTCCTCCCCACCAACCACTGGCATTGCTACCCCTTGTTTTGCCGGGTTCTTAAAATCTGGCCTATAAGTTCTGCCAAGAACACCTTCAACTTTTGGGGAGAGGCCAGAGAATCTGAACTGTACTTCTAAGTGTGCAAAACAGTCATCTAATGGTATTTGGTAGTTGTGGACTCTGTTATCATTCTCTGTTATTGGCACCACATTGATGGAAATCTCTGCAACTTCAGCAAGGATGACGCTGATGCTGTTTTTGCTCGCTGTTCTCTCCGCTGTCAGATTGCGGTCAGGGGAGCTCCATTCAGAGAGATGACTTTCAGGTAAGAGTAATGGCTCTCCATCATAGAATAGTTCAAGATGGTCAGTCTCATCATCCCATTTCACTGCCCGTTTTGCTTCCAGTGTAAATGTGTGGGAATCAAACATTATGCCCAGTGCTTGAATCCATGTGTAGTCTCGGCTTCTGCCAGCAGGTCGGAGGCCAATGAATCGGGCATTTATCTGAAGGTTTTGATCGGAGAATAGGCTAAAATGCTCATTCTTCCTTCCATGGAAGTAGAAGAGAATGCCATCTCCACCGATGAAACGGGGGTCGAAACATGCGGCTCCTGAGCTATTGCAATTTGGTTTGCGGTCTGGAAATAAGAAAAATGAAAAACAAAAGGAAGAAAGTATAAGTTAAACAACCTCATCTGTGCAGTTTGGGTACCATTCACTGAGAGTGAAGTTTTTTCAGTGGATCTGGAGATTCTGGAAAACCGAATGAGATCATTGTAATTTTTTTATTGGTAATGCAAAAATATACTAACGAAAACAAAGGTGCTACAACCAGCCAACGGCCAGCCTCTGGCCAGCCTAAAAGGCAAAATGGTATAAAAACATTATACCAAAACAAAAACAAAACAAACTGCAAAGTAATAGCAGCCAGATCATCGTGATTATTGATGTCAATTTTCTGGAAATCGAAGCATAGTTCAGATCATAACCAAGGTAAATTGAATAGAGTTTTCGGTATAACACCCTACTCTTTAAGCTCTTTATCCTATTGACTTCTGTGAAAATTTTACTTTAATGGTAAGTTTGTGTGCAACAGTTTTCCATGGAATTTTATTTCCACTGTGATTTCATTTTCTGCAGAAAATGAAAACTTGATGACATCATTTTTTATGGTTTCAGTTTGTACTGTTTGTTGCGGTGAAACTCTTCCGTGGTGCATTATGTTTCTAATTGTGTGAGACTTCCAAAAATGATTGTTTGCTTTCTCAGTCTGAATTTGTTTTCCACCAAAACTGAAAAATACTTTTAAGGCATGTTTGTGTGCAACAGTTTCTGCAGCATTTATTTTCAGAGTGATTTCATTTTCTCTTGAAATAAAAACTAAAGAACATTTCCTACAATGAAATGTGTTTTGTGCAATAATTCTGGAAGATGACAACTGCAGAACAATGGAGAATCATTCTCCTTCAGAGATCATTTTCACTTTCATTTTCTGCCTAAAGTCACTCCACAGAAACGTACCTTAGAAAATGAGAACCGCAGAAAATATGAGCATTGAACAACAAAAAACCATTATTCATTGAAAATCGTCTTCATTTTCTGCGAAAAATGCCCCACACTAATGTACTCTCTTCCTTAACAGTATTTTTGTTTAATTGTAAATCAGTTTCTATAAGATGTAACTTGTAAAGTCACATTCTTTTTGCCACTAGAGAATACCAGTACTAGCTTTTGATCACTTACTTCTGCAGACAGCTTCACATTTCGGTGAATTACAGTCAATAAAGCAACCTTTAGCCTTCGGTTCTGAAGGTTTCGCGTTAGGGCACTCCATCGGACATGTGATTCTTTTCAGAAAGCATCTACCCTTGACGATGCAGGTGCGATGCTCAGGTCTTGTGGAAGTTGCTGCTTGGATTTCTACCACTGCTACTGCCAAGAAAATCAGAAATATGGCCACAGATTTTGCACTGGCTCCCATCTTATCTTCTCTTTGATGGAGAAACCCAAGATAAAGAGAAGGCCAAAAATCTCAGGTTTGACTATTGAGACTTGAGAGTCATTTCTCTTGCTATTTGTAGATATAAAAGGATGGGTTAACTAGCATTGGATCTATTAACTTGAAAATTGGCTTGGTGGGTAGTTTGCATTTGAGTGAAGTCAAAGGTTTGGGATTCTGATATCTGAATGGCTTAGAAAAAGTGATGTAGATTACACTATAATGTCAATTTGCAGCAGGGAATTTCTCTTCATTTGCTTAACCCATTATCAAAGGAATGCCAGGAAGTCATTCATGGAATGTGGTTCTCTCTCTCTCTCTCTCTCTCTCTCTCTCTCTCTCTCTCTCTCTCTCTCTCTCTCTCTCTCTCTCTCTCTCTCTCTCTCTCCTATCTTGCTTGTTGGTTTGAAAGTTTTGGTGGAGATATTTGAAGCTTTAGATGTACTGAATTGAGAATAACACGGGGTACTTTGTTTATGAAGTCAATCCATGTTAGTTATTTAATCAGGTCAGAACTCATAGCATTGGGGCATTCAAAGGAAATGAGTTTTAAAAGATGGCTGATGAAGAAAGGATTCCGTAGAATGCGGGGGAAATCAGCAGTGCAGACTTGGAATAAATTTATCACTGTGGAGGAAAAGAAGCGCGATTTATTCCTATGGAGCATCCGGAAACAAGAAGATTCAATCTGAAATATCGAAAAATTATTATGTGGTCAAGTCACCTCATTTTAGTAAGTTAATTGCATTTGAACCATTTGATAGATAAGTCTGATTTTAAATAATTAATGTTTATTTTTAAGAAAAGGGGATGCTCCTGTGAGAGTAATTCTCACACTATTACGAGAGTAGTAGGAACATCTCCCTTTAAACATGACGACTAGTATGTATTTGAAACTTATTTTTGATACTTAGGCTAACAAATTATGTAATATACAATATCTTATTCTTTTATTTTCCTGATTATAGTATTCTTGGCATATTTAAATTTGTAAATTTGAGTTGATTATGATAAATGCATGTACATAAATGTATATTTGTATTTTATAAATATCTGATCCATTTCTAAATATTTTTAAATTTATTAAAGAAAACATAGCTTTCGGGTCACCTTCTTAACTCTATCTAAGTTAATTTTTTTACATTGGATAAGTAAAATCTGAATCATGAGTCTTCCAATCTTGTGCCTGACAAGACAGAGATTCAAATGCGATGGTGTAAAGAGGGATGACTAAGCTAGATGGGGCCCTGCCCCAACTCTCATTGTGGCAGGTTTGGCAGTTATTTTGTTGGATTAGGCGGGTATGAGTTTATGGATTTTGCCCCAAGTCAAATTTGGGTCTCCCCTTCCTATTTATGACCAATTTATATATGTAAAACATAATTTTCTTAACGCCTCACATGGCTGTTATGTGGGATTTTGGATAAGTGCCTTTAATTCAAAGAGTCCCACTTTGTGGACTATCAAGATTAAAAATCCGGCACCATCATGTCGCAATACTCCCAAAGGTGAAGATCCTACTTCTGTTGAGATCAGATTAGTTTGAATTATATGGATGGTGAATTGAAATAAAGTGAAGTGAAGCATAAAATCAAGAGAGAAAATATAAAGAGTTATGATAATTTTTTATTTTTAGTGGCTTTATAGGGAATCTTTTTTATTTTTTGTATAAAAAAATGATACTTTTTTGTCATTTAGTGGATGAAGGAGTTTGCTTTTTGGCTTTATTTTTTTAAAATAGAGATAAAAAAGAATTTGTGTGCATGACCCTTTATTTTTACTTGTCTGGATAATGAAAGCTTTACCTCGTTTCAACTTTACTAATAAAGTACCAAACACACTAGGGAGAATTTGCTGATACAATAAGCCCTTCTGGCATTGTCATGTTCAAGATTCAAAGTACTCTTTGGTGAAACACAAATATAAAAGGTATATATCTTCGTATTTAATATTTCCAAATAAGAAGTTGTAAATTTTTTTTTCTATCAAACCCGATCCATCCCCACTATAGGGTGACTTTGGTATCACATGATATTGCTCTCATTACATCACAAATATTTATTTTCATATTTACTATTTGAAAAATAAAAATTTAAAAGATAAACAATCGGGACGAGTTTGATATCATTTTTTTTTTTTAAAGACTGGTTAGTGGTATAGTACTCATGGGATAACCTATTTGCCTCAGGATGGATTCCTCAGTGTTATGTGGGATGAGATGCCTCGACTAGAATGGCTCAAAATGGAGGCCACTATT
This sequence comes from Litsea cubeba, assembly GCA_012931725.1. Lineage (NCBI taxonomy): Eukaryota > Viridiplantae > Streptophyta > Magnoliopsida > Laurales > Lauraceae > Litsea > Litsea cubeba. The sequence goes on from CM022951.1 coordinate 4,639,398, forward strand.
ATCGGCCGTAGCGGTCGAGGCCGCTACATTATGTTGAATAACGGCGCTGCGGTCTAAAATATAGTAGAGTCAAACAATTTTAATTTTAAATATTATTTTTTTTCTTCAATAGTCTTAACTAAAGTTATCTCTACTCTTATATGGTTAATTCCAAATCACTAAAAAAGATATAAGATTGCCCGTTATACAATATTCATTTTTTTGCCAGTTAAAAAATTCGCACCATTATCCCACTACTTGTCACCACAACCGCTGCGTATAGCCCGCTATGTAACGTTTTGACCACTGACCGCTAAGCCCTCCACAATCGCTATTTTGATTCATGCCGACTCGTATGGTTTGTCGGGCTAGTCATCACATTCTATTGCAGGTGTGAGTCAAAGCGGTTTCCTGTGTGCCCTGTTGCTTATCAACATTTAACTATTTTCATCCTCAGGTGCAAAACTACATGGCTAGGTTGTAGGGTCAGTGCAGGTGGTTCAGATTTACCCATATCTACAGCGATACTTAATTTAGGTTTAAAGGAGCCTCTCCCTAGCATGTAATGGATATCCCAAAAAAAAAAAAAAATTGGCTTGAATTTAATTTCAAATTGAGTTTGGACGAACCAAGCTTGAATTAAGGTCAAAATATGGTTAAGTAAGCTTTAACTCAAGCTTGAGTACTTGAGGCTATGGGATTGAAAGGAGCCATGGCCATTGATTGACCAGGTAAAGGCAATGGGCCGAGTCCGACCCATGGTGCAAAGGATAGATACCCAGCTTTTCTTTTTAACGAAATCTTTAATTACCCTTTTAAAAAAAAAAATGGATAGATACCCACCAGTAGGAATGGAAAATAGGTCCCAAAATTATAAGTGTAGATGGTAAGGTTAAAGTCACATGGTGTATCTAGACCCGATTAAAAGTTTATATGTATATACTTGACACAACTTAATCAGCTCAGCCAGACAGCTGAGACAGGTGCAACTCTGGACGGACCTCTTACTTTTCAAGAGGATCTGGGCTCTGTAATGCTACTTCTTTCTAAACTGTTTATGTGAGAAGATGCATTATACATCACTGGAGATTGGCAAGTTGGTGAAATTTACAGCGTAACCACTTTATGATGAAAAGATATAGGAGAATTGAGGATTGAATTCACGGTGGTTGGTGGAATCCCTCCACAACCACAAGACAATACAATACAGCTCAACAAAGTTTCCTTCCTAGCTAGGAAAAGATGCTTTGGAGTTGTATATGAACTCCTCCAACTGTGAACTGTGAATGCATCTTCGCCAAACCTCGGCACCAAGGTCACCAACACTGCATCATCCTCTTCTGCTCCTATATCTTCTAGCAAATTCGTTATCCCTATCTTCAACAACATGCTTTTAGAGGATGAGTCAGAGTGCGAATGCACCACATTCACCAAGCTGCCTGCAAACTCTCTGTTGCCCGGTCCAGACTTGGTGTAATCGTCCACATTCACAAACACATCCATCTTCGCTGCCACCTCCCTTCTCATCTCGATGAATTCTACCACCAGAACCTCCTCCTCTTCCTCCTTCTCCTTCCTGCTCCTCGCCTTCTTTGGCCTCTTCACCGTTGCTTTCACTGCCTCGTCGAGCTTCCGGGGAAAGACCAACCCCGTGTCATCCTCACTTATCTTGACCCTCTGTAGTTATTGGCGAGCTGTGGCAGTGGGAGTTGGGAGAAAGTTTTAACCATGGAAGTCCCACCTTCACAAACATTAACAGAAATATTAGTATGTCAGGTACATTTTAAATTTAGAAATCAGCATCTTTTAGGACCTGCTTGTTTTATGCAATTGAATTATTAAGCTCATATTTCTAAAAGGGCAATTTCTATCTTCTTCGGGGTAAATTTTTTTTTTCAAGCCCATGTAGGAAAAGCTTTTCTGCGGAAGAACAGAAAATTTGGCTCACTTTGTGCTTTTTCTTGCCAAAAAGAAAATCGGTTGCACTAAAAGATAGACTTTATTATAGGACTACAAAGGGGGAACTGTGAGTGGATCTAACATGGTCCCCCGCGTCACTGCAGCCAGCCTGCCATGCACGTGGAGCTACTATCGGCTGCACACATTAACGTAGCGAACCGTGATAAGTCCACTCATAATCATCACTACTAGAAAACAGACTTTTAGCGGCCGCCATTAGCCGTCGCTAAAAGTCAAATGGCAGTCGCTAATACTCTTGAGCGACCGCCAAATATCGGCTGCGGAAACTTCGTCGCAAAAAGCATTAGCGATCGCGCGACCACTTTTAACGGCCGCTATTAGCCGTCACTAAAGGTATAAATGGCGGTCGCTAATGTTATTTTCTTTATTTTCTAAATGCTGATATATAACAATTGGCAGTCGCAAAAGGTAAAAAAGCGGTCGCTAATACTATTTGTTTAATTTTTAAATAATTTTTTCCCAAATTTTGACTATTTGCGACCGCCAGTACAACCTTTTGTGACCGCCAATGGCGGTCGCTAATGTTTTTTTTTAATTTTTTTTAAATTTAGCTTTTTCTTTTTGAGACCGCCATTTGCGACCGCAATGGCAGTCGCTAATGCCATTTTTTTTTTTAAATCTTTTCAAATTTCTCAATTTTTATCATGCTTTTTTTACCTGTATTTTTACCTGAATATATTATATATCTACAACTATAACATTCAATTAAAAATACTAATAACAAAACAAAGTCTTATATTAAAAATATTTAAAACATTACAAATGTTTGAACAAATTATAATCATTACAAATACACTTTAAAAAAAAATAAAAATAAATATATTTGCTGGGTGGGGTGCCGTGACCAATCCGATGCTCTCAAATTTGAAGACAAAAAAGGAAAACAAATATTAATAGTTAATTATAAAAATTATGAATATATAGTAAATATAAATAAAATTAAGTATTAAGAGCAAAATTTTGAAAGTTAAACCTATGTTTCAACTATATAAGCAATTCGAGAGTCGGAATCTAGAGCCGTCAGTTCTGGCAATTCAGGAATGATTATGGGCTCGTGCCCATCCAGTTTCACGGCCACCGAAGCCCGTTTTCCTCGGTTTGGGCGCTCGGAAGCTAATTTTCTAAGTTTTAAGTTAAACTTACGATTTAACTATACAAGCAATCCGGGAGTCGGAATCTCGAGCCGTCAGTTCCGGCAAGTCAGGAATGACCATGGGCTCGTGCCCGTCCAGTTTCACAGACACCGGAGCCCATTTTCTCGGTTTGGGCATTCGGAATCTGATTTTCTAAGTTTTAAGTTAACGTTTTAAGTTAAACCTACATTTCAACTATACGAGCAATCTGGGAGTCAGAATCTTGAGCCGTCAGTTCCTACAAGTCACTCTACCTTTGACCGAAGTGCTCGTGCCGGTTTCGAATTTTTTCGGGGGCCGTTTCACATTCCGGACCCCCCCGCGGGCGTTTTCGAGCCTAAGTGTTGGAAAATCCGATGTTTTCGCTCGCAATTCTCTAACCGGGAGTCTTATTTGTGAGCCGTCAGTTCCTACAAGTCACTCTACCCTCGAACGAAGTGCTCGTGCCGGTTTCAAATTTTTCCGGGGCCTGTTTCCCCTTCCAGAACCCCGACGGGTATTTTTCGAGCCTAAGTGTTGGAAAATCCGATGTTTTCGCTCGTAATTCTCTAACCGGAAGTCCTATTTGAGAGACGTCAGTTCCTACAAGTCACTTTACCATTGACTGAAGTGCTCGTGCTGGTTTCAAATTTTTTCAGGGGCCGTTTCACGTTCCGGACCCCCCATTTTCTAGCCTAAGTGTTGGAAAATCCAATGTTTTCGCTCGTAATTCTCTAACCGGGAGTCCTATTTGCGAGTCGTCAGTTCCTACGAGTCACTCTATTCTCGAGTGAAGTGCTCGTGTCGGTTTCGGATTTTTTTGGTGGCTGTTTCACATTCCGGACCCCCCGCGGGCCGTTTTCCGAGCCTAATTATTAGAAAATCCGATGTTTTCGCTCGTAATTCTCTAACCGGGAGTACTATTTGCGAGCCGTCAGTTTCTACAAGTCACTCTACACTCGACCGAAGTGCTCGTGCCATTTTTGAATTTTTTCGGGGGCCGTTTCACATTTCGGACCCCCGGCTGCCCGTTTTCGAGTCTAAGTGTTGGAGAATCCGATGTTTTTGCTCGTAATTCTCTAATAGGGAATCTCATTTGCGATCTGTCGGTTCCTACGAGTCACTCTACCCTCGAGCGAAGTACTCATGCCAGTTTCAAATTTTTTCGGGGGCCGTTTCGCGTTCCGGACCCCCGGCGGGCCGTTTTCTAGCCTAAGTGTTGGAAAATCCGATGTTTTCACTCGTAATTATCTAACTGGGAGTCCTATTTGCGAGTCGTCAGTTCCTACAAGTCACTCTACCCTCGAGCGAAGTGCTCGTGCTGATTTTTAATTTTTTCAGGGGCTGTTTCGTGCTCCGGACCCCCCGTGGGCCGTTTTCTAGCCTAAGTGTTGGTAAATCCGATGTTTTCGCTCGTAATTCTCTAACCGGGAGTCCTATTTGTGAGACGTCAATGCCTACAGGTCACTCTACCCTCGAGCGAAGTGCTCGTGCCGGTTTCGAGTTTTTTCCAGGGGCCGTTTCACCTTCCGGACCCCCGGCGGCCCTTTTTCGAGTCTAAGTGTTGGAGAATCCGATGTTTTCGTTCGTAATTCTCTAACAGGGAGTCCCATTTGTGAGCCGTCAGTTCCTATGAGTCACTCTACCCTTGAGCGAAGTGCTCGTGCTGGTTTCAAATTTTTTCGGGGGCCGTTTCGCATTCCAGACCCCCGGCGGGCGGTTTTTTTAGCCTAAGTGTTGGAAAATCCGATGTTTTCACTCGTAATTCTCTAACAGGGAGTCCTACTTGCGAGCCGTCAGTTCCTACAGGTCACTCTACCCTCGAGCGAAATGCTCGTGCTGGTTTGCATTTGATAGATTCTAATTTATGACCTTGAGTTTTTTCTCAAATGTTTTATATTCATGCTGTTGGTTTTACAGGTTCAAGTTCCTGCCTCAGGATCTGAAACGATTGATTTGTTCCCTCTTGGTCTTGTTATTAATAAGCTTTTGGCTTTTGGTTTGTGCATATGATACTGTATTATATTCCATACTAATTTGGCTGTCATTCTTGTACATGAGATTTCCTCGGGAGTCCATGAATATATAATGTGGTGGTTAAATCATTTCTTGTACATAGATGAGTAAGGGACTTAGATTGCCTGGGTTTAATTTTGTCATTTTACAAGGCCACCCATAAAAGAAGCATTAAGGGAAACAAGAGAAAGAAAACATTCCCAGCAGATGCATAAGGATTGTAATATGAAAACACTAGATAGGAGAAAGCCGTTTATTACATGCTTACTCAGTCAGGAACTCAGTGTCTGCTACATGACATGGGCCAAGTACTAGAGCAGCCAGCACTTGTGAGAGACCCCCACTGTAATTTATATTGAGCATTATCAAAGCCTATAAATGATACACCTGAACCAATGATAATTTTGGTTCAAGTAAAAGCATGTACAAATGGATGGAAAGAGGCTCTCTCAGAGAAAGTTAAGATCCGAGCCCACGGTTCCTATATAAAATCTCACATGGCCCCCCAACTCCCCCTCCCCTGGCATCTTATGTGTGTTCTTTCAACCACCTCCATGTGAGGTTAGGCAGAGTGTGTTAAAATTCAACAGAAAGAGAGGAGAACAAAAGGATAGAGCCGACCATACAAGAGAGAACCCATGTGGCCAAAATTAAAAGCTGTAGCCCACAACAAGCATGATAATAGAAACAATAACAAACCACAGAAAAACCTGAACTATATATATAAACCTTAATTATTATGACAAGCTACGGTTACATGCCACAGACATACTCTCAGCATGATTGTCGTTGTTCACATATATTAGGGGTGAGAATAAAGATACGGATCGCTTGAGACCGTTCTGTTCTCTTCCAATTTTCCCTCTCCCCTGCCACTACCTCCCACTTAAACAATGTAGGCTTGCTGGATGGTGTCAATGTCCAGACCCTTCAGTCTAACAACCGACTCCACATGCCCTTTCAGGGTGTCGAGTTCTATGAGCCTGCAACCAAGTGATAGCTAGATAGAAACCACCTCATAGCTACACTTTGGGTTAAGCAAAAAAGAAGAAGAGAAAAATTGCTGGCCGGTAGTTTTTAGCCATCTACCAAATAAAATGCTAATGTCATCTACCAAATGAAATCCAACACAAGCATCAGATCTAAACCTAAACAGACCTTGAAAGAGAATGCAAGGATGAAAATTGAATTACCGAAGCAGAAACCATATCCACTAAAATCAATCAATTAAAATGTAAACAGAAAGCATGGAAAAGAGCAGCAAAAAAAATGAAAAAAAACTTACCTGCAAGTCAAAAAAACGCAGAAGGCGATGGTCAGTTTGGAAAAGGAGGCAGCACAGCGGCGGGAGGGCGAAGTGCAGAGCGAGAGGGAGAGGGAGGGAGGGAGAGAGAGATAGAGAAAGAGAGAGGGAGGGAGGGAGAGAGAAATAGAGAGAGGGAGAGAGGCAGAGTGAGAGGGAGTGAGGGAGAGAGAGAAATAGAGAGAGGGCTAGAAGGAGAGAGAGACTGAGGGGCGGCTCCGGCATAGGGGGCGCGAGAGAGATTTCCGGTGGCGGCTCAGGCGCGCGAGAGGGTAGAGTGCAAAGCGACAGGGAGAGGGAGTGAGGGAGATAGAGAGAGAAATAGAGAGGGAGGGAGGGAGGGAGGAAACCGGTGGCACCTCCGGCGTAGGCAGGCTCCGGTGGAATCGTCCCTGGTGCGGCGGGAGTGCAGATCGCGAGAGCAGGGTATTGCAGAACGCGAGAGGGGAGAAGGGAAAAAAAAAGAGGGAAGAGAAGAGGTTTCGCGCGGGGTTATATGAGACGCCAGCGACTGCCATAAGCGGTCGCAAATGATCCTTCTGGCGGTCGCTAATAGTCCCATTTGCAACCGCCACAAGCGGCCGCCCGCTTTCTCAGCTGCCAATGCTAATATTTCTAGTAGTGACCCCATGAATCAAAATTGTAAGGCCCCTAGCCTTAATTCCCATCTCATCTTACCCCCACCTAATTAAATCCCTCATCCCCACCTTTATTCCCATCTCATTCCCTTGTGTACCCCACCCCCCTTAATCCACGTGCAAAGCCCTTACCCATTACACTTTCCCCTTTTTCCTCATTTGCCCTCCCCTTCATTTAGGTCACATGACCATTCCCCTTCTTCTCATTTCCACAATAGCAGCAGCCTCCGCCCTCTCTTTCTCCCATCTCTCTCGTTCTCCACTCTTCCTCCTAAGCTCCTTGCTGTCGTCGGACTCCGACTTTGCCAGCCATCTCTTTCTCCTTTCTCTTCTCCACTCTCTCATCTCTTCTCCCATCTCATTTCTCTCACTCATCTCTCCCTCACCCAGCCATGCTTCCCACTACCGCCGGACTTCGAACACGGCGCCGTCGCTGTCGGCGATCCACCTGTATCACTGCCGGCCACCATCATCTCCGGTGAAATTCCCCCCAACCCATCTCCTTGTTTTCCCCATTTCCCCATTTCCCCCTTCTCCGTTTCTCTCTTTCTTTCTCTGTTTTCTTCCTTTCTTTTCTCTCTTCCTCACTCATCTCCCAGCCAAGTGACTGAGCACCCACCCCCACCCATTTCTTCCTCTCATTCTATCTCATCTCATCTCTCCCTCACCTCACTCCACTCCACTCCACTCCTCTCACTGTCAACGTGGGTTGACTCCCTCCCCCACCCATCTCACCATTTCATCATCTCTCTCTCTTACTTTCTTTCTCTCTCCCATCTCCTTATTCCATGTGAAAGAGTTCCCCATCACCACTAATTTAGTGGGCCGCCAATCATGTGGGCCCCATAACCTCCCCATCTCAATTTCAGTTCCTTTTCTCTCATTCTCACTCTCTTTCACCCACCTTGCTTGAAATGGATCTTAGAGGCTGCCCATCACCTCCAATCATCACTATAATCTTCGTGTGGACCCCGCGAGCATCTCATCTCCGATTTCAAGCCACCACTCCATTCCCTTCTCTGTTTGGTAAGCTTCCCTTCCCCTAGGTTTGGTTTATGTGCTTTGGGTGTGGAATTGTGTTAAGATAGCTTAGAGCTTCCATTCTTTTAGTTTTATATTTTAATTTAGTTTTATTTTGCTATTATCCCTTAGGTTAGTTTGTTGGGCTATGGAGCTAGGATTTGTGGATTTGGGCAATCAAGCCAAGGCAAGTACATAGACATGAATAATAGTGTGTACATGTTACATTTGTTGGTTTTGATGCTTTAAATATGTTCAATATATCTACTAGATGCTTAAAATGTGTTCAGTATGCTTAAAATGTGTTAAATATCTCTACTAGATACTTTAAATATATTAAAGATCTCTACTACTACTTTAAATATGTTAAATATATCTACTAATGCTATAAATATATTAAATATCTCTAAATGTGTTACATATCTCTAATATGTGCATTTATGATAATTGGATTGGTAGGTATGTATTTAAAATACACTAATGGTGGAGCTATTAATGGGTGTTAAAATGGTGTTAAATTGAATGGATTTGGGGGAATTAAAAATGGTGTTAAATTAAATGGAATATTTGGAACCCATTTACCCTTAAAACTTGGACCTTGGCCCCACTTGACATATGAATATGAATTGGATCTCTAGTAAGGAGGTGTGTAGGCTAACATCTCCTTGTGGGTTGTGAGGTAGTTATGTGGGACCCATATTGGACTAAGTGGGTGCGTAGTGGAACCCCGAAGTGCCAACAACTTCAGAAGCACCAAATGATTATGAGATGGATTTCGGACCCGCGTAACCATCGTGTTAGACTGTATGGACCCTACATGTGATGAATGACCCTAGCCTTAGGTTGGTTAGTGCCCCCTCCCCTTGGCCCTTAACTATAGGATTTGTATAGGGTATGGTTAGCTTATGACATCCCGAATATTACAAGACAGGAGCATATACCCATTCCGTTACTCGGTCTAATACCCTCTATTAATATGCTCGCTAGGTGGGCTCCCTTGTGGCTCTATTGACAATGTGATGGGAGCACCCTATGTAGGATTAACCGGACCTCTTGTTTAGGAGAGTGTGTGTGTGGGTTTGGGGGTGTGTGTGTGTGTACGTTTGGATTTTTGTGTGTGTGGGTTTGTGTGCATGTGAATGTTTGGATTTTGTGTGTGTGTGTGTGTACGTTTGGATTTGTGTGTGCATGTGTATGTTTGGGTTTCCGTGTGTATGTGTACGTTTTGAATTGTGTGTGTGTGGGTTTGTGTGCTTGTGTATGTTTGGGTTTGTGTATGTGTGTACGTTTAGATTTGTGTGTGCATGTGTACGTATGTTTGGGTTTGTGTGTGTATGTGTAGGTTTTGAATTGTGTGTGTGTGGGTTTGTGTGTGTGTGTGTGTGGGTTTGGATCTATGTATGCATGTGTATGTTTGGGTTTGTGTGTGTATGTGTAGGTTCGGATTTATATGTGTATGTGTAGGTTTGGGTTTGTGTAAGTTTGTGTAGGTTTGGGTTTATGTGTGTGTGTGGGTTTGTGTGTATGTGTAGGTCTGGATCTATGTGTGTATGTGTAAGCTTGGGTTTGTGTAAGTATGTGTAGGTTTGGGTTTGTGTGTGTATGGGTCTAAATGTGTGTACAAGTGGGTTCGTGTGTGCGTGTGTGCGCCCTTATATGATTTTGTATTTACCGTATGCAGATCGGGAGGTGGACGTATGCCACCATACCAGCTTGTCTGGGCTTGACCGGGTTTGCCTGGGTTGCATTTGTTTGACCAGCTTGTCTGGGTACTAGGTTCGTCTGGGTTGGATTTGTTTGACCAGCTTGTCTGGGTACCGGGTTCGCCTGGGTTGCCTTTGTTCGACCGGCCTGTCTGGGTACCGAGTTCGCCCGGGTGTTTATTCTGATAGTATATGATGGTTTGATTATTTTGCTGGTTGGTAAAGTTTTGTTTGGGACCCATTGTGTAGGTGGTTGTGCCGGTCTTACGAGATTCACTAGTTGAAGATTTACCCCTAGCGGAGTGTGGCAGCAGTGTGGTACTGTTGCTGGATTGGTACATGAGAGCCTCACTTTACATTCCAGCTACGAGCATAGATACCTCTTGCATAGGTCATTATCGTATTTTAAAACATTCGTTAAAACTCCAATGCATTTTATAATTGAAATATAAGTAAATGTCTTTCTGTTACTTGTATCGGCTCTGATGTTATTTTATGTTATATTGATGACCATCTGCATAGATTGTATGAATCGTTGCTTCCGTGTTTATTTATGGTGACTGATCATCACTTATAACCTCACTATAGACTTCGATCCACCCGGAATTGGGGCCGCAAATGTATTTAAGAAAAAAAATTCTCATGCCCCAATGATGCGGTTAGGATCAAATCAAATTATTGGGGCGTGACAAAAACCCTCACAGGATCCACATTCTTAAATAACCTCCACACCCATCTCTCTTGTAACTCAAATTAATCCTGCCGGAAAGTCAGCTTCCAACCAACATCACTTCCATATATTTTATTTATCATCTTTTACTTTCTACCTTGATCTCACTTCACATCCTTGACAAGTACCACTGAATTGACCATGAATTCAATTCTTAATCATATGTACCCTGTGCAAATAACATACACAGCCTCTTTAATTTATAACTAACCTGTTGGTAAGCGTATCCAAGCTTAGCAGTGTCGAGGCAGTCTTGAATCTTGACCCTCACCATCTGGGCATTCTCGTCGCAGAAGAGGAATCCAGAGTCCAACCAGTCCGGATCAGTGAAGTCCTTGTGTGAGGGATCCAACTCTTTCCACACATTCCACAGCCTATCCACGTTCGAGTGGTGCGCGTAGAAAACCGTGTCACGAGCTGTCGAGTGAAAGCTGCCCATGTCCTCTCCGAACCGCTGCCTCGGGTCGCCGGCCCATACATGTATCGCCCCATGTGGTGTACGCTCCACGGAGCCGGATGCGCCTTTCGCATCTCCAGCCCTGCATGGGGAGCCCAGGAACAGCTCAGCGCTAGAGGGCTCCATAGCTCGATACATGATGCTGAGATTGTTGCAAATCATCTCCCCATCACTGATGGGTTGTCCTGAAGGGTTTGTCTGGCTCTTCACGTCCAGATTAACGACGTGGGGAGGCTGGTGATCCGGGTTGCGGCACGGGTCGGCGTATGTGGCCGGAAGTTCCATGCCTCCGGGAGAGTCCCAATTCCAAAAAGGAACTGCAAAGGAGTCCTCCCCAATGAGATTGCCAAGGATCCTTTCAAAGAAGTAGAGGTAGTAGCGGTGGAAAGGGAAGAAGAGCCATGACTCATGCACCTGCAACCTTAGTTTAGGGAAGCCCACCTACTCGTATGCGCCATTACAGTAGGCGCAGTGGATATTGGCCTGTTGAGAGAAGCTCCTTGGGTCTTCAGGATCCAGATTCTTCATCAGATGAATGGCTTTTTTGAACTTGGCCATGTACTCTTCATCTCTCACCACGTCTTGAGCTGCTCGCCTCACACGCATACGGGTGGAAGACGGTGGCGGGGTTTTGAACTCCACAATCTTGTCATGCGCATTAAGTCATCATTCGTCGGATCAAAGCTGGTCACAGCGGACGGCCCACACTTGGATATGTCGATCTACTTGGGCAATGGGAGATGCGATGGCGGCTTTCTCGTCCAAACCAGTACCAAAGGCACCGCTTAGTGCACAATACATCCCACCTCCCAATCCGACGAGGACATTACGGCGGTCGATGGTGAATGCCCCGGCATTGTTATCATCAGCATCACCACCTTTGCAGGGCAAGTGCATCAGAGAGCAACGACGAACGCTGTGCTGTCTGTGGACTGAAGATGAGAATTGAGTCCTCAGCTGGTAGAAAGGCCGTGCAGCAAAAGGGGAGTAGGTGATGGTGGTTATTGCACTACCAGTTAGAGTGGCTAAAGTAGCCATGTAAGTATGTAACTGGGAGATGTTAGTTTAATTAAACAAGGAGATGGATCAGATAATTTCTTCAGTGTTATTGTTAATGGTGGCCCAGATTTATAGATTTGCTAGGGAGAGGATTCTGAATAGAAGGAAAACAGTTGGTGAAAGTGAAACGGCTCTATGCAGAGTAGGTGATTTTTGCGATGTTTTCTGTGACGTGGAGAGGTTCACGAGAAAAACTCATTCGACTTATTCTTGCATTGGAGACCCAACAGATGCCTGGTGCTGTGTTTTTTACTTCTGCACCTCAATCCCATTCCATTCCAACCAGATTTACAAGAGATGTAAAAGTTCACTATGCCTATCCGAGCTAAGTAATTGATGATCTGAATAGAGGAACTAGTCTTTTTAATTAGGATAAATTAGCGAAAGGTCCCTATAAGTCCATGTTTCCAGCCTACAGTCCAAGGAAAAACTTTTTAAAGTCTTTGGTCCATTCAGCTAGACTTGTTCCAGCCTTAGGTCCATGTGCACACATGTTTTCTTTTTTCAGGACCAAAATACCCTTGTAACTGACGCAGCATGGAATGAAATGGTCCCCAACTTGTAACGTCTGTCACGATAATGTAGCCTCAGATTTAGGTTATAACTCATCGACTGTTACTGATATGCCCTTGTAATTTACTGCAAATCTCTTATTTTGAAATTCAAATGGCAGTCACGCACGAAAACTTCTCATGGAGATTGCAGACGAGTCGGCTGTGTTGCAGATTATAGATCTAGCGTTGTGGAAACATGTTGCCGTTCTGAATCGAATCAGATTGTAATTCACATACAACGATTATTTCAAACCAGATTGTAATTCATGTGGGAAGATTGCGAGCATATTTCAGAGATTACAAGGGCGAAGCAGTTCGTAGATTCACTGTGAATCAGATCTGAGTTTCTGTGCGTAAGAGATTGCAGATTCAACTTTGGACGGAGGTAGATCTGAGTTTCTTTGCCTAACAGATTGCATATTCAACTTTGGTCGGAGGTAAGGAAGGTTTTATATTCATAGCAGAGTGTATGCAAGGTTTCTTGTTTAAATTGTAGATTTATATTTCTGATACTCATTTTCATTTTTATTTGAGAAGTTATTTATTTTGTATAGAATTCTGATCTGTTGTTCAGATTTGTTATTTGATTTTGTTATTTGTTTTTGTTTTTTATTATAGTTATAATTTTTTATTTGATTTTGATTCATATAGATAAAGCCTGATGTATCTAGATGTCAAATAAGTTACTTTGTTTCTCATTAAATTATTTAATAGTTTGAAATTCTGTTCAAAGCTGCAATGTTGATGGAATCATATAATCGAATATATGTCACTGTTTGAATCAAATGTATTCGTGTTTCTAATATACATATGCGATTTATAAAGTTAGTTCAGTTTATTTATAAAATTATCTGAATTCTATATCGAATTTATCTGAGTTATTAAGATTTTATCTGATTTCTGTATCAAAATTATCTGAATTAGAATGAATAAATATAGATAACTTTTATATAAATTCATATAAATTTGTTCAGAAATAAGATAATTTTGTTCAGAAATCAGATAAATGTATACAGAATTCAGATAAATTTAGATAAATGTTTGTTTTTTGTTGTTTTTTTTTAATATTCTGCATAATTTCAAAGATTCTGATGACTTTTGTACTTCGTTGATTTTAGTAAATTCAAAGATGGCGCAACCGGTAATGCTTCTTTGTAAGTATGGCATGTTTACTGCCGTCATTCATTTTAGTCTGGGCATGAGATTTGATGATTTAATTCGTCAAGTTTGCAACAAATGGAAGATGTTGGCAGTAAACATGGTATGTCTGACTTACACATTGCCTGGCCATCCAAAGTGCTTGCTGGACAGCGACTCAGATTTGTTGAGCTTATCAATGTTGGCGTCTTCAATGGGATTGGGAACAGTGGATGTTTTCGTATCAGAAATGCAGGTTTCAGATGATGATGATCAAGAGGAAAATGTTGATGATTTTGTTGAAGATGCCATTCAATTAGTGGGTTATGAGGGTACAGATATTGAGACAGATCTACTTCCGCAGTTCTACACACACAAGGAGAAGATTTTGCTGTCTTCAGGCTGGTCAAGTGGTATTAGAGAAGTGGGACAGAGGTTTGAGGGCGGTGTTGCAGAGTTTAGAAGTGTTCTTTGTAGATATTCAATGGAAGTTGGGTTTGAGTTTGTATATGTGAAAAATGATAAAGTTAGGGTTACAGCTGAATGTTCTCGCAGTCGTTCGATGGGTTGTAAATGGCGTGTTCATGCATCGATTGAGAAGTCATCTGGACATTTTTATATCAGGACATTAGATAATGAGCATACGTGTGGTGCAGCAGTCCGAACTTCGAAGAACAGCCGTATGAGATCTGAGACGGTTGTTGATTTAATGATTGATCATATTCGTGAGAGGCCACTCACTAGACCAATTGATGTTGTGCACCACTTTAAGGCGAATTATGGACTTACAATTACATACCATCATGCATGGTGGGGCGTGGAAAGGGCTAGAAATAAGTTGTTTGGTGATTCGTCGCTATCTTTTGACCATCTTCGTTGGTACATTAAGGTGGCGGAGGATGTGAATCCAGGAAGCCTTTTTGTGCTAGATTATGACCAATCAACTATGTCCTTTAAGCGGCTGTTTGTTTCATTCTATGCTTCAACTTCTGGTTTTAATCATGTCCGTCCTTTGTTATTTTTGGATGGTACTTTTTTGAAAGGGAGATATAAGGGAAACTTGTTGGCAGCAACATGGAAGAATGGAAATCAAGGTATGGCAGTTGCTTTCGATTCTTTTATTTCTGAGATTATTTTTATTAATGATTACCATTTATTATTTTATATTTATTTATTGGAGTATAAAACTTTATGTTTTGTATGACACAGGTTTATTTCCCCTTGCTTTCGCTGTGGTGGACTCAGAGACGGAGGACAATTGGAAGTGGTTTTTGCAGAATTTAAAGAAAGTTCTGGTTTCGGATCGCACTATTACTTTTGTTTCCGATAGAAATACAGGTCTGATAGAGGGTGTTTCAAGTGTTTTTCACTATGCTCATCATGCTTTTTGCCTACAACACTTGAAGGCAAATTTGAGAGACAAACTGTCAGGTGGATACACTAACGAATTTAGAGAGAGAATGGTTATGATGCTTCGGGAATGTGCATATGTCCCGACCATAGCTGCATTCTATGCCAAGTTGCAGGCGTTGAGGCATCAAGGTGGTAGCAACATAGACAGATTTCTTTCTAGATTGCCTCATGAAAGATGGAGCAATGCCTACTTTAAGGGTCAACGGTATGGTGAGATATGTTCAAATGCAGCTGAGTCTTTCAACTCCTGGATTAGAGAAGCTCGCCATCTTCCAATTACAAAGATGGTGGACACAATAAGGGTTCAAATAATGGAGCAGATGGCTACTAGGAAGGAAGTTTCCAGCAGATGGAAGTCAGTCATTTGCCCGGATATGGATAAGAGGTTGGATGCTTTGATCCAGCTAGGACGGACGTGGACTGTCAGGCGTTCCAGTGAAACTGTTTACGATGTTCACTCTTACCCGTCAGTGACTGTCGACATTTTTAATCATATATGTTCCTGTTATCAGTGGCAGATTAATGGCTTTCCTTGTGCCCATGCTTGTGCTGCGATTCAAAAGAGTGGAAAGGACCTGAATTTTTATGTGGATCATTATTTTCACACTGATTCATATAGGGCTTCATATGATGAGCAGATATTTCCAATTCCAACTATCGGAATGCCGGAGGCAACAGTTGCTGGTGCTGTTATTCTCCCACCTCTGGTAAAACGCCCAGCCGGCAGGCCAAAAAAAAAGAGGATATTGTCAAGAGGGGAGATGACACGGCAGATAAAATGTGGGCGCTGTGGTCAGTTTGGCAGTCACAATAAGAAGTCTTGCAAGGAGCCTATTATTTGACAAATCTTTGAAATATACTTTGACTTTAGTTTCTGTATAATATTGGTCAATTCTTTAGCATGTATATAAGATACGATATGAATTCTGATTAGTGAATAAATAGTCAAAATGACAGACATTTTACTACTGTTTATTGTGTTGTTTATCGTGTAAGTAATCACTTATATAATTCTTTATCTCATTTAAAATGTGTTTTCAAAAATTGATAATAAAAATGTATTATAAGTGAGATTAAATATGTATCAGAAGTCATATAAATTGCTTTATATCTCATATAAATTGATTATGAAGTTGTAGAATTTATTTTAGAATTCAGATAATGTCTTGTCAACTCAGATAATTACTGTCAGAAGTCACCCAATATGTTTCAGAACTCAAATAAATTTATCTAAAAAACAGATAAATTGCATATGGACTCAGATAATGTGTTTCAGAACTCAGATAAATTTATCTAAAAAACAGATAAATTGCATCTGGACTCAGATAATGTGTTTCAGAACTCAGATAAATTTATCTAAAAAACAGATAAATTGCATCTGAACTCAGATAATGTGTTTCAGAACTCAGATAAATTTATCTAAAAAACAGATAAATTACATCTGGACTCAGATAATGTGTTTCAGAACTCAGATAAATTTATTAGAAACTAAGATAAATTTGTGAAAAAACAGATAATAATCTGTAAAAATCATATAAATATGTCAAGAGAATCAACGAAAACTATATCAGGACACATATTTTACAATTCATTCACATTCACAATTTAATTCATTCATTGATTCAGAAATTTTGACAATTAAATTGCCAAAGTTGCTTCCCTTACATTCATTGTGCAAAAGTATACATTCACAAGTATGTTGCAGTGGTTCTTTTCATATTACAGAGAAATACATGAATTTGGCTTTTGTTTACTGTGACATAACCCTGTTTCGAACCCTATGTCACTGTTCGAAATCATCATCAGCACATTCTCTCCTTGCATGGAAGTTTTGAATTGACCAGCAGTGATGCATGTCATTGAGGAATTTGGTAACTATCTCTCTTCTCAAATCATCAATGATGTTCTGTTGCAGCTTCGAAGCAATTGGTTGTTTGTGAGTAATTTGCCTCATGATGTAGCAAACAATGACGCCGCAATCGACACTGCAAAAGAAGATGATGTTGGTAATTTCAAATGAGTTGAATCAGTGTTTATGCAAAATGATACTTACGATCTCATTTTCTGTTGTGGGGCGTCTTCCACGCTTATCAACGGAGATCCATATGGTTGAGTTTCTTCAATATTTACATAATTGTAGTTCTCGACATATTGTTTCTGCAGAAATAAAAGAAATTGATACAGTTAATGGGTTGGTGTTTATTGTTATGGGCAGTAGTCTGTATTTAATGATTATGTGAATGAGACATACCAGAATTTGTGCATCTTCAAAGTAATGATCGACTGTTTTAGCTAATCTCGGTCTTAAGGAATTGTAATGTAGCCAATCCCCCTCTTTCTGATCCAGCACCAACAGTGTCCAATGAAATGGTTCAGCATTTTTCCTTTTTCCATTTGAATTCATTGGAAAGTGCACGAATCTGTGCTTTGCAGTTCTGCTTGGGGAGATTTGTTTGTGTAAAATCTTTTCTCTCATTTCTGATGTGTTTGCTGTAACGAATTTCTGCATTAATTTTAGTTTAGTAACTGTTTATTATATTGTAAAACAAAGTAAAATGTTACTTTATTAATTAAGATTCATTGTATTTTACCCAGCATAAACTTGATACGAAGATTAATTTTTCTTCGGGCAGCAGGCCTTGCTGATTGCTTGCTGTGAGTTGTTGTTGGATTTCTTCTTGTTCTCTATATAACAACTCAGCAAATCCGTCCATAACCTGTTCAATTTGAAGCAGATAATGTTAGTTGTATTAATTGAATATGACCATTGTTGTTATATTACAAAAATGAAGCAATAGTATGGATAGTTTATTTGTTTGGATGTTTACATTGCTGGAGAATTCTTCTTTGTTGAGGATTGCAATAATGTCCTCGTATGATACAACAAATATGCCCTCACCTCCCCAAACTAGCGCCCTGCAAATGCAATTGTAAAAAATGCTTAAGTTGGTGTCATTTTGAATAATTTTTTTTACAACAAGAGCTGTGTTGCTTAGTTGCATAGGACTGTTACTTACTGATTGCCTTCTGCTTCATAGATTTGTTTTAGCTTTTCGATGTCAGGCTTAGTCATTTGCTTAGTGACTGTATTTTTGGGGAGTTTGAAGGGTGCAGCTGTTTCAATCATATTCCTTGTTGCCCTCCTTTTTTTAATTCTTTTTACCATGGAGGATTGTTTCACCTCCTTAACTGGCTTGATTTTTGTGTCATAGTAGTTGACCTGATTAATCATTCAGACAAACAAATATAGATTAAATAAATTGGAATATATACAAGGTGAGATAAATTCAATGCAACATCAGATAAAATTGATGGAAAGTCAGTTAAATTCACAAAGAACAAAGATAAATTTGATGAGATATGTTACAAGTTCAGTCAGAATTCAGATAAATTTGTTAGAGAGTCAGATAATTTGAAAGAGAGTCATATATTTTGCATACTAAAGGTCAGGTAAGATAGCTTTGCAATCCAAAGAATAATCTTCAAAAAAAATATGGAAGTGTAAATAAATTACCTCAATAGCAATCTCTTCAATTTTCTGATCTGCTGCAGACCCCTCCGCTCTTTTCTGTGCCATTCTAGACCCTTTTTGTTCTGAATTTTTTTTTTTTGGAGACTGGAAGATATCATCCAATGTCTTTCCAGCCCACTCCAATAATTTCTCTGCATAATCAAGTGTCATTTCCTTTAACAGCTGCCGTAATTTCATGTTGTTCAATTCCAAATTTATTATTTTTTTCTTCAGCTCCTTCCCCTCATTTTCTGCCTTTACAGCTCTTGAGGACTGTATATCTGACACACTCATAGTATGTTTGAGCTGCTCTTTTAAGGAGTTTACCAGTCTAGAAGTATCTTCTACAGTTTGATCGGTTTTGACGTCACATGTTTCAAGGGAATTCTTCTCCTTTGTCAACTGCTCAATCATCAATAGAGCAGTGTCTCTTTCTTTAAGCAAGATTTCTATTCTTTTTTCCATTTCAAGCCTTTCCTTTTTCAAAATGTTGTTTTCTACTGATGTCCTTTCAAGTTCAATAGCCATCATTTGAATCTGTTCTTGTAAATCTTTATTATCCTTGGTCAGTTGGTTGGCTAATGAAGTTGCCCTGTCACGGTCTTCAGTTAGATTTTGTAGTTCGTTGTTTTTGATTGACTGTGACGGGTTACTAGGAGAAGGCACAATGTCAGCAGCTTCTTGTTCGGTTCCAGATATTGTTTCAGATATCACATTGGTTGCTGCGTTGCTGGCATTTCCAATTATATCAGCTAAAATGTTGGCAACGACCAGGTCTGTCTCTAGAGCCATTTGGTCATAATCAGTCATCTCCACACCAAAGGAGACAAACTGGGTTGCCACACCAGCAGAAGTTGTTTCTTCACTGTTGTTTTGTTCTCTCTGCTCTTCCAATTCAGATATGACCAATGTTTCTATCATCATGTCTGTATCAGACTGTTTTCCTTCATTCATTTTATTATCTGATTCCTTTTCTCCTTTTTCCTGTTGTTGTTGTTCTTCTTCATCTGGTTCCTCTTGCTCCTCTCCTTCTGCCTCTTCTACTGCTACATGGACTTCTTTCTTGTTTTGATGTTCTTCATCTTCATGTCCTTCCTCTTGCTCCTCTCCTTCATTGCTTTCTTCTTCTTCTGCTACAACTACATGTTGTGATACATTTTTATTTTTTCCTTCTTCACCCTCTTCATTATCTTCTACTATCTTTTCTTCTTGAATTTTTTCTGTTTCTTTTACCTCTTCTTTTCCTTCTATCTGCATTAACCCCCCTTCAGCCCCATTGACTCTGCCCAACAAAGACAGGAATCGCTGCGATTCAAGCAGCGTGCTCTCTAATGAGTCACCAAGGACCTGCAGTTGGTAACAGTGTTAGATTGAACATGTCAGATTAAGATATTAGATAAATTTAGATAGTGAAAACCAAGATAATAAATAATTATCTATATAATAAAGTACCTCATTAACTTTTAGTGTATGAAGGGGTTTTTGCCTAAGTGCCATACTCACAGCCCTTAGATTCCACTTTAGTGTCCTTGGGAAATGCAAAGACTCATTTGGGCTGACAATTCTTGTATGCTCACACAGCCAATACTGTTACATAATTAGAAAAGTCATAATGTTAATATGTCATTATTTCTAAACTTGAATTCAAATGTTTTTATTATGGAGTTGTATATTGTACCGGTAATGCAATAAGGCAGCCAATGACTCTATCAGAACCACGGCTCCTACTGTGTACTGATTCCATTAAAAACTTTGATATTTCTTCTGCCCAGGCATAGTTCTTCATATCCATGTAATTTTCAACGTAGCCCACGTACGCCCACCCTATTGTGTTGCCGTGGGTTGAAAAAAAAAGAACCAAAAGGATATACAGGCATATTAGCCTGGCAACATCAGCAATGTCAATTTCTGTTGATCCAGTCAATGCAAGATGTAGCTATTCCTTAATCTTTGGCGCTGAAACCCTTGCAGGACCTTGGAATCTCCTAGATATGAATTCAGATCCTTTTCTCTTTGCATATTTCAAATCAAGTGGTCTTGATCCATTTGGTATGCCAAATATGTGTGATATGTCATTTGCAGTGAATGACACATAGGGTTTTCCTATTTTGAACTGTCTCATCTTGCTGTTGTATGTATCGAGGATCAACATAATATCGTTGTCATACTTTCTGCAAACCTTTTCTGATAATGTGCCATCCAGAATGCACTCAATTAGGCTCCAGAAAGGTGTCTTTTTCAATTCAGCTTTATGTAATTCTGAGATCAAATTCTTTATGCCATTAACTAATCTGATGACTGAGACCAAGTTAGATCTGAATTGGTAATGGCTTGTATCCTTCTCAACCTTCTTTTTGTTATTCCCTTGTATGTTCTTCGATGACTTTTCTTCTTGCCTCTTTCTTTTGCTTATTTTTTTTGCTGCATACAGTAAAATTACACAGATAGATATTATCTTTAATCTAAACAAGTGTATTCAAATTCAGAAGAATTACATTTACAGACAGTTACAGTTTATAGAAACTATGTTAAACTACTAGTAAAACATTGAACTGTTCTACTGAATTCTGTTAAATGTACTATGAACTGGTTAAAAAATGCAATTAATTCGTATATTTATTCTTTTAACACACAATGGCAATATTAAAATCATACACACATAAGTGAAAATGAAACAAATATAGAAATTATCTGAGTTCTTTATCAAATTTTTCTGAATTAGATGAATAAATATAAATAACTTTTATATCAATTCAGATAAATTTGCTAAGAAATCAGATAAATTTGTTCAAAAATGAGATAAAATTATACAGAATTCAGATAACTTTTGTGAATAACATGTGTCCATTTTGCATTCTGCACACAGTTATAAATACATTACAATCCGAACCAATTCTCATTCGTAACTCAGTTGCATTCTAATTACGTAATATCAGATAAATTCAACATAAATTCATTTAAGGTAAATTCATCCAGAAGTTAGATAGATTCAGTTAAATAGAAACAGTGAGACAAAATCTATTTGCTACTAAACGATCAAAATTTATTAAAATAACTCTGATAAACTTACTTATATTTGGACTAGTAGCAGTGATTGTGTGACATTTTGGCTGAACATTCCAAAAATTGATAAAAGCATTGGAAAATGTGTTTTTTGAACTGATAATCTCAATTAAAATGATATATACATAAGTTAAAACGAAAAAGATATAGATATTATCTGAGTTATGTATTGAAGTTATCTGATTTGTGATGATGGTAGATAGATAAAATTATATAAATTTGTTCAGAATTCAGATAATTTTGTTCAAATATCAGATAATTTTTTTTTCAGAAATAAGATAAAATTATTAAGAATTCAGATAAATTCTTGAAAAACATTTGTGTATTTTACATTATGTAGGTAGGTATAAATACATTATAAATTCTACTAATTTTGATTCGAGACTCGGTTGCATTCCAATTACGGAATTTCAAATATATCCAACATAAACCCAGTTAAGTTAAATACATACAGAACTCAAATAGAATCAGTTACATGATATTTCTCAATTACTCAGATAAACTTATTTATATTTGGACATGTAGCAGTGATTGTGTTACATTTTGGTTAAACATTTCAAAAATTTATAAATACATTGGGAAACTATGTTTTTCAAACTCACAATCTCAATAAAAATCATATATATATAAGTGAAAACGTAAAAGATATAGATATTATATGAGTTCTGAATTGAATTTATCTGAGTTCTAATGAAGAAATGTAGATAAAATTATATAAATATAAATCTAGATAAACTTGATCAGAAATCAGATAATTTTGTTCAAATAACAGATAATTTTGTTCAGAACTTAGATAAAATTATAAAGAAATCAGATAAATTTTTGTAGAGCATGTGTTTATCTTAAATTCTACTTGTAGATATAAATAGATTATAATTCAACTAATTTTGATTCGAAACTGAGTTGCATTCCAATTACGGAATCTCAGATAAATTAAACATAAATTAAATTAAGATAAATACATCCATAACTCAGATAGATTCAGTCGAATGATATTTCTGAAAAAAAATTGAGATAAACTTATTTATATTTGGACAATTAGTAGTGATTGTGTGACATTCCTTTAAACATATCAGAAATTTACAATAGTTTTCTTCAAAACTTCATACAGTAAAGGAGATTGAGAGAATTGTTTATTGACCTTCTTCTCCTTCTTTCTTCTGATGCTCTTGTTCTGCAAGAATGGCAGACTTCGTTCTTGGCATTTTCCTGAATAGAGTTTTGGATTTAGAAAAATAATGAGAGAATATGAAGCAAAAACATCGCAAATGTGGTTGAAAAGAAACATAGGGTTTCGAAACATCGATGATTTCTCCGATTTGAAAAGGACGGAATAATAAACTTACAATAGAAATCGATTGTTTGTAGTTTATTTTCTCTTTTTTGCAATCACGTTTGAATCTGCAAGTAGGGTTTGAATCTCTTCTTCTTTTGTGTTCTTCTCTCCGAAATGAAATCGTAGATGCAGAGTATAACAGACAATGGAATGGAAACTATTCAAAAATTCGATCTAAGTGGTTCTTCTTCGCTGCATGAACCATCAATCGCCGAAAATCGCCTTCGTTTTCGTCGGTTTCTCGATTTGGAAGATGAGTTTAAGATTTGTATCCATATCGGGCGACGTCAGCTTTCGTTTTAAATTAATAAAGCTAGATTTTAGTAAGGGGCAAATTAGTCTTTTCAGGTATGTAAAAGTGTGAGAGGGACCTTTGGCAAGATGGTTTTTTTTTGTGGACTGTTAGCAACAAAGTAATGTTACGAGGGACCTCCGGCCAAAGCTCCCTTTTAATTAAGGGAGTTTGTGATGCACTGTGGAAAACCACTTTCGTGGAAAACCTTTTCCACTTTCTACAGCAAACCAGGTCCGATCCGTACAAATTGGAAAAGGGATGTATGCGGAAACACGAAAAAAAAAAAAACAAAGTTAATTAGTTTTCCTGCTTTTGCTAGAAAATGGGGGTACCAAACGCCGAATTGCTAAAAAAAAAATCATTTCAAGTTTCCACACTTTTTTCACGGAGAAGAGCCCCCATAAACTTGCCCTTCTTAGTTGTTTGCTACTAAGGACACTGGGCGAATCAAAGACCAGCTGAGCCTGAGACTGGCCACTTGGTGTGTCCTATGGAGGATTGCTACATAGTACTGGACCCATAAAAAACAAGAGGCTTTCAGGGGAACTCAAAAAAAAATACAAGAGGCCTTTTGGATAGGGGTGCTCATAGATCGGGCTAGCCTGAGCCTTGCTCGGGCCCATCCCGGTTTGGGCCGGGCTTGGGCCTATTGTTTTACTACTCGGGCCCGGCTCAAACATTTTATTTCACCCCGTTTAATAGATGGGCAAGGCTTGGACTCAGTTGTAGAAAGCACAAAGCCTGGCCTTGACCCGATTGAAAAAAATAAAAATAGGAACATGCAGAGAGGGGGACTTTCACATTAATAATCAAGGCCAAACCAACTAAACTACACTCAACACTATACAATTTAGTTCTCTCTTTAAGTTATTTATCAATCTTGGGATGGGCTCAGGCTTACACATTTCCAAGCGGGCTGTGCTTGGACCAACTCCTAATAGCCCAATTTGGGCCTGGGCCTGGCTTTGACATATAATTTAGAAGCCTGGCCAGGCCAAATATTCCTTAGCCCAGCCCAGCCCGACCCATGAACAACCCTATTTTTGGATTAACCAATCACTTAAGCTCGGCTCCAATAGATGTTGATAACTGTATCATGTGAGGCCACTGTGCATTTCAAGGCTTTTGATCACACAACTTAAATTTCCAAACTCTATCAGAGCACAAATTTGGAATACAAACTGCTGCTGAGAATCACCGGATTCACATGCTTTTTGTTCTTACTCCAGTTTCATTCAAATTAGAAATGAGCTCACCTTCATAATTTTCATACGTAAACGGCTCTCATGACTCTACTCCAAGTAGCGCTTATCTTGACTCGAACCCGAGACGTGGATGTCGGCTCTAATATCAAATTTTATGGACCTAACCAATACATAAAAAAGCCCCAAAATTAATAAAACGCGTCAAACCAAGTCTTATAAGTTATAACTATCTATGGCCGTAACAGAACTCTACCAGTCCCTTACTCATGATAGGCGAAAACTCTTGTACAAGGCCAAGTTTCAATCCCAATAGATTGGCCATTTCAACATGTGTTGCTCAGCTGCATTTTGTTGTGTGGAGTTGGATCACGTTTTAATCTTTCTTGTAATCATGCCATAGATGAGGCTAAGTTTGATTGGGTCAGGATTAAATGAGGCATTACATATCCTTATAAGTAGAGTGCTTTCTTATAAAATAAAAAAAAATCCAAACAGCTCAAAATAAATATCCAAAAAAACAAAAAAAAAAAATCCTTACATGTGTGTTAGGGTGATGGCTGTATACTCTTTCCACCTTCCCTTGATTCTATTTCCATTAAAGGGGTCATATTTTAATATCCTCCTCTGGTTCTTCAATTTATAATTTTATCTTCTTATGGCATGAAGTCCCTATATATTCTATGCAAACAAACAGGCCCCCGGTCCATGAAGCCCAAATGAATTAACTATAATTTACGGGTAATCCTCACTAGGTCTAATTGATTTGAACC
Source organism: Litsea cubeba (assembly GCA_012931725.1). NCBI lineage: Eukaryota > Viridiplantae > Streptophyta > Magnoliopsida > Laurales > Lauraceae > Litsea > Litsea cubeba. Next base: position 4,664,679 of record CM022951.1, read on the forward strand.
CCAAGTGTAGAGTTATCATGAAGTAATAAATCTCGGTTAGTCCGAGGACGGTCCACAGGGATGGAGGAAGTCAAATTTGCACTTTACCTAGCACAATTAAAAATGAATTTTAGAATAATTAAAACATATACATTCAATTGGTTTCTTTAGTAAAATTAATTACAAGCATTACACCCCAATTAAAAATTCCAAATCTAAAAAAAACTAGATAAAAAAATCCTAATATAAGAAATACTAGAATACTGCAACCATAAATAAGATTATCAAAACAACCAATTGCTGTAAATGGAAATCAGTAAAATAAATCATCTAAGGATTATGATTCACATGATCTAATGATCTGAAATACGTATAGCTTAGATCATATCCGAAAAGATCCAATTTAAGGGGAGACCAAAGGTTAAATTTCCAAATTAACTGCTTAGATTGGATTCTCTTTTTTACTATCAGAGGATTCCAAGCAATTCATATATATATTTTTATGAAAATAAGAAGCCAAGGAGGAACAGCCAATAATTAAATGAAAAATAACGTTTTGTTTTTTTACCATGTCTATCCGCAAAATAGATAAAAGATTTGAGTTTCACCTCCTCCTTAGATTACAAGTCCACCCTCCATCGCATACATCTTCATCTTCTTCTACATAAAAAAAATACGAATTTTTAACCTAAGGAAAAAGAAAATAAATGGATGGGGGGTTTGGAGGTGTGGGGGATAGAATGAGAGAGAGGGGGTCGTGTGTTACGACATGCATGGGGATAAGGAACGTCCAGTACTCCTCTTGTTTCTTTAGATTCTTGATACAACTTTTGTGGCTTGAGGAGAAAGAAAAGGAAGGAAAATGAAAGAAAGGGAGAGAAAAAAAATTTATTAAAGAAAAATGTAAGTACAATAAAAGAAGCTCCACGAGAGCGCTTACCAGTATAAGAGATATATACTGATAAATGACTACACCTTACATAACATGAGCACTTAGATTACATGAACGATCAACCCCTTGCTTCGCTAGGCAATCCGCCATAGAAATCTCTATTTTGCATGAAAGCTTTTTCCTTGTTTATCTCCAACTTTGGCTAAAAATAATCTTCTTGTATTTTTGGGAAGTGCCATTATGGAAGTTTCCTCAAATTTAGAAAGTCTTCAAAGAAGAGGGAAAATTTATTACACAATACACCAAGTGGGCCCCACATGGGGCGTGCAAGGGCTTGGGATTCATGCCCCATGTCTGGATGATGTCCTTTCTATTTTTTTCTTTCTTCTTCGCGTCCTTTCATTGGTAACTTTTCAAGTCTCCATTGTTTCCAAACTGGAACCGGATCCCTTGTTTGGACCAAACAGGGGGTGACACACAGGGGGTCGGATGAAAGAAGATAATCTTTCATGCCTGGCATGGGACCTATTTTGACAAATATGAATGCATGCATACTTCATTTGACTTAATTTTTTGTATAGCATGTTTACGTGTAAGTTGCAAGTTATTTAAGAGGATAATCCAATAATCCAAAAGAATAATCTTGATAAAAACATGATATTATGAAATTAAACTAATTTTCTGATGAAATCAAATTTGGACAAAATGATGAATCTCTCAATCATTTTTTCCTAATTAAGTCCACAAATCTACATGAAATGATGAGAATCATGTGAAATTTCATGGACTTATCACTAATCCATTCAGCTATCACACCAACCTATAAATTCCAAGAACTTTTCTGTAATTCAAAGACAAGCTGAGTAAGCAATTCAATAAGAAATGGTAAAAGAGAAATGTCAGGCTGAGTAAAACCAATACCGAACACTATCCAACTGCAATTGGCTCTCTACTTTTCAACAAAACTTCCGATCTTTTGAACAAAGGTTCTTGTTTTCCATAAATTTCATAATTTCAGCCATGCATTAGACTCGAAGATTTCATTGTAACATCTCCATCTTCCCGATAAGAATTCAGTTTTTTTTTTTCTTTTTACCTCAATTCCTTCGGGTTCGGGGCTGTTTGTCTTTTATTCTTTGTGCAAGGGTTGTGAAAATGGAATTTGCATATGTGAATTTTCTACTTTTAAGATTTTCATGCATGCACAAATATTACATATGTAAACTTTACACGTGAAACACATTACCATCTTTGTTTGGGAGCACCATTTGGACAAGTAAATGTCGAATGACTAGAATTATGTATAAAAAATCTCATTATTAATGTTTAATAGTTAGGATTACATATAACAGGATTTCATTATTTTAAAATTAATGTAAAAATATCTAAGATATGAAACTAAACTTTGAGGTGTAAAGGACCAAGAAAGAATTTAAATGGTTCAGAATAAACTTGCAAAAAAAGAAAAGAAAAGAAAAAGACATGAAGGGTGTTGAGATTGCAACTTGTCAGATACATTGCTCTTCTAGCTAAAGGGGTTTCTAACACTTCCACACCTTACTATGTGCATAAATTTTCTTATAAAAATAGCCTCATTACACACCATTCTCTTACCTCGTTTATATATGTGATGCATGAACGAGTGCAAACAAATGTGACTATGTGGAATGTATATGTTATTTAGGTGGGTCACTTTAAGATTTGATTTGAATCTGAGTCAAAGTATATTTGGTAATTCAAGAAAATCGGGACATAAAATAGATTTCACACTTGGTTTTATTTCGATCGAAACTTTCAAGTTATCGGATACTCATTTGCAATCATATGTGTTACCCATCCCATCCTTTGTCTCCATGTACATGGGACTCATTAAATCTAACCCATCCACCTTTCTCCGGAGCCCACTATCATTGCACTATTTACACGATTCCACTGTCATTGTACATAAAACATATTTCTTGGTCCAATCCATATGATCCAGATCCATATTGAGGCCCACCACAACAGCCCATCTCCAAGTCAAACTAAGGCCCAATAAGAGCCCTATAAAAATGGTGCAGGTCAGGCAACCATTGCACCCCATAGAGCACAAGTCACAACAACGGTATCAAATTCACAGTTACCCAAATCAAGATTTCATTTCTCTCTCTAGACTCAATAGTCTCTACTCCTTCGAAATCAAACCCCATCGTCCAAATCCGACACTCAGAACCGATCTTGACCGCCCGTTCCCCATCAAGAGATGAAGGCCGTCGTGATCACGAGCCCAGGTGGGCCAGAAGTCCTCCAGGTCCAGGAGGTCGACAACCCCAGAGTCGGAGACGACGAGGTCCTGATAAAGATCGGGGCGACAGCGCTAAACCGGGCCGATACGTTACAGAGAAAGGGATCGTATCCACCGCCGGAGGGCGCGAGCCCGTAGCCGGGCCTCGAATGCGCCGGCACCATCGAATCGGTCGGCAAGAACGTCACCCGATGGACGGTCGGAGATGAGGTAGGTATGAAATTGTTGTTTCTGCTGAATTTTGGAGGAGGTTTAGAATTGGAAGAGGTGGGTGAGGGACCACCCGAAATGGTCTCTAACTGGATTGGAATGCCGAGCTTTTTATGTGATGGGTTGGTTTGTTTTGTGGGCTGGGTCGATATGGCTGTCCAATCGAGTGTGAAATCCGATGTGGGCCCATGTAATACGAAGTTGGATATGTTATGATAATAGTGATTTGGGATTATCTTATATTATATTAGTATTATATTTTATTTTATTTGGAATGTGATTAGGATTAGATTGGTTAGGTTAGATTTGAATTTTTTTCCTTGATTAAGTTAATGATCTTTAGTGAATGTCCTTTATGAATGATTAATATTGTTCTAAATTAAAAATTAGGTAGTCAATTTATTCAAATGTAAAACCCCAATGTCAAGGACCATGGTTTGCTCCTGTGGTTGGAGGTTCGAAACTGTACTGCCACACTAGGTCACAGGGAATATATCTGGCTCCCTCGGACCCGAAGGGATTATTCTGGCTCAAAGGGCCCCTCATTATAAAAAATAAAATAAGATAAAATAAATAAATAAATTCAAATGTAGTCTCTTTTCTCTAAATTTCTAAGGTTACCATTTAGAAAAATAAAAAAAAGGGTTTAATTAAGCCTAGGGACCCAAAGTGATCACAATAGGGTGAAGTGATATGCAGAACATGAATTGAGAAAGATTGCAATAGGGTGCTATGGCAGCTAATTTGGTGGAAATGGAGCAAATGAAAATCAATGGATATTAGATAGTGATTCAAAGCTGATAGGGAAAGTTGTTGAAGCCCACAGAAAGACATCACTTGTTGTGTCAAGCATTGAATTCAAATGAAACAATATACTTATCATAATTGTGATAAACTGTTGTTCCCTAATCAAGTGTACCTATCGAAGGATTTGGGTTATGATAGACTGGAATGGCGGAACAGGATCCCAACATGTTGGCATCAGGCTTTGATGATAATGATGATTAGTGGAGATGTAGTTTAGGCAATCTCTATTCATCACGAACAGGGGGCATTTATTTTGTGGATTCAATGAATTTTGCCCTCTCTTTTGCAATTATTCACTTTTTAATATAATTTGTTCACTATGTACTAAAGACTTAATGCCAAGTTCTCAGCTGGAATTTGAGCTGCTGAGAGGGGTCTGCTTCAAGCCCCTTTTTTCCTTGGTCATGGATAACAGAAATCCAAGGTCAAGGGTCTGAGTGTTGATAGATTCCGTTATCTTGGAATAACTATGGAACACAATAGAGGGCTAGAGGATATAAAAAAAAGTAGGGGTCAGTGCTGGGTGATCAAGATAGAGATAAGGTAGTGGGGTATTGTGTGATAAATTGATCACTTGTTAAATGGATACTTTTTACAAGACAACATTGGGATGCATTTTTCCATAGATCTGAGTGTTGGGTGGCACAAATAAAACAAAAGGACAAAAGTCTTTGCCACTAAAATGCCTAAAATAGGATGGATGTATGGATTGACAAAAAGATAGAACCAGGAATGTTTACATGTGGAGATACATGGCTGGCTCCAAATAAGGAGAAAATCAAGAAAATCAAGTTGACTATATATATGAGATTGAATATGATTATATATTTATATGAGAACATTCATAAAAAAAGAAAGAAAAGAATATGATTATATGAGTAAGTGTTAGAATGAACTAGGAGAAAAGCTATACCAAATAAAACGTTGAATGAATTGGAAGAAGAATAATTGGCGATATCACCATTCATGTATATATGTGAGCGGCGATATTGCCAAAATATGAAAAAAAGAAAAAGAAAAGAGAAGTGGCAGGAGGGCCTTTATCGTCTACTTTTTGGTCTTAACAAATTCTAAGTGGATTTTTTCCGGTAAAATCCTCTTTAATATCTTATCACAACACATATTATATATTAATCATATAATATATAATATATAAATATATTTATAAAGATCACATCGTTATATATATTATTGTTTATTATACATTTGGGCATACTAAGGGTCTATACATAGAATTTTTTTGGGTTCTCTATTTTGGACTACTTTTTAAGTGAGGATCCACTGACATCCTTACCTAATAGGAATGATTAGACATGTAAAACTCAAAAGGATGACATAGTAAGCCTTCGAGGATGATAGTCGAGGCGTTGAACAGGATGGTGAAAGCGGCTGAAGCCCAGGGCCTTATAACGGGGTTCAAAGTGGTTGTTACGGCCCCATAAGTGCCCCTCCTGCAATTTGCTGATGACTCCCTTATCTTCTGTGAAGCGTCTGAGGATCAAATTGGAAATGTGAAGGCTATCCTATTCTCCTTCGATGCGGTGTTAGGATTAAAAATCAACTTCTTCAAAAGCGGGTTAATTGGGATAAGAGTCGAGGATTCAGCGCTATGCTAGATTGCAGATGTCCTTGGCTGCAAGGTGGGATCTTTCCCGGTTAAATACTTAGGCCTTCCCCTCTGTCTAGGGGCGACGAAGCAATCAGAGTGGAATCCTGTGGTTGAGAGGGTGGAAATGAAACTATCCACTTGGAAAGCCACCCACCTCTCTATGGGAGGTAGAATAACCCTTATAAAAATAACAATGAAAAATCTATCACTTTATTACTTTTCAATTCTAAAATGCCCAATATCAGTGATCAACAGGACAGAGAAGCTGCAAAGGTACTTTCTTTGGCAAGGGAGGTGTGAAGAAAGAAATTTTCATCTAGTGGACTGGTCTTCAGTATGCTCAAAGCTGGAAGGAGGATTGGGTATCAAATCCCTTAGAGAGATGAATGAAGCATTGTCAGGGAAATGACTTTGGAGATTGGGGGACAAATCAGAAGGCCTATGGAGGAAGGTTTTGACGGCCAAATACGGTAATCAAAAGGATGGATGGGAGATTAAAGACAATAGGTACAAATTCTCGCCAATATGGAAAGGCATTACTTCTGTAAAAGGAGAAGTTTATGCAAAACATCAAGAATCAAGTTTGTTCGGGGCAGTGGATTCTCTTTTGGAAAGATACACTGGCAAGGTAATACCCGGATATGTTTAAATGCGCTTTGGTGAAGGAAGCTAATGTCAAAAGCTATTTTGGAAAAGGCTACAATAACGAGGTGATCTGGAGCCCCATATTCCGAAGAAATTTGAGGGACATTGAGGAAAGGCAGTTTCTCTCCCTACTTAACCTCCTTACTGATGTGCTCATATTGGAAGAAGGGGAGGATACAAGGATTTGGAAAGCCTCGAAAGATGGTTCTTTCTCCGTATCATCATTCTACTCGGCCATTTCCACAAGGACAGAGAGGAAATCGCAGATAAAGAACATTTGGAAGCTCATGGCCCCACCGAGAATTGTGGTATTTGGCCAGTTAGTTCTCCGAGGACGGATCCTTACCATGGATAAACTTAAATGAAGAGGGAAGATTGTGGTCTATGCATGCCCTATGTGTTTAAAAGATGAGGAAACAATAGATCACCTTCTCCTGCTGTGCAACGATGCTGTAAAGATTTGGAATACTGTAATTAGTTGGTTTGGCTGCAGCTGGGTTTTCCCAAAACATGTTCATGACTTGTTCATGGCTTGGAAATCTCCAATGAAGGAGATGTGGAAGCTCACCTTTCTTGCAGTAATTTGGCACATATGGAAGGAAAGGAATGCTAGATGTTTTGAAGGAGCCGGCACTAATGAAGACTCAATTTGTGGAAAGATTAAATTTTCTGTGGCTCAATCGGTGGCAATAAATCCCATTTTCAGAGACTATACTGTCAACCAAATCATGTTCAATTGGAAAGATGTGGCTGTCCTGTAGTAATGTTTTGGGGTGGTGTATGTCGTTCCAGGTTGTTTTGCAGGGTTTGTTCTGTTTGTTTCATGCTCTTAGGGGGTCAGCTGTAGTTTTTCCTCTTTGCAGTACAAGTCTCTTGTACTGTTTTGCTCTTTAATGAATTTAAATATTCAAAAAAAAAAAAAAAAGTCTTTGAGGATGATACATTAGCTGCTCTCTCAAATGGTATCCGTTATATGCTGGTATGAATTAGGTAGTTGATACATGCCATGTCTTCATGCACGTCAGAGATGGGAGAGATGGGTAGTATTCTTCTGAGAAGTGCTATTCAGTTATATCCTTTTGTTAGCTGTGGCTTAGCCATTTTGTTAAATTAGTTGCTCAAGTCTAGGAGCAGTAAGAGTAGCTATCTAACTTCAGCTATGTGTGGGGCTAGTAGTTGCTGAAAGGTGGGATCTGATGTATTTAAATGAAAATATGAATGAGATTAGGGGCTATCAGTTGGCTCATTTTAGTCGTCTTGAATTCTGAAGGTTTTGGCTGACCTCAAAGAAGAGCCAAATTTCCTTCTCTCCCACTCTTCACCTTCCTATCACCATTCCACGTAAAAAGAAAGCCCAGACCACAGCCAATTGAAAGATATACCCATCAGTAGTGCTTTAAGCAAAATTCCTGAGGGATCCATCCTGCTTACCTAGATATAATATGGGCAAAAAAGAAGGTTCTTACCTAGTGTTCATTTTTTATGGTTATCCTAATCTACTTCATGTTTGAGTCACTAATGGCTGATATCTCCCCATTTCAACTGGGGCTTGAACTTGGGTTCCCCAGGGGACTTTTGATGTTCCCTTACCAGCTGAGCCTCTTTAACAACGCATAATCAAAAAAATTTTAACCCAGGTGTGTGCTCTTCTTAGTGGAGGAGGATATGCGGAGAAAGTAGCTGTTCCGGCCGGACAAGTTCTTCCAGTTCCATGAGGTATTTCTTTGATAGAAGCTGCAAGTTTTCCAGAGGTGGCTTGTACAGTGTGGTCGACTGTCTTTATGATAAGTGGACTGTCTGCAGGGAAAACTTTCCTGGTAAATCCTTTTTGTTATAACTCATTTTCACAAGATTCACTATTCTGCTTGACAAAATCTGAGCTCTTCTTTCTTTAATTATGGAGATTCATTTTTTTCCATGGACTAACAAAAAGGGATGTTGTGCCCTGTCTTTTTTGCATAATTTTACGTTGCATGTAAAACATGAAGAAAAAAAGAGAATCTTTGGGATGTATTGAATATTGGAAAAACTAACATTCTTTGCTATTGTTCAAAGTTGTATTATTTCATAAATTTAGTTCAAGATAAGAACATGATTGAAGAATTTTTATCTGTGCTCTTTTTTTTTTTTTTGAGCTGCAATGGAGACTCGAACTCAGGCTCTCATGCTGTCATGCATCCTCACATACACACCCATTTCCCTAACAAGCTAAGTATGAGCCAGGGCCTTTAACCATACTCTTTAACTACATCAGCAGCAGGAACACAAAAGGCTGGTATAAATTAAGATGCGGGCTGCATGGAAGCATGTTTATAATGCTCACATAGTACCTATACCTTTTTTGTTAGTCACTTTTTTATTAGAGAAAGCAGTCTTCTTATCAATATGCGTACTGAGGTGCAATTAAATTTCAGATTCATGGGGGATCTAGTGGGATTGGTACATTTGCTATTCAGATTGCTAAACATCAAGGAGCGAGGGTATTTGTCACAGCAGGTGGGATGGAATGAAATTATGATACTCTCAAACCTCTACCTTGTATCTTTCAAATCTGTGATTCTTATATCACCATGTATATTTAATCAGCAAGTGAAGAGAAACTAACCTTCTGCAAAGAACTTGGTGCTGATGTCTGCATCAATTACAAGACTGAGGACTTTGTTGCGCGTGTGAAGGAAGAAACTGGGGGAAAGGTCCATTTTCTTATTCATCTTTCAAAATTTCAGTTTCCATCCAAAAGCATACCAAAAAAAGTTTCCTGCTAAACCTTGAAATATTCAATGACAGGTGTCGATGTTATACTGGACAATGTTGGGGGCCCTTACTTCCAGTGGAACCTCAACAGTTTAAATGTCAACGGCAGGCTTTTTATCATCGGCTTCCAGGGCGGCACGATTACAGAGGCAAACCTCGGATGTATGCTTGCAAGGCGCCTTACTGTGCAAGGTAAGATGCACCCAGCATTCTAGCTACTTCCAGAGTTAGGCCCATTGTTTTCTCTATTTGCTTTTAAGGGGAGGGTTAGTCTCAACTGGTCCAATTGCCTGTCAACCTGTCAACCATGGGACTTCAGGATCTTAACTACAGCAAAGAAATACAACTTGACATTCTTTTTTAACCCCTCAAATAATTATGACTTCAGCTGAATAGCCCTTAACTGTGATTTTGTTTATACAGCTGCGGGTCTCCGAACTCGAAGCCCTGAAAACAAAGCACTGATAGTCAGTGAGGTGGAGAAAAATGTTTGGCCTGCAATCGCGGCAGGCAAGGTGAAACCTGTGGTTTACAAGTCCTTTCCTTTGTATGAGGCAGCAGAGGCTCATAGGTTAATGGAAAGCAGCAAGCACATTGGCAAGATTCTCCTCATTCCATGATCTGAAACTCATTTACGAGGTACCCTTTCATCTAGTAATCTTTTATAAGTTGATGGCTTCGTATAATAGGAATGATTTGTAAGGGAATTCTGGGTATGTGAATATATTGTTTGGTGCTTGCAGCCAAATCTTAAAATGTTATGGTAAAATGCTTATCTGTGGAATGCTGCTGTATGAGGTTGATTTGCTCTTCAAACACTTGAAGGTGAACAGATGGATGTGGTTACAGAATTTTTTGGTTTGTGTCCTTTTCATTTTTTTTTTCTTTTTTTTTTCTTTTTTATTTTCTTTAAGAAATGGACACTGATGGACTATTAGGAAATATATCAGGATACACGAAACGTTTCTCAAGTTATACTTTTGAACAACTATAAATTAACGGTTCATTTGTTTGCACCCATTTACATCTGTAAGGAGTCCGGATCTACTGGTTCATCTAATCCGGACCCTTGTAAGTGATGCACATGGCTTAGATTACGCAAGGTCACATTTTTTTTTTCCCCATTTATCTATCGCATACGTAATAAGGTATGGAAATGGTATGTAAATGAGGCATTTTGTATATGAAAATTTATGCACGTAAAAATGGTGTGGAAGTGTTAGAAGCCTCTATAGCAAGAAGAGTGCTGTACAGGTGACTATCTGACGGATCGCAATTGCAAAAACCTTCGACTCTTATTTTTTTTTGGAACTTTTGTGGGCTCCAGATTTAAATTGAACCATTCAAATTCTAGAATGATCCATTATACCTCAAAACCGTTTAGTTTCATATCTTAGATATTTGCAGGTTGTTGAGATAATTAAAGATTTTGATATGTAATCCTCTTTTCAACAATTACTCATCTAAATGGTGCTCCAAAGGAACGGTAATGTGTTTCACATGTAAATCTTACATATGTATGATTTGACTGTGAATTTTACATGTAGAAACTTCACATAGCAAATAGTATAAATGATAAATGACAAACGTTTATTGGAATTTATTGATCGAATACATCATATGGTGTGATTGGTGGATAGATTAGACCTAATGTGGATTACCTGTATATTGTAATTAATTCATTTGAGCTTCATGGACTGTAGGGCTTAGGGCCTAATTGTTTGCTTAGAATACATAGGGAATTTATATAGTTAGCACATAAATTTATAAATTGAAAAACCAAAGGTGAATATTAAGAAATGGCCCCTTTAATGGCAATAGAACCAAGGGAAGATGGAAAGGAGCACACAACCATCACCTTAGTAATTTAAATCCTAAGAAAGTCAAGGCACATATGCATTGCTACTTTATATCCTTCACCTGATATCATTTATAATTACACCTCAACTTTTTAATAAGCTTTGGACGGAGCTCATTTGACTGTAAATTTTTATGCATTCAACTCCTATGTAATCTGATGCAAAAGAATAGGAGGTCAATACTATTTTAAAGAATTTTTTTTTTTTTTGAGTTGGCCCAATGGCCGGGAGATTAAATTGGAAACACCCAGCCAAGATTTTCTTTCTTATTAGCATTGGATGCAAATGGGATGACCTATCGCCTTTAAATTATCCTTAAAAACATATAAGATCGAAGAACAAAGAAATTAAAATTGCATATTTTACACATAATCAATCTACTATTGATTTCCAGTCATCCTGAGTGCATTTATATTCATTTTGAGCTATTTGGATTTTTGATAAGAAAGCGCTCTTCTAGGTATGTATAAGGCCTCATTTGATTCTGATCTAATCAGATTTAGCCTCGTTTTGGCATGATCACGTGAAAAAGGGGGGAAGAAAATGTGATTCAACACCATAAAGCAAAATTGCAGCTGATCATCACATGATGAAGTGGCCCAACTATGGGGATTGAATCTTGGCCTTGTGCAAGATTTTGGCCTCATTTGAGGGTGGGACTAGTAGAATTCTGTGTCTTATCACTGCCTAATCTTGTTCAATCAGTTAGGAAATTTCTATTCCAAACAAAAGTTGTTTTCGTGATCAGATTGATTAATGTTTAAAACGTTTAACTAAAAGAAGAAATGAGAAAAATAACATGTTTTAGATGTGATAAATCTGATGATGGCCCATTCTTTTAGCTGTATTTTTTGAAATACAGTGAAATTGTGGTTGAAGGGTACCTGCTTTTGATTCGGCACTATAATTATTACCACAGAATTTGCATTTTGCCTTTTGTACATTCTTTCATTTTTCAACAAATTCAAACATATTATATATATCCCAAATTATTGAAGTTCTATTTCTCGTAGATGCTGCTCTATGGGAACTACTAGTGGAGGGAGGTGGCAAATCACCTACTTCATCTTCTAATTCAATAAAATCATCTTCTCCCCCTAAATTAACAAGAGAAGATTATGTGTGAACTCTTCTAGAAGATCGTCTAGTCATATTTCCAAAAATAAAAATTAAAAATAATAATAGCAATAGCCTTCTTTTTGTGATAATTAATATAAGAAAGGGGAGAAAATGAGAATTAATATAATATATTATAAACTTATAAATATGGTATATCAAATGTAAATGATATAAATACCTCCAAATTTTTAAGGCCCCTTTAATCTTGTCTCTTAATGACTTAATCTTTTGCCCTCTAAAAACTTCTTAGAAAAAGTGAAAGAGTTGAATGCTTTGAGAGAGCCAGAGAGTATATAGAGAGTGATAGAATTGTATAATTTGATGAGAAATGAGAATGAGAAGGTTAAATTATTTATAGACTTTGTAAAATTCAAAGTAACACAAATATCACTTATATGACCGTTTTATGGCTATTGGGGGAGGTAAAATGGATAATTTATATGAAATTAGGGTTGAGCCGGCCAAGCGAGCCGACCTTTATGGAAAGGTTGGCCATAGCGTGTGGTGCCCTCGGCCTAGCATGTCCCATGACAATGGATCATGCCTGGTGGGCTATCCCGTTGACCTGATCGAGCCTGTCCCATTTGACATCCTATCAGCAGTGAAATTAAAGTATTTTTTTTTTAAAGTACTTTCCTGCTCTCCTCTCCTCTCCTCTCCTCTCCTCTCCTCTCCATCTTCCTTCTTTTACAGCTGTTTGTCCCCATTCCCCAACACTTTCGACCTTTGATTTTCTCGATTTTGTCTGTTGCATGCTCCATAGATAGTCCTCCAGGCCATTACCCACTCAGCCGTACTACACATCCCGGGATTTCTGGCCGGGCAGCATCAATGGCTGGGATCAGTCAACGGCGGGGATTTCGATTTTTCCTTTCCCACTTCATCTTGTCGGCCATTCGAGCAAAGAGACAAAGACCGACATGACTATCAAATGGATCACCCTTTCAATGGCTTACATCACACGTCCCCACACCGCTAGACTAAAAGCTGGAGCATGCATAGGATACTTGTCAGTTCTTTCCATCTAGTAAAAGAATCTGGCGTGATGGCCCCTCAGGACCCCACACGCCTTGAATTTAAAAGAAAAAAAGTCTTTCTTTATGTCATCCATCTTCTTCCCTTTGACTGATTTGACTGAGGATTACAATCTTTTGGAGGCTAAGGTTTGAGACACTTTTTCATACAAAGGTAAAAGATTCATTAGCAAGTATATGATTTAAAAATCTTAATAATTTGAAAATCTTAATAATTTCTTTTCTCAAGACTGTTAGATTATTATATCAGACTATCATTTTATCAATATGATTCCTTATAGATGCTCCCTCTGGTATCTTATAATTAAGATATGCGCTGAATGCCTTAATCAAGTGAGATTTAGAGGTTTCATCATATTTATTCATACCACAGTCATAGATTTTTTTAACAGTGTTAAAGTGTCAAAGCCGCAAACTGCTTTACCAAATTGCAGAAGATGCTTTGCTGAATATTGTTCATACACATCATGATCTTTCTTAGGGGCATCATCGACGGATTTGGAGATCGGATCTAATTCAATCACAAATGTTAACCGTCAAAGTGCAGCAATGCGTTCATCTGATGCTTCCATATGGCTAAATTCTTGCCGTTAAAATTATCAGCTTTAACAAGATTATGCAACGCTAATTTGAAAGACATAATTACGAACTTAAAAAAGAAGGTTCAGATATCAGGGACTGTTAAACTAGAAAAATCACCCTTTTTTCTGAACTACTGAATCGCCTTCCTCTTACTCAACTGACAAGGATCTTGATCTTGATCTTGATCTTGATCTGGTCGGGTTGGGTCTTGATCTGACCCAACCTGCACTGAAGCGAGGTGGTGTTGCACTCCTTTTGGTACGCGTCCTGATGAGAAGAAGAAGACAACATGCACGTGCTTCTCATCTCTTTCGCTGGAAAGAAAAGAAAATATAATAAAAAAGTGTGAGCGGCAAATCCGAGGCGGGACAATGACCTTCCTTAATGACACATGCAACCCGAGGTAGACATGACCTTGTATAATGAGACGAAAGATGGGAAACGGAGGAGGATGACCCAGGCTCAAAGAAAAACCCTATCTACTTCAATCTAACTTGTGACTTCACGAACTAAACCGACCGACGAAACGCACGGTACAAACTCTGATACTAATCTTCATAAACATGCTTCTTATTCCTTCCAGCCATTTTCCACTTCATCTTGTCGGTCATTCGAGCAAAGAAGCAAAAGACCGACATGACTATCAAATGAATCATCCCTTCAGTGCTATAGACTAAAAGCTGGAGCATGCTGATAATGCCAAAAAAGGTAAATTCGGACACCACCGGTCAGATAATTAATGATGTGCAGTAAATGAAGAGAGATGAGAGATTTATAGTGGTTCGGTCAAGCGTGACCTACGTCTACTTCAAAACGGTGATGTTTGATTAATGTAGAGCGTCACTACAAGAAATCTAGGCTATCGTGACGAAACCTAATGACAAAAATTTTTTTGTCTTAAAAAAACACCCAAAGAGGACGAAATATAAATTTTGTCGTTTGTTTTAATTTTTTTCAAAAGTATAGGAGACGAAAACAAAATTTCGTCTGCAAAAATAGGCGCCAACTTCATTTGCGTTGGCGCCAATTATTTTAGCACATTGGAGACGAACATTTTTATCATAAAATATAATATTTTTTACGACGAACGTAATTCGTCACCAATAAGGATAAGTTATGGAAGACGAACATATTTCGTCACCAAAATAAGGTGCCAATTTCATTTGCGTTGGCGCGAATTATTTTAGCTCATTGGAGACGAACATTTTTGTCACAAAATATAATTTATTTTTGCGACGAACGTAATTCGTCACTAATAAGGATAAGTTATGGAAGACGAAAATATTTCGTCACCAAAATAAGGCGCCAATTTCATTTGCAGTGGCGCGAATTATTTTAGCTCATTGGAGACGAACATTTTTGTCACAAAATATAATTTGTTTTTGCGACGAAGGTAATTCGTCACCGAGAAGGATAAGTTATGGAAGACAAAAATATTTCGTCACCAATAAGCCCTCCATCATGCCCTTTCATCTTTCTGTTAAATGGGCGACAATTATATATTTCTGTCTCGAAAAAATAAGTTGTGGGGCAAATTATTTTAGCTCATTGGAAACGAACATTTTTGTCACAAAATATAATTTATTTTTGCGACGAACGTAATTTGTCACCAATAAGGATAAGTGATCGAAGACGAAAATACTTCGTAACCAATAAACACTCCATCATGCCGTTCATCTTCCTGTAAAATGGGCGATAAATATATTTTTGTCTCGAAAGAATAAGTTGTGAAGCGAATTATTTGAGCTCATTGAAGACGAAAATTTTTGTCACAAAATATAATTTATTTTTACGACGAACGTAATTCATCACCAATAAAGATAAGTTATGGAAAACGAAAATATTTCGTTATCAATAAACACTCCATCATGCCATTTCATCTTCCTGTTAAATGGGCGACAAATATATTTTTGTCTCGGAAGAATAAGTTGTGGGGTGAATTATTTTAGCTCATTGGAGACGAACATTTTTGTCACAAAATATAATTTATTTTTGCGACGAACGTAATTCGTCACCGAGAAGGATAAGTTATGGAAGACAAAAATATTTCGTCACCAATAAACACTCCATCATGCCGTTTCATCTTTCTGTAAAATGGGTGATAAATATATTTTTGTCTCTGAAAAATAAGTTGTGGGAGATGAAAATTAATATTTGTCACTAATAAATTCTATGAGGGTGTTCGGCCTTTTCGAAAACCAATATTAATTTAGAATATTAGATAAATATTTATTTGTAGCCTACACGCTGTTGAAGAGGTGACCCATCAAATAGATGTCCTTTCTAATGTGTCTGCATCAATTGGATAAATTATAATTTAGATTCCAACTTTCCCTCATAAGATTTGTACAAAAAATATTTCATAAGTCTCTTTCAGTGTTAGATTAATTTTGTTCTTTCTATGGAGGAATCAACCTCCTTGTATTCAAAGAGAATCTGAATAAGAATAGACATAAATTGCCTATCGTTTTTCCCCTTTCATTCCAACTCTTTATGTTATAATATCATTTGATCATTTAATGTGGTTGTACACCCCTTTTTGTCTACTCATTGATCATTTAGTTACACCCTATATGAAGCTGCCGCATTTTTACTGTAGGATAAAAAGGTGGTAGGAGTCAAAATTCTCTAACCGGGAGTCCTATTTGCGAACCGTCAGTTCCTACAAGTTACTCTACCCTCGAGCGAAGTGCTCGTGTCGGTTTTCGATTTTTTCCGGGGCCCGTTTCCCATTCCGGACCCCCGCTGGGCCGTTTTCGAGCCTAAGTGTTGGAAAATTCTATGTTTCGATTCTAATTCTCTAACCGGGAGTCCTATTTGCGAACCGTCAGTTCCTACAAGTTACTCTACCCTCGAGCGAAGTGTTCGTGTCGGTTTCTAATTTTTTTCGGGTGCCGTTACCCATTCTGAACCCCCGGCGCGCCGTTTTCGAGCCTAAGTGTTGGAAAATCCTATATTCTTGCTTCTAATTCTCTAACCGGGAGTCCTATTTGCGTACCGTCAGTTCCTATAAGTTACTCCACCCTCGAGCTCAGTGCTTGTACTGATTTCCAATTTTTATGGGGGCAAATTGGCCGTTACCCATTCCGTACTCATTCTAGTTTAATCTTCTAGTCCTATGTCCACTCCCTCATTCTATTCGTCATACCAGTTAGATCCGCACGCTGCTGGTCGCCCAAACCCCAGGCCGCCTTGCCCGCCCCACCACTACCAGCTGTCCATTCACTACAAGAAATTACACTTTTCCTGGTGTTTTTTCCCGGCGTAGTAAAAAAACACCGGGAAAAATATAACTTTTGCCGGCGCAAAATCTTATTTCGCCGGCAAAGGTTGAATTTTTCCCGGCATTTTTTTTTTCTGGCGTTTTTTTATTTTCCCCGGCAAATGTTCCATTTTTCCCGGCGTTTTTTTTTTCGCCGGCAAATGTCACATAATTTTCACCCGCCTAATCCTCTTTTCCCTTGGCGCCTTCATTTGGGACTCTCCTCATCACCCTAATATATGTGCTCATCCCTCTCTCTCTCTCCCTCTCTGGCCCTGGCCCTCGTCTCCCTGTGCACGCCATCGCCATCCCTCTCTCGCTCTCTCCCATCTTCATCTCCATCCCTCTCTACCTCTTCCCTGAATCTCCCTCTTGGGCAGCGTAAGTCTCACAACTCCCACCCCCTTACCGACCTTGGTTCTCTCTGCTCCATCGCCGGACTGTGGGCAGAAACGCCCCAGATGCCACTGCCCACCACTCTCTCCATTTTCCTCGCAGCGGCAGCAGCGATCACACGCCCTCTCCATCTTCCTCGCAGCGGCAGCAGCCAACACATTCAGTTGACCGTCTCTCCCCTGCCATCCTCAAAATCCAAATAGGTCTGTCTCCCTTTCCCTCTCTCTTCTTCTCTCTCTCTCTCCTTCTTTGTTTTCATTTGTTTTAAGATCTGGATCTGGGTTTTAAAGAACGTGTTCTTCATTTTTTTTTCGTTTTTTGCTTTTTCATTGTTGTGGTTGTAATGTCCTCCATAAAATTTCTTGGGGTTCTGCATTTAGGCTCGTTGAGGGATTGCTAAGGCATTGGGGTGTTTGGGTGCATTGTGTTGTGTATTTGGAGCTCGATTTTAAAAGGCTATTTGCACTAGGCTTGGTTGATGGCTTGAGATGGTGGGTGTGATGCTGGAGGGGGAAGGGTGAGATAGAATGCAGGGATATGGGTCTCTAGCCACTGCCATGTCTATATTACTTGTCCGACTTACATGGTTTAAGGGTCCAATGGTATCAGATTGTAGCACCCATCTGGTTTCTCTCACTCTGTTGTTTTTTTTTCAATATGAATTATTTAAATTTCTCTCTGGTAGTTATAAAGAAGAAGATGGAAAAATCACGTTGTCTCTCTTTTTCCCTTTTATGTTTTGAGCAGCAAATCACTTTGTTGGATTGATTTTGGTTTAAAAAGTCATGACCAAAGCTAACAATTCGACATAAAGTTGAATATTTCATTTGGGTTGATTATTAACTAGAGTAATTAGATTTCTTCTATCAAAAGCAAATGAAGTTGAGCCAAGCTTTTGAGAAAGAAGGTTGCATATAGTTTGAGAGAGAAAAGGGATAAAGGTGATGATTGCCCTGAGTTGATCGAAAGTGCAGGTTTCTGCCTTCCAAGTGCTTGTTACAATGTCTAAGTGGTATTTTCTTATCATTTTTTCTGTGTATGTGTTCACCCACTTATATTACATGCTTGCTTATGACATATTGAAAAGTTACAACTTTGGGGGGTCTCACTTGCAAGTTTAAAAGTTAAGAATATGTGGGCCCACCTATGACCAACTCAGGCCTTGCACCAACACTAAACCTGAGAAAAAAAATTGAAATAGACATGCACTCAATGGTTATTCACCATTGACATGAATCATCACTAGATTCTCTTTACCTAAACAAATGTCATAGCTTCGGAACCTCAGTCATGTCTGACCCAACTCTACACTTGTAGGCCTTTCTACCTACCTTTCCTCCATGATTAATTGGCACATACCATAGTGGTCTTATATGTATGTTCATAATTGTGTTTGTAAGACTATCCTGGATTAAAAACTCTTAAGTAAGTAGGAAATTATCTATAGAGTCCACAGTTCTTTTAACCTGAAAGAGCTCTAACTTATTACAAGGGCCAATCTAGTGGAAGGGAACTGTGGAAGTCATATTACAAGGACTGTTCGGACATCCTCTGTAATTTCATTCAAAACTTTACACAAAAAATTATTGAGTTACTCTATATCACTGTCTTACAGATGAGAATATTGCTGGTTGAAAGGGTTCTTGATCAAGAATTTTTTGTGGTTCTCTTCCTTCCATCCTATGTAAATGGCTTTAAGTATTTGGATATATATATATTTGTAATCTTTTCCTTTTATGATTATTTATAGGCCTCTTCTCTCCTGTTTCCTTTTTTCTTTACAGGATTTCATAGAGGGTGATCAAGTTTTTTTCAGAGTTCATGTTTACATCAAATTTGGTAACACAGTAGGTTTCAATTGTTGTTTAGTTTGAGGATTGGATCCTTGCTTCTGAAGACTTCTCAAACCTAGGGAATGGATGAGCTGCAGGAAGCAATTCTTGCAAGCTACAAGCAAAATCAAATGGGATAGTTCCCTTTTGTTATCCTTGCAGTTCTTACTCACACTGGTCTTGATACAGTTTAACTTCATGTTGATTTTTGTCTCTATAATTGATGAGATTAGTTTTGTCATGACTAATGCATGAAAAAATATCAGTTTCTATATGATTGACAGTTTGACTACAAAATGAGCTACTTATAACAGTTGTCTTGACAATGCTTAGTTGGTAGGCAAGTTTAACGACACTGATCAAAGTATGCCTATTTATTAATTTAAAATTTGACATTTGAATGCTATCTGATTTTTACAATGGACAAGCTTGCCAGAGCTCTCCTAATCCTTGCAATGTCATTTATCCAATCATCTTTGGCTAACTTTAGATGGAAAAGTAGATTACAATATCTAAGTAGGGCTTCTTGCTTTCAAAAAAAGAAAGAATCATTGAGAAATTGTCTAAGTAGGGCTAAACACACATATTTGTTGGGTTCCCAATTTTAGTTTGTTACAAGGAACATGACCAAATTTGGTATTCTCATGTTCAAATTTGGTATTCACTGTATATGTTTCTAGAAAATCTAACGGGTCCCATGCAACTCATTAGGGATCATCCAAGTTGGCTTTACTTGGATGTGATTTTCATTGTTTGAGCTCTTGTCTGTTTGAAGTGGGGTTTTCTTCATCCTGTTTGATTATTTTTAACAGTTTTATCTTTTCACATTCATATTAAAATTTTGATTTCTACTGTTCATGATTCTGTTGTCAATGTGTTGGTTGTTTTTTTTTTTTTTTGGTCATTTATAGAAGGCTGGGAATTCAAGAAATATGAGAACTTGGAACTCATTTAATTTTTTCCATTTTAGAGTTGGAATATGGGGGTGAATTTGTTATTGACATTTTGATATTTGAAATGGTACTTTTCTATGGAGAATGGAGAACTGTATCTTTTTGCCTACAGCCAACTGTAATCTTTTAGTTTCGTCCATGGTGTGGTTTCTTCCATGGTTGATTTTGTAGCTTTCGATTGAATTGAGGGCTTGAATTTCCACCTTCTTTGAATAGTTACCAGTAAAACAGCATAAATCAGTGAGTATTTGGTTCGTATTTCTAAAACCTATATGTGCTTTGAAAATTTTGGATAGTTTCTCAAAGATTTTCAACTTGAATACAAATGAGAACAGGGCCATTTTTGTAGACAACTTCTAAAGAATTTTAACGGAATGTAAATGAGAATGAGGCTCTGTTTAATCAATTTCTCATACACTGCTCTACTTATGGATCATGGTGCCTCCTTTTTTTCCTCAATGCTAGTGACTTTCATTTACTTTGCTCATATCTGATTACTAAATCATAGTTGCCATGTAAAATACTGAGAGAATTTTAATGATCTGTGAAGGGGTGCGGAACCAAAGCAGTTGGCATTTTCTGCTGCCATTGGTATGACATCTCTGATCCTTTCAGTGTTTTTTCTTCTATCTATTATTAGCATGGCTTGAACACAAGTCTATATTGTATGGTTTTGCCAATTATGTACCGTTGTAGCACCATTACTTTAAGCAAATAAAATGGCCTTGTCTGTGATATAAATTATATAGAAATTATGTACTATGTATGGTACTTTGTGCCCAATCATTGTATGTGTCTTGTATTTCAACTGTCATTACTGTGACAATGGAAGTACATCATTGCTCTAGCATTTTTTTATATAATTCTCATAGGTCAGGTGGTCTTGACCATCAAAGCATTGAACAAAGAAAGCACCGAAGTTTCAAGCTTTGCATTTGGTAAAAGCCCAGACAGCAAGATAAGCATCTCAATTGACCAAGCATCTCAAATGACCATGCTCTATCATGTCTTTAGGAAGATAAGCCTACAACTATTTTTGATCCATTTAGTGAGGAGATGATTCTTGCATCCCATGCTCTATCATGTCTTTATTTTTTTTCTTTTTGATAACCATGCCTTGTCATGTCTAACCCACGTACATGAACTTATGGGATGCATTCTTTTCCTAGGATAGGAGTGGAGTTCACCATTAGCTCTCATTTCAGCAGATCTGCTAGCGCTCTGTAGCTCTATATATAAATCATGGAATTAGTTGTTCAATAGCTCGATGGAAAGAGCCTATGGATTCTGTCAGCTCACTCCAAAAGGCTTATTGTGGTCTATACTCCATAATGGTGCATGGTCTCCCTCTCCCTAAGTAAGAATTGTAGGTTGGCTAAGCAATGATGTGGTCAGTTGTCAAGCCAAGGGAATGGGCTTGAATGGATGCTCTATAGGATAGGAAATGGGGATAAGTTCTTCTCATCCCTATACACTTTTGCCTAAACAAGAAAAGAAAGAAAGAACGGGACAACTAGGAAAATAAATTAAAAAATTCAACTTCAGCATCAGCAATTATAGAATAAGAAAGAAAGGATTAAGGAAAAGCACCTGATTGATTATTTGATTGACAATTCTGAAATAAAAGGAGAGAGGGAATCGACTGTCCACTTTCTGTGTCACTCCACCATTTTATAGTCTCATTTTTTCCTTTTCTTTCTTCTTTTCCTTGTTATTACACTATGTGCAGGAGCAGAGCATGAACACATGAAGATGGTATCTCTATTTGAGCATGACCCATTTCCTTCGTGAGGAATGAAGCTTGTCATAGTTCATTTTGCCACTACCCCATGTGGCCTTATCTAATGGATCCTGACCGTCCATTTTAAAGTGAATTCATTTTATAATCTTCATCACTTGCATGAAAGGTGGTGGATTTTATATGCATAGGTCTACCACTATTAGATGTTAGCCATGTAAAAATCATCATCAATGAGAAGGTGCTTGCCCATGTTGTTACTGATTTGCATATTTTGGTTGAAAGTCGTGGTGTGGGAATTGAGCTACAAACTGATTGGATGAGGACTTTCCAACCTGCAGGTGAAAGGAAATGGGCAAACCAGGTTTTGGTGCAGGAATGCATGCATGGGAGTGGGTGGCTTTGTTCTGCTGCGTGGCCTCTTGTTTTGGGTGAGTGTTGCTCCAAGGTATTGGATGGCATTACTTTGTGTTCTTAATGTGAAGAATGACCTTGGAATCTTGTTTTGGGGCAGGGGGATGATGAATGCAAAAACATTAACTGGGATTTCCTCTGGTTAATGGATTGGTTGGCATGTTCAGTAGGCTTGAAGGTGGAGGGGGGTAAGAAATGGAGTGTATTCATTGTTGGATGTACAGTAAGTCATCATCAAACTGGAGGGGTACTTTGTATGTGGGAAGCAAGTTTTGGAAAAGTCTAATTTGATTGTCTCTTTCCATCTACCTCATGCCTAATGTAAGAGCCTCCCACCACGAATATTTATGTAAAGGCATGGGGGATAAGGGGTCCAGTAGAGAAAGGATCTGTGAGTGCAACATTAATTCACACCTTAATTGAGCACCGAGTGCATGCCATAATACATCAGTGAAAGATGTAGCAAAACCAAAAGCTTATAGGGTGCGACGTAGGAAGTCCCATTTTAGATTTGGTTGCTGCTAATGATGTTTTTGGTCTTTGCAAGGACATGATGTGAAGTTTGATCTTCAAGATGTTGGAAGGTATTTGATATATTTGCCTTAAGATTTTCAATGATTTTTATCTGTTTCAGTAATTTCTTTTGGAATATGCTGTTATTCCTTGAGATTTTTAATATTATTTGTCTTTCCAATTGTTTGATAGGTGGTGCAGCTATTCAACATCAATTGGGGCAAGGCTTTTCGTGACATCTGCCAAATTGGGGACTGGAATTGAAGAAGTTTTTCTTGATATTTTGTGAAATTGTGGATATTTTGGATATTTTGTGGAATTGTGGATATTTTGTGGATATTTTGTACACTATTTTATTATATTAGGATGAGATTATTTGTAATGATGAATGAATATTTTCATTTATTAATTCGTAAAATTTGTTTTTGTCTCTATTGGTAGCTTCTTTGACAAATTTTTTTCGTCTCTATTTCTTATATTTGTGATAATATTTTTTACTCTAATTTCTTCCTTTAATGACAAAATATTTTGTCATTAATTACTTACAAGTATGTTCCCACAGCGTCAATTGGAGACAAAAAAAAAATCGTCATCTACTGATACTTTCTTAGACAAATTATTTTCGTCTTCATTTATATTAAACGCGATAAAATTATTTCGTCTCTATTTTTTATATTTATGACAAAATATTTTTGTCTCTAATTTCTTCCTCTAATGACAAAATATTTTGTCGTTAATTACTTACAAGTATGTTCCCATAGAGTCGATTGGAGAAAAAAAAAAAAACCGTCATCCACTGGTAGCTTCTTGGACAATTTTTTTTGTCTTCCTTTATATTAAACGCGACAAAATTATTTCGTCTCTACTTCTTATATTTATGACAAAATATTTTTGTCTCTATTTTTTTCCTTTAATGACAAAATATTTTGTCACTAATTACTGACAAGTATGTTCCCAACATAGTGTATTGGAGACAAAAAAAATCGTCACAAATTTATCTTTTTCAATGATGAATTTTTTTTTCGTCTCCAATACCTTTTAGAGACAAGGCTTTGGCAACAAAACGGGTGACGAAAAATTTTCGTCTTAATTAGTTTTAGTGACGAAATGTGTACATTTTGGGACAAATTTGTGTCGTCCATAAATCCCAAATTTCTTGTAGTGCGTTACAGGTATGAGAAAGTAGGGAAAAACCATCCCTTCTCAAGTGATGAGAGGGCTCTATTTATAACCTTTCCCAACCAGGTGGGGATGCGATCAGTTCAACGTCTCTTTGGAGCCTCAGTCGTGTCCTCGAGGAACGAGTCAGGTGGAAGGCAGGTGAGATCTTCTCCGTGAGACTTGGTAAGTGCAGGTGAGGGGAGGACTTCGTCGCAATGACTTGGAGCCTGAGGTGACGAGGCTTCGTTTAACAAAATCCGGATCTCAACGGAGCTATTCTGGCCTAACCCACGATCCTAGACGGACCAGGTCACTTGGACCTGACTCATTACCGCGATCCAGATTGGGCTTGACTCATCATTTGCCCCCCCCAATGCCCCGTGCCCAAATAATTTTTGAAAGGGGGCATTAGAAAATTACATTCTCTTCTCCCTCTTTTCCAATTTTAATCCAGGTCTGGGCGAGCATCAGAACCGGAGAAGCATGGGCGCCCAGGGAGAGATGGCCTGGGCGCCCGAGGGACTTGGTCGCCCGGGGTCTGGGCGCCTGGGGAGAAGGTCTGGGCGCCCGGAGGAGTTATCCTGGGCGCCCAAGGAGAGATTGGCGCCCGGGGGAGCTTGGGCGCCCGGGGAGTGATGGGCCTAGGCGCCCGGGGGAGTCATCCTGGGCGCCCGGGGAGAATGTCCTGGGCGCCCGAGGGTTATTTGGCCTGGGCGCCCGGGGAGAAAGTCCTGGGCGCCCAGGGGGTTATTTGGCCTGGGCGCCCGGGGAGAAAGTCCTGGGCGCCCGGGGGTATTTGGCTTGGGCGCCCGGGGGTATTTGGCCTGGGCGCCCGGGGGGTTTGTCCAGGGCGAGCTTCGGGCCTGGGCGCCCGAGGATGATGGGCGCCCAGGACTGAGGAAGGAGTCCCCTGGTCCCGTGGTGGCCATTACGTATTCCTTTTTTCTTTTTTTTTTTTTTTTTCGGGGGCGCTGCCCCCTGGGCCCCCGCGAGCTGACCGGGCAGCTCGACCCCCGCCGGGGGACACCCCCGGACCCCCTCTGCATAGCGCATGATATATCCCTTAACATATGTAAATTCCAAGACTCTGCCCCTCGGTAACTTCTGATGGGTCTGATGGACCGCGCTCCTGCTTGGTTCTACCGAGGTCGGCGGACGTGGGAGTCCGTTTGGTTCCGACCCTTTCGTAACCGGGGGGCAGGGGCGTGCATCAACATTTCTTTTTTTTTTTGTGGGTGTGCCAGATTTTCTATTTTACTTAGAATTGCAAGTGGTGATCCGGAGATCAACCTTCGCAAGTAAAAAGGAAATCAACTTCTTTCAAGTTTTCCATTGCACATATATTTAAGAAAAGAGACATTTTCTTGATTTGCCGTGAAAGGCGATTTTTTTGGCATTTATAGCCGATTTTGGCGTTTATAGCCGATTTTTGGCGTTTATAGCCGATTTTGGCGTTTATAGCCGATTTACAATCCTTATCAACAATGAAAGACAAGAATTGTGATTTTTGTCTCTTTTAAAAAAATACAAACTACAATGAAAAGCAAGAAAAGGAGGATCTAACTTCTCAGGAGATTGTGGGGGACTCGTTTAGATTGACGGTCGCAAGCCATATGTGGGCTTCGCCATCATCCATGCAGATGAGAACAGAGGATGCTATTTGATTCGCTTGGCTTGGCTATAACCTCGGGTTTTTAGAAGACAAAGACCAAAGGAAGGTCCTATGTCCAATAAAAACCGAGTAGACGGGCTGAAAAGCCATATCTAAGCCATTGGAGGCAGGAGGAGAAGGCAAGGACCTTGGGGGGGGGGGTACCCCCCAAGGGACTTTTGTCACTTGTTGCGGTGGCCGGTGTAGAACTTCCGCAGAGTTTTCTCTCTTTTTTCTTTCTCTGGATTTCTGACTGCTGTCTGTTGATGTTCGTTGTGATTTGTGTTGTTCTTTCTTCTTGGAGAGCCCTCCTATTTATAGGCTTTTAGGTAGCCTTTTAGGTGGGTTTATGGGCTTTTATTGTCATTAAGCCACATAATGGGAGGAGTTACAAATTGAATTGTTTATTTTGTAACTCCTTTTTCTTGGCTTCTGATTGGCCGGAGGAGATTGAGGGCATTTAATCGCCTTTAATCGCCATGATGGGAGGAGTTTCATGGGTTAAATGCCATGAATCTCTTGACTTGTAACTCCCGAATGCTTGCTTCTGAATTGGGCCGTCCAAAGAAATGGATTAATGACTGTAATAAGCTAGTCAATTAATCGCATTAAGTGGTCGCCGAGCAGCTGAAGAGTCGCGGGCCGTGCCACGTCTTTTGGAATTCTTCTGTCGATGATCATCGATGGATCTTCATGTAGATCGACATCAGTGACCATGTAATTTCAGGTGTTTGTTGCCAACAAGCAGGTCGGTGCCATCTGTCCCTGTCGATTTCCTCGATCGGGATCGGGTGGAAAGCACACTTTTTTTTGGTTGACCGGGTGGGCGATCAATACTGTCTTCGATACTCTTGATGATTTACCCCGTGTTTTGGACGGATGTCAGAGGACTTGGTGTCTCAAAAGCATGAATTTTGAAAGTACCAGAGGCTGGGCTCCTCGAATCGCGAAAAAAACGGCGAAAACCCGGGGTTTCCGGGGCTTTCCCGGCGACCCCGGGGTCCATGGTCGCCGGCGACCCTGGTCCAGGGTCGCAGGGTCCTGCGACCTTGGGCCAGGGTCGCAGGGGCCTGCGACCCTGGCCCAGGGTCGCAGGGGTCTGCGACCCTGGGGGGGTTTTCCCCTTTCGTGTCCCGTTTTGCGTCCGTTTTTGCTCTTTTTTGATTATTTTTTCTTCTGTACTTTTCTTTGACATTTTGATCATTTATTGGCCTGATTTCTTTGTAGGAAACCTGATGAGAATCCTTGCATTTTATTTTGCAAAGTTCCAATTTCCTGAGAAAGCCGAAGACTTTGTCGCGCAGAGTTGCCGATTTCCCGTCAGAAGCTGAAACTGGGTCAAACGATGTCCGGAATGACTGAAATTTGGTGTGAAGCCTCCTGAGCAATAAATAAGACCAACCATAGGCTTTTGTTTGAGTTCGAAGCCGTTGGGGTCCTATCACCTGCAGACTTGCTTTTTGTCGCGATGAAGATGTCGCGGTTTGATGTGTGGTCAACCGATGTCCGATTGACTTGAAATTTGACAGGGAACCTATTGGAGTCAGTTTAAAGTGATCCTAGGTTCTGTCTTGGAAACCATGGTCCCGGAGAGCTTTTGTCGCCGAGAGGCCTGATTTGGCTGTCGGAGAAGCGAAGTTAGGCCAAATGATTTGAAATGGCCCGAAACTTCTTGTGTACTCCTCTCTTGGCTGTCTGGAAGAATCTTGCAGTTTTTTTGTTGATTCTGACAAGATTTTATTTTGGAAGCAGCATTGCCTATTTATGGCAGGTTGCGACTTCAGGTAGCTCTTCGGAATCTTGATGAGGCAAAGTGACATTTTTGTGTCAACAGGGTCATCCCAAAAGAAGAAAAGAGAGAGCTTCGCAGGCTGAGGAGAGGGCTACGCCAGCTAGGAGAGGGCATGCGCCAGCTAGAAGGGCTTCCGAGGCTGATCTTTCCTCCGCTCTCGCGAGAGGGCGACCAGGCTTTAGACCGAACTCTTAGTAGCCTATGAGAGGGCAGCCAAGGCAGAGGCTGAGCTTGTGAAGGACCTTGAGAGGGCTTCGCTTAGTGAGGCTGAGCTTCTGGAGACCCCGAGAGGGCTCACTGAGCCTTCTGAAGACCGCGAGAGGGCTTTCGCTCAGTGAGGTGAGCTTCTGAAGACCCGCGAGAGGGTTTTCGCTCAATAAGGCTGAGCTTCCGAAGACCCGCGAGAGGGCTTCGCTCAGTGAGGTGAGCTTCTAAAGACCCGTGAGAGGGCTTTCGCTCAATGAGGCTGAGCTTGTACAGACCCGTGAGAAGGTGATGCTCAGAGAGACCGTTGTGGAGACAGTGATTGGGCGGTACATGAGAGAACTGCTTTCCCAGATATTGTCCTCTTAGGCTTCGTGCTGACTGAGGGGCTTGATGATTGTAGTGGCAGCTCTTATATATGATGTCGATGGTGATGTGCTCCTCGACCTTGGGCGCCATAATGATGGGCGCCCAAGTGAGGTGCTCCTCTACCCTGGGCGCCATGGTGATGGCGCCCCGGTGAGGTGCTTCTCGCCATGAAGCATGCCTCGGCCAAACTGATGATGTCTATGGTGATGCCGAGGACAACTTTGAGAGTGATTAGAGGGCAGGGACTCTATTTTTTTTTTTTTAACTTGTAGCACTGATAAAAAATGATTTTATTAATCCATTGTTTAGTGTTACACAACATTAACAAAGTTGAAAAAAGCAAGCCCCCCAAACCCTCACTACTTTGACTCTCTTATGGTATTACTGGTAATTCATTTCAACAGTTCCGCGTTCCCTGGCAATGTGTTCAACCACTGCATCGCGAGGAGTGAATGCTTGTCTGTCTCTCTGCGGAGCAGGACCGCGTTGGTCTCTGACAGGTAGGCCTCTCTGTCCTGCTTCGCTTGTTGCTTCTATCCTTCCTTTCCTCTCTGTCTCGCCCCTTCCCGTTGTCGAATTGCTCTGGAGGACTCCCCTCGCCTGGCCCTTGTGGTATCTTCAGCATTTATATACTTCTGAACCTTTGTTAGTAGCTCTGGCAATGCTTTTTGGCGGGCGTTTCATCACTGAGAAATGGAATCTCGATGAACGGAGACCTCCGAGGAAGGCTGTCATGGACACCTTGTCGTCAGGCTCTTCAATTTGAAGTACCTCCTCGTTAAAATGAGTGAGGTAACTCCTGAGGCTTTCATTTGTATCTGAGCAGGTGTGTGGCAGGCTTCTGGTGGCGGCGTCCTCCGATGAAATGTAACACAAAGGACTTGCTTAATTCACAAAGGTGGCGATGGAGGTAGGGGCGAGATTGGCAAACCACTGCCGGCAGAACCCTTCAATGTGGTTGGGAATGCCCTACACATAATCTCGTCAGGGATATTATGCAGCTGCATTTTGGTTTTATACGTCTCCAGGTGGTCTAATGGATCCTTTCTTCCATCAAAGGTCTCCATGGACGGCATCTTAAACTTCTGGGGAAGCGGGTAGTTCACCACATCGAGCTTGAACGGTGTGTCCGTCGCCCGACTAGGTGATCCACTATCTCCGGTGCCTTCGCCTTCATGGCGTTGTAGACTTCTCCCAGCTGGTTCTGCATCTCCTTGATCTTTTCGTCCCAGGGATTGGGAGCTTCCCTGGATAGGTCACGAAAATAACCTCCCTCCTCCATGCTTTGGTTTTCACTCTCCCCTTCTTGGAAATGAGGACCCTCTCCATTAGAAGAAGAGGGAGGAGGTGGAAGTCCTCCAAAGCTGGGCTCCACCGGGCACTCCATGAGGGGCGCCCTGGGGAATTCCTTGGGGAACTCCCTGGGCGCCGCCCAGAGGATGGGCGCCCAGATGGGGAGCTCCATGGCGTGGAGCTCTTGGAATTCTTTGGTGCGATGCTCCTTGTGATACTTCTCCAAATTGTGCTCCTCCTTGCCTTGCTAGCACAAGTTGTAAGATTTGCTGGTTTTGGGCTACCAGCTGTTGCATGGTCTCCAACATCTGCTGAGAAGTGGGAGCAGGAGCATTCGAGGTATGGTCATTCGGTGGAGGAACATCCTCTCCCCGCCTGGGGGAGTCTGGGCGCCTGGAAGCCCAGAAGGGCCTAGGCCTGTTGGGCGCCCATCTTGAGTGAGATTATCCTCGGTCGTCTTGCTGATCTTGTGGTGATCACCATAATTTCTGAAGAAGATGTGTGAAGTGAGAACTTTAGCTTTGATTTTCGTTCCCACAGACGGCGCCAAACTGATGATGCCAAAAAGGTAAATTCGGACACCACCGGTCAGATAATTAATGCTGTGCAGTAAATGAAGAAAGATGAGAAATTTATAGTGGGTTCGGTCAAGCGTGACCTACGTCCACTTCAAAACGGTGATGTTTGATTAATGTAGAGAGTTACATGTATGAGAAAGTAGGGAAAAACCATCCCTTCTCAAGTGATGAGAGGGCTCTATTTATAACCTTTCCCAACCCAGGTGGGGATAAGATCAGTTCAACGTCTCTTTGGAGCCTCAGTCGTGTCCTCGAGGAACGAGTCAGGTGGAAGGCAGGTGAGATCTTCTCCGTGAGACTTGGTAAGTGCAGGTGAGGGGAGGACTTCGTCGCGATGACTTGGAGCCTGAGGTGACGAGGCTTCGTTTAAACAAACCCGGATCTCAACGGAGCTATTCTGGCCTGACCCACGATCCTAGACGGACCAGGTCACTTGGACCTGACTCATTACCGGCGATCCGGATTGGGCTTGACTCATCACATGCATTGGATACTTCTCAGGTCTTTCCATCTTTCCATTCCATCTAGTAAAAGAATCTGGTGAGATGCCACCCCCCCCCCCTCCCTCTTTCCATCTTTCCATTCCATCTAGTAAAAGAATCTGGTGATCTGGTGAGATTGCCCCCCCCCCCCCCCCCCCCCCCCCCGGACTTTAAAAAAAAAAAAAAATCTTTATAGTTTCTGCCTTTGGCTACTTTATTTTACCACCCCACATATTGCATGATCAGCTTCCTTCCTTTGGCTGTTTTGGCTAAATTATGTAATTTGGGGAGTGCCGTTTCACTTTCTCCACCAGTTTTATATTTTCACGACTGCTGCCAAAAGTCACGGGGCTTACATCTAGCGGGGACTCAGAATTTTGTTTAGATGAGGCTAAATTTTTGTTCACATTTACTAACTTTTTTCACATTAAAAATACCAAATAAGAATATATATTTCATTTTAAATAGATAACTTTTTTTCATGCCTAAATCTCTTGCCTAATTGAATGGTCTTCCCCTGCTTCTTCCAAATTCAGGTGATCATCAATTTATCATCATTAAACAACTATGATAATATTTTATTTAAGATAATTGATATTGGTACTCCCTTTTTCCCCTTTTTTGATGGAGGCACTCCAAAATTTTGTGAAGGAAAATGAGTGCCTCCATAAAAAAAAAAGGGGTGCCAATATCACTTCTCTTTCTTTAATTCTATGTGTTTGGATGCATTGAAGCAGTATTTTAGGTGAGCACCCAATTAATTATCCAATTTGAGTTCCCAAACGGTTTTGTTTCGATCTAAAAAATTTGGTTTCCCGCACTTATCTAGCTCTAAAAGTAATTTCCTATAGTTAGTCATGGGCTCATGACAAAGAAGAAAAATTATCATTTAAAAGTAGCTCAAGTTATCTAAATATATGAACTATAAGGCCTGATTTATTTGTAAATTGAAGATTAAAGTGTCCCTAATGATGATTTGGTCATCTTTGGACTTGTAGATATGCTTAGATTATGTAATTTAGAATTAGGATTTTTGGGATTAAGGGTCTGGAATTAGGATTTGGAGATTAAGGGCTCATATTTAAGTATAGAGTGATTGGGATTATACTATATCTGACGAAGGAGGAAGGTTGCTTTATTTATGATTATTTGGTGAGAGAGACTAACCACGGGATGATCGATGGCGAGAAGCTCGATCGGCGCGAAGATGATCTTGAACTCTCACTAGAAAGAAGATGTCAAAAGAGAACAATACAAATATGTTATGGTATTCTCGATTGCCAAGGTTTTATGATGTGGGGTGATCATAAGATTTAAACATGGGGTGATTATTTTTTAGATACACGTGAGACATGTTGAGCTCCTTTTTAAGTTCTTGGCAATTCCATGTCATATATGTTCAGGTCCGCCGCTTCTTCCATCCACCTTGATCTTTTGATAAATTTTTACATCTTGGGTCCAAGTAAGACACAACATCCTGCCCATGAATAGTTCTGTGCTTTGCTGAAAAAATAAATTTGGAAGAAGCTTTTTCCTCTTTCCACGGAAAACTTTTTTTCAACATCCCACAATTGGAAATGGCTTTATCTGGAATTGTAGAAAAGTTCAATTTTCAAGCAAGTTTTTCTTAAAAAAAAAGTGGCCGCACCAACATAAGATTTTAAATATCATGAAAAATTATTTTCAATTTTCATATATTTTCCTTAGAAAAATGGCAGCACAAATGTGCCTAATTTCGACACAAAACTCCCCCTAGTAATTAATTAACCGGATATTGTGCTGTAGTTGACTCACAAACACCCAATTCTATCATATCATAGGGTCACATGCTCCGGAACTGATTCTCATTACCTATAATGTAATTTAAACAACTTTTGAGTTCTTGAGTCAATGGTTCGAGTGATGGAAGTGACATGAACAATTATATGCGAGAAATCTTCGTTTTATAAGCAAGAAAAATCCTACTAATTAAAGCACGCAATTCATCTTGTTCTGCCATCGCGTGGATTACCAGATCAGTGGCTTGCACCGCACGGCCCCCACACGACTCGGCCGCAAAGACAAAGAACAAGAAAAATCAGACGGGCCGTGGCACGGTCCCCAGGGGCTGATTTTTCGGGCCGTGTGAACTTTCTGAAAAAGAAAATCTCAACTCTCGGCTTTGTCGTGTCCCTTGTCCCTTGTCTCTGTTTTCTGTCAAAATGACAATTCGAGGGGACATCTCTTTCCCCATCCCATTGGTGAATTTATTGGTCCTTTTTTCACCTTATTAAGTGTAACTTCTTTCCATCACTCCAATCCTTTTATAAAAAATTTCCACCAACACAATAGCATGTGTGCCATAGCCTTGTCACTTTGACTTAAAATCAATAATTGCCCCCATCTCTCTAGGTTTTATCAAAAGCCATCCCAAAACCCTCCACTACAATTGTAACCAGAAAAAGGAAAAAAGGAATTCCCTTGTTGGATATCTCTAGAGCCTTTAAATAATTTTGAAGGAAAGCCATTTAATAAAACATAAAATGATGTAGTATAAATACACTCATGCATACACCTAAGCCAAATTTGAGTAATATGTAATCTATAAAATTTCAATTCACGTGATAATAAACTTTCTCCAAATTAACCTTGAAAATAACCCCCTCAGCGCGAGATCTCTTTCTATAATATCAATAAGTTCATTAACAATCAATACTCCATCAAAATCTACTTATTAGCTACAAATACCCCTTGAATGGGGCAGTAACCCCACCTGAATGGCAGACAGCCCAATAATAATATAGACACTGTGATAGGCCCTCTCAAAATCACCGTGGGTAAAACCTCACTGGATCCGAACTCCGTCTCCTCTCAATCTTCCTTCGTTTTCAGCTGATTGTCCCCACCAATTTGAACCTTTCATTTTCTTGATTTTGTCTTTTGCATGCTCCTTCCTGGCCATTTCCCACTCATCTTGTCTGTTACTCGAGCAAAGAGGCAAAGACCTTTATTTTATTTGAATCCACATGACTGAAAGGGGCGAGGGCTTACATTACATCACACGGCCCCACACGGTTAGACTAAAAGTAGGAGCATGCATTGGATACTTTCCATTCCATCTAGTAAAAGAATCTGGTGTGATGGCCCCACACGCCGGCCTTGACTTAAAAAAACCCCAAAAAAAAAGAAAAAAAGAAGTAGTCTTTCTTGTTTCTGCCTTTGGCTACTTTATTTCGCCACCCAGACAAATGTCATCCATCTTCCTCCCTTTGGCTATTTTGATCGATACTGCAACTCCACTCAAGTTATACAGCTACTCTGCATCTTTATTTCACGCCTGAGGTCAGTTCCTTCGTTTCATTGTACAAACATCTTTCTACAACGTCTCTTCTTGCTCTTCCATTTATTTGAGAAATCTTTTTACTCCTTTGGCAATTTATGCCATCAGTATTTAAGAGGGTGATGGATGAATTAGGACTAAAGTAGATTGATATCTCATTTTTTGTAAAAAAAACGGATCTCAACTGAAATATGGTCAATTTTTTTTTTCATAAGACTAGTCCTCACACAGACTCCCCCAAGCCCATCATGCACCATCAGCGCTACAGCCATGGAATGATCCCTGGTTGTTTATGTGTTATGGAGGTAGCTCACCGACTGAGCTTCATCACATGGTGGCGAAGTTATTTTATTTAAAGCGTGTTTACAACATCTAATCAAGATTAGTCATGTTTCATTTAAGATCAATGATAAGAACAATAGATAGAGAGACCTGGGTGATGGGAGACTCCAGCATTTAATCCTAAGTTTAGAGATCTATCTTCATAGAGTAGGTTTTATCAAATATTAGACCATTACAATACAAAGAAAGCTTTCATTTGATCTCGAATAATTGTAATTTTGTTTACAAATCCAGATCTTTCTACCATTGGATCAATGATATGTGGCTTCTCCATTATTCGATCTTTTGCCACTGATCGGTGATATAAGATATTCCATCACTTGATCAACGATCCTCATCTTTTCTATCATTCTAGTGTTGATCTTAGATTTTTCCACCGATTGATCGTTGATCCATAGTTTTTATGCTATTGGTTTGATCATCTGTGACTTCTACCGTACGTTAGACAGATCAGCCAAATTTATCAAGTTCATTATGATCATCTCTTCTTCTCTTTAGTGGGCATATCCAAAAGTTTTAATTTCTTTCTTAGACGATTCCAAGCTTTAGCGGGCCAGCAGAATTACATGGAATCCTCTTAAGGCTTAATATGGGCCCTCATGGTTTCACTTTCAAATGCTGACGACACTCTATTCTACATGATGCACAGTCTGGGTATGAAGTCGGGTGGCCTCTTTTATTTTTGGGAACGTTTGGTAAACACAAGGATTCCCTCCATCTCCTAGAACCAACATGTCCATAGATATGATTTCAAATGAGAGTTCTAAGTTTAGTATTGAGAGAGGATTCCTATAGTTTGTAGGATGTAAGTATTTTAGGACTTTCTCGCACTCCTTGAAAAATCGAGACCTCAACTTTCACATCAAAGCCTTCTTGGGCCTAGAGAATTTGAACAGTTCAGATCATTCAAAAGTGGTCCCACAGGAGTAAAAAATTAATATTTTATAATCTGGACTTCTTTGCAAGCACCTCAAAATCTAGTAAGGATCAATGGCTGAAATTTGAGCAACTAGCTGTGTTTGACCTTCCGAAAATAAATCATGGTTCATATTATTATCTTGGGGTCCATCGGAACCAAAAAAAAAAAAAATGTATTGCATTTTTATCCTGTTTTAGGCACAATGTAAAATCAACGGTCATAAGTTTTTGACCAATTTCTCATGACCCAAGATGAATTAGGTTGCAAAATATCAACTGAGATAGCTGTTTTAGGCCTTTTGAAGAGATTGGATGGTTTGGATGTTCTAAATGGAAACCACAAATTCCAAAAATTGAAACCCAATACTAATATCTCAAAATCTATGAGGAATCAGTGACTGAGATTTGACCAATTAGTCGTTTAGGTTTTAAACATGATAAATGGTTTGGATCTTGATTGTGGGATCCTAAAAGTAGGTTTTCAAAGTAAAAGCCAATAATCTCTAACTTACTGCCTATTTCACTGTAGCTCCATGTTTTTTGGGGGAGGGGAGTGTTCTGATCCAAGAACTATTTCCAGCGATCTTTAGCATCATTCCTCTCAGGATCCGTGCTCAACTAAATGTGGAAAATTCACGCATTGGCGTACCCTCTTGCACCAAGGTTAGAAAATGCTAAACTCGCCCAACTTAAAAAAATCTCATGGAGTCAATATTGTGGTCACTCATGAGATGCAATTTTCATTAAAATCATTATAAAATATTTAAAAATTAAATTAAATATATGTAAAGATGAATATACATTAATCCAGCTGTATTCATGATAACTAATTCAATTAATATATTTACATATTACAGATATGAACATTAGAAGAAAACTAAAACGAGAGAGAGAGAGAGAGAGAGAGAGAGAGAGAGAGAGAGAGAGTGTCCTTCCAACATCTTTTTACATACAATCGTTCTACTTGGCCTAATGTTCATGGCCTGAACATGCGCGAGATCCTAGGGTACAGGGCATGTTCAGGCCATGAACATCAGGCCATTTAGACTTTTTGTTTTACATATGTACTAAAGTCTCCAGAATTGGGGGTGACATTGTTGTGTCAGGAATCACGAGTCAACTCCACCAATTTTCGGACCTTGTTTTTACACGTGGATCTAGACATGTGAGCCCATTATTGAGAAGTCTTGAAAAGTTTAAACATAGGATTCTCCAAAATACTCTTTCGTGAGGAATCAATAAAACTTTAAATCATAATATGGGTTATTTGAAGAAAATTCTGACCTCTCGCATGAGATATTGTTTGTCGGTCGTAGGTTTTGCGCTTTCTCACTCACGCTCACAATAATTAAACAAACACAATTATATATATATGTGTTAAGCCTAGGCCCCCAAAAAATATATATTCATGAAGTTTAAAAATCCCCTTTAATCAGGCTAAAATGACATGTACGTAGCAGCAAGATTTTGTAATAATAAAAGTTAACAATAAAGAAAAACAATTATAATCATTAAATTAAAATTTTCAGATGATGACAAATAAGTGAACAGTGACAATGTTTTTATTACTTTTGAGATGATAATATATTATTGTTATTATTATAATCACACAATAGCATATTGCATGGTTTCAAGACCCAGATTCGGGATTCTTCTCGGGCATGGCAGAGTCCGAGTCGACTCGGCCGAATCGGATAGAGTCCCAAGAAAATGAAAAAAAAAACTGAAAATAAGAAAGAATAATAGGAAAACTAAAATTGGATGGCCTAGGAGTCCCTCCATCCATGTAGATATTTTGAGTCTTTTTATTCTTTTATAGATTTTTGTGAAATTATAGAGTATAGAGAGTAAAATCCTTTATCTTCCCTATTACTTGGTTGTATTTAACAACAAATTCTACCATTTTAAAGCATATTATTGCTATCTAGCAAATAGTAACCTACTATTATAAATAGCACACCTTAATATTATGAGACAAACCATTTAATTGCAACTAAAATTTAAAAGATAAATCCATATTCCAATTTTCATATTAATTATCAACTATCAAGTTTCAATTGGCATATAACAACCATATCTTAGCCCATTCTTTCTAATACCATGTAGAATGCCTTGCGGGTTGGATGCCATCTTCCTCACCGTCGTCATTTTAATTTTGATGATAGTATCGTGCTATATCATAATCAAAGAAGTCTTGCCCCGCACTTAGAGGACCATGTCCATAATTTGATGGATCCGGAATGAGATGTACCACTAGTAAAAAAGGGACATTTTATATCGGTTACAAAAACTGCCCTATAACAGTTTGTAATATAACCGATAAATATCTTCAGTCAAGGTTTTTTATATCGGTTAATATTTTTTACATCGGTCAATTTTTTTATATCGATTATATAGTAACCGATATAATAATCGCTATATATAATATCAGTCAGCACATATGTGATATAATAATCGCTGTATTTTATATCAATTATTATGAAACCGATATTATATACTTTCCCAAAATCGATATTAATTATGACACCCACTTTTCTTCGTTTTTTCTTCCCACTTTATTTTCCCCCTCCCGCGCTCTGCCCTCCCCTTTTCCCTCTTATCCCTCACTCATTTCTTTCTTATCTCCTCTCATCTCCATCGTCGCTCAGTCTCTCCCGCGCTCTGCCCACCCACTCGTCATCGTCAACATCTTCGACCACTACACCCGCGTCAAATCCCAATCCAACGCCGCCTCCTCTCCCCTTACCACCAATAACAGCGGCGGCCCACCTCCCCCTCGCGTCTTTGGCTGCATTATCGGCATCCAGAGGGGGTGCACTGTCGAGATCTTCAACAGCTTCGAACTCCTCTTCGACCGCACCACCAACTCTCTCGACCGCGCATTCCTCCTCAAAAAGCTCGAGCTCTGTATTCCTTTCTTCCTTCTACATTCTAGGGTTTCTTTTTCCTTTTTCCTCTATCTATATCTCATGAGGTTTTGCCCTTTTTCTTGGTGCCCTAATTGAATGGATTTCATTGAATAGTTGAGATGCATGAAGTTGATTTCATCGTGGCAGTGATTTTTTTTTTCACGTTTTTGCATTCTCTAGGTTTTTTTTTTGTTGGGTTAGGGTTAGGATTTTGTTTGGTATGCTTTTTGATTTTTTTTTTTAATTTGAATGTGTGAATTAGATAAGAAGGTGTTCCCTGAGTTCTACATTCTCGGATGGTATTCCACTGGAAGTGATGCGCAGGAGTCGGATATGTAGATCCATAGAGCTGTGTGAGTATATGGGGTTTCTATTGGAGAATTTGTATATGATGTTATTGATTGTGTGTATTTGAGGAGTTTGAAGCAAACTGTAAGAATTTTTTATTTTTTTTATAACACTGTATGTAAGAATTTTTGTGCCAGTATTGACCAACAGAGAACCTCCTTGTGCTGTGTTTGATGCTCTATCAAAGCCTAGAAAATATGAAGGCCTCATTGAAGAATCTGGAACAAGTGTGCCCCATAAAACACTCTTGAGGGGCATCTTCTACTTTCTCTTACTTGATTCGTTCCTGCAAGTAAAAATTCTGAGAAGGAAATATTTCATTGATTCCCATGAACTCCTTCCAAAATTCAAAGACTAGAGTCCACAAAATCACCACAAAGCACTAACAATTTAAACATTGATTGATACTAAGCTTCAAATGACTCACACCCACGGAAATGTCATGCCAGAAAACATCCTTATGATAAATCTTAAACCTTTTAATAAGACCCACAGTGAAAGCGACCCCCCACCCTAGCATCATTCTTCCAAGCTTTAGATCATCCCTTCCTTTCCCTCCCTTGTGTGTGTGTGACATTTTTTTTGCTATTATTGCATTTTTAAGCTCAAGATTAAAGCCGTTCAAAATATGGCTTGAAAATGAAAGATTAATTTTCTAAACTTTAACAATAAATTTAATGCTGTGGAGGTTTCACTTAAAGTGAAGTCTATGATCATCACACGTGTTGTCTCATTTAAAGAATTTGCAATATCTTTCATTTCCAATTTACGGTGATATAGCTGGGATAGTGGTGTTTATACCCATGATGTTATCTTTGTTTTGAGATGTATACTTTGCTCCGTACTCTTTTTTTAACCCTTTGTAACTTCCCTTTATGCCCATTTGCCAGTGATGATTTATCCATATTTGGAGGTGTGGTGAAACCAAGACCCTGTTTTCAGGGAGAACCTACTTGGGGGTAGCCACATTTCAATTGACATTTCACTGAGGTAACATTTCCCTGCTTTTATTCATTTCCTTACTGTTATATTGTTGTGTAATGTCTATCTATTGACTCATTCAAAGCAAGGACCTGCTTGTTTGAGAATTTATGCTGGTCATGCACTTTGTTCGCTCTACTCCATAAAACAGAAAGAAGTTATGATTCCTTATTGTAAGATAAGCCTCCATCCAATTATAAGATCTCTTTTATATGTGATTTAGTACTTGGGTTGGGTAAAGTGCAAACAGAAAAATAAAA
This sequence comes from Litsea cubeba, assembly GCA_012931725.1. Lineage (NCBI taxonomy): Eukaryota > Viridiplantae > Streptophyta > Magnoliopsida > Laurales > Lauraceae > Litsea > Litsea cubeba. The sequence continues at coordinate 4,704,168 of CM022951.1, forward strand.
TAATAGTGATGCTTAAGTTAAACTACCGTAATTAACATTTTCATTTTAATTTGGATTTCCATGTAGAGTGTGGTTGATGATTCTTCGGCAGCTTATGGTGAAGTGATGCAAAGTTGCATGTCACAGTCATCCAAATCAGTCAGTTTAGTATGGCCTGACCTTCAAAACCTTAACTTTTCTTGTATGACTCTATTTTCCTTCATTCAATTTCCTTCTTCTAGATGATGCAAGATTAAAGACATAGTCCTCAAGAATTGAGTTTGAAATGGGCTTTTTCTTTAGTAATTGAGCTTTGGGAGTCATCCCTTTTAGTGATGGAGATTAGAGACATAGTCCTCAAGTTCTTTGCAGAGAGAGCTTAGAGACATAGTGAGATTGGAGACATAATCCCCTCCTCTCCCTTACACAACCCCAGCCCTAGCCCATTTCCATAACACCTAGCCCCCTGCTCTCCCAAGCCATTCTATAGTTGGAGTTGTTGTTATGAAAGGAAGCTAGATTTTATGTACATGAATAGAAATGGAAGTTGGATGTGTAATGGTTTTGTAATTTTACATGAAGTTGGATGTGTAATGGTTTTGAAAATGCATGTACATGTTTTGGAATGTGTGTATTGATTATATGAACAGAGGTTGAAAGTTGTGGAGTGGAATTAGATGTTACAATTAATTCATATGTTGGATTTGAACTGAAGTTACAGTCGTTTTCTACAAGTTACAACTTGTTAATGGTGGAGTTTGCTGCAGGTGGGTGTGTGCAAGGTGGTGCAGCAGGTGGGCTGTGGGTGTGCAGGTGGTGGAAGAAGAGGAGGCAGTGGGTGTGTGCAGGTAGTGGAAGAGGAGAAATTTCTCTTTTCCTTTTCTTTTCGATTTTTTTCTAATGTAGCTCAAAAGATTATAGCATCTGTGGTATTTCATTCTGAGAAATCAAATATTCAATTTATGAACTTGTTTCTTATCACACTCTAACCAGAGAATGTCAATTGTTTTGTTCGTCCTTTTCGTAAATCCTAATTATCAAAAGGTGTATGGAAGGGAGTATAAAAGAAAGATGTTGCACATTTTTATTTGCTTTTGTAATTTTGTAGTAGTTGAGGATTCCTCTTATAAGTTCTTCTTGATTTTCATGTGGGTGTTTTGGTATTTATTGGTTTATTACCTTGAATGGGTTATTAGGGATGTTTTCCTTTTACGTGGTCGTTGAAAGTTGTTATGGTTTGATGTTGCAGCCTACTGTGTAGTTGCAGTTGAGTCACTGCCACTGTTGCTGCCAAGGGATAGGAGTCATTCCAGGTACATATATATGTATCATTTGTGTATTGCAGATTTATCAACTTATCCATTGTTATTTTTATTTTATTTTTTTGTACTTAAGTTGATTTGTAGAAGCTAGGTTTACTTGGAGGTGTCAGAAGAGCATAAGTTTACTTCATTGTATAGAATGTGGTATGATTGTGGTGTTTGTTGTGTTCTTTTATTTTCTATGAGATGGATATGATTCACTTATATAAGTAGCTGATGTAGTGGGCCATCACGTTCATGAATACTCCATATAAATCACATTCTTTTGGTTTTTTTGTTTATATATAGTTCAACTTTTTGTACATCCCATGGAAGACAATGAAGATACTATGTATATACAATATTCCCATAGAGATTTGTCTAGTCAAGCTTTATGTTAATTATTAGTTATGATCACTTTGTATATATAGTGCAAAGTTTTATTGGTGTACAGTGTACTGCAGGTTTATTTTATGGTACTGCATCTTTTATATGGTAGTGCAGCAATGCAAATTCTTTTGATCAAAATTCTCTTGGTTTACAGTCCTGATCAGTACCTTCGTGTAGCAACATTCATCAGTTAATGGATCTTTGATTCACTGAATTTTTCCTTGATGCCATTGATCATTCTTGGAATCCCTAAGTCCTAACCATGTTTCTCTTTCAAAGTCTAATCTCCCATTCCTGCTCTTCACAACCAGCAAGCTCCAGTAGTCTGAGGAGGCATGTTGTAGCATCATTGATGAAACACCATAAAATGTTTGAAAGAAATGCTCGAGCTCTACAGCCTCTTTCTCCTGGTAGTTGTAGCAGCTCAATGGAGGTAATGTTAATTGTCTTTTGTTATATTTGCAAATTGAGTTGTCTGCTATGACTTGCTGATTTACCCATGGGGCAAAAATCATTCTCTGATTGAAAATTTCGCATTGCAATTGGTGTCTCCTTAATTTTGTTTATCAAAGTGGGTATTTGTTTTCTTTATGCAAAGGTGAAGTTTGGAGGCCCGAATAGAATTTCACTTAAGTTAGTGTGTGGGGAGATTTCCAGAACCACAGGATTAAGCTAATCACAGCCATCAGATGAGGCTAAGCATTCTCACGTGCCGTCCGCGTGCCATCCACGTGGCACCAATCTCACCCAGGCTACCAAGACAGAGGCCTCGGCCGGACTCAAGCATCTCCGGGCCACTAGCGCCGAACTGGTCCACCCCGGGTGCCATCACGGCGGGGAGCTCCACCTCGCTGAGCCACCCCGGGTGCCATCTCGGCAGAAAACTCCACCTCGGCTGAAGAAGCCGGGACAGAAGCCGAAGCAAAAGAGAACCTTCACTTGCGCCCCTCATCCCCCACGTCATCAGGCACGTGAAGGGATAGGGGCACGAGCTAATGGGACAGACGTGACATCCAGCCGCCCACAATCTTCGTCAGATCCTTGACAGGGCGGCATCCAGCGGCTAAGACCACATCAGGGCAAGGCCCAAGGGCAGATCCGGTGGTACCCCTACCGCCAAGGGCGTCCAACATGATCTGGCCCAACAAGACGTGCATTAAATGCGATATGGGCTGACCCGACGGGCATTTAATGCATGGTGGGCTGGATTGGACCACAATTAATGCAATGTGGGCTGATCGTGACTTCCCAGTCAAATCGTGGGACCCACGTCACAATATCTCCCAAAGATACGATCCAAACTCTATAAATAGAGGCTCAAACCACCATCTAAGGTACGCCATTTTTCATACACAGAGCCGTTACTCTGCCTCTCTTCTCCCTCTCCTTCCATTGTTCCAGTTCCCATACTGACTTTGGCATCGGAGAGCCTTGCGCCGCCCAGGCCAGGGTCCTCTGACCGTGTGTTCCTCCCTTTCAGGTTTTCGGACGGCATCCAGTCACACCCAGTCACCATCATCTTCTCGGATAAGTCCTGTAAGGCACCCTCTTATTGTGGGTCATTATTTTCTGCACCTACAATTGGCGCCGTCTGTGGGAAAGCAATATCCCAGCCTTCCCAACCTTCTCCAAATCTTTCCAAACAACCTTCCTAAACCTCAATCTCTCAGAAGCCATGCCTCCGAAAGCTAAGAAAGGCGGAGAATCCTCAAGACCAGTTCTCGAGCTGCTACCACCGTCAACGGACGTCCCTCATCAGGGACGGTCCCGGACGGTCCAAGGCACATCCGCAGGCGAGGGTCGCCTGGGCTCCCAACTCTTTGTCGAGATCCCATTCCAAGAGGGAGTCGAGGCCTCGCTCTCAGCGGACGAAACCGTGCCACCCCGACGCGACGAGCACCGGCGCGAGCGCCCCCGCAAAGATAAAGCCGTGGCCGTAGGAGAGACGCGCCACGTTCAACCCCCTGCCACTGGAGAGGCTCCCGAAGCTGCTCTCCTCCAGAAGCAACTCCAGAAGCAAGAGCGGCTGATTCGCGAGCTCCAGCAGCAGTTGAGGGCAGTACAAACTGCCTCCTTGAGGCAAGTCTCTGAGCCTCAAGGAAAGAAGAGGGACGCCCCCAGCAGGGCAGCCCAGCCTCCCCGCGAGGACCTCAGACATCATCTGGACCAGAAACGGAGCCAGATCCGTGACGAAGGCTCGAGCAACAGCCGAAGTCACCATAGCCGCGACGGCCGAACTCATAGCCGACGCAGCCCGAGCCATCCCAAGCGAAAGCTCATAGCTCAGACTCCGGAGAAGGACGATGAGCAAGAGCGATTTGACAAACGTGTCAGATTGGCTCTCCAGCACAACTTGGACATGCAGGACCAGAAGCAGATCTGCGGTCACACTGATCTGGGGGGCTCGCCCTTCACAAAAGAGATCGAGCGCACCCCCTTGCCCAGAAAGTTCTCCGTCCCGCGGTTCATCCCCTATGACGGATTGTCCGACCCGTCTGCACACCTCCGACACTTCTCCCAGAAGATGTCCATCTGGGGGAACGAGGGTCACCTAAACTGCAAAATCTTCTCCTCCAGTTTGGGTGACCTCCCCCTGAAGTGGTTCTGCTCTCTCCCGGAGCAGTCGGTTTCCAGCTGGAAGGAACTCCAGCTCTCCTTCCTGAAGAAGTTCCAAGCCTACATCGTCGTCCCCAAGAAGGAAGGGGACCTCCTCACCCTGAGAATGAAGCAGGGCGAAACCCTCTCCAAGTTCGCCCAGCGATTCTGGGCGGTCCACAGCCAGATCGAGGGCTCGAGGGACGGGATAGCGATCTACGCTTTCCAGCATGCCCTGATCCCCGGCCACGACTTGCGGAAGAACTTGGCCGGGGACTCCCCAGAGTCCATGCCAGAGTTGATGTCCCGGGTGAAGCGCTTCATCGCCCAAGAGGAAGACGAGATCCGGGCCAGGGATCAGGACGGGCACCCAGAGCCCGAACAAAAGAATGGCCAACCTCGGCAGAGAGGCGGGAGGCCCTCCCAGAAGCAGGAGCCCAAGCGGGCCTGGGTCTCCAGTTCGGCGAAGCCTTCGTCGTCCAGGTCTGGGGGCACTTGGAAGCCCAGACCTCCCTCCAGCGCCAGTCAGAGCGTCAACGTCGTCTTCAAGGAGCCGATCTACCGCATCTTGACTAAGATCAGGTCCAAGCCGTTCTTCAAGTATCCTCCGCCCTTGAAGAATGAGCCCACCGAAGGCCCCCGAGGCAAGCTCTATTGCTCCTTCCATAAGGGCAACGGGCACAGAACCGAAAACTGCAGGACTTTGCAGGAGTATCTGGAGAAGCTGGCCGAAGAGGGCCACATCCCGGAGTTCATCAAGGCAGGTGATGCCGGCGGCAGCGAGGGCCGAATCCACCAGAGCACGGCCAAGGCTCCAGACAGCGAGGACTCAGAGATGATCATCAACGTGATCCATCTGGCGTCCTCAGCCCCCACCTCCTCATCCCGGGGAAGCTCTCAGACCCGTGCCGAAACCAGGCGGGCTTCGCACGAGAAAGAAGTAATGAAAGCTGAACTCGCTCCGGCATCCAAGAAAGCCCGCCGCGACCGACCCGCCATCTCGTTCTCGGATCGAAATCTAGAGGGAATCCAGGTCCCTCACAACGACCCCCTGCTCCTCACCATGAAGCTGAGAGACTTCACCGTGAAGAGGATCCTCGTCGACTCCGGCAGCTCCTCCGAGGTCCTCTACTACGACTGCTTCAAAAGGATGAAGCTCTCCGAAGCAGACCTCACGGAGGTCCGAGCACCCTTGCTAGGGTTATCCGCCACGCCAGTCTATCCCAAGGGTAGGATCACCTTGGAAACCCGAGTTGGTGGAGCATCCGTGCTGGCCGACTTCCTGGTTGTGGACGCCCCTTCTCCCTACAATGTCATCCTGGGCAGAACGTGGCTCCACAAGCTAGAGGCAGTTCCTTCTTCCCTCCACCAAAAACTGAAGTTCGTCCTTGAAAACAAGGAGGGCGTGATGGAAGTAATCAAAGTGGAGGGAGACCAGCAGCAGGCCAGGCAGTGCATGCTGGCCGCAATCCCAGCAGTGAAGGAGCCAGAGCGCGTCAACCTGGCCGAGTTTGAGAAAGGCCTCGATGAGATCGGCCGGGACCCTGAGAAGAAGAGCATCGAGGACCTGGCCGAGGTCAGGCTAGACCCGGCAGACCCAGACAGGTTCTTCCTGATTGGCCCCAGCTGCCAGACGAAGAAAGGGCCGAACTCTCTCGGTTCTTGGTGCAGAATGTGGACGTCTTCGCTTGGAGCCCAAGCGAAATGCCTGGGGTTGACCCTGAGGTCATGTGCCACAAGCTGAATGTGGACCCCGACCACAGGCCGGTAGTGCAGAGGTCCCGAAGGACGGGGCTGCAGCAGACAGATGCGGTCGTCGAAGAGGTTAACAACCTGCTGAAAGCAGGGGCCATCCGGGAAGTCCAGTACCCGGTATGGTTGGCCAACACGGTGGTGGTCAAGAAGAAAACTGGAAAGTGGAGGGTGTGCGTGGACTTCACCGACTTGAACAGGGCTTGCCCTAAGGACAGTTTTCCCCTCCCAAAGATTGACCAACTGATCGACGCCACCGCTGGTCACGACCGAATGAGCTTCCTTGACGCCTACCGAGGCTATCATCAGATCCCGCTCTACGAGCCTGACGAGGAGAAGACATCATTCATCACCCCCCGCGGCACTTACTGCTATAAGGTGATGCCCTTCGGACTGAAGAACGCGGGGGCGACCTATCAGCGCCTCGTCACAAAAATGTTCCAGGCCCAGCTCGGCCGATCGGTAGAGGTGTACATCGACGACATGGTCGTCAAATCTGTGCGCTCCAGCGACCACCTGGCGGATCTCGGCCAAGTCTTCAGCATCCTTCGCGCATACAAGCTCAAGCTCAACGCTTCCAAGTGCGCCTTCGGCGTAGCATCTGGCAAGTTCCTCGGCAGCTTGGTAACGCGGAGGGGGATAGAGGCCAATCCAGACCAGATCACTGCCATCCGGGGCATCCAGAGTCCCTCCACCACGAAGGAAGTTCAGAGGCTCACAGGAATGGCCGCAGCACTCAACCGATTCATCAGCCGATCATCAGATAAGTGCAAGCCTTTCTTTCAGCTTTTAAAGAAAAACCTGAAATTCCAGTGGACCCCCGAGTGCGACCAGGCATTGGCCGCACTCAAAACTTATTTAATGTCACCACCATTACTCTCCACCCCAACTCGGGGGGAGATTCTGTATCTGTACCTTGCGGTCTCGGATCACGCAGTGAGCTCCGTCCTCATCAGGGAAGACGAGGGAGTTCAAAAGCCGATCTATTACACGAGCAAGACCCTGCTCGATGCCGAGACCAGGTACCTCCTATTGGAGAAACTTGCGTTGGCTCTTGTCACTGCCTCCCGCAAGCTCTCCCATTATTTTCAATCCCACACCATTGTGGTGGTCACGGAGCACCCACTCCGTTCATTGTTCAAGAAAGCTGACTTTTCAGGGCGCATATCAAAGTGGGCAGTTGAACTAGGGCAGTATGACATACAGTACCGTCCCCGAACTGCGATCAAAGCCCAGATCCTGGCAGACTTCATTGTCGAATTCGCCTCCCCCAACCCGGCTCCGACCCAGCTCGGCACGGTACTGGGGGGCACGGGGCACGAGCCAGTAGAAACAGAGGTCCAGCAGTCTCCCACCTCGGCATGGAAGGTCTTTGTCGACGGGTCGTCCACCTCCAAGAGAGCTGGCGCCGGCGTAGTTCTCCAATCGCCAGAGGGACTGGTCATTGAGCAGGCCTTCACCCTGGACTTCAAAGCGACAAACAATGAGGCAGAGTACGAAGCACTGATTGCAGGGTTGAACAGCGCCCAAATCCTCGGAGCCCAGCACCTGGAGATCTTCAGCGACTCTCAACTGGTGACTAGCCAGCTCGCTGGAGACTATCAGGCCAGGGACGACAGGATGGCGGCCTACTTGGCCCTTGCGAAAAAACTGCTCTCCCATTTTCAGAAAGCCGATGTCAGGCAAATATCCCGAGATACCAACATGCATGCAGATGCGCTTGCAAACCTGGCCTCCGCCGTTGAAGCAGGAAAGAAGAGGACCATCGAGGTCGGATCAGTGTCAAGGTCAAGTCTAGAACTCCATTCATCTCGGCTTGTCCTCTGTGCTGATCTCGGCCCCAGCTGGATGGATCCAATCGTCGCCTACTTGAAGGACGATCAGCTCCCTGAGGATAAGACTGAGGCCCACAAGATCAGGCTCAAGGCAGCTCGGTTTTGGCTCTCTCCCGAAGGCAAACTCTACAGGAAGTCCTTCACAGGTCCGTACCTCCAATGCGTCCACCCGACCAAGGTGGACGACTTCCTGTATGAGATCCACGAAGGAATCTGCGGCAGCCATATAGGAGGTCGGTCATTGGCCTACAGAGCAATCAGCCAGGGCTACTGGTGGCCCTACATGCAGAAGGACGCCCAGGTCTACGCCAGAAAATGCGAGAAATGCCAGAAGTTCTCTCACTCCCTCCATCAGCCAGCACAGGATCTGAGTCCCCTCTCCAGCCCATGGCCCTTCGCTCAATGGGGCCTGGACATCGTGGGGCCTCTTCACCGAGCTCCAGGGAATAAGAGATGGCTGATAGTGGCTACGGACTACTTCACAAAGTGGATAGAGGCTGAACCGTTGTCTTCCATCACGGACAGGGACTCCAGGAACTTCGTTTGGAAAAACATCCTTACGAGGTTCGGCATCCCCCGGACCCTGATCTCGGATAACGGGACTCAGTTCGACTCCAAGTCCTTCAAAGACTTCTGCCGAGAGCACGGCATCAGAAACCATTACTCCACCCCGGCATATCCACAGAGTAATGGCCAGGCAGAAATCTCCAACAAAGTGATCCTGGACGGTCTGAAGAAGCGACTGGACAAGGCAAAGGGCAGATGGACAGAGGAGCTTCCGAGCGTGCTGTGGGCATACAGAACAACTCCAAGGAGGTCCACCTCGGCAACACCTTTCTCTCTGGCCTACGGGATGGAGGCGGTCATTCCCTTGGAGATTGGCCTTCCTACCCTGAGGACAGAGCTGGTCGACCAAGGCCGGAATGAGACGAACCTGGCAATGGAGCTGGAGCTGGCAGATGAGCGACGAGAAGCAGCAGCCCTGAGACTGACCGACTATCAGCAGCGGTTAGCCAGGGCGTACAATCGAAATGTCAAAAAAAGGAGGTTCACCGCGGGAGAGCTCGTTTTGAAGAAGACCCTGCCAGCTGACAGAGAACCAAATGAGGGGAAACTTGCCCCGAACTGGCATGGCCCGTTCAGAATAGTCTCACTGGCAGGAAAGTCAGCCTACAAGCTCGAAGACTTGGAAGGCAAGCCGCTGCCGAGACCGTGGAATGCATCCCACTTGAAGAAATTTTATTTCTAAGGATGTAATGAATCTCAGAATCAATGAAAGCAGCTTTCACCTTGTCATCAACTTGTCATCTCTCTGACGGATCGGGCCCACCGCCCTGGAATAGACCTCGAGTCCAGACTCGGTCGTTTCCTAAAGCTCCTAGCCTTGGGCTATGGAGAAGGCCTCGAGTTCACACTCGGCCGGGATCGGGCCCACCGCCCTGGAATAGACCTCGAGTCCAGACTCGGTCGTTTCCTAAAGCTCCTAGCCTTGGGCTATGGAGAAGGCCTCGAGTTCACACTCGGCCGGGATCGGGCCCACCGCCCTGGAATAAACCTCGAGTCCAGACTCGGTCGTTTCCTAAAGCTCCTAGCCTTGGGCTACGGAGAAGGCCTCGAGTTCACACTCGGCCGGGATCGGGCTCACCGCCCTGGAATAGACCTCGAGTCCAGACTCGGTCGTTTCCTAAAGCTCCTAGCCTTGGGCTATGGAGAAGGCCTCGAGTTCACACTCGGCCGGGATCGGGCCCACCGCCCTGGAATAGACCTCGAGTCCAGACTCGGTCGTTTCCTAAAGCTCCTAGCCTTGGGCTATGGAGAAGGCCTCGAGTTCACACTCGGCCGGGATCGGGCCCACCGCCCTGGAATAGACCTCGAGTCCAGACTCGGTCGTTTCCTAAAGCTCCTAGCCTTGGGCTATGGAGAAGGCCTCGAGTTCACACTCGGCCGGGATCGGGCCCACCGCCCTGGAAGAGACCTCGAGTCCAGACTCGGTCGCTTCCTAAAGCTCCTGGCCTTGGGCCACGGAGAAGGCCTCGAGTTCCGACACTCGGCCAGATTCCTAAGATCAGGGTTTTTACACCCCTCAAAGTTCATCGCCGAGCTCACGCCTCCACAGCCGAGACCAGTGGAATGATGGCTCCACTTCGGCATCAGGCAGCTCGTCTCAGCCAAAGCCAGCCATTCCGGCCAAGGGCAGCTTTCCATAGGAAGAGAGCTGCGCCAGTACTCAAACACAAAAATGCAAGCATTCCAGAACAATGCAAAGAAAGAGAAAAAGAACTCAAGAACTCAAAAAAGGCATTGAACACTGTTTGGGTAATCAAAGAATTCCTCCCTTTTATTCATTGTAGACTGCTTTATTACAAGAGCTACAGAACAAAAAGAAAAGTACAGAAAGGAGGATCACAGTCCTCTGAAAACAGAAAATAAAGAAAAGCAGAAAGACTCCGATCTTCGCTCACTCCACGACGCCGGACCGTTGCCTGGAGGCTCTGAGTAATCCTGAATTCCACCGGGCTGTACAATACACTTTGGCCGGTCAGACCAAAGCATCGCACAGCCCCTCCAGTTCGGAGGCCCTGGACCCCGCAGAGCTCTGCAACACCCTCGGCGGCCAGTGGGGCCAGCCAAGCTTGAAGAAACCCCGGGTGCAGCGGGGCCTCATCCCGCCTTCCGTACGACGGGCGCACAGGGCCGTGTCGGACGAGAATGCGCCACCGTCCCCTTGCAACGCATCCTCACTCTGCCTGGCCAGGGACGGATGGCCATGAACCCGCGTTCAGAAAGTGCGTAGTCCACGGGGAGTTCCTTCAGAGAGCGCGCAGACCATGATAGCCTTCCCCCCTCGGGGATAGCCGTCCAACGGCGCAGGGTTCCCCCCGGATCAAGCAATTTCGGACACCTCCCGGACATGGTTCCTACAGCTAAGTTCTTTTCTTCTCCCATGGCGAGCTAGCCACCCCTATTTATAGGAAGGAGAAGGACTCGGTCTTCGAAAGAAGTTTTATGGGCGAAGTCTCCCACGCGTTACTGGGGATGCACGGCTGTTGACCAGCGGTCCCTATGGCGCCACGTGGAGACATCCGTCCGATTCCCTCGCCAGCTGTGCCACCTTGTTTATTACTATTTATGGTCTCCAGAATACAGAAAGTCAGCATTGACAGTTTGGCTCTTTCTACCTCAAGGGCCACGCCACACAGTAAAGGCATTCAATACCATTCAATGCACATCTAGAAATGAAAGAGAGACAAATGCAAAGAGAAAATGCACAAGTGAAGAAGCTCGACTTTCATTGATTGCAAGAAATGTTTACAAGGCCGAGACGCAAAAGAACTACAGACAAAAAGACAGAAATGTAAAGGAGCCCGGCCACTATGGTTTCGGCGACTCCACTAGGTCGATCACCACATCTGATGGACCAGTGGACTCGGCCGAAATCATGACTCCGCTTGGAGCATCGCTGGCAGGAGGGGTTTCAACCGGTACCTCGGCCGAACCAGGAGCAGAAGAGGTCTCACCCTAAGGTGCGGCCAGAGCCTCGCTGGCGACTGGGGCATCGCTCGAGACCGGGGGCAGCTGGAACATCTTCCGGAGCAGAAGCGACTACAGGAGCTTCAACTGGGGCGCTCTCAGCTACAGGGACTTCGACCGAAGCACTTTCAGTTTCAGGTGCGGGGCTCGGCTCGGGATCCTGGTCCGAATACATCGGCAGGTCCTGATAGACAGGATGGTCTTCAGGGATCCCCGCACGTCTCAGCGCGGCCAGGCATCCTTCCTCGAACAAGATTGCGGTGATCTCCTCCACCTGCTTCTCGTACAGCTCAGTGGCTCGATCTACCCCATCCTGGAAGGCGGACTGGGCCTCGGCCTGAAGAGAGGCCTTTTCCTTCACCAACTTCTCCCTCTCAGCGCGACCAGCCAAGACCTCCCCTCGCAGCCTCGTCCCCTCAGCAGCAGATTCGGCCTTCAATCTGGCCAGCTCAGACTCCAGTTCGGCGGTCTTCTTGTTCTTCATCCAAAGCTCGCCTTTCATATGGTTGGCCCTGGACGAAAGTTCGGCGTTCTCAGTCAGAACCGATGCCAATCGAGCGGACTCTCCAGCGCTGGCCACCTTGAGCTCCTCCATTCCCTTCCGCTGCTCGTCCAGCTCCTTCCTCAGCTTCTCCCGCTCGGACTCCAGGCGGGTCAACCTCGCGGAGTTCCTATCCCTCCTTCCCACCACGGTTAGGAGCCTCTGCACGTTCTGCAAGTGGAAACAGAGAGTCAGGTTCGACCAAGATACTTGAAGAATGAAGAAAAGCGTTGCAAACACTTACCCGAAGACTATCCTGGATCGCCGAGACCATCAGGCTCTCTTCCTCGAACCTATCGTGCGTCTCCATGTCTCTTGGCAGAGCACAGGCCTTGGCGAGAGACCCAATCACCTCGGCATTCCCCAGCAATCGGTCTTCAACGTTCAGGGGTTTGCCGGTAGAGGTTTCCATTTTCGGCTTCCACGGTGCTGGGGCAGTTCGGGGCCCGGAGGCCGATCCGGACCCTTGCCCCGCCGAGATGAGAGGTTCGCGCGCTGGACCAACAACCGACTTGCTGACCGGCGCACTCTTTTCGGCCGGCGCACTCTTTTCCTTCGGCGCGCTCTTCTCGCCTCCCTTTTCGGCTGGAGCTTTGGCCCCAGGGGCTCGTTCAGGAATTTTGCCCTTCGACTGCAGATCAGCCTTCGAGCTCTTCTCCCCCGCCTTGGATTTCTTCCTGGGCGGGGACCCCTCCTTCGAGCGGTCCGGCGAGCGTTGCCGGGCTCCCCCGCTCGGGGCAGGGGCAGTAGCAGAGAGAGCACCAGCGCCCGCCAGACCCGAAGCAGCACGAGTACCGGCAGGCGATGGGGCCCCAGAGGACGACGACCTCTGCCTAAACTTGGCAGCCAGGTCCTTGATAGCGAGCTCCCTCGAGCTCCCCTCCATGTCCTCTCGATCAGAGAGATAAGCTTCCACTATCTGCGACAAGTCCGGCAGCTCCGGATCGGAAGTGGACGCCTCGGCACCAGACGCAGTTCGGTCGGCAACAGGATCGGTCAAGGGGACCCCGCTGAACACCGTAACTGATACGGTCGGACGGTCAGGGTGTGTCTCGTCCGCCTCAGGTACTCCAGTCCTGTGGTAGTGGCCGCGATACCTCGGCGTGTACCCAAGCAGCTTCCAAGCTGACCTGGTCTCGTGCCCCTTGTACCGTTCGACCTTGTTGATGTCGTTGGTATTCCTCCTCCAACCTTCGCTAACAGCTCGGCGTCGCCTTGCACCCGCCTCTGCTCAACAGGCAAAAAAGAGTATCAGTTCGGCATCAATGAAGTAAGCAAAACAGTAAAGGAGAAAAGCAGTGATGATTACTTGGGACTTCCCCAGGGCGACGTGGGACCGACAACCTCCTGTCTTCACCCGGGCCGAACTCCCAGTTCCCCGAGACACAGAAGAAATCCTCCTCAGCGTTCTTACTCGAATCCTCCAAGGCTAGGACGAAGCCCCTTCGCTGCGGCTTCACACGGAGATAGTATCTTCCCTCCCCAGCCTTGCAGATATCATATGTGTCCTCGATGTCGTGAGGGCCTAAGTTGGTCCCCAAGATCTCGTTCAGCTTCGCTGTGCCCATGATGACCTTGTAGCCATTGGGCATCAGCTGGCCTGGGGCGAGGGACCAAAGGCTAAGGCAGGCCCTAAGCAGGGGGTGCAGGGGAAACCTGACCCCGCCCTCGATCACAGAGATCAGAGGGAATGGCATCCAGCCACCGTAGCAGCGATACAGGGCAGCGTCGGCAAGGTCCGCCGGTTTCAGGAGGACCCCCTCCGGAATACTGAAGGCAGCTCTAAACTCGGCTAAGCCCTCATCAGAATCTACCCTGAATCTAGGGGTGCCCATGTCTGAAAGGGGGTGACGACGAAGAAAAACCCTAGAAACCGAAAAACCCTAGAAACCGAAAAACCCCAAGAAGAACCAGGGAGAAGGACAAAGCGACTTACAGGGACAGAGGCAGATCAAGAGCAGATCCGGGCGCGTTCTACGGTCGTCCTCCTCGAGCAGATCTCAGGCACCAGAGCTGAAATCGAAAGTGAAGGCGAAGGCGAAAGAAATCAGAAGCGAGAAAAGGAAGGGGACGACCCTATTTGTAGAAGGGGAACCCTCATTTGGGTACCGCCTCCGAATTCGAAGAGACACTTCAAAGCCCGTGCCAGTCCCATCAATGAGACAACACAATCGGCGCAGAAGCTACGCGTGTAGCCGTCACCTCGGTTCCCAAGACAAACAGGACAAGGCATTTATTGCTTCAAAGAGTTGAAGCGACACCAGGCATAAAGAGTTGGAGCGACACCAGGCATAAAGAGTGAAGCGACACCAGGTAATGATCACCACATCCCCGGACGGATTCTTCTAGCTTTCAACCCCTAAAGGCTAGCACACTTCAGAGGTCAAAAGCTAGGGGGCAATTGTGTGGGGAGATTTCCAGAACCACAGGATTAAGCTAATCACAGCCATCAGATGAGGCTAAGCATTCTCACGTGCCGTCCGCGTGCCATCCACGTGGCACCAATCTCACCCAGGCTACCAAGACAGAGGCCTCGGCCGGACTCAAGCATCTCCGGGCCACTAGCGCCGAACTGGTCCACCCCGGGTGCCATCACGGCGGGGAGCTCCACCTCGGCTGAGCCACCCCGGGTGCCATCTCGGCAGAAAACTCCACCTCGGCTGAAGAAGCCGGGACAGAAGCCGAAGCAAAAGAGAACCTTCACTTGCCCCCCTAATCCCCCACGTCATCAGGCACGTGAAGGGATAGGGGCACGAGCTAATGGGACAGACGTGACATCCAGCCGCCCACAATCTTCGTCAGATCCTTGACAGGGCGGCATCCAGCGGCTAAGGCCACATTAGGGCAAGGCCCAAGGGCAGATCCGGTGGTACCCCTACCGCCAAGGGCGTCCAACATGATCTGGCCCAACAAGACGTGCATTAAATGCGATATGGGCTGACCCGACGGGCATTTAATGCATGGTGGGCTGGATTGGACCACAATTAATGCAATGTGGGCTGATCGTGACTTCCCAGTCAAATCGTGGGACCCACGTCACAATATCTCCCAAAGATACGATCCAAACTCTATAAATAGAGGCTCAAACCACCATCTAAGGTACGCCATTTTTCATACACAGAGCCGTTACTCTGTCTCTCTTCTCCCTCTCCTTCCATTGTTCCAGTTCCCATACTGACTTTGGCATCGGAGAGCCTTGCGCCGCCCAGGCCAGGGTCCTCTGACCGTGTGTTCCTCCCTTTCAGGTTTTCGGACGGCATCCAGTCACACCCAGTCACCATCATCTTCTCGGATAAGTCCTGTAAGGCACCCTCTTATTGTGGGTCATTATTTTCTGCACCTACAGTTAGTATATGGATGTAATCCAAATGGTTATTTGTCATCCTATGTGTTTTTGGAGAAAATAACCGTGATTCAATATGTTATAAGTAAGACAATGTGTGTGTATCTGTGCCTCTTTCCCCTCTTTTCTTTCTTTATACATTTTGGGTAATTGAAAATGCACATATAGCAGGGCACTGTGTTTAACTCCCAAATCAATGAGGATGATGAGTGCCAGTAGCAATTTGTGATGTAAAAGGAAAAAAAAAACAGAATCCCACATAATTTGGTTTCCAAGTTCCTTGTCATGACCTAGATTACATAGCAGATTGGGTAGTGATCTGTGCTTCAACCAAAGTTCAAACCATTTACTGTTTGGAGCTATAATACCCGGGTACTTTTAAAAAGGCAACTTGTTTCTCATATTGCATACATTACTTCATTTTTAACTGTAGAACTTGTACCTTTCCAAAACCATGGTGTGTCCATGTATTTATACTGTTCCTCAACATCAGATTTGTTGTGTATAAGGGTCCACTGTAATGAAACAAGCGGTGTTTGTTTTTTCTTCCCCCCCCCCCCCCCCCCCCCCTATTCTTTCCCATTTTAGATAAATGGGGAAGCGGTTGTTACATGGAGGCATTATGCCGCCCCCCCCCCCCCCCCCCCCCCCCCCTATTCTTTCCCATTTTAGATAAATGGGGAAGCGGTCGTTACATGGAGGCATTATGCATGTAGTTCTCAATACATAATTTTGTTTTTCTTGCTTTAGTTTAACTTAGCTTGTTAAGTTGTACAGTACATGAAAGTGAATAAATATACCTATACTATACTATGCATGATAGAAATTAATTTGTTTATATATATATATATATATAAAGGTTTTTGTTGTTTAGATGTTAGTATTTTGAGGTATATTGCAGGTTTTTTTTGTCGTGGTACAGCAGGTTCTTTTGATATTAAAAAAAAATTGTGAAATTATATCGGTTAGATATAATAAACCATATGAAACTGATATAACAAACCAATTACATATTTTTTATATCGGTTATTATTAATCAATTATATCGGTTATTATGAAACCGATATAAAAAATCATATGAAATCGATAAAACATATATTAATTATATCGGTTTGGCTATAAGTTATAATATCGGTTTGGCTAGAAGTTATATCGGTTTGGTTATAATTATATCGGTTTGGCTATAAGTTTTATCGGTTTGGCTATAAGTTATATCGGTTTTACAATAATTTATGATATAAATATATATGAATATTACATCGCTTTAGGCTTAACCAATATGAAATATTACACTTATTATATCGGTTACGTTTATCTTTTATATCGGGGGTACTTATATCGGTTTGAAGTTCACTTAAAAACCGATATTATAGGTCTTTTATATCGGTTTTTAGCCGATATAAAATGCCTTTTTTTGTAGTATTGTCCTCCAAATTAACCTGCAGGAAAAGGATTGAGAACTTTGCATCCTCTGTTTCCCATGATTTTTCACGCATCTGGCGGGCCCCACAAGATGGGCTAGTTTTGGCTTGAAAATATGTTTTGATATTTCTCTACTATCAATCTCTTTTACTATTAAAAGTTAGTAAGTTTTAGGAATTCTTTTGCTTCATTAATCATTACAACAATTGTTTATTCGTTCTGTTGTGATTGTTTTGTATTTTTCTTAGGATTCTCAAAAATTGCAGATTGAAGACTTTATCATATAAAAGAGTTCTTGTCAACATCACTTTATCATACATAAGTAAGAATACTAGCTATCTCCCTTTTTTTTTTTCTCGCTTAAGTATCTATTTTCTTTGTAAGATGTTTCAGAGCTTTAATGTTCTTAGAATGTATAATACATGGATTTGTACTTCATCATCTGTTGAACTGAAGCCATATAACAGGAGGGTAGCATCAAATTGTCATCGGTTAGAAATAAATAAAAAAAAAGTGAAATGAACAAATTTTCTATATTTTTTTAGTATGAATTCTACTTTAAGCTAAACGAAAAGTAAAACTTATAATGTGCTGACCTAGATTGATGGGAGAAGTCTTCAATATAATGTTGGAGAATAAAAAAAAAAAAAAAGTCACTACTCATTCACGTTCCATCATCAAGCTATACATAGATGCTGCCCATGGTAATGCCATGAAGGACTATTGGCTATAAATTTCCAAGTTCCCTCCCTCAACTCATTTTGAATCCTTGCACCTGACTGATTTTAGACTCATACTTAAGGTGATGGTGATGGGAGACTTCAACATTTAATCCTAAGTTTAGATTTATCTTTATAGAGTGGGTCTCATCAAGTATTAGACCATTACCATACAAGGTAAGCTTTCATTTGATCTAGAATAACTCTAATTTGTTTACAAATCCTTATCTTTTCTACCATTGGGTCGATGATATTTGGCTTCACCATTTGATCTTCTGCCACTGATCAGTGATATAAATAATCCATTACTTAATCAGTGATCCTCATCTTTTCTATCATTAATTGTAGAATATAAAAAAAAAGGATTAAAAACCAATGAAGAATTAGAAATAAGAGTAAAATATACAACTTAAAAACTCGAACTAATTGTTAAGTGATGAGAGTTTATTAAGAACTAAAGAAAAATAGAGTGAACGTCCCAATTCATAAAACAAAAGAAGTTTGCTGGAGAACATTTTATTTTGGCAAATTAAATGAGCTTATATAATCAAAGCTATGAAAACTTTAAGAAAGGTAAATTGGATGATGACTCAAGCCATTTTAAGCCAGCAGATTCTTATTTTTAGATGATGGCCCCAGTGCTGTCAATCCAAACGCTAGTGACTGTATTGTGGATCCATTCTTGTTGAAAATTATCTTCGCTTCACTGTGTGGGGATATTTCCGAACCCACCGGAATACTGGCCTGATGCTCCATCTCGTGCTCCAGCGCCAGCTAGCCCATCTCGGCAAGGCTCGTCTCAACCTCCACCAGCTCGGCCAAGTGCTCCCAATTCGGTCAGAGCCTCACCTCGGCCACGCGCGCTCAACATCGGGGCGCCAACCGAACTGGTCACCTTGGTCTCGGCCAGGAGCTCCATCTCGGCCCTTTGCACAGCTCCCCGACCTCGGCAACACACCCTGACCTCGGTCAGGATGCCAGAGCTAGCCAAGGCAGGGGTTGACAGCTGTCCTCCCTTGGACGATCAAGCACGCTACAGCACGTGCGACAAGACAAGGGCACCGCCCATATCTTCTGACAGGGCCATCCCTGCCGCCCACTTCCACTGACAGAACAGCGTCCACAGACGCCCGGCTATGGCCCGATGCGACACGACGTGCTACGATGGGACAGCTCCCTGACAGAGTCACCTCATTGTCTCTTCTCCTCCTCTATAAAAGGGGCCAAACCAGAACAGTAAGAGCTCTCTCCCGTCGGAGAGAACCACACACTGGTATCACCTTCTTCCCCAAAATCTCTATCCTTAGTCCAGTTCTCATACTGACTTAGGCATCGGAGAGCCCTGCGCTGCCCACAGCCAGGGTCCTCTGACCTACTGTTCTTCCTCCCCTTCTCAGATTTCAGGCAGGCATCGGTGTTCAACCAAAGAGCTCCGGCTACACCCCCTATCTTTGTGAGTGACATTTTATGCGCTTACAATTGGCGCCGTCTGTGGGAAACGAGCAAAAAGTCATCTTCCCCCAAACACCATGCCTCGAAGAACCAGAAAGGAAAATGAACCATTGACACTGTCGACACAGCTGCCGACGGTCCCCCACCGGGAAAGATCAGGAGCAAGATCTGGTCCAGCAAGCGTCCAACAACAGGGTATCGATCGGGTTCATCCTCTAAGGATTCGACCTCGACTCCACCTTCCAAAAGGCGCACCCTGAAGGACAACAGAAGCAACCAAGCTCATGGTGAAAGCTCGAGTAACAACCACGACTTCAGAAAGTGGCTTGATCGACACATCGAGCAAGCAGTACGACAGAACATGGAGGTTTCCGGTTTTGCTCGGGTTCGGCTGAACTCTGACGATCTCGGCACATCTCCCCTCTCTCCAGAGATCAGAAGCTTCCCCCTTCCTGAAGTTTTCAAAGTCCCGAGGTTCGTCGTTTACGATGGAACCTCGGACCCAGCAGCACACCTCCGGCACTTCACTCAGAGGATGTCGGTGTGGGGCGATGCAGGCCACCTGAACTGCAAAGTCTTCTCTTCCAGCCTCGGGGACCTCCCCCTAAAGTGGTTCTGCGCACTCCCCTGAGGATCGATCAAAAGTTGGCAGCAGCTCCGGAGTTCCTTCATGACGAAGTTCCAAGCTCACAGGGTCATCCCCAGGTCAGCCGCCGACCTGATGGCCCTCAGAATGAAGCAGACCGAGAACGTCACGCAGTTCGCCAAAAGGTTCTGGACTGTCTACAGCCAGATCGAGAATGCCTCAGATACAATAGCAGTCATGTCTTTCCAACAAGCCCTCCTACCAGGCAATGAGCTTCGGAGGGACTTGGTCATGCATCCCGTGGTCACTATGGCAGCACTGATGACCAGGGTAAACCGGTTCGTCAGGCAAGAAGCAGACGAAGCCCGAGCCCAAGAGCATTTCAACCTCTACGAAAACGACCAGGCAGCCTCCATCTCGGCGGATGCCACCATCTCGGCGGAAGACTCCATCTCGGCGGAATCCTCCATCTCGGCGGATGCCTCCAGCTCCGCAGCAACCTCCATCTCGGCTGATGCCTCCATTTCGACAGCAGCCCCCAGCTCGGCAGAAGTCTCCTCCAGTTCGGGGGGCTACTGAAGCCTCCAATCATCTTTCAGCTTCGACCGCCCGTCAGCTTTGATCGCACGACCCTCTACCGTCATTTCTAGCGGCACGGTCCTCTACTGTCAGCTTCGATGGCGCCGTCAGCTTCGATGACACCGGTACGACCCTCTACTGTCGGCTTCGATCGTACGACCCTCTACCATCATTTCGACGGCACGGTCCTCTGTTGTCAGCCTAGATCGCACGGTCCTCTACTGCCATCAGTCATCCAGGGCCCCGTGCTCCTACAACTCGGTCGCGCGCCAGATCTCAATTTCGTGCATCGCGGCAGCAGCGCCAGATTCTCCACCTCATGCTGGTGTCGCCTCGTGCTAGCTACGCGCTTCACGCAGGTTCGGCCACATGATGGTCTCGGCTACGCGCCAGGTTCTCCACCTCATGCTGGTGTCGCCCTCGTGCTAGCTACGCGCTTCACGCAGGTTCGGCCTCATGATGGTCTCGGCTACGCGCCAGGTTCTCCACCTCATGCTGGTGTCGCCCTCGTGCTAGCTACGCGCTTCACGCAGGTTCGGCCTCATGAAGGACTCAGGCTACGCGCCAGGTTCTCCACCTCATGCTGGTGTCGCCCTCATGCTAGCTACGCGCTTCACGCAGGTTCGGCCTCATGAAGGACTCAGGCTACGCGCCAGATTCTCCACCTCATGCTGGTGTCGTGCTAGCTACGCGCTTCACGCAGGTTCGGCCTCATGATGGTCTCGGCTACACGTCAGGTTCTCCACCTCATGCTGGTGTCGCCCTCGTGCTAGCTACGTGCTTCACGCAGGTTCGGCCTCATGATGGTCTCGGCTACGCGCCAGATTCTCCACCTCATGCTGGTGTCGCCCTCGTGCTAGCTACGCGCTTCACGCAGGTTCGGCCTCATGAAGGACTCAGGCTACCCGGTAGATTCTCCATCTCATGCTGGTCTGTCCACGTGCTGGCTACGGCCTCACGTTGGCTCAGCCTCATGCTGGTCTCAACCTCATGATGGTCTGTCCAAGTGTTGGCTACAGCCTCCCGCTGGCTCAGCTTCATGCTGGTCTCAACTTCATGCTGGTCTCGGCCACATGCATTCTCGACAAGCAATGCCAGTCTCTAGCTTGGCAGCAGCGCCAGCCTCCAGTTCGGCAGGAAATCCTTCCTCCGGCTCGGCAGCAGTGCCAATCTCCAGCTTGGTAGCAGCACCGGTCTATAGCTCGCCTCCTTCTCAGCAGCAATAACATAATACTCCTAAACAAAAGTACACCACTTGTAATGAGCCATCATCTCTTGGCTTTCAACAACAATGCATCCTCCAGCTCGGCAGTTGTATGACTCTCCAGCTCGGCAAAAGCATCATGTTACAGCTTCACAGTGATGCCAACCTATAGCTCTGGTCCATTGCCAGCCAGTCATCTCAAGACTATGAGCAGCTCCAAGGCACAGGTGTCGTCCATGATACTTAACTTCTGACCTCAAAAGAGAAGTCTAATGAGCTCAGAAGCTGGGGGCTATTGTGTGGGGATATTTCCGAACCCACCGGAATACTAGCTTGATGCTCCATCTTGTGCTCCAGCACCAGCTAGCCTATCTTGGCAAGGCTCGTCTCAACCTCCACCAGCTCGGCCAAGTGCTCCCACTTCGGTCAGAGCCTCACCTCGGCCACGCGCGCTCAACATCGGGGCGCCAACTGAACTGGTCACCTTGGTCTCGGCCAGGAGCTCCATCTCGGCCCTTTGCACAGCTCCCTGACCTCGGCAACACACCCTGACCTCGATCAGGATGCCAGAGCTAGCCAAGGCAGGGGTTGACAGCTGTCATCCCTTGGACGATCAAGCACGCTACAGCACGTGCGACAAGACAAGGGCACCGCCCATATCTTCTGACAGGGCCATCCCTGCCGCCCATGTCCACTGACAGAACGGCGTCCACAGACGCCCGGGTATGGCCCGATGCGACACGACGTGCTACGATGGGACAGCTCCCTGACAGAGTCACCTCCTTGTCTCTTCTCCTCCTCTATAAAGGAGCCAAACCAGAACAGTAAGGTCTCTCTCCCGTCCGAGAGAACCACACACTGGTATCACCTTCTTCCCCAAAATCTCTATCCTTAGTCCAGTTCTCATACTGACTTAGGCATCGGAGAGCCCTGCGCTGCCCACAGCCAGGGTCCTCTGACCTGCTGTTCTTCCTCCCCTTCTCAGGTTTCAGGCAGGCATCGGTGTTCAACCAAAGAGCTCCGGCTACACCCCCTATCTTTGTAAGTGACATTTTATGCGCTTACATTCACGATCAACAGAAAATTACTAAAAATTCACCGGATCGGTACAACTTGTGGAACTGAGAGACGAGCCTTCGATGCAATGTCCACCTGCACTTTAAAGGAGACACCATAACCTCCAGATCAAAAGACTAAGTATACCAGGTAAAATTCATAAGAATGCATATGTGAGAATACAATCTTATGTGGGAGTAGAAAAGCCCATGTTGAGTACAAAGATAAATTTGCATATTCTTAATGAAAACTAATAAAAGATCTAGCATGAAGAGTATATTAGTGTGGCTGAAATGTTGTCATTAGTATCTTGGTGTGGCAGATGTTGCATTTTTAGTCTTTCCCATCCTTAATAATCTGATAACAGTTACCATCGAATTAATCATTTAAATTGAATTGCAGATTCTAGTTTCAATATTTTTTTTAGTTCTGGGAATTACTCAGTGGGCTATCACATTTTCTAATTTTTTTTTTTTATGGTTTGGTGGATTCCATATAGTTGTTTGAATTTTTTTCCTCATGGAATGGTTTGGTACTTCATTAAAATAGTTAGAGAAACACCAAACTTGGATGATCTAGTCGAGACAATTTTCCTCTCACCCTAGTCAACATCGTGACCTGTGCATCTTGTCTCCCTTGATTTTCATGCATCCGGTGGGCCCCATAAAATGGGCTAGTTTTCTCATAAGAATATGTTTGTTACTTATCTACTATTAATCTTTTAATATTAAAAGTTAGTAAGTCTTAGGAATTATTTTGCTTAATTAATCATTACAACAATTTTATTCATCTTGTTGTGATTGTTTTATAAATTTTCTTAGGATTCACAAAAATTGCAGATTGAGGATTTTTATCATACAAAAGAGTTCTCGCCGGCATCAGTTTATCATACATAAGTAAGAATACCATCTCTTTATTGTCTTTGTGTTTTTTTTTTGGTCTCTATTAAATCTCTATTTTCTTTATAAGATTTTGACTAGTTCTAAATTTTGCACATCATACTAGTATTGCTCTTAGGATATGTAATGTAGAATATCATTTTATAGTTCTTCCATAAACAGTACTGCAGTTGGTTGTATGAACTTTAATTTCTTTTCCAAGAAAACTGCTCCATGGTTAGGTACTTCATCATGTGTTGATAGGGGTGTGCATAGCTTGGTTAAAACCGATTAACCGAACCGGACCGACTGACCGTTAACCGAATTTACCGGTTACTCTTGACCGATTGGGCGGTTCGGTTAGAGATATTTGAATATTTCGATTTTCGGTTAATGGTTCGGTTAACAGAAAAAATTAACCAAATTAATTGAACCGAACCGAAATTATAGCATACTATATAAATATATAATATATATAATAAAACGTGTACATATATATATATAATATGAAAATCTATTAATACTTATATAAAAAATTTAAAATAAATATAACATACATCAATTAATAAGTATTAATTCATGTTACCAAGTACCAACTTAGTAACTTGCCAAGTTACCATGTAACGTAGCACTTTCATTATAGTATATATTTATATTTATCAAGATTAAATTAATAATATGATAAAAAAATATAAACCATTGACATTAAACCCTAAATCCTAAGGTTAAATGTCCCAACAATTTAAAACCTTAAACAATTTATTTTTTTCTTGAATTGGGAACCATAAACCATATAAAACCTTATAAATATAAACCCTAAACTCTATTAACTATATAACTATAGTCATGTTATAAACTTAAACCCTAACCGATAAAATAATAAACCTATAAAACTATATTATGATAATATAAACCCTAAACTATAACACTATAAAACCTTAAACCTTTTATTTTTCTAATGGGAACCCTAAACCCGATAAAACCTTATGAATGTAAACCCTAAACCCTAAAAACTATATAACTATAGTCATGTTATAAACTTAACCCGAACCGATAAAATACTAAACCCATAAAATTATACTCTAATAATATGAACCCTAAACTCTAACACTATAAAATCTTAAACCTTTTATTTTTTTTTTAAATGGGAACCCTAACTGGAATTAACCGAACCGACCGAAATTTAAACCGATATTTTAGGTTAACCGAACCGATGGTTAATCCTCTAAAAAATTTTGGTTTGGTTAAATGGTTGAAATTAACCGAAAATTTTTGGTTAGGTTAAAAATATGTCAATAACCGAACCGACCGACCGATGCACACCCCTATGTGTTGATCTAAAGCCCTATTGCTGGAGCGTAACATCAGGTTGCCAATCGGTTATAAATAGAAAACGTTGAGATGAAAAGTCTCTATTCTAGTATGAGTTCTACTTTAACCTGAGGGAAAAGTGGAACTCATAATACTGACCAAGATTGATGGAAGAAGGCTTCAACGGAGATGATGATGTAAAAAGAACTCTATCATGATCCTAACAATGCGATGTACTAGTTTGAACCAATTATTTTAGTAAATATAAATGATCATGCCTTTAAAGGATCTTGCACAATGGTTTTATAACTTCTATATTACATACTAAGTCAATGACAAGAAGTTCTTGGGCACAAAAAATTGATACGCTGAAGGTTGTTCCTTTTGCTAGTACTGCTCTTGTTTTCCTAGTGTTTTTTTCATTAGCGTGAGACCTCTCCTAGTGTATGGCAATATTGGCAGGAAGCATTTTGACCGCTCCTCAATTTCTTCCAGCCCCCATCCCACTCTACAGGTGATAGTCATATGCTTTGTGCCCTTAAGCTTAAGGCTCGCCATTTAGCTTATGGGCTTATGCCTTCCACTCACACCTTCCTTACTAGTAAAAATGTGTCACGTTCCCAAAATTACAACCAGGGAAAGACATGAAAAATAAGATTAAACATTAAATTTTCTGTGTTTAATACTACACAAGCTCCCAAATATAGACCCACAAAATTTTGAAACATGGTGAGTAATAATAAAATATTTACGGAAGCATTAAATCAATTGATATCAATAATTAAAATCAAACCAACACATAACTAACTGAATATTTAAGGTTAAAGTTTCCAAAATAACCTAAATAAAATTAGGTTCATTATGAAAACTTTGCTACTAAAATAGCTCTATATGATGAAAGTCACTTCCATGCGGACTCAAATGGCTCCGTAGCTATCTCCGGCTCTCTACACAGGTTCGACAACTGGCTCAAATGTTTGGAACGTTTGACCCTCCTCCGTCTCCACCGTAGGATTGGGATCAGTACCTATGCACCAATAAACAAGGTAAACAACAAGCACTAAAGCATAATGCATAAATAAAACACAAGATTAATGTGAGAAATGACAAGTAATGATCATAAGAGAATAACAATGTGACAATAACGAAAAGAACGTATAACCTAAATCAAATCTACACAATAGAGCAATACAATAATCACACAGAAGCAATGCTACTGTTTTGGGTGGTCAGCCCTAACTATTTCAATCATGTCGGTGGTCATAAATCGATCGGTAATCTGGAATACCTTTCAAACAATCAATTCGGATATTATAGTGTCCGCACACATCGGTGATCAGCCATTCAATTACAACTGCAGTCGTTCGAATATGACCCAATCGATATACATATATATATATACATATCATAATAGAATAAACCTAATGATCTGTAAAGCTCTAACACAGAAACCTAGGTCAAAGCGGAGGGCTGGCTGCACAACAATCCACGATCGAATACCAATCAAATCATTCGATTAAACTTCTACAATATCTCAATCGATTGCCACGCCACATTACGATCCATATCCAATCAACATAGGGTATGCAACTAATAGATTAACATCAATCTCAGTAATGTATGCAAACCCGAAGGTCAAAGAATAATCACAAACCAATCCTAAGGTCAAACATAAGGTCTCGTATCCAACAACCACAAGAATTTCTAAATAGATAAAAGATCAACACATCCCTTCACAATCAATGGTGCATAGACCCAATTAAGGATTTTCTAATAAAGACGGGTTGAGCTCGCATCCATTAGAATTTCCCCGAGGTAATACAAGGTACTAAACCCCACGTTGGTAAGATACCGCGTGCCCAATCGATATTTACTCAGATCCAATGAACCAATTAATAGAGTTCAAAAATATAAATGTAACACATTAAAAACCAAAGATATCATTTAATATTTAATTTGCAAATGATAATGATAAATAACCTTAGTTTATAATTTTTAGAAAACCTAGGGTCTCATCTTAGTGTATTGCCAAGAATATAAATCTTAAGAGTCCAATGAGGTTTATTAAAGACGTAGCCCTTTTTCTAAATTCTAGATACTTTGGGGTAGGAATGGAAACTCCTTCCAGAACCTACTGAGGTCAAACCACCCCTCCATCCTCACTATAGAACTCCACGCAGAACTCGGTCCAAAGAGAGGTGGCTTCACGCCTGGTCCATCATGACCGTCTGGGAACTGGGCCCCACCAATTACAATCCCAAGATCAACCTCACAAACATGGTCACCCAGCCATGTACGGCCCAAGGATCGAACCAGATCTGTGATCCGATCAATCATTGGGTCCCACGACCTGATTAAATACAAATAAAATATTCTAAGAGTACTCACACCTCCCAGATTGTAAACACGAGATGGCAGCCAAATGGGGTTCACTCCATGTGGGACCTACATCAATGGAGTCGCCCATGAGTCTACTACTAGATCTACGGTCTAGATCAAACATCTCTGGGGTCCACCTGGCCCCACAACCCATACACAGTAACAATTTCTCATGGTTCTGCGTTTAGGAACCTGTGACAGGTCCCGTCCTCATTGGGTTATTTGGTGGGTCGACAGTAATGCCAAAAAATAAGAAAATCAATGTGATGATCTCCAATCTGCGATCTCTATCGTTAAAACATCAAAACAAGGGCATTGAAGGGCTTCTACATGCATTAACACTCAAATCAAGGAAGAACACAAGTATTAAATGTACAAATTATGGTTAGGTACTTGCCTGAGGTCTGTGGTTGAGGGAGACGGTCTAGAATTTCTATTGCCAAGCCCAAGGTGCTATCCCAGAGAAAAGCTGGAAGAGAGAGAGTAAGAGTTGTGTGTGAAAATAAAAGAGTGTGGTGGTATTGTATAAATAGGGAATGAGAATAGGAGTTACAATCTGACTTAAATTCTAAAAAGAATAGAGGTTGGGTTCTAAATAGGTAAGAGTTTGGATTAGAGAAGAATTATACTCACTAAACTGGGCCCGGGTTAACTATGGGTCAAGACACCTATCCAACAAGCATAACTCACTAAACACAAGCCTAACATGGTCCCCACTTAGATTAATCGCGTATTTAACTAAAATACAATCAATTACATAATAACAATAATAAAATAAATAATATATATATTAAATAATCAAAACATCACAAAATGTCTTTACTTACGCCCCTCCTATTAGTTAATTTGGATAAGTTGGTGGTAAATACCTAGTGAAGCTATTTAAACTTTTCTAAGGCTCCTAAACATGATCCTTAAAAAAGTGACAAAAATTAATTATTGGTCAATTTGAAAGCCCAATAATTTTATTTTTTATTTTGGTAGAGAAAGTGTATTCATTAAAGAAAACCAAGCAACAAAAAATAGGAGAAAAAGACCAACAATAGTCTAGCCCCTAGTCAAGAGGATACTTGTAGCCCTCTCCCAACCTACATCCTACCTAACAAAATAAAAAATTTGGCAAGCCTATGTGCCTGACCATTGAGAGCCCTAGGAATATAATCAAGCCCACAAAGCAAGACTAAATAGTCAACGCTATGATGTCCAAAATAATTGGATTTATGGACCAATCATATTCTCCCTTCAACCCTTGCACCACTTCTTTTGCATCTATCAGAAAACGAAGTCTGACAAAGCCATTTTTCCTCACCTTATCTAATGCGGCTAAGATCGCCCTCGCTTCGGCCTCCTTTGCAGAGTCGACTTTGAGTCCTTGGATAGCACCTATACCCACAATGTCACCATTTAATTTCATGATGTAGCCAAAGGATGCATATCCCTCCTTAGTTTTATGGGCTGCATCCGTAAAGGTTATTATATATATCATCTTTGTTAGAGATCGCCGTAAGGACCGAAGCTTGGTCCCCATCTTTTCTTAAGGAAAACTGCCAATAATGGCAGGAAGGATCCTGAAGCATCTTATGGGCCGATCCTATGATCTTGGAGGGATCTAATGGTTGACCTCTATGAAAGAAGTCCTTCCTAGCTTTCCAAATGGTCCACCACATAGAAAGGATCCACATTTTTAAGTTAGTATCCCCGAGAGGAGGGGTCGGTTGGCCGTGCTCACATGAGTTCTGTCACCATTCTATTAAATCCATGGGGTGGAAATTATCTGCGAAAAGGCCCAACTGTGATCCAGACCAACTGCTCTGGTAAATTCACATTACATAAGGGCATGCCCAATTGAATCCTCTTCTTTCTCACATACAGTACATTTATCGTCCATAGACATAATTTTCAATTTTTAAATGGCTTTTACTAGGACGGCATTTCTGAGACATTTCCAACCAAACAAAAGAACCTTTTGGGGGAGAGGAAGCCTTCACAAAGCTTTCTAAGTTATTGTTAAAATAAGGCTAGCATGATTTCTATTGTTGATTAATCTATACGCAAATTTAGTAGTAAGCTGACCATTCTTGGAAAGTGGCCAAACTCTTTCATCGTTAGAGAGGGATCTAGAGAGATAAATTTTACCAATATCTCGATCTCTATAGGGTTTTCAAAATAGTCCTTAAGAGCATTAATATCTCATAACTTATCTGCGGTTCATAAATCTTTTAATTTGAGATCTAGGTTAATCATAGAGGAATAAGGCTTTCTCAATCCATTTTTACAGGGGATCCAATTACAATTCCAAACAGATATATTCTCTCCATTACCGATTATCCATCCAACCTTTTCATTTATATATATCCCCCTCAACAAAACCCTTCCAAAACCAAGAATTACATGTCCTAAACTTAGCTTCCCAAAGGTCCCTTCTAGGACAATATTTAGCCTTAAGAATTTTTTAACAGATGAGGTTCTCATTGGTCAGACATTTTCGGCAAGTTTTGGCTAAGAGGATTAGGTTATTATCTTTAGTGTCTCTAATTCCTAGAACCCTCCTCGGAAATGGGTTTACATGATTCAGCCCATTTAATGGTATGGAGTTTTCTTTTCCGCTCACTCTTCCCCCACCAAAAGGATCTTAGACATTTATCAATTGGATCCGCAATTTTATTTGGGAGACGGAGAATAGACATGTTATAGATGGGAATTGTTGAGGCCACTGACTTGATTAGGGTGTTTCCGCCAACTTATGATAGCAAGGGAATTTGCCATGAGCTTAGTCTACTTTTAATTTTGTTTGTGAGAGCCTTGATACTCAAGTATCTAATTTGTTTGATGTCAAGGGATTCCCAATATATTTTTCATTTTACCCATAATTTCATGTTAATGATCGAGGCAATACTTTTGCATCTTTTTTGGCAAGCCCCATTGCTAAAAAAAAAAAACTGCAGATATGTGGAAGTTAATAAGTTGGCCTGAAATCTTTCAGTAGTCTTCTAATAAGTTTTTAACCTCCCTAGCTTCCTTTAGTCTAGCCTAATAAATATTATTAAATATAATAATAATAAACAACACCGATGATGATGATGATGATGATGATAAATAATAAATCCTGAATCTCCTTCTCGATGAAGCATCCCCGTCCAACTCCCAACTACTTTTATATATGGTTTATCTCTCTAATTAGGACTAGAACAGTCGAACTATATCACATTGTTAGCATTTCAATTTATAGCATTTGACTTTCATGCTTGCAAAGATATACTTGAAAACTCATACAACCACTTGTCCATCTAAGAATCTTCATAATAGATTAACATAAAATATATATGTTGGGTTCTTAGTTACATAACATTCATTTCTCATTTCTCTTTTATTTGTGTTTTCTACTTTATTGTATTGTATTTTTCTCAATTTCTCTAATTACTATCATTTTCCTTTCTATTCTGTAGTGTCGCTAGATGGTGCTGCTGCTGAAGGCTTGAAGACCTTATGTGCTTGTCTTTCAAGACAAATCGATTACCAAAAACAATTAAAGCAAAATATGGAGACTTTGGAAAGTAAAAGGGGTACATTGATTGCTACAAATAATGATATTAAGAGAAGAGTAGAGTTCTCCGAGTTACAGGGTGGGAGTGCTTCGAATAAAGTGACTCATTGGCTACAAGAAGTGGAGTTTATGGAAAGGAAAGTAAGTGATATACAGAGAGACTATGAAGAACAAAAAAAATGTTGGAAAGGACTTTTTCCAAATTACTACAGGCGTCGGAAGATTAGCAAGAAGTCATCGATATTGATTGGTCAAGTGGACGACCTAATTACAGAAGGCAAATTTGAAAATGGTGTCACTGAACCACTACCACTAGCAACTAATGCATTACCTGCGATGCCTATAGTGGGTAAAACAGCGGATTTAACACGGCAAGAGATTTTGAATTGCATATTGGGCACGGAGAAAAGTATAATTGGAGTGCATGGTATGGGAGGAGTTGGAAAGACAACAATCATGAGCAACATTAACAACCATCTCATCGAATCCAAGCGTTTTGATGATGTTATATGGATAACTGTTTCAAAAGACGTAGATGTGTACAAGCTACAGCGAAAAATTGCAAACCAGTTGGATATAGACATGAAAGAAGATGATGATGATGCAGGAAAAAAGATATTTAATGCTTTGAAGCGGCGAAAAAAGTTTCTGCTCATCCTTGATGATATGTGGGACTCATTTCGTCTGGATGAGGTTGGAATTCCTCTTCCAAGTGAAGAAAATGGTTGCAAGTTAGTTCTCACCACCCGTAACAAAGGAATATGTGGGCAGATGCAAGCACATGCAATTGAAGTACGAGTTCTTTCTGAAGAGGAATCATGGGAATTCTTCAAGGATATTGTGGCTGTGGGTGGTGTAATCCTCTCTAAAGATATAGAACACCTTGCAAAGGATGTTGCTAGGGAGTGTTGCAATTTGCCGTTGGCAATTAAAACAGTTGGAGGATCTATGTGTGGTGTTGACAATGCTGCGGTATGGAAGTGTGCTTTGAAAAATCTGAAAGAAGCAAACGGAAAGTTTGAGGGTATTCACAAGGTCTTCGCACCATTAAAGTTTAGTTATACTCAATTACCTAACCATGTACTCCAATCTTGTTTCTTGTACTGCTCATTATATCCTGAAGACCACGAGATCTCTGCTAATGAGCTGATTGACAATTGGATTTATGAGGGTTTAATAGATGAAAGTGGGACCAGAGAAGATGACATCAACGAAGGGCATACCATTTTAGATCGACTCATAAAAGTTTCAATGTTGGAGAAATGTAAATATCTTGAAAATACAATAAGTGTCAAAATGCATGATTTACTCAGGGATATGGCAATCGACATTACAAGAGCAGAGAATCCACGATCTGTGATCTATGCAGGTCGGCAATTAAAATATTTTTCAATGGAGTTGCCAAAAGATGCTATGAGGATGTCTTTGATGCATAATGACATAGAATTACTTTCTGGCCAGCCCAACTATCAACATCTCCTAACCTTGTTTCTTCAAAAGAACCCTCTACAAGAGATCTCCCCAGATTCTTATTTTGACCACATGTGCAGCCTCCGAGTTCTTAACCTCTCTCACACAAAGATAAAGTCATTGCCTAAGTCGGTTTCTAACTTGAAGAAGCTCCGCGCATTGATATTATACGGGTGTATAGATCTAAAAGAGGTGCCATCATTGGAAAATCTTGAAGAATTGAGGGTGCTGGACCTTACCGACACCAAAATTCGAGAGCTGCCATCAGGAGTGGAAGCAATGGTTTATCTTCAACGTCTTCACCTCGATGGGACTGACGAGTTACGTGTATTTCCAGCTGGTATTATACCTAGGCTCTCTCATCTGGAAGAGTTGACAATTCGTCGAAGCAGATGGATGGTGTCTTCAAAGACAGGGGAAGGAGTCCGAATTGAAGAAATTCTGAACTCCACTCGGCTGGCTATTCTGAGTATTCAATTCGAAGAATTGTCCGATTTCCTTCAGCACGCCAAATTGAACAAGTGGCAAATGATGAAAAGATTCCTTCTTTCTGTCGGTAGCTGCCCTTTTTTATGGCCGAATGAGTTCGGTGTTGAGATTTGTCACTGCGATCTTATTGGTGAAGAAAACCAGTTACTGCTCCCCGATACCACTCAGTGGCTCCGCATATTTAAGTGTCAAATAATTAGCTTGTGGCATTTCACACGCTTACTGAATAAGAGTGAGCTGTATTGTTGTGTAATCATTTCCTGCAACATGAAGTACTTAATGGCGGAGGAGGAACCATTACTACCTGACATAAAGGATTTGAGAATTATTGAGATTCCAGAATTACTAGTCCTTTGCAAAGGTATTCCATCACCGGATGTACTTAAAAGCCTTGAGTCCTTGAAAGTAAGTAATTGCCATGAATTGAAGTATCTACTCCCAGCTAGGCTATTGCAGCAACTTAGATGCTTGAAGAGCATTGAAGTCACGTTCTGTCATCAAATGATAGAGATAGTAGGAGAGGAGAAAGAAATGGGAATAACCAGAGAAGACGATAACAATGCTATGTTGATACTCTCTCAGCTAGAGGTTTTAGTCATCGGAAGTTTACGAGAACTGAAGGGCATCTGCTCAAGGGTATTAATTTGCAATGCATTGGAGCTCATCTCCATAGGATATTGTCCTGAGTTGAAGAAGCTCCCCTTCTCTGTTGACAACCTACCTTGCGCTCTCAATGAGATAATGGGAGAGAAGAAATGGTGGGATGCCGTGGAGTGGGACCATCTACAAATAAAGGCTCACTTTGACTCTATACCAAAACGTTTGGGGTAAAGGTACGAGCATATATAGTTTGTCATTTTGCCCTAATAGGCTCGATCAAATCCTTAACTAGGAGGGCCCACAGATTCCTCAATGGCCATCATCAATTTGCATACACCTGAATCCATCAAACCCTAAAAGAGAACATTGTTTCAATTTCAAATATGGCCCTCAAGTTGCCAATCTTTAGTATATGGGATTCAATTTAAGCTTAAACGAGTTTCTTAGGCCCATTTAGTCGGATATCCAATCTGTAATTCAATTGAAGATTGGGCTCCATTAGAGGACTGTCCACAAACCTAGGCCCACTTCCTGCCCCTCCTTACATAACGCTAGGCCAACTTCCGGCTGAGGTGAGAGTTCTTTGTAAAGCATTTTGATGCATTTCTCATTTGTCTCATTCACTCATTTGGATTTGTCAGGCTAGATCCAAACCCTTCGCTTGGATACAAAATTCCTTTAAAACATTATTTACACCTCAAATTTAGACTTTAAAAGGCCCATCTCTATGATATGTAGTTTTGATTCAAATCTGGACTCTAATAGGCCCATTTTAGATTTGAGATCCAGACTGGTAGAGCCATTTATTTAGATGATTTGGATTTGGATTTAGGTGCATGTTCATTTTATCTCTAGTGTGCATATTTGGTATATGGATTCAGATTAGGAAATTGAATCTTTAATCAGATGACTCGGCCTTATATTTTTTCTTGTCAGGAGGCACTTGTTGAAGAGATGAAAGTGATGATTTCCAGGAATCACTTCCTGATCGAACCCAGACCACTGAAGATCCTTTCATAATCCAGAACGCATCATTGGCAGCTCTCTTCTCTTATATTTTTATTGTCTAATAAATAAAAGCTTAAAATACATTTGAAGGAAGTCATGTTGGTGGGTGTGCTTGTAGTTTGTGGAATGCACTTTGGTTTGTTGAATGTACTTTGGTTTGTTTGATGCACTTTTATTGAATCAACCTTTCTTAATATTGCTGATGGATTGGTTAAGGTATGATACCATTACAGGATGATGATTTCTACCAACACTACTACATGTTGCCATGAAATTAGAGTGGGATGCTGATGGGTTGGTTAAGGTATGATACAATTACAGGATGATGAATGCTGCAGCTGTTGTTATGTTTGTTTGTTTGTTAGAAAAGCTCTTTGTTGTTGATGCACCTTTGAGTGCAATGGGTTTGCCAAGCGGCGCACTTATGACAACTTGCCCAACACTAACTAAAACCTCACAAACAGCACCCCATGCACCTACAGTTTTTGGGTATTCGTGAATAAGCATGAGGCAAGAATCCGCTCTCCCTCCCCCCACAAACCCCAACCCATCTGCACCTTTTGGAAATCACTAATCCATAGATTTTTCAAAAAAAAAAAAAACAAAAACAAAGAAAGAAAGAAAATGACAAAGACAATCCATACCTATCCATAAGCATAATGCCTTACATGGACTCTAAAATCCATGCAATTTAAGGAATCCCTGTGAGAAATCCTAGCATCCAAATAGCCCATAAAAGAAGGTAAAACACTGCAACCATTCAGAAATAAGAATGGATCTACATCGACATCTCATAACCAAAAATACATTCATTACATATTGCAAAGTTCTGGAAAATAATTTATTTTCAAATGTGACTCAACAACGAAACTTGTCACACTTCACCATCAAGCCTAGTGGAGTGCTCCTGTGATTTTCTGAGAAAGGGAACATGCTTCCATAATTAGAATATGAAATAATAAAAAATATCAAATGAAACATGGGACAATGATCAGCATTCCTTACTAATTCAAAAGCAATGAGCTCAGCAAAGCAAAGACTAAAACTCAGGAAATCTACATGAATATGCTTTGAAGTATGCTAGACAGGGTAGGCAGGATTATCTTCTGGCCATATCAATGTTTTGAGCATTGATTGGACTCAAAAAATGTCAAATACTTATCCAGGCATGAAATTCGAGGGGAGAAAAAGATTCTCTTTCGCTAAATGACTAGTTTCTTGTGCCACCCACGTAAATAATAGAATAGGTGGTATCCGGCCAAAATATCCAACTGGACTAAATCCTACGTCCATAAGATACCGTATGCCCAACATCGGTTCTTACGTGAAGTCCAAGTAGATAATATGGTCGTTAATTCAAATAAAACCCCGCACACACTGCCACAGTTCCCAAAAATGTATATAGAGCCAAATCAGTTAGAAAGGGGCCATATGTGTTAAAATACAATGAGCGTTCTAGAGAGGAGTTCGAACGTTCGGTGCCTTTGGTTTTTGGCTCAGAAAACAGAGACTCGCACGTTCGAACGTTTGAAGAGAGCGTTCAAACGTTCGACATCTCTGGTTTCTGGCTTGGGGTGTGCATAGTTACGGAAATTGGCTTTTGCACCTTTTCATTCCCTTTTCTTCCTGCACCAAAGAGGAGTTCAATCCAACCCGAGATCCATAAAAACCAAATTTAATTCGAAAGGAAAAATAATCCACAATCCCATTACCACATCTCCAAATAACCTAAAATCCAATTAAGAAACCCTAATCCACCATTATCATTTAAATTGAGCATTTAAACAAATATATATGCAGAATAACAAGAATAAAAGATTAAACACATATTCCATCACAAATCATAACATTCGAAGTTGGTGGAAAAGAAATAGGATTCTAATACCAAAGCACAATTTGAAATCCCCATGACGCTCAAACACAATCCCACCACAGATCTGAGATAGAAAATGGGAGAAGGAATGCTCAGATGAGCAGATCTATAGTATTCTTACCCAAAACCCACCATTGGAAAGAAAAAGAAATATCCCTAAAGCATAGTTCTACTCCTAATGGTTTGAGGAAAGGGTTACCTGAGATGAGAAAGTTGAGAGAAGAATGATGATGGTCTTTGATCCTAATTCCGATGACCGGATCCTACAGTTGCAATGGCTTGGGAAGTCTAGAGAGGAGGAAGAAGAAGAAGAACCAAAAGGAGTTGCAGAAAAAAAAATAATGGGGATAAGAACATGCAGTTCTTAAATAAAGGATTAGGTTAAGAGAGGGAATACTCCATGGGCTTAGGTTAACGGGTCAAACTGCAGATCAGGTCATCTACCTAGTGGCCCAACTCACTGATCAGGGAATCTAATCTAACGTGGACGGTACCTAACTTTAACCACCTCATTAACTAAAATATTTTTAATTAAAATAATAACAACATAAAAAAATATAAATAGTGGGTTCGGAATCTTACAGTAGAATATAAAAAAGGATTAAAAACCAATGAAAAATTAGAAATAAGAGTAAAATAAACAACTTTAAAAATCAAAGTAACTGTTATGTGAGGAGAGTTTATTAAGAAGTAAAAATAGAGTGAGCGTCCCAATTCAAAAAACAAAAGAAGTTTGTTGGAGAACATTTTATTTTGGCATATTAAATGAGCTTATATAGTCAAAGCTATGAAAGCTTTAAGAAAGGAAAATTGGATGATGACTCGAGCCATTTTAAGCCAGCATGTTCTCATTTTTAGATGATCGCCCAGGTGTTGTCAATCCAAAAGCTAGTACTGTATTGTGGATCCACTCATGTTGAAAATTATCTTCACTTCACGATCGGCAAAAAATTAAAAAAATTTAACCGAATCTGTACAACTCGTGGAACTGAGAGACGAACCTTGGATACAATGTCCACCTGCACTTTAAAGGAGACACCACAACCTTCAAATCAAAAGACTAAGTATACCAGGTAAAATTCATAAGAATGCATGGAAGAGATACAATCTTATGTGGGAGTAGAAACGCCCATGTTGAGTACAAAGATAAATTCGCATATTCTTAATGAAAACCAATAAAAGATCCAGCATCAAGAGTATATTAGTGTGGCTGAAACGTTGTCGTTAATATATTGGTGTGGCAGATGTTGCTTTTTTAGTCTTTTCCATCCTTAATAATCAAATAAAAAGTTACCATCAAAATAATCATTTAAATTGAATTGCAGATTCTCATTGCAGATTCTCGTTTCAGTTTTTTTAATTCTGGGAATTACTCAGTGGGCTATCACATTTTTGAATTTCTTTTGTTTCTTTATATGGTTTGGTGGATTCCATGTAGTTGTTTGAATTTTTTTTCCTAATAGAATGGTTTGGTACTTCATTAAATGTTACACCTCGTCTCGAGTTAATCACGATTAACTTTAATTAATTAATCTCGATTAATATGGATTAAGTGTGATTAGTTGATTTAAGTGTAATTAAAGATTAAAATGGATAAAATTAGTCACAACTAAATGGATTAAGTCTAATGAGGTAATTTGGAATAGATTAAGTGAATTAATTTGGGTTTGAGACTCAAATTAGTTGTTTTGAGGACTTTTACGTAAATACTAGTTTATACGTATTTCATCGAATGTAGTAAAATTTGATACCATCGTGTGTATCTCGATGAGTACATTAAGTTTTATAATATAATCTACTTCCACTACGTCAAAAACCTGAATTTCCGACACCTAAGATTTAAAAAAAACGACGGTCACAGCAGTCGTTTAGTCTTCAACGGCTTACAGCCGTCGATCCTTCGTCCCCAAGTGGTCCCCCATGTGATGGTGTCGTGATGTTACTTGATACAGCAGATGGGCCGTCGTTTAAAACCTTAATCGTTTAAAGCCTCGATGTTACCCTAATCGTTACACACAACAAACGGCGCCTCTGCATCGCTCTGCAACTATCTCCATCGCTCTGCCTCTCTCTCCAAATCCCCAACGAAAAACCCTAATCCCCAAACCTCCCTCTCTCTCGCTCATTCATGGAGTTTTGATCCAAATCGTTGCCCTCCAATGCATCATTTGAAGCCAGCATTCATGGAGTTTTTTCGATCTCTTCTAACCCTTCTTTCGTTTTTGGGGTTTTGAGGTTTGATCCCTTCCCTCTCTCTTTGAAGTCGGCATTGAACAGAGCAGTTGTGTTGAGGCTTGGATATCTCGATCGACCAAGAGTTCTAGTTTGATTGAATACGAGGTTCGTTGTTTCATCATCTTCTTCTTCCCTTTTGATTCTTCTGTGATCCCATTGATTTTGCACAGGTGACTAAGTGGAATTCTAGCAAACGACGCCTCTCCAGCAAATCTTCATCGTTCTCTTCAAATCCCCAAAGAAAAACCCAGATCCGATCTCTCACTTTGAAGTCGGCCTATCTTTCACTCCCCAAGTGCGGTGGTTTGTCTCTCTCTGAAACCGCTTATCTTCAACTGTACGACGAATAGCGGTTTTTGAAGCGGTTTGCAGGTATGGATGGCGGTTTACGATCCTCTCCTATTGCTTGATTTTCGGTTTTGCATGTGTATAGACTGTTCCTCTTTTTTTTGCAAGTTTTGACCTTTACTTTTGATTTTTTTGGTAGATCTGTCGATTTAGGGTTCAGATGGTTCTGATGATGTAGAGCACTTTCTTTTTTCATGATCTACATTTCATGTTTTTGTGTTTTCTTCTCTGTTTTCAGCTCATGTCATGTAGATCTCTTCATTTCCCATTTTTCATGGAGTGAATATTTTCTCTTATTTATTTTTTCTTCTTCTCTGCATTGTTTGAAATATCTTGTTTATAGAATACTGCACACATTTACAGGGTCCTGAGAAGGTGCATAGTTTCCTATTGTGCCATCTCATAGAAGTGAGGACCATAGTTTGTTGATCCTGAATGTTGATTTAATGGAGCAAGACATGGATGAGGGGTTACCCGAGAATATTTGAGATTGGAAGATCTTATCCTTCAAATATTGGCCAGTTGTTCTACCAGAAGATGGATGGCAAAAGGGCAGGCTCAGCAAAGGTCATAGGAAAAGGAGATTGGATGGTTACAATCTTATTGTCGGGAGAATATTGAATGGTTAAGATCTTCCAATTTAGGAGTATTTAGGGCATCCCTAATCCATGATGGGGCCCATCTAGGACTTCCAATGAGCCGAGTTTCACTTTGCAAATTGCTTCTAGCTTTATATCGATCTTGAGCTCCAGCTTCAACGAGAAGCATTTTATTTAGCTCGAGCTGAGTCCAACCTTGGCTCTGATAAAATATGAACCTATCTTGGGTTAACTCAAGCTCTGCTCATTTCAAATGTTAAACATTTAGTTTGGAGAATAGACCAAAGCTCACACTTAAGCCCAAGAAAGCTAGCCCAAGGTTGCGCGATGAACTCAATCAAATCTTATTTGATGGGGTGTGAAATTGTTGTCTAACATCAAGCTTCAACAACAACAATTCAAATAATGAAATACCAAAAACAAATATTACGAGGCTGAAAATTCCTAGTTTCTTTCTTTAGTTGATATAATAAATAATTTTATATATGTTATGTGCCAAACTTGAGCATGAGCTAGGACCTCACAGCTTGATTAGCTGCCATCAATAGAGTAGATGGCAGAACCAGATGATTACTCTTATGTAAGTAGCAACTGTATCTTTCTTTGATAGTAATATTTACACAGCTGAATTCCTTGCATCTGGAGTCCATCCACTGTTTATATGATGGCCCCATTTTGGATGGAGACTGCACTAAAGTCTCGTAGATTGGAAAGGTCTCAACAGTTTTGGAAATTGTCAGGAGCGTGTTTTCCGAAAGTAGGGTTTTTGTGGTTTGGGTTTTCAGAAACCCCTCTTATTTTCCACTTTCCTTTTGGTTTGTTCTATATCTGTGGATTTCCCCCTTTTTGGAACTCTCCATCACTTGTTCTTTGTTTTAGTCATAAAACAACTCATGCAATGTACAGGACAACACAAGCATGGAAAACAACAATTAAAGGAAATTTTGCCATATCCTGTACCTTGATTCGTATCATACTGTGTTAGGATAGGTACCATAGGTTAAATGCAGTGTCTGGGTATCATAGTTGATAAACCATTGATATTTTGAATGTCTCTATGACACTGCATCCTCCACTATCTATTTTAATGGGAATTACTGATATTTGAGTTTTAATGGATGATTTGAAGCCTTTTGAAGCTCAAAGGTGTCACTCTGGAATTTCATACTTGGAATCCAACAAAGGAAGCCTTTTTAAGCCAACTCAAAGGTCTCATCACTTTGGAATCTCCTTCTTGAATCCAGAAAAGAAGCCTTTTGAGCTGCTCAAGGTCTCCATCTGTTCTCATTCAACTCTCCAATTTGTAGGGTTTCTTGTGCTCGTTTCGCTATTTTGTCCCCTAAAAGTGAAACAACCCACTCGTTCAGTCAAGTAGTCCCGTTCCCAACGGACTTTCAATCTATTAGTCTCTTTGATGCTTTCCCGAACCTGCCATCATGCTTTCGGCTTCCGCTTTATTTAGAACTGTTCCTCTTGGGAGCTATCAAGAAAATTTTGAACGTTATTCACATGAGTTAGATGAAAGCAGCGATCCGCTGATTTCGATTCCACTATATTTTAAGATTTTCATGAACTTTGGCAGAAGCCATTCAGAATAAATAACCATGCATGTGAAGGAAGGCTACACTGAGTGTATTTATCCTAACTCTGTCATATACATATATATCAAACAAAAATAATCATGATTTTGCTTTGTCATTCTGGATAAACCTGCTCATTATAATTATGGACTAACTCAATACCAAATAATAAAGTTAGTGTTTTTGTAATAATCTATATGTTATTAGGATATTTACGTTATTTATCAAAGGATCCAACTCAATCAAATCTGGCAATGGATCCTAGAGACTTGAGACCCAGGGTTGTTTCCCATGCAGGTTTCATTGGGACTTGACTTGAACCTGGCCCATGTGTAGCTTAATGGAAGTTCCTTTCCAAATATTGCAATTATCACAATGACATCATTATAAGATTCTCATATTCTCCAGTTTTGGATATCATTTGAGTTTTACACAAGATTGTGTCTAAGATAGTTTTACAAAACTATCGCATCATGATAATATGAAGATAAATTCAAATGATCAGTTAAGTTTTTTTTTATCAAAGAAAGATTATTTTTGGTAGAAAGAATTATAAGCTGTTTTTGTTTGTGTTTTTCAGCATGTTTCGGAAGCCTTGGTTGAGTTTGTGCATGATTTTCATTGTATGACTTCTATTGTTTAATGGATAACCTAATAACTAATTGAAAATTCTAATAAATAGATGTTAGGGGAAAAATAGATTTTCTTTCTTGACACAAAAGTAGAAACAAGATCTTGTTTTCATCATTAATGTACAGTGGTGGAGTTGTATTATTCCTTGTCAATCTCTGTATATGGAATTATGGGTTTTCATCATTAATGTACAGTGGTGGAGTTGTAGCTTTCTCAATGATTTGCTGCTGCCTTTTATTTTTAAGTATATGATTCTGTGTGCAATATCTATAGATTTAATATACATAGAACTCATTTAGAGAGATATAAAAACATAGTTTTATGATGTCTATGATGTTTAGTAGTTGGATCTGATTTCAACAGATTTTGAAATTCATGTTCAGATTGTTGTAACGGGTATTTGTTGGGTTTTCTAGGTTCTAAAATTTCTAGGTTCAGAATGGAGCCTCCAAGCAAGGAATGGATGACGGCACCTAGGCTTTCTAAAGAGTACCTGGAAGGAGTAGAACTATTCTTTCGATATGTAAGGGCTAATACACATAAATTAGGGGGTGATGATTGGTATTGTTGTCCGTGTGTCAAATGCCGAAATTTTCGAGGGAAGAAGACACTAAGAGAAATTCATACACATTTAATATGTGACGGAATAGATACGTCTTACACGACATGGATCCACCATGGAGAACTCTATCCCGAAAGTCGTGTAAATGTAGGGGCTAGTGATGTAGTATGTGGACATGTTGATTTGGTGAATGATGTATCTCAAGAGGAGGATAATGCGCAAAAAAATGTGGGGGGTAGTGCATCTGCATGCAGTGATGAAGATAATCATCAAGAAGATGGGGAAGGTCATGATGGTACATCAGAGAATGTCCAGTATCAGAAGTTGATGGAAGATGCAATGCAACCTTTATATCCCTCGTGTCAAATTGAGGATACAAAATTGTCAGTGACGGTTGAGTTGCTAAGCATGAAGGCTAGACATCGGTGGTCTAATAAGAGTTTCACGGAATTGTTACATATGTTCAAAAGGGTTCTGCCGGTTGAAAACACTTTGCCAAATAATACTTACAATGCAAAGAAAATGATCGAGTCTCTTCGTATGGATTGCAAGATTATCCATGCATGTCGTAATGATTGTATACTATTCTGGAGAGAGCATGAAAATAAGGATAGTTGTCCTACGTGTGGTGAAAGCAGATGGAAACCGGTGAATGAATCAAAGCCCATAGGATCACGCTTGCCGTGGAAAAAGTTAAGATACTTTCCATTAACACCAAGGCTACAAAGAATGTATGGTGTATCATGGATTGCGGAGAGTATGACATGGCATGCAAAGGCAAGCTCAGTACCAAACGATTCAATGATGCGTCATCCAGTAGATTCTTCTTGTTGGAAACAAGTAAACCGTAAATGGATGAACTTTGCTGCCGAGACACGTAATGTCCGGCTAGGACTTGCAACTGATGGGTTCAATCCATTCGGGAACAATAACAACTACCATAGTTGTTGGCCTGTTATGTTGGTTGCATACAATCTTCCTCCGTCTCTATGCATGCGGAAGGAGTTTACTATGTTAACATTATTGATTCCCGGGAAGAAAGGTCCAGGGCATAATATTGATGTCTACTTGCAGCCACTAGTAGCAGAGTTGAAGGAGTTATGGTCCACTGGTGTAGTAACATATGACTCTTATAGCAAGACTAAGTTCACAATGAAAGCAATTTTGTTATGGGCTATACATGATTTCCCAGCATATGGTCATTTATCTGGTTGTAGGACCGCAGGAAAGTCAGGTTGTCCTGTGTGCAGCAAAAGTACATATTCAGTGCGGCTAAAACACGGGCAAAAGTTTGCTTACATGGGGCATAGGAAATGGTTGCCTATGACACATCCTTTCAGGAGCCAAAAATCACAATTTAATGGGAATGAAGAAAATGGGAACCATCCCAAGCGTTTGAGTGGTTCCGAGGTATTAAGCAAAATGGAGACCATTCATACTGAGTTTGGAAAGGTAGTAGGCAAGAAGAGAAAGAGGTGTGCAAATGAGAATGACTCCACTGCATGGTCAAAGAGATCGGTCCTTTTTGACTTGCCGTATTGGAAGGTGCGTTATAAGATGGTTCTTAATATTAAATAATGTGGTAACAACTCTTATGTACTAACATAAATGAACCATTTTTTTTATAGGATCTCCCGATTCGACACAATCTAGATGTGATGCACGTGGAAAAAAATGTGGCAGAAAACCTACTTGCAATAATCATGAACACAAAGGAAAAGACTAAGGATGGTCTTGAAGCTCGCAAAGACTTGAAGGTCATGCGGATTAAGAAAAAGCTGTGGCCAGTGGAAAAAAATGGCAAGTTGACATGTCCAGAAGCTCCTTATTGGCTGTCCCGACATGAGAAGGAATTGATTTGTAAAACATTGTGTGATTTGAAGGCTCCTATTGGGTACAATGTAAACTGGAAATATAAGGTGAGCTTGGATGACATGGAGTTAAAAAATCTTAAGTCACATGACTATCACATCCTTATGCAACAACTACTGCCAGTGTTGCTGATGCATGCATTCGAGTCACATAAACCCTTGCGAGCCGCTATTATGCAATTATCAATGTTCTTTAATGTCTTATGTTCAAAGACTATAAACCGTGAAGAACTTACAAAGATGAAAGGACGTATTGTGGAAACACTTTGTGTGTTTGAAAAGTACTTTCCGCCCTCTTTTTTCGTTTCTATGATACACCTTATTGTGCACCTAGCGGAAGAGGCGCAGATTTGTGGACCTGTTAGATATCGATGGATGTATCCTTTTGAGCGGTAAATATAATGTTTTATTTCATTTTTTTAATTAATATAAGTTTTGTTCAAAATATAACTTAAGGCACATGTATTAGGAAGATGAGAACATTCAAACGATATGTGGCGAATCAAAGGTATCCCGAGGGTTCTATCACAGAGTGCTTTCTTATGGATGAATCAATGATGTATGCCATGAATAATGTTATCGACGGTGAAAATGGAAGCCATAAGCAAGGAATTAAGACACTCATGGATATGGATGGGGACTGTTCCTACCCTATTGATAAAAAGGGGAAGGTCATACGCCTTGATAATGTGCAGTACCAGCAAGCACGCAAATGGGTACTGTGCCACTCAACTGATAACATCGAGTGGAAAAGGTAAACACATGTCTGATGGTAGTCATAGTAATTATGTTCATGCTTATTATTTAATGTAATATAATGCAATCACTTTATATTCATTTACAGGAAGTATGAACAATATCTTCAAAGCCACATATCTAATGTTCAAAATCGGAGGGTTAATAGGCGTACAGAAAAACCCATGGATTATGTTCCTTGGCTTAGACAACAATTAAAGGATGAAGAGAACTGTACCCTAAAAAGGCTTGCTGATGGCCCAAACTTTGAAGCCATTTCATATACAGCATACGCGGTGAATGGATATGTGTTCTATACCGCGGATGCGGAAATGAATAAAATAACACAGAACAGCGGAGTCTCTGTGAAGGCTATGACTATCTGCAGGTCAAGTGCCAAGGACAAGAAACCTGTGGTTGAAGAAGTCGCTTATTATGGCATTGTCAAACAAATTCTTGAGTTGGATTACCATTACTTCAAAGTAGTAGTATTTTATTGTGATTGGG
This sequence comes from Litsea cubeba, assembly GCA_012931725.1. NCBI lineage: Eukaryota > Viridiplantae > Streptophyta > Magnoliopsida > Laurales > Lauraceae > Litsea > Litsea cubeba. The sequence continues at coordinate 4,749,075 of CM022951.1, forward strand.
TGCGTACAGAAGATGCAACTGGACTTAGAGTTGATGCAGAAACAAATTTGATATATGTTAATATGAGGAGGTTAAAGAGAAATATAAAAGAAAATGATGAGCCATTTATTCTTGCTTATCAAGCAACTCAAGTCTTCTATTGCAAAGATCATAGTAGGCCATCCGAAGAGTGGCATGTTGTCTTGGATGTTCCAAAGAGACTGAATCGTGACGTGGACTCTATTGAAGACCCCTTAGTCTTTGAAGCAAGAATGAATGAAAATATAATAGCAGCAACATTACAAGATGATATCATGGAAGAGGATATAAATGGTGATGATGAAGATTACTCTTAGCATTTCAGGCACTAGAACTTGTCACTAGAAGTCTGCAACAAATTGTTTGTGAAAGGTATTTGTCTCCTACTTTGTAATGTTTTGGTGCTTGAGTTGATTATTGAAATCTTTGGTGCCTCCATGTCATGATTTGCATGCTTTTAAGTGTGTCCAAAGTACTACTCATAACTTAGTATTATCATCATTTTTTTTAAACTTATGAATCTATTTATGTACACCACATGATTATTGCTTATGTCTTTTAATCTCAACATTTTTAGATTCAAGATTTCTGTCATTCTTTATACAAGCCAATATTTGTTTCATAATATTGAGTTTTTTATTTAAATGTGGTTGTAGGTACTATGTCGCATTATACCTCGTCATCATCTTCTGCGTCTACTGTTCAGGGTAGCTCTCATGAGGGTATGTATTGTTTCATCCATTTCATACTTTGTAATCACTGAAAAGCCACACAAGGAAAAAAAAATGAAACAATACTGTAATGCCTGTAAGGGCTTTTATATTCTGTTGTTGATGTATATCAATCCTCATTACTCTAAGTAGATTTAATAACACATCTTAAAATATGATATAATGGTGAAAGGATACTCACTGAGTACAAAACATGTCTATCCTCACTTCTGATACAACCTAGACATTATTTTCTGTTTCTTTAAAGGTGATATCAGGTCTGGTTTTCCTAATTGCACTCGATTTATTCTCAAAATATGGCTAATTAAAGTGAGCAGAATGTCAAATCTAATGGCTATGAAGTAAAGCTAAAGTGGAAAAATGCACACCAGTTATGGTTTGTACTTTGTAATTAACTGATTCAAATGCAGAATTATATTTATATTTTGCTCTTATATTTGGGGAATTCTTCAAAGACCCTGCAATTTCCTGTAATTTGATTGCAGCACCTGTATTACCTGTAATTTTCTAACAATGGCCTGTATATTGCAACAGGTAGACTTCCCCCCATCACATTTGGGGAAAATGGGCAACCTATTGGAGACAACTCAGTGCAGTTGTCCTCTAAGATAGGGGACGTTGTGAGGACCTATGTGTCTCCCGCTTACCTCAAATGGACTGATGTGCCTAATGAGCTCAAGGAGCTAGTTTGGGAGATTGTTAGGGTTAGTGCTTGTTCATTTACTTCATTTAATTTTACATAGTAATTTGAATTTTTTAATTATGATTTATGTTTTGATTATTCTTATTTGCAGCACTCATTTGAAGTCCCAGAATACACCAAAAGGCTTATACTTAAGAAAGCCAACAATTCATGGAAAGATTGGAAGTCCAATCTCCGGCTGAAAGTTTTAGACAAATATCAAACGGATGCGGAGAGAAAGTCCAACATACCTGAGGGTGTCAAGAAAGAAGATTGGGAGACTTTTGTTGAACTCAACTCGACGTCCCAGGCCCATTCTCTAAGACAAAAGGGGAAGGCTGCTAGAAAAGCGCTGAAATGCCCACATACTTCCGGTAGAAAGGGACAAGCACGGGTGGCGGCGGAGTTGGTAAGTATTGTTGACTTTAATTGATGTTACTTTACTATTATAATATATTTTAATCTCCATATTTTGTTATTTCTTTTTATAGTCGCAGCAAAATCCTGACGGTTTGGTCACTCGGACGCAAGTATATCTCGCCACTCATGGTAGGAAGGATGGTGCTACTGGGAATCAATATTTGGTAAGAAGTCTGCTGTTTGTATTCATAATGTAATGCAGAATAGTCATCATAATCAAAATCTTAAATTTCCTTTCTTGTTGTCTATAGACATGTCTACATATATTTTCTTCTTGGATCATGATCTACTCTATTGTTCTAAGATGATTTTCTTCACTTGAGCACGGTCAAAGAAATGTTTTTATTTGAGTTGGAAATCCTCATTTTTCATTATTTATGGATAGATATCCTTAGCCATTCAAATCTTCAATAATGAATTTCTGTTCGATGGGCAGTAATGAATCCTAAGATTTACAAATTCCTCTTGAATTCTTCAATAATGAATTTCTCTACCACTCTCTCCTCCCTATGCATTCATTGAAATTACCTGCTTTGCCATTTTTTTCCAATTTTTATACTGGAAGTGATACAAAACTATGTCTAATTCAAAAGGGAATAGTGAGAAAAGCAGTGAACAGAGACAATGAAATTGTAAGAGAGGAGAAACTAGGATGGATGCACCCCTGTTTCTCTTCTACCCTCCCTAGTTGAAATTTCTGAACATAAGAAGATAAAAAGATCTATTTTAGAAGCCACTTGTGAATATAAATATGAAAAAAGAAATTAAAAATCAGTGCATCAAATGTAACACATCCACAAACTCTAATCATCCAAATCTCAGACTCTCTCTGAATCTAATCTCTCCTATCATATTGGATCAAGCTGACTTCAATCCAATCCAGATTGGTATTCAACATTGGATTGGATTGGATTGGAACCGAATAACATGTCATATCATATTGCGTATGATAGACGATAATACCCAAGCTGACCGACCACTTCCACTTGTGCTGTTTGAGAGATAATTTGCCAACAAAAAAGAAAATTAATTAATTAATTGTGGAGATTTCTGGAGGATACAAAAAAAAAAAAAGATTCACACAGGGTTTCAAGATTTCAATACCACCGACCCATTTTTCCCTTTATTATTAAAGGATGGAAGCGCGGGCCCATTTTTCCCTTTATTATTAAAGGATGGAAGCGCGGGATAGGACTCGATAATTCTCAATGGATTTCTCTCTCTCTCTATATATATATATATATATAAGTATTTGTGGGTAGGAGTGAGTCTACGATGTTACTTAAAACAGCAACAAAAAAAAAAAAAGAATACAAATTTACCAAAGAAGAAAAAAAACAGAAACAGAAACAGAAACAAAAAAAAAAAAAAGAAAGGTCGGGGTTGACAGCATGGTGGAGAAGCGACTTCCTCTTCACACAGAACTAACCAAAAACCAAAAACCTATGCAAATCATTAACTGGAACTAATTGGGATTTATAAGGGTACGTTTGCAAAGATGCACTTTCCACGGAAAAGGATAAAATTGGTTCTGAATTTTCCGGCGCCATTCTTTATTACATGTTTGGCAGCACAAATGCATGCACCCTATAAGAGTCTGAATCCTTTAGTCACTAAGAGAAATTTTTTGAGTTGAAGGACTAGAACTTCAAATTGGAGCAGACCTATTAAAAATATAAGCCGCTCATATAATGAACATCCTCACCTTGTATGGGATTGTCCCCAAATTTTATTCCACTAGGAGTAAGCTAAACCTTAATATTAATAACGTCATTAATTTCATAATATGATCAATTTTTTAGTGGGACCAACTCATTATTTTAAAAATTAGTGTCAATTCATACTCTATAACTGTGAGTGCATTCATTTTGAGCACCTGCTAGGATTTTCAACAGGTGCTGTAAGAGTTCTGCTCCTCCAAACTCTGGAGTTCTCTATAGAGACGGCTCTAGACTAAAAAATTAGCCTCTGTTTCCATAAGTAGCTAGCCTAGAACTGACCCCACTCCGAGTTCCAAGCGACAAGGATTTTTTTACAAGAAAAGAACGTTTTGGAGAACTCACCATGCATACCTTTCCAATTACGTACTAGCATAAAAATCAGAGCTAATCACGGATATGCATAAAGAAATAAGATTCTATGTATGCTAGAAAGGGAGAAGAAGAGAGTCCATAAGTAAGAGAAATATTTTAGTGGAAAGTGAAGGATGGATGCACCCCTGTTTCTCTTCTACCCTCCCTAGTTGAAATTTCTGAACATAAGAAGATAAAAAGATCTATTTTAGAAGCCACTTGTGAATAACAACCCGAACCTGCCAAGTGTGCTACAGGCTCTTGTCAAGATATTGTTGGTGCTTGCAGGCAAAAAAAAAAAAAACACATGTTGGTTTATTTGTTTTAACACATGCTTCTATTTTGAATTTTGGGGAGCCCACATCTCCTTGTTCATTTACACTGCACAACACCAGTTTATGAGGGTAGAGGCTTACTTGCATCCAGCTCAGAAAGTGCTTGATGCATATTCTGGGTTTCAAGACCATTGTCGAATTTGCAGTAGTCCAGCACCTCAATGTTACTGCCAGAAATCAATTCATTCCAACAAATTTTCAATTAAAGTGATAGGGCAACTTTGGTGTCATATGCATGGGTTAAAGATTTTTGAATGGGTTGGTCCACTGGATTAATGTTGCGAAATACAGATCTGATGTTTAAGTAATTCCACTGGATTAATCAACTCCATTTCTGAATCAATGACATGTTTCGACTTTTGTTTTTATTCTGCTGGGTGCTCTGCATTTCACCTTGTTGTTCGCAGCTGGACTTTGTGTATGCTAAGGAAATGAAAAGGCTGACGTGAAACATCCAGATTAACACATTCCACAGATGAACACAAAATTTATATTATTGTGCATTCCCTAGTCCCTATTGTTGCCAAGATGCTTGTCTGCACTACATGTGCTTGTATGTGGACATATGCATGAGTATCTTTACATCTTTAAACTCTGGCATTTGCATTTCTTTTTTGCCTATCCTTCTGAACTCGGTTGATAAGCTATCTTATTCTTAGCATTTCTTTCTTCATTTCAGGCCAATAGTGGACCAAATACTAATGGATGCCAGGTAACGTCACTAATACATATTGCTTACATTGTTTACTAATGTTCAAAGTTGATTTTGATTTTGATTTTTTTTATCTTTTAATGTGATATACCAATGAAGAAAGATGGCAAATAGAGCCTTATCTTGAAATAATGGGATCACTGAAAAAGAAAAAGGACGCTGTGATCTGCTTGAGAAATGTCCCATTGCATTTGCATGCGTACTATATTTTGGGTGGCAACAGATGTAGTGGGACAATTTTCCATGCGGTAGAGACTTAAGGGAGCCAGCTTCTTTTATAAATACACTGACACAACCATATTGCTACTTAAAGAATATTTTTTTCTAGTTACACCTTCAGCTGATCAGAATATGGCATTTCAATATTTGCAGTTCTTCATCACATGCGCTAAATGCGAGTGGCTCGACAATAAGCATGTGGTGTTTGGGGTAAGCTCTTAATGCATCCTACCTGCAGTTAATTTTATCTAATTTCATTACTTCAATTGTAAGTGACCTTTTGGTCCAACATCAGCGGGTGATATGGCCATGAGTTAACTTGCCATTATGTGATTATATGACCCTAAGCATGTATTCTCTTTCTCTCAGTTATTGCCCCAGATGTTTACCATATGCTGTCCAGATTGGATCATTTATGAAAACTACTGTAGGAACGTCAATGTGGGACATTCATGTCATATCTAGAACTTAATTAAGTGACCCCCAATCATGTATGTACTCTCTCAAAATGACATTTGATCCTTTTATCAGCCTGGTTGGTTGGTTGAACTGAAAACTTTCTGAATTGTTTCACCCATAGTTCTGTACTTGTTAACTCAGGTTGTTTTTCACAAGGCCAAGTCAGGTCTTTTACTTTTGACCCACCATCTCTAGTCAAACTGCGATTGATCATCTTTGTGATGGGTCCTAGTATGCATTTATGAAAAAACAAAATGACAATAATGAAAGTCTATGATATATGGCTAGTGGCCAGGGGAGAGTAAGGAAACCTAGTATCCTTGGCCTATGAACATCTTTCAATTGGTGCCATTCATCACCCGGACCCAATCAGATTCAGGAGGTCTCACTTTTGGTGGCAGTTTCTTAAATATATTGTATTGTATGTGGTTTCTTTCCTTCTTGTTGTATGTTAGTAACGATACTCCATCTCTTGCTTCCATTCAAAACCGAGCTATTGAAGAAACCCCTCCCTTTCTTCCCTTGAAGAAATCCAATCCCCGTCTTGTAAGTCTCCCTCTTCTTCTTCTCTTTGTTTCCCTTTCCTTATCCCTTCTACTTTGGTTTTGTTTCTTTTTTCAGTGCTTTTGATCTATAAAGGTACCACTTTGGATTCATGGTACTTGTTTCTGCTTGGAAAACACCTCTGCTTTCTTGGGTTTTTGTCAGTTTCTCTTCTCGTTTCTTGTCTTTCCCTCCTTTGAGCTATCTTTCCATTGGTAAAGGTGACTCCTTTTTCGTTGAGCTTTTTGTTTCTGGGGTATTCTGCCTTTTTCTGGTACATGTTGAATGATGATAAAGATAGCTTCTTTCTTTGGTCTGGCTAGGCTATTTTTTCTTTCTATGTTTTTCTTTGTTTTTTTTGGGGTTTTGATTTAAGCTTCATCTGTGATTACTGATGAAATTGATATATTCATTTTATTTTCTTTTTCTGGGTTTTTTCTTTTCTCTGTTTTTCTTTATATGGGAAGTTGGTTGGGAATTTTACTTTGTTTTCGTGTTTGTTTCAGCTTAGCATTTGATTACGAATGAAAATGATATATTCATTTTATTTACTTTTCTGGGCCTTTTCTTGATTTGTATGATTGTAGCTTGAATATTAAAAAGAGCTTAATTTAGCACCCATTGATTATAACGGTATGAAAATTTTTTTGGAAAGGTAAAGAATACAGGTATGAAAATCTCCTCTTATAGAAAGATTCTAATGTCTTATACAGAATAAAGGCATTTCTTCCCATCCAAATCATGAAAGTGAAGGCTCTGTTTTCATCCATGACAATACTCCCTTTGTTCATCTGCCCTTTCTCTAGATTGTAGTATAATTTCCTTCTTATCCATCTATCCAGGGCTAATGAGTCCTAATGGGTGTATCTGCCAAGTTTTATCAATATATGGACAGCTAAAAAGATTTTCAATGTATGTTAGTCCAGTGTGTAGCAGTAACTTTTCTAGCTGTACAGAATTATGACCATATATATAACCATTTAACTTTGTTTGGGTTGTTGGTTCTCTCCCTTTCTGAGACATGTAATCAATCCTTTCTGATTGTTCTACAGGTACCAGGTTATCTCTCAGCTCAGATATTGGGTGCAACCCTTGCAAAACGGACATATTGTGCCTGTGAAGGAGAGAAGTGCCCCCATGATACCCTAAGTCCTAAGAGCCTTCCTAGGGCTAGAGATACTTGCATGAGATTTCTAAATGAAGATTGTAACATAATTTATGTATGTAACTGGCTGCCTAATGAGATTGGGCCCTTTTTATTCTTAATAAAATCTTTTCTACTACTTTCTTTTTCTTCTTTTTTTTTGTGAAGTGCCTAATTTGTAGCATTTGGGCCCTTATTTTTAATCTTGCAAAACGGACAAAGCTATATGATAAAAACCATTAAACAGCCCATAAAATTAGAACAAACGTCCAAAAAAAAAAAAAAAAAAAAAAAAACGACGGCTCATGAGCAGTCGTTTACTGTAAGCTACATCCAGCTAGCCGTTGTAGGTTTAAAAAAAAACGACGGCCATTTTTGAAATGCCCGACGGTTGGAGCCGTCGCAAATAAACGACTGCTTGTGGCAGTCGTTTATTTTACAAATTATACGACTGCCCGTAGGCAGTCGTTTAAGTAAAACGACTACGATTTTTCCGACGGCCCTAAATGTGGGCGGGCCGTCGTATTTATGGATAAACGACGGCCATGGGCCGTCGTTTATGATCAATTTTGACCTAGTGTTCATTTGATGCAAGATGAATCAAATGGGCTTTGAATTGACTCAAATTGGAATTATGTATAAAGGAATGGATTTAAGTGTAAAGGGCCTGTTGACAAGGTTCATAAGAACCATGAGCTGGAGAGATGAGAGTAAATTGATGTGGTTATGCAAGCAGCTGCTACAGCTCTTCTTCATCTCCTTCGTTTCTTTCTTTTCCATTTTCATTTTCTCTTTATCAAGTGCTTGGAAATGAGTTTTTCAAGTGAGTTTGAGACAAGGACTGTGTTCATCATCTTCTTTCTCTAGTTTCTTGTTTTGCTTGAAGTAAAGCTTGGGAAAGAAATCTTCTCAAGGCTAGTAACTTGGGTTGATCAAGTAAAAGCTCAAGGAGAAGAAGTTTTGTAGTAGAATCAAGTAAAAGGCAAGTATAAACAAATAACCATGACTAAATGTTAATTTCTTATAGTTTGAGTTCAGTTTTGTGAACATAGAAATTGTGTATAAATTGTGAGAATGGGTTTGAAAATAATTGGCGGGATAAAAGTGTTTCTTGTGTGTGAATGATAATATTGAGGAGGGAACAGGAGGTTCCAAGTCTGTTATGTAGGATGAAATTGAAGTAAAAATGAAAGAAACATAATTCGTTTCTGAATTGTGTTTCTGTGTAATTTCGGTCAGCCAACACAAATTCGGTTAGCCGAAATTCTGACCAATAGTGTAAAATCAAGGAAAAATGATGTCTATAGTTTTCTAACCGAAAACCTGACCGGAACATTTCGGTCAGCCGAAGAAGGCATTTAGGTTAACCAAAATGTCAATTTTAAGATTTTAACAGAAATGTTGCTCTCTGGAATTCAAACCGAATTATTATCGGTCAGCCGAAATCAGCTAGAATTCGGTTAACCGAAAGGTAACCAAAATGGTAACTGAAATTGGGATTTTCAGAATTAATTTCTGATTTTCTAAATTATAAGCCTCTTAAGTTAATCGAGGTTATTCTCATTGGTTATACCACCATAGGTGTTAATTAAGGGGACTTTAATGTACATAAATTATAATGTCTATCGAGAATAATACAAGTACATTAAACAACTGAAGTTTACACCCAATTGGTTGGTATCGTTTAATTGAAATTGTATACTAGATTATATCCGTTCATTGTAATTAAAGTAAATGAAATTGTATTGTGTTTTGAGTTTGGCACTACATGATGATTTCGATAAGCTCATTAAGCTGATACTGGCTGCAGCAGTTATTTGGGAGTGTTCCGGAACTCCGTGGTGATGTCAGTAGTCCCTGGCCCGGTCACTGATAATTTTCACTAATCCTTCCATATGGAAGATGGTAATCCTTCCTATTTAGGAAGATGGTATTGATTAGAAATGTTATATGAGTTACCAAACTTTTAATCCGACTCATATTGTTAATGCTAATGTTATTGATTTAATTGAAATTATTTATATTTTGCTGAATTGTTAAATTCACATTGTATTATTGATGGCATTACAGGCCCGGTTGCCTCTACCTATCCAAAGACCACAACGACAAAGGAGGAGACCGGTCAGGTTTCTCCAGGAGGACTTGTAGAGTAGAAGTAAAAATTGGATGAAAGTTGAATTAGAAGGAAAAACGTTTCATACTTTTGACTCCTTGCATTGTATGTAAATATGCAAGTGAAGGTGTAAATTAGTTTTGTTTTTAAATTTGAACAATGTATAATTGTTTATGAGTTAATGTTCCGCATAATGTGTGTTATGATATCCCTTGTGAGTTTGAAATGATTGAAATTCACGGGAGTAAGTATGCAGCGCGACTCGGGGTTAACTCGATGTTTATCTTAATCTCAGGCTCGGGTCGTGGCATTAAAATAGTTAGACAAACATCAAACTTGGATGATCCAGTCGATACAATTTTCCTCACCCTAGTCAACATCGTGACCTGTGCATCCTGTCGCCCATGATTTTCTTGCATCTGGTGGCCCCTACAAGATGGGCTAGTTTTCTCTTACAAATATGTTTGTTATTTATCTATTATTAATCTTCTAATATTAAAAGTTAGTATGTCTTAGAAATTCTTTTGCTTCATTAATCATTACAACAATTTTATATTCATCTTGTTGTGATTGTTTCAAAAAAATTTTTAGGATTCACAAAAATTGCAGATTAAAGGTTTTTATCATACAAAAGAGTTCTCGTCGGCATCGATTTATCATACAGAAGTAAGAATACCATCTCTCTAGTGCTTTTTTTTTTTATTTTTGTCTCTTTAAAGTATCTATTTCCTTTATAAGATGTTGACGATTTCTAAATTTTGCACATCATATTATTAATGCTCTTAGGATATGTAATTTAGAATATCATTTTTATAGTTCTTCCATCAACAATACTGCAGTTGATTATAAGAAACTTAATTTCTTTCCCAAGAAAACTCCTCCATGGTGAGTTACTTTATCATGTGTTGATCTGAAGCCCTATTACTGGAGCGTAACATCATACTGCCAATCGGTTATAAACAAAAAACGTTGAAATGAAAATTCTCTATTTTTATAGTATGATTTCTACTTTAACCTGAAGGAAAAGTAGAACTCATAATGCTGACCTAGATTGAAGGAAGAACCCATTGGCTGAGATGATGATGTAAAAGAAACTCTATCATGCTCCTAACAATGCGATGTACTAATTTTAACCAATTATTTTAGTAAAAACAAATGATCATGCTTTTAAAGGATCTTGCACAATGGTTTTATAACTTCTATATTACATAATAAGTCAATGAGAAGAAGTTCTTGGGCACATAAAATTGATACGTTGAAGGTGGTTCCTTTTGCTGGTCTGGCTTATTTTCTTAAGAGTTATTTCATTAGCCTGAGACCTCTCCTAGTGTATGGCAATATTGGGAGGAAGCATTTTGACTGCTCCTCAATTTCTTTCAGCTACCACCCCACTATACAATTGATATTCGTATGCTTTGTCCCCTTAAGCTTAGGGCTCGCCATGTAGCTTATGGGCTTATTTATTCCACGCACAGCTTCCTTACTAGTAAGAATGCCTTTTTACTTACGCCCCTCCTATTAGTTGATCTGGATAAGTTTGTGGTTAATACGTGGTGAAGCTATTTATACTTTTCTAAGGCTCCTAAACATGATCCATAAAAAAAGTGACAAGAATTGATTAGTGGTCATGTTGAAAGCCCAATAAATATCTTTTTTTTTTTGGTAGAGAAGGAGAATTCATTAAAGAAAAAGGCAAGAAAATCAAGCAACAAAAAAGAGCAGAAAAGGACCAACAACAATTTAGCCCCCAGCCAAGAGGATACTTGAAGCCCTCTCCCAACTTACACTTTGCCCAACAGAATAGCAAAATTTGGCAAACCTATGTGCCTGACCATTGAGAGCCTTGGGATTATAATCAAAGTCCACAAAACAAAATAAGTAGTCAACGCTCTGATGTCCAAAACAACTGGATTTATGGACCGATCGTATTCTCCCTTCGAAGCTTGCACCACTTCTTTTGGATCCATCAAGATAAGAAGCTTGACAAAGCCATTTTTCCTCGCCTTATCCAATGCAGCTAAGACCGCCCTTGCTTCGGCCTCCTTTGCAGAGCTGACTTTGAGCCCTTGGATAGCACATGCATCCACAATATCACCATTTAACTTCATGATGTAGACAAAGTATGCGTATCCCTCCTTAGTTTTATAGGCTGCATCCGTAAAGGTTATTATCTCATATTTGTTAGAGATCATTGAAGGGACCGAAGATTGATCCCCATTTTTTCTTAAGTAAAACTGCCAAGAATGGCCTGAGGGATCCTAAAGCATCTTATGGGCTGATCTTATGATATTGGAGGGATCTAATGGTTGACCTCTATGAAAGAAGCCATCCCTAACTTTCCAAATGGTCGACCACATAGAAAGGATCCACATTTTTAAGTTAGCATCCCCGAGAGGAGGGATCGATTAACATCCCCGAGAAGAGGGGTCGATTGGCCATGCTCACATGAGTTCTACCACCATTCTATTAAATCCATTGGGTAGAAAGTATTTGAAAAAAGGCCCAACTATGATCCAAACCAATTGCAACTTGCTCTGGTAAATCCATATTTTATAAGGGCATGCCCAACTGAATCCTCTTCTTTCTTAGGACATTTATCATCTTTGGACATAATTTTCAATTTTAAAATGACTCTGAGTGGGACAACATTTATGAGACATTTCCAACCAAATAAATGAACCCTTCGGGGGAGAGGAAGCCTCCACAAAGCTTTCTAATTTACCATGAAAATGAGGCTGGCATGATTTCTACTGTTGATTAATCTATACGCAGATTTAGTAGTAAGCTGACCATTCTTGGAAAGTGGCCAAACTCTCTCATCGTTAGAGAGGGGTCTAGAGAGATAAATTTTACCAATATTCTCAATATCTATAGGGTTGTCAAAATAGTCCTTAAGAGCATTAGTATTCCATATCTTATATGTGGTCCATAAATCTTTGAATTTGAGACCTATGTTAATCATAGCGGAATAAGGCTTTCTCAGTCCACTTTTATAGGGGATCCATTTACAATTCCAAACGAATATCCTCTCCATTATCAATTATCTATCCATCCTTTTCATTTATAAAATTATACCCCTCAATTACCTTTCATGAATCTAGCTTCCCAAAGGTTAATAGCTTCTGGGACAATATCTAGCCTTAAGAATCTTTGAGCATAGGAGGTCCTCATTGGTCAGACATTGGCTAAGAGGGCTAGGTTATTACTTTTGGTGTGTCTCTAATTCCTAGACCCCCCCTTGGAAATGGGTTAACATAATTCAGCCCATTTAGTGGTACAAAGTTATCTTTTCCACTCACTCTCCCCCCACCAAAAGGATCTTAGACATTTAGCAATAGAATCCACAATTCTATTTGGGCGACAGAGAATAGACATGTTATAGACGGGAATTGCTGAGGCCACTTATTTGATTAGGGTGTTTCAAACTGCTTGTGATAGCATGGGAATTTGCCATGAGCTTAGTCTACCTTTAAATTTGTTTGTGAGAGCCTCGAAACTCAAGTATCTATTTTTTCTGATGGTCAAGGGATTCCCAATGTTTTTCATTTTTATCCATAATTCTCATGCCAAGGATCGAGGCAATACTTTTGCATCTTTTAGGGCAAGCTCCCTTATTAAAATAAACTGCAGATTTGTGAAAGTTAAGAAGTTGGCCTGAAATCTCGCACCCAATAAATATTATTAAATCTAATAATAATAAATAACAAAGATGATGATGATGATAAATAATAAATCTTGAATCTCCTTTTTGATGAAGTATCCCAATCCAACTCCCAACTACTTTTATATATAGATTCTCTCTCTAATTAGGACTAGAACAGTCCAATTGTATTACATCCTTAGTATTTCAATTTATAGCATTTGACTTTCATAATTACAAAGATATACTTGAAAATCCATACAAGCACTTGTCCATCTAAGAATCTTCATAATAGATTAACATAAAGATATATATATATATGTTGGTTTCTTAGTTAGCATAGCAATCATTTATCATTTCTCTTTTATTTGTGTTTTCTACTTAATTTATTGTATTGTATTTTTCTCAGTTTCTCTATTCACTATCATTTTCCTTTATATTCTGTAGTGGATGGTGTTGCTGAAGGCGTGAAGGCCTTTTCAAGAGAAATCGAGTACCAAAATCAATTAAATCCAAATATAGAGGCTTTGGAAAATAGGAAGCGTGCATTGATTGCTATAAATGATGACATTGTGGGAAGAGTAGACTGCGACAAGTTGCAAGGTAGGAGTGCTTTGAATGAAGCGAGTAATTGGCAACAAGAAGTGGAATCTATCAAAGGGAAAGTAAGTGATATACAAAAGGACTTTGAAGAACAAGAAAAATGTTTTTTTTCCAAATTTCTACAAGCGTCGGAAGATTAGCATGGATTCGTCGGAAGATTAGCATGGATTCGTCGGAATTGATTGGTCAAATGGACAAACTAATTAGAGATGGCAGTTTTGAAAATGGTGTCACTAGTGAACCACTACCACTAGCAACTAATGCATTACCTATGATGCCTATAGTGGGTAAAACAGCGGATTTAAAACGGCAAGATATTTTGAATTGCATATTGAGCACGGAGAAAAGAATAATTGGAGTGCATGGTATGGGAGTTGGAAAGACAACAATCATGAGAAACATTAACAACCATCTCATCAAGTCCAAGCATTTTGATTGTGTTATATGGATAACTGTTTCTAATGATGTAGATGTGAGCAAGCTACAGCGAAAAATTGCAAAGCAGTTGTATATAGACATGAAAGAAGATGATGATGAGGATGGCATAGCAATAAAGATATTTAATACTTTGGAGCGGCGAAAAAAGTTTTTGCTCATCCTTTATGATATGTGGAAGCAATTTGATCTAGATAAGGTTGGCATTCCTATTCCGAGTGAAGAAAATGGTTGCAAAGTAGTTCTCACTACCCGTGACCTAGGAGTATGCGGACAGATGAAAGCACATGCAATTGAAGTACGAGTTCTTTCTGAAGACGAATCATGGGAATTCTTCAAGAATATTGTGGGTGATGTAATCGTCTCTAAAGATATGGAAAATCTTGCAAAGGATGTTGCTAAGGAGTGTTGCAATTTGCCGTTGGCAATTAAAACAGTTGGAGGATCTATGTGTGGTGTTGACGATCCCGCAGTATGGAAGGATGCTTTGAAAGATCTGAAAGAAGCAAACGGAGAGTTCAAGGATATTGACAAGGTCCTCGTACCACTAAGGTTTAGTTATTATCGATTGCGTGACACGGTACTCCAATGTTGTTTCTTGTTCTGCTCATTATATCCTGAAGACCACGAGATCACTGCTAATGAGCTGATTGACTAGTGGATTTGTGAGGGTTTAATAGACAAAAGGGGAACCAGGGAAGATGACATCAATAAAGGGCATACCATTTTGGATCAACTCATAAAAGTTTCAATGTTGGAGAAATGTAAATATCATGGACATAAGATACATGTTGGAGATAAGATATGTGTCAAAATGCATGATTTAATCAGGGACATGGCAATCGACATTACAAGAGCAGAGAATCCACGATCTTTGATCTATGCATGTCGGATTTTAAAGGATATTCCAGCCGAGTTGCCATTGTTACCAGAAGATGCTATGAGGATCTCTTTGATGCATAATGACATAATAGTACTTTCTGGTCAACCCAACTGTCAACATCTCTTAACCTTGCTTCTTGAAGAAAACCCTCTACAGAAGATCTCCCCTGATTCTTATTTTAACCACATGTGCAGCCTCCGAGTTCTTAACCTCTCTTCCACAAGTATAAATTCATTGCCTAATTTTGTTTCTAACTTGAAACAACTCCGCGCATTGATATTAACACGGTGTAGTGCTCTAAAGGAGGTGCCATCACTAGAAAAACTTGAAGAATTGAGGGTGTTGGACCTTTCCCACACCAAAATTCAAGAGCTTCCATCAGGAGTGGAAGCAATGGTTTATCTTCAACACCTTGGCCTCGATGGGACTCACGAGTTATGTGTATTTCAAGCTGGTATTATACCTAGGCTCTCTTATCTGGAAGAGTTGACAATGGGTGGAAGCAGATGGAAGTGGTCTTCAAAGACAGGGGAAGGAGTCGGAATTGAAGAAATTATGAACTCCACTCGACTGGCTATTCTAAATATTCAATTCGAAGAATTGTTCGATTTCCTTCAGCACGCCAAATCGAACAAGTGGCAAGTTATGAAAAGATTCTTTCTTATTGTCGGTAGCTCCCTAACAAGGCCTCTAGATGAGTCCTATGTTGAGATTTTTGACTTCGATCTTATTGGTGAAGAAAACCCGTTACTACTCCCCAAGACCACTCAATCGCTCGCCATATGGAATTGTCAAATAAGTAGCTTGTGGCATTTCACACGCTTACTGAATAAGAGTGAGTTGTATCATTGTGACATCATTGAATGCCAGAACCTGAAGTACTTAATGGCGGAGGAGGAACCATTACTACCTGACATAAAAGGATTGGGAATTCATAGTATTCCAGAATTACTAGTCCTTTACAAAGGTATTCCATCACCGGATGCACTTAAAAGCCTTGTGTCATTGGAGGTATCCTATTGCCATAAGCTAAAGTATCTACTCCCAGCTAGGTTGTTGCAGCAACTTAGATGCTTGAAGAGTATTTCAATCTCCTACTGTGGGCAAATGAAAGAGATCGTAAGAGAGGAGGAATAAATGGGAATAACCAGAGATGACGATAACAATGCTATGTTGATACTCTCTCAGCTACAGAGTTTAGCCATCGTCAATTTACGAGAACTGAAGGGCATCTGTTCAAGGGTATTAATTTGCAATGCATTGAAGACCATTCGTATAGCATCTTGTCCTGAGTTGAAGAAGCTCCCCTTCTCTGTGGACAACCTACCTTGCGCTCTCAAAGAGATAGAAGTAAGCGCATTTGAGGAGGAATGGTGCGATGCCGTGGAGTGGGACCATCCACGAACCAAGGCTCACTTCGACTCTATACCCAAAATGCGGAGAAGGTATGAGCATATATATTTTGTAAAGGCTTTGTCGCATTTAACGCAAACAGAAAGTGGGTTTTGAATTCGATCTTTAATTTTTCATTTAGTCATTTTGCCCTAACAGATTCCTCAATGGGCCTCATCAATTTGCATACACCCGAATCCATCAAACCCTAAATATATATATATATATATATTGTTTCAATTTCAAATTGGGCCCTCAAGTTGCCAATCTTTAGTATCTGAGATTCAATTTAAGCTTAGAGGAGTTTCTTAGGCCCATTTAGTCGGATATCCAATCTATAATTCAATTCAAGATTGGGCTCCATTAAAGGACCGTCCACAAACCTAGGCCCACTTCCTACCCCTCCTTACATAACGCTAGGCCAACTTCCGGCAAATGTAAGAGTTCTTTGTAAAGCATTTTGATGCATTTCTCGTTTGTCTCAGTCATGGATAAAAAAAGTCAGCCGCCACGTAGCGTGGCGGCCGATATATCGGCCGTGGCACCCGTGGCGGCCGATACCATGGCCGGGGGGGGCAGGGGGGGCGGGGGGTATAAAACCCCTTTTTGGACGAAAAACCCTTCTTCTCCTTCACTTGCTGCTATGTTTTCTTCCTCTTTTCCATTTTCTTCCTCCTAAGTGGTCCCAAGTGTCTCCTAAGTGGATTTTCTCAAGATTTCTTGCCACCAAATCACCAACATTCAACTATTCAAAGGATTTTAAAGATTCTAAACAAGAATCTTCATCTAGGTATGTGACTTTTTTTCAACTTTTGAGATTATCACTCTCTAACTACTATAAATCACAATATAATGGCATCATTGGCTTGTTTTATTGTAGATCCATGCATCCTTTTGATCTTGTATGCATATCTTTTGTTTTTTTTTAAATATTGTTATTTTTATTTTCGGATTTAAGTTATTTAAAAAAAAAAACCATTATCACTTATGAAAAACTCATGAAACAACTTGAAAATAGCTTCATATTGTTAGATCTATGGTTCCCATAGATCATTCCAACATATAATGCTTGTTTTTCAATTTTTTTTCCTTTTTTTATTTTCGGATATTTTTATATTTGTTAAAAAAAATTATTTTTAGTAATTGTATGCCAACCAAATGTCTTGAAAAGGGCTCCTAGATTATAGATCTATGTTTCTCATAGATCATTCCAACATATAATGCTTGTTTTTCAATTTTTTTCCTTTTTTTATTTCGGATTTCTTTTTTATTTGTAAAAAAAAATTATTTTTAGTAATTGAATGCCAATCAAATGTCTTGAAAAGGGCTCCTAGATTATAGATCTATGTTTCCAATAGATCATTCCAACATATAATGCTTGTTTTTCAATTTTTTTCCTTTTTTTATTTTCGGATTTCTTTTATTTTTGTAAAAAAAATTATTTTTAGTAATTGTATGCCAATCAAATGTCTTGAAAAGGTCTCCTAGATTATAGATCTATGTTTCCCATAGATCATTTCAACATATAATGCTTGTTTATCAATTTTTTTCCTTTTTTTATTTTCGGATTTCTTTTATTTTTGTAAAAAAAATTATTTTAGTAATTGTATGCCAATCAAATGTCTTGAAAAGGGCTTCTAAATTATAGATCTATGTTTCCCATAGATCATTCCAACATATAATACCTATTTTTTAATTTTTTTCCTTTTTTTATTTTCGGATTTCTTTTATTTTTATAAAAAAAAATTATTTTTAGTAATTGAATGTCAATCAAATGTCTTGAAAAGGGCTTCTAAATTATAGATCTGTGTTTCCCATAGATCATTCCAGCATATAATACCTATTTTTCAATTTTTTCCTTTTTTTATTTTCGGATGTATTTATTTTTGTAAAAAAATATTTTTAGTAATTGAATGCCAATTAAATGTCAAGAGAATGATTCTTAAGTGTTAGATATATGTTTCCTCTAACATGTTTTGTTGTTTTTTTAATTTTTAACATACTACTTGTTCATATTTATACGTATTCAGTCTTCTATTGTGCATTTGTGTTTGCCAATTAATTTTTGAAAATGCCTCGTGATATTGATCCCGCATGGAGCTTTGGTGAGGCAGTTGAGAACAACAGGTTAAAAATCAAATGCAAGTTTTGTGGGAAAGTGAGCAATGAGGGCATTACAAGATTCAAGCACCATTTGGGCCAAATTTCTATTAATGTTGTTGGCTTGTACCGAAGCACCAAGGGAAGTCAGGGAACAAATGAAAGCTTTGGTTAGCCAAAGCAAGCTAGAAAGGTAGAGATAAAAGAAAAGAGGCAGCAAGATGTTGATGCTGCCCGTTATGATGTATTTGGGGATGAAGGTTTTGATGATGAAGATGCACAGATGGAGGCTGCACGCCGAGAGTCCGTCATGAGTCATCAAGAAGAATATGAACGTTGTGCATTTGTTGGAAGCAGCAAAAATTATGATGCAGGGGGCTCATCTGCTGTGCCAAGCAGGGGCAAGGGCATTGCGGGGGCAATGCGTAGGACATTTAGCACCCGGGAATGGGATGTTGATGTAGAAATTATTTCTACTAGAAGAGCACCTCCTCCCTCTGTTGATCCCTAGCACATAGAAAAGAGGGAGCTAAACAACCAAATATAGCAAGTGTTATGAAAGGGGCAATGAAGTCTGCAAGAGATAGGTTAGCCAAAGCTACAGCGAAATGGCTAATTCACAAAAACATACCACCTACAGCAATAGATTCCCCTTATTTCCAAATAATTCTTGATGTTGTCGCCGAAGCTGGGCGGGGAATACAGTCACCCTCTGTTTATGATGTGGGCACTAAATATCTCGAAGAGGAATATAAAGAAATAAAGGCATGGGTGGAGACCTTTAGGCCCATGTGGCAACAGAATGGAGTCACCATTATGTGTGATGGGTGGACCAGCGGCACACAAACACAATTAATAACTTTTGGTACATTCAGTCTCTGGGTGTGTTTTTGTGAAGTCCGTGGATGCATCTGAGCATAGACGGACATCTAAACATATATACACTCTTATGGACAAGGTTGTAGAGACTGTGGGAGAGGAGCATGTTGTACAGATGGTTACAGATAATGGCGCCAATCTCAAGGCAGCCGGTGTGATGTTGGAGAAAAAGAGGCATCATCTGTTTTGGTCTCCATGTGCAGCACACTGTATAAATCTCATTATGGAAGAGATTGGAAGGAAGAAGAAAATTGTTGAAGTTATCAAGGCATGTAGAAGCATTACCAGATTTATTTATGATCATTCATGGCTTTTGAGCTTGATGAAAAGATTCACAAATAATAATGCCTTGATTCGTCCGGGATCAACTAGGTTTGCTACCCATTTCATTGCGATGGAGAGCCTTGTAAGGTTTAGAACAGAGCTGATTCAGATGTTTGCATCAGAAGAATGGCTTCGTTCAAAGTGGGGCAATGCAACAAGTGGTCCGGAATTTGAGATCCCTAACTTGATGAGGGACAATAAGTTTTGGAAGAAAGTGTCTAATTTATTAAAGGTTTATGAGCCTTTAGTTAGAGTGTTGCGGCTTGTAGATGGTGATGACAAGCCAACAATGGGATATATATATGAAGCAATGGATCGGGCTAAGCAAGCTATCATGGAAAATGTTAGATATCATGAAGAATATATACAGATTATTGATAGATGGTGGGCTGACCAGCTGCACCATCCATTGCATGATGCAGGTACTCAATAGTTATATCTATATTTGATGCTTTTAAAGCAAGCTATCATTCTTTGATTGATGTTTAATCATTTTGCATTTCAACTTATTTTCAATATAGGTTATTTCCTTACTCCCGAACTCTACTACCCCAATGCCCAACAACACAGCGATGTAATAGAGACGGAGTTGAGGGTAGGATTAAGGCAAGTGTTGAGAAAATTGTTGGGAATTGATGATTCCATCAACGCCATTCAAGAGGTGAGTTAGTGATTGAGATTTGAGATGACATATCACATATGTATATGCAGATATGCTTAAGATAGGTTCGTTAAACCTTTAATGATTTATTCCTAATTTTCACATTGTAGATATCTACATACACACAAAGGAAAGGAGGCTTTGCTGACCCAATCACACAAAGGGTGATTGGAAAAATGACACCTGGTATGAATATGATAACAAAAGACCCAATCACCCAACCTAATAGTCTTTTGTTATTTATCTCTCAATTGATTGGAAGGACTTAAGGAATATCTAATTTTATTTGTTTATTTTGAATCTCAGCTGATTGGTGGATGAATTTTAGAGAGGATACTCCAAATCTAAGGAAAGCGGCTGTTCGCATCCTTAGTCAAGTTACAACTTCATCAAACTGTGAAAGGAATTGGAGCACTTTCTCCTTGATTCACACAAAGTCCAGAAATCGGCTTACCATGCAAAAACTCAACAAGCTTGTGTATTATCATTACAATTTAAAGTTGAGAAACAGAACGAGTGAAAGGAAGGCAAGGGATAGTCCGAACTCTTGTCCTATTAGTTTGGATCACATATTCAGAGAGGACGATCCCTTGCTCCCTTGGATAGCCGAGATAGATGATCCATTGCTAGATTCAGATCCGGGCTTTCAAGAGCAGGTTAGAGATTTGCTTGATGAAGAAATAGATGAGGTAGGGGGTGCCCCACTTGGAGGAGAAGGCACAAGTGCACAGCCGCACCCACAATTTAGAGGAAAGAACCTACTATTGCTGCTCATGTTGTGTCATCTTCTGAGAGGACGAGTACCACCGTCTCTTCGAGTAGCCATAGTGGAGGAGATGGAGCAGGAGACACTAGTGGGACAGGTGCTACTAGTGAATACTACCAACATGATCAGGAAGATGTCATTCCTGTAGAGGAGGTACAAGACTTTCCGGAAAGAATGGAAGGAAATCGTGGTTATCAACGGCGTCGGAGAGTCTCACCACCTGCTCCACATGCTCCTGGAGGTAGTAGTAATGAACAAGGAAATATGGGTGGAGGTGTTGGAGGACAACAAGCAGCATCATGGATTGGTTCGTGGAACCCTAGTTACAGTGGACAAGGACCCTCGCAGTATTTTCCATATGGTCAACTGCAACAAGGAGACGAACAGTCTTCTATTTCAGGGTCCTACTCATATGGTGACTACGGTGAAACACAATATAATAGATATCCACCTCCACCTCCTCCAAGTTATGATGATGCAGGCCATGCGGCTACCACCTTCTTTGGATTGGTGGATCCCAATTTTTATCAATATCAAATGCAATATGATGCCAATACAAATGATAACACAGATGGGGATGAGGATAACAGTGCCTTGAATCTTGGTAGATGATCCTTTTGGTGGTGACCAAGGTATTCCTACTTCCTTCACTTACTCTCTACTCTGTCATTTCTAAATTGGTGTTGACTGTTGACTTTTGACTGTTGATTGATGTTTATTTTGATCACTTCATAGTTCATTCACTTGATTGAATTTGAACCTTGAATGTTGAAGTATTGATATTTGATATTTTGATTGTTCAATATTCACTAATGAGTAATGACTAATGAGTAATTGAGTAATGAGTAACTCCTAAGTCTTATGCAATTATGCATTTATTTCATGTTCTACTTTTTTTTTATGAGCTTTCCATTACTTTCTAAGTTAGTATGACTAAGAAACATGAATACATGTGAAAAAACTAATAATTACTGCTATTTTCTATTTATACAGCGATACAGGACTTCATATATTGAGGGCACCGCTACACCCACTTTTCTTACTTACTTTTGCAAAAGAACCACATATTCTTTCATTTTATAAAACCCCTTTTTTCCTTTTTGTTCTTCTCCCAACTTCTTCTCCCTTCCACTACATTGAAGCTAGGATCCTTCAAAGAAAAAAAAACACCAAAAGACCAGATCAAAAGGAGAATGCGATCATTGCAGTTACAACTTATCCCTTCTCCCATCCATTACCCACTTCTCTCTCTCTAATATAATCACCATCATCTATTTCTATTGTACATATACATTGCAGAGAAAAAAGAAGGAAAATGGTGGGGGAGGTGTACAAATTGACCCCCTCTATGGAGTACAAATTGCTGACTGGTGCACTTGGATGATGGATCTGGACAATCTTTTTAGTTGATAACTCTGTTTTAGTGCCTAGGTTTGCTTAGGAAGAAGTTCGCCGCCTTTTCCAAATGAAGCTAGAGAAATTCCCGTCTCTTCTTCTTCATTAGTGTTGGTAATGGCAGAAGAAGGATTAGGGTCTGGATTTAAGGGGTGGTTGAGCTTGATCATTGTGAAAGAGAGAAGAAGATGAAGAAGAATGAAAAGGGGAAAAAGGGTTTTGGGACTTTTTAAAGTAAAAGGAGCAGGGATATCCCTTCTCCCATCCATTACCCACTTCTCTCTCTCTCTCTCTAATATAATCAGCATCATCTATTTCTGTGTACATAAACATTGCAGAGAAAAAAAGAAGGAAAATGGTGGGGGAGTTGTACAAATTGACCCCCCTCTATGGAGTACAAATTGCTGACTGGTGCACTTGGATGATGGATCTGGACAATCTTTTTAGTTGATAACTCTGTTTTAGTGCCTAGGTTTGCTTAGGAAGAAGTTCGCCGCCTTTTCCAATGAAGCTAGAGAAATTCCTGTCTCTTCTTCTTCATTAGTTGTCACGTCCCCCGAACCTGATTAAAGAAATAACCGGATCCGGAGAGTGAATTTTAGGACTATTTAAAAATTTTGTCCTTTGGGCCCACAGATCGTAGTCCGCGGTGAGGATTTAATATTTCAAACCTCAAACCTCATGTGGTACAATACAAATAGAGTCCAAACAACTCTAGACATATGGAATCTCAAGCAATGGATAATAATCTCATTAAATTAACGTTTGAAAGAAAGAGAAACAGAACTAAAAAGTTAAGTAATTTATTACAATGGCCAACCCACTAAACATGGCCAATCAAAGAAACAGAGTCAATGTAATATAAGGTTCGACGAGAGAAATAATGAATGAAAGATAATCTAATGAAACCAAGTGTATCTCTCTCGTGCCAGGAGTGATGACGCTACTCTACGTCATCGGCACGCCACTCTCGTGCCTCCTCTGCTGGTTGGAGATCCTCTGGGATCTCCTCACCTGCCTGCTCCTCGTAATAGATGTATTCACCTAATGTGTCTGCACACCAAGGAACAAAGTCAACGACATGTTGAGCAATAGATATACAAAACATAATAAATACGACATGCATCAAGTGTAGAGTAATGACAAGTATAAGATCATATGAATACAAGAATATGAAGCTAAGCATAAAGCGAGATTAATATCTGGGAACAATCACAGAAATCCTAGCAATCATCTAACAATAACCACTATCCATGCAAATGCAAGCAAGACAAGCAAGAGGGAGACTCCGAGGATGTCCTATGCCACCTCCCGGGGTACCAGTAACAATCCCCTTGGACTACTGATACCATAGTCCGGCTCCAGTGGGATCCTAGCTCCCTGTCCTGGGAATAGCAGCACGGTCCTAGCCCGCTCCCAGCTATTCAACGTCATGGACGCCGTCCTACGCCGACTGCCCACCCCGACAACCGGAGTAACCGATTCGTCATTAAATCCCAAACTGCAGATGGCCATGATATGCAAATAATAATAAAGTGGTTTTGACTCATGGAAAGATAAGACAAGCAAGTCTGGCTAGTTCCAAGTACAAGACAAGTTCTTAGGGATTATCTCTTCCAGATCAATACAAGACAAGCCACGTGATAATCCCCTTCATACTAGCCAGTCATGTTCATCAAAACAAGACACGGGTTCTTATGGTACACTCTAAGTCAAGCCCAAGTCCTATATTCTATAAGAATTTATGTTTCATAATTAATTACGTGTTTTATGTCAAGAGAGTGTACAAGGAGAATGGTAACAACGGATACAATTTACAAGTCAAGGAAGAATTACTATCCAATCCTAGGTACGTGGTGTCATCCCTGTATTCGACGTGTTCTAATAGAGTACATGTGGAAATTGAATCAATGATGCTTCTAGGGAAATCCCTTGGTGTACAATCATGTTAAGCATCGTTCAATCCAACTCCATATGCATTCGGTTACACCACGCGTAATACACAAATACCTAGACAACCCATCGAAGCACACCAAGCCACGTACTTCGATTTCAATCCCATTAATGGTCAAGTGAGAGTAAATTCATGGTTTCCAATATCTAAGGCCCAAACTTAGGTTACCAATCTCATTTCCAATAAAACATGAGCTGGGTTAATAATCCAAGAATTTACATCACTTCCCGACCTCTGATTGTGATGAAACTAGAACCATTGGATTCTATGTCTCAAGGGCTTTCCAACGGTATATAGAACTCCAAATTCTGACGAACGGATCAAAAGTTATGATCATTCGAAGTGGACGTTGCTGTCTGCATAATGCAGTCTCGCTATAGCGAGCCAAAGTCTCGCTATAGCGAGCCTGCTTGCTGCCTGAGCCCGGAATGAAGCAAATTAGGCCTGTTTTAAGGTATTTCCAATCCCATTCACCTAGGGGTCTATTCCCTTCATTCCTAAGCCTTTCTAGGGCATGTACCTGCATGAGAAGAGCCTCCATGCTCTCTATCTCTCAAACCACATTCCATTCCATTCATCAAATCATATACAAGTAAAGTCCATTCAACCCATTTATCCAATTTGGCATATGTAATCCAATTAACCATGATAAGCTTGGAATTTAGGTATTCTAACATGAAACATCATCAATCAAAGAAACAATACAGACATATATATTATGAAATGAATATCTACTTGCCTTAACCAAGACGAAGATTGGAAATGGGTGAAATTTGAGGAGAAGCTTTTCTACCCTCAAAATCACAATCTACCCCGATCAAACACAACCTAATACACCAAGGAGAAGAAAGAAAGAAAAAGAATCAAGATCGGACCTAAATCTAACCAAAAGAAAGACGACATAAAAGATGAAGTTATCGGAAACCTTACCAGGTTGATACCGGAAGCAAGAGGGAAACGCGAGGATGACTTCTAGCGGTTCAGATCTTCGAATAGAGTTTTCTAGGACTGAGATCTGTTTGAGAAAGGAAGAAGAAAAAGATGGCTGCGGTTCTCTCTTCCGTTGCAGAGAATAAAAGTTGGAATTAGGGTTAAAACATTGTTTAAGAAGACGATAGGAGAGGAAAAGACTGAATTGTCCTTTAAGTGGGTCCGGTGAAAGAATGGACCACTTGAAAGGTTTCTGATCGCTGGATCACGATAAGTCAAGAGACAAAAGTCATCAGAACGACGAAACCTTTCCAACGAACCCAAAAATCACGGCGTTTGGAATATTTCGGAAAAACACTCAATTTTTCCTAAATTGCAAACTACCCCCTTGCTATGATCAAACGAACTTGGAATCAAACGAAACTTCGCAGATACTATTCTAATGCTAAAAGAAACTCGCTCATGATCTAAACCCACTTAAATATCTAAAATACAATTAAATAAAATAATAACAAATTAAACGGGTCAACGGGCCGGGTTTTGGGCCCAACTGACCCAGTAAGGTCACGGACCTTACAACTCTCACAAATAAAAAGAACATTTGGTCCCCCAAATGCCTAAACATACCTCATCTGGAAAAAGATAGGGGTACGCTTTCTGAATCTGCTCCTTCAGCTCCCACGTAGCTTCCTCCGGACTGTGGTTCTCCCACTGTACTTTGACCCATTGAATGGTCTTGGTACGCAACACTACCTCCTTCGTGTCGATGATCTGCGCTGGACGCTCCACGTAGGTGACATCCGCCTGAAGCTGAAGTGGCTCATGCTGCAACACGTGGGTGGGATCGGGAATATACTTCCGAAGCATTGAGACATGAAATACGTCGTGCACGCCCGCTAACTCTGGCGGTAGCACTAGACGATAAGCCACGTCTCCAATCTTGCTCTTAATCTCAAATGGTCCCACAAACCTCTTGGCAAGCTTCCCTTTCTGCCCAAATCTGACAACACCTCTCATCGGAGACACTTTCAGGAAAACCATTTCTCCAACCTGGAATTCTAAAGGTCTCCGCCTCTTGTCTGCATAACTCTTCTGACGATCACGTGACTCCTTCATTCTCATCTGGACAACTCTGACCTTCTCACTGGAATCAGCAATCTCTGATGGGCCATGAAAACTCCGAACTCCAACTTCTTCCCAACATGCTGGGGTTCTACATCTCCTTCCGTACAATGCCTCCAATGGTGCCATACCAATACTTGAATGATAACTGTTATTGTAGGCAAACTCACATAGAGGCAAACTCTTATCCCAGCTCTCCTTGAAATCCAAAACACATGCTCGGAGGAGATCTTCCAATGTCTGGATTGTACGCTCTGACTGTCCATCTGTCTGAGGGTGGTAAGCTGTGCTGAACTTCAACTGAGTACCCATAGATGACTGGAAAGTAGACCAAAACCGAGAGACAAACTTAGTGTCTCGATCGGACACTATGGACTTAGGCACTCCATGCAACTTGACTATATTGTCCCTGTACATTTTAGTCATCTTATCCATAAACTGTCCAGTCTTGAATGGCAAGAAATGGGCTGGTTTAGTCAATCCATCCACAATCACCCAAATAGCATCATTGCCTTTCTTGGTGTTCGGCAATCCCGACACCAAATCCATGGTGATATTCTCCCATTTCCATTGAGGAATCTCCAACGGGTGAAGTAAACCAGGAGGCTTCTTGTGCTCTGCCTTAATCTGTTGACAAGTCATACATCTGGAGACAAATTCTGCAATCTCTTTCTTCATTTTCACCCACCAATAGTGATTCTTCAAATTCTGATACATCTTGGTACTCCCTGGGTGAATAGAATATCTGGTGTGGTGCGCATCTGTCATCAATTTTGACTTAATATCTTGAACATCAGGCACACACAACCTATCCTTATAATACAAAACTCTCTCAATCAATCTGAACTCTGGCTTGTCATCCACATGATCAATGATTCTTTGAATTTCTGGATCATCATTCTGGCATTTCTTGATCCTGTTAACTATCTCTGGCTCCCAAACTCCCATAGTAGCAACTAGGACCTTCTCATTAACTGGCCAGACTTCCACATCCATATCTCTGAATTGCTCCATCCATCTCCATTCAGGCATTATACATCCACTAAATGCTGCCTTTCTACTGAGAGCATCTGCTACCACATTCACTCTTCCAGGATGGTACTTGATTGGAAAATCATAATCCTTTATGTACTCCATCCATCTCCTCTGCCTGTTATTCAGATCACCCTGTGTAAACAGGTATTGCAGACTCTTGTATCTGTATGCACCTCAAACCTCTCCCCATACAAATAGTGCCTCTACAACTTCAATGCAAACACCACTGCTTCTAACTCCAAGTCATGTGTGGCATACTTTTTCTCATGATCTTTCAATTGTCTCGATCCATATGCTATCACCTTGTCGTGCTGCATGAGAACACATCCCAATCCTACTCCTGATGCATCTGTGAAAATCACAAATCCTCCACTTCCAGCGGGTAAGGCAAGTATGGGTGATGTAGTCAATCTAGTCTTTAGCTCTTGGAAACTCTTTTCACACCCCTCCGTCCACACAGACGGAATATCATTCCTCGTCAACTTAGTCAACGGGGATGCGATGGTAGCGAATCGTTTCACAAACCTTCTGTAGTAACCTGCAAGTCCAAGGAAACTACGAATCTCCGCTACATTCCGCGGGCTACTCCAATTAACAACTGCTGCAATCTTCTTGGGATCCACTGTCAGTCCTTCCTTAGAGATTATATGGCCCCAAAATGCCACTTGTTCCAACCAAAACTCACATTTGCTCAACTTTGCATACAGTTGGTTATCCCTCAAAAGCTGTAAAGAAGTTCTCAACTGATGCTCATGCTCCTCCTTAGTCTTCGAGTATACCAAAACATCATCTATGAAGACTACCACAAACTGATCCAAGAAAGGAGCAAATGCCTTGTTCATCAATGCCATAAAAACTGCTGGAGCATTAGCAAATCCAAAAGGCATCACTAGAAACTCAAAATGTCCATATCTCGTCCGGAATGCAGTCTTAGGAACATCTTCCTTTCTGACTCGCAACTGATGATAACCAGAACGCAGATCTATCTTCGAAAAGAATTGGGCTCCCTGCAACTGATCGAATAGCTCATCGATCCTCGGTAACGGGTACTTGTTCTTAACAGTCATCTGGTTCAACTGTCTGTAATCAATACACATCCTCATAGTCCCGTCCTTCTTCTTCACAAATATCATCGGAGCTCCCCACGGTGAAACGCTATGCCTGATAAAACCCTTATCCAACAGATCTCCAATCTGAGTTTTTAACTCTTTCAATTCTGCTGGTGCCATCCTATACGGGGCCTTTGAAATAGGTGCTGTCCCTGGCTGTAATTCAATCGTGAAATCCAACTCACGAACAGGTGGCAATCCAGGAATCTCCTCCGGAAACACATCCGGGAATTCTCGCACCACTGGAATCTCATCAACAGTCTTGGATTCCTTGTCTTCTGCAATAAATGCGATAAAACCTTCACAACCGCTCCTCATCAGTCGCTCTGCCTTCAATGCAGAACTCATCCGAGTGGAGATGTGCTTTTCAGCTCCAATAAACTCAACACTACGATCTGCACTCTGCAACTTCACAGTCTTATTAAAACAATCTAACACTGCTCGGTTCTTAGCTAACCAATCCATACCGAGTATCACATCAAACTCCGCCATCGGTAAGATGATCAAACTGACAGTCAGCTTAACTTCCTCAATCTGAATACTACACCTAGGGTAGATGACATTACTGCAAAATATTCAAGGTTAGATCCTATATGCCCTAAGCTAACACCTATATGCCCCAAGCTAACATCACAATGCTAGAAACAAAACTAAGAGATCAACCTACTGACTAACGAAATCCTCACACGCGTCCTACGATTTCTACAATTTTTACCTTGAGAAACCAACCACTGCTCTGATACCAATCTGTCACGTCCCCCGAACCTGATTAAAGAAATAACCGGATCCGGAGAGTGAATTTTAGGACTATTTAAAAATTTTGTCCTTTGGGCCCACGGATCGTAGTCCGCGGTGAGGATTTAATATTTCAAACCTCGAACCTCATGTGGTACAATACAAATAGAGTCCAAACAACTCTAGGCATATGGAATCTCAAGCGATGGATAATAATCTCATTAAATTAACGTTTGAAAGAAAGAGAAACAGAACTAAAAAGTTAAGTAATTTATTACAATGGCCAACCCACTAAACATGGCCAATCAAAGAAACAGAGTCGGTACGCCACTCTCGTGCCTCCTCTGCTGGTTGGAGATCCTCTGGGATCTCCTCACCTGCCTGCTCCTCGTAATAGATGTATTCACCTGTTGCGTCTGCACACCAAGGAACAAAGTCAACGACATGTTGAGCAATAGATATACAAAACATAATAAATACGACATGCATCAAGTGTAGAGTAATGACAAGTATAAGATCATATGAATACAAGAATATGAAGCTAAGCATAAAGCGAGATTAATATCTGGGAACAATCACAGAAATCCTAGCAATCATCTAACAATAACCACTATCCATGCAAATGCAAGCAAGACAAGCAAGAGGGAGACTCCGAGGATGTCCTATGCCACCTCCCGGGGTACCAGTAACAATCCCCTTGGACTACTGATACCATAGTCCGGCTCCAGTGGGATCCTAGCTCCCTGTCCTGGGAATAGCAGCACGGTCCTAGCCCGCTCCCAGCTATTCAACGTCATGGACGCCGTCCTACGCCGACTGCCCACCCCGACAACCGGAGTAACCGATTCGTCATTAAATCCCAAACTGCAGATGGCCATGATATGCAAATAATAATAAAGTGGTTTTGACTCATGGAAAGATAAGACAAGCAAGTCTGGCTAGTTCCAAGTACAAGACAAGTTCTTAGGGATTATCTCTTCCAGATCAATACAAGACAAGCCACGTGATAATCCCCTTCATACTAGCCAGTCATGTTCATCAAAACAAGACACGGGTTCTTATGGTACACTCTAAGTCAAGCCCAAGTCCTATATTCTATAAGAATTTATGTTTCATAATTAATTACGTGTTTTATGTCAAGAGAGTGTACAAGGAGAATGGTAACAACGGATACAATTTACAAGTCAAGGAAGAATTACTATCCAATCCTAGGTACGTGGTGTCATCCCTGTATTCGACGTGTTCTAATAGAGTACATGTGGAAATTGAATCAATGATGCTTCTAGGGAAATCCCTTGGTATACAATCATGTTAAGCATCGTTCAATCCAACTCCATATGCATTCGGTTACACCACGCGTAATACACAAATACCTAGACAACCCATCGAAGCACACCAAGCCACGTACTTCGATTTCAATCCCATTAATGGTCAAGTGAGAGTAAATTCATGGTTTCCAAAATCTAAGGCCCAAACTTAGGTTACCAGTCTCATTTCCAATAAAACATGAGCTGGGTTAATAATCCAAGAATTTACATCACTTCCCGACCTCTGATTGTGATGAAATAGAACCATTGGATTCTATGTCTCAAGGGCTTTCCAACGGTATATAGAACTCCAAATTCTGACGAACGGATCAAAAGTTATGATCATTCGAAGTGGACGTTGCTGTCTGCACAATGCAGTCTCGCTATAGCGAGCCTGCTTACTGCCTGAGCCCGGAATGAAGCAAATTAGGCCTGTTTTAAGGTATTTCCAATCCCATTCACCTAGGGGTCCATTCCCTTCATTCCTAAGCCTTTCTAGGGCATGTACCTGCATGAGAAGAGCCTCCATGCTCTCTATCTCTCAAACCACATTCCATTCCATTCATCAAATCATATACAAGTAAAGTCCATTCAACCCATTTATCCAATTTGGCATATGTAATCCAATTAAGCATGACAAGCTTGGAATTTAGGTATTCTAACATGAAACATCATCAATCAAAGAAACAATACAGACATATATATTATGAAATGAATATCTACTTGCCTTAACCAAGACGAAGATTGGAAATGGGTGAAATTTGAGGAGAAGCTTTTCTACCCTCAAAATCACAATCTACCCCGATCAAACAAAACCTAATACACCAAGGAGAAGAAAGAAAGAAAAAGAATCAAGATCGGACCTAAATCTAACCAAAAGAAAGACGACATAGAAGATGAAGTTATCGGAAACCTTACCAGGTTGATACCGGAAGCAAGAGGGAAATGCGAGGATGACTTCTAGTGGTTCAGATCTTCGAATAGAGTTTTCTAGGACTGAGATCTGGTTTGAGAAAGGAAGAAGAAAAAGATGGCTGCGGTTCTCTCTTCCGTTCCTGTTGACACCAAAAATGTCACTTTGCCTCTTCAAGATCCAAAGAGCTACATGAAGTCGCAATCTGCCATAAATAGGCAATGCTGCTTCCAAAAATCAAATCTTGTCAGAATCAAACAAAAACTGCAAGATTCTTCCAGACAGCCAAAAGAGGAGTACACAAGAAGTTTCGGGCCATTTCAAAATCATTTGGCCTAACTTCGCTTCTCCGACAGCCGAAAAGGAGCTCTCGGCGGCAAAAGCTCTCCGGGACCATGGTTCCCAAGACAGAGCCTATGGATCATCTTAAAATGACTCCAATAGGTTCCCTGTCAAATTTCAAGTCAATCGGACATCGGTTGACCGCACATCAAACCGCGACATCTTCATCGCGACAAAAAGCAAGTCTACAGGTGATAGGACCCCAAACGGCTTCAAAACTCAAACAAAAGCCTATGGTTGGTCTTATTTATTGCTCAGGAGGCTTCACACCAAATTTCAGGTCATTCCGACATCGTTTGTCCCAGTTTCAGCTTCTGACGGAAAATCGGCAGCTCTGCGCGACAAAGTCTTCGGCTTTCTCAGGAAATTGGAAACTTTGCAAAATAAAATGCAAGGATTCTCATCAGGTTTCCTACAAAGAAATCAGGCCAATAAATGGTCAAAATGTCAAGGAAAAGTACAGAAGAAAAAAGAATCAAAAAACAGCAAAAACGGACGCAAAACGGGACACGAAAGGGGGAAAACCCCCCCAGGGTCGCAGACCCCTGCGACCCTGGCCCAGGGTCGCAGGCCCCTGCGACCCTGGGCCAGGGTCGCCGGCGACCTTGGAACCCGGGGTCGCCGGGAAAGCCCCGGAAACCCCGGTTTTCGCCGTTTTTTTCGCGATTCGAGGAGCCCAGCCTCTGGTACTTTCCAAAATTCATGCTTTTGAGACACCAAGTCCTCTGACATCCGTCCAAAACACGGGTAAATCATCAAGAGTATCGAAGACAGTATTGATCGCCACCCGGTCAACCAAAAAAGTATGCTTTCTACCCGACCGATCGAGAAATCGACAGGACAGATGGCACCGACCCGCTGTTGGCAACAAACACCTGAAATTACATGGTCATCTGATGTCGATCTACATGAAGATCCATCGATGATCATCGACAGAAGAATTCCAAAAGACGTGGCACGGCCCGCGACTCTTCAGCTGCTCGGCGACCACTTAATGCGATTAATTGACTAACTTTATTACAGTCATTAATCCATTTCTTTGGACGGCCCAATCAGAAGCAAGCATTCGGGAGTTACAAGTCAAGAAATTCATGGCATTTAACCCATGAAACTCCTCCCATCATGGCGATTAAAGGCGATTAAATGCCCTCAATCTCCTCCGGCCAATCAGAAGCCAAGAAAAAGGAGTTATAAAATAAACAATTCAATTTTGTAACTCCTCCCATTATGCGGCTTAATGACAATAAAAGCCCATAAACCCACCTAAAAGGCTACCTAAAAGCCTATAAATAGGAGGGCTCTCCAAGAAGAAAAAAGGGAATCAACAGACAACGAAAATCACAGACAGAAGCACAGAAATCCAGAGAAAGTAAAAGAGAGAAAACTCTGCGGAAGTTCTACACCGGCCACCGCAACAAGGTGACAAAAGTCCCTTGGGGGGTACCCCCCCCCCCAAGGTCCTTGCCTTCTCCTCCTGCCTCCAATGGTTTAGATATGGCTTTTCAGCCCGTCTACTCGGTTTTTCATTGGACATAGGACCTTCTTTTGGTCTTTGTCCTCTAAAAACCCGAGGTTATAGCCAAGCCAAGCGAATCAATAGCATCCTCTGTTCTCATCTGCATGGATGATGGCGAAGCCCACATATGGCTTGCGACCGTCAATCTAAACGAGTCCCCCACAATCTCCTGAGAAGTTAGATCCTCCTTTTCTTGCTTTTCATTGTAGTTTGTATTTTTTCAAAAGACACAAAAATCACAATTCTTGTCTTTCATTGTTGATAAGGATTGTAAATCGGCTATAAACGCCAAAATCGGCTATAAACGCCAAAAATCGGCTATAAACGCCAAAATCGGCTATAAATGCCAAAAAAATCGCCTTTCACGGCAAACTAAGAAAAATGTCTCTTTTCTTAAATATATGTGCAATGGAAAACTTGAAAGAAGTTGATTTCCTTTTTACTTGCGAAGGTTGATCTCCGGATCACCACTTGCAATTCCAAGTAAAAATAGAAAATCTGGCACACCCACAAAAAAAGAAATGTTGATCCACGCCCCCCTTTGCCCCCCGGTTACGAAAGGGTCGGAACCAAACGGACTCCCACGTCCGCCGACCTCGGTAGGAGCCCGGGGCATCCGGGAGCGCGGTCCATCAGTTGCAGAGAATAAAAGTTGGAATTAGGGTTAAAACATTGTTTAAGAAGACAATAGAGAGGAAAAGACCGAATTGTCCTTTAAGTGGGTCCGGTGAAAGAATGGACCACTTGAAAGGTTTCTGATCGCTGGATCGCGATAAGTCAAGAGACAAAAGTCATCAGAACGACGAGACCTTTCCAACGAACCCAAAAATCACGGCGTTTGGAATATTTTGGAAAAACACTCAATTTTTCCTAAATTGCAAACTACCCCCCTGCTATGATCAAACGAACTCGGAATCAAACGAAACTTCGCAGATACTATTCTAATGCTAAAAGAAACTCGCTCATGATCTAAACCCACTTAAATATCTAAAATACAATTAAATAAAATAATAACAAATTAAACGGGTCAACGGGCCGGGTTTTGGGCCCAACTGACCCAGTAAGGTCACGGACCTTACATTAGTGTTGGTAATGGCAGAAGAAGGATTAGGGTCTGGATCTAAGGGGTGGTTGAGCTTGATCATTGTGAAAGAGAGAAGAAGATGAAGAAGAACGAAAAGGGGAAAAAGGGTTTTGGGACTTTTTAAAGTAAAAGGAGCAGGGATATCCCTTCTCCCATCCATTACCCACTTCTCTCTCTCTCTAATATAATCACCATCATCTATTTCTATTGTACATATACATTGCAGAGAAAAAAAGAAGGAAAATGGTGGGGGAGGTGTACAAATTGAGCCCCTCTATGGAGTACAAATTGCTGACTGGTGCACTTGGATGATGGATCTGGACAATCTTTTTAGTTGATAACTTTGTTTTAGTGCCTAGGTTTGCTTAGGAAGAAGTTCGCCGCCTTTTCCAATGAAGCTAGAGAAGTTCCCGTCTCTTCTTCTTCATTAGTGATGGTAATGGCAGAAGAAGGATTAGGGTCTGGATCTAAGGGGTGGTTAAGCTTGATCATTGTGAAAGAGAGAAGAAGATGAAGAACGAAAAGGGGAAAAAGGGTTTTGGGACTTTTTAAAGTATAAGGAGCAGGGATATCTCTGCTCAGAGGGAAAATAAAAAAAAAATAACCAAACAGAGCTCCTGTGATCACTATGGTCTTTATAAGACATTGATGGCGTTTTTTGGCTTTGACAAGTCTAAGGGGATTTTTCTGGTTAAATCCTCTAATATATATCATAAGCAACCCACTGACTAGGGACTGCACTGGAACCCGGAAATTAACCATTTCTAAATAACGGTTCTGGTCTCGATTTTGACTCGAAACCACTTTTGTTGGTTCCAGACCCGGTTCCAATCGTATAATCCAGATCCGGAATCGGATCCACCTAGAGGACTGGATCTAGTTCCAAGATTGGGTCTAACTTTCCTTCAATTTTTTAATTTTTTTCTTAAAATAAGTATATCATTCAACTTATAATAATGCATCAAGTTACCACCTCAAGCATTACACATAAAAATGTCCAAAATAAAGTTTATTTTGAGGTACAGTTTGCAATATTAAAGACTCATATGACGGATCTCGGGTCCACGGGTAGGAACCTATAAGGACCCAAAACCTGACCCATTAATCAATTGAAACCTAAATCAGGTTCCGAACCCGTATCCTTTTATGAATCGGGACTTAAAATAGGTTCCAAACTCGGTTTTATTCGGATCGAAACTTTCGGGTAATCGAATAATCGAATACTCATTTGCAACCATATCGTTTACCCATCCCATCATTTGTCTCCATGTACATGGGACCCATTAAATCAAACCCATCCACCTTTCTATGGAGCCCACTATCATTGCACTATTTACACGATTCCACTGTCATTGTACACAAAACATATTTCTTGGTCCAATCCATATGATCCAGATCCATATTGAGGCCCACCATAACAGACCCATCTCCAATTCAAAGTAAGGCCCAATAAGAGCCCTATAAAAATGGGTCGGGTCAGGTCAGGCACCCTCACTAATCAACCCAACCCATACTCACAACTCAGAAGTCACCACAAAAATATCATATTCCACAGTTCCCAAAATCAGGATTTCATTTCTCTCTCTATACTCTCTAGTCTCTACTCCTTCAAAATCAAACCCCATCGTCCAAATCCTACCCTCAGAACCGATCTCGACCGCCCGTTTCCCATCAAGAGATGAAGGCCGTTGTGATCACGAGCCCAGGTGGGCCAGAAGTCCTCCAGGTCCAGGAGGTCGAAAACCCCAGAGTCGGAGACGACGAGGTCCTGATAAAGATCGGGGCGACAGCTCTAAACCGAGCCGATACGTTACAGAGAAAGGGATCGTATCCGCCGCCGGAGGGTGCAAGCCCGTACCCGGGCCTCGAATGCGCCGGCACCGTCGAATCGGTCGGGAAGAACGTCACCCGATGGACGGTTGGAGATGAGGTAGGTATGAAATTGTTGTTTCTGCTGAATTTTGGGGGAGGTTTGGAAGAGGTGGGTAAGGGACCACCCGAAATGGTGGTCCCGCTGGTTGCTCTCTACGGTCTCTAACTGGATTGGAATGCCGAGCTTTTTATGTCATGGGTTGGTTTGTTTGGTGGGCTCAGGCTGGGTCGAAAGGTCGGTCCAATCGAGTGTGAAATCCGATGTGGGCCCATGTAATAAGAAGCTGGATATGTTATGATAATGGTGATTTGGGATTATCTTATATTATATTTGATTTGTAATGTGATTAGGATTAGATTTGAATTGTTTTTTCTTTATTAAGTTAATGATATTTATTGTCTGTCCTTTATGAATAATTAAAAAAAAATTAAATTAAAAAATAGGTAGTCAATTTATTCAAATGTAAAACCCCGAGGCCAACGACCACGGTTTGCTAAGGTGGTTGAAGCGTTCGAAACTGCACTAGGCACAAGGAATAAACTGCACTAGGCACAAGGAATTTACTCGGCTCCCTTTGGCCTGAAGGGATTATTATGGCCTAAAGGGATGGGACACCCTCGTTATAAAAAATAAAAAAATAAATAAATAAACTCAAATGTAGTATCTATTGTCTAAGTTTCTAAGGTTACCATTTAGAAAAAAAAAAGGGGGGGGTTTAATTAAGCCTAGGGACCCAAAGTGATCACAATAGGGTGAAGTGATATTCAGAACATGAATTGAGAAAGATTGCAATAGGGTGCTATGGCAGCTAATTTGGTGGAAATGGAGCAAATGAAAATCAAAGGACATTAGATAGTGATTCAAAGCTGATGGGGAATGTTGTTGAAGCCCACAGAAAGACATCACTTGTTGTGTTAAGTATTGAATTCAAATGAAACAGTACTTATCATAATTGTGACAAACTGTTGTTCCCTAATCAAGTGTACCTATCCAAGGATTTGGGTTATGATAGACTGGAACGGCGGAACAGGATCCCAACATGTTGGCATCAGGCTTTGATGATAATGATGATTAGTGGAGATGTAGTTCAGGCAATCTCTATTCATCACGAACTAGGGGCATCTATTTTGTGGATTCATTGAATTTTGCCCTCTCTTTTGCAATTATTCACTTTTTAATATAATTTGATCACTATGTACTAAAGACTTAATGCCAAGTTCTCAGCTGGAATTTGAGCTGCTGAGAGGGGTATGCTTCAAGCCCTTATTTTCCTTGGTCATGGATAATTTCATGATAGAAATCCAAGGTCAAGGGTCTGAGTGTTGATAGATTCCGTTATCTTGGAATAACTATGGAACACAATAGAGGGCTAGAGGATATAAAAAAAAGTAGGGGTCAGTGCTGGGCAAGGATGAAAATAGCGGTAGCGGCCCGCCGCCAAACCGCTACGAAGCGGGCGATACATAGCGTAGCGGTGTGATTTGAAAAAATTGCCTAAAAAATCTGAAAAAATTCCAGAAAATCCAGAAAATTGTAAAATGAAAGAATATGTGGTTCTTTTGCAAAAGCAAGTAAGAAAAGGGGGCGTAGCGGTGCCCTCAATATATGAAGTCCTATATCGCTGTATAAATAGAAAATAATAGTAATGATTAGTTTTT
Source organism: Litsea cubeba (assembly GCA_012931725.1). NCBI lineage: Eukaryota > Viridiplantae > Streptophyta > Magnoliopsida > Laurales > Lauraceae > Litsea > Litsea cubeba. Next base: position 4,787,179 of record CM022951.1, read on the forward strand.
TCACATGTATTCATGTTTCTTAGTCATACTAACTTAGAAAGTAATGGAAAGCTCATAAAAAAAACTAGAACATGAAATAAAGGCATAAGACTCAAGAGTTAGGTCATTACTCATTAATGAACATTGAACAATTAAATATCAATACTTCAACATTCAAGGTTCAAACTCAATCAAGTGAATGAACTATGAAGTTATGGAGTGATCAATAATCAACATTCAACACCAATTTAAAAATGACAGAGTAGAGAGTTAGTGAAGGAAATAGGAATGCCTTAGTCACCAGCACAATGAGGGTTCTTTATAAAATAATTTAATTAAGACCAATTTGAAATCTAGTAGTAATAGGTAACTATATCTTTACTACTATACAATTTCAAACATAATTAAACAGGTTTAATATCTTATCTAGCAAGTTATGATAATAATAGACATCCAAGCATAAAAATGGAAAGACAACCAGCAAAAGAGTCTTAGCTATCATGGTCAAGTATGATCCTTTTATCTTCTTGATTGCCACTTTTTCAAAAACATGCGACTTTGTAGCGGCCGCTACGGGCCGCCACGGATGCGACGGCCGATATTTCGGCCGTGGCGTGGCGGTATCCCCCGCCACGGCCGATGTAGCGTGGCGGCCGCATTTTTCATCCATGGTGCTGGGTGATCAAGATAGAGATAAGGTAGTGGGGTATTGTGTGATAAATTGATCACTTCTTAAATGGATACTTTTTACAAGACAACATTGGGATGCATTTTTACATAGATCTGAGTGTTGGGTGGCACAAATAAAACAAAAGGACAAAAGACTTTGCCACTAAAATGCCTAAAATAGGATGGATGTATGGATTGGCAAAAAGATAGAACCAGGAATGTTTACATGTGGAGATACATGGCTGGCTCCAAATAAGGAGAAAATCAAGTTGACTATATATATGAGAACATTCAAAAAAAAAAAAAAGAGTATGATTATATGAGGAAGTGTTAGAATGAACTAGGAGAAAAGCTATACAAAATAAAGCGCAGGGTGAATTGGAACAAGAAGAAGTGGTGATATCGCCATTCATGTATATAGGTGTGGGGCGATATTGCCAAAAAAAAAAAAAAAAAAAAAAGTGGTGGGAGGACCTTTGTTGTCTATATTGAAATTTCAATAACTTTTTGGTCTTCACAAAGTCTAAGGGGATTTTTCGGGTAAAATCCTCTTTAATATCTTATCACAACACATATTATATATTAATCATATAATATATATATATAGTATAGAAATATATTTATAAAGATCATATCATTATATATATTACTGTTTATTATACATTGGGGAATACTGGTATATGGTCCCAACTGTACCCTGATCTGGACCTAGACTTGATTGTTGGGCATAACAAGAAGGGTCTATACATAGAATTTTTTGGGTTCTCTCTTTTGAACGACTCTTTAAGTGAGGATTCACTGTCATCCTTACCCAACAGGAATTATTAGATCTGTAAAACTCAAAAGGATGACATAGTAAGTCTTCGAGGATGATACATGAGCTGCTCGCTCAAATGGTATCTGTTGTATGCTAGTATGAATTAGGTAGTTGATACATGCCTTGCCTTCATGCACGGCAGAGATGGGAGAGTTGGGTACTGTTTTTCTGAGAGTGTGCTGTTCAGTTATTTGCTTTTGTTAGTTGTGGTTTAGCCATTTTGTTTAATTAGTCGATTAAGTCTAAGAGCAGTAAGAGTAGTTATCTAACTTCAGCTATGTGTGGTGCTAGTAATTGCTAAAAGGTAGGATCTGATGTATTTAAATGAAAAGATAAATAAAACTAGGGGCTATCAGTTGCCTCATTTTAGTCTTCTTGGATTTTGGATGTTTTGGCTGTCCCTCGAAGAAGGGCCAAATTTCCTTCTCTCCCACTCTTCACCTTCCCATCACCATTCCACGTAAAAAGAAAGCCCAGATCAGACCTGTTGGTCTACCAGACCACAATCAATTGCAATATATACCTATCAGTAGTGCTTTAAGCAAAATTCCCGAGGGATCCATCCTGCTTATCTAGATATAATATGGGCAAAAAAGAATGTTCTTACCTAGTGTCCATTTTTTATGGTTATCCTAGTCTACTTCATGTTTGAGTCACTAATGGCTGATATCTCCCCATTTCAACTGGGGCTTGAACTTGGGTTCCCCAGGGGACTTTTGATGTCCCCTTACCAGCTGAGCAAACCAACACATCAGTTTATCTTTAACAATGGATAATCAAAATTCTTTTAACCCAGGTGTGTGCTCTTCTTAGTGGAGGTGGATATGCGGAGAAAGTAACTGTTCCAGCCGGACAAGTTCTTCCAGTTCCACAAGGTATTTCTTTGATAGAAGCTGCAAGTTTTCCAGAGGTGGCTTGTACAGTCTGGTCGACTGTCTTTATGATGAGCCGACTGTCTGCAGGGGAAACTTTCCTGGTAAATCCTTTTGTTATAATTCATTTTTGCGAGATTCACTATTTGTCCTTCACCCCTTAGATCTTCGCAAAAGTCAAGGTGGTTATGATTGCTATTGTGACTGCTTGAGAAGTTCTCTGTTCTTCTTTCTCTAATTATGGAGATTCATTTTTTTTCCATGGCACTAACAAAACGGATTTTGTGTGCCGTCTGTATCGAATATTGGAAAATCTAAATTCTTTGCTATTGTTTAAAGTTGTATTATTTCATAAATTTAGTTCATGATAAGAACATGATTGAAGAATTTTTATCTGTGCTCTTTTTTTGGGGCTGCAATGGAGACTTGAACTCAGTCTCTCATGCACCCTCACATACACACCCATTTCCCTAACAAGCTAAGTACGATCCAGGGCCTTTAAGTATACTCTTTAATTACGTCAGCAGCAGAACAAGAAAGGCTGTATAAATTAAGATGCGTGATTCAGGCTGCATAGAAGCATGTTCATAATGCTCACATAGTACCTGTACATTTTTTGTTAGTCACTTTCTGATTAGAGAAAGCAGTCTTCTTATCAATATGCATACTGAGGTGCAATTAAATTTCAGATTCATGGGGGATCTAGTGGGATTGGTACATTTGCTATTCAGATTGCTAAACATCAAGGAGCAAGGGTATTTGTCACAGCAGGTGGGATGGAATGAAATTATCATACTCTCAACCTCAACCCTCCATCTTTCAAATCTGTAATTCTTATATCACCATGTATATTTAATCAGGAAGTCAAGAGAAACTAACCTTCTGCAAAGAACTTGGTGCTGATGTCTGCATCAATTACAAGACTGAGGACTTTGTTGCACGTGTGAAGGAAGAAACTGGAGGGAAAGGTCCATTGTCTTATTCATCTTTCAAAATTTCAGTTGTCATCTAAAACCATTACCCAAAAAGGTTTCCTGCTAAACCTTGAAATATTCAATGACAGGTGTCGATGTTATACTGGACAATGTTGGGGGCCCTTACTTCCAGCGGAACCTCAACAGCTTAAATGTCAATGGTAGGCTTTTTATCATCGGCTTCCAGGGCGGCACAATTACAGAGGCAAACCTCGGATGCATGCTTGCAAGGCGCCTTACTGTGCAAGGTAAGATGCACCTAGCATTCTAGCTACTTCCAGAGTTAGGCCCATTGTTTTCTCTATTTGCTTTTAAGGGGAGGGTTAGTCTCAACTGGTCCAACTGCCTGTCAACCTGTAACCTTGGACTTCATGATCTTAATAAATTGAAATAATAAATATTAGGGGATTTAACTGGAAAAAAAATAGAATAGGTGACCACCATACCGAAAAGGTAATTTTAAGTGCCCTTGCACCAAATTAGTCATTTTTCCCGAAAGCGTATATATATATTTTTTAACATTCTCTACTAGGGTCCCTATCGACCTTCATTTGCAATGTTAAGGGTCGATTGAAACCCTGCGGTCCATCCTAGCCTTCACAGAACTTGCATTTACTTTGTTTGTAGGGTCTCATTCGACCTTTATTTGTAATGTTAAGGGTCTTTATCAACCCTGCGATGTACACTTATAAATGCACGAAACTCATCCTTCATTTCTTGTTCTTGGAAAAAAACGACCATGCTCGACTTGCTTCCCCTCCGTAAGATATTCCCACCTCTTGAAGACCATTAAAGCCACATGTCGTTGTTTGGTGGAGAACATTAAAGTGCATATGCTATTGTATGAGGCAGACCAATGGAAAGGTGGAGTTTGTACTTTGCCTTAAAACACGATTTTTTACTTTTCAGAAACCCTTTTCATAATTCCTAGTTCCATGTCACCATGGCTCAATGGAGGACCGCTGGGAACCACTGTGAATACGCCCGGCAGCTGATGTGAAGTCGCAGTCGACGTTGAGGAAGAAGAAGGAAACAAACAAGAGAGGAAATCGGGCTTCTAAGCCCTAAAATGTATGAACGGGTCGAACGCAGGGTCGCTAGGGACCCTTAACATTAAAAAGATGGTCGATAGGGACCCTAGTAGAGACTATTAAAAAAAAATTACATTTTCAGGCAAAATGATTGATTTGGTGTTAGGGCACTTAAAATTACTTTTTCGGTATGGTGGTCACCTAATCTGTTTTTTCCGGTAAAATCCTCTAAATATTAAGTATGAAACTATATAAAAACATGCATATTGCAAACTTCACATTCTTACTTTCTACAAAAAAGAAATACAACTTGACATTCTTTTTTATCCCCTCAAATAATTATGGTTTTAGTTCAACTGAATAGCCCTTGACAGCGATTTTGTTTATACAGCTGCGGGTCTGCGAACTCGAAGCCCTGAAAACAAAGCACTGATAGTCAGTGAGGTGGAGAAAAATGTTTGGCCTGCAATCGCGGCGGGCAAGGTGAAACCTGTGGTTTACAAGTCTTTTCCTTTGTCTGAGGCAGCAGAGGCTCATAGGTTAATGGAAAGCAGCAAGCACATTGGCAAGATTCTCCTCATTCCATGATCTGAAACTCATTTACGCGGTACTCTTTCATCTAGTAATCTTTTATAAGCTCATGGCTTCCTATAATAGGAATGATTTGTAAGGGAATTCTGGGTATGTGAATATGTAGTTTGGTGCTTGCAGCCAAATCATAAAATGTTATGGTAAAATGCTTATCTGTCGAATGCTGCTGTATGAGGTTCATTTGCTCTTCAAACACTAAGGTGAAGAGATGGATGCAGTTACAGAATTTTTTGGTTTGTGTTCTTTTCATTTTTTTTTTTTTTCTCTTTTTTTGTTTTCTTTAAGAAATGGACACTGTGATGGAATATTAGGAAATATGTCGGGACACACGAAAGGTTTCTCAAGTTATGCTTTTGAGCAAGTATGCATTAAGGGTTCATTTGTTTGCACCCATTTACATCCGTAAACGATGCACATGCCTAAGATTACGCATCGTCACATTTGTTTTCCCTCTTTTATCTATCACATGCGTTGTGAGGTATGGAAATGGTGTTTAAATGAGGCATTTTGTATATGAAAATTTATGCATATAAAAAAGGTGGGGACGTTCTAATGGCACACAAAAAATAACTCTTCACAATTTTTTTTAAAGTTCCTAAACTACCCTCCTCCCTTACCCTCCTCCCTTACCCCTTCCCGACTGGGAGGGGGGATGGGAGAGAGGGAGAGGAAGAGGGAGGAGGGTAGTTTAGGAATTTATTTATTTATTTTTGTGTAAAGAGTTCTTTTTAGTGTGCGAGTAGAATGTCCCAAAAGGCGTGGAAGTGTTAAAACCTCTATAGCTAGAAGAGTGCTGTACAGGCTACTTTTTTTTTTTAATGGTACTGTACAGGCGACTTTTTTTTTTAAATGGTACTGTACAGGACTGTCTGACAGATTGCAATTTCAAAACCCTTCTCTCGTCTTTTATTTTTTTTGAACTTTTGTGGGCTCCAAATTTAAACTGAACCATTCAAATTCTATAATGATCCATTATACCTGAAAAACGTTTAGTTTCATATCGTAGATATTCGCAGGTTGTCAAGATAATGAAAGATTTTGATATGTAATCCAAAATGTTCAACAAATACTCATCTAAATGGTACTCCAATGGAAAGATGGCAATACATCATATGGTGTGATTGGTGGATAGATTAGGCCAAATGTGAATTACCCTTAAATTGTAATTAATTCATTTGTGCTTCATGGACCGTAGGGCTTAGGGCTTGTTTGTTTGCATAAAATACATAGGGAGTTTCATGCCGTTAGTAGACAAATTTATAAATTGAAGAATCAAAGGTGAATATTAAGAAATGACCCTTTTAATGGCAATAGAATCAAGGGAAGATTGAAACGAGAGCACAACCATCACCCAGGTCATTTAAATCCTAAGAGAGTCAAGGTACATTTGCATAGCTAGTTTATATCCTTCCTAAGAGAGTCAAGGTACATTTGCATAGCTAGTTTATATCCTTCACCCTGATACCGTTTATAATCACACCATAACTTTCTAATAATCCTTGGATGGAGCTCATTTGACCGTAAATTCCTATGCATTCAATTCCTATATAATCTGATGCAAGAAAATAGGATGTCAATATTTTTTTAAAGATTTTCTTTCTTTATCAGCACTGGATGCAAATGGGATGATCTATGGCCTTTAAATTATCCTTAAAAATATACAAGATCGAAGAACAAAGAAATTAAAATTGCGTGTTTTACACAATCAATCTACTATTGATTCACATTTATTTTCGAGTGCATTTATATTCATTTTGAGCCATTTGGATTTTTGATAAGAAAGCGCCCTGCTGGGGATGTATCAGGCCTCATTTGATCCTGATCGAATCAGATTTAGTCTCGCCTTTGGCATGATCACGTGAAGAAAAAAGGGGGAAGAAAATGTGATCCAACCCCAGACAGCAAAAAAGGAGCTGATCATCACATGTTGAAGTGGCCCAATCTATAGGGATTGAATCTTGGCCTTGTACAAGAGTTTGGCCTCATTTGAGGGTGGGACTAGTAGAATTCCGTGTCTTATCACTGCCCAAAAGCAAGTGCAGTTAAAAGTTTCTATATTCGAGCTGAGCTTCTGTGTCCGGTTAATCCACAAAGCCTCTGGTAGTTTATAGTTTCTTGAAAAAGCCTCTGGTATTTGATGGCCCCAATGACATGGAGCAATCCTCTCAGGGACAGGCCCAGTGGCCAGTCTCTCACAGCCTACCCCAGGAAATATATAAAACAACTAATAAGGGCACGGTTGTACGGCCCATTTTCTGCGGAAAAAGCGTGGAAAGTGAAAATGATTTTCTTCAAAATTGAAAGTATCATATTTCATGTGGCCACTTCTTCCAGAAAAGGGAAAAAAAAATGAACGAACTTTTTCGTGTGGGATGGGGAAGGGGGAATCGAACTTGGTTTTCTGCGGAATCTGTTTTCAGCATTGCCACACAAACTTGCCCTAAGTTTCTTTGTTCAGTTAATCAATTACTTGAGTTGGGATCGGCCAAGTGAAGGCCCCCTTTTATCTCCTGTAATCTGGTTGGAATGGAATAAGCGTGCCGAAGTAAAATGCAGTACCAGCAATGAAAAAGTACAACCAGTTTCATCTCATGAACCTCCTCACCCCACGAAAAACTCTCGCAAGAATTATGGAATTTGGAGAGAGCCGTTTCACTTTCTCCACCTGCTTTCATCACATTCGGTATCCCTTCCCAGCATATCTATATAAATCTTGGTCACTATGCTCTCAATACACTGAATATGATATGATCTCCCTCTTTAAACTAGCATCCATTTACGCTGAAAATTATCTAAGGTGATTTTTCGGATAATTTTCTCTTTATTTTATATGCAATCTTGAAAATGGCCCGAGCCTTTACAAAGCAATTTTAGCTGTGACATTTTGGGAGTTACTCATTTCTACCCTAAACTTAATTTATTTTTTGACACTTAACATATTTTCGCATGTCTGGCATTTTTTCTAATCAGATTAGAAAAATCCTTTTCTCCTACTCCCTTTAGAATTTCTTTTTTCTTCTCCTACTCCCTTTAGAAGTTTCCGATTAGAAAACTTAATTATTGCTTAAACAGCAAATATAAGGTATATAATTAGATTAGAAAACTTTTCATCATTAAATATCTTATAAGCATATATTTAATGTGGCTGGGCGCACCCACTTGCCTTTAGTTATGGGCCAAGTCATGTAAATTTTACATGTAGAAACTTCACATAGCAATTTTTACATGTGTAAATCCCATTTTTATAGCGTAAAAGATAAAAGACAAACGGCCCATGAAGAATTAAGGTAAAAATCTGAATTTTCATCATTGAATGGCTTTTCAGTTCATCATTGGAAAAAAAACAATAATTATTGGAATTTAAAGATTGAATACATCATATGGTGTGATTGGTGGATAGATTAGGCCAAATGTGGATTACCCTTAAATTGTAATTAATTCATTTGTGCTTCATGGACTGTAGGGCTTAGGGCCTGTTTGTTTGCATAAAATACATAGGGAGTTCATGCCGTTAGTAGACAAATTTATAAATTGAAGAATCAAAGGTGAATATTAAGAAATGACCCTTTTAATGGCAATAGAATTAAGGGAAGATTGAAACGAGAGCACAACCATCACCCAGGTAATTTAAATCCTAAGAGAGTCAAGGTACATTTGCATAGCTAGTTTATATCCTTCACCCTGATACCGTTTATAATCACACTTCAACTTTCTAATAATCCTTGGATGGAGCTCATTTGACCGTAAATTCCTATGCATTCAATTCCTATATAATCTGATGCAAGAAAATAGGATGTCAATATTTTTTTAAAGGTTTTCTTTCTTTATCAGCACTGGATGCAAATGGGATGATCTATGGCCTTTAAATTATCCTTAAAAATATACAAGATCGAAGAACAAAGAAATTAAAATTGCGTGTTTTACACAATCAATCTACTATTGATTCACATTTATTTTCGAGTGCATTTATATTCATTTTGAGCCATTTGGATTTTTGATAAGAAAGCGCCCTGCTGGGGATGTATCAGGCCTCATTTGATCCTGATCGAATCAGATTTAGTCTCGCCTTTGGCATGATCACGTGAAGAAAAAAGGGGGAAGAAAATGTGATCCAACCCCAGACAGCAAAATAGGAGCTGATCATCACATGTTGAAGTGGCCCAATCTATAGGGATTGAATCTTGGCCTTGCACTAGAGTTTGGCCTCATTTGAGGGTGGGACTAGTAGAATTCCGTGTCTTATCACTGCCCAAAAGCAAGTGCAGTTAAAAGTTTCTATATTCGAGCTGAGCTTCTGTGTCCCGTTAATCCACAAAGCCTCTGGTAGTTTATAGTTTCTTGAAAAAGCCTCTGGTATTTGCTGGCCCCAATGACATGGAGCAATCCTCTCAGGGACAGGCCCAGTGGCCAGTCTCTCACAGCCTACCCCAGGACATATATAAAACAACTAATAAGGGCACGGTTGTACGGCCCCTTTTCTGCAGAAAAAGCGTGAAAAGTGAAAATGATTTTCTTCAAAATTGAAAGTATCACATTTCATATGGCCACTTCTTCCAGAAAAAAAAAAAAAAAAATGAACGAACTTTTTCGTGTGGGATGGGGAAGGGGGAATCGAACTTGGTTTCCTGCGGAATCTATTTTCAGCGTTGCCACACAAACTTGCCCTAATTTTCTTTGTTCAGTTAATCAATTACTTGAGTTGGGATCGGCCAAGTGAAGGCCCCCTTTTATCTCCTGTAATCTGGTTGGAATGGAATAAGCGTGCAGAAGTAAAATGTAGTACCAGCAATGACAAAGTACAACCAGTTTCATCTCACATGAACCTCCTCACCCCACGAAAAACTCTCGCAAGAATTATGGAATTTGGAGAGAGCCGTTTCACTTTCTCCACCTGCTTTCATCACATTCGGTATCCCTTCCCAGCATATCTATATAAATCTTGGTCACTATGCTCTCAATACACTGAATATGATATGATCTCCCTCTTTAAACTAGCATCCATTTACGCTGAAAATTATCTAAGGTGATTTTTCGGATAATTTTCTCTTTATTTTATATGCAATCTTGAAAATGGCCCGAGCCTTTACAAAGCAATTTTAGCTGTGACATTTTGGGAGTTACTCATTTCTACCCTAAACTTAATTTATTTTCTTACACTTAACATATTTTCGCATGTCTGGCATTTTTTCTAATCAGATTAGAAAAACCCTTTTCTCCTACTCCCTTTAGAATTTCTTTTTTCTTCTCCTACTCCCTTTAGAAGTTTCCGATTAGAAAGCTTAATTATTGCTTAAACTCCAAATATAAGGTATATAATTAGATTAGAAAACTTTTCATTTGGCCTTTAGTTATGGGCCTAGTCACAGATGACAACGCCTGCTCCTTTTTAAGTTGAACATGTGATAAAAGTTTGTAGGCCCATCGATCTACCAAATATAATGAGAAGGACAGTGAAATCTACCCTTCTAAACTAAAAGTTGTGTGTCAATATGGGGCAATGAAATATACATTATGCAAAATAAATTTATATTTTCAGGTCTGCTGCTAAAATTACGGTGCTTCCATCCACCTTGATCTTCTGATAAATTTTTACATCTTGGATCCAAGTAAGCACGGCATCCTACCCTTGAATAAGTTCTTTGCCATGCTGGAAAATTGGTAGACTCCGTACAACATATGATCTTTACTAAGGGCATGTTTGTGCGGGGTTGCGGAAAACAATTTTGGCAGAAAGTTTTTTCCATTTTCCATGGAAAATCTTTTCAACCTCTCACCATCGGAAATGTGGAAAAGTTCATTTTCAAGTTTTCCTCAAAAATAAAAAATAAAAAATAAAAAAAAAATGGCTGCACCAAACATGAAATCTAAAATGCTGCGGAAAAATATTTACGCTTTCCATGCATTTTCCTCAGAAAAGTGGTTGCAAAATTGTGCCCTAAATTTCAACATGAAACCCCACCACGACATCAATAATGTGTTTAACCGGATATTGTGCTGTAGTCACAAACACCCAATTCTCATTGTAGGATCACATTAGGGATGCAAATGGCTGCCCGATTCTCCGATTACCTAAGGTTCTGACCCGTTAAAAATTGGGTTTGGGTCATTTTTTTTTTACCGGTGACCTAATAGGTCCAGGCCCGGTCCCACCTTGCTTCCGACTCGTGGACTTGAAATCCGACATATTGCCTCAATTTTCGAGAATCTCTATTATAGACTAGGTTATTTTTCATATTATTCTCTATCTAGACCGAGCCCCGAACCCTGACCCGCCCCATATAAGGTTCGATTCCAGTTCTATCTTCTCATTAACGGTTCCGGATCTACCTCCTCATTAACAGTTCCAAGTTCACTATGGATTCGAACTGGAACCAATCCGTTTACATTCCTAGATCACATGCGCCGAAACTTCTTCTCATTACCTATAATGTAATATAAACAACTTGAGTCCTTAATCCAATCTTCCGAGTGATGGAAGTGACATGAACAATTATATAGGAGAAATCTCCATTTTATAGGCAAGTGATCCTACTAAAGCATCCAATTCTTCTTGTCCGGCCATAGATCCAGTGGCTTACAAGTTACAAGGCACGATCAACATACACCATGGCCGCAGAGAGAAAAAAAAAATCTCATTCTAGCTTTGTTGAGTCCCTTTTATCTTTCTTCTATCAAATGTCAATTTGACTTGACGTCACTTGCTCCATCCCATTGGTGAATTTATTGGCCCCTTTTCACCATATTAATTAAGTGTAATTTCTGTAAGACCGAGACCCCAATCCTCCTGTTTAGTATTACCTATGTTTTTTGAGTGAGATTAGAGTTGGTTTGGCTTCCTTTATGAGTTTGGTTAGATTTTTCTTAGCTTTGGAGAATTTTGAGAGCAGTTGATCTTGGTTTGACCCGGCCCGGGGTGGCCCGTGTAATTTGTATTTGTGTGAGAAATTATTCTTGATTTTGAAAATTTTTAATTTTTACTTCTTTTGACTCGTTTTACTAATCTTATCAACTTTCATGTTTCATCCACTTGAATTTGAAAGTCAGAAATCACGTTTGAAGAGGAAAATGGGCAAAAATGACTTTTCACATTAAATCTGTATATGAATTTCGAAATTTGCAAAAAAATGGGGAAAATATACTTTTTGGAAACTAAATATTTGGACGATCGATTTTGTCTTGGAAACTAAATATTTGGACGATCGATTTTGTCTCCTTCGTTGATTTCTTCCGGGACTCACAAAACTGTTAGTTTCAGCCACTTAAGTTTTGGGACCCACTTGCCCACTTAATAAAACCAAGATGGGTTCTTTCTTCTCCCTCATTGTTTCCTGCAACCTTTTGGCTGCGACAACAGTTTACTATTCCTCTCTTCCAGCCTCTCTCTCTCTCTCTCTCCTCTTGCATGACTATTTCTTGAGTGCCAAATGAAGTTTTGATCTCACACCCTTTTTCCTCATCTCTCATGCATTCCAAAGATACATTTTTCAAGGATTTTGAGCTGGGACAACCCTCTTCTCTAAGCTTTTCTTCTTGATTTGAGCTGTAAAAAGGTTAGCAATGGCTTCCCTTCTTGAAATTATGGTTTTCTGGATCTTTTTCATACATGCAAAGGGATTCTTGAAGAGCTTCCCCTATTTTCAAAATGTTGGATTTCTAGGGTGTTTTTCATGGGGATTTTTGGGGGTTTTTGTAGATTGAAGCTTGTGGCTGTGGAGAGATCTTCTAGCTAGGAGTGTTTTTGTTTCTCATCTTAGCCTAGGCAAGTAATTTATTCAGCTAATGTGTTGTTTGTTGTTTAATATGAACAATTTTTATGAATTTCTACCCTATGTTATTTTTCTCTTTATTATTGATGGTTTTAACTTTGAAATATTTGAACATTGGTTTATGTTTATTGTTCTCCAAGTTGTTGTTTTCAACAATCTGAAATTCTTTGGCAATGAATCTTCTCGATCTTGAGTTAGTTCTATACATTTTAATGTTAGTGTTTTTGTGGTGAATGAAAATGCCTTGTTTATATCAATTTTTGTATGGAAAGATCGAATGAATTAGTGTGTGAATGTTATAATGGAGTTGTTATGGCAAAGGGGAGCCCAAAATGTATGAGATTGATTGTGGAAGAGAAAAGGGTGGAAAAAGAATCTAAAGAATGCATAAAAAGTGCAAATTCTGCACTTAAACGGGCCCAGACAGTAGCCAAGCCCGCTCGAGCAGACCAGGCCATTGCCTGGACGTACAGGACCGGGCAGAGACCCAGTCCACTCGAGCGTGCCTTGGGCCGCTCAAGCAGGCCTGGGCAGGGCCCAAGGCTGTTTTTAGGCCTTTTTTCAGGCCTGTTTCAGGCTTGTTCCAGCCCATCTTTCTCCATTGTTTGAAGCCCGTTCAGCCCCCTATTTACGCATGAAAGTCCGGAATGAATACATTTAATTGAATTATTTTGAATCGTGAAATTTAAATGGGAAAAGTGATGGAATCGCTTGATGTTAGAATTACCGGGAATTTATTCAAGTCTTAATATACACTTTATATCCTTAATTGTCGGAGATCTTCGGTGGTACCAAACTCTCCATTTATTATCGACATTAGGAGACTAAGTGTGTATCGAGACGACCCTTGGTAAGCCATTGAACCATTATACACTATTTCATTCTAAGTTAGAAAGTTTATATGATTTCTACAAATTGATTTGAAATAGATTTGAGTGGTTCGCCACATAAATTTGTATGATTTCTACAAATTGAATTGAAATAGATTTGAGTGGTTCGCCACATAAATTTGTATGATTTCTACAACTTGATTTGAAATAGATTCGAATGTGATAGGAACCTAAAGAGAAAAGAGAGATAGATGATCCAATTCGAGGTTGAACAGCCTCCTAAATCGTCCAATACGAGGTTGGATAGCCTCCTTGTGCAAGCACAAATTTTAGGGATAAATTCTAATATCTTTTTCATTATTCTTCTCTTACTAAATAGCTATAGTTGGCTTTTCATGGATAGAAAGATAATTAAAAAGATCTCCCTTATATCAATGAAAGATCACCACATAATTAGCAAAGAAAATCCTACTACTTAACTGGGAAAGAAATCCAATCCTATTAACATACTAACTCAATGGATGATTAGGCTGACAAGTTAAGCCTCATCACCTTATTCACTTTCCTAACTTACTTGCAATCTGCCTCACATGCATGACCCACGAGGTTTAACTTGTGTGGGCCAATGACTTAACCATTAGCCTTGTCACCCTGGCTGGGTTGGGTCCTTATCATGGTTCGCTACAGAAACTTGTATGTTTTCTACAATTGGTTTGAGTGGTTTGCCACATTCGCAAATAACATTACTTCACTTCGAGATAGAGAATTTCGTATGTTTTCTATACAATCGATTGAAACAGATTTGAGTGGTTCGTCACGTTTGAAAAATCGGTAAGACTACTCATTTGTATTGTTCGATATTGTTCGCTTGAAATTGTTCAAAGTAATTTCTCTTATCGATGAAAATGTATTACAATGATTAATTTATATCGATTCAGATTTTGTTCCAGCACCATTAAGCTTGGGTTACCTCTTCGGGCTGATCACCCGGTTTGGGATCCTTAAAATTATTGCCAACTGCAATTTGGACCCCCATTGAATGTTCCGGCCATGGCTACGGTTATCGAGTGTTCCGTCCATTTTATATAGTTCGGTTAGATCGTTTCGTCCATTTTATATGGTTCGGTAATTGATCGAGTACTCTTGTTACTTCGATAATAGGGTACGAGTACTCTTGTTACTTTGGTAATGAGGTATGGTTATTGATTGAGTGCTCTTGTTACTTCGGTCATAAGGTACCTTAAGTGCTCTTGTTACTTTGGTAATAGGAGAATTTAGCAAATGTGGATCGCCATTGTTTTACTCGATCGCCATTGTTTTATTTGATTGCCATTGTTTTACTTGATCGCCAATGTTTTATTTGGTTGCCATTGTTTTTACTCGGTTGTCATTGATTTAATCGATTTATTATGTTTCCTGAAATTATTAATGTTTTAGAAATTGTTCTTTTAATTCATCACTATTTATGTTTAGAACTTTAAATGCATTTGGAATTATTTTATAATATTTTATAAACTCTGTCATTCTGTTATCTGTTTATTTGCTTTCCAGACCGTCGTGTCTGATGCTTTCTTGTTTGGTGTCAGGTCTTAACCCCGTTGTCTTTTAGGTGGTTTGAGCAGAGGAGGCGGTTGAGCCACCGGTTGGACGCGAGTGACTGCCCAACAATGTCATCTAGATGTCGCATTTGGCACCAGAGTTCGTAACATAATTTTGGGGTAGCATTTGTATAGTTGGTTATTTTTGGATGGCTTTTATTAGCCTTTTTCCTTTGGAATTTTCATGAACATACTTTTATAATTTGTAACTTAAATATATATGGAAAAATTTATTGTCTTGTTACTGCCAGCTCAGCATTTTATGGTTTTTGATTTGTTCTAGTCTGATTTTAAATCTTGATTTGATGGCTTTATGTTAGTGGTTGAGTGCGACACGGAATCCGATGGCCACGGGCTCCGAGTCGCAACGTCACGTTAGCTTCCGCGAAATTTTTAGGTTGTATTTGATTTGTTCTAGTCTGATCCTGGGGAAAGCAAAAATTTTAATTAACCCCAAATTTACGCTCCCCGAGATCTGATCGCTGTAGGATCCCTATTTTGGGGCATGACAATTTCTTTGCATCACTACAATCCTCCCTCTACACTATAGCTCTCGCCATCTTGAGAAATGACATTTAATATAAACAAAATATTAGATAAACATGTTTTTACCAGTGTGATCCTTTAACCCAAACGATAAGTACTTTCGGTAATGAGTCCAATCCGGATCGCGGTAATGAGTCAGGTCCAAGTGACCCGGTCCGTCTAGGATCGTGGGTCAGGCCAGAATAGCTCCGTTGAGATCCGAGTTTTGTTAAACGAAGCCTCGTCACCTCAGGCTCCAAGTCATCGCGACGAAGTCCTCCCCTCACCTGCACTTACCAAGTCTCACGGAGAAGATCTCACCTGCCTCCCACTTGACTCGTTCCTCGAGGACACGACTGAGGCTCCAAAGAGACGTTGAACTGATCGCATCCCCACCTGGTTGGGAAAGGTTATAAATAGAGCCCTCTCATCACTTGAGAAAGGGGGTGTTTTTTCCTACTTTCTCATACCTGTAGCTCTCTACATTAATCAAACATCACCATTTTGAAGTGGACGTAGGTCACGCTTGACCGAACCACTATAAATCTCTCATCTCTCTTCATTTACTGCACAGCATTAATTATCTGACCGGTGGTGTCCGAATTTACCTTTTTTGGCATCATCAGTTTGGCGCCGTCTGTGGGAAACGAAAATCAAAGCTAAAGTTCTCACTTCACACATCTTCTTCAGAAATTATGGTGATCACCACAAGATCAGCAAGACGACCGGAGGATAATCTCACTCAAGATGGGCGCCCAACAGGCCTAGGCCCTTCCGGGCGTCCAGGCCCTTCCAGGCGCCCAGACTCCCCCAGGCGGGGAGAGGATGTTCCTCCACCGAATGACCATACCTCGAATGCTCCTACTCCCACTCCTCAGCAGATGTTGGAGACCATGCAACAGCTGGTAGCTCAAAACCAGCAAATCTTACAACTTGTGCTAGCAAGGCAAGGAGGAGCACAATTTGGAGAAGTATCACAAGGAGCATCGCACCAAAGAATTCCAAGAGCTCCACGCCATGGAGCTCCCCACCTCGGCGCCCATATGGGGATGGGCGGCGCCCAGGGAGCTCCCCATCTGGGCGCCCATCCTCTGGGCGGCGCCCAGGGAGTTCCCCAGGGAGCCCAGGGAGTTCCCCAAGGAATTCCCCAGGGCGCCCCTCATGGAGTGCCCGGTGGAGCCCAACTTGGAGGACTTCCACCTCCTCCCTCTTCTTCTAATGGAGAGTGTCCTCATTTCCAAGAAGGGGAGAGTGAAAACCAAAGCATGGAGGAGGGAGGTTATTTTCGTGACCTATCCAGGGAAGCTCCCAATCCCTGGGACGAAAAGATCAAGGAGATGCAGAACCAGCTGGGAGAAGTCTACAACGCCATGAAGGCGAAGGCACCGGAGACAGTGGATCACCTAGTCGGGCGAACGGACACACCGTTCAAGCCCGATGTGGTGAACTACCCGCTTCCCCGGAAGTTCAAGATGCCGTCCATGGAGACCTTTGATGGAAGAAATGATCCATTAGACCACCTGGAGACGTATAAAACCAAAATGCAGCTGCATAATATCCCTGACGAGATTATGTGTAGGGCATTCCCAACCACACTGAAGGGTTCCGCCCGGCAGTGGTTTGCCAATCTCGCCCCTACCTCCATCACCACCTTTGTGGAATTAAGCAAGTCCTTTGTGTCACATTTCATCGGAGGACGCCGCCACCAGAAGCCTGCCACACACCTGCTCAGCATTAAGCAGGATACAAATGAAAGCCTCAGGAGTTACCTCACTCGTTTTAACGAGGAGGTACTTCAAATTGAAGAGCCTGACGACAAGGTGTCCATGACAGCCTTCCTCGGAGGTCTCCGTTCATCGAGATTCCATTTCTCAGTGATGAAACGCCCGCCAAAAAGCATGCCAGAGCTACTAACAAAGGTTCAGAAGTATATAAATGCTGAAGATACCACAAGGGCCAGGCGAGGGGAGTCCTCCAGAGCAGTCGACAACGGGAAGGGGCGAGACAGAGAGGAAAGGAAGGATAGAAGCAACAAGCGAAGCATGACAGAGAGGCTAGCTGTCAGAGACCAACGCGGTCCTGCTCCGCAGAGAGACAGACAAGCATTCACTCCTCGCGATGCAGTGGTTGAACACATTGCCAGGGAACGCGGAACTGTTGAAAATGAATTACCAGTAATACCATAAGAGAGTCAAAGTAGTGAGGGTTTGGGGGCTTGGTTTTGTTAATGTTGTGTAGCACTAAACAACGGATTAATAAAATCATTTTTTATCAGTGCTACAAGTTAAAAAAAATAGAGTCCCCTGCCCTCTAATCACTCTCAAAGTTGTCCTCGGCATCACCATAGACATCATTAGTTTGGCCGAGGCATGCTCCATGGCGAGAAGCACCTCACCGGGCGCCATCACCATGGCGCCCAGGGTAGAGGAGCACCTCACTTGGGCGCCCATCATCATGGCGCCCAGGGTCGAGGAGCACATCACCATCGACATCATATATAAGAGCTGCCACTACAATCATCAAGCCCCTTAGTCAGCACGAAGCCTAAGAGGACAATATCTGGGAAAGCAGTTCTCTCATGTACCGCCCCAGTCATTGTCTCCACAACGGTCTCTCTGAGCATCACCCTCTCACGGGTCTGTACAAGCTCAGCCTCATTGAGCGAAGCCCTCTCGCGGGTCTTCAGAAGCTCACCTCACTGAGCGAAGCCCTCTCGCGGGTCTTCGGAAGCTCAGCCTCATTGAGCGAAGCCCTCTCGCGGGTCTTCAGAAGCTCACCTCACTGAGCGAAGCCCTCTCGCGGGTCTTCGGAAGCTCAGCCTCATTGAGCGAAGCCCTCTCAAGGTCCTTCACAAGCTCAGCCTCATTGAGCGAAGCCCTCTCGCGGGTCCTCAGAAGATCACCTCACTGAGCGAAGCCCTCTCGCTGGTCTTCAGAAGCTCAGTGAGCCCTCTCACGGGTCTCTAGAAGCTCAGCCTCACTGAGCGAAGCCCTCTCGCGGGTCTTCAGAAGCTCAGCCTCACTGAGCGAAGCCCTCTCAAGGTCCTGCACAAGCTCAGCCTCTGCCTTGGCCGCCCTCTCATAGGCTACTAAGAGTTCGGTCTAAAACCTGGTCGCCCTCTCGCGGGCCGCGGAAAGATCAGCCTCGGAAGTCCTTCCAGCTGGCGCAGCCCTCTCCTAGCTGGCACGCCCTCTCCTCAGCTTAAGAAGCTCTCTCATTTCTTCTTCTGGGATGACCCATCAGAAGTTACCGAGGGGCGGAGTCTTGGAGTTTACATATGTTAAGGGATATATCATGCGCTACGCAGAGGGGGTCCGGGGGTGTCCCCCGGCGGGGGTCGAGCTGAGGGATCAGACTCCCCCGGGCGCCCAAGTCCCTCGGCGCCCAAAGCATCCCTCGGGCGCCCAGGACTCCCCCGGGCGCCCAGGACTCCCCGGGCGCCCAAGTCCCTCTCTCCCCCTCTCGCCAGGACTACTCCCCGGGCGCCCAAGTCCCTCGGGCGCCCAAGGGCCTCTCCACGCCCCAAGGAATCCCCCGGGCGCCCAGGCCCTCACTCCCCGGGCGCCCAGACACTCACTCCCCCGGGCGCCCAGGCCCTCACTCCCAGGGCGCCCAGACACTCCCCCGGGCGCCCAGGCCCTCACTCCCCGGGCGCCCAGACACTCACTCCCCCGGGTGCCCATCACTCCTCAGGCACCCAGGGCGCCCACCTCCTCCTCGCCCAGCGCGGTGTCGCCCTCGCCTTGCGCGGCATCACCCTGCGCAACCTCGCCCAGCGCAGGGACGCCCATCACCCACACTGACTCCTCGCCCAGCAGCGCAGGGGCGCCCGCCAGTCTCCTCTACGCCCAGGCTTCTCCGGTTCTGATGCTCGCCCAGACCTGGATTAAAACCGGAAAAGAGGAAAAAGATTTTGGAGGGAGAAGAGACCTGAATCTACCAATGCCCCCCTTTCAAAAAATTATTTGGGCACGGGGCATTGGGGGGGGGGGGGCAAATGATGAGTCAAGCCCAATCCGGATCGCGGTAATGAGTCAGGTCCAAGTGACCCGGTCCGTCTAGGATCGTGGGTCAAGCCAGAATATCTCCGTTGAGATCCGGGTTTTGTTAAACGAGCCTCGTCACCTCAGGCTCCAAGTCATCGCGACGAAGTCCTCCCCTCACCTGCACTTACCAAGTCTCACGGAGAAGATCTCACCTGCCTTCCACCTGACTCGTTCCTCGAGGACACGACTGAGGCTCCAAAGAGACGTTGAACTGATCGCATCCCCACCTAGTTGGGAAAGGTTATAAATAGAGCCCTCTCATCACTTGAGAAGGGGGGGTTTTTTCCTACTTTCTCATACCTGTAGCTCTCTACATTAATCAAACATCACCATTTTGAAGTGGACGTAGGTCACGCTTGACCGAACCACTATAAATCTCTCATCTCTCTTCATTTACTGCACAGCATTAATTATCTGACCGGTGGTGTCCGAATTTACCTTTTTTGGCATCATCAAGATCCATCAGACTTAGATCCAACAACGTTCTCATTCTTCTAAAGTTCCTCAAACAAACGAGCAACCTCATCTTTAATTTTAAATAGGACTAGCAATTGTTAATTGAGAATTTTACCTGAAAAGGGACCTTAGAGGTCTAGTGATCATAAAATGGGCCAATAGTAAATCTGGCACGGAAGTGGTCCCCTGGGACCACTTCCGTTTTTTTTTATCAATAGTGGAACAAGTGACGACGTCGTCGCTTGTAGAACCCCAATAAAAAGCGCGCGAAACCCCACTTCCCCACTTTCCCCTTCTTCCTCCCATCCCTACCTCCATTGCCCCTGGCGATTTCAGTTACTCCTTCTTCAAAAGAGCAAGCAGGTGGTCCCAAAGGTCATTTTCCATGTTTGGATTGTAGCATCAAGATTCGAGCATCTTTATTTGGAAAACCCACCGAGACCCCACTTCCCCATTTTTCCGTTCATCCTCCCATTACTTTTGCACCTTCTTTTCTCCTTCCTCAAAAGGTCGTTTTGCCACCTATTGGATTGTAGCATCAAGCTTCCAGTATCTTTTTCGGGCTATGGTAATCTTCTTGTCTCTTTTTCTTTTTCTGTATTACACAATGATGATTTACTGTGGTTTCTTAATCTTCTTTCCATTTAGTTGACATCCTAAAATGGTTAATGTTCATGCATTGTACATGATTTTTGCATTGAATCGACCCACGACTTAGTCCTTCCATTTTCCCCATTCTCGACTGGGTTGGCAATCCTAGTGGACATGCAGAGACTTCATGTTTGGACTACTTCATTGCTACTGAAATAGGGAGACATCAAGCATAATGCAGAAGATAACAATTGGGTTTTACTAAACAAAAATTTGGGTGTGCAAAGAGGAGAATAAATTAACAGTTACCAAAATCATATAAGTAGAGACTTTCTAAATTGATAAGTTAATCAAGATTCTACAGTAGTGGCGGAATCCGGATCCAGCTATAGCCCTATTCTCATTGAAAATTCATCACTCCTTTTTTTTTGTTTTGTTGGATCATCACAATTCTGATACACACACTAAAATATAGAGACTTGTAGTGGTGGAAAAAACCCATAGGCTTTGGACCATTCGCAATAACAAGTATGATTTGGCCCATTGACAACATAGACTTCCTAATGACTATAGGATGGAATTAAGCTACACATGTGGCCCTTGCATAAAAATGGACCCATTATACCATTATAATTGTTATTGTTCTTCTTATTCATCATGTTTCCATTGTAATGGCTTCATCATTAATCATTTTAGTAATACCTATTCATTTGCAATGAATTAAAGCCAGAAACAATTGTATAGAGGAAGCGGTGGGAAAGGTTGCATTCTGTTTTTCCAACCATTAAATTTAAATAAGTATTGCTATGATTCTAATTCATACATACAGGCCTAGATATACGTTGCTATGATTTATTTTTAAGTGAATGTAATGAGCCTGTACCCATCAAAATAAGTAGTCTCATATTTGGAATTCTCCAAATCATGAAGACAAATTGCCCCCAGATGTTTGCAACCAAACATGACTTAAATTTCAAATACTGCTATAAGGGAAAGAAGAACTTGAGGGAATTTCCTTATTAGTTTTTAATTTCCTTATTAGTTAGCTTTACTTCTCGCTCTAGTTATGTTTACATCTCCCTCTCTCGATCTATTTATTTTTTGCAGATGGCTGGAAGTGAGGGAATAAGAAATAGGCTATTATATGACCAGGACAATCATATTTCAGAATCCATAAACCATGGACATGTATATTCTTAGCCACCCTTTCATATATATATATATATAGTTTACCTTTTTCTTAACTGTAATAACTTGAAACTGTCTCGCAGGAATTTGGTACATTTCGATGCATACCTATGAACCCAGACAAATCTGTTTGGGTGTTAAATGATATCCAAAAGGAGTATGTAAGGCAAGCTGGTTTACAGCATTTTGCAGAAATGGAACATATTAGGATAGATCATGCTCTCATTACAGCCTTGGTTGAGAGATGGCGTCCTGAAACAAACACCTTCCACTTCCCATCCGGTGAGGCCACTGTTACTCTTGAAGACGTGGCCTACATATACGGGCTACCTATCGATGGCCCAATTGTTACCGGGAGAACTTTCCCGAGTTCAATGGTTAGTGATGTATGTATTGACTTACTTGGCAAGGCCCCAATTCAGGGTACCGAAGTAAATGGGATTAATATTAAATTCACTTGGCTGGAGGACAATTTCGCAGCGGTTCCATCAAATAAGAAGAGTACGAAGAAGAAAAAGAAACTTTCTAAGGATGATGAGATCTACAACACTAGGGCGTACCTTTTCTTCTTAGTTTCCAGTCAAATTATGTCTAACACATCGGGTGGAAGGGGTCCGGCATATCTTCTAGAGTTGTTCAAGGAATTTAAGCCATATGCATGGGCCCCTGCCTGTCTTGCCAATCTTTACTGGATTTTAGCAAAGGCAGTTAAATATGTTAAGGACAAGTCTGAAGATAGACATCAGGAGGGAGATGAAAGCAAATCACCGAACAAAACTGATGATTCTAGGAAGTTTAGAACTTTGACTGGACCTCTTCAACTTCTCCAGGTGATAACATTTTTATTTGAACATACTTACAGTTTTTCTACAACTGTTACATTTGTATTTACTTATTAATGACTGTTTTATGCAGCTATGGGCGTACACGAGAATGCAAATTGGACGTTGTCCACCACCAACTGATACATGGAAAAGTGATATTCAGTTCCCATTGATGAAAACATGGGCAGTTAGGTTGAATTCATTCAAAGCTGTAACCACACTGATTAAGACTCGAGATGAGTTGAACAAGTTGCCAGAGGACGGTGTAAGTTCAATATAATCGGATGGTATACAATTGGGATTTGATGCTTTTATCATTACATTGAAACTAATCTTGTTTTATTTCTTTTTCTGTAGTTCAAATGGCAACCATATAGCAAGTTCGGAAAGACATTCCGTCATACTGTTTCTAAAGCCGACCGTGACCTATTTTCATCTTCAACGGTCTTGGCTTTTTATTGGGTAGTGGAGCGACATAATACGGGTCGCGTTATGAAACAGTTTGGATTTGTTCAGGAAGTTCCCCCACCGTTCAGCATGCCCTATCCAAGAGTGGAGCGAGTAGAAAAAATCGTGTATGACTACAGTGCACCTGGCAGGGTACCAAATTATGTGTTGTGGGACAGTAGATCCCGGTGCAATCTGAAGGGAAAAAAAGCATCTTCAAAGACACATAATGATGAGTATATGCATTGGTATCGGGCCAACACGATCATTTACATCGGTCGAGGGCAAGAGCATGAGGAGATTGATAAAAAAAAAAAAAAAACGTGATGAACATGAGGGTTGTTGTGAGCAGAAGCACGTAAGATACCGGTGGCTATTTCTGTCGATATAATTTTTTCGTTTCCACATGCCTTATGGCTGATTTTCTTGTTATGTCCACAGGTTCATCAACTCTTGCTTCACATGGAAAGGTCAGTTGACCGTGCTGTTCGGAAGAAAACCACAATTGAGCATTTCCGGGAATCATGGATCAGGAAGATACTCAGATTTAGATCTGGTTTGAATACCAAATTCGTCAAATTTAAGGATGACCACTTATACAGCTCAGCATCAGAAGATGTAAGCAAAAATTTCATCGATTTATTTTTATTGTTACCTCATGGATGTCATTCTATGCAATGTGTGAAAGATTTTATCCTCAAGTTGATGTATTTGATATTAAACAATGACAGGATAAAAAGGCATCCACCGACGGATTGAGGGTTAAAAAGCCTGCATCCAAAAGAAGCCCAAGGAAAAGAATGGAAAGAAGCAGAAGAGCGTGAAGCACAATATTGATGTTCCAGGTTCACCTATGTCACACACCCCTACTGAACATGCCCCTGAAGTAGCGAAGGAGGATTGCAGTATGGATCCAGATTCAGTAGAAAGACACACTTCTACACCTTCCACTTCCAATGAGCCACCAGTGGTTGATATCTTTTCCACTCCTCGGGGGGCATCAACCTCGCAAGCAATAATAGTTTCACCGATCAGGGCGTCCATTGATTCACTAGTTTGGAGGTTAAAAAGATTGCCCCGAACGAGGAAGATTCCAGAAAAGTATGATGATTACTTACACTCAATGGGTGGATCGGAGTATTCACTCTCCAAAAGTGACAGGTTTCTACTGAATGGGTTCAAACGATATTTCAATGAGAGGTATAATGTAATTACATTACCATCGTAATGGTTTCATTCCATATATGGCCTTATGTGTATTGTATTTTGCAGTAAGAATGAGCTCGACATTGTATGCACATTGGTATCCAGTGAAGTCCTCTATTCTGCTCTAGAGGAGGGAATTTGGTTCGACACCAATATTCTGTATTATTGGTTTGATGTGTTGAGGGAGAAGTGTCAAACGGCCTTTTTGGCAGACCCAAGCATTTCTGTAAGTATATAGATTCTGATTTGCAGTTATGACTTCGTTGCCAGTTGGAGGTTAAAAACTCACATTAATTTTTTTGCAGAGCTGGTGGCAGTCTGGATTGCCGACCGCTGAAGAAGCAGCCTTCGGTCCCGGAGGTTCTCGAGTGTGTGAAGCTAGAGAATGTAAAACATTGGTTTATGTTATTCACTCTGTCAATCATTTCACATTACTTGTTGGGTATACGGACGAGCGGAAATGGGAATTCTACAATAGTTCAAGCAGTGATCGTCATGCTTTAACTACCTGTAAAGGATTTGTAAGTATACCATAATGGTACAAAAATTTAAAAGAGCTTCTTAAGGTGTTATCGTACAAGATTTAGTCAGATTTCTTTTACTGATCTTGCAGGTTGAGTGGCTGACGACGAAGTTTAGCCAATATGGGTGGGAAGACCCATACATATGGACAATCAACGTTAAAACGAACATCCCACTGCAGGAAAACGGCTACGACTGCGGTGTCTTCGCCGCTGCGTTCGCTGAGCACTGTATATTTCGTCGTCCGATTAACTTCACGCAGGCTGACATGATGTATTACCGGGAACGAGTCATCATTGAGATCTTCAAGCGCAGCTGGGAGTTGAACGCATACCGATTGAATATTGATGAGATTCCACTCGACTCAATTGATCCTCAGAAATGATGAAAATTTGATCTTTTGTTGTGATCCATTGTTGAATGTAAATCTAACTTTTTGTATGTAAATTGTTCAAATGAATGTAAAGGGAAGTTTTGTTTGCTTCGGTATGATCAAGCAAAGTTGTTAGGCTTTATTGAATGTTGCATTCCTATGTATTTTTTTAATGCAGCTTGTAATATGGACGTGAATGTAGTATGGTAGTTGTAGTGCATTCGCACATCCAACCATTACAGAAGTCACAAGTTTGAAGATATTGCTTAAAACTGACGACGTCGTTGCTTCGCAGAACCTAATATATAGGGTCCAGTGTTAAGAACTGCCGACGTCGTCACTTCACAGAATCTAGTGGAACATAGTTGTGTGTTAATAATTAACGACGTCGTCGCTTCACAGAAACGTTTATAAAAATCACAGATGTAATAAATGACGACGTCGTCGCGACACAGAACATAGCGCAATTTATATGTTTGTTAATACTGACGACGTCGTTGCTTCACAGAATCTAGTGGATCTTAGTTGTGTGTTATTAACTGACGACGTCGTCGATTCACAGAAACGTTTATAAAAATCACAGTTGTAATAAATGACGACGTCGTCGCCTCACAGAACATAGCGCAAACTATATGGTTTTTAATACTGACGACGTCGTCGCTTCACAGTATCTGGACTAAAATAAATCGTTGCTGAAACTAACGACGTCGTTGCTTAACAGAATCTAGTGGAACATAGTTCTGTGTTACTAACTGACGACGTCGGCGCTTCACAGAATTGTTTAAAATAAAACACTTATAATAACTGACGACGTCGTTGCTTCACAGAATCTAGTGGAATATAGTTGTGTGTTAATAACTGACGACGTCGTCGCTTCACAGAATCTTTAAAAAAAAAAACACTTACAATAACTGACGACGTCGTCACCTCACAGAATCTTTTAAAAAAAAAAACTTATAATAACTGACGACGTTGTTGCTTCACAGAATCTAGAGGAACATAGTTGTGTGTTAATACTGACGACGTCGTCGCTTCACAGAATCTTTAAAAAAAAAACATTTTAAAAAAACTGACGACGTCGTTGCTTCACAGATTCTAGAGGAACATAGTTGTTTGTTAATACTGACGATGTCGTATTTTCACAGAGGGATATGGTTACAATAATTGATAAAAGTTGATAACAAAAATGGTGACATAGTTGATGGAAGTTGATAACAAATTTGTTGAAACTGTTATATATAAAGTTGTATTACAAAAGTATGATCCACATCAAGGGATATGCACAAGATATGCTAGAAAGCTACCCCACAAAAGTATGATCCACAGCAGGGGCTATGTACAAGGTATGCTATCAAATCACCCCAACATAAAGTATTTCTGTCCCACAAAAGTATGATCCACATCAATGGATATGTACAAGGTATGCTAGAAAGCCACCCAAAAAAAGTATTTCTACCCTCAAAAGTATGATATTGACAAGATATGCTAGTTGGATCTATGCAAAATGATCTGATGGTGGATTGCGACAACTCTTTCGGTTATGTCCCCTATGTTTGCAGTTAGAGCAAGTAACAACCCTGCGTTGTCGATTTCTGTCCTCAACACGAATCCGGGATTTCTTTGGACGCCCTGGTTGTTTGGTAGCACGTGGAGGCAAGACGATTTCATTTGATGTATGTTCCCATTGTCTGCTATCACGAGTGGCATGAATGACGTCACTATACGAAGCACGATAAGTAGTTGTTAGGTAACAATCCTCAACATAGTCATACGGATTCAGGTGCCTAACTTTCATCGCTGCTAGTGCATGACAGCATGGAATCCCCATTATTTCCCATCTACGACAGCTACACTTCTTCAGTTCAAGATCCACAATATCTACGAATTGTGCTGATTGAACCTGAAACTCAACGAGCCCGGCAACACGTACATGCACGCGGCGTGAGTCTTCAGCCTCTTGGCTCATTAGTTTCTCTGCATAGGGCGTTAATCGCGATGTAATATCCAGTGACTCGAGATGTCTTCTCTGGAAGAATTCCATCAACTTCGCACGGATTTCTTCGACTTGCTTTGTAATGGGAAGCACCCTAATGTCCTTTAAAAGCGCGTTCGTACATTCAGCAGCGTTGCTGGTTATCATGTCATAGCGCCGACCCTCGACAAACGCATTTGACCAACGTTGTTTTCCAATGGCATTGATATAATTATGCGCCCCTTGGTCTACAGACATGATGTCATTCATATAGGCCTCATACTCACATGGTCTGAAAGACTTGGCAGCCCGCCAGAATTTCAATACAATGGCACGATCACAGAAGGCTGTTTTAATGTTCTCTGCAATGTGATAACAACAGTAGCAGTGAATCGCGCTTGGAATGATGTTGGCCAATGCCGGGACAAGACCCTTTTGTCGATCAGACACAATAGTCAAATTTGTTGGACTTCCCAAAGCAAGAGATAGGTTGGCAAGAAACCACTCCCAACTGTCACGACGTTCGGCCTCGGCCAAAGCGAAAGCTATAGGAAATAGCTTATGATTACCATCATAGGTGACAGCCACTAGAAGCACACCCGGATACTTGCCGCGAAGATGTGACCCATCAACAGCGATCATCGGCCTCATCGACGAACAGAATGATCGGATACAAGGACCGAAAGCCCAGAAGAATCTTCTAAACCTGTCTTCAACAGTCGTGTCGATATTAGTCACAGTACCTGGATTGGTCATGTGTAATTCTTTACAATATAGAGGTAAAATCTTAAAAGATTCTTCATATGATCCCCGAACTACACGCAAGGCCATCTCTTTTGCAATATGTGCTTTTCTATAAGTGATACGGGTGCCAAACTCCTTTTGGTATTCATTCATAATTTCTTTTGGCTTCAAGTGGTTATTGCATCGGACTCTGTCCTCAATGAACTCTTCAATAAGTTTCGAGGATGCTTGGGGATGTGTCATTCCCATCATTGGTTTTGAGCAACAATGTCTTGGGTTATAAGTCCGCACCTTAAATTCCGGGCCTGAATCAACGATGGAAGCATGTATACGCCAGGGACAACAATCATCTCTGCAACGTGCCGTGACTTTTTTCGTCTTGGTCGACACATGTCGTAGAGTAAAATTGTTATAAATTGCAAATTTCGCAAGAGATCTTCTGAAGCTTTCACGATCAGGAAATTGACGCCCTACCCACATTTCTCGTGCTGAGTCCGTACCAGTATCAGCTATAACATCTTGAGGGGCCATTGTGTCTACAAAATTGATATCTCCCATAGCCACTGAATGAAGCACAGCCTGAATGGTTTCAGATCCTTGTTGATTACCAATATAATTGACATCTTCCATAGCAAGTGAATGATCCACAGCATGAATGGTTTCACCTCCTTGTTCATTACCCCCGGAATTGACATCTTCAATATTAAATGAATGATTCATAGCATGAATGACTTCAGCTCCTTGTTCATTGCCAACAAAATTTACATCTTCCAAATCAAATGAATGATTCGCATCATGATTGGTTTCGGTGCCTTGTTTATTACCAGCCATCATCGAAGAGGGAGTTCCACGAACCATTGATATATCAAAAGTAGCACATACAGCATCGTGTGCATCAACAGCCTCTCGATCTATACCATCCACATCAAAAACAGCTCTTGTAGAACGATTTGTTGCATGAGGATCCAATGAGGTTGAGAAATGCATATCAACGTTTTCATGGAGATCCACGGTGGGAAATACTAGGCCAGACGTGGGCATTTTTATCTCGCAAATCCCTTTGCACATTTTCTTCTTGGCACTTGGACAGCCAACCTTCACTCGTTCTCTGCAAGGCATGGACAAGAATTTAAGTTAGGCACGACAAGTGCAACTATATAAATATTTAAAAAAATATAACATAGATACGTACCTAGAGCCTTCGCGTTTCTTGTTATTAACGTGTAGTTTCCTGTTGACATACACATGTAGCCCATGTTGCTCACTTCCAGACGCCATCAACATTCCCAGCATATCATTTTCATCTTCCAAACTGATCAACGAAAAAACGAGTCCATTGTGATGAAGGTATTTCATGCTTACATCCTTCATATTTGCATCCCAATTAGACAATGCAATGGCTTCATTCATCAACATGTCATATGTTAAGGTCTTAGGTAGAGACCTCATCTTCTGTCTTCCACCATTGTAGACCGGTCGTATAATGTCAAAGACAAACTCTCCATCAAAGTGAAATATGATGGAAATCTCAGACTTGGTCATTCTGCCGACGCAAATAGAGCATATATTAATTTGTTGGTATTAGCAAATGTAGTCCAAGGGTCACCTTTCACATAATGCTAATAGAGAGATGATTGTATGAGTCAAACTGTCCATTTCTATTTCTATTTACAAGGAGAAAAAACACAAGAGAAGTTAACTCCCCTAACACTGTTTTTTTCCTAGGGTTACTGACAGATGAGGAGTGAAGATGAAATCATTTTATTGGTGTTTGCTCCCACTTTATACAAGACATATTCACCAAGATTTCTGCACGTATTTGAGTACCCATCTTCATATTACTTATAAGGGTTTAACCCTAACGTGCAAAAACGTAGATTCACAATCTTCATATGCTCTCAACTAGGGGTTGTGACAATAAACAACCTTAGAACAGCCAGAGTTGTTACCTTTCTCAAAAGCCTTAATAAACTTTTCTCAAAAAAATGTATATCAAATGCCCTAATGAACTTTTCTGAAAAGGGTAAACATGAAACAGAGAATCTTTGGTAGCTAATGCATGAAAGAACACATAAATAGCGATATACCTACCTCTTAATGGAGTTCAACAACCTCCATAAAGAAGCCCACCCGTTGGGGAAGACGCCTGCATCGTCCCTATTCGTCGGCAGCTCAAAAGGATCCCACGAAAAAGAAGCTGTGACGGGATATGTATATATATATATAGAACATAAGCGACGACGTCGATACTAACCCACTATTATAAGTGACGACGTCGTCGCTTGTAGAAAATAAGCAAAAAAAATATATTTTCTGGCGGGAAGACCCATTCCGTTACATATCATCTATGGAGACCTCTTCCGGTGAGTGACCAACTAGGGTCCTTTTTCAGGTAAAATTCTCTTGTTTATTTCTTAGCCGCTAGGTAAAGTTGAATGGAATCCATTGCACATGGAGCAATACAATTCGGTTCAGAGGCTGCGTTTAAATTGAAGTAGTTTTATCATTTTTTAAAGTACTTTCCTGTGTTCTCCTCTCCATCTTCCTTCTTTTACAGCTGTTTGTCCCCACCAATTTCCACCTTTTATTTTCTTGGTTTTATCTAATGCATGCATGCTCCACATGGTCCTTCCTCGCCATTTCCCAACTTTTCCTTTCTGAAAATTTCAAATCACTTTCTTTTTCCCCAAAAGCAACCACTTCATCCTGTCGGTCATTCCAGCAAAGAGGCAAAGACCCACATGGACTTTTAAATGGATCATCATTATAGTGGCTTCCATCACACGGCCCCACACGGTTAGACTAAAAGCATGAGCATAGAATACCTCTCACAGGTCTTTCCATCCAGTCAAGCATCACATCATTCAACTTTCCTCACATATGGGATCCATCTTCCTCCCTTTGGCTACTTGAATGACAAAAACGGAAGTCATACAGCCACTGCAACTCCACTGAAGTTATACAACAGTCACTCTGCATCTTTATTTCACCCCTGAGGTCAGTTTCCTTTGTTTCATTGTACAAACATCTTTCTACAACTCTTCTTGCTCTACCCTCTATTTGAGAAATTTTTTTTTTTTTTTTTTTACTCCTTTGTTATTTTATGCCATAAGTATTTAAGAGGGTGATGGATCGATGCATTAGGACTAAAGTATATTAATGTCTCATTTTATGTACAAAAACGGATCTCCACTGATATATGATCATATATTTTTTTTCATACACGCTTTCCCAAGTCATGGAATGATCCTTGATTGTTTATGTGCAATGGAGGTACCTCACGGACTGAGCTTTATTACTCAATAATGGAAAATTTTAATCCTCCCCTTGGTGGCGTACAAATAGATGGTTTAAAAAGGACTTAAAAACCCAAGAAAGAAAATCCATTGTAAAATAGTCCCCCCCCCAAAAAAAAAAAAAAAAAGTATTTAAGATCAATGACAAGAACAATAGATAGAGAAACTTGGGTGATGGGAGACTCCAACATTTAATCCCAAGTTTAGATCTATCTTCGTAGAGTGGGTCTTATCAAAGTATTAGACCATTACAATACAAAGTAAGCTTTCATTTGATCTCGAATAATTGTAGTTTTGTGTACAAATCCAGATCTTTTCTATCATTGGATCAATGATATGTGGCTTCTCCACCGTTTGATCTTCTGCCACTGATCCATGATATAAGATATTCCACCATCACATGATCAATGATCCTCTTTTCTATCATTGTAGTGTTGATCTTAGATTTTCCCACCAATTGATCGATGTTCCATAGTTTCTATGCTATTGGTTTGATAATCTGTGACTTCTACCGTTAGACCAATCAGCCAAATTTATCAAGGTCATTATGAACTCTTCTTCTCTTTAGTGGGCCATATTCAAAAGTTTTAAAGTCTTTCTTAGACAATTCCAAGCTTTAGCAGGCCAGCAGAATCACATAGAATTAATCCTCTTGAGGCTTAATATGGGCCCTCATGGTTTCACTTCCAAATGCTGATGACACTCTATTCTACATGATGCACAGTTTGGGTTATGAAGTAGGGTGGCCTCTTTTATTTTTTACGTTTTTCTCACATTCGCTCTACCCTCTTGCACCAAGGTTAGAAAATGCTAAACTAGCCCAACTAAAAAACAAACTCATGGGAGTCAATATGGTCACTCATGAGATGCAATTTTCATTAAAATTATTGTAAAATATTAAAAAAATAAATTAAATATATATAAAGATGAAGGAAAATATTCAAGTGCATCCATCCCTCACCATTTTTGGTGAGGGACACCCACCTTTGGAAAGTGTCAAGTATAAAAAGGAGAGTCCTATTTACTTGACACTCCCCTTTTGTACTTGATACTTTCCAAACATGGGTGTCCCTCACAAAAAATGGTGAGGAATGGATGCACTTGAATACTACCCAAAGATGAATATACATTAATCCAGCTAGCTATATTTAATACATTTACATATTACAGATATGAACATTAGAAGAAAACTAAAAAGAGTGAGAGAGAGAGAATGTCCTTCCAACATCTTTTTACATATATAGTGAAGTCTCCGAAATGTCGCGGCCCCTGTTCAAACTGAGGTGACACTGTTGTGTCAGAAATCACGAGTCAACTCCACCAGTTTTAGGATCTTATTTTTTACACGTGGATCTAGACACGTGAGCCCATTATTGAAAAGTCTTGAAAAGTTTAAACATAGGATTCTCCAAAATACTCTTTTTTGAGAGGGATCGATAAAACTTTAAATCATAATATAGGTTCTTTGAAGAAAATTATGACCTCTCGTATGCGTTATTGTTTGTCGGTAGTAGGTTTTGCGCTTTCTCACGCACACGCACAATAATTAAAACAAAACACAATTACATATATGTGCTAAGCCTAGGCCCCCAAAAAATATATATTCATGAAGTTTAAAAATTCCCTTTGTAATAATAAAAGTTAACAATAAAGAAATAACAGTTATAATCATTAAATTATAATTTTCAGATGATGACAAATAAGTGAATAGTGACAATGTTATTATTACTTTTGAGATGATAATATATTATTGTTATTATTATAATCACACAATAGCATATTGCATGGTTTCAAGACCCGGATTCGGGATTCGTCTTAGGCAAGGCAGAGTCCGAGTCGACTAGGCTGAGTCGAGTCGAGTCCCAATAAAATGAAAAAAAAAAGTAAAAATAAGAAAGAATAATAGAAAAACTAAAATTGGATGGCCCAGGAGTCCCACCATCCATGTAGATATTTTGAGTCTTTTTATTCTTTTATAGATTTTGGTGAAATTATAAAGTATAGAGAATAAAATCCTTTATCTTCCCTATTACTTAGGTGTATTTAACAACAAATTCTACCATTTTAAAGCATGTTATTGCTATCTAGCAAATAGTAACCTACTATTATAGATAGCACACCTTAATATTATGAGACAAACCATTTAATTGCAACTAAAATTTAAAAGACAAATCCATATTCCAATTTTCATATTAATTATCAACTATCAAGTTTCAATTGGCATATAACAACCATATCTTAGCTCATTTTTTCTAATACCATGTAGAATGCATGCCTTGTGAGTTGGATGCCATCTTCCTCGCGTCATCGTCATTTTGATTTTGACGATGGTATTGTGCTATATCAAAATCAAAGAAGTCTAGCCCCCCGCTCTTGGAGGACCTTGTCCATGATTTAATGGATCCTGAATGAGATGTACTTGTCCTCCAAATTAACCCGCATGAAAAGGATCGACAACTTTGCATCCTCTGTCTCCCATGATTTTTCATGCATCTGGCGGGCCCCACAAGATGGGCTAGTTTTGACTTGAGAATATGTTTTCATATTTCTCTACTATCAATCTTTTTTACTATTAAAAGTTAGTAAGTTTTAGGAATTTGCTTCATTAATCATTACAACAATTATTTATTCGTTCTATTGTGATTGTTTTGTATTTTCTTAGGATTCACAAAAATTGCAGATTGAAGACTTTTATCATATAAAAGAGTTCTTGTCAACATCACTTTATCATACATAAGTAAGAATACTATCTCCCTATTTTTTTTTCTTCTCGCTTAAGTATCTATTTTCTTTGTAAGATGTTTAAGGGCTCTAATGTTCTTAGAATTTATAATTTAGAATATCATTTTTAGAGTTCTTCCATAAAAAGTACTGTAGTTGGTTATGAAACTTAATTGTTTTTCCAAGAAAACTCCCACATGGATTTGTACTTCATCATCTGTTGAACTGAAGCCATATTACAGGAGGGTAGCATCAAATTGTCAATCGGTTAGAAATAAAAAAAAAAAAAAGTGAAATGAACAAATTTTCTATATTTTTTAGTATGAATTCTACTTTAAGCTAAGGGAAAAGTAAAACTTATAATGCCGGCCTAGATTGATGGGAGAAGTCTTCAATATAATGTTGGAGCATCAAAAAAAAAAAAAAAAAGTCACGACTCATTCACATTCCATTTCACATTCCATCATCAAGCTATTCATATATGCTGCCCATGATAATGCCATGAAGGACTATTGGCCATAAATTTCCAAGTTCCCTCCCTCAACTCATTTTGAATCCTTGCGCCTAACTGATTTTAGACTCATACTTAAGGTGATGGGAGACTTCCAGATTTAATCCTAAGTTTAAAATTTATCTTTATAGAGTGGGTCTCATCAAGTATTATATTAGACTATTACCATACAAGGTAAGCTTTCATTTGATCTCGATCGAATAACTCTAATTTGTTTACAAATCCAGATCTTTTCTACCATTGGGTTGATGATATATATTTGGCTTCACCATTTGATCTTCTGCCACTGATCAGTGATATAAATAATCCATGACTTGATCATTGATCCTCATCTTTTCTATCATTAATTGTAGAATATAAAAAAAAAGGATTAAAAACCAATGAAGAATTAGAAATAAGATCAGTAAAAAAAAACAACTTCAAAAATCAAACTAATTGTTATGTGAGGAGAGTTTATTAAGAAAAGTAAAAATAGATCGAGTGAACGTCCCAATTCATAAAACAAAAGAAGTTTGCTGGAGAACATTTTATTTTGGCAAATTAAATGAGCTTATTTAATCAAAGCTATGAAAGCTTTAAGAAAGGTAAATTGGATGATGACTCAAGCCATTTTAAGCCAGCAGATTCTCATTTTTAGATGATGGCCCCAGTGTTGTCAATCCAAAAGCTAGTGACTGTATTGTGGATCCACTCTTGTTGAAAATTATCTTCACTTCACGATCAGCAGAAAATTACCAAAAACTCACCGGATCGGTACAACTTGTGGAACTAAGAGACGAGCCTTGGATGCAATGTCCACCTGCACTTTAAAGGAGACACCATAACCTCCATATCAAAAGACTAAGTATACCAGGTAAAATTCATAAGAATGCATGGATGAGAATACTATCTTATGTGGGAGTAGAAAAGCCAATGTTGAGTATAAAGATAAATTTGCCTTCTTAATGAAAACCAATAAAAGATCCAGCATCAAGAGAATATTAGTGTGGCTGAATATTGGTGTCGCAGATGTTGCATTTTTAGTCTTTTGCATCCTTAATAATCAGATAAACTGAATTGCAGAATATTCTAGTTTCATTTTTTTTTTTAAATTCTGGGAATTACTTAGTGGGATCACATTTTTGAATTTTTTTTTTTGTTTTTTTTTATATGGTTTGGTGGATTCCATATAGTTGTTTGAATTTGTTTTCCTCATGGAATGGTTTGGTACGTACTTCATTAAAATAGTTAGACAAAACATCAAACTTGGATGATCCAGTCGAGACAATTTTCCTCTCACCGTAGTCAAGATCGTGACATGTGCATCCTGTCTCCCATGATTTTCATGCATCCGGTGGGCCCCACAAGATGGGCTAGTTTTCTCTTAAGAATATGTTTGTTATTTATCTAGTATTAATCTTTTAATATTAAAAGTTAGTAAGTCTTAGGAGTTCTTTTACTTAATTAATCATTACAACAATTTTATCGTCATCTTGTTGTGATTGTTTAATAAATTTTCTTAGGATTCACAAAAATTGCAGATTGAGGATTTTTATCATACAAAAGAGTTCTCGCCGGCCTCAGTTTATCATACATAAGTAAGACTACCATCTCTTTAGTGTTTTTTTTTTTTTTTTTTCCGTCTCTTTTAAGTACCTATTTTCTTTATAAGATGTTGACGATTTCTAAATTTTTCACATCATATCAGTATTGCTTTTAGGATATGTAATTTAGAATATCATTTTTATAGTTCTTCCATTAAAAGTATTGCAGTTGGTTGTATGAACCTTAATTTCTTTCCCAAGAAAACTGCTCCATGGTTAGGTACTTCATCATGTGTTGATCTGAAGCCCTATTACTGGAGTGTAACATCAAGTTGCCAATCGGTTATAAATAGAAAGCGTTGAGATGAAAAGTATCTTTTTTTTTTTAGTATGAG
Organism: Litsea cubeba; assembly: GCA_012931725.1. Lineage (NCBI taxonomy): Eukaryota > Viridiplantae > Streptophyta > Magnoliopsida > Laurales > Lauraceae > Litsea > Litsea cubeba. The sequence continues at coordinate 4,823,646 of CM022951.1, forward strand.
TTTTACTTTAACCTGCGGGAAAAGTAGAACTCATAATACTGACCAAGATTGATGGAAGAAGGCTTCAACGGAGATGATGATGTAAAAGGAACTCTATCTTGATCCTCACAATGCGATGTACTAATTTTAACCAGTTATTTTAGTAAAAATAAATGATCATGCCTTTAAAGGATCTTGTACAATGGTTTTATAACTTCTATATTACATAATAAGTCAATGACAAGAAGTTCTTGGGCACAGAAAATTGATACATTGAAGGTTGTTCCTTTTGCTGGTACCGGCTTGTTTTCTTAGAGTTTTTTTCATTAGCGTGAGACCTCTCCTAGTGTATGGCAATATTGGGAGGAAGCAGTCAAATCAATTTTTAAATGGCTCTTACTAGGACGGCATTTTTGAGACATTTCCAACCAAACAAAAGAAACTTTTGGGGGAGAGGAAGCCTTCACAAAGCTTTCTAAATTACCGTTAAAATGAGGCTGGCATGATTTCTATTGTTGATTAATCTATACGCAAATTTAGCAGTAAGCCGACCATTCTTGGAAAGTGGCCAAACTCTTTCATTTTTAGAAAGGGATCTAGAGAGATAAACTGTACCAATATTCTCAATATCTATAGGGTTGTCAAAATAGTCCTTAAGAGCATTAATATCTCATAATTTATCTGCGGTCCATAACTCTTTGACTTTGAGATCTAGGTTAATCATAGAGGAATAAGGCTTTCTCAATCCATTTTTACAGGGGATCCAATTATAATTCCAAACAGATATATTCTCTCCGTTACTAATTATCCATCCAACCTTTTCATTTATATAATTATCCCCCTCAACAAAACCCTTCCAAAACCAAGAATTACCTATCCTAAACTTAGCTTCCAAAAGGTCCCTTCTAGGACAATATTTAGCCTTAAGAATCTTTGAGCAGATGAGGTTCTCATTGGTCAGACATTTCCGGGATGTTTTGGCTAAGAGGGCTAGGTTATTATTTTTGGTGTCTCTATAATTCCTAGAACCCTCCTCGGAAATGGGTTTACATGATTCAGCCCATTTAATGGTATGGAGTTTTCTTTTCCGCTCACTCTTCCCCCACCAAAAGGATCTTAGACATTTATCAATTGGATCCGCAATTTTATTTGGGAGACTGAAAACAAACATGTTATAGACGGAAATTGTTGAGGCTGACTTGATTAGGGTGTTTCCGCCAACTTATGATAGCAAGGGAATTTGCCATGAGCTTAGTCTACTTTTAATTTTGTTTGTGAGAGCCTTGATACTCAAGTATCTATTTTGTCTGATGTCAAGGGATTCCCAAGATATTTTTCATTTTTATCAATAATTTCATTTCAAGGATCGAGGCAATACTTTTGCAACTTTTTTGGCAAGCCCCGTTGCTAAAATAAACTGTAGATATGTGGAAGTTAATAAGTTGGCCTGTGATCGACACTTATATGTGCAACTTTTAACCGCAAGACTACGGTGTCGTCAAGTAGTAAAGGACTAAAGAATCCGGATTATCGATCCCACGAAAAGAGGATGGAACAAGCAATGAATCCAATTAAAGGAGAATTGAACTAAAATATAGCTAATATAGACAATTGAAGTAAACAATTAAAACTACTAAACTATGCAATGTAAACTATTAATTAACAATCTAAAATATGAAATTAACAAGGTCTAAGCTAATCTAACAAACTACTCTAAACTAGTGGATGAATGGTGGTGGAAATGGAAGATTTAAGGTGGAGATGTGGTGTGAAATGTGTATGATTTTAAAACAAGTGGTGTGAAATGTAGATCTAAAAATCTAGAAGTGAAAATAATAAATCAAATAAAGATTTAAATTAACGACAATAAGAATAATAGATTAGGCAATCCAAAATCCACTAAGTATGTAATTAATTCAAACAATGCATGTTCTAATTCAATTCCCAAATCTACAATCCAATTAGCAATCTCTTGCCTAATTGGATTGAATAATATAACAATAAAGATCAAATTAAAGGAAATCAAAGGCCAAGATCCTAGATCATCATCTAGCTACTCTAATAATAAATCATCAAAATCAAGCTACAAAAGATTAAAGATAAGGACTCTAGAGCATGCTATGTGAGAGAACTTAATCAAACTACAAAGCATCAATTGAGATTATCCGACATCAAGTGTAGAGATAGAGCATAAGAAATGAGAGAGATTAGCACAACTAGATCTAAAATCTACTAATCAATCAAGGCATAAGTAGGGAATTTAAACTAAAACATGCATGTAATTGAACTAATCACATTACTTTGCTTCAAAATGAGAGCCTAATCCAAGAGCTTTAGCTACTAAACATCAAGAAAGTGCTCCAAATCTTCATTAATAATCTTCAATTACACACACTCTCTAGATTAGTTACAAAGAAGCTCTTAATTACATTCTAAAAGTAAAAATAAAATTACAAAAAGACTAAATTGCCAAAAGATCCTCCTTCTCTACAAAAACATTCCAATTTATAGAAACTTTGAAGACATTTGATTGGCTCATTTTCATTCACAAGGATTACTTCCATTTGATTGGTTGCAAATTGAAGGCTTTTAAAGAAAAACATTCCAATTTATAGAAACTTTGAAGACATTTGATTGGCTCATTTTCATTCGCTTTCACATGGATTGCTTAAATTTAATTGGTTATGTAAAAAAAATATGTAATTGTTGGGATTTGAACCCATAACCTATTTCATAGCAACTAAAGCTCTAACCAATACACCAACCACTCCTTTGTGTTGGAAAATGACTTCTTCTTGTCCTTAAAGTCTTATCCTCTTAATGTAACTTCTTTATTGAAGTCTCTTCTTGATGCCTCAGGACACTAGCCGGAAGGTTGGGTAGTCGTGGGGTCCACCTACACAAGAGAAATTACATAAAAATGCGCTATAAATAATCGGATTTATGGATGATAATCCGATAACCCGTTTAATGTGATAGAATGATAAAATCTCTGTGTAACGCAAATGATATACATATGATATACTGATAAAATCCAAACTAATGAAGGGTAAAATATGCAATATTTAACACTCATCAGCCTGAAATCTTTCAGTAGTCTTCTAAAAAGTTTTTAACCTCCCTAGCTTCCTTAAGTCTAGCCTAATAAATATTATTAAATCTAATAATAATAAACAACACCGATGATGATGATGATGGTCATAAATAATAAATCATGCATCTCCTTCTCGATGAAGCATCCCAATCCAACTCCCAACTACTTTTATATATAGTTTATCTCTCTAATTAGGACTAGAACAGTCGAACTGTATCACATCGTTAGCATCTCAATCTATAGCATTTGACTTTCATGCTTGCAATTAAAGATATACTTGAAAAATTCATACAACCACTTGTCCATCTAAGAAACTTTAGAATAGATTAACATAAAATATATATGTTGGGTTCTTAGTTACATAACAATCATTTCTCATTTCTCTTTTATTTGTCTTTTCTACTTTATTGTATTGTATTTTTCTCAATTTCTCTAATTACTATCATTTTCCTTTCTATTCTGTAGTGTCACTAGATCGTGTTGCTGTTGGAGTCTTGAAGACCTTATTTGCTTGTCTTTTAAGAGAAATCAATTACCAAAAACAATTAAAGCTAAATATGGAGGCTTTGGGAAGTAGGATGCGTGCATTGATTGCTAAAAATGATGACATTATGAGAAGAGTAGAGTGCGCCGGGTTACAAGGTGGGAGTGCTTCGAATGAAGTGACTAATTGGCTACAAGAAGTGGAGTCTATCAAAGGGAAAGTAAGTGATACACAGATAAACTTTGCAGAAAAAAAAATTGTTGGAAAGGACGTTTTCCAAATTACTGCAAGCGTCGGAAGATTAACAATAAATCGTTGAAATTGATCGGTCAAATGGACAAACTAATTACAGATGGCAGTTTTGAAAATGGTATCACTATGGAACCACTACCACTAGCAACTAATGCATTACCTACGACGCCTATAGTGGGTAAAACAGCGGATTTAACACGGCAAGAGATTTTGAATTGCATATTGGGCATGGAGAAAAGAATAATTGGAGTGCATGGTATGGGAGGAGTTGGAAAGACAACAATCATGAGCAACATTAACAACCATCTCATCGAATCCAAGCGTTTTGATGATGTTATATGGATAACTGTTTCAAAAGACGTAGATGTGTACAAGCTACAGCGAAAAATTGCAAAGGAGTTGAAAATAGACTTGGAAGAAGATGATGATGAGGGTGGCGCAGCAAGAAAGATATTGAATGCCTTGAAGTGGCGAAAAAAGTTTTTGCTCATCCTTGATGATATGTGGAAGCATTTTGATCTAGTTGAGGTTGGCATTCCTATTCCAAGCGAAGAAAATGGTTGCAAAGTGGTTCTCACTACCCGTGACAAAGGAATATGCGGACAGATGCAAGCACATGCAATTGAAGTACGAGTTCTTTCTGAAGATGAATCATGGGAATTCTTCAAGAATATTGTGGCTGTGGGTGGTGTAATCCTCTCTAAAGATATAGAAGACCTTGCAAAGAATGTTGCTAAGGAGTGTTGCAATTTGCCGTTGGCAATTAAAACAGTTGGAGGATCTATGTGTGGTGTTGACAATGCCGCAGTATGGAATTGTGCTTTAACAAATCTGAGAGAAGCAAACGGAAAGTTTACGGGTATTGACAAGGTCTTCGCAACACTAAAGTTTAGTTATACTCAATTACCTAACCATGTACTCCAATCTTGTTTCTTGTTCTGCTCATTATATCCTGAAGACCACAAGATCTCTCCTAATGAGCTGATTGACGAATGGATTTGTGAGGGTCTGATAGATGAAAGTGGGACCAGAGAAGATGACATCAACGAAGGGCATACCATTTTGGATCGACTCATAAAAGTTTCCATGTTGGACAAATGTAAATATCTTGGAAATGAAATGGTCAAAATGCATGATTTACTCAGGGATATGGCAATCGACATTACAAGAGCAGAGAGTCCACGATCTGTGATCTATGCAGGTCGGCATTTAAAGGAATTTTCAACCGAGTTGCAAGAAGATGCTGTGAGGATTTCTTTGATGGATAATGAAATAAAAGAACTTTCCGGTCAACCCAACTGTCAACATCTCTTAACCTTGCTTCTTCAACAAAACCCACTACAGAAGATCTCCCCTGATTCTTATTTTAACCAAATGTGCAGCCTCCGAGTTCTTAACCTCTCTTCCACAAAGATAAAGTCATTGCCTAATTCCGTTTCTAACTTGAAGAAGCTCCGTGCATTGATATTAAAATGGTGTAGAGATCTAAAGGAGGTGCCATCACTGGAAAAGCTTGAAGAATTGAGGGTGTTGGACCTTTCCCACACCAAAATTCGAGAGCTGCCATCAGGAGTGGAAGCAATGGTTTATATTCAACGTCTTCACCTCGATGGGACTGACGAGTTACGTGTATTTCCAGCTGGTATTATACCCAGGCTCTCTCATCTGGAAGAGTTGACAATGCTTAATAGCAGATGGAAGTTGTCTTCAAAGACAGGGGAAGGAGCCGGAATTGAAGAAATTCTGAACTCCACTCGACTGGCTATTCTGAATATTCAATTTGAAGAATTGTCCGATTTCCTACAGCACGCCAAATCAAACAAGTGGCAAATGATGAAAAGATTCTCTCTTTCTGTCGGTACGTCTTTTTTACCTTCGGTTGAGTCCTCCTGTGTTCAGATTTGTGGCTGTGATCTTATTGGTGAAGAAAACCCGTTATTGCTCCCCGATACCACTCAGCAGCTCATCATATGGAAGTGTCAAATAAGTAGCTTGTGGCATTTCACACGCTTACTGAATAAGAGTAAGTTGTCTCGTTGTATAATCATTGATTGCCGGAATATGAAGTACTTAATGGCGGAGGAGGAACCATTACTACCTGACATAAAGGAATTGAGAATTAATTATATTCCAGAATTACCAGTCCTTTGCAAAGGTATTCCATCACCGGATGCACTTAAAAGCCTTGAGTCATTGGAGGTATCCTATTGCCATAAGTTGGAGTATCTACTCCCAGCTAGGCTATTGCAGCAACTTAGATGCTTGAAGAGTATTAAAGTCGAGAGCTGTGGGCAAATGAAAGAGATCGTAGGAGAGGAGGAAGAAATGGGAATAACCAGAGATGACGATAACAATGCTATGTTGATACTCTCTCAGCTACAGAGTTTAGACATCTACAATTTACCAGAACTGAAGGGCATCTGCTCAAGGGTATTAATTTGCAATGCATTGGAGAGCATCGATATAAGCAATTGTCGTGAGTTGAAGAAGCTCCCCTTCTCTGTGGACAACCTACCTTGCGCTCTCAAAGAGATAAGAGGAAAGAAGAAATGGTGGGATGCCGTGGAGTGGGACCATCCACGAACCAAGGCTCACTTCGACTCTGTACCCAGAATGCGAACAAGAAGGTACGAGCATATATATTTTGTAAAGGCTTTGTCGCATTTCTCACTTTCTCTTATTTAACGCAATCAAAAAGTAGGTCTTGAATTCGATCTTTAATCTTTCATTTAAAGTGGGTCATTTTGCCCTAACAGGCTCGATCAAATCCTTAACGAGGAGGGCCCACAGATTCCTCAATGGGCCTCATCAATTTGGATACACCTGAATCCATCAAACCCTCAAGTTGCCAATTTAGTCAGATATCCAATCTGTAATTCAATTCAAGATTGGGCTCCATTAGAGGACCGTCCACAAACCTAGGCCCACTTCCTGCCCCTCCTTACATAACGCTAGGTCAACCAACTTCCGGCAGAAGTAAGAGTTCTTTGTAAAGCATTTTAATGCATTTCTCATTTGTCTCAGTATAGCCTTGGCCCCTGGGGGATCTTATAATTCATTCACTCATTTGGATCTGTCAGGCTAGATCCAAACCCTTCGCTTGGATATAAAATTCCTTTAAAACATTATTTACACCTCAAATTCAGACGTTAAAAGGCCCATCTGTATGATCTGCAGTTCTGATTTGAGATCCGGACTGGTAGAGCCATTTATTTAGATGATTTGGATTTGGATTTAGGTGCATGTTCATTTTATCTCTAGTGTGCATATTTGGGATTCGGATTAGGAAATTGAATCTTTAATCAGATGACTTGGGCTTTATACTTTTTCTTGTCAGGATGGACTTGGTGAAACACTTGCGGAAGGGATGATTTCCATATTTCCTGGAGGAATTACTTCCTGATCGGACCCAGACCACTGAAGATCCTTCCATAATCCAGAACGCATCATTGGCAGCTCTCTCCTCTTATATTTTTATTGTCTAATAAATAAAAGCTTAAAATACATTTGAAGGAACTCATGTTGATGGGTGTGCTACTGCTTGTAGTAGTTTGTGGAATGTACTTTGGTTTGTTGAATGTACTTTGGTTTGTTTGATGCACTTTTATTGAATCAACCTTTCTTAATATTGCTGATGGGTTGGTTAAGGTATGATACGATTACATATTGCTGATGGGTTGGTTAAGGTATGATACAATTACAGGATGATGATTTCTACCAACACTATTATATGTTGCCATGAAATTAGAGTGGGATGCTGATGGGTTGGTCAAGGTATGATACAATTATAGGATAATGAATGCTGCAGCTATTGTTTGTTTGTTAGAAAAGTTATTTGTTTTTTTTTTTGGTAGAAAAAAGTTCTTTGTTGTTTATGCAACTTAGAGTGCAATGGGTTTGCCAAGGGGCGCACTTATACCAACTTGCCCACACCAAACTAAAACCTCACAAACACTTAGAACACCCCATGCACCCACATTTTTTGGGTATTCCAGAATAAGCATGGGGTAAGAATCTCCTCTCCCACCCCCACAAACACCAACCCATCTGTACCTTTTGGAAATCTAATCCATAGATTTTTCAAAAAAAAAAAAAAAACACAATCCATACCTATCCATAAGCAAAATGCCTTACATGGACTCTAAAATCCATGCAATTTAAGGAATCCCTGTCAGAAATCCTAGCATCCAAATAGCCCATAAAAGAAGGTAGAACACTGCAACCATTCAGAAATAAGAATGGATCTACAATCGCTGCCCACATGACTGGGACATGCAACACGGTCTCAGCATTTTTCAACCATAAAGGAGGGGTTATGTAAACTAGTCACTCAAAATCGACATTTCATAACCAAAATCATTACATATTGCAAAGTTCTGGAAAATAATTTATTTTCAAATGTGACTTAACAACGAAACTTGTCACACTGCACCATCAAGCCTAGTGGAGTGCTCCTGTGATTTTTTGAGAAAGGGAACATGATTCCATAATTAGAATATGAAATAATAAAAAATTTTCAAATGAAACCTGGGACAATGAACATTCCTCACTAATTCATAAGCAACGAGCCCAGCAAAACAAAGACTAAAACTCAGGAAATCTACATGGATATGCTTTGAAGTATGCCAAAAGGGTAGGCAGGATTATCTTCTGGCTAGATCAATGTTTTGGGCATTGATTGGACCCAAAAAATGTCAAATACTTATCCAGGCAGGAAATTCAAGGGGAGAAAAAGATACTCTTTTGGTAAATAACTAGTTTCTTGTGCCACCCACATAAATAATAGAACAGGTGGTATCCGGCCAAAATATCCAACTGGACTTCAGATTTTTGGTACATTCCCTAATTGTCAATTTTTGTCCCTTATGGCCGAACTGACCAAAAACTTATTAATTTTGGTCAATAAACTGAAATTAAAAACCCTCCTCTCTCTCTCTCTCTCTCTCTCTCTCTCTTTTCTTATTAAGTTTCTACGAATACGCCCTCCATCTCTCTCAAGTTAGCATGGATTATTTTTTGGTCTTTTCCATTCAAAAGCAAGGGCTATGAGCTCTTTTAGAGCCTTGAGTGGTTCCCTTCATTTGGCTGCTTCTCTGTTCTTATCCTTCTTTATTAGTTATTTCACAGTAGCACCATAGCAGGGATTGGGATTCATTTATTTGATGTAGATATAGCATATTACATTGTTCACTTAATAGAATGAATTAACTATATATAGTATTAGTGTGTATGCTCTGTTCACTTTTTTATATCATTGTATTTTCCTAAATATATATTCTTTTTTATTATTTTTTCAAAACACAACTCTGAAATGAAACACCGAAAACATTTCCTTCTGGAATCAAACCGAAAATAAGTCGTAATCGAGATGGACAGCTTTGGTACATTCACAACCAGAATGTGGAACCTTTAACTAGGACGTTCAGGAAGAAAATACTGAATGGAGATCCCATAGTTTTTTTTAGAACATAGGTGACAGCAATAAAGGGTTGAAACTTGTTTCTACAAGATGCAAGGGGGAAAGCCTGTAGGGAGAAACCAAATAGATATACTAATAGTTTGATGATGATGATGATGATATTAATGGTTCACAAAACATAAGATATAGAAAATGCATTTTACACACACAGATAAATATATATATAGTGAGAGAGAGGGAGAGGGAGAGGGAGAGGGAGAGATGCATTAAAAAAAAAGTGTAAAATAAGAATAAAAAGAGACAAAACAGACTAACTAAATACAGTCGAGATTATGTACAGATACAATTTAGCAATTGCCTAAGGAAGGATCTACTGTTCACACTTGTGCAAACAGCAGGACACCTTTAGGCACCACAAAGAATGTTCACGAGCCTAATCAAAACTCTTTTGTGATGTGGAGAACAATAACTTTGATTCAGAAGGTACTTTTCTCCCATATATGATATTAAGCTGTGGACGTGATTGGATTGGATTTTAGAAGGATCTTTGGTGGTGATGTCAGATTGCGAGATGCTTTTCTATATTTATTATTTCGGTGAATGCAACTGCTTTCATTTCTAAATAAGGTTTGTAATTAATCAACTACTAAGACTCATATTTTTATGAGTTTTTCAATGATGAGATTGATGCTCTTAGACTTTAATGGGCCTGTTATCAGGTTTACATTCCAAGCAGTGGAAAGAGATAGGAAGTCATGGGAACCCGACAAAAATGGAGAATTCTTCTATTACAAAGTTTCCATTCCCAGCCATTACGAACTCGAAAGTAACATTTTTATTTTCATTTGGAAGCCCCTCCCCAAAACCTTGCATTCATGTGGGCTGCATCCTTAAATGGAATTTTGACAATTAACAATTTGTGGCATCGATCACAAGAAGATTTGGACCAGTGTGTGTAGCCTATGTTTAAGGAATGAGGTGTCAATAGACCTAAAAACGACAATCATAAGGAGAATCAGCAAAATTTCTCTACAAATATGATTTCATTTGCAAGTGAATATATAAAGAAAAGATTTCTTCATCTTTTTATGCTTGCTAAGCATTTACTCTTTCTATCATGTTTCACTAATATGCTTAATAAACCATACTTGCTACTCTGAAGTCTGAAGAGTCCACCTTCCAATCGTCATTATAATCAGATGAATCACTATCAATAGACCTAAAAACGACAATCATAAGGAGAATCAGCAAAATTTCTCTACAAATATGATTTCATTTGCAAGTGAATATATAAAGAAAAGATTTCTTCATCTTTTTTACGCTTGCTAAGCATTTACTCTTTCTATCATGTTTCACTAATATGCTTAATAAACCATACTCGCTAGTTTGAAGAGTCCAACTTCCAATCGTCATTATAATCATATGAATCACTATAATCACTCAACATGGTGGGTAGTTCTGGAACATGCGTTGTCATGTGGTTTATAATGCCCTACAAACAGAGCATGAGTACTTGATGCAGGCCCCCATTCTTTCTTTCTTTTTTTCTTGTTTTTTATTCTCATCTTGTTCAATCTCTTTGGTATCACAATTTCACACGGGGTTTCCCTACCGTTGTCTATCCTTCCTGTGCTATCCCTAGGGATAGGTGACATGATTTAGGAGTCTAGAAGTTAACGCATAAGGATTAATTTTCTTTTTTCACACATTCAGATCAAGTTGCCAACTGCTATTGAAAGATGGGAGTTCACCAAACTGCCGTGTATGATGCAATGATTTTATTGTTCTCTCTTCTTCTTTTTTTTTTTAATGTTGATATATTCTCCTTTTTCTAATGAATTAGTGATTAACTTTTTCCAAAATAATAATAATAATAATAATAAACAAAGAAAAAACAAGGTGGTCTCTAAGTACTTTTGTGGACTTGGGTCAACTTGATCAGACCCCCTGAAACTTGTTTCTAATGGTGTATATTTAAACATGATTGCAGATACGGGTGCTTGAAATTATGTCCACAAAACTTATTCATCTTGCCTAAACCAAGCCATACAGTAGCATCAAGGTCTGAAAAAGGCAGGGGTTTCATGAAAATAAAAACGAAGTAAAAAAATTTAAAATAAGGAACCAATTGATTCTCTGCAATTAAAAACTAATACATTGATATCTAAAGACCTTTTTTTTTTTTTTTGGGAATTCTAGAAAACACTAATTCATACATGCAGCATCTGCATATCTATAACAGTATACTGTATAAGGAATCAACTGATGGGAAAACAAAATCTCATAACGAAAGGTAAAAATTTGACATTAGCAAGGCAAAAAAGTATCTAACATTATCTTTCCCTAACTTAATTATTGCATTCTCCCTAATAGAGATATATCATTGAGTTAAGCGTACTTGAGAGAGAGAGAGAGAAAGAGAGAATTTCTTTTCTAAGTATTTTAAATAATTAAAGCAGAAAAAAAAATGTACAGGAGAAACTTCCTTCTACATTTTTAAGAACACATAAAAAAATAATAACAAATATTCTCTGGTAACTTAGCAAATATCTTTCCACCACAAGTATCACATATTTGATAGCCTAACGTATAGGTGAGAAGTTGCATGGAAATTTAATGAGCAATAATGAGCAAGGACAAGCGAATAAATTAAGTAGGTTTGCCTCTAAGTTTGGAGAGAAAAACTCAAAAAGAAGTCCAGTATCTGAAACAAGACTATCACATGTTCAGAAATAGAAATTTTAGCGTCCGATCCCAAGGGTTTAATGAATAATACCTCTATCATTTTGTCTTTCTTGCCACCAGAGAAGAATTTGTAGCCTCCATAGAAAAGTAACCCCCAACCAGATAAAGAAACAATCACAAACTGCATAAAATTAGAATACCACACATGAATCCATGTCATGACAGTTTAAACAAATTTTGGAGAGAGAGAGAGAGAGAGAGAGAGAGAGAGAGAGAAGAATAGGTGCAACTCAATAATGTACACAAACATAGACGGAATAGAAGTGGCTGATATTTCTTTTAGAGGACTAATTGAAAAACCTTGAGATCGGTAACTGGTGAACGTAAGAGATTTTCTCATTCAAGGTCGCACAACATACAAGATCTGATACATAGCATACAAGATGCACCGCATATAAATTATAACTAAGTATCTTACTTTCGTAAAGGTAGAAGCGGCAGAAAATTTTAATTTATAAACTGTTATGTGGAAACATCATATTCAACATTAAGAAAAATGGCTCAAGGTGGTTTTATTAGTTCCAAGCTTCAAGCAAATTTGTTATCATCTTGACAAAAAAAAAAAAAAAAAATTGAACTGGTCACAAAATTACAAATATGGGCAACACTGTCTATCATTTAGATTAGTGCAAACCTAATAGCAGCCTCTTAAATCTTAACTCAATCACATCAGATGACAGGTGAGAAGTACAAGCATGGAATCAAAACAGAGAGAAGACATTGCGAAGGAGATTGTTCATTTTTCCATCAGTTTAAAGTGAAAATAGGCCCAAGGCCTACCATGGATGGGGGTACCCTTTAAGACATTGTTTCAATCTTTGATAGGTTCTTTGGATTACCGGTTTTCTAAAGATGAGATTAGAGCTACAGTTTTTTATGTTAGTGGTGACCACACTCCAGGTTCTAAGGTTTTCCCATAAAAAAATTTCCCAACATTTCTAAGATATCCTTGAAGATGATTTGCTTCTTGTTGTCAATGAGTTTTATGAAAATGGGTTTATAGCGAGGCAGTTGGGAGCTTCTTTCATTTTGTCGATCCCTACAAAAAATGGTTCCATTTTCTATAAAGGATGTTCATCCCATAAGCTCGGTGGAACTCTCTATAAGATTCTTGCAAAAGTTTTCGAAAAATCATCGAAGGAAGGTGCTTCCTGACATTATTTCTAGCATCCAAGGTGTTTTTATCGATAGTCGTTAGACTCTTGATAGTGTTCTTGTTGCCCATGAGTGTGTTGACTCTAGAAATCGGCAGCGTCGCCCTGGTTTGGTTTGTAAATTAGATTTTGAAAAGGTGTACAATATGGTGGATTGGGTTTCTTCAATATATGATGGCTAGAATGGGGTTTGGCCATAGATGGTGTAAGTGGATACATAGTTGTGTCTCTTCAGCTCTGTTTCTGCCTTGGTGAATGGTTCTCCAAAAGGATTCTTTAAGAGTTCAAGGGGTTTACGCCAAGGAGATCCTTTCTCTAATGTTTGTTGTTATAGTGAATTCCTTATGTCAAAAGCAAATAAACTGAGGTTAATTACTGGGTTTTCTTGTGATAATGGTGCAAATGAAGTTTCTAACCTTCAATTTGTAGATGATACCGTTATATTTTGTGCTGCTAACTTAGAGTAAGTGGAAAATTTGAAGAGCATTTTGAAGTGGTTTGAGTTGCTCTCGAGCTTAAAAATAAATTATGACAAATGTGAGTTTGTAGGTGTTCAGTTGGAGCAGAGTCAGCTAGATTCCTTGGCTAAAATGTTGGTTGTAAAGTTGGGGAGCTTCCAACCAAATACTTGAAGCTGCCTTTGTGTTTGGGTTTGCCAAAGGAATCTTTATGAGATCCTATGGCGGAGCGAATAGAGAGAAGATTAAGCTCAGGGCAAAGTAGTTACTTATCTTTGGGAGGTTGTCTTACTCTCATCGAGTCCTTTTTGGCAATTTTTCCTCTCTGTTATTTATCTTGTTTTAGATGCCCTAAAAGTTTGATGCATAAGATTGAGAAAATCCAGCATGATTTTCTTTGGAACGACATAATAGAGGAAAGGAAATACTATTTGGTGAAGTGGTATATTGTTTGCAAACCTACTGCTCAAGGTGGATTGGGTGTTCCCTCCTGATGCAGTACGGACCAGGCCCAACAAAGCAACTGGGCCCACACGTTGACCCAAAGGCCAACCCGGTCCATTGAGTTCAGTCCACAGGCCCAATTGACTGAGAACTACTATTGCAATTTCTACTTTTATCTTATGTCTAATATTTATTTCTTGTTTGATTAGGATTAGGTAACTTCCTAATTTATTTAGAAAGTCTTGGTTGCTAATAAATAATTCTACTACTCTATGTTCATGTTTGGCATCTTTATTTCCTGTTTGGCATCTGTATTTCCAGGCTCTATTTGTCTAAATGTCTATAAAGTAGGCAGAGGTTTAGAAAATAAGAGTGTTTGAGAGTAATTTCTAGCCTTTGCCCACTTTAGAGAAGTAGAGGCTAAGCCTCTTAAATCCACAACCTACTTTTGGATGCACTTGAAAAGTACAGGGAAAAAAATAAGAGACCGGTGAACAATGTTTTCCACTCCACAACGCACCAATTCCTTTTCTAATTTTTAAAAAAAATTCTGAGAGTGCAAATCAAGATCCAAATTGTTGGAATGTTGACAAGTTCAAACATGGCTATAGGACCAGATTTCAGCCGTTGGATCATCACCAATCTCAAGATATGTGCAAAATAAGTGAGCTATTTTGGATATTAATTTCTAGATTCTATGAGCCCCAAACACAACATCCAAACCGTTAGAACTCTTTGGAAGGCCGAACACGGCTATGGAGTCAATTTTCAAAGCTTGATAGCTTGTGAATCAAGATACATTTGCAAAATAATATCAGGCAATGATGTAACATGCTCAATTTTGAATTAGTCCATATGCGGTCATGTTTTTCTCTTTTTTTTTTTTTTTTGATTTTTGGGATAGTAAATCAAGATCCAAACCATGAAATTGTCCTAAGATCACGGCTACGGGACAAAATTTCAATCATTGGATCATCACCAATATTAAGAAATGTGAAAAAAAAAAAAAAAAAACTTGAGCCATTTGATAGTATTCTCTAGATTATGTGGCCCAAACCTCAACCGAAAACCACACCCACTCTAACCGAAATCCGCAAACGACTCACCATACTCCCAAACTGAAACCCATTCGAACCCAAACCCTTTTCGCCCTGAACCCGGACTCCAATCCCTTTGTCCGATCAACCTCTGTTCGGCATCCCCAAAACCAACAAAAAAAAAAAAGGAAAGAGAGGCAAAGAAGAGAAGAGAAGGAAAGTTTCAGAGAGTACCTAGCACCCAAGCGATCGTCGCACCACCACAGCAGCGTCATCATTGTCGTCGCCGTCACAACGCCGAGGCTGTCAGGCTGCATCTGCCGTCACTACGAGCGCATCGTCTTCACCTGAGACCATCGCCAGAGCCATAGTCAGAGTCCATCGTCTTCTTCTCTTCGTTGCATCTCACGATAATAATCAAAGCAAGAGGCCTCGTCTGTTAAATTCCTTAAGTCGAAGGTGAGGTCAACTAATTCCCAGACGGACGGCCCAAGACCCGATAATTATCCCATATCAATATCAATATGAAACATTATAATTTACTGGATGAAAAATCGTACACAAAAAGCTCCAAAATAGGACCGAAATACCGTTTTAATTTCCTGCTATATATATCCCAGGATCTTAGGATATCGCACAGTTCGATATCTTACGCCTAGGATATCGCACAGTTATCTGCTCTCATTCAAAGCTTTCATCTTCCCGCTCGACTTTTCCAGTGATGAAAAAACTCTGCTCCTCTCTGTCTCTTTTGATCTTTCTTCCCCATATCTTTCATCAAGTCTCATCTCTCTCAAACTCTTTTGTCTCCTCAACCCTCTTTTTCTCCTCTTTTTCTCCTGGTTTTATTTTGTGCTAAACCTCACAAACCCCATGGATTCAAAAGAGTCATGGTTTCAACTTCAACTCCAGTCCCATCACAGCTGCTGATTCCATCACAGCACGATCTCAGCTCCACGTCACATCGCACTCGAAGGCGTCCATCCCTCTCTCTTTTCCATCACGGAAATGAAAAGGGAGACAATGACTCTTTAACAGAGTAGAGTTCTAAAATTATGTTAATTAAGATTATTTTAAAGTTTTTATTGTGTTTTTTAAAGGATTTCTATTGTGTTTGTTTAAGGATTTATGAAATCCCAATAGGATTCTTGGCAACCAATGCATATATATATATATATGTTTATTATATTTTTATTCAACAATTTTTTTTTTAAATTCTAGATCGTTAATAAAGCATAAATAGTGCAACCATCGAAAGAACACTACCCATATGAGGAAATGGGATAGTGAGCACAAAGATGATCAAATCACTGCAAACCAACAAGTATATTAAAATAAAATAAAATCGGAAGGAGCCACACCGAAAAAGGTGTGGAAATTTATTCTCGCTATAGCGAGCTATAGCGAGATCAGGTCTCGCTACAGCGAGAATGGTCTCTGCCTCCTCTTGCTCTATTTTCCTCGTTATATCCTCTATTTTCCTATTTTCCTCGCTACATCCTTGTTATAGCGATAATATGTTTATGTGGAAAAAACTATTCTCGCTAAGAGGGGGTCTGTGAACGAGGCGTTGAGAAAAAAATTTTTAAAATATTTTTAACAAACATATAGGAAAAAAAGCCTCGTGCAGTTCAATGGAATTCGGTTTCACTTGGTTTCACTCTTCATATGAGAATTCTCTATTATTTCTTCCCATCATTAAAAGCGATAAATCTGGTATAAGGCTCAACTTCCCTTGAATTGAATTGAATTTTGGCCAGTGCCATAAAAGTGGGTCTTATTTCTATAAAGCACAAGTGATGGATGTGCTTTGATTTCAAAATTCGTCTCAATGCTCTCCATCTTTGCAAGTGAATCTAAAAGCATTTGCTGGTTAATCTTTTAGTAAATCTCCATCTTGGCAAGTGCAAGTTTTGGCATCACCCGATAATTGTCCAATTAACATGACACATACTAATAAAGGCATGGAAAAATGTTCTATGTAACACGCAAAAAAACCAAGTAATTTTTTATCCATGAAATTGCACCTTGAGGAAAATCTGATAGAACTAAGTAACTTAGAGACATAGGAGTAGAGCCAAAAATCCAATAGAACTAAGCAAATTACATTAATAACAACCTCCAATATCAAATCCCATAAAAAGATGGATAGAACTAAGCAGCCTCTAAAAACCACCAACATTACAAAACCCAATTGCTGTTAATTCCTTGGAATGGGTGGCATCCAAAACCAACATTCAACTTCTCGGTAATCAGTGGTTAGACTGGATATCTTCAGAACATGAGAATCCCATACAATGGGTGTGCCATGCACACATAGAACGATAGCCAACTCATTGCATAAACCTTGTACTGGTGAGACCGCTGTGCACAACTATTCTCTAAAGATGACTGTGCGATTGATGAATCTTGATTCAAAACGTTCAGCACACTCAACATTCTTAAAGCGTTCAGTATTGAAACGAGAGGAAGACCCAGCGGTCGCTTCCCTTTTCCCTTTTTAGGAGCCATGCTGTACCATGGAAAGTCACAGCCACAAATAAACAAACATATAAGGTGCAATCAGCTGGTTTAGGCAATCCAACAAACACTTAGTGTGTAGAAAAATCATAAAGAAGAATTCATTGTTTCCACAGATTCAGAAAAATGGTGCAAACTACACAGTAATATGGAAATGATATGAATGGTGACAGGATGGGAGCTGAAGGAGACCAGAAATGCCTTTGAAATTTATAAAAAAAAAAAAGGAAAAGAGAGAACAAATGACAACTAAACAAAGAACCCATTCCTAATGGTACATATGTCCGATTTTAATTTTGTTAATGTAAACATATCTCCGTCCGTATAGTAAAATATAAAAAATCATTTTTTACTTTTTAAAATTTTTAATGTAAAAAATCAACCAAAGCACTCTCACTATAGCAAAAGCCACTCTCAAATAGAATGATAACTCCCTCCATTTTATCATCTACTTTACACAAGCAAAGAGAACGTCATGCGTGGAAGAATAAGCACTTAGCATGGTCTTCAGAACCTTAAATGCCTTTTCTTCATCAGAATGCAGGAGCAGAAAATAATAGATGCCTTTTCTCCACAGGTGAAGTTGTTGGGCCATGTTAGTTTGTGTAAAATGCATGTGGGTGTGTGCATGTAAATATATGTGCTAGTGGAGCATTACATCTAAATGCATGTGCAGGAGGTTTGAAAGGGGTGGAATCTTTTTATACAAATGCATGTGAAATGGGCGGTGATTGAATGATGACATGTGCAATTATATGTTAAAAATGTATGCACAGGTGGGACTTGAGAAAAACACAAAGCAGATGGGAGAATGACGAGAGACACAGAAGTGTCCCTCGCTATAGATGGGGTTCTGCCTGGGCCCCAGGGTTTTGACTCCACTATTCTTGGGATGTTCTCGGTATAGCGAGACTATTCTTGGAAAAGAGGTCATTTTCCTCACTATAGCGAGAATATGTCTTGCTATAGCGAGACCACTCCCTAGATACTCGCAATTTTTTTTAATTTTTTTAAATTGTTTTTAACAAACAAATAGGAAAAAAAGCTTCATGCAGCTCTACAAAATTTTAGTGATAAAACCCAACAAAATGTGATAAAACCCAACAAATTTCAAAAATCAAAAGATTACAAGCTTGAATGCATGACACCATTCTAGACACCTGCAAGAATACCAGTAACTTTGGATGCTACTACAAAAGATGATATAGTCTGGTGCAGATGAAAAAATGTGAGATTTGTACACTTCTTTGCCTCCTCCCATTCTGGTGCAGATGATCCTCTTCTGTTCTTCTCATCTTCTCATGGGTTTTTTTTTTTTTCTCTACATTCACTCGTTTGGTTGCGGTTTTTTTTGGATTGATCACAAACAATTTCTCTTTACAATGTGCACGAGGAAGGGGTTCTCTTGAGATCCACTCAGATCTGAACATATTTTGAAGCCTGGTAAAAGCAAAATTAAAAATTAAAAAAAATGAGGGACTACAATATCAAAACCGAATGGAAATATCCTATCGGAACCCATAAGCCAAAACAGAGAAGATGGAAACGGAGCTTTAATTCGTGGAAACGGAACGGTGGGAGAAGATGTAAACGGAGCTTCAGTTTGTGGAAACGGACCGGAGGGAGAAGATGGAAATGGAGCTTCAGTTTGTGGAAACAGAGAAGATGAAAACGGACCTCCTCAGCGAAAACGGAGAAGATGAAAACAGAAATTTTTGTGGTGAAAATCTTTGATATGTGATGGGATGGGAGTAGGTAACTGTGTGATATCCTAGAGGCCTAGGATATTGAACTGACCGATATCCTAAACTTTTGTGATATCGAATCTTTAGATATCCTACAGACCTAGGATATCACAAGTAAAAGGGTATATATTTCTATCCCAATTTGAGCATCTTTTGTGTACGATCTTCCATTCGGTAAATTTCAATCTTTCGTCTTGCACTGAATAATTGTCAGGTTTTGGATCGTCCGGACGGTAATTTTTTCATTATTTCATGCACAAGCTCCTCTTTCTTTATTAAAGTCAACAAGTAAGAGCCCTTTCTTCTTCTACACAAAGTTCGAAGCATCACCAAAAGGGTCTGTCCTTTTTCACGTGTCCATTCCAGATGTGTAAGGCCAACTCAACTCTGGGCCTGAGTTCTGCTTCGAGCTGAACCTGAACAAACAACAATAAAAAAGAAAAAATCTTCACCCATAGCTACTCGCACCGATCCAATTTTTTGCAGTAGACTCACCGATGTTCAGCACAATAACTGCATATCAAATTTATATGCACAAGTGCAAGCCTTACAAATCACAGTTGATGAACTCAACACGGCCTCCATCAACTCTAACAGTGAATCTTCCAATGCTTTTATGACGCAACGATGAATGAGAACCTGTAAGAAACACAAACACACACAGATGTGGTGCTCTTCAAGGTACAAGATGATAATCTTCAAGGTATTAAGGGTAAGCTCTTCAAGGCTCCAGAACGAGAATGTTCTCTGTAAATTTATTTCACCAAAAACTGCCTCCTTGTATTCACATAGAGATACTTATAAATAAAAACCTAATGATAAAAAAATGATCTCAGCCATCCAATCTATAAACAACCTATGGCTGAGATTTAATGAAAAGAATACCTAATTAAAGAAGCAAGAATATCAAGAACTTTAAAGGAAATAAGGTTCAAATTTAAAAGTAAATGTAGTCTGGGCTGAGTTGCTTCTTGACTGCCCGGTCGGATTGTCGCAGCTGTTTCGGGGTGCGAGTCCTTACGCTCTAAATCTTCTTCAATTGACACTGTATCATTTTGTCTCACAGATACAGAGACTTCAATTGGATATTGGTTCTCGTGAATTGGTCCAAGAGTTCCTTCAACGTCTCTTGAATGAGAGGGACATTAATGATATTCCACATGCCCCACGCCAAGATGACCTCTCCAAGAAGGTCAAATTAAATGTTGCTGATTTTTCTAGGCAATTTGATGTTACAGCCTTTCTTGACTGGCTTACCTTGATTGAAGATTATTTCATTTGGTATCATATAGAAGATCCTCAACGAGTAATTTCTGTCAAGACGGAGTTGAAAGGTCCTGTTATAATTTGGTACAAAATTATTGATTACCACAACGAAAACATGGGCCACGCTCCTATCACTCGATGGAAAGTTATGAAAGAAAGATTGGAGGACAAATATTTGTCATTCGCTTACCTTGACTCATTGGAAAGAGAGCTCGTCAATCTTCAGCAAGGCTCCAATCTTTAGATGAATACACTCATAAATTCATGAGCTTTGTATCCAATGCAAAACTAATGAGTCGGATCACATGATGGTCATCCATTATCAGGAAAGATTGCACCTAGACATAAAGTGTGAGATGGTAATGTTTGATTTTGACAACATTGATTAAAATCTCTCACAAGGCGCGGCGAGTTGAACAAGAGATGCGTCAGCAGACTAGAAGATGCTTCGGCATACCCAAGTATATCTATAAATTAAACATGCAATTTTAATTTCTTTGTTCTTCGATATTGTACACTAGAAATTTCCCGTGCCTGAAGGCACGACTCACCACCGGACCTGGATATGCCTCAGACCGACCGAACCTAGGTTCCATGCATCTCGAAAGCAAGTCCAACCATAAAATGGATTCCAAACCAAAAAAAACAAAATCCAATTGATTGCCAAATGATATAATTCCATTCATTCATTTATTCTTAACAAAAAATGAATCATAAAATCTTTCACCCAATTTGCTCATCTCATCTTCTTATCTTGGTCCCATCTCATCATCAATGAAGTTGTGTTTTTTTTTTTTTTTAGATTAAGAAGGGATGGCAATACCTGTAAATAATTCAAACTTGCTGACCCTTTTTGCTTTTGATGAGGATGGCAAAAACTTATAAATTTCTTCAACTTTTAGCCCCTTTTCTTATAAATGAAAAAAGGATGGCAATACTTGTAAATAACTCTAACTTGCTGCCCCCTTTTGCATTCCCCTCTTAAATCCAAGGGTCCAACATATCCCTTGGATTTAAGTACATAAATCCAAGGGTCTAAAATGTCCAGGATTCAAATAGTGAGCTGCCATATTATATAGATGATTTAAATTAAACTCGAGTAAAAGCAATTAGCAAGTGGATATGGTGATTCTGAGCGGTTTGCATTGAGGCAGAGGCTTAGATTTTGGATTTATGTTGTGATTGAAGGCGATATAAAATGGCAAGTAACCAAGTGCAGTTTAAATTTTCTATATTCGAGCTGAGCTTCTGTGACCAGTTAATCCACAAAGCCTCTAGTAGTTTATAGTTTCCTGGATTTTGAACCTAAATAAAGAACCAGCAATATTGACCAGGTGAAGATTTTGAAT
This sequence comes from Litsea cubeba, assembly GCA_012931725.1. Lineage (NCBI taxonomy): Eukaryota > Viridiplantae > Streptophyta > Magnoliopsida > Laurales > Lauraceae > Litsea > Litsea cubeba. The sequence goes on from CM022951.1 coordinate 4,845,592, forward strand.
AATCTCAACATGGAGATCTTTCAATCCCACATGACCTTCATGGTTGGCACTTGGCACTCATCCAGATGGGCCATATAAAATGATTTCTTTCATCTTACCATCTCACCGTAATATTTAATAGTAGATTTTAGAAACATTCAAATTATACGTACAAAGATTTATAAGACATTAATTTTCTCTGTGTTATAAGTCTGAAAAATGAAAATATAATAAAACTCTATTATGAAGATCCTTATTTTCTATTTTGGTTATTTTATTTTTCCTTAATAGATATTATTAATTAAGAAGGTTAATTGTATACACTATGAAAAGGATGAGAGTTTATTATTAAAGTAGGATTATATTAAATTTCCGTTATTATGTGGTTCGGTTTAGATTGGTTAGGATGTGATTAGGAATTGATCTCATTATTAGAGTTATGGTATAATTAGCATATCTTAACTGTATACTATAAGCAGCCATTCTTATATCAATGAAATAACACGGTGAATTCGTCAAGAAAGTCTCTAAGAGTTTTTCTTGCTAATTTTAAAATTCGTCAGATACATGAAAGCAGTGCTGATATATGGTTTTTGGCTTATACAATCGCAGTATATTCAAGTCATGTTATTTTTTTAATAATGATTTCACTTTGCGATCGAGATTAGAAGAGCCAAGGATCATTGATTACAATTAAGTCCTTGGAATTCATTTGGAATCAAACTAATAATCCCATAAGACTTGATTAATATATAAGAATATCATGGGTCCAGTTGTTTTCTCGGATATCGAATTCTTCCTAAAATTAAGAATTCTAAGCATTTTTAAAATTTTAGTAGTGAAGGAGAAGATTCATGAATGGCCATCAAATATTCTCCTCCGTACTAATAAAATATATTCTCATACCCATACACCATATATAGTAAATCAAATCCTTAAAAAGTGAGGTTGCCATCCTCATCTCTACATTAATAGATACTTTGCTTCCTACCTGTTCATTATTCCTTTGCTAGAGATTGCCATCTGCATGACTATATGGTTGGCTTGTTGTAGACAAATGAGGGAAAGATCGAGTCAAGTGTTTGTATTTATTCAGATCCAGGTTCGAGCCTGTGTCCAGTTACAGCTGAGAACATTAATCTACATAAGACAATCTTATTAAAAGATTCAGATGCAAGCATGTATGCATAATCGGCTCTTTGTCGTTTGGACCTCAATCCAACATATCGGATCTAAACTAGGACTCGGACCCAGAATTTTGGGGTGTGATTCCAAACAGGTCTCAGGTTCTAAACCACCCATTTGTAGCCTTAGTCTAATAATAGGTCAAAACTCTCTTAACTACAATGGCGGACCTAATATTTTGCAGTCCTGGGGCGGTCGCCCCGGGTCTAATCCAAAAAGGTTAAAATTCGCCCATGCCCCACTCTAGTAAAGTGATCGCCCCATGCACCCCTGGTCTCGAAACACCCTTCGCTCTTGGTCTTAAAGAACTCCCAAACGAAAAACCTTAGAACCTTTCGCTCAATCGTTCTCCTTCTTCCAATTCAAATTCAGTCAGTTTGGCTTCTACATGATAGCATAGCATAAAGGATCTTACCCTCTCTCCAAACCTTTATACAATATGTGGGGAAACAATATATTGATTAGTAGCAGGATATGAGTTCCTTATACTTAATTTGCTAAAAAAATAAAAATAAAGAATAATGTCTTTAAACCATGGAATAAGTCGAGATTATTGGTAGTTGGCGTTGATTTTTACATTTTCGGTTTTTAATTGACAACCGTCCGCCCCATCCGAATAAAAATCCTAACTCCGCCACTGCTTAACTATGCAATTGAGTTTTGAGTTGAGTTACATTCTTATATACTATTTAAAGAGTTACGCCAACTTACATAAAATGTTTTTAGCTAGCCCTGCTCTGTCTTTCAATTATCCTATTGTTGCGGTAACATTTTTGAGTTTTGAACCAAGGTTCTTCCATTTCTTCTCATATGGCTCATATGCTGGTCTAACATTTGTTTTATGTGCAATTTTGAACCTTTGTTTTGAGCCTTTACATAGCAATTTTAGGTGTGACATTTTTGGCGTTATTAATTTCTACCCTAAACTTAATTTATTTTTTCCCACTTAACATATATACTTTCGCATGTCTGGCATTTTTTTAAGAGGGTGGCTATTGGCACCGCAGATTTTTCTCTCCCCACCGCACTAGAAGACAAAAAATTTTTTTTCCTAAACTACCCATCCTCCGGCGGGGAGGGAGCCTTGGCCGGTTGGCCGGTCTCCCTCCCCCGCTCCCTTTCCCTCTTTCTTCCTCCCTCCCCTTCTATTTTCTTTCCCTCTTCTCCCTCTCTCCCTCCCTCTCCCCCTCTCCCTCCCCCTCCCAGAGAATGGCCAGAAAGGGTTCTTCCTTCCAGAACCCGAACCCTTCTTCTTCCTCAAACCCCTCCTCCTCCTCCTTCGCTCATAAGAAATCCTGATGGGAATCCAAAAACCCCCCTCCTGACACGAAACCCTCCTCCCATGCTCCGCCCGCTCCCCTCCTCGCGCCAGCTGCCCCCTTCCCCCACCAGAACCCTAGCCCCCCTCCTACGGCTTCCACATGCTCGAGCGCCGCACCATCGTCCTCGCGGACTGCAGCGTCCGCTCCTACTTCGCCCTCCCGCCCGATCACCCCAATGACCCCGCAGCCGATAGATTCTTCCCCTACGATCCCCACGGTCCCAGCCACGGCATTGAGCCTGACGGTTTCGATCGGAATTACCCCCCACATGGTCATTTCAGCCCCGATGCTTTTCGACGCGAGCGGGAGCTAGAGGAACTGTTTGGCCAATGCCGGTGGCACGATTTCTGGCACCCCTTGGACGGGTGCGGCGCCCCGCCCCAGCCGTGGATGGTGGGAGAGGAAGGGAAGGGAAGGGAAGACGAGGGAAAGGGAGAGGGAGAGGGAGAGGGAGGAGGAGGAGGAGGGGTAGTTGAGGAAAATCTATCTTTTTTTTTGTTTTTTTGCGGTGGGAAGAGATTTTCGTGGTGCCAATAGCCAACCTCTTTTTTTTCTAATCAGATTATACAAATTCATTTTCTCCTACTTCTTTAAGAAGTTTTTTTGTTCTCCTTAACGACGGATCCGGATTTTTCATTTGAGTGGTATGAAATATAATCAATTTAAAAGAATAAATTAATAAAATATAAATTTTTTTAAAAAATATTTAAAATCTAATCGATCTCGCGGGGTGTGGTGATCACACTGGCACCGTAGTTCACCTAAAATTCGTGAATGCTTCTCCTACTCCCTTTTTAAATTTCTCTCTCAGTTTTTTAATGGTGATATTGGCATCGCATTTTTTGCTCTCCCCACATCACTAGAAGACAAAAAAAAATATTTTTCCTAAACTACCCCTCCTCTCCTCCCTCCCTCCTCCTCCCTTCCTCTCCCACCCTCCACCCCCCCCCCCACCCCGTGTCTCCGGCAGGGAGGGAGCCCCGGCTGGCTCCCTCCCCCTCCCCCTCTTTCTTCCTCCCTCCTCCTCCTCCTCCTCCCTTCCTCTCCCACCCTCCACCCTCATCTCCACCCCCCCCCCCAGTCTCCGGCGAGGAGGGAGCCCCGGTCGGCTGGCCGGTCTCCCTGCCCCTCTCCCTCTTTCTTCCTCCCTTCTTTCCCTCTTCTCCCTCTCTCCCTCCCTTTCCTTCCCTCTCTCCCCCCCTTTCCTTCCCTCTCCTTCCCTCCCCTACTCCCCCACTCCCCCTCCCCGTCCCCCTCCCAGTCGCCGGCGACTGGGAGATCGGGCTGCAGCAGGGTTTCGCCTGCTGCAGCCCGATCTCCCCCCGGTGACTGGGAGGGGGAGGGGGAGGAGAGGGAGGGAGAGAGGGAGAAGAGGGAAAGAAGAGGGAGAGGGGGAGGGAGGCCAGCCGGCTGGGGCTTTCGCCGCCAGCTGCCGGCCGATCTCCCTCCCCGCCGGCGACTGGGAGGGGGAGGGGGAGGGGAGGGGGAAGAAGAGAAGGGGAGGGAAGGAGAGGGAGGGAGAGAGGGAAAGAATAGGGAGAGAGGAAGAAAGAGGGAGAGGGGAGGGAGGCCAGTCGGCTGCCGGCCGGGGCTCCCTCCCCGCCGGCGACTGGGGGGGTGGGTGGGTGTGGGGGAGGGGGATGAGGGAGGGTGGAGACTGGGAGAGGAATGGAAGATGAGGGAGGAGGAGGAGGGAGAAGGAGGACGAGGGAGAAAGGGGGAGGGGTAGTTTAGGAAAGGGTTTTTTTTTTTTTCGCGGTGGAAAGAGCAAAAATTGTGGTGACGATAGAGCTCCCCCAGTTTTTTTTTCTTTTTTTTTTATAGTACGTTCGTATGCTCTCGCTGTTTGTTCCCCAATATCACCCTTTTTATATATTTCTTTGATTTTGTCTTTTGCATGCTACTTGCTGGCCATTTCCGACCTCATTCAGTGGCTTACATCACAAGGCCCCACACGATTAGACTAAAAACAGAAGCATGCATAAGATACTTCTCAGGTCGTTCAATCAGGTAAAAGAATATAGGGGTGATGGCCCCATACACTGTTAGACTAAAACCAAGTGGATGCCAACAGCCAATTGCCATACTTCCCAAGTCTTTCCGGTCTCCGTGTACGAATAAAGAAAACAAAAAAAGTCTTTCCGTTTACAAGAGACAAAAACCGACAGGTTTCTTTATTCCACCCCACGTAATGATCGATGGCACCCATCTTCCACCCTTCGGCTACCTGAAACAGTTGGTGCTCTTTGCATTTTGATCGATAGTACTGCAACTCCACTCAAGTTATACAGCCACTCTGCATTTTTATTTCACCACTGAGGTCAGTTCCTTCGTTTCATTTTACAAACATCTTTCTACAACTACTCTTCTTGCTCTACCCTCTATTTGATCGAGAAAATTGTTTTACTCCTTTGGTAATTTATGCCATAAGTATTTAAGATGGTGATGGATGAATTAGGACTAACTTAAGTATATTGATGTCTCTTTTTATGTACAGAAATGAATCTCCACTGATATATGATCATATATATATATATATATATATAGATTTTTGCATAAGGTAAGTCCTCACCACACACACTTCCCCAAGTCGTGGTTGTTTACGTGCAATGAACGTACCTCACCGACTGAGCTTTATCACTCAATAATGGAAAATTTTAATCCTCCCCTTGGTGGCATACAAATAGATGGTTTAAAAAGGACTTATAAACCCAAGAAAATCCATTGTAAAACGTACTGGCCGGAGATCAGCAGGAAATTATTTTATTTAAAGCGTGTTTACAACATCTACTCAAGATCAGTCATGTTTCATTTAAGATCAATGATAAGAACAATAGATAGAGAGACCTGGGTGATGGGAGACTCCAAGATTTAATCCTATCTAAGTTTAGATCTATCTTCATAGAGTGGGTCTCATCAAGTATTAGACCATTACAATACAAAGAAAGCTTTCATTTGATCTCGAGCAGTTGTAATTTTGTTTACAAATCCAGATCGTTTCTACCATTGGATCATTTGATCTTCTGCCACAGATCGGTGATATGAAATATTCCATCACTTGATCAACGATCTTCATCTTTTCTATCATTTTAGTGTTGATCTTAGATTTTCCCACCGATTGATCTGATGATCCATAGTTTTTTGTGCTATTCGTTTGACAATCTACGACTTCTACCGTTAGACCGATCAGCCAAATTTATCGAAGACCGAGGTCAGTATGATCTCTTCTTTTCTTTAGTGGGCCATATCCAAATTAAAGTTTTGAATTCTTTCTTGACGATTCCAAGCTTTAGCAGGCCAGCAGAATTACATGGAATCCTCTTGAGGCTTAATATGGGCCCTCTGGTTTCACTTCCAAATGTTTGAAGACACACTATTCTACATGAAGCATATAGTTTGGGTTACGAAGTGGGGTGGCCTCTTTTATTTTTATGGTTTTATCCATATTCGCTCTACCCTCTTGCACCAAGATTAGAAAATGCTAAACTCGCCCAACTCAAAAAAGTAAAACATGGGAGTCATCAATGTGGTCACTCATGAGATGTATTTTACATTTAAATCATTATAAAAGTATTTAAAATTTAAAATAAATATTTATAAAGATAAATATAAATTACTCCAGCTGTATTCGTGATAATTAATTCAATTAATATGTTTACATATTACAGACATAAACATTAGAAGTAAACAAAAGGAAGAGGAAGAGAGAGAGAATGTCGTTCCAACATCTTTTTTATATATACTAAAGTCTCTGGACCGTCTCGGCCCATGTTCAAATTGGGGTCACTCTGTTGAGTCAAGAATCACAAGCCAACTACAATAATTTTTGGACCTTGTTCTTAATTTCCACGTGGATCTAGACATATGAGCCCATTGTTGAGAAGTCTTGAATAGTTTAAACATATATAGGCTTCTCCAAAACGTACACACTTTCACGAATGGGATTGATAAACCTTTAAATCATAACATGGTGTCTTTGAAGAAAATTCGGATCTCTCACATGAGCTATTATTTGTCGATCATGGGTTTCACACTTCTTCACGCACACCCACAATAATTTTTTAAAAAAACAAGAATTATATGTGCTTCACCGAGGCCCCCAAAAAATAGATATATATGCATGAAGTTTAGAAATTCCCTTTAACCAGGCTAAAATGACATGTAGCGGCAAAGTCTGGAAATAATAAAAGTCAACAATAAAAAAAATAACAACTCTAATAAAAAATTTTGAAATTTTCAAATGATGACAAATAAGATAATAGCGACAAAAATCTCAGTTGGGATATTTTTCACACGTCAACCTTTATCCTTAGGAGAACCTATGTCCTTAGGAGGGCCATGGTTATTACACCCCCTCAAGCTAACATGCCGCTTGCGGATGGACAACTTGTCTTGAAGAGGTTTAAATCGAGGAGATGAAAGGCCCTTAGTGAAGCATCTGCAATTTGACCTTTAGAGTGTACAAACCGAATGGATGGTGTAAGGAAATTACTTTAGGTCTTTTACTTAGACCACAAGTCCTTACCTTTCCATAAATTGTGGTCATCATAGGAATTCCGTTTTCATAGGATACATGCTATCTATTAATCATATAAGGTTTCCTAAAGAGATATATTCCATAACAAACTCTACCTTGATGGACGGTTGAGATTAAAACTAATGGAATTCTAATTGGAATATAATTGGTCTTCTCTCCGCCTATAAAAAGAGTCTTTACTCCATCATAAAGACTCACTCACAAAAATTCAACACATTAAGGCTTATAGGCAAGGAGAGAGAGAAACTGAGGTTATTCCCTAAAGTTTTCTTGGGCGGATCTCAACATCAACATCAGACAGCAGGATCAGAAAACTCTCTGCATCAAGATGTCTGGAGGTAATCTTTAATTAAATCCTTCTAGTGATAATCATGTTGTTCTCGATCTTAGGGTTCATGTTAATAATAGACTAACATGTGGTATCAGAGCATGGTTATTGGAGAACACATGATCGTCCATTAATTAGGATAATTATGCATTGCCATAATCGGCAAAATTAGATCCGTACAATTTGTGGGCCATTCATTCGTCCGTACAATTAGTGGCCATCAAATTGACGACAATGATCTGAAATATTGGATATGGAGAGATTACGCGAATTTTGTTGGGAAAACCGAGGGCCCTCGTCGTATCCCTCGCAGATCACTTCCCCGTTGGCATCTTCATAACAGATAATTCCTTTAGATTCATCCTCAAAAACCTGGTACAGTGAATACCAAATCACTGGTTTAAATCAGCAGTTTCAATGTGTGTTTGGGTGCACCTCAAATCGCAATAGCATTAATATTTTCAAAATTGAGTATTGAACTAGGTGGGATACTGTTTTTCCAACTCCACCCTGAATGAATTACACTGCTAACTGCAGTTATTGGGTTCTGATCAGTGAGAAGAAAGTACCCCACAAGCCAAAAGTTGAAAAGAAAAGACATGCTAGGCCACCTTAGGAGACCCAATAACCATCTTTCCTGCCATAATATTTGGGGTATACCCATACACAGAATTCAAGAAAACCAGACCTTGTTACTGATGCATGTGATGTGGGTCGTAGATTTCCTGTTGAGGGGCATGTGAATATTATGAAGGACCCAAACCTTGGGAGTGCAAGACTTCTTCACATCTCCACCTGGAATTCTGATTTGAAGAGAAGACCTAAAGTCCTTACCTTTCCATAAATTGTGGTCATCATAGGAATTCCGTTTTCATAGGATACATGCTATCTATTAATCATATAAGGTTTCCTAAAGAGATATATTCCATAACAAACTCTACCTTGATGGACGGTTGAGATTAAAACTAATGGAATTCTAATAAAAATATAATTGGTCCTCTCTCCGCCTATAAAAAGAGTCTTTACTCCATCATAAAGACTCACTCACAAAAATTCAACACATTAAGGCTTATAGGCAAGGAGAGAGAAACTGAGGTTATTCCCTAAAGTTTTCTTGGGCGGATTTCTTGGGCGGATCTCAACATCAACATCAGACAGCAGGATCGGAAAACTCTCTGCATCAAGATGTCTGGAGGTAATCTTTAATTAAATCCTTCTAGTGATAATCATGTTGTTCTCGATCTTAGGGTTCATGTTAATAATAGACTAACAGATGGATCATTTCTTATACCTTTTCATGGATATAGTGGTAATCCACCTCGATGTGCTTGGTGCACGCATGGATGACGGGATTTGAAGCAAGAGATATTGCACTGATATTGCTGCATGCATCAAATGAGTGGAATGTAATGCAAAAATATTTCGAGATCTTGAAGTAGTGTACGTAGCCATGAGATCTCGGCATTTGTGTGTGCAAGGCAACGATATTTGCTTCAGTGGAAGAGAGGACCACTATGGGTTGCTTCTTTGCACACCATGAAATTGGATTTGGGCCAAAATAAACACAATATCCATTTGTAGATCTTCGATCATTTGGATGTCCTACCAAATCAGCATCGCAGTAGGCTATGATATGAAGTGGACCAAGTCCAAGGTGTAGTCCAAATGTGATTGTACCTTTTAAAAACCGCAAAATGCTTTTGACTGCAACTAGATGCGATGTAGTTGGAGCATGCATGTATTGGTAGACTTGGTTGACAGCAAAGGTAATATCCGTGCGTGTAAGTGTCAAATACTGTAGGCCACTAATAATGATGCGATATTCAATAGGGTCTGCCAGCGATTCCCCCGGAGGTGAGACTTAATTTTGCATTAGAGGTAGGAGAAGAAACTAGCTTGACTTCAGTCATTCTGGCTCGGGCCAGGAGGTCCATTGTCTATTTTGCTTGAGAAAGAAAAATACCCAAAGAGTGGTGTTGGACCTCAATGCCTAAGAAATAATTGATCGGCCTAAGTTCCTTCATTGCGTAGTGTTAGCCCAATTTATGGATTAATTGCCTAAAAAAGTGGTGGTGTTACCCGTTAATATTATGTTGTAAGTGCAGAAAACTATGACTCACAATAATAGGGGTGCTTGATAGGACTTATCCGAGTAGAAGAAGTTGATTTGCTGCCTCAGATCCTGAAAGGGAAGAAGAAGCAGTCAGAGGACCCTGACCTGGGCGGCGCAAGGCTCTCCGATGCCTAAGTCAGTGTATGAACTGGAACAAAGGAAGGAGAGGAAGAAGAGAGGCAGAGTAACGACTCTCAAGTATGGGTTGCGTACCTTGCATGTAAAATGAGGTCCTATTTATAGAGGACTCAGGAGGATGCGTTGGATGATATTTTGGAGTGGGTCCCACGATTTGATAGGATTTGATAGGGAAGTCTCTATCAGCCCACAAAGCAATAAATGTGGTCCATATCAGCCCACAAAGTAATAAATGCCAGTCGGATCAGCCCACATTGCATTTAATGTATGTCATGTTGGGCCAGATCCTGTTGGAGGCCTTTGGCGGTAGAGGTACCATCGGATCCATCCTCGGGCCGTTCCCTGATGTGGCCACAGCCGTTGGATGCCGCCCTGTCAGTGATCTGATGGAGATTGTGGACGGCCGATGTCGCATCTGTCCCACTGGCTCGCGCCCCTACTCTGCCACGTAATTGATGACGTGGCGGGCGTAGGGCGCGAGTGGAGATCCTTCTTTGCTTCGGCTTCCGTCCCGGCTCCTTCGGCCGAGATCCCCAGCTCCTTTGGCCGGGGTCAAGCTCTTTAGCCGAAGTGGGCCTCTGGTAGCCGAGCTCGGCCCTAACAGCCAAGGTCTGTCTGGGTGCCAAGTGGTTGGCACGTGGTCGGCACGTGAGAATGCTTAGTCCCATCTTATAGTCATGATTAGCGTAATCCTGGAGCTTTGAAAATCTCCCCACACAATTGCCCCTAGCTTATGACTTCTTAAGCGCCCTAGCCTTTAGGGGTCAGAAGCTAGAGAATCCGTCTGGAGATATTGCGATCATTGCTGGGCGCCGCTTCCATCTCTCCGAGGCAATAAATGTTGCGTCCCGTTCACCTCGGGAAACGAACCGGCGGCTACACGTGGTGCTTCCTCACCGATTGTGCCATCAAGGTGATGAGACAGGCGCGGATCGCGAAGTCTGTCTTTTCAAATTTGTAAATGGTGCCCAGAGAGGGCTTCCTTCCCCTATAAATGGGGTTGCCTTCCTCTGTTCTTCTTTCTTTATTTTCTCTTTTGATTTTCCTTGCCCTTGCTTTCGATCCTTGTTCTGTTCTTCGAATCCTGCCCCGATCTTCGTCTGTCTTCTTTCCGCAGTGTTCTGGCGGAGACGACCACAGATCGGTACTAGATCCGCGCTTCTGCTTCAGTAAGTGACTTCATGCCCCTGTCTTTTTTAGGGTTTCTGCCTTTAGGGTTTCTGTTTGCCTTCTTCTTCTTGTAGAGATGGCCACCCCTAGGTTTCAATTAGATACGGATGAGGGCATGGCTAGGTTTAGGGCTACCTTCAATATCCCGGAGGGGGTCCGCCTTAGGCCGGCGACTCCCTGTGATTATGCCCTGCGCTGCTGGTCCTTTGGCTAGATGTCGTTCCCTTTGATCTCTGTGATCGAAGGCGGGGTCAGATTTCCTCTGCATCCCCTGCTTAGAGCCTGTCTTGAGGCCTGGTGCATCACTCCGTTCCAGCTGATGCCCAATGGCTTCAAGGTCATCATGGGCACGGCAAAACTGAACGAAATCTTGGGGATTAATTTGGGTGTCCACGATATCGAGGACGTGTATGACATCTGCAAGGCTAAGGGAGACAACTACTATTATCTTCGAGTGAAGCAGCGCCGAAGGGGCTTCGTCCTGGCCTTGGAGGATTCTAGTAAGAACGCCAAAGAAGATCTCTTCTGTGTTTCAGGGGATTGGGAGTTCGGCGTTGGCGAGGGAAGGACGCCCATGGTCCCTCGCCATCTCGGGACTGTCCCAAGTAAACACCGACTCTTTATTATGTTCCTTTTTGCTTAACTTTCATATTGCCGAACTGATACCCATGGTGTTCACTGTGCAGATTTACGAGCGAGGAAACGCTGAGCTGCAAGCGACGGTTGGAGAAAGAGCTTCGATGACCATAGGAAGGTCGAGAGATATACTGGGCACGAGACCAGATCGGCCTGGAAACTGCTGGGATACACGCCGAGGTACCGCGGTCATTATAGGAGGATTGGAGCAGCGCAGGAGGGCGAGCTGCAGGCTGACCTTCCCTCTGTTTCTTTGGCCGTGCCTGCGGGCGTGCCTTTGATCGATCTTGCTACGAGCCGAGCTGCGTCTGGCGCTGAGGCATCCAATTCTTCTAGTTCGGGATCGCCGAGTTTGAGGGAGGTAGTGGACGCTTACCTATCTGACCCGGAAGAGACGATGGAGGGTAGTTCAAGGATGCCTGTAACCAAGGACTTGGCGGCCCAGTTCAGGCGCGGGTCTTCATTTTCTGCTACGCCTTCCTCTACCAGTGCTCGGATGGCTTCGGGTTCGGGGGGAGCTGCTGTTTCATCTGCCCCGGCTGCTGCTCCTACCGAAGGAGTGCGGAGGCGCTCGCTGGATCATCCGAGGGACGGGTCTCCGCCGAGGAAGAGGTCCAAGGCGGGGGAGATGGGATCGGGGGCCGAGCAGGCTCCTAAAGACAAGGTGCCTGCACGTACTTCTGGAAGCAAGGCACCTCCTCGAAAAAGTGCGCCAGCAGGCAGGGCAGCTGCGGAGACGGCTCGTGGCCTTAGTGTCATGGTAGGGCAAGGGTCCGGATCGGCCTCCGGACCTCGTGCTGCCCCGGCGACATGGAGGCCTAGACTGGAGACCCAGCCCGAGAAGCCTCTGAACGTGGAGGACCGGGTGCAGGGGAACTGTCTCGTCATCGGGGCTCTTGCTAAAGCCTGTGCTCTTCCGCGTGACATGGAGGCACATGCGAAGTACAACAATGAGAGTCTGCCAGGGTCGGCGATTCAGGCTTCTCTCCTGGTAGGTACCCTTGATATTCTTTTTGATGTATTTCACTTTGGCTGCTCCCGTCTCACTTGCTTTCTTCTGCAGAACGTGCAGAGGCTCCAGACAGTAATGGAGAGGAGCGACAAGAACGTCTCCAAGATCACCCAGCTGGAGTCCGAGAGGGAAAAACTGATAAAGGAGCTGGGAGAGCTGAAGAGGAGCAGTGCCGAGGCGACTGCACAGCTAGGTGTGGCGCTGGCCAGCGTCACCGATCTCACGTCGGCAACCCATCAGTTGGAAGGCGAAATCTGGGCGAAGACGAAAAGGATTGCCGAGTTGGAGACAGAGCTGGCCAGAGTGAAGGCTGATTCGGCGTCTGAGTCGGCGAGGCAGCGTGGTGAAGTGCTCACTGGTCGTGCCGAAGTTGAAAAAGGAAATTGCCGAACTGAAGGGCAGGCACGCTGAAGTCGAGCGGCTGGAGAAGGAGATTGCCGACCTCAAGTCCTCGCAGCAGGCTGAGGCCCAGTCTTCCTTTCAGAAGGGGGTAGACCAGGCTACGGAGGAATATGAGAGGCAAGTGGAGGAGATCACCTCTATCATTTTCGAGGAGGGATGTCTGGCTGCTTTAAGACGAGCGGGGGTTCCTGAAGACCACCCTATCTATCAGGATCTGCCAAAGTATTCCGGCCCAGAGCCAAAGTCGAGTCCTGCTCCACTGACTGAGGATGCCCCAGTGGATGCTCCTATAGCTGGCCCTATTCTGGACGGTGCTATGACGACTCTCCCAGCTGGTGACGCTCCGGCCGTGCCATCTGTGGGCGATGCTTCCTCTGCCCCTCCTGTGGGTGACGCGCCAGAGAAGGCCGCTGTTGTCGCCGAGACCACTGGCCCACCAGAGACATTAATAGTGCTGATGGAGTCGCCGAAGTCCCTGTAGCTTCTTGATCTTTGTTCATCTGCTGCTTTCACATTTGTAATTTTTCCGTCTTTTTGGAATGGAATGTAAAATGAACCTGTTTGTGATCCCCATCGGTTTTAATGAAAAGCAGAGATTCTTTACATGTGCTTTCTTTTTCTCCATCTTTTTTATCTCGGCTGCTTTGTGCTTGAGTCCGACTGAGTAATGCGACGCGAGAATCTTGAGTTGGAGAGAGTACCGTACGGTTTCCATAGGTGTCTGCTCTGATATCCGCGTTCCGAGGCTTATAAGTAGCTGTAAGTACTGCAGTACGGCCGAGGCAGAAGACGAGCAGATGGCTCCATGTGGTCGCCATCGGAACCATTGGTCAGCTTGTGGTAGACGTGCACTCCACGTAAAGCATGGGAGACCTCGCCTCATTGATGGGTCTTCGAGTTCTGAGCCTCTCCTCCCTCTAGCAGGCCTGCCATGGGAGAGAAGAAAGACCTTGAACCAGAAATCCTTCTTTCTGTTTCTCGCAGCGATGAGGATCTGTCCGCGTCTGCCAGATGTTCTGGCAGTTTCACCTTGTAGAACTTTAGGAACCTTTGCCCCGGACGAACCTCTTGTGACAGAAGGCAGCTTCCTCTGGGAGGGACTGTCGCCGGAAGTCGTGGTCTGCGCGCTCTCTGAAGACAATCCTCATGGACTACGCGCTCTCTAAACGCGGGTCCACGGCCAACTCCCACCTATGCGGTTGTGCGGAGATCATCTCCTGCCTATGCGACTGGGAGGTGACTACTCTCTGGCTGGGAGTTGGTCGCGTACTTGATCCTGCATGGTCCTGTGTCGGATCATGCTGTAGGGTCTTGTCTCGATCCTCCAGGGTCTTGTGCGGCATCATGCTGGAGGGTCTTGTGCGGGATATCAAGACCTCCGAGCATCAGGCCGAATGGAGAGGCCTTCTGGCTGAAGATCTTCAATCAGTGGATCATGAGCTTGAGCTTGCTCCCAAACCAGAGGGTGTTGGAGAGCTCCCGACACTGAAGACCAAACTGAAGAGTCGGTGAAGATCAGCATCTCCCAGAGTCTCCAAGCGAGGATCAGAGTCTCCAGTCTTTATTTCTTCTCTGTTTTTAAAGGATTACGAGCCTCCTTGTTGTAATCTGCTTCTTCTTTTCTGTAACTCTTGTAATGAAGAAATTACATTTCAATAAAAGAAAGAAGTTTCTGATGAGATGGAATGTTTGTTCTACATCTTTGCATTCTTTTTTGCTTTTTTGTGCTACTTTTCTGTACTTTTGTGCTTGCGCTGCTTTTTTCTTTCAAAGACTGTCATTGGCCGAGATGAACTATCATTGGCCGAGATGAACTGTCATTGGCCGAGGTGAACCCAGAGTCTCGAGGATCTCGGCTGTGCGAGTCTGAGTCCGGGATCAATCTCGGGGGGTGTATGAACCCATAGTTTTAGGGAAGACTGGATGTATAAATCCGAAGTCAGTCCCAGGGTACATAAACCCAAGGGTTTTAGGAGTGACTGGATGCACAGATCCTAAGTCAGTCCATGGGCGCGTGAACCCAAAATTTAGGGAAGGCTGGATGTATGAATCCGAAGTCTTCCCAAGGTGTATCAACCCAGGGTTTTAGGAGCGACTGAATATATAAATCCTAAGTCAGTCCATGGGCACGTGAACCCAAAATTTAGGGACGACTAGATGTATGAATCTGAAGCCTTCCCAAGGTGTATCAACCCAGGGTTTTAGAAGCGACTGGATGTATAAATCTTAAGTCAGTCCATGGGCATGTGAACCCAAAATTTAGGGACGACTGGATGTATGAATCCAAAGCCTTCCCAAGGTGTATCAACCCAGGGTTTTAGGAGCGACTGGATGTATAAATCCTAAGTCGGTCCATGGGCGCGTGAACCCAGAATTTTAGGGAAGACTGGATGTATGAATCCGAAGTCAATCCCAGGGTATATGAACCCAGAGCTACCGAACTCAGATAAGAAGACACAGATTGACGACAGGACAAATGCTGCTTTCATTGATCATAGAACTTTTATTACATCTTAGAAATAGAACTTCTTCAAGTGAGATGTATTCCACGGTCTCGGCAACTGCCTGCCTTCCAAGTCTTCAAGTTTGTAGGAAGATCGTCCTGCCGTTGAAACCACCCTGAACGGGCCATGTCAGTTTAGGGCCAGCTTGCCTTCATTTGGGCCTCTGTCAGCTGGCAGGGTCTTCTTCAGCACCAATTCTCCTACTGAGAAGCTTTTTTCTCTGACTTTTTCGTTGTATCCTCTGGCTAGCCGTTGCTGATAGTCGGCCAGTCGTATGGCCGCTGCATCTCGGCGCTCGTCAGCTAGGTCCAGCTCCATTGCCAGATTCGTCTCGTTTCGGCCTTGGTCGATAAGTTCTGATCTCAGGGTAGGGAGGCCAATTTCTAAGGGAATGACCGCCTCCATCCCATAGGCTAACGAGAAGGGTGTTGCCGAGGTGGATCGTCTCGGAGTCGTCCTGTATGTTCACAGCACGCTGGGAAGCTCTTCTACCCATCCCCCTTTCGCTTTGTCCAATCGCTTCTTCAGGCCGTCGAGCAATACTTTGTTAGATATTTCGGCCTTACCGTTGCTCTGCGGGTACGCCGGAGTGGAATAGTGATTCCTGATGCCATGCTCTTGACAGAAGTCCTTGAAGAATTTGAAGTCGAACTGAGCGCCGTTGTCCGGAAATCAGGGGCCCTGGGGATGCCGAACCTCGTTATGATGTTCCTCCACACGAAGTTCTTGGAGTCCCTTTCAGTGATGGAGGACAGCGGCTCAGCTTCTACCCACTTAGTGAAGTAATCTGTAGCGACTATCAGCCACCTCTTGTTCACTGGAGCTCGGTGAAGAGGTCCCACAATGTCCAGCCCCCATTGAGCGAAGGGCCATGGACTAGAGAGGGGACTCAGGTCTTTTGCTGGCTGGTGAAGAGAGTGAGAGAACTTCTGACATTTTTCGCATTTTATGGCATATACCTGCGCATCCTTCTGCATGTATGGCCACCAGTAACCTTGGCTTATTGTTCTTTATGCCAATGACCGCCCTCCGAAGTGACTACCGCAGATTCCTTCGTGGATCTCATACAGAAAGTCGTCCACCTTGCTCGGATGGACGCATTGGAGATAAGGACCTGTGAAGGATTTTCTATAGAGTTTGCCTTCAGGAGATAGCCAGAATCGAGCTGCCTTGAGTCTAATTAGATGGGCTTCATTTTTGTCCTCGGGGAGCTGGTCGTCCTTCAGGTAAGAGATGATCGAGTCCATCCAGCTCGGATCGAGATCAACACACAGGACTTGCCGAGGTGAGTGGAGCTTTAGGCTTGATCTCGGTATCGATCCGACCTCAACGGTCCTTTTCTTTCCCGCTTCGACAGCGGAGGCCAGGTTTGCAAGCACATCAGCATGCGTGTTGGTATCTCTGGAGATTTGCCTGACCTCGGCTGTCTGGAAGTGGGAGAGCAGTTTCTTTGCGAGGGCTAAGTAGGCCGCCATCCTGTCGTCCCTGGCTTGGTAGTCTCCAGTTAGTTGGCTAGTCACCAGTTGTGAATCACTGAAGACCACCAATTGCTGGGCTCCGAGGATTCGGGCGCTATTCAGCCCTGCTATCAGAGCTTCATATTCCGCTTCATTGTTCGTCGCTTTGAAGTCCAAGGTGAATGCTTGCTCTATGATCAGTCCCTCTGGCGATTGGAGGACTATGCCGGCGCCAGCTCTCTTGGAGGTGGATGAGCCATCGACAAAGGCCATCCATCCCGAGATAGGAACTTGGCTCTGAGAAGATTGTTCGGCCTCAGTGACTTCACCCTCATGCCCTATGCCCCCCAGTTCGGTGCCGGGCTGGGTCGAAGCCGAGCTCCGGGAGACGAAACTCTACAATGAAGTCTGCCAGGATTTGGGCTTTGATCGCAGTCCTGGGACAGTACTGGATGTCCTACTGCCCCAGTTCGACTGCCCATTTCGATATGCGCCCTGAAAAGTCAGCTTTCTTGAAGATAGATCGGAGTGGGTGCTCCGTGATGACCACAATGGTGTGGGATTGAAAATAGTGGGAGAGCTTGCGGGAGGTGCTAACGAGTGCCAACGCAAGCTTCTCTAGCAAAAGCTATCTGGTCTCAGCATCTAGCAGAATCTTGCTCGTATAGTAGATTGGTTTTTGGACACCATCGTCCTCTCTGATGAGGACGGAGCTTACTACATGATCCGAGACCGCAAGATACAAATACAAAATCTCCCCCTGAGTTGGGGTAGAGAGTAAGGGTGGTGAAGATAAATAGGTTTTGAGTGCTTCCAATGCTTGGTCGCACTCAGGGGTCCATTGAAACTTGAAATTCTTTTTCAAAAGCTGAAAGAAAGGCCGGCACTTATCTGATGATCGGCTGATAAAGCGAATGAGCGCTGCAGCCCATGCCTGTAAGCTTCTGGACCTCTTTTGTGGTAGATGGGCTTTGGATGCCCTGGATTGCAGTAATCTGGTCCGGGTTGGCCTCTATCCCCCTCCGCGTAGAAGCTACGCCGAAGGCGCACTTGAAAGCATTCAATTTAAGCTTGAATTGACGGAGGATGCTGAAGACTTGGGCCAGGTCCGCCAGATGGTCACTGGACTGCTCGGACTTGACGACCATGTCGTCGATGTAGACTTCAACTGTCTTGCCGAGCTGGGCCTGGAACATTTTGGTGACGAGGCGCTGATAGGTTGCCCCCGCGTTCTTCAGCCCAAAGGGCATCACCTTATAGCAGTAAGTGCCGCGGGGGGTTATGAAGGCAGTTTTCTCCTCGTCTGGCTCATACATCGGAATTTGGTGGTAGCCTCTGTAGGCGTCGAGGAAGCTCATTTTGTCATGGCCAGCAGTAGCGTCAATCATTTGATCGATCTTGGGAATAGGGAAGCTATCCTTCGGGCTTGCTCTGTTGAGATCTGTGAAATCCACGCACACCCTCCACTTGCCAATCTTCTTTTTCACCACCACTGTATTGGCCAGCCAGACCGGGTACTGGACCTCCCGGATTGCGTCTGCCTCTACCAACTTGTCGACTTCTTCGACCACCGTTTCTGTCTACTGCAGCCCCGTCCTATGGGCCTTCTGTACCACTGGCTTGTGGTCGGGATCCACGTTCAGCCTGTGGCACATGACCTTGGGGTCGATCTCAGGCATTTCGCTCGGGGTCCAAGCGAAGATATCCACATTCTGCATCAAAAATCTTGATAGCTCGGCTCTCTCTGGTTTGGGCAGCTGGGTGCCGATCAGGAAAAATCTGTCAGGGTCTGACGGGTCGAGCCTGACTTCAGCTAGATCTTCAATGCTCTTATTGTCTGGATCTCGGCCGATCTCATCCAGCCCCCTTTCGAACTCTGCGAGGTTTACTCGCTCTGGCTCTTTCTCTGCAGGGACCATGGCCAACAAGCACTGCTTGGCCAGTTGCTGATCCCCTTCAACTGTAACCACCTCCATTCTGCCATCCTTGCCTTCGAGTATGAACTTTAGCTTCTGATGGAGAGAGGAGGGAACTGATTCCATCTTGTAGAGCCACGCCCTGCTCATAATGACATTGTACGGGGAGGGGGCGTCCACCACCAGGAAATTCATCATGACCGAGGCTCTGCCTACTCTAGTCTCCAGAGTGATTCTCCCCTTGGGGTAGACCGGCTTGGCGCTGAACCCGATCAGAGGTGTGCGAGCTTCTTTCAGATCAGTCTCCAGGAGCCCCATCTTCTTGAAACATATCCATAGTAGAGGACTTCGGAAGAGCTACCGGGGTCGATCAGGATCTGTTTCACTGTGAAGTCCCGCAGCTTTATCGTCAGGAGCAGGGGATCATTGTGGGGAAGCTGCACTCCCTCGAGGTCTCTATCTGAAAACGAGATGGCCGGGCGCTCACGCCGCGCTCGCTTGGACGCCGGTCTGAGCTCGGCTCTCATCACCTCCTTCCCATGCGAGGCCTGCCTGGCTTTGGCACGAGCCTGGGAGCTGCCTCTAGCTGAGGGAGAGGGTGCTGAGGGCACCAGATGGATCACATTGATGATCTCCTCAGAATCTTCGCTGTCTGAGATCCCTGTCAGCGCTCTAATGAGCTCAGCCGCTGCCGCCAGGGCCAACATCTCCTGCCTTGACAAATTCCACCAGATGACCTTCTTTGGCTAGCTTCTCCAGGAAGAACTTTAAGGTCCCGCACTCTTCAATTTTGTGCCCGTTTTGCTTGTGGTAGGCATAGAACCTAGCCTGGTCATGGGTGGCGGCTTCACTCTGCATGGGGTGAGGCCAGCTGAAGAACGGCCTGTTCTTGATCTTGTTCATGATTTGGTGGATCGGCTCCCTGAAGACGACGTTCACAGCCTGGTAAGTGTCGACAGGAGGTCTGGTCTTCTTGGTGGTCCCATACCTGGACGCTGCAGCCTTTACCGAACTGGAGACCCAGGTTTGCTTCGGCTCTTCCTTGCGAAGGGGCTTTTTTTTCTCTCTGCTGGGGCTGATTGCCCCTCTCCTTGGGTCTTGGGCCGTGGTTCTCCCGGGCCCGGACTTCGTCCTCCTCCCGAGCGACCATAGCACTAATCCGGGACATCAAGGCCGACATGGAGGTCGCGGGGTCTTCCGGCCAGATCTTTCCTCAGCTCGTTCCCTGGCAACAGGGCATTTCTAAAGGCGAAAATCGTCACTTCGTCTTTGGTATCCTCAATCTAGCTATAGACCGCCCAGAACCGTCAGGCGAACTGGGTGATGCTTTCGCCCTGCTTCATCTTCAGGGCAAGAATACCAACATCAATCTTGGGGACGACGCTGTAAGCCTGAAACTTCTTCAGGAAGGAGAGCTGGAGCTGTTTCCAACTCGAGATAGACTTCTTAGGAAGGGCACACGTACCATTCAACCCGACTGGACGAAAAGATCTTGCAGTTGAGGTGGCCCTCATTCCCCCAGATGGACATCTTCTGAGAGAAGTGTCGGAGGTGAGCTGCTGGGTCAGACACTCCGTCATAGGGGACGAACCGCGGGACAGAGAACTTCTTAGGGAGAGGAGTCTCTTTGATATCCCGCGTGAAGGGAGAGGCCCCCAGATTGGTGGGGCCGCAGATCTCTTGCTGGTCTCAGGGTGAGAGCTGCCATCTTGATACGCCTGTCGAGCCGCTCCTGCTTGACGTCCTTTCCGCGGTGACACTTGCTTCCGACTTCCGCTTCGAATGGCCTCGACTGTGGTAGTTGCGAGCCTGGTCATCTCGGCCACGACTGTGGTAGCTGCGAACTTGGTCGTCTCGGCCGTGATGGATTCGACCATTGCTCGAGTGCTCGTCGTTGGGCCGGCTACGCTTCTGGTCCAGAAAAGCTCTCAAATCCTCGCGGGAGGGCTCGACTACCTTGCTCGGGGCAGCTTTCTTCCCGCCTTGGGGCCCGGAGGGCTGGCCTGCTGAGGGGGCCTCTGTTGCTTTCAGTTGCTGCTGGAGCTGGTGGATTATTCTATCCTGCTCCTAGATGAGGCATTCTGAGCCGCAGATATCTCCTCCGTCATCGAGGTATCGCTGACGGCGTGGCTCGTCGACTGCTACACCTTTGTTCTTCGGGGGACGCTCGTGTCGTCGCTCGTCACGTCGGGGAGGCGTGACTTCGTCGCCTGGGGATGAATCTTCAACAAGTCCCTCTTGGAAGGGAATATCGACGAAGAGCTGCGAGCCTATGCGCCCCTCGCCTACAGATGCGCCATGCACCGTTCTGGAGCGCCCTTGAGGAGGGGCGTCCGTCGACGGGCCTGGTTGCTCGAGCGCTGCTCTCGAAGATTCTCCGCCTTTCTTCGGTCTCGGAGGCATGGTATCTGGTAGGATTGAGAAGGTCGGGAAGGTTGGGAAGATTAGGATATTGCTTCCCCACAGACGGCGCCAATTGTAAGTGCAGAAAACTATGACTCACAATAATAGGGGTGCCTGATAGGACTTATCCGAGTAGAAGAAGATGATCTGCTGCCTCAGAACATGAAAGGGAAGAAGAAAACAGTCAGAGGACCCTAGCCTGGGCGGCGCAAGGCTCTCCAATGCCTAAGTCAGTATATGAACTGGAACAAAGGAAGGAGACGAAGAAGAGAGGCAAAGTAACGACTCTCAAGTATGGGTTGCGTACCTTGCATGTAAAATGAGGTCCTATTTATAGAGGACTCAGGAGGATGCGTTGGATGATATTTTGGAGTGGGTCCCACGATTTGATAGGATTTGATAGGGAAGTCTCTATCAGCCCATAAAGTAATAAATGCCAGTCGGATCAGCCCACATTGCATTTAATGTATGTCATGTTGGGCCAGATCCTGTTGGAGGCCTTTGGCGGTAGAGGTACCATCGGATCCATCCTCGGGCCGTTCCCTGATGTGGCCACAGCCGCTGGATGCCGCCCTGTCAGTGATCTGATGGAGATTGTGGACGATCGATGTCGCATCTGTCCCACTGGCTCGCGCCCCTACTCTGCCACGTAACTGATGACATGGCGGGCGTAGGGCGCAAGTGGAGATCCTTCTTTGCTTCGACTTCCGTCCCGGCTCCTAAGGCCGAGATCCCCAGCTCCTTTGGCCGGGGTCAAGCTCTTTAGCCGAAGTGGCCTCTGGTAGCCGAGCTCGGCGCTAACAGCCAAGGTCTGTCTGGGTGCCAAGTGGTTGGCGCGTGGTCGGCACGTGAGAATGCTTAGTCCCATCTTATAGCCGTGATTAGCATAATCCTGGAGCTTTGAAAATCTCCCCACACATATGTCATCCACATAAATCAAGCGATAAGTTAAGGTGCCATTGTTTATCCGAATGAATAAAGATGTATCGGCACAACAACGCACAAAACCCAGCTATAGCAACTTGGTTGTGAATTTCTCAAACCACGCCCTTGGGCCTGCTGAAGGCCATAAATGGACTTATGCATACGACAAACATATTTGGGTAGAGCATAGGATCCACATATCCTAGAGATTGGGCCATACCGACTAGAGGTCTCCATGTAAAAATGCACTTTTAACATCTAATTGTTTGATTGGCCAATTATAGTGATGGGCAATGGAGATCACTACATGAGATTGTCATTTTTTTTACAACAGGACTGAAAGTTTAAAGAAAATCAACACCGGGCCATTGATGAAACCCAATTGATATGAGTCGTGCTTTATAACGTGGATCTATTAGTATTTCTTTTAACTCGGTACACCTATTTGCATCCCACAATGTTCATGCTTGGTTTGGAGGGTACCAAAGACCAAGTGCCACACTTATGTAGAGTATTAAACTCGTGATCCATTACATGGTGCCACTCAACATATTTGGTCGCATGTGTAAAAGAGGTGGTTCCTTATTTCATGGATGACAATTGAGGCCTCTTTCTTTACTAGAACTCAAGTATTTCTTATTTGGGGAATTTTTGATTTTCCAAACATAATGAAATTCCCGGATGCTCCCTTGTATTTGAGCATCCAGAAATTTCAGCAAAATGCAAAGGGGCTGAAATTTCTGAATACGTAGAGGTCATTTGAGACCTTTCAAGTGATTGAAATTTTGAAACGCTTCGCTAGGAACAAGGCATTTGCAAATCCCATTGGGAGAATATTTCACATTAAGTCCCAAAATGCCCAACATGGAATTCTAGTAAATAAACGGGCCCTTAGTCCTAAGTAATACTGGATGCTTGGTTGAGATCAGTGTTTTCATGCCTGCCGCCAAAACGCTACAAAGCGGACACTACGCGCTACGTAGCGGTGCGTTTTGAAAACCTCGTCCAAAGATTCTGAAAAAAAAATCAGAAAATCCAAATTATTGTAAAATGATAGAAAATGTGTTTTTTTTTCAAAAGTAAGTAACATAAGGGAGCGTGCGGTCCCCTCATTGTATGAGGTCTTGTTTCACTGTATTAATAGAAAATAATAGCAATAATCATTTTTTCCACTTGTATTCATGTTGCTTAGTTATGTTAATTTAGAAACTAACAAAAGGATCATAAAAAACTATATCATGAAGTAAAGGCTTAAGACTTGAGAGTTAGGTCTTAGGAATTCAATAGCAAACAATGAACAATCATTCAATCAATACTCCAACATTCAACAACAAATGAGAAATGACATAATAATTAATTACTTCATAAAAATAATAATTTACTATTCTACTTATAGAGTATAGACTATAGAGTTGGTGAAGGAATACCTTGACTACTCGGCTTCGGTCTAATGCCAAAGGGAATGTCTACCAAGAATGACATTGTTGTCCTTATCCCCATTAGAATTATCATTACTATTCCCCCTAGTCATATGCCCACCATATTAAATTTGATATTGGTGGGCATTGGGATCCTCAAATCCAAAGAAGGCACCGATACCATAGGAACTTAGAGGAGGTGGACATCTATATTGCGTTTCACCGTAGTCTCCATATGAGTAAGACCCTGAAGCCGAAGATAATTCTTCTTCTTGTTGCGATTGACCATATTGAAAATAATGTGATCGACCTTGTGGATTTGGCCAGGAGTCCAAATGTGGTTCACTGCAACTAGGGTTGCACGATGCCGCTTGTTTTCCTCCAACATCTCCACCCATATTTCCTTGCTCGTTATTGTGTCCAGGTGGTTAGAATCTTCGACACCGTTGATAACAACTGTTTGGATTCGATCTTTCATAAAACTTTTGTACGTCCTCTACAGGAACGACATCTTAGTCAACATGTTGATAATATTCACTAGTACCACATGTCCCACTGTCTCCTCCATCTCTCTCATCTCCTCCACCATGGCTATTGGAAGAGACGGTGATGGAACTACTTTTGTCAGAAGACACAATATGAGTAGGTTCTTTGCCACTCCTATTTGCACTTGTTCTGATACCTTCTCCTTGAGATGGGTGACCTTTTGCCTCACCCATTTCCTTATCTATCAAGCCTTGAACCATTTGCTGAAAGCCCGGCTCTGAATCTAGCCGTGGATCCTCTATCTCAGCTATCCATGGGAGCAAGGGCTGAATATGTGATCCAAATTAATAGAACAATAAGAAGGATAATGAAATTTTTTGCAGGCTACCATAATGAATACTAGTTCTAATTTAATCAATCAACATGCAGCGGAAATAACCAAATAAACAATAAAGAAATAACAATCTACCAAGCAATCACCAAAAGAAGGCAGACACAATATTTAGCGTGGAAACCCTATCCAGGGAGAAAAACCACGAACCAGAAATCAAGAACTCACAAACAGTTACAAGATATACTCACAGCTCATTTCCCTTAGTCTGTACCTCAACCTAAGGACTGTAGTTGTTGTTGCACAGAATCCACTAACATGACATCCACCGTGCACCGTTCTCCTTACTTGATCTCTTCACACCTTGTCAGTCAAGATGAACTATCTTCTACAAGAAAGCAGAAACAACAATGACCTTCTAGAGCAACCCTTCAAAACAATCACTCAATGGTTCTAGAGAATAATCTATCTCTAAGATATCTCTGATTCAGATTAATGAGAGTGGTATTTCTAATCTCTAATATGCACACCCATATTTTAGGGTTGTGAGCAACACCCTACTTAGAGCCCCAAATTTGTGCCTTGTAGATAGAACACAAATTGGACTCAAATTAGGAAGCAGAGTCTCAAAAGGAAACAACTTCGTAGCATATCTGGACTCTTTCCTAAACTTTCTGCGCCATCCGATCGATCGCACAGTCCATCCAATCGATTGGACCTAGAGATAACTAGCGCATGTCAACCCTCCGATCGATCGAAGCCTTTGTTCGGTTGATCGGACAGGGGTGTTTCGCCCGGTCTTCTTTTTTCTTTGGTTTAGCTCTTCTTGCGAGACAACCACAGTCCATTCTAAAATAAATTAGAAAATACAACTCAATGGATCCAAAGTTTTGTCGAACTTATGAATTAGCCAACATAATATTACTAACAGATTATCCCTTGCCCTTCCCTCTCTAGTTCTATTTCTCGACTTTAGATTGTAATGACAGTACACAAGTTTGTTGAGTTTCTGCATGGTAAGCCGATTCCTGGGCTTTCTGTGGATCAAGGAGAAAGTGCTCTTTCTCTCACAGTTTGATGATGTTGTAGTCTGACTAAGGATGCGAACAACCGCTCTCCGTAGATGTGGAGCACTCTCTCCATAATTCATCCACCGATCAATTGAAATGCAAAGTAAATTAAAAAAATTTAGATATTCGTACTCCTTAAGTCCTTCCAATCGAGTAAGATAAATCGATTAAGACTATTAGGTGGGGTCTTTTGTTCATACAGTTATACCAGGTGGCATCCTTCCAATCAATCAATGCACAAGAGGGCCAGCAAAGGTTTCTCTCTTGTGTATAGAGAGATATCTACAATGTGAAAATTAGAAACAAATCAGTAAACTTACATGTGTAACTTATCTCAATTCTCAAACATATACATAAGAAATTAGCAAAATTAAATTCTCTTAACCACTCACTCACCTCTTGTATCGCATCAATTTGATCATCTTCATTCAACAATCTCTTTAATACCTCCCATAATCCTACCACAAGTACGTATCTATTCTTCGGTGTGTGTTTAGACATTACGGTAATAGAATTTTGGATTCAGAAAATAACTTACATTGAAAACAAGTAGAATGTACTATGCGCCAACAAGATGATAAATACGTAAGTTAGAAAAACTAAAAGTGTCAAAGATATATATTAATTACTTGCAGCATGTAATGGGTTGTGCAGTTGATCGTTCCATTAGGCATCAATAATTTTTATATATTCTTTATGATATCTAACATTTTCCATAATAGCTTGCTTTGCCCAATCATGGCTTCATATATAATGCCATCGTTAGCTTGTCATCACCATCTACAAGCTGCAACACTTTAACTAAAAGCTCAAAAACCTTTAATATCTTTCCCACTTTCTTCCAAAATTTATTGTCTCTCATCAAGTTTGGGACCTGAAACTCCGACATGATTGCATGGCCCCAATTTCGAACGAAGCCATACTTCTATTGCATACATCTGAAACAACTTTGTTATGAACCTTACAAGGCTTTCCATAGCAATAAAATGGGTAACAAACCTAATTGATCCTGGATGCACCAAGGCATGGTTATTTGTGTATCTTTTCGTCAAACTTAACAACCATAAATGATCATATATAAATCTTGTTATTTATCTACATGCCTTCATCAATGCAACCACTTTTTTCTTCTTTCCAATCTCTTCCATAATGAGATCTATGCAGTTGTTCACATGGGGTCCAGAATAAATGAGTCATCTTCTCCATCAACATCCTACCGGTTGCCTTAAAATCAGCGTCATTATCCATAACAATCTATATAGTATTCTCTTTTCCAACACCCTCTACAACTTTATCCACAAGACTGTATATATATTTAGTTGTCCGTCTATATTAAGATGCATCAACGGACTTCACAAAGACGGTCCCAGCGACTGAATACACCAAAAAGTTTATTAATTGTGTTTGTGTGTTACTGGTCCACCCTTCACACATAATGGTAACATCATTCTACTGCCACATGGGCCTAAACTTTTGCACTAGGCTTTTATTTCTTTATATTCTTCTTCAAGATATTTGGTGCCGACAATCTATATGGAGGGCACCTATATACCCTACTCAACTTCGGTGGCAACATAAAAAAAAATATGAAAATATGGGGAATCTATTACTGTAGGGGGTATGTTCTTGTGAATTAGCCATTTTGTTGTAGCTTTGGTAATCTATCTCTTGCACCCTTCAAAGCCCCTTTGAGAAATTTGATATCTTTGGTTGCTTAGCTTCCTCCAATCTATGAGCTAGAGGATCAACCGGAAGAGGAGCTGCTCTTCTAGTAGAAATTATTTCTACATCATCATCCCATTGTCGGGTGCTAAATGCTCTACGCATGGCCCCTGTAATGCCATTGCCCTTGGCACACTAGATGAACCCCCCGCATCATAATATCTACTTTCACTAGATGCACGACGCTCTTGTTCTTCTTGGTGCATCGATCATGTCTGACTCTCAGTGTGCAACTGCGATCTGTGGGTCATTCTTATCATGAAAATCTCCAAAGGCTTCATCCCTAAATACATCATAAGGGACAGCATCAACATCTTGTTGCCTTTTTTCTTTATTACTTTTCTAGCTTTATTTTGATTCAATAGAGCTCTCATTTGCTCCCTAACTTCCCTCGATACTTTGGTACAACATGCAACATTGCCAACAATATGGGCCAAGTGTTACTTGATCTTGTACGTAATGCCCCCATTGGTCACTTTCCCACGCAAGTTACACTTGATTTTAATTGGTTGTTCTCAACCGCCTAACCAAAACTCCATGTAGGATCAATATCAAGCGACATTTTTAATTGCCAGTTGGAAAACACAATGATAAAAAACAATACTGAATACCTATAAAATGTGAAAAAGTAGCATGTTAAAAATTTTAAAAACACAAAATATGTGGGAGGAAGCATATATCTAACATTTAGGAGTTATTCTCAAGACATTTAATGGGTATTCCATTAGTTAAAGTATTTCTTTTTTCAAGAAACATTCCTAAAATAAAAATGAATCCTTTTTTAAAAAACACAAAAAAGTGTTGGATTGATCTATGGGAAATATACCTCGATACTTTGTGAGCCATTTTTAATACATTTGATTGGTAATCAATTATTAAAAAAATATTTTTTTTAAAAAATAAAAATCTAAAATAATATAATAAAAAATAAATAAATAACACAAAAATGTGTTGGATTGATCAATGGAAAACATAGATCTATAATTTATGATTCATTTTCAATACATTTGATCGGTATTCCATTATTAAAAATATTTTTTTCAAAAAATAATAAAAAAATAAAAATAATAAAAATCAATCAAAATGTTTTGGATTGATTTATGGGAAATATAGATCTATCATTTACAAGCCATTTTCAAGTGGTTTCATGGATTGCCCATGAGTAATCACATTTTTTAAAAAAGAAATTATGAAAAAAGATTAAAAAACATGCAAAATTTGATTCATTGGTTTATGGGAAACATAGATCTACCATTTGCAAGACATTTTAAAGTGGTTTAATGGGCTGTCCATCAATAATCAAAATTTTAAAAATAAAAAAAAAATGCAAAATGTGATTGATTCATGTATGCGGAACATAGATCTATCATTTACATGCCATTGTCAACTTGTTTAATGGTTTTTCCAAGAGTAATAACATTGTTTTTTTTTTAAATAAAGAAATCCAAAAAAATAGGAAAAAATTTGTGCATGATCATGGGAAACATGGATCTAACAATATTACAAGCCAATGAAGCCATTATCATGTGATTCATAGTGGTTACAGAGAGAGAAACTCAAAACTAGAAAAAATCTAAAAAAACAAAAATATACCTAGATGAAGATGGAAGCTTCGAATGCTTGGATCCTGTTTTAAATCCTTGTATTTGAAGTTTCTTAAGGTAAATCGTTGAAAGTTTTGAGGTAGGAGGCACTTATAAGGTTTTATAGCAATGAAAATGAAGAGGGTAGGTGAAAAGAAAGGAGAAACAGCTAGGGCCAACCAGTGGGGTTTTTAAAGCCCACCGCCATGTAGCGCCGCTACGGGTGTGACACCCGCCAATTCGCTTGTAGCGTGGTGGGTGTCGCCACTACGGCCGTAGCGGCTGATAGTTTTCATCCATGGGTTGGATGGAGCCATGGTCCCATGGTCTATTGAATGTTGGTTGAGTTCATGAGTGGCATGGCCGTGTTTTGAAGAGGGGCTAGTTGTATGAGTGCAATGGCCAAGGGTTAAAGTGGGGTTGGTTACATTAATCGATTGGCCGGATGTTGAAGTGGGGCAGGTTGCACGAATGGATTGCCCAGGTGTTGAAGAGGGGTTGCCGATTGAATTGGTAGAATCGAGAAATGGGTCCAACGTGGCAGCATTTTAGTTGCGTGGATCAAAGAGGAAAGTAGTAGCAGGTTTGTGACGTTGGAAGGCAGCAATATTTTGTGGGTTCGAGGCAACACTAGCTGAATTTTGTTGGTCCATGGTGGCTACATTTGGGTTAGGATATACTGAATCTAGAGGAATGTTGGAGAGAATCTTAAAACCAGGTAGCATCATTGGGAAATTGGAAGGTTACTTTATGTGAAGGGTGCTCGACACTTTTCTTACTTTAATTATGCTTGTTTATGCTAATTTGTAAGAGCTGAGTGGGGGTAGAAGGGTCAGTTCATAGGTTCTACGCTTAATTATGAAAGTTAGGGGTCTAATTGAGGTTTAGAGAGTTTTGAGGGTTTGTGTATAATTTTAGAAGGTTAGTTAGGTGACCCTTAGATGTAAGTTGGTGATTATAATAGGGTCTCTTGGAGAATTGTGCAACTACTTGAGAAATTCCAAAACCGCCCTTCTACTCTCTTCAATGTTCATCACTTAAAGGAAGGGTATTTTTTTTTAGCTAGAGTTCTCTTGAATTTACTTATTCATCTTTAATTATCAGAAACTCATCAAAGATGTCGTTGACTCCCGATCCTCCCGACCCACCTCAAGCCCTAACTCCCCCCTTCCATTCCATCTATGTGCGTGCAGAATCCGGAATCTCCAACCTCATCAAGCCCTCGATTCCATCACAGAGTGACTCTCTCAACAGCTCAGTATACCTATTAACCCCCGGAGTGCTCCCACCGCCAAATGCCCTCTTACCACCACCATCTGAAACCTCTGCTCCCAAAGGTTTCCCTCTGCTCCCTGCTCAAAATTGAAGTTTCCCCTCTAGATCAAACTCCCATCTTCACTCCATTAGTACCCTGGCTCCCAAGCAACCCAGGACAGTTACCTCTGCAGGTAATCAACTCTCGGATCAGATTCACAAGCTCCCCCCAATCTGCTATCCCCCACCTTGGCTCATCTAATGCCGCGCTTCCAGGGAATGCTTCTCCAGCTATTTGGGACTCTACTCAGCTCCAACTTTTGCATAAGCACCTTGACAGTCTTTTAAATCAACCCCAAGCTCAGCTCTCCAAATACACTATAGTTCCCCCCAAAGTGAAATCGTATGCTAGCTTATTCTCCCCCATAACCATCTCCTACCCTCCTGCTTTACCACCTCCGGTTTGGAACCAAGGTAAACTAACCCCGAGGATCCCCCAACACATGGTCAATAATAGCAAGGAATCCTTCTCCTTCTCTGCTATGGGCAAATTTGTGGGCAGACGACCCTTCCTGTAAGCCCTGGAGCAATGGGTTCACAACTCTTGGCGACTCTTTAGACCCTGCTTCATCTCTCTCATAGAGAAAGGACAGTTTCTTTTCAGATTTAGCTCGATGGAGGATAGAGACAGTTTGGTTAGCCATAGTCCCCTCCTCATGGATAAAAGAAAGCTTTTTCTCCAATCGTGGTCTCCTAGTCAGGATGAAGCCTCTTGGCCGGTAGTGTCCCTGGTTTGGATCTGTCTCAAAGAAATCCCTTACCATTGCTGGAGCAGTGACATCCTCCTCTCCATAGCAGGCTCCATAAGTAAGCCCCTTCGTCTTGATGAAACCACTACCTCCCAAAGGATTTTATCTTATGTTAGAGTTTTGGTAAATCTTGGTGTGGGAAAGCCAGGCCTAAGACTTCTGACAATAGAGCTGGAAGGTGACGCCGCAGTTGAAGTAGAAGTGCTATACGAAAATGTACCATGCTCAGAATGTCTCTCTGCAGGTCACCTCCTTGCCAAATGTACTTTTACTACCAAGCCAGGCCTTCTGAAGACTCCTACCCTTGCTCCCCTGTTGAAGCCATCCATAGTATCAGCGGATAGTAATCCAGAAGTCAGAGATCTAGAAGCCTAACATCCATTCCAAGGCTCTGGAATTGCAGCCCATCCAACTCCATTACCTCCGGAGGTCCCTTTCTCAAGTGGTAATAACCTCATTTCCCCTTCCCCTTCCCCAAAACCACCCCTTGCTATACATGAACCTCTATCCCCGTCTCCAACCCAAAACAGATGTTTCTATTGGAAACCCAATAAT
Source organism: Litsea cubeba (assembly GCA_012931725.1). Taxonomy (NCBI): domain Eukaryota; kingdom Viridiplantae; phylum Streptophyta; class Magnoliopsida; order Laurales; family Lauraceae; genus Litsea; species Litsea cubeba. The sequence goes on from CM022951.1 coordinate 4,876,846, forward strand.
GTCTCTCCCTTCTGACAAAACTGATGTTCAAATTAGAAACCCAATCTTGTCTATCCCTTCTGATATTGTCTATGGAATTTTGGAAAAAATCCCTTCTCCTGTAATAGATTGTTCTAACCCCTTCTCCATTCTGGAAAACTGTAGCTTTGCCGAACATACATCCTCCTTATCCAGCTCAAAAAATCTAATAGTTGCCCAATCTGATCCTGGATCCACCAATCAAGACCAACTGATAACAGTGATAACCCATGCCTCCTTTTCCATAGACCTCAATCCAGTAGAGACTAGTAGCTCTCCCAGTCCTCCCCGCTGTCTGTACCAATTCTCTGGTCCCTCAGGATGCTGCTCTTTTGGTGGATCTTTCCCACTTCAAGGTTAAAGGGAAAAGGAAAACAAAACACATAGGTAACTCTTCCCTTGGTCCAAACACCAGGAGTTCTAGTGGCCCTCCTTCCCCCAACATTGTCCAATGATCAAGGTCCTTTTCTGGAATTATAGAGGTATTGGGAATACCCCTACAAGAACGATGCCGCACCACCTTATAGTCTCCCACTTACCGGACCTCATCTTCCTTGTTGAGCCCAAAATCAATTTTGACTCCTCCATATCCATTGGTATCCAGCCCTTTGGTTTCAATTCTTCTTTCTCCAACTCAAATAGCTCTCTCTGGTGCTTTTGCAAGTCCAATCCTAATTTCACATTCTCTATGCTTGATCATTCTGACCAGCACGTCTCCATTGAGTTTGTTGACCTCCTTACCTCTTCCCATGGAATGATTTCAGGAGTCTATGGATCTACTGACTACAGAACAAGAAGAATCCTTTGGGATTGTCTTGTTCAAACTCTACCTCGGCTCTCCCTTGGTGTGTGATTAGAGATTTTAACTCCATCCTCCTTCATTCTGAGAAGCTCAGTATCTGTCATTCTTCTTCCCTATCAGTTAAGGACTTCAATGACATGGTCACTACTTCTGGTCTTAAGGACGTTGGTTTCAGAGGAGATTGTTTTATCTGGGCAAATAACAGGCAAGGTCAAGCCTATGTCGCAGCAAGATTGGATCGTGCCTTCTCCAATTCCACTTGGATGGAAATTTTGAGGATCTCATCGTTACCCATCTTCCTAGACTCTTCTCTGACCATAGCCCCCTTCTCCTTACTCATAGACACAGACCTTCTGCCAAAAACATCCATTTCACATTTGAAGAAATGTGTTTAAATCCTGAATCTTTCGCTGCTGTTGTCGAGAACAGTTGGACAATTCCTGTCCAAAGGTAATCCTCAATTCATCCTTGCTCAAAAGGTCAAATCTCTCAAGTATAAGCTCAAGGTCAGGAATTACGAAGTCTTCAGGCAATTGAAAAGGAAAATTGAAGAAGCAGAGCAATCAGTGCTGATGGTGCTATTAACTTATGACTCTGACCCAAGTGATCTTCATCTTCTTGCTCTAAATTCAGGCAAATCAGCTCTCCATAATTGGCTTAATGCAGAAGTTGCCCACTGGAAACGAAAGGCCAAAACAAGTTGTCTCAAAGATGGTGATAGAAACACAAAATTATTTCACTTCCCAGCTAAGTCCAGAAGTCTTCGCAACTGAATTGACAAGATCTTAGTGGAAGGTAATCTCATAGAGGATGAAGCGCGGATTAGAGACCAAGCCAGTATTCACTTTTCGCTGCTTCTGAATTCTTCCAGCCCTCTCAGCTCTATCTCAGATGCAGATTTTTTTGACATGGTTGGCCCTCGGTTACAGCTAATGAAAACATCTCCATGTCGGAAATCCCCTCCTCTACAGAGATCAGAGAGGTAGTCTTTGGGCTCAAGAGGCTTAGCTCTCCCAGTCCGAATGGATTCTTAGGTGCCTTCTTCACCAAATGCCGGCATATTTTGGGTAGTGATGTGATTCTTGCGGTCTCCCACTTCTTCTATATAGGTAGAATATTAAGAGCCACTAATGCCTACTTCTTAACCCTTCTTCCCAAAACCCAATCCCCAGTTACCTTCTCTGATTTCCATCCAATCAGCCTTCTAAACTTCACCTATAAAATTATTTCCAAAATTTTGGAAACCATACTATCTAGAATCCCCCTTCCTTATCTCTAATCACCAATATGCCTTTGTATAAGGAAGATCTAACCATCACCATGTAGCCCTGTCCCTTGACCTCTTCCAGAAGCTCAAGTCCAATACCAAAAGGGGATCTGTTTGTATAAAGATGGACATATCCAAGACGTTTGACAAACTCCAATGGCACTTTCTCTTCGAGAAACTTTTTTTCTTCAAATTCTCCCCAGCCTAGATCAACCTCATTTCAGAACTCGTCTATAGTAGTAGAGGCTTTTTCTTGGTTAATAGAAGTCCTTCAGGGTTCTTCACTGCATCTTATGGTTTGCGCCAGGGCCGTCCTCTGTCTCCCTACCTTTTTATCCTAGCAGAGGAGGTCCTTAGCCTTCGGATGGAATTTCGAAGGCATGAAGGCTCCATTAGCCCCATCTCAATAATCACCACTACCCCCTACCACCTTCTTTATGCAGACGACATCTTAATCTTCCTAAAAGCGCAGAAGAAAAGCTTGAAAAGACTCTCAGAACTGCTTCAATTATATCAAGACTCCTCTGGTCAGGTCTTCAAACTGTAGAAAAGCCAATTGTTCTTAGGCAAATGCAATGCTAGAAGAGCTCAAATGGTCAAAGATTTAATTCAGATCCCCTAACAGCTCTGCCTTTCACCTATCTCGGGGTTCCTCTCTTCTTAGGCAATGCTCGCCACTCTTACTTCAATAGAATTCTGGATTCTATCAGCCTCATATTATCAGGTTGGAAGACCAAGTGTCTATCCTTCGCAGGGAGACTGATTTTGATCAAGCATGTTCTTAGCTCCATTCCTCTCCACATCTCCCTGGCCATCCCCTCTTCCATGCAAAACCTGCTTCCAAAGTGAGAGATTGATGAGGAACTTCCTCTAGTCTGCAGACCCTGCTAGACTGAGCTATAATCTTGTTAGATGGGAGACAATTTGCCTTCTAAAATCAGAGGGAGGCCTGGGATTGCGAAGACTAAAAGAGTTTAACGAAACCTGTATGCTGAAATTAGCTTTGGTCGGCAGCCACGGGTAATTATCTCTGGGCAAATTGGTTTAGAGCTAGATACTGTAGAGACTCCTCTATCTGGCACCCCAGCAATCCTGTTAGGCCAAAAAACATGACAGAACAAAATCTATCAGGCCCAAGACAGAATGGTGTCTCGCTGTAGCGAGACTCATTCTCACTATAGAGAGAATGGTGTAGACGCCCAGTTCGATTAGAACTCTAAAACAGAGTTTGGGTTTGATTCCTCTTCTGGTTGGAATATTATTAGAGAATATTATTAGAAGACTAAGGCACGAACTCAGGGCTATATTTGGGTGTTTCTCTCAAACCAAAGACACAACACAAGAAGTTAATTATCTCTCTTGATCTGAGGTTAGAATACCCTAAGAGAGATTTCCTTGTTTCTCTAGAGTCATTGAGAGATTGTTCTGAATGGCTGCTCTAGAAGGTTTTGTTGCTTCGACTCTCTTGCAGAAGATAGTTCATCTTAGAAGACAAGGTGCGAGGAGATCAAGTAAAGAGAACATTATACGGTGGAAGTCGTGTCAGTGGAAGTTGTGCAAGAACAACTACAGTCCTTAGGTCGAGGTACAGACTGAGATAAAGGAGCTATGAGTATATCTTGTAACTGTTCGTGATATCTTGATTTCTAGATCGCAGTTTTCTCCCTGGAAAGGGTTTCCACGTTAAATTTGTGTCTACCTTCTTGTGGTGATTGTTTGGTAGATTTATTTACTAGTTCTATCTTGTTTGATTGGTTACATCCGCGGCATTGATTTGATTAATTAGACTAGCATCCACTCTAGTGGGTCTTACAAAATCTTCAAATCCAAAGAACGGTTCTACGATCTGGAATAAGCTCAAATCTCTGTCATCTTATCTCCAAAGGGAGTGTAAGTGGGTGGTAGGCAATGGTAATTTAATCAGCCTCTAGTTCGACAACTGGATAGACAAAGTTTCCATAGCTTCCAAGTTCCCCTTAATCCAGTTGTCAGATAGAGACCTTGTTGCATATATTACATCAAAAAATGCTTGGCAAATTCCTACCCAGCTTCCGGCATCATTGAAGGAGCTCCTCATCCATTCCACAAACTTCATCTCGATCAGTGAAGGCCCAGATACATCTCTTGGCCAGGAAATTCCTCAGGGATCCTCTCGTTATCAGATGCATGGAATCTACTCAGAACAAAGGACTCAGTGAAAAGCTGGTCGGCATTGATTTGGAACAAGTTTGTTAACCCCTATTTGGCTTGCTTCAGTTGGCGCCTTCTGCATAGGGAGACTCCAACATAAATCTGGGCCAAACACAAATGGTCATCATTGGCTTTTAGATGCCATAATTGTTTAGGTGAAGAGGAGAATGACCTGCATCTGTTCTTCCACTATCCTCCGGCTCAGCAATTCTGGAATTGGCTTCTTAGCCTCTGTGGAGCAACTCTCATCTCTCCCCTATGTGCATCTACCATTTGGCAATCTATTGCTAATTAAAGATAGAGATGTCCCAGGAAGAAAATGTGCTTCAACAATCTTCTTCCATGCCATCTTCATTTTATGGACTCTCCGGAATGATTCCAAGCACAACAGCAAGCAGCCTTCATTGAAGAAAGCTAAGATACTCTTCCAAGTTCGCCTGTAGAACCTGGTTGGCGCCTCTATCTTTGGAACGACCAGTTTCTTACCTTCTCATCCTATCCTGGTTCTCTTTGGAGTGATCAGCTAGTGTAGCTTTTGTATCCCTTTTCTATTTTAGAGTTTTCTCCTAAGATTGTAGGTCTGTTCCTTTCTGTTGAGGTAGGCTCCTATGCCCAGCCTCCCTATTTTGGCTGTTCTTTTGTATTGGGGGCTTTCCAGCTCTCTTCCTCTCTCTTTTCTTAATATCATTTTACCTAAAGGAAAAAAAAAAAAGGAAGAGTATTTTAGCCATTTCACTTTCAACCCAAAAACTATAAAAGATCCCTCCCCTTTCATCGACATTACCTTTCTTCTCACTACTTCTCATTTCAATTCTCTCATTTCCCTCCAATCTCTCTCTCTCTTTCTTCCTATCAAGCTAGGGTTTCTTCTTGCAAAATCAAGAGCTTCCTTCATCAAACTATAGAGAATTCTCAAAAGCTATAGCCTTCCTTTACTGGGATTCACCATCTCTCTTAATAGATCTCCTCATCTTCTTCATATCAAGGTAAGTTTCAAGATCCATCTCTATTTCTATAACTTCCCAGGGCTTCTCTTTATGAATTCCCACTCTAATTCATGTTTCTCCTTGGGATGGGCTGTAGGAGGTGTCGATCTTATTGTGTTGGTTCTTTAGAAGTGTTCTTGGGTTTTTAGGGACTTAGAGGACTTGGATCTTGAGAGTTTGACTTGGAAACCCTAGATTGGAGGCCAAGGCAAGTGCAAGATACACCAACATAGCATGCACGATGAATTAGCTTAGATTCATGTGTTTAATTTCATTTGAATTTATGAATGAAGTAGAATTTCTCAAATTCTTTTTTTTTTTTTTTTTTTTTTTGTATATCGGAGAGTGTCCCAGCCCTTTAGACCGGACTAATCCCTTCGGGCTCAGAGGGACCTGAGTAAATCCCCTGTGGCCACAGTGTGGTAGCGCAATTTCGAACTCCTCAACCTCCGGCAGTAAACCGTGGTCCTTTGCCAACTGAGCTACCCCTCAGGGCTTCAAATTCTAAGCTCTTTTCATGTTTTAGACCTTTGTGTGGTCGGAACTCCAGAGACGGTGGTTGTCTCGTGTCGTCTAAGTCCCTCCTGCCAGCCCCTAATTTGAGATGACTAGTTAGACGGAAAGGTGTTGGTTCAATAGCTTTCTCTGAAGTGAATACACTAGATGTTGGCATGTTGCCCTAGCTCTTAAGCGAGGACTCTTTTCATCTTTAAGAAGTGGCAAGGAGCTTTTCACTAAGGTGGTGGGCCCTTTGAAGTGGGCCACATGGCTTTTAAAGAGATTCTATAAGATGAATCCATCTTCCGACCCATGGTCAAGGTAAGGCCTCGATCCAGACTTTTGCTTAGAATCCACTAATGACACTCGACCCAACGGGCAGAGATCCAAATCTAAGGCGCCATAACTAAAATATTGATCGAAGGGGGGTGGGGTGATTTGAAATTGAAAATTCAAAGGGACATCATCATCTTCCTCTTTTAACTCTCAGAAAGTCGAGCTCCTATGACTATTTCCTCCAATAGGGGAAGCCTTAGATAATTGGAACCTTGAGTTCGCCCATGTATTCACTGAGCCAACAACTTGCATATCTCTATTAACCTCAACTCTCATCTTCCACAAGTCTTCTAACAAAAGGTAGAGTCTCTGAGGAAGTTTATGGTTTGGATCTCTTAAGTACTTTCACCATCCTAAAGAGCGGATTATCTTTTCTGCTTGTAACAGGATCTACCTCTATAAAAGATCCCAAACATTCTCCAAGGAGAGAAAAAGTTTCTTCCCTCCATACATGCAACGGGACTCCTCTAAGTCTGATCCATGTATCACTAGAAGGGCTTCCCATAACTTTCATCCATCTTTTGATCGCCTTAAAAAGAGTATGCTCATACACAGTAGCTAGATGAAGGATGTCTGTAATTTCTATGTCCGATTGGAGCTCCAACCATAACATTGAAGGACCACATAACCTTTGGGTATAATTAACTTATCAATTTGGGTATAATTTAAACTTTGGGTATGGTTAAAGCATTAGAGAACTCTTGTTAATAAATTTAGGTTTGGGTCAAGTTGTGCAGGTCAACCCAAACCACAACAACCCGCAATGGTTATGCGGGTTAACGCTGGTCAAGTCGGGTTGACCCACAATGGGTGCGGGTTAGGAGTTTCTAACCTGTTTAATAAACGGGTCTGACCCATTTAGCCCAACCTAACCCGTTTGCCACCTCTACAGTTCAGGCCTGTTAGAAGAAAGCAATGGAGCTCCACACCTCTTAACGTGCTTAACTTTTCTTTGAGCATCTCTAACAACCTTATTTAAATTTGGACAGCCGCACTTGAAATGCCCTGCCTCCCCAAGATCTTGGACGAGCCAACTCCACAAGTTTCTCTACTTCTCGGAAAGATCAAACCTGACAAAAGTAAAGCTTCTCTTCTTCCCACTTAGCTTGTCAATGGGTATGAAGGAATCCGGATTTTTCCTGCCATACAAAACATGGCTTCCAGCCCTATTTTGGACATTTCCTTTGGGATGTTAGTGACAAACAGGGTGAAAGAGTTCTCTTTGAGTTGACGAATCCTTCGTGAAAGGGGCAATTTGCTAATATCAGTAAACTGATTATCAACTGCAACCCTCCAACCTACCCACTTCTCTTGTACCCCCACCCATTTTTTTTTTTTTTTGGAACAACTTTTACTGGAGTAATACACTATTCTTATTTTAAGAATTCTTAGAAGAAAAAATGAAAATGGATATTAACATTTTATGGTAAAAGAATGATGTTTTCTGAAAAATAACAATGAGCAATGTCGTTAATGATAAGAAATGAAAATGAAAAAAAAAATAGTAGGAAGTATTCCACTTGATAAAAATATATATAAAAAAAGCAAAAAAGACAAAGTGAACAGAAAAAAAAAACAAGAAAATGATTTCAAAACTTATATATTCAGATCTCAATTGAAAAATGGGTGGAAAAGACTGTTTGAAATGAAAAATTAGAAATTCTTTGGTCAGTTGGAATGGCAAAAAAAGCATATAAACTATTAATAAAAAAGACAGAATATAAAAAAAGGATTAAAAACAAATGAAGAATTTGAAATTAGAGTAAAACAAACAACTTCAAAATCAAAGTAACTGTTGTTTTGTTACTAGAATTTATTAAGAGAAGTAAAAATAGGGCGAACGGCCCATTTCTAGAAACAAAAAAGGCTTGGGGGAGAAAATTTTATTTTGGTAAGTTAAATGAAATAAAAGCTACGAAAACTTTAAGAAAGCTAAATTAGATGGTGAGCCAAGCCATTTTTGGGCAGCTTCTCATGGTTGGACCTGTAGGTTCTCCTTTTTAGATGATGACCCCCAGAGCTATCAATCCAAAAGTTGGTGACTGTATTTTGGGTCCACTCATGTTGCAAATCATCTTCTCTTCACGATCAGGAAAAACTTACCACAGTTCACCAGATCTATACAACTCGCAATGTGGAGCCATTAATCACTTTGTTGGTGGTACTTTGGAACTCTACGAGCCTTGTCAGTTGAGATAGGAACCTTGGATGCAATGTCCATCAACATGTTAAAGGAGACACCATCAACCTCAAAATCAAAATACTAAGAATACCAAGTAAAATCTATGAGAATGCATAGATGAGAATACAATCTTCTGCAAGAGTAGAAACGAGCCATCTTCAAGAGTATATTATTGTTGCCCAAATGTTGTCATTAGTATATTAGCGTGGCAGCACTGGTATTTTTAGTCTTTTATATCCTTGATAATCAGATACGTACATTTACCATCCCAAATAATCATTTTAAATCAATTGTAGATTTTAGTTTCATTTTTTTAATTCTAGTGCTTACTCAGTGGACCATCATATTTTCAAACATTATTTTACTTTTTTACATGATTTGGTGGATTCCATGTAGTTGTTTGAGTTTTTCTTATCCTAATGTAATAGTTTGGTACTTCATTAAAAAAGTTAAAACACATATCAAACTTGGATGGTCTGGTGGAGACAATTTTCATCTCACCCTAGTCAACATCGAGAACTTTGCATCCTCTGTCTCCCATGATTTTTCACGCATCTGAAGGACCCCACAAGAAGGGTTAGTTTTGGCTTGAGAATATGTTTTGATATTTCCCTACTTTAATCTCTTTTACTATTAAAAGTCGTTAAGTTTTAGGAATGCTTTTTGCTTCATTAATCATTACAACAATTGTTTATTTGTTCTGTTGTGAATGTTTTATATTTTTCTTAGGATTCACGAAAGTTGCAGATTGAAGATTTTTATCATACAAAAGAGTTTTTATCAACATCACTTTATCAGACATAAGTAAGAATACTATCTCCCTATTTTTCTTTTCTTCTTGCTTAAGTATCTATTTTCTTTGTAAGATGTGTAACAGTTCTAATGTTCTTAGAATATATAATTTATAATATCATTTTTAGAGTTTTTCAAAAGTACTGCAATTGGTCATGAAACTTAATTGTTTTCCCAAGAAAACTCCCACATGGATTGGTACTTCATCATGTGTTGATTTGAAGCCCTATTACAGGAGGGTAGTATCAGATTGTCAATCAGTTATAAACAAAAAAAAAATGAAATGAAAAAATTTTCTATATTTTTTAGTATGAATTATACTTTAAGCTAAGGGAAAAGTAAAACTTATAATGCTTACCTAGATTGATGGGAGATTGAGGGCTCCAATATATTGTTGGAGCATAAAAAATAAAAATAAAAAAGTTCACAACTCAAGTCACATTCCATCATCAAGCTATACATAGGTGCTTCCCATGGTAAATCCACCAAGGACTATAAGCCATAAATTTCCAAGTTCCCTCCCTCAACTCATTTTGAATCCTTGTGCCTGGCTGATTTTAGACTCATACTTGAGGTGATGGGAGACTCCAACATTTAATCCTAAGTTTAAATCTATGTTCATAGAGTGGATTAGACCATCACCATACAAGTTAGCTTTCATTTGATCTCCAATAATTCTAATTTAGTTTACAAATCCAAATCTTTTCTACCATTGGATATGTGGCTTCACCATGATCTTCTGCCACAGATCTGTGATACAAATATTCCATGACTTGATCAATGGTCCTCATCTTTCCTATCATTGTAGAATATAAAAAAGAAATAAAGGATTAAAAACCAATGAAGAATTTGAAATAAGAGTAAAATAAACAACTTCAAAATCAAAGTAATTGTTGTTATGTGAGGAGAGTTTATTAAGAAAAGCAAAAATAGAGTGAGCGTCCCAAGTCATAAAACAAAAGAAGTTTGCTGGAGAACATTTTACTTTGGTAAATTAATCGAGCGTATATAATAAAAGCTATGAAAGATTTAATAAAGGTAAATTGGACGATGACTCGAGCCATTTTAAGCCAGCAGGTTCTCTTTTTTAGATGATGGCCCCAGTGCTGTCAATCCAAAAGCTAGTGACTGTATTGTGGATCCACTCTTGTTGAAAATCATCTTCACTTCATGATTAGCAAAAAATTACCTAGAATTCACTAGATTTGTACAACTTGTGGAACTAAGAGACGAACCTTGAATGCAATGTTCACCTGCACTTTAAAGGAGACACCATAACCTCCAGATCAAAAGACTAAGTATACCAGGTAAAATCCATAAGGATGCATGGATGAGAATACAATCTTCCGTGGGAGTAGTAAAATCCATGTTGAATTTAAAAATAAATTTGCACAAAAAAAAAAAAAAATGATCCAGCATCAAGAGTAAATTAGTGTGGCTGAAATGCTGTCGTTAGTATATTGGTTTGGCAGATGTTGCATTTTTAGGCTTTTGCATCCTTAATAATCAGATAAACAATTATCATCCAAATAATCATATAAATTGAATTGCAGATTCTCATTTCAGTTTTTTTAATTCTGGGAATTATTCAGTGGGCTATCATATTTTCTAAATTTTTTAGTATCTTTTATATGGTTTCGTGGATTCCATATAGTTTTTTGAATTTTTTTTTCTGATGGAATGGTTTGGTAGTTCATTAAAATAGTTAGACAAACATAAAACTTGGATGATCCAGTCCATACAATTTTCCTCTCACCCTAGTCAACATCGTGAGCTGTGCATCCTATCTCCCATGATTTTCATGCATCTGGTGGGCCCCACAAGATGGGCTAGTTTTCACTTAAAAATATGTTTGTTTTTTATCTACTAATAATCTTTTAACATTAAAAGTTAATAAGTCTTAGGAATTCTTTAGCTTCATTAATGATTACAACAATTGTATATTCATCTTGTTGCGATTGTTTTATAATTTTTCTTAGGATTCACAAAAATTGTAGTTTGAAGATTTTTATCATACAAAAGAGTTCTCGTCGACATCAGTTTATCATACATAAGTAAGAATACCATTTCTCTAGTGTTTTTTTTTTTTTTTTTGTCTCACTTAATTATCTATTTTCTTTATAAGATGTTGAAGAGTTCTAGATTCTGTACATCATATTAGTAATTCTCTTAGGATGTGTAATTTAGATCATCATTTTTATAGTTCTTCCATAAACAGTACTGCAGTTAGTTATGATTCTTAATTGCTTTTCCAAGAAAACCCCTTCATGGTTAGGTACTTCATCATGTGTTGATCTAAAGCCTTATTACTGGAGCGTAACATCAGATTGCCAATCGGTTATAAACAGAAAAGGCTGAAATGAAAAGCGTCTATTTTTTTAGTATGAGTTATACTTTAACCTAAAGAAAAAGTAGAACTCATAAAAATGACCTAGATTGATGGGAGAAGGCTTCGATGGAGATGATGATGTAAAAGGAACTCTATCACGATCCTAACAATGTGATGTACTAATTTTAACCAATTATTTTCAGTAAAAATAAATGAACATGCCTTTAAAGGGTCTTGCACGAAGGTTTTATAACTTCTATATTACATAATAAGTTAATAACAAGAAGTTCATGGGCATGTTAAATTGATACGTTGAAAGTTGTCCCTTCTGCTGGTACTGGCTTGTTTTCTTAAGAGTTTCTTCATTAGCCTGAGACCTCTCCAAGTGTATGGCAATATTGGAAGGAACCATTTTGACTACTACTCAATTTCTTTCAACTACCACCCCACTCTACAAGTGATAGTCATATGCTTCTTTCAAGTAGCTTATGGGCTTATGCCTTCCACTCACGGCTTCCTTACCAGTAAGAATGTCTTTACTTACGCCCCTCCTATTAGTTGATCTGGATAAGTTGGTGGTACATACCTGGTGAAGCTATTTGAACTTTTCTAAGGCTCCTAAAAATGATCCATAAAAAAAGTGACAAAAATTAATTATTGGCCATGTTGAAAGCCCAATAAATAATTCTTTTCTGGGAGAGAAGGAGTCTACATTAAGAAAAAAGCAACAAAAAAGAGAAGAAAAGACCAACAACAGTTTAGCTCCAAGTCAAGAGGATGCTTGAAGCCCTCTCCCAACCTACATCCTACATAATAGAATAGAGAAGTTTGGAAAGCCTATGTGCTTGACCATTGAGAGACCTAGGAATATAATCAATGTCTACAAAATAAAAATAAGTAGTCAACGCTCTGATGTCCAAAATAATTGGACTTATGGACCAATCGTATTGTCCCTTCAACACTTGCACCATTCTTTTGCATCCATCAGCATACAAAGCCTGACAAAGCCATTTTTCCTAGCCTTATCCAATGTGGCTAAGACCGTCCTCGCTTCAGCCTCCTTTGCAGAGCTGACTTTGGGCCCTTGGATAGCTCCGGCATCCATAATGTCACCATTTAACTTCATGATGTAGACAAAGGATGCATAGCCCTCCTCAGTTTAGAGGTTGCATCCATAAAGATTATAATATGAAGGTTTTTTAGGACCCACTAGAATGGATGCTAGTCTAATTAATCAAATCAATGCAGCGGATGTAACCAATCACATAATATAGAACTAGCAAATAAATCTACCAAGCAATCACCACAAGAAGGCAGACACAAATATAACGTGGAAACCCTTTCTAGGGAAAAAACCATGATCTAGAAATTAAGATTTCATGAATAGTTACAAGATATACTCATAGCTCCTTTACCTCAGTCTGTACCTCGACCTAAGGACCGTAGTTGTTCTTGCACAGAATCCACTAACACGGCTTCCACCGTGCACCGTTCTCCTTACTTGATCTTCTCGCACCTTGCCAACCAAGATGATCAATCTTCTACAAGAGGGTATAAGCAGCAAAAAACCTTTTAGAGTAGCCCTTCAGAACAATCTCTCAATGGCTCTAGAGAAATAAGGAAATCTCTCTTAGGGTATTCGAACCTCATATCAAGAGAGAGAATTAACTTCTTGTCTTGTGTCTTAGGGTTGAGAGAATCACCCAATTTATAGCCTTAAGTTCATCCCTTAGTCTTCTAATAATAACCCACTAAGAATTTCAATTCGTCTCAAACTCTATCATAGAGTCTGTATCGGACCGGGCGTCAATACCATTCTTGCTATAGCGAGACGCTTCTCTGTCTCGGCCTGACAGATTTTGTTCTGTCATGGTTTTTAACCTAACAATCTGCCCCTTTCGGCAATCCTTGGACAAAATCCCATAGAACAATACAATTTGATCTACCCAAAAGTAAAACCCAAAATACATTAAATTTAAAACAAACACAAAAAAAAACTCAGCACCGTAGATCTTGTATTGCCTTTGCTTGAACTTCCAGATCTTGAATTTCCGTACCTTGTAAAGCTCCCCCTAGCTTCATTCTTCTCCCCCGGTTTTTTTTCATAATTGACAAACAAATATCATCATGCAGCTTCTGTCAATCTGGATGCAGTCGCTCCCCCTCAATATGAAATTCATATAAACACTCGGGTGGGGGCTTGATCTTGCAGATCAAGGGTGATGAAGCTTAGGCACACACACTTGTAAATTTAAATATCTCAGCAAAGTGTGTACCAATACAGAAGGTAGGTCTTCTTTCTTGACCCAAGCAGCTTTGGTATTCTTTTTTTTCAGCTCGGCCTTCTTCGTTTTCCATTGCTTTTGATTCGGTAAACTTTGCAGCTTATTGCAATGGGGTCGAATGTGTTCTTTAATTCCACAATGATGACAAGTGGGAATTCGTTCAGGATGTGACACATTAAACTTCTTTGGAGCTTTCTTTGCAACACTAATAACGGGATTAGTAACAACTGAATTTTTAACAAAATAATTTTTACCTTCGGCATTCGAAGTGGATGCTCCGTCAGCGTAGCCAATGCCATGCTTGTCAGTGTGTACCTTTTGAGTACATAGGATGTCATCTAATTTTCTCGATCCGGTGTTCATCCTATTCAATGAAGCTTTAGCAGTATTTAACTCAGATAGAACCATCTTGAGTCTTCCATTCAGATTAGAATTCTCTGCTTTCAAAGTTTTCATATCAGAATCAAGTAAGTCAGACTTTTCTGATTTTGCAGTCAATTTGTCAGCCAACTTGTTTTTTTTCATCCTCTAGTTTTTGTACTTTAGCAAGTGAATCTACAAGTTCAGCTTTCAAGGAGGAATTATGCTCTTCAGACACTTTCCAGTTGATAGCAACTTTTTCATTCACTTTAATCATCTTCATGGTTTTCTTGAAAAGTGCTTCATATTCAGCTTTCCATTCCGATTCTTCCTCTGACTCAGTATCTTGATCAGTCTCAGCTTCGGAAGAAAGATGGGAAGCAACAGAACTAGAAATTGCCGTAAAAGCAATAAACTTCCCCTTGCAAGTGTCAGGTTTTTTAGACTCAGGATCTTCATCATTCTCATCGGAAGTTTCATCTTCTCAAGTAGTATTCAAAGCCTTCTTTTTAGATTTTTTGTTTCCGCAATCATTAGCAATGTGTCCATAGCCTTGGCACTCATAACATTGAATCCCTTTAAAAGATTTCCAGAATTTTTAGGGATCCTTACATTGGTTTTATGCCCCTTCATAAAAAGCTTGAATTGCTTCATAAACTGTACAGCAACTTAGGGATCAATTTCCTTGGAATATGAATCTGTATCACTTGCAGCTTTCTGGTATGGTTCATTGGATGCTTTCTTGTATGATTCCTTGAACGCTTTCAAACCAATACCTTGAGATTGTGTCTTCCCATTAGACCTAAGGTTTGCTTCAAAAGTTTGTAGGTTGCCAACCAACTCATCAACTTTGAGTGTATTCAGATTCTTATTTTCCTCTATGGCCACAACCTTTCCATCAAACCTGTTTGGAAGAGACCTCAAAATCTTTTTAACAATTCTGTTTTCAGGGATTGGTTCCCCCAAGGTAAAGGTATCATTAACAATTGCATTCAGCTTACCATTAAATTCATTGAAAGACTCATCTTCTTCCATCTTTATGGCTTCAAAGGCTGTATACAACTTTTGAAGTTTTGACTGTTTGACAGTGTCAGTCCCTTCATGCACAGTCTGCAGGATATCCCAAGCTTCTTTTGCAGTAGTGCATGTAGAAATTCTTCGAAACTCAGACACATTAACTCCATTATAAATAGCATTCAAAGCCTTAGAGTTACAAGTGGCAACCAACTCTTCTTCCTTAGTCCACTTATCTTTAGGTTTGTAACCAGTTACCCCATCAGTATTAATAGTGGGCAAGGAATAGCCATTCACAGTAGATTTTCAAACTTTCAGATCTATGGCTTTCAAGAATGCAACCATCCTGGTTTTCCAATAAGCATAATTGCTACAATCCAATAGAGGCGGCTTATTGGTTGAAGTGTCTTTGCTGTAGATATCCATTCTAGCAATATTTGGATCAATACAATAAAATAATGTAACTCGCTCTGATACCACTTGAAGGTTTTTTAGGACCACTAAAATCGATGCTAGTCAAATTAATCAAATTAATGCAGCGGATGTAACCAATCACATAATATAGAACTAGCAAATAAATCTACCAAGCAATCACCACAAGGCATACACAAATATAACGTGGAAACCCTTTACAGGGAGAAAAACCACGATCTAGAAATCAAGATTTCACGAACAATTACATGATATACTCACAGCTCCTTTACCTCGGTCTGTACCTCGACCTAAGGACCGTAGTTGTTCTTGCACAGAATCCACTAACACGACTTTCACTATGCACCGTTCTCCTTACTTGATCTCCTCGCACCTTGCCAACCAAGATGATCAATCTTCTACAAGAGGATATAAGCAGCAAAAAACCTTCTAGAGTAGCCATTCAGAACAATCTCTCAATGGCTCTAGAGAAATAAGGAAATCTCTCTTAGGGTATTCGAACCTCATATCAAGAGAGAGAATTAACTTCTTGTCTTGTGTCTTTGGGTTGAGAGAATCACCCAATTTATAGCCCTAAGTTCTTCCCTTAGTCTTCTAATAATAACCCACTAAGAATTTCAATTCGTCTCAAACTCTGTCATAGAGTCCGTATCGGATCGGGCATCAGTACCATTCTCGCTATAGCGAAAATGAGTCTCGTTATAGCAAGACACTTCTCCGTCTCAGCCTGATAGATTTTGTTTTGTCATGGTTTTTGGCCTAACATAATATCATGTTTGTTAGAGATCGTTCTAGGGACCGAAGATTAATCCCCATCTTTTCTTAAGGAAAGCTGTGAATAATGGCAGGAGGGACCCTGAAGCATCTTATGGGCTGATCCTATGATCTTGGAGGGATCTAATGGTTGACCTATAAGAAAGAAGTCATTCCTAGCTTTCCAAATGGTCCACCACATAGAAAGTATCCACATTTTTAAGTTACCATCCCCGAGAAGAGGAGTCGGTTGGCCATGCTTACATGAGTTCTGCCACCATTCTATTAAATCCATAAGGTAGAAAGTATCTGAAAAAAGGCCCAACTGCGATCCAAGCCAACTTGCTCTAGTAAATTCATATTGCATAAGGGCATGCCCAACTGAATCCTCTTCTTTCTCACATATAGGACATTTATCATCTATAGGCATAATTCTCAATTTTAAAATGACTCTTACCTGGACAACATTTATATGAGACATTTCCAACCAAATAGAAGAACCCTTTGGGGGAGAGGAAGCCTCCACAAAGCTTTCTAATTTACCATTAAAATGAGGCTGACGTGATTTCTACCGCTGATTAATCTATACACAAATTTAGTAGTAAGCTGACCATTCTTGGAAAGTGGCCAAACTCTATCATCGTAAGAGAGGGATCCAGAGAGATAAATTTTACCAATATTCTCAATATCTATAGGGTTGTCAAAATAGTCCTTAAGAGCATTAATATCTCATAACTTATCTGCGGTCCATAAATCTTTGACTTTGAGATCTAGGTTAATCATAAAGGAATAAGGCTTTCTCAATCCATTTTTACAGGGGATCCAATTACAATTCCAAACAGATATATTCTCTCCATTACCAATTATCCATCCAACCTTTTCGTTTATATAATTATCCCCCTCAACAAAACCCTTCCAGAACCAAGAATTACCTTTCCTAGACTTAGCTTCCCAAAGGCCCCTTCTAGGACAATATTTAGCCTTAAGAATCTTTGAGCAGAGGAGGTTCTCATTGGTCAGACATTTCCGGCAAGTTTTAGATAAGAGGGCTAGGTTATTATTTTTGGTGTCTCTAATTCATAGAACCCTCCTCGGAAATCGGTTTACATAATTCAACCCATTTAATGGTATGGAGTTTTCTTTTCCGTTCACTATTCCCCCACCAAAAGGATCTTAGACATTTATGAATTGAATCCGCAATTTTATTTGGGAGACACAGAACAGACATGTTATAGACGAGATTGCTAAGGCCACTGACTTGATTAGGGTGTTTCTGCCAACTTGTGATAGAAAAGGAATTTGCCATGAGCTTAGTCTACTTTTAATTTTGTTTGTGAGAGCCTCGATACTCAAGTATCTATTTTGTCTGATGTCAAGGGATTCCCAAAATATTTTTCATTTTTATCCATAATTTCATGTCAAGTATCGAGACAATACTTTTGCATCTTTTTTGGCAAGCGCCATTGCTAAAATAAACTGCAGATGTGTTGGAAGTTAATAAGTTGGCCTGAAATCTTTCAATAGTCTTCTAATAAGTTTTTAACCTCTCTAGCTTCCTTAAGTCTAGCCTAATAAATATTATTAAATTTAATAATAATAAACAACACCGATGATGATGATGATGATAAATAATAAATCCTAAATCTCCTTCTCGATGAAGTATCCCAATCCAACTCCCAACTACTTTTATATATAGCTTATCTCTCTAATTAGGACTAGAACAGTTGAATTGTATCACATCGTTAGCATTTCAATTTAAAGCATATTTGACTTTCATGCTTGGAAAGATATACTTGAAAATCCATACAACCATTTGTCCATCTAAGAATCTTCAGAATAGATTAACGTAAAATATATATGTTGGGTTCTTAGTTACATAACAATCATTTCTCATTTCTCTTTTATTTGTGTTTTCTACTTTATTGTATTGTATTTTTCTCAATTTCTCTAATTACTATCATTTTCCTTTCTATTGTGTCGTGTCACTAGATGGTGCTGCTGCTGAAGGCTTGAAGCCCTTATGTGCTTGTCTTTCAAGACAAATCGATTACCAAAAACAATTAAAGCCAAATATGGAGGCTTTGGAAAGTATGATGCGTGCATTGATTGCTAAAAATGATGAAATTGTGAGAAGAGTAGACCGCGACAAGTTGCAAGGTAGGAGTCCTTTGAATGAAGTGAGTAATTGGCTACAAGAAGTGGAATCTATCAAAGGGAAAGTAAGTGATATACAGAAGAACTTTGAAGAAACAAAAAAATGTTGGAAAGGACTTTTTCCAAATGACTGCATGCGTCGGAAGATTAGCAAGAAGTCGTCGATATTGATTGGTCAAATGGACAAACTAATTACAGATGGCAGTTTTGAAAATGGTGTCACTATTGAACTACTACCACTGGCAACTAATGCATTACCTACGATGCCTATAGTGGATAATGCAGTACCTACGATGCCTATAGTTGGTAAAACAGTGGATTTAACCAGGCAAAAGATTTTGAATTGCATATTGGACAAGGAGAAAAGAATAATTGGAGTGCTTGGTACGGGAGGAGTTGGAAAGACAACGATCATGAAGAACATTAACAACCATCTCATCAGATCCACGCATTTTGATTGTGTTATATGGATAACTGTTTCTAATGATGCAGATGTGAACAAGCTACAACGACAAATTGCAGAGGAGTTGAAAATAGACATGGAAGAAGATGATAATGAGGATGGCGCATCAAGAAAGATATTTAATGCTTTGAAGCAGCGAAAAAAGTTTTTGCTCATCCTTAATGATATGTGGGAAGCATTTAATCTAAAGGAGGTTGGCATTCCTATTCCAAGTGAAGAAAATGGTTGCAAAGTAGTTCTCACTACCCGTAACAAAGGAGTATGCAGACACATGCAAGCACATGTAATTGAAGTAGGAGTTCTTTCTAAAGTTGAATCATGGGAATTCTTCAAGAATATTGTGGGTGGTGCAATCCTCTCTAAAGATATAGAACACGTTGCAAAGGATGTTGCTAAGGAGTGCTGCAAATTGCCATTGGCAATTAAAACAGTTGGAGGATCTATGTGTGGTGTTGACAATGCCAGAGTATGGCAGGATGCTTTGAAAAGTATGAAAGAAGCAAATAGAGAGTACAAGGGTATTGAAAAGGTCTTCGCACCACTAAAGTTTAGTTATACTCGATTGCGTGACACGGTACACCACCAATCTTGTTTCTTGTTCTGCTCATTATATCCTAAAAACCACGTGATATCTGCTGATGAGTTGATTGACAATTGGATTTGTGAGGGTTTAATAGACCAAAAGGGGACCAGAGATGATGACGTCGACAAAGGGTATACCATTTTGGATCAACTCATAAAAGTTGCTATGTTGGAGAGATGTGATAATTCTGAAAATGCAATATGTGTCAAAATGCATGATTTACTCAGGGATATGGCAATCAACATTACAAGAACAGAGAATCCACGATCTGAGGTCTATGCAGGTCAGCAATTAAAGGAATCGCCAATCGAGTGGCCAGAAGATGCCGAGAGGATCTCTTTGATGCGTAATGACATAGAAGTACTTTCTGGTGAACCCAACTGTCAACATCTCTTAACCTTGTTTCTTCAAAAGAACCCTCTACAGAAGATCTCCCCTGATTCTTATTTTAACCACATGTGCAGCCTCCGAGTTCTTAACCTCTCTTCCACAAAGATGAAGTCACTGCCTAATTCTGTTTCTAACTTGAAGAACCTCCGCGCATTGATATTAAACTGGTGTAGAGATCTAGAAGAGGTGCCATCACTGGAAAAACTTGAAGAATTGAGGCTGTTGGGCCTTTCCGGCACCAAAATTCGAGAGTTGCCATCAGGAGTGGAAGCAATGGTTTATCTTCAACGCCTTCAGCTCGATGATACTGGAGAGTTACGTGTATTTGCAGCTGGTATTATACCTAGGCTCTCTCATCTGGAAGAGTTGACAATGGGTGGAAGCAGATGGAAGTGGTCATCAAACACAGGGGAAGGAGCCGAAATTGAAGAAATTCTGAACTCCACTCGACTGGCTATTCTGAATATTCAATTCGAAGAATTGTCCGATTTCCTTCAGCACGCCAAATCGAACAAGTGGCAAATGATGAAAAGATTCTTTCTTTCTGTCGGTAGCTCTAATTTATCATCTCCTCCGGATGAGTCCTCCCGTGTTGAGATTCGTTACTGCAATCTTAATGGTGAAGAAAACCCGTTACTGCTCCCCGATACCACTCAGTGGCTCCGCATATTTAAGTGTCAAATAAGTAGCTTGTGGCATTTAACACGCTTACTGAATAAGAGTGAGTTGTATCATTGTGACATCATTGAATGCGAGAACATGAAGTACTTAATGGCGGAGGAGGAACCATTACTACCTGACATAAAGGAATTGATTATTGAAGATAGTCCAGAATTACTAGTCCTTTGCAAAGGTATTCCATCACCGGATGCACTTAAAAGCCTTGAGTCCTTGAATGTAGTTTTTTGCCGCAAATTGAAGTATCTACTCCCAGCTAGCCTGTTGCAGCAACTTAGATGCTTGAAGAGTATTTCAGTCATGTTCTGCGATCAAATGAAAGAGATCATAGGAGAGGAGGAAGAAATGCGAATAACCAGAGATAACGATAACAATGCTATGTTGATACTCTCTCAGCTACAGAGTTTAGTCATCTACAAATTACCAGAACTGAAGGGCATCTGCTCAAGGGTATTAATTTGCAATGCATTGGAGACCATCTCCATACGATCTTGTCCTGAGTTGAATAAGCTCCCATTCTCTGTGGACAACCTACCTCGCGCTCTCAAAGAGATAGGAGGAGAGAAGAAATGGTGGGATGCCGTGGAGTGGGACCATCCACGAACCAAGGCTCACTTCGACTCTATACCCAAAATGCAGAGAAGGTATGAGCACATATATTTTATTATCCAACGGTGTGCATATTGTTGATTTGAATAATAATTTATATGTATATGCACAGTGAATGTTAGAACCAATGAATGGATTGGATTTTTTAAAAATGGCCCCACCCACTTGCAGATGCCAGGCGCTGCATCACACTAAGATGCAGCGCGGCTGTATGCTAGCTTTGCCCTTTGTATTAAGGCTTTGTCGCATTTCTCACCTTCTCTTATTTAATGCAATAAAAAAGTGGGTCTTGAATTTGATCTTTAATCTTTCATTTAGCCATTTTGCCCTAACAGGCTCGATCAAATCCTTAACTAGGAGGGCCCACAAATTCCTCAATGGGCCTCATCAATTTGCATACACCTGAATCCATCAACCCTAAAAAAAACATTGTTTCAATTTCAAATATGGCCCTCAAGTTGCCAATCTTTAGCATCTGGGATTCAATTTAAGCTTAGATGAGTTTCATAGGCCCATTTAGTCGGATATCCAATCTGTAATTCAATTCAAGATTGGGCTCCATTATAGGACCGTCCACAAACCTAGGCCCACTTCTTGCCCCTCCTTACATAACGCTAGGCCAACTTCAGGCAGAGGTAAGAGTTCTTTGTAAAGCATTTTGATGCAATTCTCATTTGTCTCAGTATAGCCCTGGCCCCTGGGGGATCTTATAATCTCATTCACTCATTTGGATCTGTCAGGCTAGATCCAAACCCTTCGCTTGGATCCAAAATTCCTTTAAAACATTATTTACACCTAAAAATTTAGACCTTAAAAAGGCCCATCTCTATGATCTGCAGTTCTGATTCAAATCTGGACTCTAATAAGCCCATTTTAGATTTGAGATCCGGGCTGGTAGAGTCATTTATTTAGATGATTTGGATTTGGATTTGGATTTAGGTGCATGTTCATTTTATCTCTAGTGTGCATATCTGGTATTTGGATTTGGATTAGGAAATTGAATCTTTAATTAGATGACTTGGGCTTTATACTTTTTCTTGTCAGGACTGAAGAAATCTTATCTCGAGAAATCTTATCGGACTGGGACCCAGATTACTGAAGATCCTTCCATAATCCAGAACGCATCAATGGCAGCTCTCTTCTCTTATATTTTTATTGTCTAATAAATAAAAGCTTAAAATACATTTGAAGGAACTCATGTTGATGGGTGTGCTTGTAGTTTGTTGAATGTACTTTGGTTTGTTTGATGCACTTTTATTGAATCAACCTTTCTTAATATTGCTGATGTGTTGGTTAAGGTATGATACAATTACATATTGCTGATAGGTTGGTTAAGGTATGATAAAATTACAAGATGATGATTTCTACCAACACTACTACATGTTGCCATGAAATTAGAGTGGGATGCTGATGGGTTGGTTAAGGTATGATACAATTATAGGATAATGAATGCTGCAGCTGTTGTTTGTTTGTTAGAAAAGTTCTTTGTTGTTGATGCACTAGAGTGCAATGGGTTTGCAAAGCGGCGCATTTATGACAACTTGCCCGCACTAAACTGAAACCTCACAAACACTTAGAACACCCCATGCACCCACACTTTTTGGGTATTCCAGAATAAGCATGAGGTAAGAATCCCCTCTCCCGCCCCCACAAACCCCAACCCATCTGCACTTTTTGGAAATCACTAATCCATGGATTTTTCAAAAAAAAAAAAAAAAAGACAATCCATCCATAAGCAAAATGCCTTACATGGACTCTAAAATCCATGTAATTTAAGGAATCCCTGTCAGAAATCCTAGCATCCAAATAGCCCATAAAAGAAGGTAGAACACTGCAACCATTCAGAAATAAGAATGGATCTACAATGGCTGCCCACATGACTGGGACATGCAACACGGTCTCAACATTTTTCAACCATAAACGAGGGGTTATGTAAACTAGTCACTCAAAATCGACATCTCATAACCAAAATACATTCATTACATATTGCAAAGTTATGGAAAATAATTTATTTTCAAATGTGACTTAACAACGAAACTTGTCACACTGCACCATCAAGCCTAGTGGAGTGCTCTTGTGATTTTCTGAGAAAGGGAACATGATTCCATAATTAGAATATGAAATAATAAAAAATTATCAAATGAAACATGGGACAATGAACATTCCTCACTAATTCATAAGCAACGAGCCCAGCAAAACAAAGACTAAAACTCAGGAAATCTACATGGATATGCTTTGAAGTATGCCAAAAGGGTAGGCAGGATTATCTTCTGGCTAGATCAATGTTTTGAGCATTGATTGGACCCAAAAAATGTCAAATACTTATCCAGGCAGGAAATTCAAGGGGAGAAAAAGATTCTCTTTTGGTAAATAACTAGTTTCTTGTGCCACTCACATAAATAATAGAACAGGTGGTATCCGGCCAAAATATCCAACTGGACTTCAGATTTTTAGTACATGCCCTAATTGTCAATTTTTTACCCTTATGGCCGAACTGACCAAAAACTTATTAATTGTGATCAATAAGATTTCAGTTAGAATTTCCTTCTGGTTCGACCCAATTCCCAATTTATTTCCGAATTGAGAGTTTTTGGCCAAAAACAGGTACAAATGTCATATACTGGCCAAAATTTAACAAAAGCCAGAACTTTTCCTTAATCCTTTTTTTTTTTTTTTTGAGTTAGCTTTTTACCAATATGCCCTCCATTAAGGCTGAGCATGGATGATTTTTTGGTCTTTTTCATTCAAAAGCAAGGGCTATGAGCTCTTTTAGAGCCTTGAGTGGTTCCCTTCATTTGGCTGCCTCTTTGTTCTTAATCCTCCTCTATTAATTATTTCAACATAGCAAGGATTGGGATTAGTTGTTTGTCTAAACTTGGATTTATGAATGGGTTTTGTGAAGAAGAAAAAATGAGGGAAAAAGAAGACGACAGATTGATGGGGATGGAAGAGTGTGATCGTTCACTTAGGGATTGACCATACTTACTATTATTTCATAATATCATTAAATAGAAGCCCTAGTAGAACAACTATAATTGCGTAGAAGTCCTACGTACTATAGAAATTACTAACAAGTCCCTTCACTAAGTAAATTAAGCACAAAACATTTATATTTCCTACACTCTCCCTCAAGCTGGCGAGTAGATATCAGCAATCCCAAGCTTGGAAAACAAATTAGTAAGTTGGGTTTTTGTGACTGCTTTTGTAAGTAAGTCAGCCAATTGATCGGCTGTGTATGGGCTTCAACACTGCTTCGTTTCATGCCACCTGTTCTCGAACGAAATGACAATCAACTTCAATATGCTTTGTCCGCTCATCATAAACAGGATTTGTGGCAATATAACGAGCAGAATTATTATCGCAATGAAGAAGCATAGGCTTCTTGCACGTGAAGCCTAGTTATTGCATCAAAGTCCGTAACCATAAGAGTTCACATGTTCCACGAGCCATTGCATGGTATTCTGCTTCAGAACTTGATAGCGACACAACTGATTGTTTTTTTACTATTCCATGAAACCAAATTCCCAGCAACCAATGCACAATACCCAGTAGCCGATCTCCAATCTGCTTTAGAGCCTTCCCAATCTGGATCACTGAATATCTCAATGATCTCAATATCTACATTTCCATGTTTTGAATACATTATGCCTTGTCCTGTAGCCTTTTTGAGGTATTTCAATACTCGATAAGCCGCTTGAAGATGCTCTGTGCAAGGTGCATGCATGAACTGACTCAATACACTCACAACAAACCCAATATCCGGTCGTGTAATGGTAAGATATATTAATCTCCCAACCAGCCTCTGATACAAACCTGGATCATCTAGTAATTGTCCACTGTCAGAATATAGCCCATGATTCTGCTCAATATTACAGGATACTACAGGATTTATTTAGAGAATAAATCACAAGTTTGTTTGTTACTATGGG
The DNA here is from genome assembly GCA_012931725.1 of Litsea cubeba. NCBI lineage: Eukaryota > Viridiplantae > Streptophyta > Magnoliopsida > Laurales > Lauraceae > Litsea > Litsea cubeba. The sequence goes on from CM022951.1 coordinate 4,901,896, forward strand.
TTCAAAAGAAGGGAGTGATGGTTCTAATCCTACAGGGGAAGGTTATAGTGGAACCCAAAATGTGTTCAAGGCCACGGGAAACATCAATCCTAATGCATAAATTACAGTGGAATTGTTCAATGGAAAAAATTATAAAGAACGGTCTTATTCTACGAGGATGGCCATTGGTGGGGCAAAACATTATTCAATGGCCTTTTCTTTATTCCATCAAAAAGCAATGGAGAGAACTACTTTTGTCTCTTCTTATAATGTTCTGCAACATTGTAGAGTACCACACAGTACCCTTACCTTACCATGCCAACCACACACACACCCAAAAAAAATAATAATAATAATAAAAAGGAAAAATAAAAAACCAGTGGGCTCGATACGTATGCCAAACTGAAGATGAACTTGCTGGATATGTGTATTCCGCTTCTGCTATCACTGCCGCTGAATCCGCTGTCACATCAGATCTTATGAGTCTTAGCACCCTTTTCAAACATTGCCGAACTCAAACCAGAGCCCTACATGGGTTGCGACCCTTGCACTGAGGCAACAGGAAGGTGTTACATGTGTCAAAGCCAGCAAGAAACAGAAACAATATTGTGAATTCGATGATCCTTTGAGGGTCTCGATTGTTCTTTATATAGATGTATTGTTTCTATACAATTTACATTGATTGGCCAAAATCTAATCTAATCATATCTCAATTACAGTGATTGTAGCATAATCTAATCTAATCATATCTCCTAAATGGGTAAGGAATAAATATACACATATCAGTTGCTTTGACCCACAAGATGGGCTTTATTTGCCATGGGCCATGACCCACTGACCCATTTAACATTAACACCCCCCCTCAAATTGATGCGGGTGAATCAACCAGCATCAATTTGCCAACTAAGAATAAGCCCCTTGGTAAAGATATCTGCAATTTGAAGTCCTGTAGGAACATGAGGAAGAGTAATAGCTTCACGCACAAATTCATCACGGATGTAATGACAAGCCACTTCAATATGCTTTGTGCGTTCATGGAAGACAGGATTTTCAGTAATCCGCGTGGCACTGGTATTATAGGGATAGAGAGGGGTAGAGCCAGATTGTGGAAATCCAAGCTCAGAAAGGAGACCCCGAAGCTAGACAATTTAAGACATGGCGGCAGACAGCGCACGATATTTGGCTTCTGTGGATGATTTGGAAACTTTATCTTGTTTCTTACACTTCCAGGAAATCAATGAGTCTCCTAAGAACATGCACCAACCTGTGGTAGACTGTCGACTATCAGGACAACCAACCCAGTCAGAATCTGAGAAAGCAATGAGAGAAGTCGAATTTCCCACAGGAACGAAAAGGCCACGAGATGGTGTACCCAGGACATATCGAAGAATGCGCCGAACAGCAACGAGGTGGAGATGGCGTGGTTGTGTCATGAACTGACTTACCAGATTCACTGCATATGAGATATCGGGCCGAGTGATGGTCAAGTAGATCAAGCTACCGACTAAACATCGATACAATGTGGCATCAGGAAGAAGATCACCAGAATCATGTGCGAGCTGAATATTAACCTCAACAGGTGTATCTACAGGAGTAGATGTTTGAAGACCGGCCATCTCAATGAGATCCATAGCATATTTGTGTTGATCGATGATGAGACCTTTCTCTGACTGATGAACCTCAAGGCCTAAGAAGTATGTAAGTGGCCCTAAATCTTTCATATGAAAGGATTCATGTAAGGATGCTTGTAGATGGGTGATCATGCCTGAATCTGTCCCAGATATAATGATATCATCCACGTAAACCAAGAGGACAGTAATCTCATTCGAGGAGCAATGAAGGAACATAAAAGGATCAAAGGCACTTTGAGAAAATTTAAGATGAAGGAAATCATCTCTAAATTTTTCAAACCAAGCGCGCGGGGCTTGCTTAAGACCATAGAGAGAGCGTCGTAAGCGAGCAATGTCTCCTGTCGAGGCATCCGTAATGCCTTGGGGAAGGCGCATACAGACTTCTTCCTTGAGATCACCATGAAGAAACGCATTCTTGACATCAAATTGGAAAAGAGGCCAGGAATGAGAAGCAGCAATGGCCAGAACAGTACGGACTGTTGTCATTTTCGCAACTGGGGCAAACGTTTATTCATAGTCGATACCATATTCCTGTCGGTTGCCCAGGGCGACTAACCGTGCTTTCTAGCGATCCAACGAGCCAACTGCCTTCAGTTTGACTGAAAAACCCATTTGCAGCCGATAGGTTTTGCAGAGGAGGGACATGGAACTATATCCCAGGTATGATTATCCTGCAATGCAGCTAATTCTTCTTGCATAGCCTTTTGCCAACAATCATGCTTCACCGCCTGTGAGTAAGAGTTAGGAATAGCAATGGAAGAGAGAGTAGCAAGCAAAGAGGTTTGAGTGAACCCATATTTATCTGGAGGCTTGGAGAGACGAGTAGAACGTCGAAGCTCAACCGGAGATGAAGCAATAGGAGCAGCATGTGATGAAGTTGGGGCAAGATCAGGTGCCCGCGAGGGATCTGGAAGAGGAGGCAGTAGTGGAACATCCTTATGACGACGTCGTTCATAAACAAGGAGTGGAGAAGAAATTGCGTCAGTAAAATCCGGTAAATGAGAAAAAGAAGGTAAAGGCTTGGGATGATTAGGAAAGAAATGCTGGTTTTCGAAAAATATGACATTTCGAGAGATGCGAATGCGGTTGAGCATGGGATCATAGCAAATATACCCTTTTTGGTGAGAAGCATAGCCAAGAACCGCACATTGAGCTGATTGAGTAGTTAACTTTGTACGTTCAGAAGGAGGAAGATGAACAAAACACACACATCCAAAAATATGCAAGTGGGTATAAGTAGGATCTGTATGAAAGAGACGAAAGTATGGTGTTTGATTGGTGAGACGAGGGTATGGTAAATGATTGATTAAGTGAACCGCAGTGGCTAAAGCTTCGGGCCAAAATTTAGCGGGAACTGATGATTCTAAGAGAAGAGAACGAACAATATCTAAGAGATGTCTGTTCTTCCGTTTAGCAGCTCCATTCTGTTGAGTATAAGGGCATGATTTTGCGATAAAATCCCGTGTGCAGAAAATTTTGAAACTGATGGGACATATATTCCCCTCCGGAATCAGAGCGGAGAACTTTTATGCGAGTAGAAAACTGATTTTCAACATAAGCCATAAATTTCTGGAAAGCATCAAATACTTCAGATTTAGAATGTAAGAGATATACCCATTTGAATCTACTATGATCATCAATAAATGTGACAAAATATTTGAAATTTGTATGAGAAATTACAGGAGTAATCCCCCAGACGTCACTATGAATAATGTCAAACCAGTTTGAAGCCATAGTAGATTTAGAAGGAAAAGGAAGAACTTTGCTTTTTACAAGTTTGCAAACAAAACACTCATCAGAAATGTGACAAAAAGAAATTTTATTTTCATTAATGCTACCAATGTTCAACATCAAAGATAATAATTTTGAATGAGGATGGCCTAATCTATTATGTCATAGCCTCCAAACATTTTGAGAAGAAGAAAAACAAGAGAATGCAAAGATCTGTTTATTCGGAGAGAGAGGCATAAAATGAGGAAATAGGCGTCCACACTTAGGCCCCTTCACGATCACCGTCCCCGACACTTGATCCTGCACAACACAACCAGACCGAGAAAAAGAAACATTACAATTATCATCAATCAGTTGTTCGACAGACAGAAGATTTGTAGTTAGATGAGGAGATAAAATAATATTTTTCGTAGGCAAGGAATGAATAACATCACCAAGAGCTGTAATGGGAAGGTTTTGTCCATCAGCAGTATGAACTTGCAAATTTCCATTGTATGGTTGCAGATTAGAGAGATGAGTGGTGGAAGAGGTCATGTGATTTGAGGCTCCAGAATCAAGAAACCATACTAAGGAAGAGGATTGGTGATTACCTGAAATGCTAAGAGCAGAGAAGGCATTCATGATCATTTGTTGAACGAGCTCAAAGGTGATTTGGAGAGCAGTATTGGAGGTGGGAGGTGGTGAAGACATGACCGATGCTAAAGGAATATCGCTCGAAGTAGTAGCAGCTGCAGTGTTGACATGATAAGCTCGAGGAGTACGATTTTGTGGCCGCCTTAGCAGTCGGTAATAACATGACCATTTGATTTGCAGTAATTGCAGAACTTGGTCTTACACTGTGAGGCATAGTGTCCATAACTCTTGCAAACAAAACACTGGATTTTACTAAGATCTCTTGCAGCAGGTTTTCTTCCTTTAGCATCAGAAGTGGTATGATGGATCATCCCTCCCGGACTTTGAGAAAGACCAAGGGGTAATTGGCAGTGGCAGCATATGCTACATCATGAGAGTTTCCTAAAAACTAGTTTTTCAGAAAATGCTGAGTGATCTGACTTTGTTCCTCGCGCAAGAGTTCATTAAGGCACTCATTCAGGGATGGAGATGGAACCCTGCTCAACAGGTTGGAACGAACGATCTCATATTCAGATCTCAATTTCATGAGGAACTGGTCTCTATGAGAAGTTGCCTGTAATTTTTGAATCTCAGAAAGAGCTGCCTCAGATACATTGACGTATTTGATTTCGTCATATTCTGCCCATAAATTGAGAAAACCTGTATAATAGTCCTGGATGGAAGATGTGCCATGGGAATACTGAGCAGTCTCCAGTTCAAGTTGGTATTGGCGGGCAGAGTTCAACTTGTTTCAGATATTCCCACATCTCCTTAGAGGTCTTGTAGGGTTTGAGATTCAAAATATATTGTGGTTCAATAGAACCAAGAATCCAGGTTTTGATCTTGGCATCCTTTGTATTCCAAGATAATATTTTTTTTTCATCTTCCTTAGGGCGTGGATCCCATCCAAAAATAAGTCCCCACATTTCCTTTCCTTCAAGATATACTTGAAATTGATAAGACCAGGAAGTGTAATTCTTGCCATTAAATTTGATCAAGGCAATTTCATTCTTCTTTTCCATTTCAGTAGAGTGATTACAATATGCAAGAAACTCCAACTGAACTTAAATCAAACTGATAAAGAAGTTAATCAGAGAAGAAAAAACTTCCAATTTTTCCAATGAAGCAATCAGATGAAGTAGCAGAAGCTTCCAAGCAGAAACAGAACACACTGAGTGCATAAAACGCACTAAAACAGTCCAGACAAACTGAAAATTTGAGGTGGGATCCTTGCGTGGGGCTCATAGAGGGATCTGACTGGTGATCAGGTCTGTAGCTAGAAACTAGTATCCAATTTCTTTTCCAGCAGTGACAAACCAGCAACAACAGCAGTAATAAATAGCAGTAGGAAGAACCAGCAGTAACCAGCAATAGAATAGTTGTTGATACAGCAACTTTTGCACAGAACTGTGCACTAAACAGTACCTGACGACCCAAATTTTTGAGTTGGGTAGTGTACGTGGGCCCCACCTAGTAATCTGTTGACAGATCTGAGTATGGGCATGGGTTCATAGCAAACTTTTGCAACTATTGGAAGTGGTCTCAGGTAGAACGAATCCAAATCCAAACTTTTGGACGGCTGAGATGAAAAGAAATGGACAAAACTGATTTTCTACAAAAAAAATGGTAGATGGCCTACCTCTGATAATCTATAAATCTTAAGAAAATCTTCATAAATATGTATATATCCAGTCGACCAAGATGGGCTGATTCCGCTGAACTGTTGATGACGATCTCAGGTGGGCCACGTCTGATCTGAGACGAACAGAGATGATCAAAGACGATCAGGCGGGAGATATGATCTCTGAAGGGCTTCCAGATCTTGGAAGATGTCTAGCAGAATCCACAATTCCTTGGATCTCAGTGATGCTGATCTGGGGTGGGCAGCGTATGATCACACCTTGATCATATTAACTGATGAATGAATCTCGAGCAGAGAAGAAACTGGCGACTTCCAATGCTTGGAAGATGAAGAAGGATCACCCAGAAAATGTTTGCTCAAGGCTCTGATACCACGTCGAAGCCAGCAAGAAAGAGAAACAATATTGTAAATTCGATGATCCTTTGAGGGTCTCGATTGTTCTTTATATAGATGTATTGTTTCTATACAATTTACATTGATTGAGCCATAATCTAATCTAATCATATCTCCTAAATAGGTAAGGAATAAATATATACACATCAGTTGCTTTGACGCACAAGATGGGCTTTATTTGCCATGGGCCATGACCCACTGACCCATTTAACATTAACAGCCTGCACACCACAACCAACTAGTGGTTCTCGAGAATGGACAATCCCGGCCAAACCTATCCTCAGATCTTGTTCCTTTGTTTCAGAGCTTTATCTCTGTAGGCGATGATCTTGATGCACTGATACCAAGTTGTTTTTATAAACTTAGATTTATGAATGGGTTTTGTGAAGAAGAAAAAATGAGGGAAAAAGAAGATGACAGATTGATGGGGATTGACCATACTTAATATTATTGTAATATCCTGAGTACTTGGGCCTAGGATTGGTCTGGCCTAGGTAGTATTTTAGTATAGAAGAGCCCAAGTTATAATGCAAGTAGAAGTCCTAGACTTTTAGTAAACTTGCAAGTATCCCACGTGAGAGAGAGAGGGGGAGAGAAGGGAGTTGTAAAACAACTCTAAGAAGGAAGTTTGAGAGGAATTAAGAGTTTCTATCTTTCCTCTATATATAGAGAACCAACGACCATAGTTTTATTATGTTCATTCTCATTGGAGAAGAGTCTGAGAGCCTTGTGGATTGCAAATTAGGAGAAGGAGGAGAAAGCGGCTGATGTCAAAGACGACGATCGTGTATCAGAGGTGAGTGAATCTTCTTAATTACTCTTTATTGATGTCCCAAACGATTGGTAATCTTGAGTTAAACCTATTAATTTGGGTGAGTTCTATTTGTGATCAATGGAAGTATGTTATATGGCTATTGGAATGATATGAATGATAGTAGAATGCAAAATCCAGGGAAAATTCATCAAATAGAAACTGTTTGGTGGAATTCAGAAGCAAATCGTCAATGAACAGAATGTCGTTTGAGGATTGTGGGACCCATTAGTGGGCCTGATCAAAGATCAGAACCCATCTTGTGAGGGACACTTGGTCGACCAAGGAGTAGATGGACATCTGATAGTTGAATCAGTGGGACCCACTGATTAATGTGTTGAAGAGATTTCAGGCGTCAAGATTGCAAAATTCACTGTATTGATAGTTTGTAGTTGTGGGACCCACTACATGATCTGATCAAGGATCAGAACCCCATATCTTGTAAGGAGCCTCTGGTCGACCATAGGGTAGTTGAAGATCTAGGGTTTGAACCAGTGGAACCACTGTATAGAGAACTCCATATAGTTGCAGGCGTGAACTACTGTGTATTACGTTTTGATGTTGTGGACCCCAGTGAATGATTCTATGATGAATCAGATTCGTTGGAATGATGTATCAGCCTTGGGCGACCCTTCCCTAGATGTCTGATCTTGATTACATCTAGTGGGACCCACTGGATTTTATGCCATTATGTTCAGGCGTGAGAGAGTATATTTTTCTATGTTCTGGGGTGAAACTTGTTAAGGGAAACAACCCTGAACTGTGTATATATTTACAAGTTTAACCTTACTACCTAGATGGATCAAGATTTATATGGGCTGGGATTAATTCTATGACTGTGATTAATTACATAATTGTGATTAATTATGTAGATCATGATTAATTACGTGATTGTGAGTAATTATGTAAATTGTAATTAATTATACGGACAGTGATTAATTAATGTTGAATATGGGCCACCCTATATCAATCAATACCAATTATGCTTAGATGGGGGCAATGATCAATCTGAATGGTGTTAGGGTTGGGCCCACGCTGCTACGCATGTGTACTTATTTATATTAATTGCTGTTTATGTTTCGGTTGATATATAATTATGAGATATGATGTATTTGGGTTTCATATGTTGGACTTGTGTCCGGATGATAGATGGCTTCGCGCCATGGTGGCCGTTATAGCGGCGGGTCCTTAATGGACGTGATGGGCCACTTTGATGGCTGGTCCTTAGTGGACGTGTCTGTTGAGACAGGGTCATGGTGATCGGTATACATGTATACGATAAGGCCTTTGAGGCGTGGTAATGTGCATGGGCACGGATTTGTATGTGAACGAATTTGATTACTGATTCAGACCTGATGAATTATGTGATATTTTATGTGATTTGTGTAATTAGGAATATCCATTCACCAGTTGTACTGATGTTGTGTTACCCCCTTCAGGTAATCATGCTGCGGGCGGGACAGAGCGGAACGATGATCAGCACGTAAATTTCAATATGCGTGGCTGACAAGAGAGCACGAGAAAAGACAATTTAGTAGATAAAGGGATTAGCCTTGCTTAGGAATATTATTTAATGTTTTAGTACATTATTGATGCAGACAGAACATAGTAAAGTTTGAGTAGTTACAACTATTTGATTAAATGAAATTATTATTTGATTTAAATGTCAAATGCTTATGTGAATTATTTGATGAATATTTGGTAAATATTACCAAGTTATCACGATCCAGAGATCTGACAGGGCCCCAGATATTGGGTCGTGACAATTATCATTACATAGAAGCCCCAGTAGAACTCCTATAATTACAAAGAAGTCCTATGTACTATAGAAATTACTAACAAGTCCCTTCACTAAGTAAACTAAGCACAAAACATTTATATTTCCTACAGGATTCATTTATTTGAATATTACATTCACTTGATAGAATGAATTAAATATATATAGTATTAGTGTGTATGCTCTGTACACTTTTTTATATCTTTGTATTTTCCTAAATATATATATATTCTTTTTATTATTATTTTCAAAACACAACTCAGAAATGAAACACCGAAAACATCTCCTTTTGGAATCAAACAGAAATGGAGTCGTAATCGAGATGGACAGATATGGTTCATTCACGACCAGAATGTGGAACCTTATAACTAGGACACGAAAAAAAAAATACTGAATGGAGATCCCATGCTTTTTTTTTAAAGAAAGGTTGAGACTTGTTTCTACATGATGCAAGGGGGCAAGCCTGTAGGGAAAAACCAAATAGATGTACTAATAGTTTGATGATGATGATGATGATGATATCAATGGTTCACAAAACATAAGATATAGAAAATGCATTTTACACACACACATATACATATATATATATAGGGATTTGATTGGATGCGAACATTTCGTTCGCAAGCCATGCGAAGTCAATCGTGGACCGTTGGATCGTACGGATGATCCAACAGCAAGCGGAGTGACTACGTAAGGCGAAAAAGAAAAAAAAAACCCTTTTCATTGGCTCCCTCCTTCCCAGCTCTCTTTCCCGCTTCTGTTTTCACCAAAATGAAAAAGAAGCCCTATCTATTAGGACGTTAGTCTTCTCTTTCTCTCTTTCCATGCCCTTCTCTGCCATCTCACCTTGTCTGTTTCTCTTGATCTCAACAAAGATCTCTCTGGATCTCTCTCGTATTTCTGTCGCATATCCCACCTGCAGCCTGTGAGGTCAAAGCTCCATACACCAGCTCCGCTGCAATGACTATCATCGAGCTCGAAATCCAATTGCCCCCGGTGAACTCGAAGCTCTTGCCATCCCTCGCCCTGACTCTTTCCTAATTTTTTTTTCCTGGGTTTTGGCCTATGTGTTTGGGTTAAAAGAGGGATGGAACTGTGATTCACAGTTACATCGATTGGATGCGGATTTTAGCTATAACCATGGAATCCCCAAATCCTTACATCCCTAGAGCTCTATATCGCATAACATCAAACCCCCAAATTTCAAAAATACTATCTAGATCCAGATTGGGTACTTTTATTTTTCCTTCTGTGTTGATTGATTGTCTGATCCAAATTGTGGGATTGGCATACCCCACCTATAAATGATCAATCAGCCATGATACTAGATGGTCATGACAGGTTAAACATGCCTATGACAAATGGATTCTGGTATGCAGAAATCATTGTACTATATGCTCAGTGTGCCAAACATGGAATTCAATATCACATGACTACTAGGCAATGAATCGGTGTTCCCAAGTGGAGCATTTTTTTATTTTTTTTGGAATTCTATTTCCTATTTCTATTATGATTTTACTGTATTATTCGAGATTATTTGTGATTTATTTTGTATACTTATGTTACTGGGACTGATTTATGGTGGATTCTTATATGTACTTTTCCTATCTCATATTGTGTAGGGACTCACTGGGTAGAAATTGGGTGGTTGTAGTTGCATTTGAAGAAAAGGATTTGAAGTATGTTTAGAAAGATGTAGTGGGTCTATTGCATGTTGAGATGAATAGCTATTTTATAGTAGTAATTTGATATGTAGTGTGTAGAAACCAGCCCATCAAGGGCTTGTACACAGTTGTATATCATATCCCACGTGTGGGATCATCTTAGATTTTGAAGATTTTGTTGCTGATTTACTTGTTTAGATTAGGAGATTGATTGTTCATGATTCTGATTACCCTTGATTAGGGTATATTGTATTTAAAAATATACACACGATCCTCCTATTGAGGTATTGGTTTCTCTCCACCTTTTGTCTCTACCTCTTTCTCTCATTACATATCATTTCATGGTATCAGAGTATAGGATATGATCAATCATCTTCTATCATTGATCAATCTTCTTCTCTCATTGATCCACTGAGCCTCCCTGGCGTGGATCTTCTTCCTAGCGTGCAAACTTCTCTATTAGTATCACTGATCAACAGTGGCCCACCACGGATCACTTTCGTATCTCCAAGAGACCTCCATAGTTGTGATCGACCATTTTTAAGGATCTTTTTAAGGATTTTTATGGATTTTTTTCTCACCATTTGAGGAAGGTTTCATCCCCTTCTTCCTCTGTCGATTTTGATATTTTTGTATCAAATAGATTTCATCACAGCCATCAAGATTTGTGGATCAATATCCAATCCTCATACCCTTGGACTAGAGGAAGAACTTTTGGACTCCTTCCATAAATTCCTACCTGATATGTGATTAGATCAATTTGTGGGGTCCACGCACAGCTTCTGCCTCCACAATCAAGGTCGCCTGGGTGCTTTATTTGCACTATTTGTGCTGTCTGCTGTTGGATTGCTCGTCAGACACCCCCTCTGCTGTTTGTGGGCTCTCACTATCTCTTCTCAAGGATCTGAAGACTTTCTCTCTCAGCAGAATCTCTCTGTCGTCATTCTGCACGTGAATATCAAAGGTGGGCCATCTTCAGATCATTCAGAAATAAAAAACAAACTACACTACAAGGGTCGTCCATCCTCTCTAAGATTTATGGGCATTTTTTCAGGATTTTTGACACATCTGAGGTAGGCCATCTACTGCTGCTTGTGTTTTCCCAGTTTGACAAGATAGTTTTCATCAGATCCGTTCAAATTTGCGGATTTTAATTAGTTTGTCATGCAACCTGCTCTGGAAGTTAGTAAAAAGTCTAACACAGAGGACTCCATTATCTGATCAGAGGTCTGATCCCATTATGGGCCCCACGTGCCCACTCCAGCAACAAAAATAGTGGTCGTCTGGCACTATTTTGTTCACTGTTGGGTCATTTGGCACTATTTTGCTTAGGTGCATAACAGAAACCCTTGGTTACTGTTTGATACAAGAGGTTGCTATTTCCTGCTGTTAGTATTGTTGCTGCCTCTTTTCTACTATGGACAAGTATGATGTTATTCCTGTTAAATTTAATGGGAATAATTATATGGCCTGGTCTTTTCATCTAAGGAATTTTGTCGAAGGCCAAGGACTGTTTGGTTATCTTGATGGATCAATAACTAAACCTACTGCAAGCACTACTGACACAAAAGCATTACCCACCTGGTCTAAAGAAAATGCTAAGGTCATCACTTGGATTCTTAACTCCATTGACCCTTCTCTTGCCATTGCTCTTCTAGCATATACTCCAGCATCTGATATGTGGAGTCATCTTAAGAATGTTTATCATCAAACAAATAAAGCTCGCAAATTTCAACTAGATAGTGAAATTGCAAAATTCAGTCAAGGCGATCAATCTGTGCAGGCGTACTTCAATGGATTTCTCACCTTATGGACTGAGAGGGATGCTATGATTATTCAGTCTGTGTCCGCTGGGTTTCTGTATGAGGCTCTTAAATTACAAGAGGAAACTCACATCAGCCAGTTCCTTATGAATCTCAGACCCGAATTCGAATATGTTCGGTCGGCTCTTATGAATAGAGTAGTCACAGCGAACCTGGATACATGCTTCCAAGAAGTCCTTCGAGAAGAACTTCGCATCAACTCTGCGTGTTATTCTTGAAGAACCGAAGGCCTCCCTAGCTTCTCTTCAGGCCGAGTCTGCTCTTCTGGCAACCCCTAATCAGAAGCCTACTCAATGCTATGAGTGCAAAGGCTTCGGTCATCTGGCTAAGAACTGTCGAAAGAAATTGGTTTGCAGATATTGCAAACGCTCTGGTCATCTTATTGATGACTGTCGCAGCTTACAGCGGAAGAATGGGCCCCAGCATAAGCAAAATCATTCCACCGTGCCCAGACAAAATGCTTCGGCTTCGTTCCAAGTACAAGCACCTCTCCTTGACACGGGAAGCACTTCTTCCGGGGCTATATCCATGACTCCAGCCCAGATTCAAGACCTAATTCAGAACACGGTGACATCCGCATATGCATCCATGGGTTTTAATGGTGGTCGGTATCAAACTCTTTCTCCTCTAGCATTTCCTGCTTTTCATTCTTCACTCTCTCGTTCTTCCTCCATTACCCCCATCTACCTGGTTTCTAGATTCAGGAGCTTCAAACCACATGACTTCTGTGGAAAGTAGCTTTACAGCCTCTCACCCTTACCTTGGCAAAGACAAAATCACCACTGCTAATGGAGACCAATTACTCATTTCTGGAATTGGTACCATTACTTTATCTAGTGTCTCTGGCCAGTTCCTCCATCTTTCCAATGTCTACTTTGTTCCCAAATTATTAGCCAATTTACTTTCTGTTGGACAACTTATTAATGATGGGTATCATATTAACTTTTCTTCCACTGGTTGTGTCATACAAGAGCGGCAAACTGGGAAGGTGATCGCGACGGAGAGTAAACATGGTCGACTGTTTCTGTTGGACATTTGACATCATTCCCTCTTTTCTTCTTCTCCTAATTTCAATAAATTGTGGACTATCTAGCATAGTCGTCTTGGTCATGTGAACAATGCTTATTTACTTTCTTTGTTTAAAATTGGTTGTTTAGAACCCACAATTGATAATAAAATGATGTCCTCTTTACTTCAATCAAAGTGTGAAACGTGTTGTTTGAGTAAGAGTCATATTTTACCATTTCCTATTCATCGTTCTCATGCGTTATCATCAATCAAAGTGTGAAACGTGTTGTTTCAGTAATAGTCATATTTTACCATTTCCTATTCATCGTTCTCATGCGTTATCATCTTTTGATATCATTCACACTGATGTTTGGGGAATTGCACCCACATTGAGTAGGACAGGGTTTAAGTATTATGTGACCTTTATTGATGATCGTTCTCAATTCACTTGGATTTATTTCATGAGCTTCAAATTTGAAGTCTTTTCTCTTTTCCAAAAGTTTTACAATATGGTTCACACACAATTTCAGAAAGATATAAAAATTCCTAGGTCTGACTCCGGCAGAGAATACATGTCCCATGATTTTTCTGCCTTCCTTTCTCATAAAGGCATTCTTCACCAAAAATCCTGCCCACATACTCCACAGCAAAATGGTGTTGCGAAGAGGAAGAACATGCATATTCTTGAAACTGTTCGTACTCTCCTTCTTGACTCCTTAGTTCCTCCCAAATTTTGGTGATGCTGCACAGAATGTTGTGTATCTCATCAATCGTCATCCTAGCTCCGTTCTAGGAAAGACTACTCCATATGTAGCTCTTTGGTCATACCCCTTCATATTCTCACTTGCGTGTTTTTGGTTGTTTATGCTTTGTCCATCTTCCACCTACAGAGCATACTAAGTTGTCCCCTCAGGCTGCCAAATGTCTCTTCCTAGGTTACAGTACTGAACACAAGGGATTTCTATGTTATGATCAATCCGAGAAACGCATGCAAATATCTCGTAATGTGATCTTCTTGGAACACATTCCTTTCTTTTCTTTGCATTTGGAAACTCATCCTGTTGCTGTATCTTATCTGCCACAATTCCCTGCGACTACTTCTCCCCCACCACCTATTACCAATGTCTATGTCCGGCGTAAAACGGTTCCTCCTATGGGGCCTCCTTCTCTTGATCCTATCCCATTGCTGCCTCATGCACCCTCAGGTATTAATACTTCCTCTATTGATAGTGTCACGCCCCTGCGACGCTCTAGTCGTCCTTCTGTTGCTCCTGACAGATATGGCTTTCCTGCTCTTTTCACTTCTTTGGATAGTGTTCATATACCCACCTCTTATTCACAGGCTTCGAAGATTGCATACTAGCAGGATGCTATAACTGAGGAGTTGCTTGCTCTTGAAGCAAACAACACATGGGACTTGGTACCGACTCCTGAACGCGCCTCTGTGATTGGCAGTAAATGGATTTACTCTGTCAAGGTTAACTCTGATGGGAGTCTTGATCGCTACAAAGCCCGATTGGTTGTGTAGGGTTACAAGCAGGAGTATGGCATTGACTATGAGGAGACCTTTGCACCAGTGGTTAAAATGACCACCGTTCATACTCTTCTTTGTGTCGCTGCAGCCCGCAACTGGCCTCTATGGCAAATGGATGTCAAAAATGCTTTTCTTCATGGCGACTTGAAATAGACTGTCTACTTAAAACCTCCTCCGGGATATGCTTGTCCTCCTCAGCATGTTTGCAAGTTGCGAAAATCTCTTTATGGACTTAAGCAGGCTCCCAGGGCTTGGTTTGATAAATTTCAGGCAGCAATTCTTCAAGCTGGGTTTTGTCAGAGTCATTCTGATAGTTCACTATTTCTTAGATGGACACCGAAGGGTTACACATTCCTTTTAGTCTATGTTGATATGATTATCAGTGGCAATGATTATTTCGGCATTACGGATCTCAAGCATCATCTCACTCGCCACTTCAGAATGAAGGATCTCGGTCCTCTCACATACTTTCTAGGGCTTGAGTTTTCGCGTACCAAATCAGGCATTCGGGTCCATCAGCGTAAATATGCTACCGATTTGATCACCTCAGCAAGACTTGATGATGCTCACACTTTTGATACGCCGATGGAATTAAACAGCAAACTCAGTGCGGAGGATGGCCTTCCCCTGGATGATCCCTCTATTTTCCAGCGGATAGTTGGTAGTTTGCTCTACTTAACTATGACTCGACCTGATATTTCTCATGTAGTTCATACGGTTAGCCAATTTGTAAGCAATCCTCACAAACCCCACCTTGCTGCTACTTTGCGCATACTCCGCTATGTTAGAGGTACTCTTGCTCATGGCCTCTTCTATCCTTCTGATACTTCTCTGCGCTTATCAGCATATGCCGATGCCGACTGGGCTGGTTGCCCTGATTCTCGGCGATCTACCACTGGCCGGTGTATGTTTCTTGGCGACTCTCTGATTTCGTGGAAGTGCAAGAAGCAAATCACTGTGTCCAAGTCTTCCGGTGAGGCCGAATATCGGGCTATGTCATCCGCAAGTGCTGAAATCATCTGGCTCCGCCGTCTTCTCTGTGAATTCGGTATCATTGTTGGTCATTCTACACCTCTTCATGGGGACAATACCAGTGCTACAAGAATTGTTAATAATCCAGTCTTTCATGAACGGACGAAACACATTGAGATTGATTGTCACTTCATCCGTCAGCATGTTGTCACTAAGAAGATAACATTGCCTCATGTCTCTACTCATGACCAGTTGGTGGATATCTTCACCAAAGCACTTCCCAAGCCACGCCATCATGAACTCACTCGCAAATTGTTGTTTTCTGCATTACCACATCAATTTGAGGGGGAGTGTAGAAGATAATGTGGCTTAGGCCCAGCCCAGCCCATCAAGGGCTTGTACACAGTTATATATCAGATCCCACGTGTGGGATCATCTTAGATTTTGAAGATTTTGTTGCTGATTTACTTCCTTGTATAGATTAGGAGATTGATTGTTCATTATTCTGATTACCCTTGATTAGGGTATATTGTATTTATAAATATACAAACGATCCTCCTATTGAGGTATTGGCTTCTCTCCACCTTTTGTCTCTTCCTCCTTCTCCCATTACATATCATTTCAGTGTGTTCTGAAACATGGAATGAAAGTGGAAGTGAAATTTGAATTTTTGATCTATAGAGATGGGTGTTTTGTGTTTGTAGAAATTGGTGGTTTGACTGTAGAAAAGAAAAGGTAATTTGTTATAGTGTTTGTTTATTTTTGTTATACTGTTAGAAAAAATAGAATGGAGTTGTTGGAATCTAGATTTGTTAAAGTCCAAAGGGGCATACAAATGAATGGAATTTCTTTTTTTACCTTAACCTGTATTAGGGAACAGGAACTATGTTTCAGCCCTTTCTGAAGCCATATGCTATGGGAAATGCTCTGAACATCACTCCATAGTCATGATTAGCTTTTGTTTCAACCATTTAAGTAGAGAAAATTTGTCAAATTAAACCATTCTTTTTTTTTTTTAGTTTTCGAAAATGTAACCCATTTCATTGTGAACATTGGGACCCCTATTTAATAATAGGGAAAATCTCAAGACGGGCCTAAGTTTTTGGGGCCTAGCGACTTTTGATATTTGTTTAGTTTAAGTAGAGAGATGATGATGTAAAGGGATGTAGGTAGTGTTTGGTTACAGTTGAGTGGTTGCACCATGAGGCTGTTTGGTCAATGGGATTGGATAATTTGTAGGTTGGGACAGGTGAGTGAGTGATGGAGTGTGGGTCGTGATGAAAAGGGAGGGTAGTTGTGTGCCAGGGAGAGATTTTTTGTTATGTTCAGTTGGGGGATAAAGGGGGTATTGCGGTGAGTTTGATTGTTCAGAACACCTCTGCCCATCTCTCTTTTTTCTCCACATCACCCACTCAACCCATTCTCATCTCACCGCCAACACCTCACCACTACATCTACATCTCTCTATCCATCAAATAAAAAACCAACTCATTAGACTGTTACATAGCCAACTACATTCTAGCAAAATTCACAAAGTAGACACCAGTACAAAATCTGAGAATTCACACTTTCAAATTTTGAAAATTTTAATTTATACAGTCCAACACCTGTACAAACAACTCCATGTTAATAGACATTTGTTTCATTTATCCACACATGTACAAACACTAGTAGGGATCAGAACACATTAGGACCCAACCTCAAAATGCAGAGAATAAAATACATGTACAAACACGCTTAACAACATAAAAATACATACATCACCCACACTGACTAATCCATATACAACATTCTACACAACATTAGTTTAAACATTCCAAAATATACATCCATCCATTCATGAAAATATCTATCAAATATACATATTCGCACGAGCATTTTGGAAAATGAAATCCTGTCAACCAAACCATTGACAATGTCAAAACTCAAGGGATTGTTTCTTTGCATTACAGTAGATAGGCATTAAAAATGAAAGAATTGGGATGAGAGCAAATGCCAGAACTGAATAAAAAAAAATACGGGTTTAGGTTTTAGAAACTTTGGCCTGAATTTGTGGCTCTCAACATGTCAGAGCAAATGCCATAACCAATTTCACACAAAAGATTCAAATGTTTTAACAAATGAATTATTCATATGTAGTCTCAAATCATGCCCTATTGACTTCATCTTAAAAAATCCCTCTATTTCTACTTTGATAAAAAAAAAATTAGAAGAAAAATATTGCTTTGATCAGAAATTTAGAGAGAAGAAATTACTACTTTGATCAGAAACTTGTTTGGTAGAACTAATTTGATAAAAAAATTGGAAAAAGAAATTACTATAAAAAAATATTGACTACCATCTTCACATTCAACAAAGTACATTCGTGATTCAACATTCAACAGTCAACATTGAGATCCTTGATCAGAAACCTTAAAGCCTTACAGTTTAATAATTAGGGGTTAGGGTTCGGGTAAAATTGGGGATTCAGGTTCAAGGCTGTAAGGATTCATGTTTTAGGCCTTAGGGTTTCTACATTAGGGATGGGGGAGGAAAGGGGAGAGGGAGAGAAAATGGATCTAAAAGGGCGAGGGGAGAAACAGACAAGGTGAGATGGCGAGAAGGGCATGGAAAGAGAGAAAGAGAAGACTAACGTCCTAATCTCAAGAAGACGGGAATGATGCTTGAACTTCCTTTCGTGCCATCGATGGAGCTTTCGGAAAGAGAGACGGGAGAGAGAGGAGATGGGGCTTCTTTTTCAATTTGGTGAAAATGGAAGCGGAAAAGAGAGCTGGGAAGGTGGAGCCAACGAAAAGGTTTTTTTTTTTTTCCCACATTAAGTAGTCACTCCGCTTGCCATTGGATCATCCATACGATCCAACGGCCCACATTGACTTTGCATGGCTTGCGAACGAACTGTTCGCATTTGATCAAATCTCATATATATATATATATATATACATACCGATTTATTCAGGTGAACTAGTTCTCACCTATTATATGAGAACTTTCAGTGGGACCCAATTGTGGGTACCATTTGGGGATCGGACCGGGGGGGTGGAAAGATCTATGTGAGACCACCCCAAGTTTCAAGTTTGACTCCAACCCCATGCACCTAACCCCTTCATCCGTGGCCCACAAGTTTAATCGCTTCATATGAAAAAAAAATTCAACCCTCGATTCAACGGTTCAGTCCATTTGGATGTGTGCCAATCCTTGGGATCAGTGACTATCAGGGGGGTCCCTATTTGTGCATGGTTTGGATGGGTTGCTAGGTGGGCCCTACCAATAGTTCTCATGAAGCATAGTGAGAACTTGTTCTCACCTGAATATTTTTGATATATATATATATATTGAATATATAGAGAGAGAGATGCATTAAGAAAAAGTGTAAAACAAGAATAAAAAGAGACAAAACAGACTAACTAAATTCAGTCTATAGAGATTCTGTACACAGTTCAATTTAGCAATTGCCTAAGGATCTCCGGTTGACACTTGTGAAAACCGCAGGACATTAGGCACCACTAAGGATCTTCACGAGCCTGATCAAAATTCTTTTGTGATGTGGAGAACAATAACTTTGATTCAGAAGGTACTTTTCTCCCATATATGATATTAAGTTGTGAAGGTGATTGGATTGGATTTTAGAAATTAGAAGGATCTTTGGTGTGGTGATGTCAGATTGCGAGAAGCATTTCCATATTTATTATTTCAGCGAATGCAACTGCTTTCATTTCTTAGTAAGGTTAGTGATTTATCAATTACTAAGACTCGTATTTTTATGAGTTTTTTCAATGATTAGATAGATGCTCTTAGACTTTAATGGATATGTTATCAGGTTTACATTCCAATCAGTGAAAGAGATAGGAAGCTGTGGGAACCGTAGAAAAATGGAGAATTCTTTTATTACAAAGTTTCCATTCTCTCCGCCATTACGAACTTGAAAGCGACATTTTCATTTTCACTTGGAAGCCCCTCCCAAAGTCCTTGAATTCATGTGGGCTGCATCCTTAAATGGGATTTTGACAATTAACAATTTATGGCATCACAAAAAGATTTTGAACAGTGTGTAGCCGATGTTTAAAAAAGGAATGAGGCATCAATAGATTTTTTTTTTTTTACTCGTCAATAGATCATTTGCTAAACCCCAGCAGTTTGGCATTATTTTATGAATCATTTTCGAGTATACTGGGTGTGGCCAATTTGTGGCCACGTTTGTGGAATAAAGTTATTTCCAGATGGAAGATTTGTCATTTCAATCATGAAGGTGTTGTCCGCTGGAGTCGCTCTTGCTAGCGGTCAATTGACACATTTGGTTGAGAGAAATAATAAGGTTTTTAACAATAATGCCGATTCTTCCATTGGCATGGTAATGAAAGCTCGGGCCAATGCTAATTCTCGGGTTACAGAAGACATTTTTTTGGGATTTTCCCTTCTGATTTATGGAGCTGTAGAACCACCACTAGTGTCATTTTGAAGATGTTATGAGGTCATTTGCATCCAAAACAGGTATAAATTTTGTATGGTCCGGCTCCATCAGCTTTTGCTAGAAAAGCTCTTTTGGAGAGAGAGAGAGATCCCTTTACCATTTTTTTTTAGAGGTAAAAGCTCTAATATGTCAATAAGCTCTAACGGGTTTACCAAACACTCTAATATGTTAATAGCTTTAAATCATTAACTAGGAGCCTATTTTTAGAGTTTCCAAACAGCCCCTAACACTCAGGATCATCTATATCTTCCAGCATAAAAACATAAGAACCTAAAAACGACTGTCATAAGGAGAATCATCAAAATTTCTCTACAAATAAGATTTCATTTGCAAGTGAATATAAAGAAAAGATTTCCTCATCTTTTTTTACGCTTGCTAAGCATTTACTCTTTTTATCATGTTTCGCTAATATGCTTAATAAACCATACTTATTACTATGAAGTCTGAAGAGTCCAACTTCCAATCGTCCTAATCCCAACCCAACCTCCCCCACATTATAATCAGATGGATCACTATAATGACTCAACATGGTAGGTAGTAGTGGAACATGCGGTGTCACATGGTTTACAATGCCGTACAAGATGCAGGCCCCCATTCTTTTTTTCTTTCTTTCTTTTCCTATTGGTATCTTGTTCAATCTCTTTGGTAGCACAGTTTCACACTGGGGTTCCCTGCCGTTGTCCGTCCTTCCTGTGCTATCCCATGGGCATCTAGATTGTGCCCCTTCCCTTAGGGATAGGTGACATGATTTAGGAGTCTACAAGTTAACGCATAAGGGTTAATTTTCTTTTTTCACACATTCAAATCAAGTTGCCAACTACTATTGAAAGAAGGAGTTCACCGAACTGCCTTGTATGATGCAATGATTATATTGTTTTCCTTTTTTTTAATGCCGTCTATGATGCAATGATTTTATTGTTTTTCTTCTTTTAAAGCCTTGTATGATGCAATGATTTTATTGTTTTTCTTTTTTTTTAATGTTGACGTATTCTTCTTTTTCTAATGAATTAGTGATTAACTTTTTCAAAAAAAAAAAAAGAAAAAGAAAAAACAAGGTGGTCTCTAAGTACTTTTGTAGACTTGAGTCAACTTGATCAGACCCCTTGAAACTTGTCTCTAACTGTGTATATTTAAACTTTATTGCAGATAAGGGTGCTTGTAATTATGTACACAAAACCTATTCATCTTGCCTAAACCAAGCCATACAGTAGCCTCAAGGTCTGACAAAGGCTGGGGTTTCAAGGAAATAAAAATGAAAAAAAATTTAAAATAAGGAACCTACTTGATTCTCTGCAATTAAAAAATGATACATTGATATCTACTGACCGTTTTTTGGAATTTTAGAAAAGAGAACACTAATTCATACATGTAGCTGCATATCTATAACAGTATACTGCACAAGGAATCAACTGATGGGGGGAAAATTCTCATAACGAAAGGTATAAACTTGACATTAGCAAGGCAAAAAGTATCTAACAACATTATCTTCCCTCACTTAATTCTTGCACATTCATAGAGATATATCATTGAGTTAAACATACCTCAGAGAGAGAGAGGGAGGGTGGGGCAGAGAAAGAGAGAGAGAATTTCTTTTTTAAAGTATTTAAATAATTAAAACAGAAAAGAAATGTTGAGGAGAAACTTACTACTACATTTTTAAGAAAATATAAAATAATAATAACAAATATTCTCTGGTAACTTGGCAAATATCTTTCCACCGCAAGTATCACATATTTGATGGCCTAACGTATAGGTGAGAAGTTGCATGGAAATTTGATAAGCAAAGACAAGAGAATCAATGAAGTAGGTTTGCCTTTTAGTCTGGAAAGAAAGAACTCAAAAAGAAGTCCAGTATCTGAAACAAGTGTTGGAAGATGACTTTGATACAACTTGGACAATGGGAGAAACACACTTTAGGCCTACACTCTTACAAGAAAGAGACTCACTCACTACACTTTTACTCAATGCACTCACTCACTACAAAGAGAGCACTCACTAATATTTCTTACTACACACTACAATACACTGCACTTACACTTCTGTGTGTCACTCTCTCTTTACACTTCACTCACTTGAGTTTTGAGTTCTTTCACTTGTGTTGCAAATGAGGCAAGGCCTCATATTTATAGTTGGGTTATAAGGTCGGTGGAGAGCCTCATGTGGATGGGAGTGGGTCCACGTGGCCCTCTTGATCATCACATGCTCAAGTCGGTTTGGAGCATTCTAGACAACTGAAGAGTGTGGTATTCTCTAGAAATGGTAACAAGGAGAGAGAGAGAGAGTTCTGGAGATGGACTTCTCTAGTAAAAGGTAGAGAGTTCTAGAGACTTGGGGACACAAAGTCAGTCAGTATTTGACTGACATTACTCCCCCTCAAATACTGACACTCTTAATCTTTTGAAGTTATCTTCATGCCAAGATTTGTCCTTAACCTTGTGAATGTTTCTGTTGGCAACGCTTTGGTAAAGATGTCTGCCACTTGTTCCGTAGTACTGCAGTACTCTAGTTTCACTGTCTTCTGCTTTACGTGATCTCTTATGAAATGGAACCTGATGTCAATATGCTTGCTCCTTCCATGCTGTATAGGATTTTTGGCGAGTTCAATGGCAGACTTGTTATCCACATGTATAGTTGTGGATTCATCTTGTTGGTGATCGAATTCTTCTAGGAGGTTTCTCAGCCATATAGCTTCGCAGACTGCTGCTGACGTTGCTACGTATTCGGCTTCACATGTAGACAGTGCTACAATACTTTGCTTCTTGGATACCCATGTGAAAGCCGTGGATCCAAGATAGAACACATATCCCGTAGTGCTCTTTCTTTCATCTTGATCACCTCCCCAGTCACTATCTGAATATCCATATAACTTTGCTTCGTTGCCATAGCCGTAGAAAAGACCAAGATACATGGTACCTTTGATGTACCGTAAGATTCTTTTGGCTGCGACCCAGTGCGACTCCTTTGGCCTTTCCATATATCGGCTCAAAAGTCCGACACCATAGACAATGTCTGGCCTTGTGATTGTGAGATACCTTAGACTTCCAATCAGGCTTTTGAATAGTGTCGGATTAATGTCTCTTCCTTCTCCTTCTTTCGTCAGTCTCAGCCCTGTTGCTACAGGCGTGCTTACAGGATTACAGGTGCTCATTCTGAATTTTTCAAGGAGTTCTTTGACATATTTTTTTTGTGAGATGGAAATGCCATCTTGTTGTTGCTTGACCTCTATTCCCAGGAAGAAGGACATTAGTCCGCAGTCGGTCATATCGAACTCTTTGAACATAGCATGCTTAAATTCTTTAAACATCTGGGGGCTGTTCCCAGTGAATAGTAAGTCATCAACGTAGAGGCATGCTATGAGCATTTCTCCATGAGCATTTCTCTTTATGTAGACTGAATGCTCATACGGGCATTTGGAAAACCCATTTTCCTCTAGATAGCTGTCTATACGAGCATTCCATGCTCGTGGGGCCTGCTTTAGCCCATATAACGCTTTCTTTAAGCGATATACTTTTTGCTCCTCTCCTTCTACTATAAAGCCTTCTGGTTGTTCTACATATACTGCTTCATCAAGTATACCATTTAAAAATGCTGACTTAACATCTAGTTGGTATATTTTCCAACTATGATGTGCTGCAAGAGAAATAAGCATTCTTACCGTATCAAGTCGGGCGACAGGAGCAAAGACTTCTTCATAATCCACGCCATATTGCTGTTTGTAGCCTTTAGCTACAAGTCTCGCCTTATATCGATCGATCTCTCCATCAATCGTACGCTTGATCTTGTACACCCACTTGACACCAATAGCTTTCTGGCCTGGAGGGAGTGTTGTAAGCTCCCAAGTGTCGTTCTTCTTGATGGCTTGAATCTCTTCTTCCATGGCTTTTCTCCAATAATCTTCGTTCACTGCTTCTTGGAAGTTAAGAGGCTCATGGTCAGCATAGAGACATAAGAGGTTGATCTCTTCAGTTTCCTCATAGATGTCTCTTAGGCTTCTCATCTTGATTGGTGTGATGGAGGAGGAAGAGCTTCGAGCTGATGAGCTGCTTGCTGATGATCCATCTTGGCCTTCAGGACTTCTTCGAACTGATGGTGTTGTATGTGGAGATGTTGCATCATCTTGTCGCGGGCCTTCATGGTTTTGAGGATGCGTCTCTTGTTCTTCTATCTCAAGAGGCCTTTCTTGGGCAATGTTTTCTTCATTCCATCTCCATGCTTCTTCTTCACTAAAGACTACATCTCTACTTACCACCACCTTTTTAGTTAGTGGGTTGTAGAGTTTATAGGCTTTAGACTCATCACTGTATCCAATGAAGATACATTTCTCTCCACGATCATCAAGCTTCTTCCTCTTTGCCTCTGGTACTTGGGCATATGCAACACACCCAAATATTTTTAGATGGGCCACACTTGGTTTGTGACCGCTCCATGCCTCTTGTGGTGTCTTATTTTTGACACTTTTCGTAGGGCATCTGTTGAGCAAGTAGGCTGTACACGCTGCTGCTTCTGCCCAATATTCTTTTGGCAGTCCTTTTTCTTTAAGCATGGTCCTCGTCATATCGAGGATGGTGCGGTTTTTCCTTTCCGCTATTCCATTTTGCTGCGGTGTATAGGCAGTTGTGAACTGATGCCTGATGCCCCACTGTTTGCAGTACTCTTGAAATTCTTTCGAGGTGTACTCTCCACCTCTGTCAGATCTTAGTGTCTTAATCTTACAACCACTTTCTACTTCTACACGGGCTTTGAAATTCTTGAAGGTAGTGAAGGCCGCTGACTTCTCTTTGATAAAGAATACCCAGAGCTTTCTACTGAAGTCATCTATGAAAGTGATGATGTATCTATTACCTCCAAGAGAAGGTGTCTCCAATGGTCCACAAATATCTGTGTGAACCAACTGCAATGGTGATTTTGCTCTCCATGATTTTCCTACTGGAAATGAGTTTCTTTGTTGCTTGCCAAGTGTGCATGCTTCACATACATGCTTGGGCTTTTCAATGGTTGGCAAGCCATGCACCATGTTTGCAGTGGATAATAACTTGAGCCCGTTGAAATGGAGATGCCCATATCGAAGATGCCACTTCCATGACTCATTGTTTATAAGTCCATGGAAGCACTTCTCAAGCCTTGTGTTAAGATAGAGTGGGAACATGCGATTCTTCGCCATTTGGACTCGAGCTATATGCCTCCCATGTATATCTCTCAATGACAAAGAGAGATTCTCCATGTGTATTACATACCCCTTCTCTAGGAGTTGCCCTAGACTAAGGATGTTACTTTTCATGTTGGGCACGTAATACACATTTGATATATATGCAGGCACACCATCTTTCTGATAAATCTTAATATTGCCCTTACCTCGTACGGGAAGCTTTGATGAGTCTCCGAGACTTACTTTTCCGCTGACATCTTCAGCAAGCTCTTCAAAGAGTTCCTTCTTCCCACACATGTGGTTGCTCGCGCCGGAATCCAGGTACCAGACATTTTCTTGGCCATAGCCTTCCTCTTGTGCTAGGAGAACTGTGGATAATTCTTTTTCTTCATCTCTTGCTTCTGCAAAGTTAGATCGCTCCTCCCGTTCAGCGGGTTTGCTCCAGCACTCCGAGGCAAAGTGTCCAAACTTGTTGCAGTTGTAGCATTGAACACTCCTTGAATTGCCACGACCACGGGTGAATCCACCTTGGCCAGCTCCTCTTCCACGATTATTGGCGCTCCTCGATTGAGATTGCACTTGTCTTTGAGGATTTGCTCCCCCTTTACCTCTGCCGCGATTGCTATTTGTGCTACCGCCCTGCTTTGAACTTCCGCGACGGGGCTTTTGCTCACTTAGAGTCAATTTTGACTCTAGTGCCTGTTCCAAGACCATAGAGCTACTATTCTTTTGCATACGTTGCTCATGGACTTGGAGTGATCCCATTAGCTCTTCTATTGAGAGAGTCTCTAGATCTTTGGACTCCTCAATAGCCACAACCACATGCTCGAATTTGGTTGTAAGGGATCTCAATGCTTTTTCTACAACTCGAATATCTTCTATCTTCTCACCATTTCTCTTCATTTGATTTACTATTACTAGCAATCGCGAGAAATAATCAGAGATATACTCACCTTCTTTCATATGAGCAGCTTCGAACTCTGCTCGAAGGGATTGCAGACGAACCCTCTTTACCCGATCAACTCCTTTGAAGATGGTGCTAAGAGTTTCCCATGCTTTCTTGCTTGACGTCGCTTCAGCGATCTTCTCGAAGGTTGATTCATCTACCCCTTGATAGAGTAGGAATAAAGCCTTCTTGTCTTTCTTCCTTTGATCCTTGAGCACAGCCTTCTGCTCCGCGGTGTAGGCAGCTTCTTGCTCTGCAGTGGGCTCCGCGTATCCTTCGGTGACGATCTCCCATAGATCCTGCGATCCGAACAGCGCCTTCATCTGAATACTCCAGTTCTCATAGTTCTCCTTCGTCAGCTTCGGGATCTGGGGTTGAACCAAGCTTGATGCCATCTCTGCTTGTAGGGGAACCTGGCTCTGATACCACTTTGTTGGAAGATGACTTTGATACAACTTGGACAATGGGAGAAACACACTTTAGGCCTACACTCTTACAAGAAAGAGACTCACTCACTACACTTTTACTCAATGCACTCACTCACTACAAAGAGAGCACTCACTAATATTTCTTACTACACACTACAATACACTGCACTTACACTTCTGTGTGTCACTCTCTCTTTACACTTCACTCACTTGAGTTTTGAGTTCTTTCACTTGTGTTGCAAATGAGGCAAGGCCTCATATTTATAGTTGGGTTATAAGGTCGGTGGAGAGCCTCATGTGGATGGGAGTGGGTCCACGTGGCCCTCTTGATCATCACATGCTCAAGTCGGTTTGGAGCATTCTAGACAACTGAAGAGTGTGGTATTCTCTAGAAATGGTAACAAGGAGAGAGAGAGAGAGTTCTGGAGATGGACTTCTCTAGTAAAAGGTAGAGAGTTCTAGAGACTTGGGGACACAAAGTCACTCAGTATTTGACTGACAACAAGGCCATCCCATGTTCAGAAATAGAAATTTTAGTGTCAGATCCCAAGGGTTTCAACTTTCAAGCACGAATAATACCTCTTCCATTTTGTCTTTCTTGCCACCAGAGAAGAATTTGTAGCCTCCATAGAAAAGTAACCCCCAACCAGATAAAGAAACAATCACAAACTGCATAAAATCAGAATACCACACATGAATCCATGTCATGACAGTTTAAACAAATTTTGGAGAGAGAGAGAGAGAGAGAGAGAGAGAGAGAGAGAGAGAGAGAGAGAGAGAGAGAGAAACAAGAATAGGTGCAACTCAATACTGTACACAAACATAGCCAGAATAGAAGTTCCTGTTATTTCTTTTGGAGGATTAACTGAAAAACCTTGAGATCAGTAACTGGTGAACGTAAGAGATTTTCTCATGCAAGTTCACACAACACAAGATCTGATATATAGCGTACAAGATGCACGGCATATAAACTAAGTAGTAAGTATCTTTCTTTTGTAAAGGTAGAAGTGACAGAGATTTTTAATTTATGAATTGTAATATGGAAACTTCATGTTCAACATTAAGAAAAATGGCTCAAGGCAGATTTATCAGTTCCAAACTTCAAGCAAATTTGTTATCATCAAGACAAAATTACAATTTTTCCTTTTTTTGAAATGGTCACAAATTACAAATATGGGCAACACTGTCTATCATTTAGATTAGTGGAAACCTAATAGCAGCCTCTTAAATCTTAACTCATTCACATCAGATGACAGATGAAAAGTACAGGCACGAAATCAAAACTAAGCTGAAACAAAGTCCAATCAAAGTTGGCACTTATGGAGATAGATTCCAAAACAAGACAAACAATTATGGATCTTGCCCAGACATAGACAAGTCACTTGCCACTTAGTCCAATTTAGGTGAGTCTCCATGTTGATCAACAGAGACACCAAGGCTTTAACTTCTGGTGCCAGTCTATATGCCGAATGGGATAGGAAAGAGTTGGTGTGCTACCCGTGCCGTACGTGGACGACAAGTACAAGCATCCCGATCTTAAAATCATAAAAATAAAAAAAATAAGAAATTTAAATAAATAATAGAAAATTGCTAAAATGCATAAATTTAATGATTTATGTGCATCCAAATATAGAGATTAGCTTTACTTCAGGCTAACACAATCTTCATTGCCTCAAGAAGCTAATGAAAGGATCATTCAGCACACAGACAGCACCAAATTGCCAATATATAATAATTATTTATAACTTACTCATAGAAATACTAAAATAACAAACCACAAACCACACTATTAACAGAGGGACTACGGTTACGGCCATGGGGGCAACCAAGTTTTCAATACCAAAATGAGTTTAAAGCTGACTCATGTGTATCTTCATCATCAATATAATCCCAACTTGTTATTGGATAATTATGGAAAGTCAAAGGATAAAGTACCAAAAATTATCAAACAATGCTAGATTCATTGTCATACTTGGTCGTCAATTGTATTATTCATAACGATACTAAGATTACATGTATGCCCCATTATCTATATTGATGAGTACAAGAATTTGTTTGGGGTACCATATCGGTGCTTGTCCCATTAACTTCAATGTTCAAACTTCAAACTCAAAGGAAAAATGAAAAGATGAGTTCAGATATATGTTTTTGGTTGAGTTATAGTATGAGTATGTATTCCATTTTCACACGAGTCCTTATGAGTTATGAGTGCCAGAACCATGACCCATGGGTTGACCAAGCCCACTGGGCCCAACCCATAGGCCCAACGGACCACGCAATTTATTGTGGGAGTTTTAATTAATAAGGAGTCATATTTGAATAGTTTTGATTTATTTAGGAGACTTCAAATTTATAATTTGGTTTGATTTGGTTTGATTTAGGAGATTTAGTTTTCTTTAATAATTAGAGTCCTATTAGGAAAGGGATGTCCAACCATTCCTATGAATATGCAATCCCTCCATTGGGAAGGGCAGTTTACGTTATTCGATAAAGACATGTTTGGTTTGCCTATGGCTGAGGTTTTCTTTTCGATTGAAGATGAAGAGTGCTCATGTGTGTTGAGTCCCGAGAGAGACTCAGCTAACCTCCATTGTGGAGCTGGCACTTGCTTCGAATCCATCTAGAATTCGGCCAAATCCCATCTGTGGAGCTCGTCTATTTTCAATCGCGATCCAAAGCTGCATCAGTCCCGACTCCCGTGGTAGTTTGAGACAGTCTACATCAACTGTTGATCGATGTAGTTGCGTGCCGGTTTGACTCAATGGAGTCAGAACTGACTTGGTCAAGTTGGGGGGCATTTTCGGCGTCCTGGTTCCAGATTTGTATCAGTCAATATACCAGCACAGAGTTGACTCACTTGAGCCGACTTAGTGCCGGATAAAATTTAGATCATGAGAGTCACGCAAAGCGACTTAGTTGAGATGTATATTACATGGAAGAAAGGTTTATAGATTCCATTTCATCAGTTTTTGTCAGATATGAGAGTGGGGAGGGAAGGAGGAAGTCAATATTTAAGACCGGTGTTTATTTGAACAAGAAGAAACAATGGATTGGCTTCAACTGCATATATAGAAAAGCATATGGCCACTTACTCATTTTCGGGCATAAAATAAATCATTTAACATTAATACGTAGTTACATACTGAGCTAGCAATCAGTCTGATCACTGATGTATATAGAAATAGGCTTTTCACCAGCATGATGGTGTATGAATGGTATTCAAAGGGCGAAGGTTGTCCTCCTTGATATTGAAAACAGATCAGAGCTAAAAATAAACATAAATAGTTAAAAAGCAACAAAACCCTCGGTACTTGTTGAAGTCTGTTATGACTTATGTCATGTGACCCACGTTGTCTAGGTTATAGAGAACTCATCAAGTTGAATAGGTATAAAGTTACGGGGAAAAAAATTGTAATCATTTGGTTGACCTCTTACCTCTTCTAGTCTTCTATAATGATTTTCTTCCTTAAAAAAAAAAAAAAAAAAAAGATTCTTCTATAAGGATGTTGCCCTTGTATTCTATTTTATTATAAAAAAAAATCACCATCAAAAGCCATAAGAACTCCAAAACCCCAAGGAAATTAGAAAAGTTGGTGTCTTCTATAAATTATGATCGGCTGACTGGTGCTAAAGAGAATGGTGTGACACTGTTGGGGATTAAGAAGCTGATTTCCTGCAATGTCTGTGGCATGAATTCAGATTCGAACCGAGCAGTGATGAAAGGAGTGTCCCACTCTTTTAAAGGTGAGTGTTTGTTTATTCAGGAGACTAAAATGAAGAACATAGGTGCTCAGATTATCAGATCAATTTGTCCTTGGTCCAATAGTCTATTTTAAGGCAGATTTCTGGCTGGAGCTAACTCAGGTGGCAAGCAGGTGGAATCGCTCTTGGGTGTTGGGAGGTGACTTAAATGTTATAAGATTTCCTATTGAGAAAAGGAGGAAGTTGTGTCATTGGTCCGCCAATGGGGGAATTCAATGATTGAATCAGAAAGCATGATCTTGTTGATTTGCCTTTGAGAGCAGCAGATTTCACGTGCTCAAATATGCAGGAGGACCTGGTGATGAGTCATTTGGATTGTTTCTTATTTTCTCGGATTTGGTTGGATCTTTTTTTTTATTCCATTCAAAGAACCTTAGCTCGCCCTATTTCTGATCATTGTCCTTTGTTAATTGAGACAGGAATGGAAGACTAGGGCCCTCCTCCTTTCCGTTTTGGGATTGTGTGGCTTGTTGAGAAGGGGTTCACAGATTGTGTTAAGAATTGGTGGGCTGCAAAACCTGGTAGGGGATGGATGGATTTTCAACTGGCTCAAAATTTGAAGTTCCTTAAGAAGAAAATGTTAGATTGGAAAAGGGAGACATTTTGGAAGTTTGACGGCAAAGAAGAATCAATTGCTTACTAATAACCAAAGTATTGATGGAAAGGAAGAATCTGGTCTTCTTGAGGCGGAAGCTAGGAAGCACGGACACTTCTTCGAGGCCAGTGTCGGACACGGACACGCTCCGACACGTGTCGGACACACAAAAAAGAGTGTCCTGTTTATTTTTTAATGTTTTATATTTCGGACACGTTCCGGATACGTTCTGGACACGTGTCGGACACTATT
The DNA here is from genome assembly GCA_012931725.1 of Litsea cubeba. Taxonomy (NCBI): domain Eukaryota; kingdom Viridiplantae; phylum Streptophyta; class Magnoliopsida; order Laurales; family Lauraceae; genus Litsea; species Litsea cubeba. The sequence goes on from CM022951.1 coordinate 4,933,070, forward strand.
TGCCTCTTTTAATTGGAAAAAAATAAAGTTAAGTGAAAAAAAAAAAGCAAAGGGTGGTTTTTACAGATGATGTTGATCGTGATCAAATTGATGGTGATGATGAGGCAATTGAAGTTGCATCAATTGAGTAAACTTTAGATGGAAATTGACTTCTTTTTGTATTTTTGGAATGGAGGGGAAATTCGATCCTCCCTTTTCTTTGTATGGATTTTATGGAACTATGGATATTTCATGTTCAATGATTATTAATTATGTTTCAATTTTGTATTGCTATTTGATAATTTGATATGTTTGTTAGTTGGTACAGTGGTACTTGAATTTTTATTTATTTGATTGCTAAATTGATTACAAAGTTAAAATGATAGTATCTTTTAGTATATGATTAGATATATTATTATTATTATTATTATTATTAATTATTAACATGTCCCCGACGTGTCCGTGTCCTACTTTTTTGAAATACCGTGTCGGCGTGTCCGTGTCGTGTCGTGTCCGTGTCCGTGTCCGTGCTTCTTAGGGTGGAAGAAAGGGAAAGAAGAAGTCTCTTTACAAACAATTTCACAGGTTGCTTGTTCAAGAAGTACTTAAATGGAAGCAACGTTCAAGAAGCAAATGGCTAAAGGCTGGGGAACGGAATATGAAATACTTCTAGGCTATAGCCAGTGCTCGTCAATGTGTTAACCAGATTACTGCTATTGTTGCTAGAGGCAAGGTATGGGATCAGACTGGCTTAAAAAATCGGCCGAGTCCGAGTCGACTCGGCCTCGGCACATACCGTGTCGAGTCCTTTGGACTCGGACTCAAATGTGGGACTCGCCCGAGTCCCACGAGTCGACTCGCACTCACATGCAACATAAAGAAAAAAAAAAAACAAAAAAGAAAAAAGCGGGGGGGGGGGGGGGGGGGGGGGGGGGGTGTAAAATTACTTTAAATAGAAGAGGGAAGAGAGAACATAGTACAAAGGGAAAAAAAGGGCTGCCTGCTGCTGCTTCTCTGATCTGTGCAGCCCCTTTTACTGCTGTTGCTGCCCCTTTTCCTGCAGCTGAAACTTGCTGCTGCTTTTCCTCCTGCTGGCAGCTGCCAGCTGCTTTTCCTGCTGCAGCTGCTGCTTTTTCTGCTGCTACTGACTGCCGGCTGCAGTTCTTACTGCTGCTGGCAGCTGTGAGCCAGTACCTGCTCTTCTTCTTCTTCTTCTTTACCCACCTCACCTCCTTTACTGTTTTTTTTTCCAACTTCACGAGTAGGCTGCGACCTGGAAGTGAGGTTAGTAGTTGACTGGGGCTGGGCTAGGGCTAAGGTTCCCCTTTTTTTTCCCATCATTTTTCTAATGCGACTCGGCCGAGTCCCATGGGACTCAGGCGAGTCGACTTGGACTCGGCCCTGGCCGAGTCGGGTCCAGGGTCCGGTTTTTAAAACCATGGATCAGAGAGAAGACACTGAGAAGGAGATTGTTCATTTTTTTTTCCAACAGTTGTATAAAGGTGAAAATAGGCCAAGGCCTATGAAGAGTTGTCCGGTTTTTGGCGAGAGAGGAGAGAATGGGGGAAGAAGAGAGAAGTTCCCATTGGAAAGATGATGATAGAATTCAAGTGGTGAGCTCCCTCCCTAGATGGGTTCTTAAACTCAGAGAGAACTCCTTTTCTGTGTTCATTTCAAACTTTCCAGAGGATATGACCAAAAACGAGCTAGAATCCATGGTTAGCAGGGCAGGTAAGGTTCTGGACTCTTTCATTCCCATTGATAAGCTTACTGGGAAGAAGAGAGGTTTCGCTTTTGTTAGATTTGGGTCCCTAATAGAAGCTGAAAAGGCTGTGGAGCTGGTCTGTAGTAGATCTTGGAGAGGAAGAAAGATTCAAGCGCAGCTGTCTAAATACAAACAAGGTCTTATTGCTACTCCAAGAATTTCTAACCAGAGTAATCTTCTTGCTGCCATATGCCCCCATTGCCTATCAGGCCAGCATGGAAGACATCCTCGGATATCTGCGTGAAGGAGAACGGTCAGCTGAAGGTAAACTTCTAGGGGTTAGATTAGCCTCAAAAGTTACAGCCGAAGGTAAAAATACCATGAAATTCAGTTTGGTGGGGTTCCTAAAAGATGGGGTTAAGGGCATTTCAAAGATTGAGAGGTGGCTGCAATCATAGAGGGGTAAAATACCTATCGATATGAAGTTTATTGGCCCCTAAATGTTATGGTTTGGCCTCCAGTCAGATGTAGAGGTTGCAGAGATCCTCCACCTTGCTGATATGGAGGAGACTCCCCTTTTAAGGCGTTAGACTGATGGATGGAAGTTCTGGGTGTAGAAGATAACAAGCCTGTAAAATAAGGTTTAGGCCCAGTCCAACAAGGCCCATGTAATATCCCACGTGTGGGACTTAGTCAAAGATGTATAGCTGATTTCTCTCTTCTTACATCCATGTATAGACTAGGATATATTCTTTCATTATTCTGATTGTAAATATAGCATGTTTAGAGCCTTTGATTAAGGCAAAATGATAATATAAATATGGGTAGTCGATCCTCTATTGAGGCACGACCTTCTCTCCAACTCTCTTCTTCTTCTTCTTCTTCCATACATTATAACATTGGGAAGCCCTACCTCTGATGTATGGGTCAGGCTTAAAGGAGTCCCTTTTACATGTTTGGAGGGAAAAAACCTTCTCTCTCCTTGGAGAATGCCTGGGATCAGTGTTAGGAGTAGACCCTGCTACCTCCAGAAAGGAGAATCTTCTCTTTGGTAGAGTGAAGATTGCTACAGATCCAAACCAGAAATTCCCACAGAGACTCCATCTCTGGCTAGACGACCTGTGCTTGCCCATAGATGTGGAAGTGGAAAGGGAAGAGTTCAAAGAAGGAGTAATGGAGATTGATGGTAAAGAGGATAGTCGGAAGGAAAGGATTCCCAAGGCTTTTGTAAACACCCCCTTAGCAGAGAGTAGTTGCAGAAGCTCAAGCAGATCAGTTGCGGTGGAGGAAGACGATGATGTCACCAAAGGCTCTTCAAATTTGAAATTCCCCCCACTTCAGCAAATTCCAGTTCCTGTCGCGTGGGATCTGAACCTTTTGCCTTTGAGCCGAGCCTCGTTGGTGGAGCTCGAGCCAAATAATGGTCTGGGCCCCTTTCCAGATCACGGGCTTGAAGACGGATTCGGGCCCAAAGGTGTACTGAAATCTTTACAGACCCCTTTCGAGTCTAAGAAGCATTCTCTTTCAACAGCTAGGGCTGGCGAGGGATGTATCTTCTCGGAGATTGTGACGATGCTCTTCTTGGCCGATCGACCTCGAATGACACAGACGCCGGACGGAGCGGGTATGAGTCAGCGATCTCCACGCCACATCAGCAGCAATCGACAGTAGGGAGGGTAGAACCAGAGAGATCGGGGTGCCTTTTCGTTCGGTCCTTCACTGATCGTGAAGCCAACCAGATGATGGCGTCTCTCGCAGAGAAAATTGTAGCTCCACTGATGTTTGTCCGACTGTCGACATCTCCAATAAGGGTTGGGTTTCTCTCTCTAAGTGTACCGGTTCAGGAAAATGGGGCAAATCCCCTTGTAAGATTAACTGGTACGTGGAGTCTTTGGCAATATCCAGTCCACGTAGGTCTCCATCCCAACTCCGGAATACGAGCATAGACTCATCGCTGAAGGAGAGGCTGTTGAGGGTATGGATGACCACGACAACCAGCTGGTAGTCTCTAAAGACAACTCTTTTACAAGTGGAGGGTCTGGGTCCAGTGAATGGTTAGGATCACAGATTGTGCTATGTGGGAAGACGGTGGGTTTGTCGGTAGGAAACAATGGCAGTGATTGGGAATCCCTAATAAAGTTTGCTCAGGATCGTGAAGAAAAATATAATATGGTAAGAGCAGAAGGAAGAGGTAATAGGACAGTAGCCAAAGTGGAGGGTAATCAGTGCCCTCAGACTGTTAAGGTGATAGGAAAAGGTCGCCGATGAAGATATTGTCATGGAATGTTAAGGGTCTAGAGAGTTTGAAGTGGAGAACAATTGTCAAGCAGGTAATTCGTTTGCAAAAAGCTTCTATTGTCCTCATTCAGGAATCTAAAAATAATTCAGGGGAGGATCAAGTGGTGAAGGATATTTGGGGGAGTTAATTTATTAAATGGGCTAATCTGAAGTCAGCTGGTTCGTCCGGAGTTATGTTGGTTCTTTGGGACACCCGCCAAGTTTGTGCAAAGGATCAATGGGTGGGTAGTTTCTCTGTTTCTGTTATTTTTGAGGACCTGGAAACTCACAGAGACTGCCAAATCTCAGCTGTGTATGGTGCTAATGCCAGTAAAAGAAGATTAGAGTTTTGGTCTGAATTAGATGCAGTCAGAGAAACATGGACTGGCCAGTCGTGCATTGAGGGCGATTTTAATGTCATCAGATCCACTAAAGAAAAACTAGGAGGGTGCAACATATCTTCTGATATGCGTGGCTTCTCGGACTGGATTAACAGACATGGGCTTCTGGATTTGCAGCTGAATGGTGCTCTTTCACGTGGTCTAATCACCAGACGCCCCCCTATTATGTCTCGTCTGGACAGATTTTTTATCTCGGGATTGGTCGGATATCTATCCTCAGTCTTTCCAAGTAGTGCTGCCAAAACCCACCTCTAATCACTGCCCTATTATTTTAGATTCAAGATTGGAGTATTGGGGTCCTAAGCCTTGCCGCTTCGAGCTTATGTGGTTGGAAGAGAAGGGCCTCACTGATCTCATCCGGTCATGGTGGTCTCAAAATCAGTTTGAAGGTTGGGCGGGGCATAGATTAACTTCCAAGCTGAAGAGTCTAAAGGCCAACATCAAAGACTGGGCAAAAGAGAATTTCGGGAATGTGGAGGCTTCGATGGAAGAGCTGATGCAGGCCAGGCCAATGGGCCCCGTTTGAAAGTTTACTTCAGAAGGCCCAAAGCACACAAAGCCCAGCCATGACAGAATCTTGATTTTCATGGCATTTTCTAGTTTTAGACTTTCTAGATGATTTTTCCAGATTTAGTAGATTTCTTTAATTGCTTTGATTAGGTAGTTTCTAATTTCCAGGATTCTTAGAATTAAGAAGTTTCTTATTAGTAAAGATTGATTACTAAAATTATGTTGAGACTCTATTATATATAGGATGTAATCCCTTCTCTTGGGATATACAGAAAATTAATGAAAATTTGAGTTCTCTCAATCATTTGCTTCTCTCTTGTCTGTAGTGTGAGACCAAGACATCCTACCTTAAGCCGTTTGGCTTGGAGAATAGCTCGTTGGCTACCTCCTTCATTCCCTGCACTGCTTCAATTGGTATCAGAGCAGAGATCCGTCTCAGATCGCCGACCCGAGGTAATCTGCTCACTTCTCAACCCACTAGCATCTTCACCGTCCAGTATCATCATCATCCCCACCACCCCTCGTCACAGCACCATACCCTCCATTCCCAGATCCATCGTCACCATCACTGACTCATTACATCCATCCACATCCCTCTCCCAGAAACCCTACCTACCCAACACCCCACGGCAGCCACACACGCCTATCCCAGCCCTCCACACTATCCCTGCCAAATCCTCCAGCCGAAACCACCACACCCCTTCCGCCTCCCATTCGCCTAACCCACACCTGCATCCTCGGCCAAACCAAATCCCCAACATCCAAAACCTGCGCCCAAATCCCAGCGAGCCCACCATCGTCCACCAAAGCGGAACCCTGCCTGGCGACACCCATCATCTCCATCAAACCCTCTAACAGTGTTCCCAAAACCAGAATCCCAACCTCCATTACCCAAACCCAAAAAAAAAAAAAAAAAAAGAGAGAAGAAAGCAGCCGGAAGAAACAGAGAACCTGCGAACAAAAAATTAAAAAAAAAAAGGTACATACCTGTGCAGTCGCCGTTCCGACATCGCCGCCCCGTCGCGCCTCAACTTCCACCGTCATCGCCCCTGCCCTCTCTGTCAGCCCTCTTGGCCCCTGCTCCTTTCTCCATTCCAAGAAGGACCGAAAGGGACTTTGGTGAAGTCCTTTTCTCCTTTCTGCGCGCACCAGTCCCGAGGCAACAACAAAGCCCACAGGCCCCTTTCCCATTTCGGGCCTTAGTTTGGATCGAGCCCGGCCCGCCAGCAGCAGTATCAAAAAAAAAAAAAAGAAGCAGAAAGTCAGCATGTCTACCCCGATCCAAACTACTCGCACCGGAGCCACATTCAGAGGTAAATTCACAGACCGCCAGCGTGATAGCTACATCATGGAATTAATGGACATAATGGATAGGGTTGAAGAACATCTTTGAAGCACTCCTCCTCCTGGCAACCAGAACAATGACAACCCTGGACCTTCCACCAACAAAGTCGGTAGTAAATCACAAAAGGGAAACAACCGTCCGCCAGATGTGGAAAATTCTGTCAATGGTGAACCACAGGAAACTTGTCGACAATTTATGGAGCGCATTATGGATGAAACTGCTTATGATGACCATCATGGCCGACGAGATGACATCACCAAGAAGGTACGTGTTGATGTTCCTGATTTCTTTGGACGCATGGATGTGAAAGTCTTCACCGACTGGATTACAGCCCTTGAAGATTATTTTGAATGGTACAATATGGATGAAGACAAAAGCGTTTCCTGTGTCAAGATGAAGATGAAGGGTGCAGTGCGTGTTTGGTGGCGGAGTATTGATGATAGGAATACCAATTATGGACGACGTCCTGTCAACACATGGGAGGAGATGAAACAGAAACTTGAGGATAAATATCTACCGGTTGACAATATTGATTCCCTTTATGATCAACTAGTTGACTGTAGACAAGGGACCTCCACTGTACATGATTTCACAGAAAGGTTTCATGATCTCATGGTGCAATGCAAAGTGTCTGAAACTGATTGACAGGCTATCACCAGATACAAGAAAGGACTGCGTCAAGAGATCCAAAGGGAATTGACTACTCACACCTTTTACAGCATTGAAGAAGTTCATCGCTTGGCACTCCGCGTCGAAGATCAGTTGCGAAATCCATATTCAAGGCGTTTTGGTGAACCTCTCCAAAGGAGGACCTCCGATACGACTTATCAGCGGGTTGCTCCAGCACAAAACTCAACCCAACAGCCTCCTCCACAAAATTCCAACAGGCCAGCACCTCCTCAGAATCAAACAAGACCTGCAAATTTTGCAAACAAAGGGAAGAATGTTGTAAATTCTTCAAGATCAAAGCAGAACATCGAGTGTTTTCGATGCAAAGGCAAAGGACACTATGCTTCTGAATGCCCAAGTTCGAAGAATCTTCGCTATGCACATAATGAAGAAGATCCCTATGACTCAGAGCCTGTTGATGAAGAAATTGAAGTTGAAACACCATATGAAGAGCAGGCACCTCCGCCCAAACAAGACGATCATTCCTTCTATCAAGCTGAAATAAAAGGACGGACATTATTCATTCGTCGTCTCTTCATTACAACCGAAGAGGAAGCTGAAGATTGGAGGCGAACCACCATATTTCGCTCTATGGCAAAATATCGTGACAAATTGTGCAATCTCGTCATAGATGGAGGAAGCGAGATGAATGTGATCTCCTAAGAAGTAATTGACAAGTTGAAGCTTCCAACAGAAAAACACCCGAAGCCTTATAAGGTCTCTTGGGTGAATGATTCCGTAATCCCGGTAACCAAGCGGTGCAAGCCTGCAAGGTAACATTTCGATTGGTGGTTATGAAAATTCTATTTGGTGTGATATTATCCCCATGAATGTTACTCATATTCTGTTGGGAAGACCTTGGCTTTTTTATAACAAAGTCCAAAGTGATGGAGAAGCAAACACCCATACTTTCACGTATAAAGGTCACAAGGTTACTCTTCTTCCACTTAAGCCTCCTAATGCCCCGGCAAAGCAATCACCATCAATTATGGCAAAATAAACTGCATCACAGCCAAGTTCTCGCATCCTTTCAATGCGGAAATTTGAAGAAGAAAGTAAAGAGCAAGGAGTTGTTTATGCCCATATCCCACAAGAATTCAAAGAGGCAGAAAATAAGCAAGTAGTTTCTACACCACTAGAAATCAAGTCCTTGTTGCATGATTTAAAGACTTGATTCCAGCAGATCTTCCAAAAGAGCTACTGCCTATGAGGAGCATCCAGCATGCTATTGACCTGGTTCCTGGGTCATCACTTCCAAATTTACCTGCTTATTGCATGAGCCCGACGGAACACACAGAATTGAGAAAGCAAGTTGAAGAGCTCATCCAGAAGGGTTATATTCGAGAAAGCATGAGTCCTTGTGCGGTACCGGCCCTCTTGACACCCAAGAAAGATGGTTCTTGGAGAATGTGTGTCGACAGCCGAGTAATCAACAAAATTACAATTAAGTACCGGTTTCCGATCCCTAGGTTGGATGACATGCTTGATATGATGTCCGGATCTTCCATCTTCTCCAAAATTGATCTTCGAAGCGGCTATCATCAAATCCGAGTACGCGCAAGAGATGAATGGAAGACATCCTTCAAGACCAAAGATGGATTATACGAATGGCTAGTTATGTCGTTTGGCTTATCCAATGCTCCCAGCACTTTCATGAGAGTTATGACACAGCTTCTACGGCCTTTCCTCGGTAAATTCGTCGTTGTGTATTTTGACGACATCTTGATCGTCAGCAAGTCCAAGGATGCACATCTTGATCACCTCAGGTATGTGACGCGTGCACTTCGCAAAGAGAAGTTTTACATTAATTTGAAGAAGTGTACATTCTTAAGCTCCAAATTTATATTCTTGGGATTTGTTGTATCGGCCCAAGGAGTAGAAGCTGATCCAGAGAAGATCAATGCAATCATCGATTGGACTCTTCCCAAAACTATCAATGAAGTACGGAGTTTCCATGGGTTGACTGATAAGTGCTTAATTGTTTGCAATCTAAACCCTAATATTTGATTCATCTTGTGCTAGTCATAGTTATTTTATTTGATTTTACAAAGTTTTGTTAATTTTTATGCTAAGGTCAAAAGGAGCAAAAAGAGAGGAATTAATGAAGAGGATGATGGGCGTGAATCCCAAAGAAAGACCATGGTGGGTCCCATTCAAGATATTCCAGATTTCAAGAAGACTTTCTAATTATTTGGACAACTCACAATTCAAATCAAAGAAGGAAAGAATTAGAGAAAGAAATTCTAATCAAAGAAGAAGAGCAAAAGAAAGAAAGAAGAAAAAAAAAAGAAGAAACCCAATCTAGGGTTACACACCCAAAGGGGGCCCACATCTATTACAAATAGAAGAATTTCATAAATTAGAAGTCTTATTCAAGTTAGATGTGGAGTTCAAGAATGGAGAAAAACAAGAAGAGAAAGAAAGGAAAATTTGGAGCAAGAGTTCAAGTTAAGATAGAAGTCCTAAAAGAGGGGTCCCACACTTATGTTACACGCACCAAATAGGGCCCACTTTTATGTCAAAAGTTCAGATTTAATTCCTTGCAATTAATCTCAGATTTGTGGGTCCATGTGAATAAGTTTCTAGTGTTAACGTATAAACAGGCCCAGCTCATAGGCCCAACCCACTTGTATGATAATAGGCCCAGCTCACTAGGCCCATCCCTTGTATTTATGGGATCTAGTCAGAGAGATAAGCTTGTATATTCTAGGATGTAGTTTCCTGTTTTAGAGATCTAATTAGATCTTAATTTCATGATTTATAGCAATTTGTAGCCTAATCTTAGGATTGTAATATCTATATAAAGAAGAGTAAATCAAAGGATACGGCAATGCATTTTGGAGAACATTTTCTCAATAATCATTCTCTACTACATTTGTGAAAGAATATCATGGTATCAGAGCTTTTGATCTCTTCTGAATGATCAAATCTCTCTTGGTTCCTTTCTTTGATTGTGCATTCTGAGATCAGATCTCAAAATCCTTGATTTATCAGAGTCTTCCAGTTCTGGGTCTTGAAGCAATTTCGTCAGTGTCTTGGAGCAACTCATTTTGAGCCTACTTCCAATCAACACAGCAGCATCAAAGAAGGCTACTGCCTTGGTCGACTGGTATTCCTGGAATTATTGGACGTTTTTTCAAAATTTTCATCCCATAAGAGATCATCTACTGGGCCCCACAGTTTCCATCGGAATTGAAAAACAGGGTCGTCTGACCTGTTTTTTTGTAGAAACAAGGTCGACAGACCTTTCTTTGGCTATAAAACCAGTGGACAAATCATCTCGTTTCTCATATAAATTGATCATCAGAAGATCTGAGGCTGTTGATTCCAAAAATCAAATAAATCAGAGATCTGACCTTCAGTTCATCCTCTGATCAAAAGTGGCCCACCTCTAATCAAAACTATTGCAGCCTGAAATCTACATGACGATGATCGACTGTTCTTCAAAGGATTTTTGAAGATTTTTCTGGATTTTTTCTTCATCGGATCAGGTGTTGTTCACTCATTTCTTCCTCTGGCACTTTTGACGTTTTTTCCTCTCAAAGTTTTCATCTCAGCCGTCCAATTTTGTGGATATTTCTCCAAATCCAATCAAACTTGGACTAGAGGAAGCATTTTTGATCTCCTCCAGGATATTGTCCTCTGATCTGTGATTGGATCACGTTGTGGGGCCCACGAACCTTTCCTGCACTGGATCTCAAGGTCGTCTGGGGCTATTTTTCTATGTGTTTTTTCATACTGGGTTAGTAGATCATCTTCGTAGCATTCTCTCTTCTGAGATTGCTTGGTGCTACATTGCTTTGGTTATTTTGGTTCCTATTTTGCACTCTCTGGTTGATTTTTCTTCTAGTAGTTGGATTGCTACCTATCTCTGCACTAATAATTATGGAGAAAGGCGATATAAAATTGATCAAGTTTAATGGTAAAAACTATACCACTTGGGCTTTTCAATTTCAAATTTACCTTAGGGGTAAAGAAGTCTGGGGACATATTGATGATTCAGATCCCAAACCTACTGATGATAAGCTTCTAGCTCAATGGGAAGTTAAAGATTGGCAGATCATGACCTGGATTTTAGAATCTGTTGATGCCCAATTTATCCTAAATCTTCGACCATACAAGACTGCTAAAGAAATGTGGCTCTATTTAAAGAAGATATATTTGCAAGAAAATTCTGCTCGAAGGTTTCATTTAGAACATGAAATCTATCAGTTTGTTCAAGGAACCTTGTCGATCCAGGATTACTACTCTCAATTTACAAGTCTGTGGACTGATTACGCAGAGATTATTTATGCTGACATTCCGGCTTCCTCCGTATCCTCTATTCAAGAGATACACCAAACCAGTCAGCGGGATCAGTTTCTGATGAAGTTACGGCCCCAATTTGAAAATGTTCGCTCCAACCTACTGAGCAGGGTTCCATCCCCTTCACTCGAATTATGTTTGGGCGAACTCCTTAGAGAGGAACAGCGCTTGGTGACTCAGACAGCGCTTACAAATATTACTCTTCAGACTGCTCCTATTGATGTTGCTTATATAGCCCGAGGTAAGCCTCAAGCCCGGGACATGAGGAAGGTAAAATGTTTTTGCTGCCACAAACTCGGTCATGTTTCCACTCAGTGCAACCAGAAGTTTTGTTCCTACTGCAAAACCAAAGGTCATGTCCTTCCGGAATGCCGAACTAGACCTCAGAATAAGGCACAGCAACAGCGAGCCTACTCTGCACATCTTTCTGAAGCTTCTTCACCAGTCATGCCTGCACCACCTGCTGCCACTTCTTCTTCTACCCTAACTCCTGAAATGGTCCAGCAAATGATCATAAATGCTTTCTCTGCACTTGGCTTATCAGGTAAATCAAAATCTTCAGTATCCACCTGGTATATTGATTCAGGGGCCTCCAATCACATGACACACTCTCCTGCCAATATGACTCATATTCGTGAGTATGATGGAGACCTCTGCATCAATACTGCTGATGGTGGCAGTGTTTCCATTTCTGCTGTTGGCCAGGTTCCTCACTCCTTACCCTTAAATAATGTTTTTCTTTCCCCTCGCTTAACAACAAATTTGTTATCAGTTGGTCAACTTGTTGATAATAATTGCTCCGTCCTTTTTTCTACCTCTGGTTGTGTTGTGCAAGATCAAGTATCGGGGAAGGTGCTAGCGAAGGGCCCTAAGCAGGGACGACTATTTCCTATCCAGATTTCGTTACAAGAAAAGCTCCCTTCAAAGTCTGCTTTGTTTTCCCATTTTAGTCATAATAAATGCCAATTGTGGCATAATCATTTAGGACATCCTAATTCCAAAACTTTGATGTTTTTATTAAATTCTGGTTTGATTAATGAAAATAAAGTTTCTTTTAAGGATGTTTCTTTTAATTGTGCTAGCTGTAAGATGGGGAAAGGGAAAACCCTTCCTTTTTCCTCTTCATGATTCTTTAGCAATGAAATGTTTTGATATTATTCATAGTGATGTCTGGGGTATTGCACCTGCTATTTCTCATTCTCATTATAAATATTTTGTTACATTCATTGATGACTATAGTCGGTTTACTTGGATTTATTTTTTGCATGCTAAGTCTGATGTTTTCTCGGTTTTTAAAGTTTTCTTATCTTATGTTGAAAATCAATTTTCTACTTCTATTAAGATTCTTAGGTCTGATTCAGGGGGGGGGGGAGTACATTTCTAATGAATTCCAAACATTTTTGCAATCCAAAGGCATTATCTCTCAGCGATCTTGTCCTTACACTCCCCAACAAAATGGTGTCTCTGAACGGAAAAACCGACATCTCTTGGATATTGCTCGTTCACTTTTGTTAGCATCTTTGGTTCCCACTAGGTTTTGGCCCGAAGCCCTCTCAACCGCTGTGCATGTTATAAACCGACTACCTTCTTCTCGATTAGACAACCAGACACCGTTTTTGAGACTTTTTCAAAAGAATCCTCTTTATGATCATCTTCGTCCTTTTGGTTGTGTTTGTTTTGTTCTTCTTCCTCCCACTGAACGCACTAAGTTAACAGCTCAATCCTCAGTCTGTGCCTTTCTTGGTTATGCTCTTAATCAAAGAGGCTATCTGTGTTATGATTCTACAGCCAAAAGAATTTGGGTGTCTCGCAATGTCGTGTTCTTTGAAAATCAATATTTCTTTCCACGGAATGGCGATTCAAATGAATCTGTCTCGTTTTCTTTTTTACCATCATTTTCAGATGCAATACCTCCACCTGTTACTCGTTTTAAGCCGAATTTTGTGTATAAACGACGGGATGTTCCAGCTGAACCTGCCTCTGGGTCTCTTGCTACGCCGAACCTGCCTACACTTGATCCTGTACCTGCTCCGCCTCCGGAGTCTCCTGCCCCTGATCCTGCACCTAATCAACCTCCAGCGTCTCTTACTCTTCTCGATCCATACGCCACATCAAGCCACCTGATCGTTATGGCTTTACTCATGCTTCATTATTAACCACTTTGTCTTCCATTTCTATCCCTAACTCATACTCTCAGGCAGTGCAGCATGATTGTTGGATACAGGCCATGCAGGAAGAACTTACTACTCTCAAACTAATCATACGTGGGACATTGTTCCCTGTCCTTCCTCTGTCAAACCCATTGGCTGCAAGTGGGTATACTCGGTGAAATTGAAGCCTGATGGATCCTTGGATCGCTACAAAGCCCGTCTAGTTGCACTTGGAAACAGGCAGGAGTATGGTATCGACTATAAGGAGACTTTTGCTCCAGTGGCCAAAATGACAACTGTACGTAAAGTTCTTGTAATAGCTGCCTCTCGGTCATGGCCTCTCTATCAGATGGATGTGAAGAATGCATTTCTTCATGGGGATCTTAAAGAAGAAGTCTACATGCGTCTCCCTCATGGAATTCCTTCTTCTTCCAAGACCGATGTTCGCTTAAGACGCTCCTTATATGGCCTTAAACAGGCGCCTCGGGCCTGGTTCGACAAGTTCTGGACCACACTACTTCAGCTTTCTTCTATACAGAGCCCGTATGATCCTTCGATGTTCACACTTCATTCATCCAGAGGATCCACAATTCTCCTTGTATATGTTGATGATATAATTAATACTAGACCTCACAGTGATATGATTCAACAGATACAGGCCTCTCTGCAAGATAAATTTCATATGAAGGATTTGGGACCTTTGAATTATTTCTTAGGGTTGGAAGTTCATCAATCTAAGAAATGCTTGTTTCTTCATCAGCACAAATATGCTACTGACCTAGTGGATCTCCCCGATCTCGGTGATTATAGTCCAGTAGACACCCCGTTGGAAGTAAATGCCAAGCTTCGACAGCAAGACGGCGATCTTCTTTCTGATCCTACATTCTATCGGCGTTTGGTTGGTAGTCTTGTCTACTTAACAATTACTCGACCAAATCTCTCTTATGCTGTTAATTTGGTCAGTCAGTTTATGACAGGCCCGCGGCATCATCATTTGGCGGCTGTCAAACGGATTATTCGATATATCCTTGGTACCTCTACCCGTGGATTATTTTTTCCAGTTGGCACACCACTTACGCTCACTGCTTATTCTGACGCAGATTGGGCCGGATGTCCGGACACGCGCCACTCTACCACAGGATGGTGTGTTTACTTGGGGGAAGCATTAATCTCTTGGAAATGTAAAAAGCAAGATAAAGTCTCCAAATCTTCCACAGAATCAGAATATCGGGCCATGTCTTCCACTTGTTCTGAGATCCTATGGCTACGTGGGTTGCTCTCCAAGCTCGGATTCTCCCAGCATCAACCGACTCCTCTTCATGCTGACAACACAAGTGCCATTCGGATTACTGAAAATCCTGTGTTTCATGAGCGGACCAAGCATATTGAAGTGGACTATCACTTCATTCGGGATGAGTATGATCGTAAATTCATTACTCTTCCTCATATTTCCACTGAGTTCCAGCTTGTTAATATCTTCACCAAGGGTCTTCCACAGCTGCGGCATGAATTCCTAGTTCGCAAATTGTTGCTCGTTGATTCTCCACATCAATTTGAGGTGGGGTGTTAAAGTATAAACAGGCCCAGCTCATAGGCCCAACCCACTTGTATGATAATAGGCCCAGCTCACTAGGCCCATCCCTTGTATTTATGGGATCTAGTCAGAGAGATAAGCTTATATATTCTAGGATGTAGTTTCCTGTTTTAGAGATCTAATTAGATCTTAATTTCATGATTTATAGCAATTTGTAGCCTAATCTTAGGATTGTAATATCTATATAAAGAAGAGTAAATCAAAGGATACGGCAATGCATTTTGGAGAACATTTTCTCAATAATCATTCTCTACTACATTTGTGAAAGAATATCATCTAGAAGATACAAGTGGGACCAGATTTAGAAAGTCTTGCTAAAACAAGAAAGAAGACTCCTAATTCAATCTAATTAGGAAGCAGAATTTTAAAGAAAGTTGGAGACCTATTTCTACAAGGGAACTAAGTACTAAGAGGGTTGTTTTCAAGACTTATAAATAGCATATGAACAGTGCACGTCCAGCCATACTACCAGCCATAAAACATCACACAACCCATCCTCAAATCAGCTACTATCATCCACAAACCCTAGCAGCCGTACAGCACTATTGGGAGGATCTTTTGGAGAGCTTTCAGAGCGAGGAGAAGGAGAACAAGCTGCTGGCCATCCACTGCAACTTCATCATCTTCTAGTTTTCTTCTTATGAACCTCTTTTCTATGTTATTTTTCATTAAAGACATGAGTAGCTAAATTTTTTAGGACTAGGGTGTAATTGAAACCCTAGCCTAGTTCTATGTAGACTCTTTTGGCGTCTTTTAATTCAGATTTCAGTTTTGTTGGTTGAGATTCTAAACCATGTTATTAATTGATGAGTTGTGTATATGCCATGCCAACCATGTGATGTTCAATTAATTTTAAGAATAGCTAACTTAATTTTGATTGATCTTGATGTTATGCATCTATGGTTTAGAACCATGAATAATCTAAGTATATGCCATGCTTAGACTCATGCATTTATCTTTCCCATTGTTTTTATGCATTATGTTTGTTTTGACTAGGACATATGCCATGCTTAGTTTTTGCATCATAATGAGCAATTCATGTAGTATGCCACTCATGAATTAGGTTTAGGGGAATAATAATCTAGACGCATATGCCATGGTCTAGGTTGATAGATGTCACTAATAAAATCTGGTTTTTGATTAAAAGATAATAAGGGACATTCATAGGATTGGTTAGGGGAGTAGATGAAACCCTAGTTCATTCATTCATTATTACTGTTTTTTTTTTAATTCTAATACTAGTTGTTTTTAGGTTACTTTCCAATTAGTTTTTGATACTTTAAATTACTGTTATTTATAGTTTAATTCCATTTTTCATCATTCAAATTGTTTATTTTAATATTCTGATTTTTAGTTAATTTTGACATTGTTTTATCACAAGTCTTTGTGGGATCGACCTCGTACTTACAATTCACTACACTACATAGTGATCTTGTGCGCTTGCGAGTTTTTAATTGTGTGCATACTAGTAACTTATTTATAGGTTACTTGGTGCATACCATTGGCCACCTTTTATAGGCGAGTTATTCGCAATTTCAACACCATTATCACTCTTATAACTGATTGCATGAAGAAAGCTGACTTCAATTGGACTAAGGCAGCCACTCGTGCCTTTGAACAAATCAAGCAGAAAATGACAGAGGCACCAGTTTTGAAACTTCCAGATTTTGACAAGGTCTTTGAAGTCAGTTGTGATGCTTCGTAAGTTGGTGTTGGAGGAGTCTTAAGTCAAGATGGTCACCCAATTGCTTACTTAAGCGAGAAATTGAATGACTCTCGCAAGAAATATTCGCCATATGACTTGGTATACTATGCAGTTTTACAAACTCTTCGTCATTGGCGTCACTATTTGATCGGGATCGGGAAAGAATGTGTTAGACGCCGATCATGAAGCTTTACAATATCTGAACTCACAGAAGAAGATGAGTGCAAACCGTGTCAAATGGAGCGCATATCTGCAGGAATTCACATTTGTATTGCGTCATAAGTCTGGAACGGAAAACAAGGTCGCAGATGCCTTAAGTCGAAGTTCTCACTTGCTCACGACAATTTTCGTCACAGTTCCAGGCTTTGATGAGATTCGCAGAGAATATCCCGATGATCATGACTTTGGTCCCATCTACAAAGCTCTTTTTAATGGTGAGTTTTCTGACCATCCCAAATTTTCTATCCATGATGGTTATTTTTTCGTAGAAATCAATTGTGCTTGCCAGCTACTTCTATCCGCGAGTTTGTCCTCCGAGAGTTGCATGGAGGTGACTGCAGTGGACATCTAGGGCGAGATAAGACTTTGGCACTTGTAGAAGACCGATTCTTTTGGCCCCGCCTGAAGACAGATGTTGCCCGAATTTGTGAGTTATGCAGGGTATGCCAGCTTGCAAAGGGACAAAAGAAGAACACGGGATTGTATCAGCCCCTTCCTATTCCACATGCGCCTGGGCAAGATCTAAGCATGGATTTTGTTTGGGGCTTCCAAAGACTACAAGAAGGTTAGATGCTATTTTTGTTGTGGTGGACAGGTTTTCTAAAATGGTCCACTTCATTCCTTGTACGACCACAGCAGATGCAAGAAAAGTCGCCACCCTTTTCTTCAAAGAGATTGTTCATCTTCATGGCCTCCCCAAGACTATAGTGTCGGACAGAGATACTAAGTTCATGAGCTTCTTCTGGAAAACTTTATGGCATATGATGAAGACAAAGCTCCAGTACTCCAGTGCCTACCACTCTCAGACTGATGGCCAGACTGAGGTCGTCAATCGTAGCTTGGGTAACCTTCTTCGATGTCTCGTCGGAGACCACATTGCTTCATGGGATCTTCTTTTACCCATGGCGGAGTTTGCCTATAATAACTCCATAAACAGATCAACTGGAAGATCACCATTTGAAGTTGTCACGGGGATCCAGCCGCGTCTTCCGATTGACCTGAGTCCTTTACCGGCTGAAGCCAGGCCTAGCCAAGAAGCTGAACAATTTGCCTAGCACATGAAGGACGTTCATGATGAGGTCCGTCAACAGATTGCCAAAAGTAATGAGACTTACAAGTTATAAACAGCAAGTGGACACTCGAAGGCGCCATGTTGAATTTAATGAAGGTGACATGGTCATGGTACGAATTAAGCCAGAACGGTTCCCCACAAGCACTTACAAGAAACTCTATCCCAGAAGTGCAGGTCCGTTCAAGATTTTGAAGAAAATCAGCTCAAATGCCTATGTGCTCGATCTTCCGTCCGACATGAATATCAGTTCTACATTCAATGTCGAAGATCTCACGATTTATCATGGGAATTATCAAGATGAATCGTTTGACGAGCAAGATATCCGGCTTCCCATAGTTCCAGCTCCTCGAGAAGAAATTGAAGATGTCTATGATGACCAGCTAGTATCAACAAAGACTGGCGGATATCAAAAATTCTTGGTCAAGTGGAAAGGTAAACCATTTTCTGACGCTACAAGGATCACCGCCACAGATTTTCAGAGACTCAACCCGGATTTGTACGAGAGGTACCAAGCTATTAATTCGCCGGAGTCGAGTTTTTCCAAGCCGGGGAGAGCTGATGCAGGCCAGGCCAATGGGCCCCGTTTGAAAGTTTACTACAGAAGGCCTAAAGCACACAAAGCCCAGCCATGACAGAATCTTGATTTTTACGCCAGTTTCTAGTTTTAGACTTTCTAGATGATTTTTCCAGATTTAGTAGATTTCTTTAATTGCTTTGATTAGGTAGTTTCTAATTTCCAAGATTCTTAGAATTAAGAAGTTTCTTATTAGTAAAGATTGATTACTAAAATTATGTTGAGACTCTATTATATATAGGATGTAATCCCTTCTCTTGGGATATACAGAAAATTAATGAAAATTTGAGTTCTCTCAATCGTTTGCTTCTCTCTTGTCTGTGGTGTGAGACCAAGACATCCTACCTTAAGTCGTTTGGCTTGGAGAATAGCTCGTTGGCTACCTCCTTCATTCCCTGTGCTGCTTCAAGAGCTCTTGAGGTGCATAAAGGAGATTAATTCCAAGGAGGTAGAGGGGCCTCTATCAGATAATGAGCTTTCTCTCCGTCAAGACCTAAAGGAGAAGTTCCTTTGTAAAGCTCAAGAAGAGGAAATTAAATGGAGGTAGAGATCTAGGCGACTTTGGCTTAACGAGGGTGATAAGAACACAAAATTCTTCCATAGATATGCATCCTTCAGGAACCGTGTGAATAGGATTCCGATTCTGGTGGACTGAGACAGGAGGTTAGTAAACAAAGAGGATATTACAGAATATGTGGTGGTCTTTTATACAAAACTTTTCTCCAAAGAAGATTGGAAGTGTCCCTCTCTTGACAACTTGGATTTTTCGACGATTGACGCTTCCAAAGCGGACGGGCTAGAAAGGGGCTTTATGGAGGAGAGGTTAGCGAGGCGGTCTTCAATTATGGGGGTTTGGTGAGAAAGCCCCTGGTCCTGATGGGTTCCCTCTTGCTTTCTACCAGATTTTTTGGGAGGATCTTAAGGTGGATGTGATGAACTTCGTGAGGGAGTTTCATGATGAGGGCAAACTCTCAAAGCATATCGGTGCATCTTTCATCACCTTGATTGCCAAGAAAGCGGGCGCTGAATGCATCAAAGATTATCACCCCATTAGCCTCATAGGGTCCATGTATAAAATCTTGGCTAAGGTCTTGGCGTCAAGGCTTAAAAAAGTGCTACCTGTCTTGATCTCCAACTCCCAATGAGCGTTTGTTCATGGTCGTCAAATCTTAAATGGTGTTCTCATTGCCAATGAATGCATTCACTCTAGATTTAAAGAGAGGAAACCTGGCATCATTTGTAATTTGGATCTAGAGAAAGCGTATGACAGGGTGGAATGGGACTTCTTGAAGTACTTAATGAGAAGAATGGGGTTTGGCGTTAAATGGCAGGGCTGGATCTCAGAATGTCTGAGATCAGCTACTTTCTCTATTCTCATTAACGGATCTCCCTATGGTTTCTTTTCGGCTTCTAGAGGTTTGCGTCAGGGGGACCCTCTCTCACCATTTATGTTTATCATAGTGGCTGAAGCTCTTAGTAGGATTTTGCAGGCTGCAGGTAATGCTGACCTTATTAAAGGTTTTCGCCCCTCTAATGGTGCTCAGGAAATCTCCCACCTCCAGTTTGCCGATGATACCCTTCTTTTATGTGATGCTGATGAGACTCAGCTTCGTAATGTCAAGGCAATCCTATTCTGTTCAAGGCAGTCTCTGGTCTTAGGGTAAACTTCTTTAAGAGTGAAATGATTGGTGTAAGGGTGAATGAAGAATGCCTAGCTCTATTAGCTGATCTCTTTGGTTGAAAAGCGGGATCCCTACTGGGTTCTTATTTGGGTATTCCCCTATGCTATGGTGCTGCTAAAAAATCTCTATGGTACCCGGTGCTTGATAGGATGGAGAAAAAACTTTCCTTATGGAAGGCCACTTATTTGTCCCTAGGCGGCAGAATTACTTTGATTAAAGCAACTTTGGCTAACCTCCCGATCTATTTCATGTCGCTGTTTAAGTGCCCTGTGGAGGTCGCCAATCGAATTGAAAAGTTGCAGCGGGATTTTCTTTGGCATGAGAAAGAGAAGAATAATTTTCACTTGATAAAGTGGTCGCAGGTATGTAAGCTGAAGAAAGAGGGGGGTTTGGGCAAGGAGATGAACTTGGCACTTCTAGGCAAATGACTGGAGAATTGGGGATGAGTCCCAAGGGTTGTGGAAACAAGTCATCTCTTCCAAGTACGATATCCAAAAGGAGGGTTGGCTAGTGTGTGATCCTCTTCCACGTTTCTGTACCTTATGGAAAGGGATCTTGGCTGCAAGAGGGGTTTTCAGGAGGCAAGTCAGATTTTGGGTAGGCAAAGGGGATAAAATTCACTTCTGGACAGATATTTGGGTGGGGGGGATCTTCCTTTATCATCTGCCTTTCCTGAATTGTTCAATTGTGCTAGCAACCAAAAGGCCAAGGTTATCAACTATATAGAGAGAAGAGGAGATGGCATTGTCTAGGGGCCTGTGTTCAGAAGGACTCTAAATGAGGTGTTGGCATCTCAGCTCCAGTCTTTGCTGTGAGTCTGATTGGCAATGTTTTCATCCCGAGAGATGGTAAAGATAGAAGATTTTGGATGCCCTCTGATGATGGTACCTTCTCGGTCGCATCCTTCTTTGTTTTTATGACCAGGGAAGCTGTGGTGACACATACGAATTGGGTAAATCTTTGGAGTATGAAAGCACCTCCGAGAGTGATTGCTTTTGGGTGGACTGCTCTGCTTGGAGGCATTCTCACAATGGACAATCTTAAACGCCGAGGAGTCGACATCGTTAACGCGTGTCCTATGTGCTCGGCAGCTGAGGAGTTTATTGATCATTTACTATTAAACTGTTCTATAGCTCAGCATTAATGGAGGTCAGTCTTAGAATGGTCCCATGAATCTACTCGACTCCCCCACTCCCTACAATCCTTTTTAGAATTCTGGACATTAGGCGTGGGGCCCAAAAGAGGAAGGATTATGTGGTTTATCTTTCCTGGCTACCATTTGCTCCATTTGGAAAGAGAGGAATTTCAGGTGCTTTGAAGGTAGATCAAAAGATGTGACCATTTTGGCGGATAAAGTCAAATATTTAGTGGCCCTATGGGTATCACCATATCCGTTGTTCAAAGGCATCTCTATCAATTCCATTGTTTATAATTGGGAGGAGGTGGCTTTCTCTCATCCTCACCAAACTCGGGTAGCTCCTAGATGGTGCCCTCCCCCTCCAGGTGCTCTCAAGCTCAATTTTGATGGCAGTGCTTCTGGTAACCCTGGCTACGCAGGCATTGGAGGGGTCATTCGTAATACGGAAGGAGCCACTCTTCTTTCTTACTCCGGTCCAGCTGGCTTCTGCTCAAGCAACAAATCTGAATTGATGGCTCTCGGGATCGGGCTAAATGAAGCGTCAAATCTTACTCCTCAATGGCTACTTGTTGAGGGGGACTCCTATTGCGTAATTCAATGGGCAAAGCAATGTCTAACTCCTCCTTGGCACCTTGCGGATATTGTTGAAGAGATAGTTCAACTCACCAGGGACTTAAATATCTCCTTCCACCATATTAAGCACTGGGCCAACGAAGAAGCAGATAGGCTTGCCAAAGAGGGAGTTCTTAAACCCGGTTTGACGGTTTCTGTGTAATGTGCCTTTTTGTTGTTTTGGGGTTCTAGCCCTCTTTTTGGGGTTTTAATCCTCTCCCTTTTGCTCTTTCCCAGATGATTGGGACTTTTTGGAGTCGGTATATATCTCCTATACTGTACAGTGCCCTTTGAGTGAAATAGTAACTTTTTCAACAAAAAAAAAAAGAAGGCCAAGGCCTACCATGGATGGGGTACCCTTTAAGACATTGTTTCAATCTCATATAGATTCTTTGGAATACCAGTTTTCTAAAGAGATTAGAGCTGCAGTTTTTTTATGTTGGTGGTGACCGCACTCCAGGTCCTAATGGTTTTCCCATAATTGTTTTCCAACATTTCTAAGATATGCTTGAAGATGATTTGCTTGTCTTTTTAAATGAGTTATATAAACATGGGGTTATAGCGAATGGTTGGGGGCTTCTTTTATTTTGTCGATCCCTACAAAAAAAATGGTGCCATTTCTGTAAAGTATTTTCGTCCCATAAGCTCAATTGCAAGACTCTATAAGATTCCGGTAACAGTTTTGGCAAATCATCTGAGGAATGTGCTTCCTGACATTACTTCTAACATCCAAGGTTCTTTTATCGATAGTCGTTAGACTCTTAAGAGTGTTTTTGTTGCCCATGAGTGTCTTGACTCTAGAAATCGGCAGCGTCGCCCTGGTTTGGTTTGTAAATTGGATTTTGAAAAGGCGTACAATCTGCTGGATTAGGGGTTTCTTCAATATATGATGGCTAGAATGGGGTTTGATAGTAGATGGTGTAAGTCGATACATAGTTGTGTCTCTTCATATCAGTTTTCTGCCTTGGTGAATGGTTCTTGAAAAGGATTCTTTAAGAGTTCAAGGGGTTTACGCCAAGGAGAATGGTTCAAAATAGTGGCCGCTACGCTATTTTAAAAATAGCAGCGCTACGGTCTAAAACCCAGTAAAGCCAAGTAATTTTAGTTTTAAACACTATTTTCCTATTTTTTTTCTCCTCAATAGCCTTTCCTAAAGTTGTCTCAACCCTTATATGGTTTTAAATCACTAAAAAAAAACACAATATTTGTTGCTATACAAGATTCAAAAAAAATTGACCATTTAAAAAATTCACAGCGCTATATAGCGTTTTGGCCACGGACCACTACACATGCCGCAATCGCTATTTTAATCCTTGCAAAGGAGATCCTTTCTCCTATACTTTTTGTTATAGTGGCAGAAGCTTTGAATGCCTTATTGGCAAAAGCAAATCAACTGAGATTAATTACTACGTTTTCTTGTGATATTGGTGTAAATGAGGTTTCTAACCTTCAATTTGCAGATGATACCGTTATATTTAGTTATGCTAACTTGGAGCCAGTGGAAAAATTGAAGAGCGTTTTGAAGTAGTTTGAGTTGCTCTAGTGCTTAAAAATAAATTATGACAAATGTGAGTTTGTAGGTGTTCGGTTCGAGCAGAGTCAGCTAGATTTTTTGGCTTAAGTGTAGGTTGTAAAGTTGGGGAGCCTTTGTGTTGGGTTTGCCAAAGAAATCTTTATGGGATCCTGAGGTGGAGCGAATAGAGAGAAGATTAAGCTCAGAGCAGACTAGATATTTATCTTTGGGAGGTTGTCTTACTCTCATCAAGTCCTTTTTGGCAAGTATTCCTATCTATTATTTATCTTCTTTTAGATGCCCTAAAAATGTGATGCATAGGATTGAGAAAATCCAGCGCGATTTTCTTTGGAACGACATAGTAAAGAAAAGGAAATACCATTTGGTGAAGTGGGATATTGTTTGTAAACCTACTGCTCAAGGTGGATTGGGTGTTCGCTCTTGATGCAGTATGGACCAGGCCCAATAAAGCAACTGGGCCCACATGTTGACCCAGAGGTCAACCTGCTCCATTGGGTTCAACCCACAGGCCCAATTGGCTGAGAGCTACTATCGCAATTTCTATTTTGATCCTATTTCTAATTTTTATTTCTTGTTTGATTAGTATTAGGCGGCTTCCTAAGTTATTTAGAAAGTCTTGGTTACTAAGAAACAATTCTCCTACTCTATATATAGTTGAGTCCCTCATTGTAGATGCTCATGCTTATTCTGGTTAATAAAAAGAATTCTAGGTTTCTCTTCAATTATGGTGTGTTTCATGATTTTTAATGCGCCCTAGTGCTGGAATCCATCTCTGGATTTGATCAATCCTTTCAGAGAATGGTCTAATTTTTCGATCGAGGATCCGCAGCTACGTCAGCTCCATTGATAAGGTTAATATTGCTTTGTTAGGGAAGTGGCTGTGGAGGGAGGACGGTTGTGACTTGTGAAGGAATCTTTTGCTCCATAGATATAAATTAGATAGGGATGGTTGGTTTCTTCTAGGGCAAGAATACAAGGCTTCAGGTATATGAAAGTCTATTGTTTCTGTAAAAGGTGATTTTGATCAATGGATTCGGTACAAAGTTCGCGACAGGCAGCGGATTAGATTCTAGGATGATAAGTGTGGGCGGTGGGTTTTGCGTCAACAATTTCCTAATCTTTATTCTTTAGATAGACGTCCTCGGGCATTTATAGCTGACAACTTTAGCTTAATAGGTGGATCTGTTGTTTGGGACTTAACTTTTTGAAGGAACTTGACAGATGATGAAATATCGGATCTTTCTATTTTACTTGGTTTGCTTAAAAAAGGCTTAAATGTCAGTGGGCAAAAGAGATGTCTGTTTGTGGAAACCTGATGCTAAAAGGTAACTTTACAGTGAAGTCATTTTATAATTCTGCAAATTTTATCAAAAAAAAAAAAATCAACAATCAAAACTAACATTATAATATAATACTAGAAAAGAAGATTTAAAAACACAAACAAGACACTCACATGCTCTTCCTTCCATCTAGATGGAGTTAATGGGTCCTGCCAGCAGTTAACCTTGGGGGATCCATGATGGTCTGCATTTCCATCAAAGAAAAAGATTCAACAAATTATGATTTGGAACAAAATGGGTAAATGAAAATCGAGACTAATAACGTGAAGCATTGAAGAATATCATCTTAGCCCATCTTATCACTTATCAGAGCCAGACAATCAGTGTTACAGATCAAATACCAGATTATAGACAGCGTCATTTTTAGCTGCAGTTCCAAACTTTTGAAAGACAAAAAAGAGTGAAAAAAAAAAAGAAAAAAAAAAAGAGGAAAATTAAAAATTAATTTTTGGGGGAGAACAGTTCAAGACCCAGAATCAGATTTTCCGTTTGCAATGTGGAGATAAAGAGAAAAAAGTAAAACTCAACAAATCAAAAGAAAATCTTATTAAATTTGAACGCACAAATTACCAGCATTCCCAATCAAAAACTAAAATTTCAGAAGACCCCATTAATTTTTAGCTTCAGAAACAAACAGTTCCAAGACTCAATGTATGCAACATGCATAAAACAGTGTAGAAAGCTGATAAAGCGATCTGAAATTTGAATAGAATCAACTGAAATTGAAAATAAAGAAAACCCCAGGAAGGAAAATGAGAACAGAGATCCGATTCTACAGCTAAAATACGTTAGCGATGAAGAGACGAAACATTGAATTGACAATGGAAATAAGAGGGAGGAGGGAAAGAGGAGTTTTTTTTTTTACCTCCACCTCCCGCAAGACCGCCTCTTTGCAGTAGATTTGGGAGATGAGAGCCGAGATAAAGACGCCACTTGACGTGCCGCGGCCGCCCATGCCGCCATTGCTACAGAGATTTCGAGGTCTTGCGTGGATGAAAGAGAGAGAAGATGGTGAAGTTCTTTTTTCTGTATCGTTCCAATTTTATCAGAGATCTCCGAAGAGACGTGAAGTTGTTTTTTACTCTCCCATGTGCAAACTACTGAGAAGAAAATCCTTCTTTTCCAATGCAAAATGTGAGGGTGCTCATGTTTTGTGGGCCCACACATATGCATGACATTCACAGGGGAGATTCTATATGCACCAACTGATATTACTGTATGCACCCACATTTTAATTTTTTTTTAATTACCAAATTACCCTAAGGTCAAATGACCAACTCACCCTTTACCATCAACCTCTTCCTTGGTTCTCCTACGTTTCTTGCCCTCCTCTCTACTCATCACTTCTTCTTCTTTTTCTGCTTCTTCTTCTTCTTAATCTTAATTATCCATTACATCCACTGTTTCGACACTATTCATCTGCACTCATTCATCCCCATTGATCTTCATCTCCTTCCTCATCATCTTCTCCAACTCTTACAAAATTTGCTCAAGTCTCCTCCATTTGTTTCAAGATATTGGAGGCACTCATCTCCCTTCATCACATTGACTATTGGAAGTAGGCATTTTCAATATGGACAAGCAACTAACGATCTATCCAAAGGAGGTATACATTTTAGTTCGTTTTCAGCATTTTAATTAAAATTCGCGCGTCATGTTCGGTATACCAGAGCCGTGCAAATGAATATTGCACGGCGAAATAGCATCAAACATTCTAGTTTTACACGGAATAAATATGACGTGCAAAATAATTTTGCACGGAATAATTATCCGTGCAAAAGTATTTTGCACGTCGTCTTTACGCCGTGCAAAAACATTTAGCACGGCGTATTTATTCCGTGTAAAAATGTTTTGCACAGCATGAGTAAACCGAGCATATTTCACAAGGACAGCATATAGTCTCATGCATTAATATACTAATATTTAGCAATTATATTTTCAGGAGATTCAGTCAACCGGTGCCAGTGAGTGCTCTATGGATTTTACTAATGTCTTCACCACTGACATGATATTTAGAAGCCGAGAGGACCTAATCCAATGGACAAGGGAAGTTGGAAAGAAACATGGGTTGGTTATTGTAATCAAAACTTCAGATGCTGGTGGAGATGGTAGGAAGCCGAGAATAAATTTATCTTGTGAGAGAAGCGGAAGCTATAAGGGTCCATCGAAGGTCCCTCAAAAGAGAAATCCTAATAAGGCAACGGGAACGAAGAAGTGTAATTGCCCTTTCGCTTTGAAGGGCCGAAAGTTGGCAAATGATGATGATTGGATGTTAACAGTGGTTTGTGGGTTGCACAATCATCCAAACGCACAACATCTCGAGGGGCACTCATTTGCTGGAAGGCTTTCAGGGGAGGAACTCAATGTTTTGATTGATATGTCGAAGAGTATGGTGAAGCCAAGGAACATCCTTCGTACGTTGCAAGAAAGGGACGTGCACAACACTAGTTCGATGAAGAGTATTTACAATGCCCGTCAGAAGTGGAGGGTGACTGAGTTGGCCGGTCGATCACAGATGCAACAACTCATGATGTATTTGGAGCAGAACAACTACATTGAGTATCACACTAGCAACCCCGCTACAGATGCTACGATGGACCTATTCTGGGCACATCCATCATCTATTCAGTTGTTACGTGCATTTCCAGAAGTTCTGATAATGGATTGCACGTACAAGACTAATAGATATCGACTTCCCTTGCTTGAGATCGTTGGTGTGACATCCACTCAACTGACTTTTTCCGTTGCTTTTGTGTACCTTGAATCAGAGAGGGAGGCCAATTACAGATGGGCTTTGGAGAGGCTTAAGGAATTGATGGATGGATGTATTATGCCCCGTGTCATTGTAACTGATAGAGAGTTAGCACTCATCAATGCAATACACGTTGTCTTTCCGAATGCAGCAAGCTTATTATGCAGGTGGCATATTTCTAGGAACATATTGGCAAATTGTAAGAAGTATTTTGAGACCAACGACAGATGGGATGCGTTTATATCTAGTTGGAACATGTTGGTAGTCTCTCCCACTGAAAATAACTGCATTCAGTTTTTAAGTGCATTGGACCGGAATTTCTGTGGGTATCCAAACGCCGTTGATTATGTGAAGAAATCGTGGTTGAATAACCATAAGGAACAATTTGTAGCTGCTTGGACGGATCGGCATATGCACTTTGGAAACGTGATTACGAATAGAGCTGAGAGTGCACATGCAAAATTGAAGAGACACCTTGGCACATCGAACAGTAGCTTTGATTCGTCTTGGCAGATTATCCATGCATTGCTTGAGTTGCTCTTTACGGAGATAAAGGCTTCATTTGAAAAGAGCTTGAACACCGTGCAACATAAGTTCAAACCTGCACTGTTTCGCGAGTTGAGAGGATTCATATCAAGGAATGCTTTGGATATAGTATTGAATGAGTCGATCAGAGCTGGTTATATTGGTCCAGATTCCTTGGCATGTGGGTGCGTAATTCGACGGACACATGGGTTACCATGTGCACACGAGATTGCCGAATACATAAGGGAAGGCACTCAAATACCACTGAGTTGTGTCCATCAATACTGGAGGAAGCTCAATTTAGACTCCACTAAAGAGAATGTAGGCCCCGAATTAACCACCACTTCCGAGTTCGAATTGATCAATAAGAAATTTCATAGTACCGATCAGGCTGGTAAAATACAAATATTGAAAAAACTAAGAGAGTTGGGGTGTCCGTCATCTACTTCTCTTATTGAGCCGGATGTTAAATTGAACACCCGGGGTCGTTCATCCTCGAAAAAGAAGAAGTTGGATCGGTCTACACGTCGGGAACCATCTGCTTTTGAGTATGCACTCTCGATCGAAGCTACCGTTCCATCGAGAACCAACAGTCTAGATTTAAAGAAGGGGAAGGATAAATTAAGTGTTCGACGCACTCGTTCAAGCACGTTCGAGCATCAACTTCCTAAGTCATTAGGACCCTATATCGAGACTATTAAGGATGTCGAGGCGGATGGTAACTGTGGATTCAGAGCAGTAGCTGGTCTATTGGGAATGAGCGAGGATGGTTGGATGCAGGTTAGACTGGATTTAAGCAATGAACTACAGAGGCATCAAAATTATTATTCATTGCTATATGGCGGAGATGATAGGGTTGGGGAACTGTATTATGCATTGGCGTACTATGATAGCCATCCTCCATATGCTCGTTGGATGACAATGCCAGACATGGGTCATCTGGTAGCTTCATATTATAATGTTGTATTGATCCATCTTTCTTTGCAACAGTGCCTTACTTTCCTGCCTTTGAGATCAACCCCGATTCCATCTTCTGATCGCAAAGTTATCGCGATCGGTTTTGTCAATGGTAACCATTTTGTTCAAGTCTTCATGACACCCGGGGCTCCCATGCCTCCCATTGCGACAAATTGGTATAGACACCACCATCCTAATGCTGACGGATGGCAACTACCATATGCGCAGAACATCGAGCGATTCAAAGAAATAATTGGAGACAGTGTCGCAACATGCGAGTCGGTTAATATTGACAGTGATTAATTTCTTGTACTTTGAACTCGATGTAAACAAATTGTAAGAAAGGATGTTGAAATGCAATCAAGCTCTTATGCTTTCCATCTTTTTTTTTATATTCCATCATAACCCTCCTTAGTTGATTGTGGATTGGCGAATCTATCATACAATAAAACATCTATTACAAGGCACACAAAGACAAGGCACAAAGTATATGTGCGAAACCATTCTGCACGGCCAACAGTTGCTGTGCAGAATGGAACTGCTCGGTACAATTTGACCGTATATAAAGTTTCTGTTCGGTATATATTAGCCGAGCAGAATGGTTCTGCACGACATATGTATACTGAACAGATTGCATTTGCACGGCATATGTTGGCCGTGCATTATTGATATGCGTGGATTATTCATGCATTAACGTAGACTAGTGGAACTATTTGTATCCAAATTCGAAGAGGGATGTAGATGTTCAAAAAAAAAAATGAGATGAACGGCATATCACAATTTCACAACCAGAAGTCCAAAAACAAACAAGTTCTTATACAAAAATCAATATTCATTGATTGAAATGTGGCAGTTTGTAGTACACTGTTTTCTTGTAATTACTTATACATCGGAAAAGAAGGATACATTGTCAAATCCAAAATTCCCTAAGAGCCTGGAGCAATCTTAGCTTACAGTATCACTAATGGAGAGTATCATTGGGTTACGTTCGCTTGTCTATTGAACAAGGCATTACCAGATGAATTCCTCAATCGTATGAAGAGTAAGTGGATTCTGACACATATGGGCTTTAGAAATCCATATCAGTGTTTTATGGGGTTCTAATGCCCATATGTATCATAATCCACTTACTCTTCATACGATTGAGGAATTCATATGGTAATGTCGTGTTCGATGGACAAGCGAACGTAACCCAATGATACTCTCCAACGGTGAAGCTGGAAGCTAATATATATCCCATCTCCATCAAAAAAAAAATTACTTATACATCCCACAAGTCTCTATAAAAAAATAAAAAATAAAAAATCCTTTGGAAAAAAACAAAAGCATGTTATCCAAAAGTCCTCCGAGCGTCATTGTTGCGCACGCCGACGATACGTCACCGGCAAGCCATCAAGAATCTCGAGGGTAGTCCGCAGTGCCCTCTGGTAGAAGTCAACTGGCTGGTCACCTCGTTCAAGCGTGGCACGAATATGATCCTTTGCTCGAAGGACTTATAAGAGACAATAGAATGCGTCATAGTAAATTTTAAACAATACTTGCTTCGATGTACGAAATAAGATAGTTTACAATGCACTCACCGTTCTCGGAGTCGGGTCCTCTCTACCCTCATTAGGGTCATAGTGGGAATGGCGGGCGGGGTTCTGTACACGAGGGTGAGATATCCTAGTGTACCAATCGAGGTAGTCCCGCGAACACTCCCATGCATGATGTGCACGATGGCCGCGGTGCGCGATAGATAATACATGATCCTCCCAAGTAATCCAATACTGATCCAGAAACGTATAGGAGACCTTGTATTTACCGGTAGTACTACCCCGAGTAGCACGGATGGGGGCGAGAGGTGCGGGTGGGATGGTCTGTACGTAGCCGAATTGTCGAAGAACCCTGTGTGGGTGGTAGGGTTCAATGACATCTAGGGATCTCAAGCAACCACAGAAGAAGGATATCTGCTGTAGTGGATGATGGGCCCTAACACTAGCATACGGATCCCAAGCAATTTGTCACAAGTAAACGAAACAAGTCACTAATATAATAAAACATGCTCCTTGTCAAAAAACGTAAAAGAAAAAAATAAAGAAAGTCAGAAATATATAACATAAAACGCTCAAATGGGTGCTCACCTCACTCGGGTGTAAGGCA
Source organism: Litsea cubeba (assembly GCA_012931725.1). NCBI lineage: Eukaryota > Viridiplantae > Streptophyta > Magnoliopsida > Laurales > Lauraceae > Litsea > Litsea cubeba. Next base: position 4,964,257 of record CM022951.1, read on the forward strand.
TCCAATCTCTCCCGCATCAGCTGTATGTTTTCAATGGCATTTCCGGAATCCTGTCCAGGATTCCAGCGGCTTGCTAGAGGCATCCCTGCGGTGTATCCCCATTGTGCAGGAGGACGTGCGAATGGGAAGTGCTAGTACACCCAAGACTACAAATGACAAATATTAATAATTATACAGTACTTATATCAATTATAATGATAAAGGTATATGAATCTATAAAATATACCGTTCTTACCGTGAGCAGTGTCAAATATCCAGCAATCTGCCGCACATCTGCCCTCGTGGGGGTCCCCAACTGGCGATACAGATACGCAAGTGCGGCAGCCCCCCATGCGTATTGACAGACCCGTGGCAGGTCCATCAATAAGGATAAGTAGTAGACAGGAACCCTCGTGGCGGACTTATCAGTGAATAGTGTACAGCCCAACAGGTAAAGAAGATATCCTCTGGCTGCACACTCTACCTCCTCAACCGACGATGCGGGAGTCACTTCGCCGCACACCCGTCGGATCCACCCCATCCTCACTACCCCACCCCGTGCCAGGTTCAACTCGGCTGATGCAGATTCCCTATCCACACTCAGTCCTAGCTCGAGTAGATCTACTTGGTCAGTAAATCTCATAGTAGCAGATACGTGGACAGGAAGTCCAGTGACTGGGATGCCGAGTAGAGAACTCACATCATCTAATGTGATCGTCATCTCACCAAACGGCATGTGGAAGGTATTGGTCTCGGGCTGCCATCTCTCCACAAAGCTCGAGACCAAAGGGCAGGAGATATATCTGTAACTGAAATGCCTCAGGTCTGCCAATCCAGACTCTTCTATGATAGCGCGAAACATAGGCACCTCAATATCAAGACGATCTCCAGGGCGAGGTATGTACCAGTCCTTCAACTGTCGCCAATGACTGATACATTTGAGAGGGCCATGTTCCTGCACATTACAAGTATAGTATAAATCTTCATTACCATCTGGTATTATATAACGTGTACCTCCCCGTCCCATATGGATATGGCCACGTGAGTCCTGACACTCACAAGGACGGACTCGTCGGCCGGACCGCCTGGAATAGGTCCATCCCCTGCTGCCGAGGCATGAGGACTGGGTGGTTGTGCCTGGTCCTCTGAGGAATCATCCTCCCCTACTGGCGCAATCGGAGTACTGGACGGTTGGGGAGGACTAGACGGCCCTGCCTCATCCTCTGAGGAATCATCCTCTGAAGAGCTCTCAGGCAGTGGATCCTGCCGTAATTTGCGTCTTCGTTCAGGCGCCGTTGGCCGTTGACGGCCGGCGGTCGAAGTAGTAGCATGCACACCTCGGCGAGGAGGTCTACTAACGCCAACCTTCACCCGCACTCTAGATGGATCGCTAGAAGTACTACCACGTCCACCAGTAGGATGTGAGATGCCACCAATACGGCGAGCTGGTCTTCTCGGCATATCTTCCAATCTGGGTTTAAAATAAAAATCAGTAAGAAGAAAAAAGCATTATAGGAAGAAATCTTTTTTTCTTGTACTGCTCGGTTCAATAGTGTCGTGCAAAATCGTTATGCACGGTACTATTTCTGCGTGCAATAATTTTATGCACGGTATATATTTACTGTGCATATTTGTTTTGCACGGTCTACATGTTACGTGCAAAACGATTAAGCACGGTTTCTTTAATCGAGCAAAAAATCTTTACACGGTAAACATTTACCGTGCATAACAATTGGTGCACGGTTCTGCAGTGCCGAGCAGATCGCGAAAACTGCCACGAGTTTTGGCAAAGTGTCGAGGGTTTCAGCAATTCGAATGCACATGAATTAGCTCTTAATAAACTTATCTACTATCTAACAAAGAAAGTATGACCTAAAAGGAATGTAAAAATGATAAGCAAAAGAAGAAGAAGAAAATGAAAAAGAAGAAGACGATTCACCTGAACTTCCTGTGAAGAAGAAGAAGAAGAAGAAGAAGCGATGTACACTGCTTTGAGGGAGAATGACCAACAATAGGGAAATGGAGAGGAGGAGAACGACCAGAAGAGGAGGTGCACTGCTGCTCTTTGCTCGGTTTTTCAAAAATGCTCGACGAGGGAAATGGAGAGGAGGAGAACGACCTGATGGAGAGGAGGAGAACGACCTGGTTTCCTGCAAGGGTAGTTTGGGGAATACTGTGGGTGGGCTCAGCAAAATTAGTTTAAGAAAATAAAAGAAGGGGGTGAGTTCAGCAAGTGGGTGCATACAGCAAAATATGTGGGTGCATATAGAATCTCCCCATTCACAAAAGCAACGGAACTCAAAGGGTTAGCTAAGTTGGCCTAGTCATGGGTAGCAACGGAACTCAAAGGGTTAGTTAAGTTGGCCTAGTCATCGGTTTGTAATCCAAGATTGTAAGTTCGAAGCTGGGGTTATATGGGAGTTTACCCGAATTCACCAAGAGGATGTAGTTTCGAAACTAGGGCTACATGGGAGTTTACCCGACTTTCCTCTAGGCCCGGTCCAACCTTGACCTTGGAAATAGCTATGGTTTAAAATCTCGGTCGATACCGATTCATATACCGCGATGATATTTTACTGCGATACCGAGTCAGGCAAAATATCCCTAAAATATCGGCCAATCTCGGCCAATATGGTCAAAATATCGGTTTAACCAATATTTCGGCCAATATTACCGATATCTCGGCCGATATTTTCAAAATATAGGCCGAAATAGAGTTATGGTAAAAAAAAAACGTAATTTTTTATAACTTTTTTCCTATTTTCCCATTTTTTTTCTCCTCTTCCCTCATCTCCTTAAGCAACCATGTCTCCATAGCTCATTCTCTTACATATTTTCAAATTTCAATACTATTTTTTGAAGAAATCATTTTATTTAGTAAGATAAAATCAACTTAACTCCCTTATTTTTACTATTATGTGTTTTTTATTTTTTATTTTTAGATAAAGTATATAAATGAATGAAAAGATCATTTAATTGGCATGTCATTTTTGGGTTTGTGTTGTGTTCTTCACTTAGATCTACACACTTTCATGCTAGATCTACTTATAAACATGATTTTGGGTGTAGAAAAATGATTTTTTTTTAATCTTATACTTTTTTTAAAAAACATAGAGTATTTATGATACTAAATAGTAAATACTAATAGTTTATTAATAGTGTATAGATAATTATTGTGCTATCTTTATTTTCTTGTATTTTACACTAATGAATTGACCATGAGCCAAAATAATAATTGCATTATATGAAATATTGGAGAAGACAGCGAACTGCGACACAGACATGACTCATAAATTAAGGTGACTGATATTTTGATTTATTGTTGTTACTAATGGAAAAAAAATATTGTTTTTCAGCATTTTCTAATATTCTGGATTTTTTTGATACTTTTGCGAATTTTTTTAGATTAAGAAAAAAATTCACACCGCGACGACCGCGACGGACCGATAACAGCGACCAATACTAATATCATATCGATTTTTGTCCCAGCCGATACCGCGATTTTAAACCATAGAAATAGCAAAAAAAAAAAAAAATTAAAAATAGAAGGGATCAAGGGGGATGAATTGATCAGATTGATCATTGGATGGGGTGGGCCAAAATATGAGTCTGTCAGATTATCCTAGCTCTTAATCTTAAAAATGATATCATGTTGTGGTTAGGGTTGATCCAAACTGTGATTAGGGTTGATCCAAAGTGTCCAGTTAAAGCCAATATAAAAATTATTTTGGATCTGAAAAAAATTTATATTTGGGTCTACGTACTTGCATATTATATCCCAAACATTAAGATCAGAATCAAATTCCTGTGTGTTTGGATCCGAGGATTCAAATCGAGGATAATATTACATATTTGAACAGCCTACATAATCTGAGTTATGTTCATATTTGAGAGTTCACTTATCTTTAATAATAAATTATTTAATAACTCCAATTGTATATTTGAAAATTTTATTTTGTAGCACTTTTATTATCTATTTATAGTAATATACTCCACATTTTATTTTGGGTTCCGATGAGAAATAAGATCCGTTTTTAATTAAGTGGGATGCCAGGACCAGATATGATAGACAAGATTCGTGTCCGAGCGGAGTCCAAGTCTGAATCCAAATTTATAAAGAAGAATCCAGGTCGAGATCCAATATTATAGTCTTTTCTTTTCCTTTTTTTCGTTTTTGACCACAGGTTCTATGCATGACCGAGTTAGTAAGTGGACCAATTTTGAATGGAAGCTAAACAATTAAAAGAAGTTATGTTAAGCATTTTGAATTTCAAATGTGGCCCCAATTATGGAATTATAAAGGGTTATCTTTAGCGACTGATAAAAAGCGACTAGAGACAACTAAAGCCTGTGAAAGGAGATTTCTCAGAGCCCTAGCAATGAGAAAAATGTTGGGCTAGAAATATGTTGGGCTAGTTTTTCAAAGGAGATGTTGAGGTGTGTTAAGACTTTAAGAAAGAAAAAAAACAAGGATAGAAAAACCCATTTGCTTAGTGCTTTTAGAGAGCCTAAGATCCGTGTTTTACAAGGCACTTCTCATGACCCACAATATCTTGTGTATGTGACCCAAGATATTATGGATTAAGGCTAAAAGACTGTAAAAATGTTTGGCCAAGACAATCGGTGACATTTTAAGGTCTTCTATCATGAGCACATGGAAATCAAGTTTAAGAGGATTATCCCATAGAAAAAAAAATCCAACTTTGGTGTTTTCAATCTTCATTGCTGAATTTTTAACCAATATTGATTCGTATATTTGCATATGCTGAATGGATATGATCATGCAAACCTTTCTCTGTCTTGACCTGCCCCATTAATCTAAGAATTTGACTGGTTTTATTTTCCAAGCACCAATCCAAGAAAATTCAGACATACTTTTTGAAGTCAAGTCCATGAAATAGACCACCTCTTATCAACCACACCTTCCTCCCATTTGCCTTCTGCAATGTTCCTTGTCTTCACCTCAAGTCCTACAAACTAAAAGGGTTACAATCTCCTACTTCTAATCAAAATCCTCCAAAAACAAGATGGCTAGCTATGGCACCATCCAAAGACCATCAACTCTCCCAAATCCTGCCTCATTCCAGCCTTCCCAACCTCCCTCAACCTCAACCCACACCCATAAAAATATGACCCATTTCAATCTCCTTCAGTACTTCAACATCCCCTCCTCCCCAGAAGCGGCAGCGATTCGCATAGTAAGAAACCTGCGATACTTCCGCGTCTATTACACTCTCCTGGTATGGTTCATTCTCTTTGTGAGCCTCATCCCGCGACGACGCCTGTCCTTGATCTTGTTGGTGGCGACCACGGCCGTGGGGTGCTTCTACCTGCTGTTGTTGCGGGCTGTCCCAGATTCTGTAATATTGCACAGGATCATCGACCCACGACTAGTCATGGCCTTGCTGGGGATTGTAACTGTCGTCGAGCTTGTGCTCACCCGCGCGACCATTCACCTTCTTGTATCGCTTGCGGTTGGAGTATTCATCATCCTTGTTCATGCTGTTTTACGCATGGGGGATGATCTTTATGTGACTGGGGAGGCTATGGCAGTTGGTGAATTACTTCCCTTGGTGAGTGAGAAGAGTAAGAGAGACCATGACCCTGAAGTGTCCGTATAGTCCTCTCTCTCTCTCAACTTAGAATTAGACCTTTTGAAATGATAATTTAAGAAACTGGCACACATATGGATCCTAGTATGGTGCTAAAAAGAGAGAGTTCTCCTGTAATTGTTCTGGTTTGTAAGGATTATGGTGCTGAAATGAACCAGATTTTTTTTTTTCCAGTATTAAATGTTCAGACATGCCCAACATTTGTCTGTGATATTGTGGTTTTATATAGTTATTGTTGATCTCATTATTATGGTGGCATGGTCATCTGAAATCTCTCTCTTAATTATTTTGAGCCACACACACAAATACTACCCAATCTTATACAGGTCTATTGCTATAGGGGTGTATCTCGGGGTGGGTCAGGTGAAGTTTTGAGCCAACCTGATTACCTGAACCTAGTCAAATTTTACAAGGGTTGAGCAGAATTCGACCCAGACAAATTTTCCTAGGGTTGAGCAGAATCCGACCCAGACAATTTTTAGTAGTGTTGAGAAGAATCTGATCCAGACCTCTGGAGATTTGACCCACGCCCTACTTCTAGTTTGCATTGAAATATATTGTTAGAATACAACAAGATCCGAACCCAACCTAAATTAAGATGGGTTTTAAAAAAAATTATAGGGCTGAGGCCAACCTGAATTCATGTTTTGGTAAAGGTGGGTCAGGCCAGTTCGGGTCATGTGAGAATGAGCCAATTGGGTCTAAAGTTCTCTCGCCACTGAATTCTAAATTTACAAATTCAACCTGCAATTAGAGCTTAATAGCTTATGGCTCAAGGAAAAAACTACTATGCAACTGATTTTGCTTTGCTTGCTTATATAGACTGGACCTTATCAAGCTCTACCGGGTCAGGACAACATTAAAAAAATAAATGCTTGAAGGGCTCACCAATCAAGTAAATAAAAGAATCTTTTGATTAAACATTTATGAAAAATCCGGTCCATTGAATGTCTACATCTATCTATGCTGTTCATTCTAATTGTGAGTCCGCTGATTTTACCCCATTAAAGAGTCCTGGCTTACCTCTCACAACATCAACTACATTGAGTTAAAGCACACCAAATGGGGGAGGAGACTAAAGCATAGTTTTCTTCACCTAAGAAGTGCCACACACAATGTAAGCTTCCCAATTAATAAGTAAAATGGAAAAGTTCTTTTTCTTTCACAGTAAAACTACCTGTGCTTTCACATGTACATCCACATGTCGTTCCATTCACATTCAGATTCAACTTTTACATAACATTTGCACCTGTATTCCATTTATTTATATATATATATATATTTGGATTTATATATATTAATTTTAAAAGCATTAACTACGCAAGCAATGACCTATCGAGCAGAATGTTGGTTAATAAAGAAGCAATAAGTGCACAAAATGAGTGCGACAAAGAAAAAAATATTAAGCTACGTGGACGTGTGGTAAAACTAATAAGAATAGAATAAAAGAATATGCGCTTTCAAGAGTATTTAGAGACAGCATCAATGATGAAATAAGAAAAGGAATTAAAGAACATAAAGACAGTTTAATCAAGAAAGGTTTCTGCATTATAGTCTCGTCAATTACACACCTGAGTACAAGGTGTATTTATAAATGAAGTAGGTACAAGAGATGGAGCAGATTTTGATATTATTGCAAGGATAAGATGTAAAACAGTAAACGATTAAGATGTTGCGGATGTAGCACACATTTATTAGCAGGCATGCATATACCATTGGTAAAATTGTAAAACAGTAAACGATCAACCCTAGCGATTGGATGCCATTTGCAAAAAATAGTGTTGAGCACTATATGCATGATTGTGTTGTGGACTTTCATTTCCAAAAAAAATCATTTTTCCTATCCTCCGATCAAAAGCACTTTTCTGCAGATTATTCTAGCTTTGGCTATGTAGCATTCTATAATAGGATTATTTTTTATGCAGCTCAAGCGAGCAGAAGAGAAAGTGCGATCCTCTTTGGGATAGAGTGAGAAAAGCCCTAGAATTCTGATGATCCAGAAGTAGTCCATGCCAAAGGCAGAGAGGTTTGATGTTGGACATTAAAGCTCAGTTACTTGAATGACTTTAGCCCCTAATTAGCATTCTCTATTTCCGGCCTCTATTTCTCTAAAATGTCTAAAGCAAATACATCAGCCTCATTCTCTACCCAGTTGAAAAATAGAGGGTAACAAAGGAAGAGTATAAAGAGTGTTCTGGCTCCCAAAGTCGAATTTCATTTTTATTTTTTCTAAATCCTAGAGTATAAACCAAAATCCTTCTTATTTTTTCTAAATCCTAGAGTATAAACCAAAATCCAAATCATTGAAGCTGTTCACAATATCAAACACGTCAGCCGTTTGATCATTACCATATTTGTAAAAAATTATGAACCATTTTATATTATTTTTTAGATTTTATGGGACCAAAATAAAAGATTCAAACCGTTAAATCTCTTTGAAAGGCCGAATATAGTTATATATATTCAAATTTCAAAACTTCATACCTAATGGATCTATAAGAATTTATATATAAAAAAAAATTCAACCATTCATATAAAAATCTATTTAAAATAGATCCTTTATTTACCAAACACTTCTTGTATTCTTGCTTGCTTTCAACGGCTCTATCAAAAAAATTAGTAAAGATACCAAACAAAACATTCTTAACTTGTTATGGTCGGATGTTTGATATTTTATTTTATAGTTCAAATTTAGTAATATTTTACCCCACGGTGATCATGAGTGGACGAACCGTATGACAGCCTGCCACGCATGTGGGCCCGTGTCCAAGTCAGGGTTGCCCCATGGTGACATGGCAAACAATGGTTGGTCGACCCACCGACACCGTGCACCCTTGGGATCCTAATTTTTTGTTTTAGTGTTGTTTTGTTATCTTATTTTGAGTAATGAGTTTTTATTATAAAAATAAAATAAAAGAAGTATATAGTCTTTAAAGGTACATTTTACTTATTTCTGAAATTGAAAGGAGGAATCTCCATAAAGACTAAGGAAATGGAAAAAGTAATATGGTGAGGAGAATCTATCGTAAAAATTAGCATTCAAACACTAGCTTTTTTTCTTTCCATTACACTTGTGGTTGAGTGATTTAGGCAACTTTAGTTTTACAAATATATGAAGTGAGGTGAATGATCAAATTAAAAAATACCTTTGGTAATTTAATGAAATGAGAATGTAGTTAATTTAGCTGAAATTTTTTTTTTTTTTTTTGGCTTGGTGGGGGTGGGGGGCACCCCTTTGCTTCATTTTTCTCACCTCACTCACATGTACCCATCTCCTAACCAATCAAGTACAACTGAACTATGAAGTTATTATTATTATTATTATTATATTTTTTTTTTGTGCAGGGGCAGGGGGGTGCGCAGTCGTCATGCCACTTAAACGCGTGGCTTTGGTCTAAAATTAAACTCAACCATCGCTATAACAAATGAGGAACACCATCACCATGATTTCATTTTCTCATGGGTCGTCAAATATTCATAATGTGGATGTGTGGGGATATTTCCGAGCACACCAGATGACTGGCCTGATGCTCCGTCTCGTGCCAGAGGCGCCAGCTAGGCCATCTCGGCCAAGTGCTCCCACTTCAGCCAGATGCTCATCTCGACCCTGCACAACTCCTCCACCTCGGCAGAGCCCCACCTCGGCCAGGTCGTTCCCAGCTCGGCAGAGCCCCACCTCGGCTAGGTCATCTCCAGCTCAGCTAGGGACTTCTCCCGGTCCTCCACTTCGGCATCTCCGCGAGGTCTCTGGCCAAGTCAGGGTCGTCCCCGACCTCGGCTCCCCCACCTCGGTCGAGATACCAGGGCTAGCTAAGGCAGGCGCTGACAGCTGTCTTCCCTTGGACACTCCAGCATGCTACAGCGCGTGCGACAAGACAAGGGCACCGCCCGTATCTTCTGACAGAGCCTCCCATACCGCCCACGTCCACTGACAGAACGGCGTTCACAGACGCCCGGGTATGGCCCGATGCGACACGACGTGCCACGATGGGACAACTCCCTGACAGAGTCACCTCATTGTCTCCTACCTACTCCCTCTCCAAAGTCAACTCTCTCCCTCTCCCAATCGATAAAAGGAGCAGCAGGCGCAGAGAGCAATGGATGGACGATCGCTCCTCCCCCACTGGTATCACATTCTTCCCCAAAATCTCCTCCTACTGTCCGGTCTCTGAACTGACTTAGGCATCGGAGAGCCCTGCGCTGCCCACAGCCAGGGTCCTCTGACCTGTTTCTTCTCCCTCTTCCAGGTTCTCAGGCATCGGTTCTTCCATCTTCAACGAGGAGACGAGGAGCTTCAGCCTTCGTCCTCCTCAGTGAGTCTCAAGAACACCACCCCCCCGGGTCCGTGAATTTTTGTGCACTTACAATTGGCGCCGTCTGTGGGGATCGCTACAAAAAGCCATATTCCCAAACACCATGCCTCGAAGAACCAGAAAGGGAAATGAACCACTGACACTGTCGACACAGCTGCCGACGGTCCCCCACCGGGGAAGATCAGGAGCCAGATCTGGTCCAGCGAGCGTCCAACAGCAGGGTACCCGATCGGATTCATCCTCAAAGGAGTCGACCTCGGCTCTACCTTCCAAAAAGCGCACCCTGAAGGACAACAGAATCAACCAGGCTCATGGCGAAAGCCCAGGTAGCAGCCACGACTTCAGAAAAAGGCTTGATCGACACATCGAGCAAGCAGTACGACAAAACTTGGAGGTTGCCGATTTCGCTCGAGTTCGGCTGAACTCTGACGATCTCGGCACATCTCCCCTCTCTCCAGAGATCAGGAGCTTCCCCCTTCCTGAAGACTTCAAAGTCCCGAGGTTCGTCGTTTACGATGGAATCTCGGATCCAGCAGCACACCTCCGGCACTTCACTCAGAGGATGTCAGTGTGGGGCGATGCAGGCCACCTGAACTGTAGAGTTTTCTCTTCCAGCCTTGGGGACCTCCCCCTAAAGTGGTTCTGCGCACTCTCCCAAGGATCGATCAAAAGTTGGCAGCAGCTCCGGAGTTCCTTCATGACAAAGTTCCAAGCTCACAGGGTCATCCCCAGGTCGGCCGCTGACCTGATGGCCCTCAGAATGAAGCAGACCGAGAGCGTCACGCAGTTCACCAAAAGGTTCTGGACTGTCTACAGCCAGATCGAGATTACATCAGATGCAATAGCGGTCCTGTCTTTCCAACAGGCCCTCCTACCAGGCAACGAGCTTCGAAGGGACTTGGTCATGCATCCCGTGGTCACTATGGCAGCACTGATGACTAGGGTAAACCAGTACGTCAGGCAAGAAGCAGACGAAGCCCGAGCCCAGAAGCATTTCAACGACAATGACCAGGCAGCGTCCATCTCGGCGGATGCCTCCAGCAACGCAGCAACGTCCATCTCGGCGGACGCCTCCACTTCGGCGGATGCCTCCAGCTCCGCAACAACGTCCATCTCGGCAGACGCCTCCATCTCAACGACAGAAGCCTCCTTCAGCTCCGGGGGCTGCTGAAGCCTCCTATCCCCTGTCAGCTTTGACCGCCCGTCAGCTTTGATCGCACGACCCTCTACTGTCGGCTTCGATCGTACGACCCTCTACTGTCATTTCGACGGCACGGTCCTCTGCTGTCAGCCTTGATCGCACGGTCCTCTACTGTCAGCTTCGATGGCGCCGTCAGCTTCGACGACACGGTACGACCCTCTACTGTCGGCTTCGATCGTACGACCCTCTACTGTCATTTCGACGGCACGGTCCTTTGCTGTCAGCCTTGATCGCACGGTCCTCTGCCGCCACTAGTCATCCAGAGCTTCTTCATTGCGTGCGGCAGGCGCATCTCGGCCCTCGCGTCAGATGCCCGGCACAGGCCCCTGGTGAAGAGCCAGTGGGAGCTCCATCGCGTGCGGCAGGCGCATCTCGGCCCTCGCGTCAGATGCCCGGCACAGGCCCCTGGTGAAGAGCCAGTGGGAGCTCCATCGCGTGCGGCAGGAGCATCTCGGCCCTCGCGTCAGATGCCCGGCACAGGCCCCTGGTGAAGAGCCAGTGGGAGCTCCATCGCGTGCGGCAGGCGCATCTCGCCCCTCGCGTCAGATGCCCGGCACAGGCCCCTGGTGAAGAGCCAGTGGGAGCTCCATCGCGTGCGGCAGGCGCATCTCGGCCCTCGCGTCAGATGCCCGGCACAGGCCCCTGGTGAAGAGCCAGTGGGAGCTCCATCGCGTGCGGCAGGCGCATCTCGGCCCTCGCGTCAGATGCCCGGCACAGGCCCCTGGTGAAGAGCCAGTGGGAGCTCCATCGCGTGCGGCAGGCTCATCTCGGCCCTCGCGTCAGATGCCCGGCACAGGCCCCTGGTGAAGAGCCAGTGGGATCTCCATCGCGTGCGGCCGGCGCATCTCGGCCCTCGCGCCAGATGCCCGGCACAGACCCCTGGTGAAGAGCCAGTGGGATCTCCATTGCGCATCTCGGTACTCATTCTCCAGCTCGGCAGTAGCGTCACTCTCCAGCTCGGTAGAAGCACCCTGTTACAGCTTAGCAGTGATGCCCACCTCTCGCTCTGGTCCATTGCCAGCCAGTCATCCTCCATGATATTCAACTTCTGACCTTAAACGAGTAGTCTATTGAGCTCAGAAGCTGGGGGGCTATTGTGTGGGGATATTTCCGAGCACACCAGATGACTGGCCTGATGCTCCGTCTCGTGCCAGAGGCGCCAGCTAGGCCATCTCGGCCAAGTGCTCCCACTTCAGCCAGATGCTCATCTCGGCCCTGCACAACTCCTCCACCTCGGCAGAGCCCCACCTCGGCCAGGTCGTTCCCAGCTCGGCAGAGCCCCACCTCGGCTAGGTCATCTCCAGCTCAGCTAGGGACTTCTCCCGGTCCTCCACTTCGGCATCTCCGCGAGGTCTCTGGCCAAGTCAGGGTCGTCCCCGACCTCGGCTCCCCCACCTCGGTCGAGATACCAGGGCTAGCTAAGGCAGGCGCTGACAGCTGTCTTCCCTTGGACACTCCAGCATGCTACAGCGCGTGCGACAAGACAAGGGCACCGCCCGAATCTTCTGACAGAGCCTCCCATACCGCCCACGTCCACTGACAGAACGGCGTCCACAGACGCCCGGGTATGGCCCGATGCGATACGACGTGCCACGATGGGACAACTCCCTGACAGAGTCACCTCATTGTCTCCTACCTACTCCCTCTCCAAAGTCAACTCTCTCCCTCTCCCAATCGATAAAAGGAGCAGCAGGCGCAGAGAGCAATGGATGGACGATCGCTCCTCCCCCACTGGTATCACCTTCTTCCCCAAAATCTCCTCTCGCTCCTCCCCCACTGGTATCACCTTCTTCCCCAAAATCTCCTCCTACTGTCCGGTCTCTGAACTGACTTAGGCATCGGAGAGCCCTGCGCTGCCCACAGCCAGGGTCCTCTGACCTGTTTCTTCTCCCTCTTCCAGGTTCTCAGGCATCGGTTCTTCCATCTTCAACGAGGAGACGAGGAGCTTCAGCCTTCGTCCTCCTCAGTGAGTCTCAAGAACACCACCCCCCCCGGGTCCGTGAATTTTTGTGCACTTACAGTGGATATTAACTCAAATCCAATACCCTATCTGTTAATAGTTCCTAGTTTCTCAATCCGCCAACAATCTCTCCTTATACATACACATCTCTCTAGTCTAGTCCTTCATCGAAGGACATCCTTAATTACGATTAAGGGATTTCCTCAATCCTTTTCTTATGGGTTTATATTTTAAGTGCTCTAACAATACAATTATCAGTGCTCTAACAATACACTTATCAGTGCTCTAACAAAGCTATTGCAATTGGGAAAAAAAATTCTCAGTGATTTCTCCTAATCATCCTCAATTTAACTCTCCTGGGTTTCTTTTCGAGTATTGAATATTTACAAAGCTATTGCAATTGAATCTTTTTTCTCAGTGATTTCTCCTAATCATCCTCAATTTAATTCTCCTGGGTTTCTTTTCGAGTACTCTATTCATTCATCAAACAAGATTATGGAGAGCCCAGAAGAAAGAAAAGTATTATTATCTATACATATTGCTCAACGATTCATCAGTTTTGAGGTAATGGGAGGCCTCTAAATGCTCACAAGAAAGAGCAGCAAGGAGATCCCAGAAGTGGGCTTCACCTTCTCCTATCATTTCCCATCTTCACAAAGAGTAAAAACAGAAGAAAAATGAAGATGATGCCATTTCCCATCTTTAAAAAGAGGAAAAATGAAGATGAAGAGTGTGTGTGCCTGTGCAACCCCTGTTTGGTGTACTAACCACATAAATTTTTTTTTTTAATCCTCTAAATATGTATATATATTCTCAATAGATTTATTATTAAATATTTTCATCATTCCTGCAGTCAAAGGATCAAGGTGCTGTTGACTGATTTAAATGCATGGGCTATGCAGCAATTAAAGCTACTGAGTTTAACTATTTCTTGTTTATTTTCTGTTCTGAGTGATTTTCTAATTTGAAAATGCAGTTATAAATTGAGATGGCAGCAGATGATCCTCCATTTAAAGCATTTAGGATACATACTTTTAAACTTGTAAGGAGTACAAGAAAATTTTCTGAAAAATCAATTAACACTGCTACATTTGGAGGTTGGAGGTTGTAAGTTGAGTCCACGGTATTTAAATTATCTTATCTTACATATTTACATAAACATAGCCTTTTTTATGGTGACATTTCTAAGGTAGATTTCTTATTTCAAAATATCCTTCAATAAGATAATATCGAGAAACCCTTAATAAAAAATGGAATATTTTAGAGTATTACCTAAAATATGACCAAAATATTTTCTAAACTAACAGTTGTTATAATAAAAATATCACATAATCCACCACCTAAAATATGAAACCTATTTTTATGTTCAAATCTGATAAAATATGATGATCACTTACCTAAGAGCAGTCCCTTACAAATTTATCCTCTTAAATCTCTATTACTGTATCCTAAGAAAAAGATTAAGCAGTTGAATAATCAGTAAAAAAATTAAAAAAGAAGGCTAAATTGTGATTTAACTATCAAAAGTATACTCATCAACATCATCATCAGATACAAGTAAAATTTTCTCATCCACAGCTATAAAAAGCTGTGTAGGAAGGTGTCCTAAGATTCTGTTTTCATCATTTGATGGATGGAAATACAATAAAAAAAACTGAAAAACTTTTATACTTGGCAGTAATAAGAATATATTGAAATAACATAAAAGAGAAAAACAATACAGAGATGCAGATTCAGAAGTAATGGGGTTCACTTCACTGTGATGAATAAACTCAGTCCAAGTGTTGGATAATCCATTCTGCTTCATCCTCATCAAATCTCTTCACATACAAATCATAATACACAATTAAAAAAAAAACAAAAACTTACACTAAACTATGGATATGGATCCTGTAACAAATCATTCACAAAACCCATCTTCCATGGAAAAACTCAATTCACAAAAAAAAAAAAAAAAACCATTTTCAACCCATTTTGATTAGAAAGAAAAGAGGAAAAGATTACTCAGTAGTGGCGATTGAAGTAATAGGTTCGATTCTGCCAGCGATTTTCCTCAACTTTCATTTCAGAAGAGGGAGCTTGTTATCATCATTGCAACCCTTTTACCTCTTTCTTCAAATCAAATCAAACATATATGATGAAGACAATAGAAAAAAACAGAAACCCCAAACAAGAAAACTCAAAATCCAAAACAAACACATGCAAAATAAGACATCTTAAAAAAAAAAAACCCAAACCCTAATCCTGATCCTAATAGAAAAGGGGGATAGAAAAATGAAAGATGGAAGAAGAGATTGCTCAGTTCAGCGGGGTAGTCGACACGCAAAAAACCCCATCTCAGATCAAAAAGAGAGAGAGAGGGATCTGCAATCCGGTCTGTTGAGCTTGAATTTCTGTAGCATCACAGCAATCTCTTCAAACCCATTTCTCTACAGAGAAAACCCTAGAAAACTATCCACCTAGATCTAAAGAACCTATAGGAATCTATCTATTACATGGAGAAAAGAGTGAGGCGAAGATGAATGGAAAAAGCTTATTTATAGGGCTTGGAATTAGGGTTTGTGGTTCAGTTGCTAAACCTAGGCTATTTAAACGGGTAGAGGTGGGTCGGGTCAATCCATGTGGGTCTTAACCCTAGCTCTGTTTTTTTATTGTAGATGAATATGGTCATTAGCTTAGGGCTGGCCCATTTAACTATCTGGCCCAATCCCAACCTGACTAATGAGAACTTTGAAGTGTATTTACTGTGTACGTAACAAAAGGATTTCGTGATTGATGGAAAATTACTTTGATTTTTCGTGTAACCCTAAATTCCGTTGCTTGGTGTGACATTTATTTTCTTGTGGAATAGAGAAAAAAACTAATATTTTTCCATAAATAGAAATCTGATTTTCTTTATTGAAAAGCCTAAGAATAAGGATTTCTCTCTCGTAGAAACAAAATCCCACAGAGTGATGAATCCACTTGTCATGGAAACAAGTCTTTTTGGGTTTTTTCCTTTTTTTATCATTAGGCTTGTTGAAACTTTTATTTATCCAAAATCAAAAGAAGATTTGAAGTTTGGGGTGAGACTAGAGATTGATGGAGTTATCTGACTGAAACTTAGAGCTTGTTTGCGCATATGACATGTTTGTGGTATTATTAAAGGCTTTTTTTAAATATTTGCTAATATGATATTTATAATTTTTTTTGCAAAATATTTTTGGCATAAAATAAAAAATCTTGAGGATTTTGAAGTCCAAGGGTACAGGTTAGACTTGTAAGTTTTTCGTGGAAAATCTTTACTCTTTCCCCTTTCTTATCATTGAATTAGAAAAAATATATATAGACCTTCTTTAATCTGCAATTTTATTTTTCATTTTACCTATGGAATCCACATCCAATCATGCCACTAGAAAAATTGTGTAGTTACACATGCCCCGCAGAGCATTTCTTCGAGGGAAATAAAAATGATACTTGAGGGAAAATAATTTTTATAACTCCCATTAACATTCTTCACATTTTTAAGATGAAAGTAGTTTTTGCAATTTTTTTCAGGAAGTACATCTAGAAGATGTTAGAAAACCATTTTTCTGCGGCCTATAAGCGGTCATGTGGAAATTCTAGTCTAATTAATAAATTTCAATTAGATTAAGTTCTAAAATAAAGATCTAATTTATAATTAATTTATTTGGTAAAATAATAAGAAAGCTCTCATTTCAGGAGGTGATTGGGCCCGTATTTTAAAAAGTTACAATGTAAAACCCACTATTTATGTCATTTTGAAAACTTTATTAGGTTATTTTCTTTTAAAACAAAAATGACTATAAAATAACCTTCCCTCAAACGGAAAGTGAATCTGGGTAAGAATGAAAATGATTATCCGACCATCACCCTATCAATTCAAATCCAAGATCAATTCAAATCCAAGAAAAGCAAAGGTCCCATTTTAAATGGTAACTTATATCCTTCATCCCCAACCTCATGCCATATAATAATCTTTTTGTGGAGCTCAGTTGATAAAGAATTCTTTTATATGCTAATGCAACTGAATAGGCGCACAATGTTTTCCATAACAAATGCTAAATCACAGAGTGTAGAGAATGAAAAAAATCAATTTCATTTTATGCATAAAATTTATCTACGGTGGAAGTCAAAAACCATTATTTTATTTTTTATTTTTTTGGTTACATGGGAACCCGCCAACCCCCTTTCGGTTGATCATTGGTAAACCCACGAAAACATAAAACCACCATGTGAAAAAGTTTTTAAAAAAGGAAAATATTTAAGCAAAGAATGAGATCACTGCCAAAGTCTTAAAAAAATCTCAAAAGATTTTGGTGAACAAGCATGATGCAGAGATGATTGTAAGGTTATATATGCACTTTAAACATATTGGTTTTTGACATGAATGTACCTAAATTTACCATTATTTTTGTTACAACGTAAACATTAAGGGGTGTTTGGAAACCATATATTTCTAAAGAATTTGTTATACTAGGCCCATAAATCATTTCATATTCATTTCTTTTTTGGAGACTTTCAAAATTGTATAAAACTTTTGGCTCATTTTCAAAAATGTAAATGAAGATTTGTATATTTAAAAAAAGTATAAAATTCTTCACCAGATGACAAGCGACATTCCCTTATTAACCATCTATGCATAAAGATGGTTGAGGTAAGCTCCGCTTGGTCATTTGGATTGGATTTCATCATTTCTCTTAAATAATTTAATAAAAAAAATTAAAAAAATGATATAAAGGTATTTTTGTCATTTAAAAAAAAATTAGAGGACCTTATTGAAATAATTGTGGAATAATACTTTATATATATATTTTAAAATACTTTATTTAAAAAATGATCCTAAAGTTTATGCCTCTTTTAAAATTTCCTCTTTTCTAAACATGAATCTAGATCCAAATTAGGACCATTAGGTCCATAAATTATTTAATGTTCATTTTCTTTTTCAGGTTGCACCCATCAGATTGAGTACTTATTACAGCTATGGATTCAAACAGTATTTGAGGGCCACCATGTGAAAAAGTTTCTAAAAACATCATGAAGTTACGGCCGGCAATTAGCAAAGATTAATTCTCGGGCTAGAGATAAGAGGCTTATTGGCCACACATCAATCCTGCTCTAGATATTGGCTCTCTCTAAAGTTGCATAAGGCCTGAATAAGCTTCAGCCGGGCCCTTGAAACCCCATGCACAAGTCCAAGAGACCATTCCAATATGTAAATTCTCAACACAAAGAAAAGGAAAGAAAAAATAAAAATAAAAATAAAAAAACAAATATTGCCCACTTTTCTCATATAAAGAAAATACAAAGAAACCCAGCCCTGTGGGTCAATGAATCTGATCACCAGCCCTGCTAGCCTGGTCAGATGGCC
The DNA here is from genome assembly GCA_012931725.1 of Litsea cubeba. Taxonomy (NCBI): domain Eukaryota; kingdom Viridiplantae; phylum Streptophyta; class Magnoliopsida; order Laurales; family Lauraceae; genus Litsea; species Litsea cubeba. The sequence continues at coordinate 4,982,693 of CM022951.1, forward strand.
TCACCCACAGCCGCACCTGTGGGCCCCCTAATCTGGAGGGTCCTTAAATGGGCTGCCATTCAGTTCTGGGCATGTTGAATTAGGGCCACACCCCCCACCCCATCCCCTTCCCCTTCCCCTTCCCCCAACCCTTGCAGTCAAGGGGCATTTCTGTAATCGTCTAGGCAACAAGAGGGATGTCATTGTCAATATCAGTTAGAAAGGGGTGTTGGTTTGTAAGTTTCCCTACAATTGAATACCAACATTATAGTTATAACAGGATCTATAATACAATTCTAATGTACCCTTTCCTCAAATACTCTTGTATTCAACACTGAGAATTTCAATACATTCATTTCCCCAATATAAATGATAGCATTATACAATACACAGATTCTCCCCAGGAAACAGAATCTCTTAAGTAGAGATTAGCACTTCTTCATCCGTTGTTGTCGAGTATACTCCCAAAGAGCAATGGCACCACTGACATGAACATTGAGTGACCTGATGACACCCAACTGAGGGATCTCAATGCAGGCATCTAGCATGTGGATTATTTCCACAGGAATACCCTCCTTTTCACGCCCGAGGACAAGAACCTGGATATGAATGTCGTAAGTGGAACTAATGTGGTTATCACTGAATGAAAATAATTGGGTGTGTGAAAATGCAGCCAAAGGATTCTGCTCTCCGCTGATTTCCATTTCCCTGAGAGAGGAATCCTGCATTCCTCACCCTAACACAGTAAGTCAAATACTGAGGAAAATCAGTTCATTTTCGTCTTTCCTTTTTGTCAAGGAAAAACTGTTGCATCAAATGTCGAGAAAAATGGGTTGCAAGGAAATCAAAACAATTTTCCTCTTATCACAGAATCCTGTTGTTGCACAAAAGCACCCACAGGGACAGGTGAATTTACGGCATACCGTTTTCTTTGGGAAGGAATACTGGTCAAGAGGTGTACTGTTTGCAGTCTGCTCCAACCCCAAGATGGAAAAACCTTCGCGTTTCTTTTTCTCTAAGAAAAGTTTCATGCTGCATACTGGAACTTCAATGAGGGGTACCCACTTCTCTGCTGTCACACTATCAAACAAGCAGTCATTTGATAAATGATTGTGATATTGGTTTCCTCATTCCTCTTAGATTTACTGAATAGCAATATGAATGCAGTACAGAAAATAATGAAAGGCAACAATAAAGTTGACTATTTGTTGTAAGTTAAAATACTTATTTACTCAAGAAATTTCAGGACAATGTTGCATCTAATTTGTGTAGGCCCTCCAATTGATCATCAACTAGGCAGCCATTCCACTTTATCTGATGGTTAGATAATTTTCAAGCCAGCAAAATAGTATCAATCTTGATCAGATGATTCCTGCTTTTTAGCACACAGGTCAGGTCACAAGGAGACCTTTCAGGCCCCTACCCCACTCAATCACTGTAATGCTTTCTGATGGGCCTCACAGGCCAGATCTTCCCAAGCTTAGGAACAGTCTGGCTGTGCTTGAAATGGCTCGGTTTACATTAAAGTAACATACTGCAGGCAACAAATTGAGAATGGAAAGATGCATGAACAATCAGTAGAAAAAATATTAGTATGCTCATGCAATGAAATTTTATGCATGCTGAATATTTAAACAGTAAAAGCGGCATTTAATTGTCCACCAATGATTAGTAAGTGCCCACATTTTGCTGAACCTATAAAGGAGCCTAAACATCTAAAGAGCAGCAGGGAAGGGACAGTTCAAATCCACCATGGTTACGGGAGATTCATATAGAACCTTTGGGCATGTTTGTGTAACACTTTTTTGCAGAAAAGTTGACGGTTTTCCGTGGAAAACCCATTTTTCATGCGTTTGGTGCGGAACAATTCCACGGAAACGCTTTCCTGCCTCGTCAACATTTTCCTTGCTAATGCTGGAAATGGGCTTCCTATGGGGGGTATGGGAAATGGATTTCCTGCGAAAACTTCTCCCTCTTTTCCATTTCAACCCAAAACCCTACACTCTTTCATTTTTTTTTATTTCTTTAAATAAATTATTATTTGATGTTGAATAAATATACATGTTGTGTTATTTTTCTTCAAAAATTGTTTCACCAAACAAGAAAATTTGATTTTCTATAAGGAATCCACAGCCGCACCAAACAACATTAGCACCAATTCAGCGAGGTAAAAATAATTTGCACCAAACATGGATTTCTAAATTCTACGGAAATCCTTTTCCAAAGTTTCCATTTCTATGGAATTTGCTGACATGACAATTTCCCCTTTCCACGGAAAGGGTGTGTACACAAACGTGCCCTATAGGATCCATGTACAACTATTCTGTACATTGACGCCACATGGTTCAGCTATTCAAACCTGTTGATCTAATGCATCCCATTGTGGAGTTTGGCTAAAAATCACCAAGTTGTAAAATGCTAACCTCCAATCTTCAGCTTCTATGCTGGCCTGACATTGCAGTTCTTAATTCAACTGATTGAAGGTGAGATCCTTCAATATGGATATCTTGGGGGCATCTCACAGTAGACCTTTTCTTATGAAATCAGAAAGTTTATCAAAATGGAAAGTTCCTCAAGGCATCTCCTATCTACAGTATGGAGCACCATGGTCCTCCTTGTTTAGAATGGACATATCAAGGAGATTATCCATATTATGATGCAGCTGGATGCACCCCGACCTACATTTCTCTCAGTCCCGGACAGAATCAGAAAGCGAAATGGAGAGAACCATAGAAATACATAGATGGATCATAAAATTTTAACATAATTGGTGTGACCTATTTTTACTGCCAGATAATGTACATTTCTTTTGGAAAACAGTACACATATTCCGACATGACATAACCATACTATAGATATTGTCTCGTATGGAAACTGAGATTTGGTAAAATATGCAATAAGCATGAGTTAAAGAGCAGATGAATAATCACAAATCACCTGATGAGCTGGAACTGTTTATCGTGTACAATACTTGCATCCGCAATGGCTAAACCTGCTGCTTTAAATATCTAAAAGAATAAACAATGAAAATAAACAAATATGATGAGCCAAAAAAGAAAAGAAAAAAAAATAGAACTTCAAAAACACACACCCAACAATGATCATGAATTGAAGAGATCTCATGCATTTCTGTTAAACGAACCTCACATGTTCGTGCCAATCCAGCAAGATTTGGGACACGATCAAGCAATGATGCAACAAGGATAAATGGCTGTCGACTTTCTCTCATCCTTTGCATCGTCGTAATTCTGGACTGAACCACAGAACTGAAGATATGATCCTCTTTCTCCATTTCTGCAATTCATACAAGTTCAGTACATATGATGCTATCAGCCAACTGCACAGAAATGGTAGGGGAAAAAAAAAAAGAGGGACAGAAAAGTGAATCCAGAAAGCCACCTTATTTCATTCAATTAGTTATGGATCTCAACATGTGTACACTAGTATCATTTGGTTTACTGACTAGCTCAATGGTGCTGATTAAAAGGGAAGCTGGCTGGTGGGAACTGATGTCCTGGGAATCAAATTGGATTGGAACCTCACAACACAACTAAACTATTAATTGCAAATCAGAAAATTGTAAGATATTACGTTCATTAAATCATCTTTAGGAGCCATCTAGTGCTTTACTATTTGTCGGTGCTACTAACTTCGATTTTCTAATTTTTAAACAGTCCAAGTGAGCTAAAACCTTGGTATCCTCTGGGGGAGAGATGCCTGAATTATGCACTACTTGTAAAATTGGAATACAGCTTTGCTAATTTTCATGAAATTTTTAAAGATTTCTGGCTTTATAAAATACGGCTCAACTCAATTCCAAGCCAACCACAGTTGAATCCACTTGAGGGTCACCGAGTTTTCCCTCCTCTTCCCCCTTTCCAATTTCTAAACTTTGGGCTTTATAATGGCCATTCAGCAATCAGAAGAAAGTTCCACTGTTGGCGCTAAGATCGTCAGTCCTTTACAAAAGTATAGGCAGGAAGTGTTAATCATGGTTTCTGAGTTTGAGAACTTTCTTTTCAACATAGGGAAAGGTCTTCCCAGTACAAAAAGAGTATGAAATAGATAATGTCTTCCCTATCCGGAACTTCTTCTGGTTAGGTAGGACAAATGGAATTGAGTCTAAATTAATTGCACAGGACCTCCTGCAGTCATCTCTATATCTGTAGCAAGTGGCTAGGTTCACTTTTCATCAGATCACTAGCCTACTTGCTGGTCATACTGCAATGTAGATATTGTAATACCCTGAAGTCCGATCCCAATGATAGGGGTCAGAGTTTTATCTAATATTTTTATATATTTCTTGGAATTATGATTTGGCATGAATATTATATGCATATTCATTATTTTATGAAAGATGGGTATTTATAATAAATAGATTGGTGTGTGCAATAATAGGTGGGGGCATTATTGTTTCTAAGTGTTGTTTTTATTTTACTTCGTGGGTTCAAAAGAGTTTAAGAAGAAGATGAAGGGCACAGAACTTAAGCTAATAGAATTTAGTTAATTACTTCTGCTGGGACCCTTTGTATATTAAGAAATTGTCTTATATTAACGGGATTAAACTGCAGGACCAAACTTATGAATAAATAAGTTTTTGAGCTTGGTAGGAGTTAGGACCCCCTTTATATCATAAAAGGACCTCTAGATTAAGTGCTGGGACCAAACTTGTGAGTAAGGGAATAAGTTCAGCATAAGATTGGGGCCCATTGATGTTATGAGTAGTATGTGCACAACTTTTTACATGAGGAGGCTTGTGCATGATTTTATCGACTCCCACTTCAACTCTAATACTAGCGCAAGACTCCATAGGCCTTTATATACAGGTCGACATTCCCTCTTGGGGAAAAAAACAGTTGGGCAGCCCTAAACCCCAAAACCCACCATCGACCCTCTCTTCCTCTCTTGCTTTCCCTCTCTCAAACCTTAACCCTAGCTCAAGGAGAGAACATTAGAAGGAGGGAAAGGAAAGACCGGCAGAGGTGTGCTTCCTTGGATGACCTATTCACTTCCCCAACTCCATCGGGTCACAATTTCTTATACAATGTGAGTAGACATGCAAATCCACTTGCGAACCCATAATGGCTGATTCTTGGGATATTAGGAATTCATGTGTGATTTTGATTTGATAGTTTGTGAAGGTGGTGAAATCATGTTTAGGATCTATTTGGTATGGTCAACCCAGTCCTAAGGGCATAGAACCCTAGGCCAGCTGAACCCAAACCTGAAACTAGGATTGAACCCCAGACTTTGGCATTAGAAATCATGGCCGAACCTTATCAGAGGATGGGACTTTGGCTGCATGTACCTGGTCCTCTTTTTCTTGACTGCTTTCTGATGTGATGCAATCTAGATGTATTCCCATACTTATTATGATGTATGAATTGATGACTGGTGGATTGTTTTATATGATTAGCCTACCTGAATGACCGATAATTCAGTTGGTAATTATTGCTTAATTCAGATTTGGATGATTAAAAGTGGGATGATGGGACTTGAATCTCATAGTAGTAATCAATATAACCCAAGTAGATGAGACCCCTTTGTGGCTGAACCTGAATCCTAGTGCTTCCATTGAATCAATGAAGATAGAAACATTCATGATTAATTGTCGATTGTCCATTACTGTATAGGTATGTATTCACAATGTTGAAGATTGAAGGATTATGAATTGTACAAAAAATTCTACATGGTAACGTTACTGTTGGTGACAACAACTTAGAATGGGTTATGATAGCACTGGCCAAACCCAAATTGAAATCCTATAGGACCTGGCCGAATCTGTACTTTGGATTTGACTTAGGGCTGATCTCAAGATGCAATGGTTTATGGTTAACCAGTGCCTATCCTATATGTATCTATGTTGTCGAATCATTGTTATTGGATTCCTAATTTAATATATGTGGTATTTCATCCCTCTCATGACAAGAAATGTATTGTGTGATCTCCTATGTGATTGACAAATCATAGCTAGTTCGTATATGGCAGATGGTCTAAGATATTACAGTATGGTTGATGCATGTAGTAATTAGACTCTATTCATGGGGTCTGGTTGCAAATTGTCCATATGAAGTGTTGATATTTTGTGATGCCTTTTTGTAATATCCCGTATCAAGTGGGGAATTAGGATGGGAAACAATTAATAGAAGGGCCCAGGTGGGACCCTTAGATCTTGGTTGTTTTTAAATTAGTTGTTTTAAATCCTTAATGGATTAGAAGAGGCCACGTGAGTTAGCCTTAGGATGAGGGAAGACTTATACATCAACTCAACTTAGTGGCTTGCGTGAGATGTATTTGAGCAGAACTGTGTTCTGTTTGTGAAGGACTCTACCTTCACTCTTTGTGCATGTATATAAGCAAACCATCGACCCTAGTAGTGGCATTCAACCTTCTTCTTTTCCTTTGAAAGAAAATCTGAGAGAGGGTCTTGTTGGCTGGAATTCAAGGGAAGAAGAAGGCAATCAGCGGAGGGACAATTAACGGATGTCATACTCGCGCCCTCACATCGCAAACGCAACAGTCGTCTATAGAAGGTGAGTGAATCTTCCTGGATACTGTTTAGTGATGATATGGATGTTTGGTATTGAGAATTGTTCGAGTGCTGTGTAATGGAAGTGTACAGGGTGACAACTAGAAGTCATCGATCTGGATTAAGTCAATCTTTGAATTGCTCAATTGTTGGGTAATGTTAGTACTCTGTCAGCATGGAGTTTTAATCCATAATACCCGTTGTATAGGCATGAAACTTGAAGGAACAGAAGCATGGCGGGAATGCTAAGAATAGAAGTTGGGGTTTGAGGGACCCTGTGGCCCACCAGATGGGAAATCTGGTCCATGGATCCTGAGGTGGACCCATGGGCAACCAAGACAGTTCTGATCCCATGGAGATTGGGCCTGTTGGGCCCACCATCCATAACATTTAGATTCCTGTTGCGTGAATGGGGGAGAAAACCCAGATTTGGACGACAGTGGTTGTGGGACAACTGGGCCCACCTGATCATTGATCAGCACCCCACATCTTGAAAGGGGCCCAGCGAGCAGGTGGTGGTCTCATGTGGAGTAGGCCCCATCTGCCCCACCATCCAATAATCTCAGCTTCACGTGGCGTGAGGGCTTATCTTTGGGTTATTTCTTTATTAATAGGACTGTGGGGCCCAGAAGGACTAATCAATGTTAAATATGAACCATGTGTATTCATGTGGGGCCGTGGGCGACCCTAGGGAGCAGGCCTGATCATACCTTAGGTCAGTGGGACCCACAGAACCTCAAGCCAAGATGTTTCAGGCGTGCTTTACTATTTTCTTTATGTCTCTGTGTATGTAGTAGAAGTCTGAAAGGAGTCAGTAATTGGAGACAGCCTTGGACTTTGGGTACAATATAATTTATCCTTTATGTTTATTATGATAAATTTTATGGATCGTTTATTTGTTGATACTGTGTACTGTCCTGTTAATATAATTAAGTGGACCACCCTACACTTATCACTACCAGTCATGACTAGAAGTGGGGCAGCGACATGTCAACTGTGTAGGGGGCTGGTCCACACTGTTGATTTGTGTAAGTTATGGTTATTTATTTGAATTCTGATTATGGCAATGACATGTCTAGAAAGGTGAACATGGTAATGAAATATTGTGCACTGGATCCTAGATGTGGGATGTTGGACTTGGTGTCCAGATAATTTATGGATTTGGGCGATGGTGGCCGTTGTGTTGGCAATTCGTCGATGGACGCAGTTAATGAGCTAATGCCAAAAGGGGCATGTGAACATGTATGATCAGCCTTGGTGGCGTAGTAATGTGCATGGGGCACGAAGATGTAAATGGATGGACTTTTAATTGTACTTGACTAGTTAAGTTTAGACTTGTGCGTTTTATTTGATGTTATGTTCTATACTGTATGGGTAATTAGGAAAACTCATTCACCAGTGTTACTGATGTTGTGTTGCCCCCTTCAGGTAATCACGTTGCGGGTGGGCTAGAGCAAAACGACATTCAGCCCGTACACTTCGGCATGTGTGGCTAAAGAAAGAGAGCGGGAAAATTCAAATAGTTGATAGAGGGATTAGCCCTTGTCTAGGAGATTTTATTCAATGTTTTAGGACATCATTGATTTTAGTCAAACATGGGAACTTTTACTTATTCAGAGATTATTGATGTTATTTGACTTTTATAAGTTAATTGAAATTATAGTTTGATCTAAATGCCTAATTCCTTGTGGAAGTTATGTGATGAATGTGTGGTGAATGTTGCCAAGAATCACGATCTGGAATTCGACAGGGCCCCGGAATTTGGGTCGTGACACTTTTCATATTATTAATATAGTGATCGAGTATGTGAAGCTCACCGTGAGTTCTGATTGTGTGTATGCATTTAATGATATGATGAAAGTGTTGATTCTTCATGCAAATGATGTTTATAACGAGTTGAGCATCCTTAGTTCAATGATGAGTTTATATGATATCCTTGTAACTGATTGTGTTATTTATCATGGTTTATGCTATGTTATCATAAATGTGTCCTTGCACCTATAAGAGGTTGCTATGCGATTAACCCCACACACATCGGATACCAATACCGAATAGGAAGGGAGCAGAAAAAAAATCCAGAATCTTGTGTGAGGGCTGGTTGCATAGTCACCTCAGTTATAGAGGTTGAACTTGAAATCAGATCTGAATTTGCATAATAATTATAAGACTGTGTGAAGTTGAGCAATACCCAATGACTTAGCAATAATCTGGAATTACCCTTGGATAGTCTTATACCACTAGCATTGTACGGAGCTGACATCCTTCGTACAAATGGCCCATGTATTTTAAGGATTAATTGATTGAACATGTGTCAGCGGTGAATTTTGTCCGACTTCGTGTCTCCCGTGGATAGTTAGCTGACTTTTATGCTAGCTGTGTTTATGGATTATGGATTGTCTGACTGTGGTCAGCCGTTAAGAGTGCTTGATCCTCTGGTGCCGCCGTGATGATGTTGACCGATGGGTCACCGTGATGTGTGCACTGTGAATCATAAGGTACCCATGTGTGGTCTTGTGCATTTTGTACTTGACCGCATGTTGGCCAGTGGTACCAAGGGATAGGTGGTTGTAGTGATATTGTGAAATGCTACTTTGATTACCCTGTATAATTTTTTTTTTCCAAGTGTTGTGTTGTTACTATTCAAATGGACTTGAATGTTTATCACTCAGTATCCACCGACTTCTAGATTGCCCCTTCCAGGTAATTGGAATTAGAGGACTAAGGAATATCGTGATGACCAAGAGATAGGCTTTGACATGCGTACTTGAGAGGACGGGATCACCTAGAAGATTGAAGAGAAATAATTTCCTTTTATTGATTTAGTTTATCTCAGTTAGGTCAGTTAAAAATTGTAATGGTTTTATTTTATTCAAAGATAGTTGATTTGTTTTGATGATTCAATGGCGGATTTTTAACTTTAATACATGTTAAAGTTATTTAATAGGATTGCCTAATTCCTTATTTTGCTTGATGAATTAACTGATGAATGGAAATGTGAAACAATATTAGTTGCGGTCCGGAATTCGAAGAGCTCTGGGTTTCGGGGCATGACAGATAAACATGAGCAAACAAAAGGAATATAAAGTTAATAGAGAATGTTTGTGTTCATTCTTTTTCTAGTTTCATGGAAATTTCAAGTTGCATACATACCAACGAGGAGTCTGTGAAGTTCAGGGTTGCCAACAGAGGAGCAAGCATCAGTATCCTGTTTTTCATGTTTATTGAGTGTGACTTTTTCTGAAAATCCAAAAATACATCTTCTTGAATTTGTTTGAGTGATCTTCCTTCCTCAACCTTATGTGATGATTCCATGTTTGTACAAGTTCTTCCAACTGTTAAGATCTCATTCTTCAAGGTCACTACATCCTTCGCCATGGAATATCGGAGATCTTCCCTGACATCCCTGCAACTCTCAATAATGAGGCATGGATATGGATAGCAGAGGACAAGAGTTTGCTTTAGCGCTTACATTTAAAAAGGTGATCACTCGCTCCATGAGTGATGTTGGAACACATTCGAAGTCAAGTTCCTTAAAAAATGATGAGACAAATTCAGAGATCAAAATACTATCAAATAATAACTAATTCAAAGAAAAGAAGCACATCATTAATGAAAATATTTGGAATATAATAGCATTAATTCAACTCATTGCAAACCTCATTCTAGCAGTAAAAATCCCGTTGGAGTAGATGATGTAAAGGGATCAATGAATCAATCAACCCTTGCATTGAAGCCCTTAGCCTGAAATAATGGCAATTAAACTATAATGCCGAGCAAAAAAAAGTTAATCAAATATTTAAGTATGTGTTGCTAGATATCTAGAATCTGTTCGTATTCAGTTCAAAAAGGAAGTTTTCTAAATTTCCAAAGTAAGATGACAAAAGATAAATCAATAAAAAATAATAAAGAAAGAAAGAAAAAAAATTTAATAAAGAAAGAAAGAAAAAAAAATGACGGTGACAACGATGACAGTGAGGTTGATGAGAAGGCTTTAAATTTTGGGTTCCGGACTTCATGCCGGTTGGGACCATGATGAGTAGTATCTGTGCCTTCCTGTTCATGCTGTGGAATGAACAGGCTCGCCATATCTTAAAATTCACAAAATTAATTTAAAAGACTCAAGAAAATAATAGAAAATTTGATGAAGAATGTGCAAGTTTGATGATTTAATTTCATTGTAATATTTTAAATCCCAATTTTAAGAGATATTTAGTTTACTTTTAAGGCTAGCATAATGGTCATAACTTCTGAGGTTCGTATAGCTAATGGGAACTATGGAAGGATCATTCAACACATTCAGAGAACCACACTTACCAACATATAATAATTGATAAGTGTACATGACTTAACTATTAATAATAACATTAAACATAAACACACAAACCATAACATTTAACTGAGGCGTGGAGGATGGGGCCATGGGGACAGCTACTTCTACACCCCATTTGAGTTCAAGCTAGCTTGAGAACATTTCATTCATCATTACCATAATGTCCCGTCCTCATTAGATAATTCGGGACAACCAATGAGTAGATACTAAAATATTTAAACAACTCCAGCTTCATTGTCATATTGATAGGCGGGTGTACCATTGACATGACTAAATATTTCCTCCTCCCTTGAGTGGTAACATGACTCAAATCCAAAACCTTGTGGTTGCAACATTTAGAACCTTCAATTGTGCTATGGGTCTATTGTCACTTGCTAAAATGCTATTCCCTATTTACAGTTTATCTACCTGCATAGATTCATTGGAACAAATTCCAGAATTTGTTAAATCTTTACAAATTCTATAATTACGAGTGGAGGATTTTATTCTTTGTTTATTTTCCTTTAAAAATCTTGGAAAAAAGAAAATAAATATTGATGGATTTTTCAACTTAGACCTTCATCTTCCATTTTAATTTTTTCTTTTATGTATTGGCTAATGAAGTTACCGAGCTGTTGCTATATTCATTAGCCAGTTTGTAAGGCCATGAAAAGGATCATAAAGCAGAAGAATTGTCATGTACAATTAGTCAATCATACTGCAATAAGAAGTCATTGCACATTGGATGAAGCAACATTCTGATATGATCAAGAATTGTTTTTTAGATTTAGGTGTTTTTTATTCAATAGCTAGTGTGACTTGAACCCACAACCTCAAGGTTGCAATAGTGAGCACCTTCCACCGTGCCACATGCTCTTGGCTATTCAGATTTAAAGGTATTTCCAAAACATATAATAATAATAAAATAAAATAAAATAAATAAAAAGTAAAAAAAAGAAGCAGCTGTAGCTAATTCTAGAATGGGATTGGTAGTATTCATGGACAGAATGCACAAAAGACAACCAAAAGTTCAAGTGTACCTCATGCAATCAGAGTTTTCTGCCAAATATGCTTTCAAATCCATGAAGCACCTTTTCTCTATGGGCATAACTTCAGCATTACTAGAATGCACGGCAGGAATCAACTTGAAAAGAACTTGGTAAACCAGTAACTGTAACAGCAATTAATGAAACAGACAGTGTTGACGTACAGATAAAGAAAAATAGAGTACAAAAATGTGCAGCAGTGTTTTTTCAAGTCACCTGAGTGAAAGCACGTAAACTATGGTGATGAGATGTCAAGAATGGAATCATAGGGGGGAGCAACTCATTCAAATGTCGGAATTGAAGTTTTGAGTCTCTAGCATGGAGCATCACATTGGCAGCTATGAAAACATATGAAGAAAGTGCCTGCATTTGATGTTTTCGTTAATAAATCACAAGAAACACATCAGCAAATACAAATGAAACATACATGAGTTTGGCTGCATTTAAATCATTCGGTTGGTAAGAAAGGTAAGTTATGATATAATAATATTACCTGAGGCCTCATATTGTAATCGTGAAAAATAGGAATCAATTGCTCCCCAATCTATTGAAGTTGCCAGAAGAAAAGAATGTGTTAAAAGAAAGTAACTGAAACAGAAGGCTGAGAAAAAGAAACAAAAGTGGCTTATGAGGAAAACGACTATAAATACATCTGCTCTTTGAAGTTAGGAAGTTGCTGGCTTTGGGAGAAGAAAGATAATTTCTGATTTGCTACCTTTCCGGACTGTGGGAGTTTTGTTCATAGTTGTCCAATTTGGTTTTGTTCAGCCAAATTGGCCGACCAATTTCAGTTCGGAGAGTGTTCCGAATCAAATCACCTCCATGCAAAACTTTGCTGGATTCGAGATCTAGGATTTTTTCCAAATTCTATTCTTCCCCTATGAAATTAACCCCTGAATTCTGATCTCAAGCGAAGAAGAAAAAGAGGATGGCGGCGGCAGTGGTCGTTGCTGCATCGCCCTCACTGCCAGTCGCTATTGATTGGTTCACCAGAAACCATCCTCTACCACTCTACTTTTTTTTCTTTCTTTTTTTTTTTTCATTTTTTATTCCTTTTCTCCTTTTGTTTTCTTTTCTTTTTTCCGTTTATTCTTCCTCCTCTTCCCTCTCCTGTCCATTTGCTTCTCCTTTTCGTTTCTCTCTTTTCTATTTGTTTCCTTTACAACCATTTAGATCAGTGGGCTTATATGAAATTTGTGTGCTCCACAGTGGGGTCCACTTGTTTAAAATCTAAACTGTTTAAAATAAATGTTTTCCTCATATATGGCCCTAGCCAAATTCCACTTTAATAGGAAATGGGCCTGCCGTCAGATTGACCAAATATAAATTTCTTATAAAATTTGAAAAAAATGTCATATTTTTTTAATTTTCGAATTTTCACAAAAAAAATTGAACAAATCCGAATCTCGGACATGTAGAAAACATGGTGCACTATTGATTTAGTAGTGTTAAATATGCATAGGATTTATCTGTTATTGCATTTTCTAATTTAAATGTAATATATTTTCTTCATTTATTTTCTATATTCTTTTATGTTGCCTTTATGTTTTTGCATTGATTGGTGGCAGATCAATTTGCATCAACAAGATTTGATCAAAATGTGGTGCTCAGATAGTCCCAAATACTTATTAAAATGCAATATCAGAGATAGTTTTGATAGTTTGGAAGACTACAGGCCACAGGGACTGTTGTGGAGAGGAGAAAATTCAGGGGTTCTGTGAAACAGTAAATTCAGAGCAACAATTCCAGCAACCAAAGATTTGGCCCATTCAATTAAGGCCCAAACCAGCCCAACTTCAACAGGATTCCACACACATGGTCGCCCATTAGTGTAGTACAGCTGGTGGTATTCAATATTTCAAAGACCCACCATCTGGGCCCCACAGGAGCCTAAGTTTGAAGAGTCCTGGATGTGACCAGCAAGCAGTCCTTTATTGTTTATTTTTTGCGTGCTTTTTCCATTAAAAAGTTCCTATGCACTAGGGAGCCACTAGTTTAGAAGTAGGATGAGTGGTTGAAATTAGGAGTAGGGTTTTGGGGTTTTGTGTAAATTTATATAGGAACACGTGTTTTGCTGGAATTCATGACAGACGACAGTTGCAGTTCCTTGTGGAAAATAGTAGGAAACTAAGGTGGTGTTAGGATCTTCTACAGAGTCTTCTTAGGAATTTCTTAGGTGTTTTCTTGCATGATATAAGCACTGCAACTGCAAGGTCTACAGTAATTGATAGTTTTAGCACAGTTCACACTATAAGAGAATAACGAGCTGTTCTTTGAATTTTCAACTCGGTGGAAGCCCTTTCTTCATCATTCCTCGTTCTTTTGGTGCATGTGATATTGTCCATCAGTGTCGAGCTATGATGCACGGATACTTCAAATTGGGCAACGTATCGTGTCGTATCGTATCCGATACTTCACTTTTTACATGTAAAATCTGTGTCCCTGCCGTGTCTATGGTGTGTCCCTGTCGTATCTGTGCCGTATCTGGGCATCATAGGTGTCGAGCACAGAATAACACTTCTTTTTGCTCATCTTTGTGCACAAATGAGGCAGTGCAGTCAGCCAGTCACTGCTTACCAGTTAAACATTAATCTTTCGACAGTTTAATACTGTCTTACATCCATGACTGCATCAATTATGGACGAGTTAACGGGTCATACTTAAGAGCAGGAAATTTTCAAAACGATGCAGATGGTAGATTCTACATTGTAATTTTTAGAAGGTGTGCCCAAATCCCAGTTACCATAATTCCTAAAGGTTGGCCCCAGTTTCCTCATAAAATAAGAAAAAAATTTATTTATAGTTTTACCAAATTGGCTAATTGTAAATTAGAACTTAAAAATTAAAGCTTTTATTTTAGGCCTTAATTTAGTTGACTCTTATTTATTAGACTAGAGTTTCCAAGCAGCGCCTTAATTCTTTTGGTTTTCTTCCTTTTCAGTATAAAAAATGTTACGAAGGAATGTAAAAAAATGATAATCTCATTAAATTTGAAAGCAAAGGGCAGTTGTATCCATATTCATGTCCTAGATTTCCGAAAGTGAAGTCCTATCCCCAATACCCATATCCGTGTCCATATCCATATCTGTAGCTAGGCATGATAGAAGGAATGATTTTCTGGTTGAGTGGACCAATAAGATTAATGAACATTTTAGCAACCAGGCTCCACGCTATTTTCTCTTCATGGATATTAGTTCAAAATGTTCCTTTTATCTTGTTTAGGAACCCAAGACTGCTGTAACATTGGCAACTGTATCCGTATCCATATCCGTGTCCTAGATTTTTGAAAGTTAAGAGTCTCATCCCCAATCCCCATATTTGTGTCCATATCCATATCCATATCCATATCCATATCCATATCCATATCCGAGCATCATAGAAAAAATGATTTCTTTGTTGAGTGGACCAATAACATTAATGAACATTGTAACAACCAGGCTGTGTATGTTATCACAAAAAAAAATGACCAGGCTGTGTTATTTTATGGTGGTTATTTCAAGATGTTCCTTTTATCTTGGTTAGGATCCCTAGACTACAGTATCATCGTGTCTCTGCCTTTTATAAATCAAAACTTTTCTTCATATTTTATGCTGTCTATGCAACAAAATATCCTAGCTTGTTCATGTTTTCATCGAATTGTACCTGCTGAGCAAGCGTTGTGAGTCTTGAGGGTCACTTAGGCCCTGTTTGGAATTGTTTCAGTATTGTTCCCGATTTTGTGCTCAGACGTGGTTGTACCGAGATAGAGTTGTGCTCTCAGACCATTCTCTGCAGAACTTGTTTGGCAACATTATATTAAATTATTTTGTTGACAATATATTGTATGCAAGTTGTTTGATCTCACAATAACCCACAATAACCATTTTTTGTTGAACAAAAAAGGTTTTTGAATGGCTGTGGTAGAGGGAAAGTGACATTGTAAAACTGCATTTTTATATCACATCGAACAGACATAACCATTCATGTGCTGAATCAAATGGTGGGCCCCACTCATATTAATATGAAAGTTTATCATAGATCCCTCGTAAGTATGAGATTCATATTTAACGATTCATATTATAATTAAGTGGGCCCTATGATGGAGTTCTGGGCCGGTTTGATAGTTCTTGACATGGATTTAATCATGCTTTCAATCGGACAGTGGGACCTGCCTCTGTTAAAATGAAAATTTAGAGGGGATGGTATTCATTTTCAACAGTTCAGATTATAATTATGTGGGCCTCATGATGGATTCCCGAAAACCTTTAACTTCACATGTAATAACTGCTGCAACCGAGGATCTGGACTCGCCTTCTCCCGTTTCTTAAATTGGCAGCGTTTCTGCAACTAGCAGTTGGGTGCTGTCCTTTTTTTTAATCAGATCTTCTCTCATAGAAAGATGCTCAACAGAAGATCTTGAGATGTTTTGTGAAGGAGTGAGTTTGAAGACATTTCCGGCGTCATTCTAACGTGAAACTACTGATTTACTTCTCAAAAAAACCCATCCAAACATGGCTAGGCAGAACGGGTTTTGGGCATCTAGATTGTTAGAGTCACAGAGAAGAGAGGGAGAGGGGTGAGGAGAGATGAGAGCGATAGAGATTGGTAGGGAGAGAGAAGAGAGAAACAGGCAGATGAGACATATCTTAAGGGGCTTTTCGAGAGTCCACTTTGAAGAGCTTTTGTGCCTGTGAGTTGTGCCAAATAAAAAACGAAATAAAATCGTTTTTTTTTTTTTATTTTCTATGCTGGCAGGACATGATTTTAGGGATCATTTCAGCGGGATAATAATTGGGAACGCTGAATTATACTTAACAAACGGGGTTTTCATGTTCTTGTCCCGTCGGAACAAGGGAACAACCCATTGGCACGATGCCAAACAGGGCCTTACGTACCTGTGAGTATATGCACTAATAAATATGGTGAATTTAGTATGATGTTGTTGGTAAAATTATGTATCCTGACCATTATAATCATTCTGTTAAGATCCTTTACTGTTCAATATCTTGGCATTTGACAGTTCCTCCTTTCTCTGTATATAGGTCCATGATAAAGATCTTTCTAAGGAGCTGTACAAGAAATACAGTGGGGTGAGTTTTAGCCTGCTTTCAGATTGAGATGTTTCTGGTCCTATTATATTCCATCAGGCGCCTCTGAGCGTGCTATACTTCAGTGGGCATATATAAAAACTTTACCTCATTTCAGATCCATCGGCGCAAAGTTCGGGCTTGGCAGATGATATGTATACTCTCACGGTTTGTTGATGATGAAATTGTACAGCAAGTTACATCTAGCCTGCACATATGCCTATATGTAAGATCACACACACACACATCTGCATCAATTATCTATATGCCTAACTAGTTACAATTGCAAGTTGCATAAAGATTGAGGACTGATTTTAGAAGAAAAACGGTAACAATCCTAGGCATATTGATTTATCCAAACTAGAATAATCTTACACGAGTTGGAAAGACCAAGTATATGTTGTGTGGGCAATAGTATGCATGTAATTTTATTCATTGAACAAATAATTGGAGGACTTATGCATAGCATGACAATAGTGAAAACACTCTCATAGGAACTTGGGGTTCAAGTATGCAAGCACCCCACCCAGAATAATAAGAAAAGGGCATGTTGAGGGCAGTAAACAATCTTCGCTGGAGCAGGAAGTACCCTATCCTAGCCACTCCTAGGGGTGCTCGTGGGCTGGGTTAGGCATGGCTAAGGCCTATCCACACCTGTCACGATTTCAGAAACACATGCATCATCTGGCCCATGCCTGACATGGGCTGTAGGTGACTGGCCTGAGCCCAGCTCATCTGACATGTGACAGGCCTAAGCATGCCCATTTAGTCAATTGGTCAGGCTGGGCTGTGCTTTCTATCACTTGTTCAGGCAATTCAGTGACTAAACTACAAGAACTACTTTTTTGGAGTTTGGACCAAGCTGAGCCAGGCTTCGAGCTTTATATCAATTAATCCAAGCCCAGTCCAAATATTAAATGGGCCCAAATTAGATCCAGGCCTGACCCTAGTACCAAACCAATGGCCCAAACCCAGCACAAAGTGGGCTGGGCTGGGTTGGGCCGGCCCATGAGCACCCCTGGCCACACCCTCCAGTAAGCTAAGGTTCCAACCACACGGATGCATCATTTAAATTGTATTGCCAAGTAATTAGAGAACTTATTCTTTTGTTCGATGCACTTAACTTTTGTCTTTCCTTTTACCTTGCAGAGAAACAACCTACCATCTGTCCGGCAATATTTAGAAACATTTGCTATCCAAATTTATTTGAAATTTCCATCATTGGTGAGCAGTTTGATTTATTTTCCTTTCTTTATCTTTTTCATCAAAAACTTTTTCTTATATTGCGTCGCTGACTCTAGATAAAAGAATTTATTTTAGCTTCCTTATGGTTGCTTTATTTCTTCCATGTCCATCTAAAGAAATTCAAATATTTGATGATTAATGTACAATGTTCAAGCTTTTGGATACTGAATTCTTTGCTTGTTTTACTAAAGGACGAACAAGGGAAAAAAGTTGCTTATACTGATTATCAATACGGCAAAAAGTTTCCGAATCAGGTTGCACTTGGCTTCCTTAAACAAAAATGTATTTATTTGGAAAATTCATTAAAATTAGTGCTGAAAGTTAATTAGCTTAGAATCTTAGAAGAAACCTATAATAACTTTTTTTGTGAATGGGACAGTTTATAATTGAAATGATTATAAATTAGAGGGTTTGGAAGTCTTACAATTGAAAGGAGTCACATTTCAGGTTCTTTCTTCTTTAACAATGAAGATTGAAGTGGTAGGGAGGATACGAATCCTAAAGTGGAAGGGTGGAAGAGTTTTTGGTATTCAGTTGTGCCACCTAGGGTTTTAACTTTTTCTTGGGTAGTGAAGAATCATAAAATTCTCACTATTGATAAGGTGCGAAGAAGAAATCATGTTATTGTCAATGGGTGTCCGATGTGCTTAAAAGATGAGGAAACTGTGCATCATTTGTTGATTCATTGTCAGTTTGCTTATATAGTTTGGATGGCTATTATTAATATGTTTGAAATGAAGTGGGTCATGCCAAGAGCAGTTGCAGATCTTTCATTCAATGGCAACTAAGATGTTAGATTGAGTTTTTACGGGCCAAGATTTTATGGAAGTCTATTTTGTATGCTACCCTGTGGAGCTATGGTTGGAAAGGAACAATAGAGTTTTATGGAATCAAAGTAAAGATGTGGAGGAGCTTGTTGATTCCATTGTTTGGACAGTTTCAGAATGGGTGTGCAGGAGAAAGGAGTTTGATGGAGTCTCTTGGGATGATCTTAATAGATCGTAGATAGCTTCTATGAGAAGAGGAGGGGGAGAGGGGGTGCATAGAGTTATTTGGAAGAGTCCTCCTCAAGGTCTCCTTAAGCTTTATTTTGATGGAAGTTACTTGCGCTCTATTAGTAGAGGCGGTATTGGGGGTGTCATTAGAGATTGGAATGGCAATGTTGGCAAGAACTTTTCTGGGCCATTTGATGGCAAGGATGCGAATGATGCTGAAGTATTTGCTCTTCTTATTAGTTGCATGGAGTTGTCAAGATTGGATGGTTAGAAGGCTTTTATTGAAGGTGACTCCTTTTCGGCGATTCAGTGGGGTTTAGGGAAATGTTCTCATCCTTGGAGGATTGCAGATTGGGTGGAGGAGGTGCATGATATTTATCAGAAGCTGGATGTTCAATTTCATCATATTCAAAGAGAAGCAAATGTCATGGCGGATAGTCTTGCTAGGGAGGGAGTTTTTCGCTCCTCTTTCTTTTGATGTTTAATTCTTTCATGTATGGTTAGTTTATGTACCGTGTTGTTTTTTTTTTTTTTCTTTTTTCTCTTTCATGAGGCTGGCATACAATTGCTTCTTGTTTTTTCTTCTTTTTTGGTCCAATAAATTTTTTACAATTAAAAAAAAAAAAACGAATGAAGATTGAAGTGGATGATTATACACAAACCATGGATTGAAAACATACTACTGGACGACATGTGAGAATCATTAAGGATTTGAAGCGGGATGAGTGGATTACAATCTTCTTGGACAATAGAATGAGTTCAAGCAGCTACCTTGTGGGTACAACATGGTAGTTGATGCTTCATCCCATCTAGGATAGGGAGGGATAGAGCTTACATATTTGGAAGATTCAGGCTGAATGCAGTTGTTTATGAGGCAATTAGTTTAGTTAATGGGAGTTATCTTCTAGAAAGCAAATTTCCTACCCATTGAGCTTTTTATATTGGTGGAATAGCAGGAACAGAGGAAACACAGTAGGTCACGAAGACGATGGCTTTAATTAGTTAGAAGAAGTTGTCGTAAAGCTTGGATGGCTGTCGTGGGAGAGGCAAGATGGAGCTGGGGATCTCCGGCATTCAGAGTTGAAGCAATCTCAAAAGAACATCATTTAAATGCTTTGGGCATGTTTACAGAACACTGGAAATGAAACTTGTGAGACAAATCGAAGGGTTAATAGTTGAAGGTACTTGGAGAAGAAGAGGGCGGAGTAACTGAATGATGAGGAAATATGTCTTTATGTGGAGTGACTGAGAGCATGGCATTGGATAAGTTGGTTGGAAGAATAGAACTGTGAAAGGCAACCCTAAATAAATGGGTTTCACAGCATTGACGATGAATAGGCGTGTCGTCATTTTTGATGTCTCCAAATACGCACACAGAATGAGAGAATATAGTTTTGTGCCTCTAATGCTATCTATCATGCACTAATCACATCTGGAATAAATAATAATAATACCAATAATAATAATAATAATAGCAGCAGGAGCAACAACAACAATAATAATAACAGTGATTATCATGACAATAATAATGACATAAAATAAAATAACCTTTTATAATTCTATGCAAATCTAGGTTTGGGTCCTTACATAGATTGAGGGAGAAAATTTCTAGTTGACATGGGGACCAATTGACTAGCATCAATTGTCCCAGAACTTCTAACATCAGTGTACAGTTGGTGAATATGTGGTTTCTAACAAAGAATTAGGTAGCATTTGGCATCTTTACCTTTTGCCCCTATTTATCTTAAAACTCGTTCAAATGGGAATAGTTTTTTCCACCTCTATTTCAAACCGCATAGAGACAAAAAGCCTCTGTTTGGGAAAGCGTTAAAAAGTTCCTGATTTGAAATAGACATAGATGTTTAAAGTGCACAAACTCTCTCTGTGCTACAGTGCAAAACACAGACAACCCTATTCGGGTTTTTTTTATTGGGTCCCAAAAGCACGGTGCGAACCATTGGCTCTTCAAAAGCCCAAACATGGCCATGGTGTCAAATTTGAGCCATTGATTTGTCACGGATCTCCAGATATTTGTAAAAAATCACATACCTTTAAATTTTCATTTTTGGACTTCTGTGGGCCCTTAATCAAGTTCTGAACTGTTGATCTCCTTTGGAAACCTAAAAACAGCTATGGGGTCAAAATTCAGCCCTTGATTCCGTGGATCTCGACATAAATAGAAATCCTGAAAGTGAGAAAAATGAGGCAGCAGGTTGTAGCAATAACAAAATTATAGTTGTCAATTTCGTTTTGAACCCCANTTTCTGTTTGGCCTCTAAACTGAAATGTTTAGAGGCCAATTCTGGATTTCTGTGAAACATTTCAATCAGAAAAATGTTATCATTATCAAATACTTGTTTCAACTATATTACGGTCAGCTACATGTATTTTGTTTCTCTAATCTAGTCTAACCTGGTCCTGGGCCAAATTCTCTTATAGGTTACAATTCTTGAAATTTGTCCTTATTACTTCCATCCATGCCCCCTTAGGCCTAGCCCTTTCCTTCAAGTGTCATCAACCTACAGAGAACTTATCCTCACAAGCACAGTTGGTGGCCTACGTTGGATGTCCAAACCATCCCAAACTAGTCTTTCTTGATTTAACACCTATTAATGCTACCCTTAAATGCTCCTAAATGCTCTCGTTTCTGATTCTATCTTGATTTTATCTTTCATGTTTTACATGTGTTGTTTCCTCCCGATTGGCCAATATTCTGCTCCATAAGTCATATAGTTAATATTTTTCCTTCAAATTTTTTGGTACGTGCTGATCACAAAGCACTCCTGAAGCCCGTCTCCACTTCAACTAACCCAATCTTATCCTATGTTTGGTATCTCCTCAATCTTCCAAGGTATTGGAATGAATTTCTTTGGGGCATCTTTTGAGATTTGATTCTCAAAAGAGTTTCATATCTTTGCACATCCCTACGAAAGTTTCAATTCATATATTGTCTTTGTACGACTTATTTTAAAGCCCTTGGATCTAAAGCCTCTTGCCATCTCTCGAGTTTTGAATTCACGCCATCTCTTGATTCATCCACCAACTCTATATTATCAACAAATAACATACACAAAGGTACCTGCTCTTAAGTATGACCCGTTAACTCGTCCATAATTGATGCAGTCATGGATGTAAGACAGTATTAAACTGTCGAAAGATTAATGTTTAACTGGTAAGCAGTGACTGGCTGACTGCACTGCCTCATTTGTGCACAAAGATGAGCAAAAAGAAGTGTTATTCTGTGCTCGACACCTATGATGCCCAGATACGGCACAGATACGACAGGGACACACCATAGACACGGCAGGGACACAGATTTTACATGTAAAAAGTGAAGTATCGGATACGATACGACACGATACGTTGCCCATTTTGAAGTATCCGTGCATCATAGCTCGACACTGATGGACAATATCACATGCACCAAAAGAACGAGGAATGATGAAGAAAGGGCTTCCACCGAGTTGAAAATTCAAAGAACAGCTCGTTATTCTCTTATAGTGTGAACTGTGCTAAAACTATCAATTACTGTAGACCTTGCAGTGCTTATATCATGCAAGAAAACACCTAAGAAATTCCTAAGAAGACTCTGTAGAAGATCCTAACACCACCTTAGTTTCCTACTATTTTCCACAAGGAACTGCAACTGTCGTCTGTCATGAATTCCAGCAAAACACGTGTTCCTATATAAATTTACATAAAACCCCAAAACCCTACTCCTAATTTCAACCACTCATCCTACTTCTAAACTAGTGGCTCCCTAGTGCATAGGAACTTTTTAATGGAAAAAGCACGCAAAAAATAAACAATAAAGGACTGCTTGCTGGTCACATCCAGGACTCTTCAAACTTAGGCTCCTGTGGGGCCCAGATGGTGGGTCATTTGAAATATTGAATACCACCAGCTGTACTACACTAATGGGCGACCATGTGGTGTGGACTCCTGTTGAAGTTGGGCTGGTTTGGGGCCTTAATTGAATGGGCCAAATCTTTGGTTGCTGGAATTGTTGCTCTGAATTTACTGTATTTACACAGAACCCCCTGAATTTTCTCCTCTCCACAACAGTCCCTGTGGCCTGTAGTCTTCCAAACTATCAAAACTATCTCTGATATTGCATTTTAATAAGTATTTGGGACTATCTGAGCACCACATTTTGATCAAATCTTGTTGATGCAAATTGATCTGCCACCAATAATCAATGCAAAAACATAAAGGCAACATAAAAGAATATAGAAAATAAATGAAGAAAATATAAATATATACATTTAAATGTAGAAAATGCAAATATAACAGATAAATCCTATGCATATTTAACACTACTAAATCAATAGTGCACCATGTTATTTCTACATGTCCGAGATTCAGGATTTTGTTCAAATTTTTTTTTCAAAAATGCTAAAATTCGGTGACATTTTTTTTTCAAATTTCTTATAAGAAATTTATATTTGGTCAATCTGACGGCAGGCCCATTTCCTATTAAAGTGGAATTTGGCTAGGGCCATATATGAGGAAAACATTTATTTTAAACAGTTTAGATTTTAAACAAGTGGACCCCACTGTGGAGCACACAAATTTCATATAAGCCCACTGATCTAAATGGTTGTAAAGGAAACAAATAGAAAAGAGAGAAACGAAAAGGAGAAGCAAATGGACAGGAGAGGGAAGAGGAGGAAGAATAAACGGAAAAAAGAAAAGAAAACGAAAGGAGAAAAGGAATAAAAAATGAAAAAAAAAGAAAAAAAAGAAGAGTGGTAGAGGATGGTTTCTGGTGAACCAATCAACAGCGACTGGCAGTGAGGGCGATGCAGCAACGACCACTGCCGCCGCCATCCTCTTTTTCTTCTTCGCTTGAGATCAGAATTCAGGGGTTAATTTCATAGGGGAAGAATAGAATTTGGAAAAAATCCTAGATCTCGAATCCAGCAAAGTTTTGCATGGAGGTGATTTGATTCGGAACACTCTCCGAACTGAAATTGGTCGGCCAATTTGGCTGAACAAAACCAAATTGGACAACTATGAACAAAACTCCCACAGTCCGGAAAGGTAGCAAATCAGAAATTATCTTTCTTCTCCCAAAGCCAGCAACTTCCTAACTTCAAAGAGCAGATGTATTTATAGTCATTTTCCTCATAAGCCACTTTTGTTTCTTTTTCTCAGCCTTCTGTTTCAGTTACTTTCTTTTAACACATTCTTTTCTTCTGGCAACTTCAATAGATTGGGGAGCAATTGATTCCTATTTTTCACGATTACAATATGAGGCCTCAGGTAATATTATTATATCATAACTTACCTTTCTTACCAACCGAATGATTTAAATGCAGCCAAACTCATGTATGTTTCATTTGTATTTGCTGATGTGTTTCTTGTGATTTATTAACGAAAACATCAAATGCAGGCACTTTCTTCATATGTTTTCATAGCTGCCAATGTGATGCTCCATGCTAGAGACTCAAAACTTCAATTCCGACATTTGAATGAGTTGCTCCCCCCTATGATTCCATTCTTGACATCTCATCACCATAGTTTACGTGCTTTCACTCAGGTGACTTGAAAAAACACTGCTGCACATTTTTGTACTCTATTTTTCTTTATCTGTACGTCAACACTGTCTGTTTCATTAATTGCTGTTACAGTTACTGGTTTACCAAGTTCTTTTCAAGTTGATTCCTGCCGTGCATTCTAGTAATGCTGAAGTTATGCCCATAGAGAAAAGGTGCTTCATGGATTTGAAAGCATATTTGGCAGAAAACTCTGATTGCATGAGGTACACTTGAACTTTTGGTTGTCTTTTGTGCATTCTGTCCATGAATACTACCAATTCCATTCTAGAATTAGCTACAGCTGCTTTTTTTTTTTACTTTTTATTTATTTTATTTTATTTTATTATTATTATATGTTTTGGAAATACCTTTAAATCTGAATAGCCAAGAGCATGTGGCACGGTGGAAGGTGCTCACTATTGCAACCTTGAGGTTGTGGGTTCAAGTCACACTAGCTATTGAATAAAAAACACCTAAATCTAAAAAACAATTCTTGATCATATCAGAATGTTGCTTCATCCAATGTGCAATGACTTCTTATTGCAGTATGATTGACTAAATTGTACATGACAATTTCTGCTTTATGATCCTTTCATGGCTTACAAACTGGCTAATGAATATAGCAACAGCTCGGTAACTTCATTAGCCAATACATAAAAGAAAAAATTAAAATGGAAGATGAAGGTCTAAGTGAAAAATCCATCAATATTTATTTTCTTTTTCCAAGATTTTTAAAGGAAAAGAAACAAAGAATAAAATCCTCCACTAGTAATTATAGAATTTGTAAAGATTTAACAAATTCTGGAATTTGTTCCAATGAATCTATGCAGGTAGATAAACTGTAAATAGGGAATAGCATTTAGCAAGTGACAATAGACCCATAGCACAATTGAAGGTTCTAAATGTTGCAACCACAAGGTTTTGGATTTGAGTCATGTTACCCATCAAGGGAGGAGGAAATATTTAGTCATGTCAATGGTACACCGCCTATCAATATGACAATGAAGCTGGAGTTGTTTAAATATTTTAGGTATTCTACTCATTGGTTTTCCCGAATTATCTAATGAGGACGGGACATTATGGTAATGATGATGAAATGTGCTCAAGCTAGCTTGAAACTCAATGGGGTAGAATTAGCTGTCCCCATGGCCCCAAGCCTCCACGCCTCAGTTAATGTTATGGTTTGTGGTGTTTTATTTTAATGTTATTATTAATGTTAAGTCATGTACAATTATAATTATTATATGTTGGTAATTTGGTTCTCTGAATGTGTTGAATGATCCTTCCATAGTTCCATTAGCTATAAGAACTAAGAAGTGATGAACATTATGCTAGCCTTAAAATAAACTAAATATCTCTTAAATTGATTTAAATATTACAATTAAATCATCAAACTTGCACATTCTTATCAATTTTCTATTATTTTCTTGAGTCTTTTAAATTAATTTTGTGAATTTTAAGATTGGCGAGCCTGTTCATTCCACAGCATGAACAGGAAAGGCACAGATCTACTCATCATGGTCCCAACCGGCATGAAGTCCGGAACCCAAAATTTAAAGCCTTCTCATCAACCTCACTGTCATCGTTGTCACCGTCATTTTTTTTTTCTTTCTTTCTTTATTATTTTTTATTGATTTATCTTTTGTCATCTTACTTTGGAAATTTAGAAAACTTCCTTTTTGAACTGAATACGAACAGATTCTAGATATCTAGCAACACATACTTAAATATTTGATTAACTTTTTTTTGCTCGGCATTATAGTTTAATTGCCATTATTTCAGGCTAAGGGCTTCAATGCAAGGGTTGATTGATTCATTTGATCCCTTTACATCATCTACTCCAACTGGGATTTTTACTGCTAGAAATGAGGTTTGCAATGAGTTGAATTAATGCTATTATATTCCAAATATTTTCATTAATGATGTGCTTCTTTTCTTTTGAATTAGTTATTATTTGATAGTATTTTGATCTCTGAATTTGTCTTATCATTTTTTAAGGAACTTGACTTCGAATGTGTTCCAACATCACTCATGGAGCGAGTGATCACCTTTTTAAATGTAAGCGCTAAAGCAAACTTTTGTCCTCTGCTATCCATATCCATGCCTCATTATTGAGAGTTGCAGGATGTCAGGGAAGATCTCCGATATTCCATGGCGAAGGATGTAGTGACCTTGAAGAATGAGATCTTAACAGTTGGAGAAACTTGTACAAACATGGAATCATCACATAAGGTTGAGGAAGGAAGATCACTCAAACAAATTCAAGAAGATGTATTTTTGGATTTTCAGAAAAAAGTAACACTCAATAAACATGAAAAACAGGATACTGATGCTTGCTCCTCTGTTGGCAACCCTGAACTTCACAGACTCCTCGTTGGTATGTATGCAACTTGAAATGTCCATGAAACTAGAAAAAGAATGAACACAAACATTCTCTATTAACTTTATATTCCTTTTGTTTGCTCATGTTTATCTGTCATGCCCCGGAACCCAGAGCTCTTCGAATTCCGGACCGCAACTAATATTGTTTCACATTTCCATTCATCAGTTAATTCATCAAGCAAAATAAGGAATTAGGCAATCCTATTAAATAACTTTAACGAGGGCGAGCCTTGGCGCAACGGTAGAGTTGCTCCTTTGGTGACCTCGAGGTCACGGGTTCGAGGCGTGGAAACAGCCTCTTTGCAAAAATGCAAGGGTAAGGCTGCGTACACATGCGCCCACCCTCCCCCTACCCCCGCTTAGCCGGGGAGCACTTTGTGCACCGGGTGAGCCCTTTATTAAATAACTTTAACATGTATTAAAGTTAAAAATCCGCCATTGAATCATCAAAACAAATCAACTATCTGTGAATAAAATAAAACCATTACAATTTTTAAGTGACCTAACTGAGATAAACTAAATCAATAAAAGGAAATTATTTCTCTTCAATCTTCTAGGTGATCCCGTCCTCTCAAGTACGCATGTCAAAGCCTATCTCTTGGTCATCACGATATTCCTTAGTCTCTAATTCCCAATTACCTGGAAGGGGCAATCTAGAAGTCGGTGGATACTGAGTGATAAACATTCAAGTCCATTTGAATAGTAACAACACAACACTTGAAAAAAAAATATATACAGGGTAATCAAAGTAGCATTTCACAATATCACTACAACCACCTATCCCTTGGTACCACTGGCCAACATGCGGTCAAGTACAAAATGCACAAGACCACACATGGGTACCTTATGATTCACAAGTGCACACATCACGGTGACCCATCGGTC
Source organism: Litsea cubeba (assembly GCA_012931725.1). Classification (NCBI taxonomy): domain Eukaryota; kingdom Viridiplantae; phylum Streptophyta; class Magnoliopsida; order Laurales; family Lauraceae; genus Litsea; species Litsea cubeba. The sequence goes on from CM022951.1 coordinate 5,010,669, forward strand.
AACATCATCACGGCGGCACCAGAGGATCAAGCACTCTTACGGCTGACCACAGTCAGACAATCCATAATCCATAAACACAGCTAGCATAAAAGTCAGCTAACTATCCACGGTAGACACGAAGTCGGACAAAATTCACCGCTGACACATGTTCAATCAATTAATCCTTAAAATACATGGGCCATTTGTACGAAGGATGTCAGCTCCGTACAATGCTAGTGGTATAAGACTATCCAAGGGTAATTCCAGATTTTTGCTAAGTCATTGGGTATTACTCAACTTCACACAGTCTTATAATTATTATGCAAATTCAGATCTGATTTCAAGTTCAACCTCTATAACTGAGGTGACTATGCAACCAGCCCTCACACAAGATTCTGGATTTTTTTCTGCTCCCTTCCTATTCGGTATTGGTATCCGATGTGGCGATGTGTGTGGGGTTAATCGCATAGCAACCTCTTATAGGTGCAAGGACACATTTATGATAACATAGCATAAACCATGATAAATAACACAATCAGTTACAAGGATATCATATAAACTCATCATTGAACTAAGGATGCTCAACTCGTTATAAACATCATTTGCATGAAGAATCAACACTTTCATCATATCATTAAATGCATACACACAATCAGAACTCACGGTGAGCTTCACATACTCGATCACTATATTAATAATATGAAAAGTGTCACGACCCAAATTCCGGGGCCCTGTCGAATTCCAGATCGTGATTCTTTGGCAACATTCACCACACATTCATCAAATAACTTCCACAAGGAATTAGGCATTTAGATCAAACTATAATTTCAATTAACTTATAAAAGTCAAATAACATCAATAATCTCTGAATAAGTAAAAGTTCCCATGTTCTGACTAAAATCAATGATGTCCTAAAACATTGAATAAAATCTCCTAGACAAGGGCTAATCCCTCTATCAACTATTTGAATTTTCCCGCTCTCTTTCTTTAGCCACACATGCCGAAGTGTACGGGCTGAATGTCGTTTTGCTCTAGCCCACCCGCAACGTGATTACCTGAAGGGGGCAACACAACATCAGTAACACTGGTGAATGAATTTTCCTAATTACCCATACAGTATAGAACATAACATCAAATAAAACGCACAAGTCTAACTTAACTAGTCAAGTACAATTAAAAGTCCATCCATTTACATCTTCGTGTCCCATGCACATTACTACGCCACCAAGGCTGGTCATACATGTTCACATGCCCCTTTTGGCATTAGCTCATTAACTGCGTCCATCGAGGAATTGCCAACACAACGGCGACCATCGCCCAAATCCATAAATTATCTGGACACCAAGTCCAACATCCCACATCTAGGATCCAGTGCACAAGATTTCATTACCATGTTCACCTTTCTAGACATGTCATTGCCATAATCAGAATTCAAATAAATAACCATAACTTACACAAATCAACAGTGTGGACCAGCCCCCTACACAATTTACATGTCGCTGCCCCACTTCTAGTCATGACTGGTAGTGATAAGTGTAGGGTGGCCCACTTAATTATATTAACAGGACAGTACACAGTATCAACAAATAAACGATCCATAAAATTTATCATAATAAACATAAAGGATAAATTATATTGTACCCAAAGTCCAAGGCTGTCTCCAATTACTGACTCCTTTCAGACTTCTACTACATACACAGAGACATAAAGAAAATAGTAAAGCACGCCTGAAACATCTTGGCTTGAGGTGCTGTGGGTCCCACTGACCTAAGGTATGATCAGGCCTGCTCCCTAGGGTCGCCCACGGCCCCACATGAATACACATGGTTCATATTTAACATTGATTAGTCCTTCTGGGCCCCACAGTCCTATTAATAAAGAAATAACCCAAAGATAAGCCCTCACGCCACGTGAAGCTGAGATTATTGGATGGTGGGGCAGATGGGGCCTACTCCACATGAGACCACCACCTGCTCGCTGGGCCCCTTTCAAGATGTGGGGTGCTGATCAATGATCAGGTGGGCCCAGTTGTCCCACAACCACTGTCGTCCAAATCTGGGTTTTCTCCCCCATTCACGCAACAGGAATCTAAATGTTATGGATGGTGGGCCCAACAGGCCCAATCTCCATGGGATCAGAACTGTCTTGGTTGCCCATGGGTCCACCTCAGGATCCATGGACCAGATTTCCCATCTGGTGGGCCACAGGGTCCCTCAAACCCCAACTTCTATTCTTAGCATTCCCGCCATGCTTCTGTTCCTTCAAGTTTCATGCCTATACAACGGGTATTATGGATTAAAACTCCATGCTGACAAGAGTACTAACATTACCCAACAATTGAGCAATTCAAAGATTGACTTAATCCAGATCGATGACTTCTAGTTGTCACCCTGTACACTTCCATTACACAGCACTCGAACAATTCTCAATACCAAACATCCATATCATCACTAAACAGTATCCAGGAAGATTCACTCACCTTCTATAGACGACTATTGCGTTTGCGATGTGAGGGCGCGAGTATGACATCCGTTAATCGTCCCTCCGCTGATTGCCTTCTTCTTCCCTTGAATTCCAGCCAACAATACCCTCTCTCAGATTTTCTTTCAAAGGAAAAGAAGAAGGTTGAATGCCACTACTAGGGTCGATGGTTTGCTTATATACATGCACAAAGGGTGAAGGTAGAGTCCTTCACAAACAGAACACAGAGTTCTGCTCAAATACATCTCACGCAAGCCACTAAGTTGAGTTGATGTATAAGTCTTCCCTCATCCTAAGGCTAACTCACGTGGCCTCTTCTAATCCATTAAGGATTTAAAACAACTAATTTAAAAACAACCAAGATCTAAGGGTCCCACCTGGGCCCTTCTATTAATTGTTTCCCATCCTAATTCCCCACTTGATACGGGATATTACAAAAAGGCATCACAAAATATCAACACTTCATATGGACAATTTGCACCCAGACCCCATGAATAGAGTCTAATTACTACATGCATCAACCATACTGTAATATCTTAGACCATCTGCCATATACGAACTAGCTATGATTTGTCAATCACATAGGAGATCACACAATACGTTTCTTGTCATGAGAGGGATGAAATACCACATATATTAAATTAGGAATCCAATAACAATGATTCGACAACATAGATACATATAGTATAGGCACTGGTTAACCATAAACCATTGCATCTTGAGATCAGCCCTAAGTCAAATCCAAAGTACAGATTCGGCCAGGTCCTATAGGATTTCAATTTGGGTTTGGCCAGTGCTATAATAACCCATTCTAATTTGTTGTCACCAACAGTAACGTTACCATGTAGAATTTTTTGTACAATTCATAATCCTTCAATCTTCAACATTGTGAATACATACCTATACAGTAATGGACAATCGACAATTAATCATGAATGTTTCTATCTTCATTGATTCAATGGAAGCACTAGGATTCAGGTTCAGCCACAAAGGGGTCTCATCTACTTGGGTTATATTGATTACTACTATGAGATTCAAGTCCCATCATCCCACTTTTAATCATCCAAATCTGAATTAAGCAATAACTACCAACTGAATTATCAGTCATTCAGGTAGGCTAATCATATAAAACAATCCACCAGTCATCAATTCATACATCATAATAAGCATGGGAATACATCTAGATTGCATCACATCAGAAAGCAGTCAAGAAAAAGAGGACCAGGTACATGCAGCCAAAGTCCCATCCTCTGATAAGGTTCGGCCATGATTTCTAATGCCAAAGTCTAGGGTTCAATCCTAGTTTCAGGTTTGGGTTCAGCTGGCCTAGGGTTCTATGCCCTTAGGACTGGGTTGACCATACCAAATAGATCCTAAACATGATTTCACCACCTTCACAAACTATCAAATCAAAATCACACATGAATTCCTAATATCCCAATAATCAGCCATTATGGGTTCGCAAGTGGATTTGCATGTCTACTCACATTGTATAAGAAATTGTGACCCGATGGAGTTGGGGAAGTGAATAGGTCATCCAAGGAAGCACACCTCTGCCGGTCTTTCCTTTCCTTCCTTCTAATGTTCTCTCCTTGAGCTAGGGTTAAGGTTTGAGAGAGGGAAAGCAAGAGAGGAAGAGAGGGTCGATGGTGGGTTTTGGGGTTTAGGGCTGCCCAACTGTTTTTTTCCCCAAGAGGGAATGTCGACCTGTATATAAAGGCCTATGGAGTCTTGCGCTAGTATTAGAGTTGAAGTGGGAGTCGATAAAATCATGCACAAGCCTCCTCATGTAAAAAGTTGTGCACATACTACTCATAACATCAATGGGCCCCAATCTTATGCTGAACTTATTCCCTTACTCACAAGTTTGGTCCCAGCACTTAATCTAGAGGTCCTTTTATGATATAAAGGGGGTCCTACCAAGCTCAAAAACTTATTTATTCATAAGTTTGGTCCTGCAGTTTAATCCCGTTAATATAAGACAATTTCTTAATATACAAAAGGTCCCAGCAGAAGTAATTAACTAAATTCTATTAGCTTAAGTTCTGTGCCCTTCATCTTCTTCTTAAACTCTTTTGAACCCACGAAGTAAAATAAAAACAACACTTAGAAACAATAATGCCCCCACCTATTATTGCACACACCAATCTATTTATTATAAATACCCATCTTTCATAAAATAATGAATATGCATATAATATTCATGCCAAATCATAATTTCAAGAAATATATAAAAATATTAGATAAAACTCTGACCCCTATCATTGGGATCGGACTTCAGGGTATTACAATATCTACATTGCAGTATGACCAGCAAGTAGGCTAGTGATCTGATGAAAAGTGAACCTAGCCACTTGCTACAGATATAGAGATGACTGCAGGAGGTCCTGTGCAATTAATTTAGACTCAATTCCATTTGTCCTACCTAACCAGAAGAAGTTCCAGATAGGGAAGACATTATCTATTTCATACTCTTTTTGTACTGGGAAGACCTTTCCCTATGTTGAAAAGAAAGTTCTCAAACTCAGAAACCATGATTAACACTTCCTGCCTATACTTTTGTAAAGGACTGACGATCTTAGCGCCAACAGTGGAACTTTCTTCTGATTGCTGAATGGCCATTATAAAGCCCAAAGTTTAGAAATTGGAAAGGGGGAAGAGGAGGGAAAACTCGGTGACCCTCAAGTGGATTCAACTGTGGTTGGCTTGGAATTGAGTTGAGCCGTATTTTATAAAGCCAGAAATCTTTAAAAATTTCATGAAAATTAGCAAAGCTGTATTCCAATTTTACAAGTAGTGCATAATTCAGGCATCTCTCCCCCAGAGGATACCAAGGTTTTAGCTCACTTGGACTGTTTAAAAATTAGAAAATCGAAGTTAGTAGCACCGACAAATAGTAAAGCACTAGATGGCTCCTAAAGATGATATAATGAACGTAATATCTTACAATTTTCTGATTTGCAATTAATAGTTTAGTTTTGTTGTGAGGTTCCAATCCAATTTGATTCCCAGGACATCAGTTCCCACCAGCCAGCTTCCCTTTTAATCAGCACCATTGAGCTAGTCAGTAAACCAAATGATACTAGTGTACACATGTTGAGATCCATAACTAATTGAATGAAATAAGGTGGCTTTCTGGATTCACTTTTCTGTCCCTCTTTTTTTTTTTTTTTTCCCCTACCATTTCTGTGCAGTTGGCTGATAGCATCATATGTACTGAACTTGTATGAATTGCAGAAATGGAGAAAGAGGATCATATCTTCAGTTCTGTGGTTCAGTCCAGAATTACGACGATGCAAAGGATGAGAGAAAGTCGACAGCCATTTATCCTTGTTGCATCATTGCTTGATCGTGTCCCAAATCTTGCTGGATTGGCACGAACATGTGAGGTTCGTTTAACAGAAATGCATGAGATCTCTTCAATTCATGATCATTGTTGGGTGTGTGTTTTTGAAGTTATATTTTTTTTTCTTTTCTTTTTTGGCTCATCATATTTGTTTATTTTCATTGTTTATTCTTTTAGATATTTAAAGCAGCAGGTTTAGCCATTGCGGATGCAAGTATTGTACACGATAAACAGTTCCAGCTCATCAGGTGATTTGTGATTATTCATCTGCTCTTTAACTCATGCTTATTGCATATTTTACCAAATCTCAGTTTCCATACGAGACAATATCTATAGTATGATTATGTCATGTCGGAATATGTGTACTGTTTTCCAAAAGAAATGTACATTATCTGGCAGTAAAAATAGGTCACACCAATTATGTTAAAATTTTATGATCCATCTATGTATTTCTATGGTTCTCTCCATTTAGCTTTCTGATTCTGTCCGGGACTGAGAGAAATGTAGGTCGGGGTGCATCCAGCTGCATCATAATATGGATAATCTCCTTGATATGTCCATTCTAAACAAGGAGGACCATGGTGCTCCATACTGTAGATAGGAGTTGCCTTGAGGAACTTTCCATTTTGATAAACTTTCTTATTTCATAAGAAAAGGTCTACTGTGAGATGCCCCCAAGATATCCATATTGAAGGATCTCACCTTCAATCAGTTGAATTAAGAACTGCAATGTCAGGCCAGCATAGAAGCTGAAGATTGGAGGTTAGCATTTTACAACTTGGTGATTTTTAGCCAAACTCCACAATGGGATGCATTAGATCAACAGGTTTGAATAGCTGAACCATGTGGCGTCAATGTACAAAATAGTTGTACATGGATCCTATAGGGCACGTTTGTGTACACACCCTTTCCGTGGAAAGGGGAAATTGTCATGTCAGCAAATTCCATAGAAATGGAAACTTTGGAAAAGGATTTCCGCAGAATTTAGAAATCCATGTTTGGTGCAAATTATTTTTACCTCGCTGAATTGGTGCTAATGTTGTTTGGTGCGGCTGTGGATTCCTTATAGAAAATCAAATTTTCTTGTTTGGTGAAACAATTTTTTGAAGAAAAATAACACAACATGTATATTTATTCAACATCAAATAATAATTTATTTAAAGAAATAAAAAAAAAAATGAAAGAGTGTAGGGTTTTGGGTTGAAATGGAAAAGATGGAGAAGTTTTCGGAGGAAATCCATTTCCCATACCCCCCATAGGAAACCCATTTCCAGCATTAGCAAGGAAAATGTTGACGAGGCAGGAAAGCGTTTCCGTGGAATTGTTCCGCACCAAACGCATGAAAAATGGGTTTTCCACGGAAAACCGTCAACTTTTCTGCAAAAAAGTGTTACACAAACATACCCAAAGGTTCTATATGAACCTCCCGTAACCATGGTGGATTTGAACTGTCCCTTCCCTGCTGCTCTTTAGATGTTTAGGCTCCTTTATAGGTTCAGCAAAATGTGGGCACTTACTAATCATTGGTGGACAATTAAATGCCGCTTTTACTGTTTAAATATTCAGCATGCATAACATTTCATTGCATGAGCATACTAATATTTTTTCTACTGATTGTTCATGCATCTTTCCATTCTCAATTTGTTGCCTGCAGTATGTTACTTTAATGTAAACCGAGCCATTTCAAGCACAGCCAGACTGTTCCTAAGCTTGGGAAGATCTGGCCTGTGAGGCCCATCAGAAAGCATTACAGTGATTGAGTGGGGTAGGGGCCTGAAAGGTCTCCTTGTGACCTGACCTGTGTGCTAAAAAGCAGGAATCATCTGATCAAGATTGATACTATTTTGCTGGCTTGAAAATTATCTAATTGTAGCCATCGGATAAAGTGGAATGGCTGCCTAGTTGATGATCAATTGGAGGGCCTACACAAATTAGATGCAACATTGTCCTGAAATTTCTTGAGTAAATAAGTATTTTAACTTACAACAAATAGTCAACTTTATTGTTGCCTTTCATTATTTTCTGTACTGCATTCATATTGCTATTCAGTAAATCTAAGAGGAATGAGGAAACCAATATCACAATCATTTATCAAATGACTGCTTGTTTGATAGTGTGACAGCAGAGAAGTGGGTACCCCTCATTGAAGTTCCAGTATGCAGCATGAAACTTTTCTTAGAGAAAAAGAAACGCGAAGGTTTTTCCATCTTGGGGTTGGAGCAGACTGCAAACAGTACACCTCTTGACCAGTATTCCTTCCCAAAGAAAACGGTATGCCGTAAATTCCCGTAAATTCACCTGTCCTTGTGGGTGCTTTTGTGCAACAACAGGATTCTGTGATAAGAGGAAAATTGTTTTGATTTCCTTGCAACCCATTTTTCTCGACATTTGATGCAACAGTTTTTCCTTGACAAAAAGGAAAGACTGAAAATGAACTGATTTTCCTCAGTATTTGACTTACTGTGTTAGGGTGAGGAATGCAGGATTCCTCTCCCAGGGAAATGGAAATCAGCGGAGAGCAGAATCCTTTGGCTGCATTTTCACACACCCAATTATTTTCATTCAGTGATAACCACATTAGTTCCACTTACGACATTCATATCCAGGTTCTTGTCCTCGGGCGTGAAAAGGAGGGTATTCCTGTGGAAATAATCCACATGCTAGATGCCTGCATTGAGATCCCTCAGTTGGGTGTCATCAGGTCACTCAATGTTCATGTCAGTGGTGCCATTGCTCTTTGGGAGTATACTCGACAACAACGGATGAAGAAGTGCTAATCTCTACTTAAGAGATTCTGTTTCCTGGGGAGAATCTGTGTATTGTATAATGCTATCATTTATATTGGTGAAATGAATGTATTGAAATTCTCAGTGTTGAATACAAGAGTATTTGAGGAAAGGGTACATTAGAATTGTATTATAGATCCTGTTATAACTATAATGTTGGTATTCAATTGTAGGGAAACTTACAAACCAACACCCCTTTCTAACTGATATTGACAATGACATCCCTCTTGTTGCCTAGACGATTACAGAAATGCCCCTTGACTGCAAGGGTCGGGGGAAGGGGAAGGGGAAGGGGAAGGGGATGGGGTGGGGGGTGTGGCCCTAATTCAACATGCCCAGAACTGAATGGCAGCCCATTTAAGGACCCTCCAGATTAGGGGGCCCACAGGTGCGGCTGTGGGTGAGGCCATCTGACCAGGCTAGCAGGGCTGGTGATCAGATTCATTGACCCACACGGCTGGGTTTCTTTGTATTTTCTTTATATGAGAAAAGTGGGCAATATTTGTTTTTTTATTTTTATTTTTTCTTTCCTTTTCTTTGTGTTGAGAATTTACATATTGGAATGGTCTCTTGGACTTGTGCATGGGGTTTCAAGGGCCCGGCTGAAGCTTATTCAGGCCTTATGCAACTTTAGAGAGAGCCAATATCTAGAGCAGGATTGATGTGTGGCCAATAAGCCTCTTATCTCTAGCCCGAGAATTAATCTTTGCTAATTGCCGGCCGTAACTTCATGATGTTTTTAGAAACTTTTTCACATGGTGGCCCTCAAAGACTGTTTGAATCCATAGCTGTAATAAGTACTCAATCTGATGGGTGCAACCTGAAAAAGAAAATGAACATTAAACAATTTATGGACCTAATGGTCCTAATTTGGATCTAGATTCATGTTTAAAAAAGAGGAAATTTTAAAAGAGGCATAAACTTTAGGATCATTTTTTAAATAAAGTATTTTAAAATATATATATAAAGTTTTATTCCACAATTATTTCAATAAGGTCCTCTAATTTTTTTTAAATGACAAAAATACCTTCATATCATTTTTTCAAATTTTTTTATTAAATTATTTAAGAGAAATGATGAAATCCAATCCAAATGACCAAGGGGAGCTTACCTCAACCATCTTTATGCATAGATGGTTAAAGAAGGAGATTCCAAATGAGAGAAAAGAGGTTAAGAAAAGAGAAGTCTATTATAAGGGAATGTCGCTTGTCATCTGGTGAAGAATTTTATACTTTTTTTAAATATACAAATCTTCATTTACATTTTTGAAAATGAGCCAAAAGTTTTATACAATTTTGAAAGTCTCCAAAAAAGAAATGAATATGAAATGATTTATGGACGTAGTATAACAAATTCTTTAGAAATATATGGTTTCCAAGCACCCCTGAATGTTTATGTTGTAACAAAAATAATGGTAAATTTAGGTACATTCATGTCAGAAACCAATATGTTTAAAGTGCATATATAACCTTACAATCATCTCTGCATCATGCTTGTGCACCAAAATCTTTTGAGATTTTTTTAAGACTTTGGCAGTGATCTCATTCTTTGCTTAAATATTTTTCCTTTTTTAAAACTTTTTCACATGGTGGTTCTATGTATCCGTGGGTTTACCAATGATCAACAAAAAGGGGGTCGGCGGGTTCCCATGTAATCAAAAAAATAAAAAATAAAATAATGGTTTTTGACTTCCACCGTAGATAAATTTTATGCATAAAATGAAATTGATTTTTTCATTCTCTACACTCTGTGATTTAGCATTTGTTATGGAAAGCATTGTACGCCTATTCAGTTGCATTAGCATATAAAAGAATTCTTTGTCAACTGAGCTCCACAAAAAGATTAGAGTGTTGCTATTGGCACACAAAAAATTTCTTTTCAAACACAAGGATATTTTGTTTTTTCTTATTACATTTGTACCCCTTTATGAAATGACTAAAGTAGCCATTATCCAACAAAAACTCAAATCAGATTTTCTTTTCACACACAATCTCCATTCTTCTTCCCTAAAGAGCTTCTCCCACCTCACTCTCCACTTCTCACTCTCCACTTCCTCCATCTTCCTTGGGCAAGTCATCTTCACTCACTTGCATTTTATTTTTTCTGGGCATCCTATCTCACTCTCCACTTCCTTCATTTTCCTTTGCAACTCATCTTTCATTCACATTCCTCCATTTGATTGTGCAATGAAGGAAAAGATGGATGAAAACAACAATCAAATGGTGCCTTTTAATCAAAGCAGTAGTGGAAATGTATGTTTGATTGATATTTTTTTTCATTTTTGTATCTTTTGTAAATTCTTCATCTCGCCTGAAACTTCGTACCTCCCGATATGTACGGTATTTCAGAACCGAACATATAGCATATGTTCGGACGTACAGGACCGAACATATAACATATGTTCGGACCTGTACAACCGAACATAAGCTATATGTTCGGTCTTACACTTCCGAACATATAGCATATGTTCGGTCCTGAGATTCCGAACATATGCTATATGTTCGGAAGTAAATATACGGACAGTGATATTAAATTAATATATTATGCAGGTCTCTACGCAAGAAAGTCAGGTTAGATCGGACTTTGTCATGGATTATACCAGTGAGTTTATAACTCAAGAGGTAAGACCAACATATGTAGGATTTATTATTCAAGTTACATTTACTTATTACTAAATTCGTATTTAATTTGTTTATTTATTGTAGATATTTTACAGCCGCGATTCGTTGATCAGTTGGGCTCGTGGAGTAGGAAGGAAAAACGGGTTTGTTATCGTGATAAAGGTTTCAAATGCTGCTCGAGTGGGTGTCAAAGCTAAAGTACTCCTTGCTTGCGAGAGAAATGGACAATATAAACAAGAAGAGTGCCAAAAGCGAAAGAGGATCAAACAAACCGGTTCAAAGAAATGTGGATGCCTGCTTGCTAACCCCAACTGCCTGTATAAGTATGCTAGTGCAGCAGCACCCCATGCATATGAACGTATGGCCTCTACATCCACGAATTTTGTAAGGAAAATGATCGGCACCCGTGTGCCACTCTTGTCAGTAAACAAGGTACAACCCAATAAGTACAGAAGGTAAGCTCTTACTGCAGAGTCTATCATCTCGTCCCCATCATCGTCAGACAAACTGGCAAACCTTTCCCGTAACCACTCCAATCTAACTGATTGGCCCCGCACTTGTATCAACTCGTCATGTGCTTCTACCGGTTCTACTCCTAGTGCATCAACAAAGAGTGCTTGAGCTTCTTCATATGACATTCTTTCATTATAAGAAACCGTCTGCCCAATCACTGGGATGCCAAGGATATGCAACATCATCTAAGGTGATGGTCATCTCACCAAAAGGCATATGAAAGGTGTTCGTCTCAGGTTGCCACCTTTCCACAAAACCAGATACAATAATCTTATTGATGGAGCGGTAAGATGCAGTCACTAATGGAGCCAATCCGGACCTCGAGACTAAATCCCTAAACCTGTCAGACTCATTCAGTTGCAACAAAGGCACTTTCTGCCCATGACTTAGACATTTCAGTGGGCCTCGATCCTGCACTCAACCATTAATACATAATTAAATAAATTAACAAATGAATAAAACTTTCATATGAAACAAGTGAAATACACCTGTCCAATCCAAATGTACCCAGCTGTATGTGTATCAAAGCTGGTCAATAAGGACCTATCTTGTGGCCCCAGGGCTGGTTGATCTTTCATCTCTTGTTGTTGTTCTTTCTCTTCCTCGGATACCTCTGGGTCTTCTACAACCTCTTCTACTATCTGACGTCGCTTCCTATTTGAAGCAGTAGGTCGCACCCGAGAAGAGCTTGGCCGGTCCATTTCTAAAATACGAAAGAAAAAAATTTTATTTGACTGCTAATCTCTATATGTTCGGACCTGAGTGTCCAAACATATTGCTTTTGTTCGGACCTGAGTGTCCGAACAAAAGTAATATGTTCGGACACTCAGGTCCGAACAAAACCAATTTATTCGGACGTTAGTATCCGAACATTTGCAACCCGTTCGGTCAACCAGAGCCGAACAGTCGCGATTTCTGAACCTAAAACCGCGACGATAGTGGATCAAATGCAACCCAAAACTATTAGAAAATAGTAACATTGTTTGTCAAAACTTACATTGAATGAAAATCTATCCTAATAACAAGTTTTCATGGAAAAATAAGTAATCTAAGATGGAAAAAAATGGTAAAGAATAGATAGGAAAGAAGAAGAAATGGTAATGTTGGAAGGATCCATTTACCTTTGGAAGAGAAGGATGTCTAGAGGAATAGGAACGCCGGTGGCTCGCCGGATGATCGCCGGAAAATGGATCCAGTCGGTGGAGTGGAAGTCCCGGTTTGTGTGTGGGAAGAACAAGAAGAAGATGTGTGTGGGAAGAAAAAAGAGGGGAATGAAGATAAGGGCAGTTTAGGAACTTTTGATGTGTGTGGAAAGAAATACATTCATTTTTAAATTTTAGTAATGTGTGTGGAGAGGAATTGTGTGGGAAAAGATAAATTTTGTGTGCCAATAGCAGCACTCAAAGATTATTATATGGCATGAGGTTGGGGATGAAGGATATAAGTTACCATTTAAAATGGGACCTTTGCTTTTCTTGGATTTGAATTGATAGGGTGATGGTCGGGTATTCATTTTCATTCTTACCCAGATTCACTTTCCGTTTGAGGGAAGATTATTTTATAGTCATTTTTGTTTTAAATGAAAATAACCTAATAAAGTTTTCAAAATGACACAAATAGTGAGTTTTGCATTGTAACTTTTTAAAAGACGGGCCCAATCACCTCCTGAAATGAGAGCTTTCTTATTATTTTTCCAAATAAATTAATTATAAATTAGATCTTTATTTTAGAACTTAATCTAATTGAAATTTATTAATTAGATTAGAATTTCCACATGACCCCTTATAGGCCGCAGAAAAACGGTTTTCTAACATCTTCTAGATGTACTTCCTGAAAAAAATTGCAAAAACTACTTTCATCTTAAAAATGTGAAGAATGTTAATGGGAGTTATAAAAATTATTTTCCCTCAAGTATCATTTTTATTTCCCTCGAAGAAATGCTCTGCGGGGCATGTGTAACTACACAATTTTTCTAGTGGCATGATTGGATGTGGATTCCATAGGTAAAATGAAAAATAAAATTGCAGATTAAAAAAGGTCTATATATATTTTTTCTAATTCAATGATAAGAAAGGGGAAAGAGTGCAGATTTTCTACGAAAAACTTACAAGTCTAACCTGTACCCTTGGACTTCAAAATCTTCAAGATTTCTTATTTTATGCCAAAAATATTTTGCAAAATTTTTTATAAATATTATATTAGCAAATATTTAAAAAAAAATCTTTTAATAATACCACAAATATGTCATATGCGCAAACAAGCTCTAAGTTTCAGTCAGATAACTCCATCAATCTCTAGTCCCACCCCAAACTTCAAATCTTCTTTTGATTTTGGATAAATAAAAGTTTCAACAAGCCTAATGATAAAAAAAAGGAAAAAAACCCAAAAAGACTTGTTTCCATGACAAGTGGATTCATCACTCCGTGGGATTTTGTTTCTACGAGAGAGAAATCCTTATTCTTAGGCTTTTCAATAAAGAAAATCAGATTTCTATCTATGGAAAAATATTAATTTTTTTCTCTATTCCACAAGAAAATATATGTCACACCAAGCAACGGAATTTAGGGTTACATGAAAAATCAAAGTAATTTTCCTCTCCATCTATCACGAAATCATTTTGTTACGTACACAGTAAATACACTTCAAAGTTCTCATTAGTCAGGTTGGGATTGGGCCCGATAGTTAAATGGGCCAGCCCTAAGCTGATGACCATATTCATCTACAATAAAAAAACAGAGCTAGGGTTAAGACCCACATGGATTGACCCAACCCACCTCTACCCGTTTAAATAGCCTAGGTTTAGCAACTGAACCACAAACCCTAATTCCAAGCCCTATAAATAAGCTTTTTCCATTCATCTTCGCCTCACTCTTTTCTCCATGTAATAGATAGATTCCTATAGGTTCTTCAGATCTAGGTGGATAGTTTTCTAGGGTTTTCTCTGTAGAGAAATGGGTTTGAAGAGATTGCTGTGATGCTACAGAAATTCAAGCTCAACAGACCGGATTGCAGATCCCTCTCTCTCTCTCTTTGATCTGAGATGGGGTTTTTTGCGTGTCGACTACCCCGCTGAACTGAGCAATCTCTTCTTCCATCTTTCATCTTTCTACCCCCTTTTCTATTAGGATCAGGATTAGGGTTTGGGTTTTTTTTTTTGGAAGATGTCTTCTTTTGCATGTGTTTGTTTTGGATTTTGAGTTTTCTTGTTTGGGGTTTCTGTTTTTTTTCTATTGTCTTCATCATATATGTTTGATTTGATTTGAAGAAAGAGGAAAAAGGGTTGCAATGATGATAACAAGCTCCCTCTTCTGAAATGAAAGTTGAGGAAAATCGCTGGCAGAATCGAACCTATTACTTCAATCGCCACTACTGAGTAATCTTTTCCTCTTTTCTTTCTAATCAAAATGGGTTGAAAATGGTTTTTTTTTTTTGTGAATTGAGTTTTTCCATGGAAAATGGGTTTTGTGAATGATTTGTTACAGGATCCATATCCATAGTTTGGTGTAAGTTTTTGTTTTTTTTTTAAATGTGTATTATGATTTGTATGTGGAGATTTGATGAGGATGAAGCAGAATGGATTATCCAACACTTGGACTGAGTTTATTCATCACAGTGAAGTGAACCCCATTACTTCTGAATCTGCATCTCTGTATTGTTTTTCTCTTTTATGTTATTTCAATATATTCTTTTTACTGCCAAGTATAAAAGTTTTTCAGTTTTTTTTATTGTATTTCCATCCATCAAATGATGAAAACAGAATCTTAGGACACCTTCCTACACAGCTTTTTATAGCTGTGGATGAGAAAAATTTACTTGTATCTGATGATGATGTTGATGAGTATACTTTTGATAGTTAAATCACAATTTAGCCTTCTTTTTTAGTTTTTTACTGATTATTCAACTGCTTAATCTTTTTCTTAGGATACAGTAATAGAGATTTATGAGGATAAATTTGTAAGGGACTACTCTTAGGATCATCATATTTTATCAGATTTGAACATAAAAATAGGTTTCATATTTTAGGTGGTGGATTATGTGATATTTTTATTATAACAACTGTTAGTTTAGAAAATATTTTGGTCATATTTTAGGTAATACTCTAAAATATTCCATTTTTTATTAAGGGTTTCTCGGTATTATCTTATTGAAGGATATTTTGAAATAAGAAATCTACCTTAGAAATGTCACCATAAAAAAGGCTATGTTTATGTAAATATGTAAGATAAGATAATTTAAATACCGTGGACTAAACTTACAACCTCCAAATGTCGCAGTGTTAATTGATTTTTCACATAATTTTCTTGTACTCCTTACAAGTTTAAAAGTATGTATCCTAAATGCTTTAAATGGAGGATCATCTGCTGCCATCTCAATTTATAACTGCATTTTCAAATTAGAAAATCACTCAGAACAGAAAATAAACAAGAAATAGTTAAACTCAGTAGCTTTAATTGCTGCATAGCCCATGCATTTAATTCAGTCAACAGCACCTTGATCCTTTGACTGCAGGAATGATGAAAATATTTAATAATAAATCTATTGAGTATATATATACATATTTAGAGGATTTAAAAAAAAATTATGTGGTTAGTACACCAAACAGGTGTTGCACAGGCATATCCACTCTTCATCTTCATTTTTCCTCTTTATAAAGATGGGAAATGGCCTCATCTTCATTTTTCTTCTGTTTTTACTCTTTGTGAAGATGGGAAATGATAGGAGAAGGTGAAGCCCACTTCTGGGATCTCCTTGCTTCTCTTTCTTGTGAGCATGTAGAGGCCCTCCCATTACCTCAACACTGATGAATTTCGTTGAGCAATATGTTTAGATAATAATAGTTTTCTTTCTTCTGGGCTCTCCATAATCTTGTTTGATGAATGAATAGAGTACTCGAAAAGAAACCCAGGAGAGTTAAATTGAGGATGATTAGGAGAAATCACTGGGAAAAAAGATTCAATTGCAATAGCTTTGTTAGAGCACTTAAAATATAAACCCATAAGAAAAGGATTGAGGAAATCCCTTAATCGTAATTAAGGATGTCCTTCGATGAAGGACTAGAGATGTGTATAAGGACTAAGGAGAGATTGTTGGCGGATTGAGAAACTAGGAACTATGGTATTGGATTTGAGTTAATATACACGTTATGAAAATTTGACGACCCATGAGAAAATGAACTCATGGTGATGGTGTTCCTCATTTGTCATAGCGATGGTTGAGTTTAATTTTGGGAAAACCGCATTATATCTATCTAGACTTCGGTCGTTTTGCAGAGTATCTCCTATACTTTGGTATTTCGGACTAAACCTACCTGTAGTTTTTAGTTGACTTGCAAAATGAACGGAAATTGTTAGTATTAACGGTATAGGTTGAAGCTGAAGATACAGCCATAAGAAACCAAACATGAAAAAAAAAACTAAGTGGGTTGGAAAGGGTACAGGGGTTGTGGCAAGGGAAGAGAAAGAAGGAGAGAAGGAAAGAAGAGAGAGGGACTGAAAAAAGAAAAAGAAAGAGAAGGAAAAGAGGAAAGGGAGAAAGAAAGAGAGAAGGGTGCGCGTGTGAAGGCGGAGTGCAGGGGATGGAGGTGTGTACCTGCGCAGGGAGGGCGAGGGAGCGTATCGGAGAGGATGAAGGTGATGAGAAGGAGAGAGTGCCTGGTGGAGATGGAGATGGGTCTATGTGGTGAGATGGTGAT
Source organism: Litsea cubeba (assembly GCA_012931725.1). Lineage (NCBI taxonomy): Eukaryota > Viridiplantae > Streptophyta > Magnoliopsida > Laurales > Lauraceae > Litsea > Litsea cubeba. The sequence goes on from CM022951.1 coordinate 5,028,087, forward strand.
GAGCGTATGGGAGAGGATGAAGGAGAGATTGAGATGAAAATCGCCGTAAAATCGCTAGACAATGTAAACCATAACAGTAAGATGAAAATGGGAAAATGAACAAAACACACGAATAGAGATCTTATATATGGAAGGGTAAATTCGTCATTTCCTATATTCCGTCACGGCTAAACTACAGGTAGGTTTAGTCACAAATACCAAAGTACCTCCAAAGTACAAGTAGGTATAGTGCTTTTTTCCCTTTAATTTTAGACCAAAGCCATGCGTTAAGTGGCATGACAACCCCCCCCCCGCGCAAAAAAATTAATAATAATAATAAGAACTTCATAGTTCAGTTGTCCTTGATTGGTTAGAAGATGGGTATATGTGAGTGAGGTGAGAAAAATGAAGCAAAGGGGTGCCCCACCAAATTAACTTCAGTTGTCCTTGGTTAGGAGATGGGTGTATGTGAGTGAGGTGAGAAAAATGAACCCCCCCCCCCCCCCCCCCCCCCCCCCCCCCCCCCGGGGTGCGCCCCACCAAATTAACTTCAGTTGTGCTTGGTTAGGAGATGGGTGTATGTGAGTGAGGTGAGAAAAATGAAACAACCCCCCCCCCCCCCCCCCCCCCCCCCCCAAGCTACAGGGTGCCCACCCCACACCACCAAAAAAAAAAAAAAAAAACTACATTTTCATTTCACTAAATTACCAAAGGTATTTTTTTAATTTGATCATTCACCTCACTTTATATATTTGTAAAACTAAAGTTGCCTAAATCACTCAACCACAAGTGTAATGGAAAGAAAAAAGTTAGTGTTTGAATGCTAATTTGTGCAATAGATTCTCCTCACCATATTACTTTTTCCATTTCCTTAGTCTTTATGGAGATTACTCCTTTCAATTTCAGAAATAAGTAAAATGTACCTTTAAAGACTATATACTTCTTTTATTTTATTTTTATAAATAAAAACTCATTACTCAAAATAAGATAACAAAACAACATTAAAACAAAAACTTAGGATCCCAAGGGTGCACGGTGACGGTGGGTCGACCAACCATTGTTTACCATGTCACCATGGGGCAACCCTGACTTGGACACGGGCCCACGTGCATGGCAGGCTGTCCTATGGTGATATAGCGAACCGTGGTTTGTCCACTTATGATCACTGGGGTAAAACATTACTAGATTTGGACTATAAAACAAAATATCATTCCAAAACATCCAACCATAACAAGTTAAGAATGCCTTGTTTGGTATCTCTACTAATTTTTTTGATAGAGCCGTTAAAAGGAGGCCAGAATACAAGAAGTGTTTGGTAAAGAAAGGATGTATTTTAAATTGATTTTTATATGAATGGTTGAATTTTCTTTTATAAATTCTTATAGATCCACTATGTATCAAGCTTTGAAATTTGAATATATAACTATATTTGGCTTTTCAAAGAGATTTAACGGTTTGAATCTTTTATTTTGGTCCCATAAAATCTAAAAAATAATATAAAATGGTTCATAATTTTTTACAAATATCTTGAGATTGGTGATGATCAAACGGCTGACGTGTTTGATATTGTGAACAGCTTCAATGATTTGGATTTTGGTTTATACTCTAGGATTTAGAAAAAATAAAAATGGAATTCGACTTTGTGGACTCCCAGAACACTCTTTATACTCTTCCTTTGTTACCCTCTATTTTTCAACTGGGTAGAGAATGAGGCTGTTGTATTTGCTTTAGACATTTTAGAGAAATAGAAGCCGGAAATAGAGATGCTAATTAGGGGCTAAAGTCATTCAAGTAACTGAGCTTTAATGTCCAACATCAAACCTCTCTGCCTTTGGCATGGACTACTTCTGGATCATCAGAATTCTAGGGCTTTTCTCACTCTATCCCAAAGAGGATCGCACTTTCTCTTCTGCTCGCTTGAGCTGCATAAAAAATAATCCTATTATAGAATGCTACATAGCCAAAGCTAGAATAATCTGCAGAAAAGTACTTTTGATCGGAGGATAGGAAAAATGATTTTTTTTGCAAAAATGAAAGTCCACAACACAAACATGCATATATATAGTGCTCAACACTAATTTTTGCAAATGGCATCCAATCGCTAGGGTTGATCGTTTACTGTTTTACAATTTTACCTATGGTATATGATGCATGCCTGCTAATAAATGTGTGCTACATCCGCAACATCTTAATCGTTTACTGTTTTACATCTTATCCTTGCAATAATATCAAAATCTGCTCCATCTCTTGTACCTACTTCATTTATAAATACACCTTGTACTCAGGTGTGTAATTGACGAGACTATAATGCAGAAACCTTTCTTGATTAAACTGTCTTTATGTTCTTTAATTTCTTTTCTTATTTCATCATTGATGCTGCCTCTAAATGCTCTTGAAAGCGCATGTTTTTTTTTTATTCTATCCTTATTAGTTTTACCATACATCCACGTAGCTTAATATTTTTTTCTTTGTCGCACTCATTTTGTGCACTTGTTGCTTCTTTATTAACCAACATTCTCCTCCATAGGTCATTGCTTGTGTAGTTAATACTTTTAAAATTAATATATATATCCAAATATATATAAAAATAAATGGAATACAAGTGCAAATGTTATGTAAAAGTTGAATCTGAATGTGAATGGAACGACATGTGGATGTACATGTGAAAGCACAGGTAGTTTCACTGTGAAAGAAAAAGAGTTTTTCCATTTTACTTATTAATTGGGAAGCTTGCATTGTGTGTGGCACTTCTTAATTAGGTGAAGAAAACTATGCTTTAGTCTCCTCCCCCATTTGGTGTGCTTTAATTCAATGTAGTTGATGTTGTGAGAGGTAAGCCAGGACTCTTTAATGGGGTAAAATCAGCGGACTCATAATTACAATGAACAGCATAGATAGATGTTGACATTCAATGGACCGGATTTTTCATAAATGTTTAATCAAAAGATTCTTTTATTTACTTGATTGGTGAGCCCTTCAAGCATTTATTTTTTTAATGTTGTCCTGACCCGGTAGAGCTTGATAAGGTCCAGTCTATATAAGCAAGCAAAGCAAAATCAGTTGCATAGTAGTTTTTTGGGAAAATTACACTTTACCACCCTAAACTATCACCCCTTTTTCACTTTACCCCCTAAACTTTAAAAAGTATCAATTGACCCCTAAACTAATCCAATTGCACGGCCGTTACCCCCTGAGGCCAAAATCGTTAAAATAGACGGATCCGAGCCCACGCCCGCCCGTGGGCCATCACCTGCATGGGAGAGGAGAGTCCACGAGCCCAATGCCCTCCACTCCACCTGCATCCCATCTCCCAGCGATCTCTCCACCTTCAGCCCTGCGTAGAAGATCCCACACGCAGCACCCTGCTCATCACAGCCCCTTGCAGCACCACCTGACTCCGGAATAGGTACTCCCCTTCTCCTCCATCTCCCCCTGCACTCATCCCTGCATCTCCCCCTGCATTCATCCCTACATCCTCACGCACAACCATCCCCCCCTGCACGCCCCACCTTTTCTTTCTTTTCTTCTTCCTTCTTTTTTTCTCTTCTCTTTTCTTTCCCCTTCTCTTCTCCCCTGTACGCCCCCACCTTCTTCTCTCTTTTTTTTTCTTTTTCTTTCTTTCCCTTCTTCCTCATCCCTGCATCACCCATCTCTTTTCTTTTATTTTTCCCTTCTTTTCTTTCTTCCCTTCTCCACAGCACACACGCACTCTCCCTGTTGCACCCACTTCACCCACCTTCTCTCTCTCCCTTCTTCTTCTTCACTGCACACACGTCCTACACCCCTTGGACCCATCTCCTTTTCTCTTTCCCTCTTCTCTTCCTCTTCTTTTCTCCACCAGCACCCCACACTTGTGCACCCACCCCTCTTCTCTTCCTCTTCCTTTCTCCACCAGCACCCCACACCTGTGCACCCACCCGCACGCGGATGCCCCATCTCCTTGTTTTCTTTCTTTCTTTCTCTTCTCCTCCATCTTCTTCTTCCCCATCTTCAATGCGCCCCACTCGCACGACCCTCTCTCTTTTTCCTTCTCTTCTCTTCCCAGCCCACCTACATCTCCATTACACACAGCATTACACACAGCCCATGCACCTTCCCTTCCACGAGGGCAGTGGAGAGTGAGAGGTGGAGTGCAGCAGAGTGGGTGTACAATGGGATGACGCACAAGTGGGGTGCAGCAGGTGAGGGGCGTGTTGGTGAGTGTGGTGCGCAGCAGAGGAGAGGGAGGAAGAAGAGAAAGAAAGAAAAAGAGAAAAAGAAGATGGGGCGTGCAGGTGGGTACGGTGGCAGGGAGAAGAGAAGATGGGGAACAAGAAAAGGAGGAAAAGGAGGAAGAGGAAGGAGAGAAAGAAAGAAGAGAAGTGAGAAGAGAAAGAAAGAAGAAGAAGGTGGGAAGGGATGCGCAGTGGAGGTGACGAGGAGGGTGTACAGCAGGGGGTGAGTGCTGTGAAAGGGAGAAGAAGAAGGGCAGTGATGGGTTTGGCTGTGCAGGTGGGTGTAGGTGCAGGAGGAAGAGAGAAGAGAAAGAAAAGAATAGAAAGGAAAGAAGGAGATCAAGAAAGAAGAAGAGAGAGGGAGGCGGAAGAGAACAGAGAGGGCGCATACGGAGTGTGCAGGTGGGGAGAAGAAGAGGAAGAGAAGAAAGAAAAGGAAAGAAGAAGAAAGAAGGAGAGGAAGAGAGAAGAAAGAAAGGGGAGAGTTGCTGGTGTGGGAGATGCAATGCAAAGAGAGGTGGGGAGGCTCCTACCTGGTTCGGAGCCCGGCGGCGAGGGGGGACGCGATCCACATGAGGAAGACGCTGGCGGAGAGAAGCTCTGCGCGTGGAGCGACTTGCAGGCAAGGAAGAAGAAGTGGGCGTAGATCTGGTTCCGGAGTCCGGCTGCGTGCGTGGGAGACGAGAGCAGATGAAGAGGATGGAGGGCGATGGTGGTGCGGCAGATGGAGGATGATGGGTCACAAGAGGTGGGTTCTGGATGGAGATTCTACGTGTGATGGAGGAGATGGACGTCGTGAGATGGAGATGAGGGATCTGGGATCCGTGGATGGTGGCGGTGATGAAGGGGAGAGAGATGGAGATCTGGAGAGGAAACGAGCACGGAGATGGAGATCGAATGGGTTCTGGGCCACGGACGGGCTTGGGCTGGTGGTGATGGGCCACGGACGGGCGTGGGCTTGGATCTGCATGGGTTTTGGCCTCTATTCCGTTAGATTTTGGCTATTCCGTTAGATTTTGGTCTCAGGGGGTAACGGCTGTGCAATTGGATTAGTTTAGGGGGTCAATTGATACTTTTTAAAGTTTAGGGGGTAAAGTGAAAAAGGGTGATAGTTGAGGGTGGTAAAGTGTAATTTTCCCTAGTTTTTTCCTTGAGCCATAAGCTATTAAGCTCTAATTGCAGGTTGAATTTGTAATTTAGAATTCAGAGGCGAGAGAACTTTAGACCCAATTGGCTCATTCTCACATGACCCGAACTGGCCTGACCCACCTTTACCAAAACATGAATTCAGGTTGGCCTCAGCCCTATAATTTTTTTTAAAACCCATCTTAATTTAGGTTGGGTTCGGATCTTGTTGTATTCTAACAATATATTTCAATGCAAACTAGAAGTAGGGCGTGGGTCAAATCTCCAGAGGTCTGGATCAGATTCTTCTCAACACTACTAAAAATTGTCTGGGTCGGATTCTGCTCAACCCTAGGAAAATTTGTCTGGGTCGAATTCTGCTCAACCCTTGTAAAATTTGACTAGGTTCAGGTAATCAGGTTGGCTCAAAACTTCACCTGACCCACCCCGAGATACACCCCTATAGCAATAGACCTGTATAAGATTGGGTAGTATTTGTGTGTGTGGCTCAAAATAAACAAGAGAGAGATTTCAGATGTCCATGCCACCATAATAATGAGATCAACAATAACTATATAAAACCACAATATCACAGACAAATGTTGGGCATGTCTGAACATTTAATACTGGAAAAAAAAAATCTGGTTCATTTCAGCACCATAATCCTTACAAACCAGAACAATTACAGGAGAACTGTCTCTTTTAGCACCATACTAGGATCCATATGTGTGCCAGTTTCTTAAATTATCATTTCAAAAGGTCTAATTCTAAGTTGAGAGAGAGAGAGAGAGAGAGGACTATACGGACACTTCAGGGTCATGGTCTCTCTTACTCTTCTCACTCACCAAGGGAAGTAATTCACCAACTGCCATAGCCTCCTCAGTCACATAAAGATCATCCCCCATGCGTAAAACAGCATGAACAAGGACGATGAATACTCCAACCGCAAGCGATACAAGAAGGTGAATTGTCGCGCGGGTGAGCACAAGCTCGACGACAGTTACAATCCCCAGCAAGGCCACGACTAGTCGTGGGTCGATGATCCTGTGCAAGATTACAGAATCTGGGACAGCCCGCAACAACAGCAGGTAGAAGCACCCCACGGCCGTGGTCGCCACCAATAAGATCGAGGACAGGCGTCGTCGCGGGATGAGGCTCACAAAGAGAATTAACCATACCATGAGAGTGCAATAGACGCGGAAGTATCGCAGGTTTCTTACTATGCGAATCGCTGCCGCTTCTGGGGAGGAGGGGATGTTGAAGTACTGAAGGAGATTGAAATGGGTCATATTTTTATGGGTGTGGGTTGAGGTTGAGGGAGGTTGGGAAGGCTGGAATGAGGCAGGATTTGGGAGAGTTGATGGTCTTTGGATGGTGCCATAGCTAGCCATCTTGTTTTTGGAGGATTTTGATTAGAAGTAGGAGATTGTAACCCTTTTAGTTTGTAGGACTTGAGGTGAAGACAAGGAACATTGCAGAAGGCAAATGGGAGGAAGGTGTGGTTGATAAGAGGTGGTCTATTTCATGTACTTGACTTCAAAAAGTACGTCTGAATTTTCTTGGATTGGAGCTTGGAAAATAAAACCAGTCAAATTCTTAGAACGTGGCAGGTCAAGACAGAGAAAGGTTTGCATGATCATATCCATTCAGCATATGCAAATATACGAATCAAAATTGGTTAAAAATTCAGCAATAAAGATTGAAAACACCAAAGTTGGTTTTTTTTTTTTCTACGGGATAATCCTCTTAAACTTGATTTCCATGTGCTAATGATAGAAGACCTTAAAATGTCACCGATTGTCTTGGCCAAACATTTTTACAGTCTTTAGCCTTAATCCATAATATCTTGGGTCACATACACTAGATATTGTGGGTCATGAGAAGTGCCATGTAAAACACGGATCTTAGGCTCTCTGAAAGCACTAATCAAGTGGGTTTTTTTTTCTATCCTTTTTTTTTCTTAACCACACCTCAACATCTCCTTTGAAAAACTAGCCCAACATTTTTCTCATTGCTAGGGCTCTGAGAAATCTCCTTTCAAAGGCTTTAGTTGTCTCTAGTCGCTTTTTATCAGTCGCTAAAGATAACCCTTTATAATTCCATAATTGGGGCCACATTTGAAATTCAAAATGCTTAACATAACTTCTTTTAATTGTTTGTTTAGCTTTGACCCAAATTTCCATTCAAAATTGGTCCACTTACTAACTCGGTCATGCATAGAACCTGTGGTCAAAAACGAAAAAAAAAAAAAAAGAGACTATAATGGATCTCGACCTGGATTCTTCTTTATAAATTTGGATTCAGACTTGGACTCCGCTCGGACACGAATCCTATCTGGTTCTGGCATCCCACTTAATTAAAAACGGATCTTATTTCTCATCGGAACCCAAAATAAAATGTGGAGTATATTACTATAAATAGATAATAAAAGTGCTACAAAATAAAAATTTTAAATATACAATTGGAGTTATTAAATAATTTATTATTGAAGGTAAGTGAACTCTCAAATATGAACACAACTCAGATTATGTAGGTTGTTCAAATATGTAATATTATCCTCGATTTGAATCCTCGGATCCAAACATACAGGAATTTGATTCTGATTAAGGGATATAATATGCAAGTACGTAGACCCAAATATAAATTTTTTTCAGATCCAAAATAATTTTTATATTGGCTTTAACTGGACACTTTGGATCAACCCTAATCACAGTTTGGATCAACCCTAACCACAACATGATATCATTTTTAAGATTAAGAGCTCGGATAATCTGACATACTCATATTTTGGCGCACCCCACCCAATGATCAATCTGATCAATCCATCCCTCTTGATCCCTTCTATATTTTTTTTTTTTGCTATTTCCATGGTTTAAAATCGCGGTATTGGCCGGGACAAAAACCGATATGATATCGGTATTGGTCACAGTTATCAGTCCGTCGCGGTCGTCGCGGTGTGGATTTTTTTATTTCTTAATCTAAAAAAATTCGCGAAAGTATCCAAGAAAAAATCCAGAATATTAGAAAATGCTGGAAAACAATGTTTTTTTTTCCATTAGTAGCAACAATAAATCAAATATCAGTCACCTTAAGTTATGAGTCATGTCTGTGTCGCAGTTCGCTGTCTTCTCCAATATTTCATATAGTGCAACTATTATTTTGGCTCATGGTCAATTTATTAGTGTAAAATATAAGAAAATAAAGATAACATAATAATTATCTATACACTATTAATAAGCTATTAGTATTTATTATTTAGTATCATAAATACTCCAATTTTTTTTTTTTAAAAGTAGAAGATTAAAAAAAAAAATTATTTTTCTACACCCAAAATCATGTTTATAAGTAGATCTAGCATGAAAGTGTGTAGATCTAAGTGAAGAACACAACACAAACCCAAAAATGACATGCCAATTAAATGATCTTTTCATTCATTTCTATACTTTATCTAAAAATAAAAAATAAAAAAACACATAATAATAAAAATAAGGGAGTTAAGTTGATTTTCTCTTACTAAATAAAATGATTTCTTCAAAAAATAGTGTTGGAATTTGAAAATATGTAAGAGAATGAGCTATGGAGACATGGTTGCTTAAGGAGATGATGGGAGAGAGAAGAAAATGGGAAAATAGGGAAAAAGTTATAAAAAATTAGGATTTTTTAACATTACTCCATCTCGGCCTATATTTTGAAAATATCGGCCGAGATATCGGTAGTATCGGGAGAAATATCGATTAAACTGATATTTTGACTATATTGGCCGATATTGGCCGATATTTTGGGGATATTTTGCCTGACTGATATTTTGACTATATTGGCCGATATTGGCCGATATTTTGGGGATATTTTGCCTGACTCGGTATCGCTGCAAAATATCGTCGTGGTATATGAACCGGTATTGGCCGAGATTTTAAACCATGGCAATTTCCCAGCTCAAGGTTGGACCGGGCCTAGAGGAAAGTCGGGTAAACTCTCATGTAGCACTAGTTTCGAAACTATATCCTCCGAATAAAGTTGGATAAACTCCCATATAGCCCCAGTTTCGAACTTACAATCTCCGATTACAAACTGTGGTCTAGGCCAACTGAGCTACCTTTTTGGATTCCGTTACTTTTCTTTGTGGGCCCACAAAACATGAGCACCCTCACATTTTGCATTGGAAAAGAAGGATTTTCTTCTCTGTAGTTTGCACATAGGAGAGTAAAAAAGAACTTCACCACCTTCTCTCTCTTTCATCCACGCAAAGCCTCGAAATCTCTGTAGCAATGGCGGCATGGGCGGCCGCGGCTCGTCAAGCCGCGTCTCTATCTCGGCTCTCATCTCCCAAATCTACTGCAAAGACGCGGTCTTGCGGGAGGTGGAGGTAAAAAAAAAACTCCTCTTTCCCACCTCCCTCTTATTTCCATTGTCAATTCGATGTTTCATCTCTTCATCGCTAACGTGTTTTCACTGTAGATTCGGATCTCTGTTCTCATTTTCCTTCCTGGGTTTTTCTTTATTTTAATTTTCAGTTTATTCTATTCAAATTTCAAATCGCTTTATCAGCTTTCTACACTCTTTTATGTAAGTTGCATACATTGAGTCTTGGAATTGTTTGTTTCTGAAGCTAAAAGTTAATGGGGTCTTCTGAAATTTTAGTATTTGATTGGGAATGCAGGTAATTTGCGCGTTCAAATTTTTTTCTTTTGATTTGTTGAGTTTTTTTCTCTTTATCCTCACATTGCAAACGGAAAATCTGATTCTGGGTCTTGAACTGTTCTCCCCCAAAAATGTAATTTTTAATTTTCCTCTTTTTTTTTTTCACTCTTCTGTGTCTTTCAAAAGTTTGGATACTGCAGCTAAAAATGAGGCTGTCTATAATCTGGTATTTGATCTGGAACACTGATTGTCTGGCTCTGATAAGTGATAAGATGTGCTGAGATGATATTCTTCAATGCTTCACGTTATTAGTCTAGATTGTCATTTACCCATTTTGTTTCAAATCATAATTTGTTGAATCTTCTTCTTTGATGGAAATGCAGATCATCATGGACCCCCCAAGGTTAACTGCTGGCAGGACCCATTAACTCCATCTAGATGGAAGGAAGAGCATGTGAGTGTCTTGTTTGTGTTTTTAAATCTTCTTGTCTAGTATTGTACTAGAATTTTAGTTTTGATTGTTGAGTTTGTTTTTGTTTTGATTGGTAAAATTTGCAGAATTTTATTGCGGGGTTTTTTTTTTGGATCTCCTCTTTTACCATAAGTTATGACTTGATTGATGTTGGGACTGCATTTTTTGAAGTGATGCATTATTGTGACGATCCATACCATAAGCCAGTATTAGCTGTGACATGACTGTATATACTTAAATCGAAACCATTCAAATCGTGGGTCCCCTTGTAAATGGCGCATGCCTTGAATATCACACTGGCCAAATGATCTCACTGTTGCATCAACGGTCATCAGATGGGAAGTTAATATCTGAAAAGGCCAATCGTTGACAGTCAGCATACTGTATTGACTAGTGAAGAAGACCCGTGCTCTGAAGATAATTGCATCTCAAAACTTGAAATGCAATAAAAACTTATGAAGAGAGATGAAATTTTTTCCAATCCTTGTTGTTAAGAGAGGAACATATCTGAGATTATTAGAATGGCAATTTCATATTTGTAATTCATTTCTTTCGGGAAATGAGCAATGAAAGACAAAAGCCGGTGTATAAAAAAACTATTCATAACTCGTTTCTTTATGCAGCCGAATATTGTCATAATACCGAAAAAAGTTTCAGCTTTTATCATAATTAATATTGCTTAGCTAGCATCCAATATTCATCAACACTCCATCTATCATTTATCATCCATCACACTCAATGCATTGCCAATTTGAAAAACCTTAATAAACGCCTGTCCGCATAGCTTTACCCGAACAATCACTGGTTCATTTTGATACCATCTACTCAGTACCCAATTTACTCTCATTAGTTAAGTTTTTACGGCCATTTTGGGGTTTTTAGAACAATTGTATGCTAGTCCAGAAATTTAGATAAAAGGCATTGCGTATGTATAGGTTGATATGTTTAACTACTCTAGGATTGAATGCGCATCATAGTCTTGCCAAGTGATTGCTTGAAAGAGCTTTCTCTAGTACTGACATCAACAACTCCTCAAATGAACATGAACAGTTGAGTTTACGAGACATACAAAGCAAAGGCCAAGAGATTCTACACTTCATTTGGGCTTAAATTATACAGAGGAGGAAAACATATTTCATTGTGCCTCATTATTCATCTATGGAGCCCTTATGAATAGTATAAAGAGTAAAAATCTTTGTAAATGTATAAATTCCAACCAGATCATTTATAAAATTACGATGACACTTCCATGCATCGTGTGAAGTACAACATTTACACTAAAATCAAAATTCAAAAATGAGAATAAACCTTCTTTCAAAGTACATGGCGAAATAGCATGAAAAATATAACATATTCAATTAGTGACCCTTGTTGGCTCTTGGATGCATTAAGCTGTTTTAAAATATGATTTTACAGGAAGCATAAAAGTATTTCAAACATAAGATTTCTATGAAAAAAAAATGATCAGTTTTTTTAAGAGCAACATGTCATTTTCTATAACCTTTCTACTGCTCCAAAGAGGGCAAAGCAATGGCAAATAGTGGCAATAATCACTATTCAGACCCTGTGATAGGTTTGCTTTTGCAAAGTTGACTAATTCAAAGTCTTTGTCTGAGACTGGAGATTGGTGTTGGAGTGGCAATGTGTGGACTGCTCCTGCTTTGAGTAAGAACCAGTTAGAAAATAAGTCAGTTGTTGTCTCTAGTAGGGTGGTGCTACACAATAACAGCATTGACTTAAGAGACGTTTGCTGGCATAGAAGACAGTTTGTGGGAAAAATCCTACCTTTTGGATGGTTTTAGAAGGCAACATGCTGAGTGGCAGAATGGAAAGGAAGTATGGTTCGTGTGAATAATTACTACTATGAAGTGTTGTCAAGATTTATTGTTTAGCAAAGAATACACTCTAAAAATAGAAAACTTCTCATCATGAATCAGAATATTTTGCTAAAAATAAAAAAGATAGATATTTTATTATTTTAAATTGTCTTCGTCAAAAGGATTATATTCAATATGAAAAGGTAATCAGAGAAGATGAAATTATTAGAAATTTCAGTTGATATAGATATCGAAAGAGTTGGACTTTTAAAGTCCATAGCCGTGCTTGATCTTAGGAACAATTTCATGGTTTGGATCGTGATTTACTATCCTAGAATTAATTTAAAAGAGAAAAATATGACTGCTTATGGACTAATTCAAAATTGAGTATGTCACATCAATGGCTGATATTGTTTTGCAAATATCTTGAGATCCACAAGGTATCAAGCCTTGAAATTTAACCCCATAGCGGTGTTCAACCTTCGAAAGATATCAACAGTTTGGATCTTGTGTTTGGGGCCCACAGAATCCAGAAATTAATATCCAATGGCTCACATTTTTTGCACATAACTTGAGATTGGTGATAATCCAATGCGGCTGAAATTTGGTCCCATATCCGTGTTTGATCTTGTCAACATTCCAACGATTTGGATCTTGATTTGCACTCTCAGAATTACTCCTCCATCGGGTTGGTTAAAATTTACTGTTGATGGTGCAGCTAAAGGAAAGCCCGGGCCAGCGGGTATTGGTGGAGTTCTTAGGAATGATAAGGGTGAAGTGTTGTTTATGTTCTCCAAGAATGTTGGTATAAAAGAATTTAATGAAGCGGAAGTGCTTACTATTTTGGAAGCTTTAAGGATTTTTTCTTCTAGTTTAATTGTGGAAAGTGATTCTTCGAATGCTATTAGGTGGGTGTCTAAGGTGGAGAGGGGTCCTTGGAGATTTCAATATTATCTCAATGAGATTAAGGCTTTATCTTCTTCGATTAAAGTTTCTTTTTCTCATATTTTTCGGTCAGCAAATGGTATGGCAGACTCTCTAGCCAAACAAGGAGTGCATAGAGTTGTTCAGCTTGTGGCCCCTATTGCTTAGTTTTGTTGTTTTTGGTGTTGGTATAAGGCTTTTGTACCAACTCTTGTTTTGTTTCTTCTTTTGTTGGAGATTTTCTTGTACTGTTGCCTTATCCTTAAATTAATTTACCGTTACCGATAAAAAAATATTTATTTAAATTAAAAAAGGAACTGGGGCGTTGTGGAGTGGAAAACAATGTTCACCGGCCTCTTATTTTTTCCCTCTACTTTTCAAGTGCATCCAAAAGTGGGCTATGGATTTAAGAGGCTTAGCCTTTAATTCTCTAAAGTGGGCAGAGGCTAGAAATTACTGTCAAACACGCTTATTTTCCAAACCTCTGCCCGCTTTAGACATTTAGACAAATAGAGCCTGTAAATACAGATGCCAAACATCGGCATAGAGTAGTAGAATTGTTTCTTAGCAACCAAGACTTTCTAATAATTAGGAAACTACCTAATCCTAATCAAACAAGAAATAAAAATTAGAAATAAGTAAAATTAGAAATTGCAATAGTAGTTCTCAGTCAATTGGGCCTGTGGACTGAACGGTTAACCTTTGGGTCAACGTGTGGTCCAGTTGCTTTCTTGGGCCTGGTCTGTACTGCATCAAGAGCGAACACCCAATCCACCTTTAGCAGTAAGTTTCCAAACAATATCCTACTTCACCAAATGGTATTTCCTTTTCTCTACTATGTCAGTTCCAAAGAAAATCAGGCTGGATTTTCTCAATCTTATGCATCAAACTTTTAGGGCATCTAAAACAAGATAAATAATAGATAGGAATACTTGCCAAAAAGGACTTGATGAGAGTAAGACAACCTCCCAAAGATAAATAACTACTTTGCCCTGAGCTTAATCTTCTCTCTATTCGCTCCGCCACAGGATCCCATAAAGATTCCTTTAGCAAACCCAAACACAAAGGCAACCCCAAGTATGTGGTTGGAAGCTCCCCAACTTTACAATCAACATTTTAGCCAAGGAATCTAGCTGACTCTACTCCAACTGAACACCTACAAACTCACATTTGTCATAATTTATTTTTAAGCTGGAGTGCAACTCAAACCACTTCAAAATGCTCTTCAAATTTTCCATTTACTCTAAGTTAGCATCACAAAATATAACGGTATCATCTACAAATTGAAGGTTAGAAACCTCATTTGCACCGTTATCACAAGAAAACCCAGTAATTAACCTCAGTTTATTTGCTTTTGCCATAAGGAATTCCAAGCTTCCGCCACTATAACAACAAACATAGGAGAAAGGATCTCCTTGGCGTAAACCCCTTGAACTCTTAAGAATCCTTTTGGAGAACCATTCACTAAGGCAGAAAACTGAGCTGAAGAGACACAACTATGTATCCACTTACACCATCTATGACCAAACCCCATTCTAGCCATCATATATTGAAGAAACTCCCAATCCACTATACCATACACCTTTTCAAAATTAATTTACAAACCAAACCAGGGCAACGCTGCCGATTTCTAGAGTCAACACACTCATGGGCAACAAGAACACTATCAAGAATCTAACGACTATTGATAAAAGCACCTTGGATGTTAGAAATAATGTCAGGAAGCACCTTCCTTCGAAGATTTTTACAAAACTTTTGCCAGAATCTTATAGAGACTTCCAACCGAGCTTCTGGGATGAACATCCTTTATAGAAAATGGAACCATTTTTTGTAGGGATCGACAAAATGAAAGACGCTCCCAACTGCCTTGCTATAACCCCATTTTCATAAAACTCATTTAAAAAAACAAGCAAATCATCAACAAGGATATCTTAGAAATGTTGTGAATTTCTTTTATGGGAAAACCATTAGAACCTGGAGTGTGGTCACCACTAACATAAAATACTGCAGCTCTAATCTTATCTTTAGAAAACCGGTATTCCAAAGAATCTATCTAAGATTGAAACAATGTCTTAAAAAGGGTAACCCATCCATGGTAGGCCTTGGGCCTATTTTCACTGTTATAAACTGTTGGAAAAAATGAACAATCTCCTTCGCAATGTCTTCTCTCTGTTTTGATTCCATTGCTTGTACTTCTCATCTGTTATCTGATGTGAATGAGTTAAGATTTAAGAGGCTGCTATTAGGTTTCCACTAATCTAAGTGATAGACAGTGTTGCTGATACAGTATCGGCTACTATTCCACTACTGGGCCCACCCAACATAGTTTTGAGGATATTTATTTTTTTAGTAGCTTCCTAATTTTATTGTAATTAGGATTAGCATTATGATTTATTTGGTTTCCTAGTTTGATTAGGATAGTTTCTATTATTAGATTAGGTTGTCTTAGGCCCTAAGTTTACTTTGCCTATTTATATTGCATTGTAGAGATGATAATCTCAGATTTGGAATTAAATAAAATTGGGTTTTTCCCTTAGAGAGGTTGTTCCTCGTGTTAGAAATCTCTGCGGAGATAATTTGAGGTGTCTTTGACACGTGCTTCGGCATCTACGCAAGCCCTAACCCTAGGGCCTGCGTCAATTGGTATCAGAGCGAAGATCCACAACGCTCCGATCACTCTCCGGTCATTGATCGGAGCCTCATCCATCCCAGTACCGTCATCACCCCTACCTGCCAAACCCCACCCGCTACCCAGATCCCTTGCACACTCCACAGAACCCCATTCGTTTGCCATTCACAGAACCCATCCTATAATCCAAACTGAGACCGCTGAGACCATTCACAGAACCCATTCCAGAAACACCCAAACCGCAACACAAATCGAACCCATCTGCCATCTTCACCCATCACATTAAACCGACAGACACAGTAGCCCTATTCCCTGCAAGTAGCCACATTCCCTGCCAGTAGCCACATCCAGTCCCCACCGTACCCGAAACCATAGTCGTCGTCACCATCCCCGCCCCTCACCAATCGCAGAACCCCTCTGCCGAATACCCAGCCACATCGCCACCGCAGCATCCAACCCCAATCCGCCAACCCAGATCGGAAACCCTTCACCCTTCTTTGACAAAAATCCACAAACCCACACCACCCTGCTCCCTGTCTGCGCGCGACCCAGCCAACTCCCCATCATCATCGCCCACGGTCCTGCCCTCTACCTTGCACAACCCAGACCCAGAGAGCAAATAATAATAAAAAAAAAAGCAGAGAAGTAGCAGAGAAGAGAGAAGGACGCATACCGTACACCGATTCCGGCCGCCACCACCAGCGCCATCGTCGTCCCTCACGCCTCCCTTCCTTCCTTCCTCTTCTCTTTTCTTGTTAACAGAAACGAAAAGGAGAGAATACCCCTTCGTTGCAGCAAACCCAAGAGGGTGGATCACGTGCCACTCGTGACACTTGCAGTCACTAGTTCTTGAAGGTTTGGGCCAGAATTCTAAACCCATCGGATTCGGGTCAGTCTGACACTCTGACCCATTTACAGCAAAGCCCAGAAACAAACTTTCTCTGCTGTAGTTATTACATCAGCAGCACCCGATCAAAGGCTGATTTAGCTTGATCGACGGTTACATCTTTTCTTCCCAATATCAGTGTCATCTACCGTCAGATTTCAGATTCGTCTTCGACAGCGTGATCGTGGAGAGCAGATCTGCACATCGGGTCAGTCATAATTTTAATTTGCATTAAACAAAAATGCCTCCCAAGAAGCATGTAGAAGTGGAGTCTTCCTCCAATAATGATGAAGATTTGAGGGGAACCGTTGCGGAATTATCGGTCACTGTTAATCAACTATCCGCAACGATGGTTCAAATGCAAGCAACTCTAGCAAGAATTGAAACCCGATTAACCAATTTGGAAACTAATCGGCGTGAGGATAATCATCGAGTTGATGGAGGACATCGGAATCAACGAGATCCACATGCCGTTAATGTTGATCGTGATTTGGGTATTAAACTCGTGATTCCTGAATATGATGGAAAATTGAAACCGGATGAATTCATTGATTGGTTAGTGTGTGTTGAAAATATTTTTGCACACAAGCCAATGACGGATGGTCATAAAATTACACTAGTGACAACTCGATTTCGTAATTATGCTGCAATATGGTGGGCCGAGTTGCAAAAGAAGAGAAGAAACCAACAAATTGACCCAGAAAAATCTGTTGAAGCAAAAATTTCTTCCTGTCAATTACTCCAGAGATCTGCTTTCAAGTTTTCAGGATTTGAAACAACGATCTAAGACGGTTGTTGAGTATTCAGAGGAGTTCATGACCATGCAAGCTCGTTGTGGTTTGAATGAAGATGATGATGTATTAGTTGACAGATACTTTAATGGGCTTACACTTGATATACAACATATCCTCACATTCAAGCATTTTGACAATGTTGATGAGATTGTTCAGCATGCTATCAAAGCTGAGGGGATTGCAAATCATCAAGCCAGAAAACTTAATGCGTCTAAATGGTCTGTGCAAAAGACTCCATCAAAGTCAGATTTTAATCCAAATGCTAGTTCCTCAGAAAAGTTTTCTTCCAAGTCTGAAGATCCAAACAGATTCACATGTTTTCATTGTAAGCAAAAGGGCCACCGTGCGTTTGAATGCCCAAAAAAAAAAATATTTAATGAAAAGTGCACAAGAAGAACCGGAAACAAAAGATGATCCTAAAAGTGAAGAATCCGATGAAGCGGAGGAAATAGCAGCTGAAACAGATGGTGAACTTCTCTTGGTGCAACAAGAGTCTATGACCACTGTTGAAAAGAAATGGTTGCAGAAAAATATTTTTCGTTCCACAGGTACAATACATAGGCAAAATTGTACGGTTGTGATTGATGGTGGAAGTTGTGAGAATATTATCTCTCAAACTCCTGTTGATCGCTTGAAGTTGAAGGTTTACAAGCACAATCGTCCCTACTTTGTTAAATGGCTCATGACAGGTGATGAAGTGCAAGTGCGACATACATGTCAGGTTACTTTTGCAGTTGGTAATGATTACAAAGATACAATTTGGTGCGATGTGCTACCAATGGACAGTGGAGATATCCTATTGGGTCGCCCATGGATGTATGACAAGAATGGCACTCATGGGATGCGCAACAACACGTATACCTTCATGCACGATGGAAAGGAAGTTACTCTCCATCCCAAGAAACTAGAATCACAGAAGAAGAAATCCAGGGCCAATGCTACAAAGGAAGCGCTTCACGTACATCATATATACAGAGGCAACTTGAAGAAGACTCGAGTTCGAGGTCGAACTCTTCTTTCAACTTGAGGGGAATGATACAGTATCGGCTACTATTCCACTACTGGTCCCACCCAACATAGTTTTGAGGATATTTATTTTTTTAGTAGCTTCCTAATTTTATTGTAATTAGGATTAGCATTATGATTTATTTGGTTTCCTAGTTTGATTAGGATAGTTTCTATTATTAGATTAGGTTGTCTTAGGCCCTAAGTTTACTTTGCCTATTTATATTGCATTGTAGAGATGATAATCTCAGATTTGGAATTAAATAAAATTGGATTTTTCCCTTAGAGAGGTTGTTCCTCGTGTTAGAAATCTTTGCGGAGATAATTTGAGGTGTCTTTGACACGTGCTTCGGCATCTACGCAAGCCCTAACCCTAGGGCCTGCATCAGTTGCCCATATTTGTAATTTTGTGACCATTTCAATTTTTTTTTTTAATTTTGTTGTGATGATAACAAATTTGCTTGAAGCTTGGAACTAATAAAACGACCTTGAGCCATTTTTCTTAATGTTGAATATGAAGTTTCCACATAACAGTTTATAAATTAAAAACTTCTGCCGCTTCTACCTTTACGAAAGACACTTAGTTTATAATTTATATGCGGTGCATCTTGTATGCTATATATCAGATCTTTTATGTTGTGTGAACTTGAATGAGAAACTCTCTTACGTTCACCAGTTACCTATCTCAAGGTTTTTCAATTAGCCCTCTAAAAGAAATATCAGCCAGTTTTATTCTGGCTATGTTTGTGTACATTATTGAGTTGCACCTATTCTTGTTTCTCTCTCTCTCTCTCTCTCCAAAATTTGTTTAAACTGTCATGACATGGATTCATGTGATTTTATGCAGTTTGTGATTGTTTCTTTATCTGGTTGGGGTTTACTTCTCTATGGAGGCTACAAATTCTTCTCTGGTGGCAAGAAAGACAAAATGGAAGAGGTATTATTCGTGCTTGAAAGTTGAAACCCTTGGGATCTGACACTAAAATTTCTATTTCTGAACATGTGATGGCCTTGTTTCAGATACTGGACTTCTTTTTGAGTTCTTTCTTTCCAGACTAAAAGGCAAACCTACTTCATTGATTCTCTTGTCCTTGCTCTTTAAATTTCCATGCAACTTCTCACCTATACGTTAGGCTATCAAATATGTGATACTTGTGGAGGAAAAATATTTGCTAAGTTACCAGAGAATATTTTTTATTATTTTTTTTATGTGTTCTTAAAAATGTAGAAGGAAGTTTCTCCTCAACATTTGTTTTCTGTTTTAATTATTTAAAACACTTTAAAATAGAAATTCTCTCTCTCTCTCTCTCATTCTCTCTCTCAAGTATGCTTAACCCAATGATATATCTCTATTAGGGAGAATGCAATAATTAAGTGAGGGAAAGATAATGTTGTTAGATACTTTTTTGCCTTGCTAATGTCAAATTTTTACCTTTCATTATGAGATTTTGTTTTCCCATCAGTTGATTCCTTATACAGTATACTGTTATACATATGCAGATGCTACATGTATGAATTAGTGTTTTCTAGAATTCCAAAAAAAAAAAAAAAGGTCTGTAGATATCAATGTATTAGTTTTTAATTGCAGAGAATCAATTGGTTCCTTATTTTTAAATTTTTTTTTACTTCATTTTTATTTTCATGAAACCCCTGCCTTTTTCAGACCTTGATGCTACTGTAAGGCTTGGTTTAGGCAAGATGAATAAGTTTTGTGTACATAATTCCAAGCACCCTTATCTGCAATCATGTTTAAATATACACCATTAGAAACAAGTTTCAAGGGGTCTGATCAAGTTGACCCAAGTCCACAAAAGTACTTAGAGACCACCTTGTTTTTTTCTTTGTTTATTATTATTATTATTTTTTTTTAAAAGTTAATCTGTAATTCATTAGAAAAAGGAGAATACATCAACATTAAAAAAAAGAAAAACAATAAAATTCATTGCATCGTACACGGCAGTTTGGTGAACTCCCATATTTCAATAGCAGTTGGCAACTTGATTTGAATGTGTGAAAAAAGAAAATCAACCCTTATGCGTTAACTTCTAGACTGCTAAATCATGTCAGCTATCGCTAGGGAAGGGGCACGATCTATATGCCCATGGGATAGCACAGGAAGGACAGACATCGGTAGGGAACCCCTGTGTGAAATTGTGATACCAAAGAGATTGAACAAGATGCGAATAAAAAATAAGAAAAAAAAAAAGAGAAAAGAATGGGGGCCTGCATCAAGTCATGCTCTGTTTGTAGGGCATTATAAACCACGTGACAACGCATGTTCCAGAACTACCTACCATGTTGAGTGATTATAGTGATTCATCTGATTATAATGTCGGGGAGCTAGGGTAGTAAGAAAACCATTAGGATGATTGGAAGTTGGACTCTTCAGACTTCAGAGTAGCGAGTATGGTCTATTAAGCATATTAGCGAAACATGATAGAAAGAGTAAATGCTTAGCAAGCGTAAAAAAAGATGAGGAAATCTTTTCTTTATATATTCACTTGCAAGCAAAATCATATTTGTAGAGAAATTTTGCTGATTCTCCTATGATAGTTGTTTTTAGGTTCTTATGTTTTTATGCTCGTAGATATAGAGGATTTTGAGTATTAGGGGCTGCTTGGAAACTCTAAAAATAGGCTCTTAGTTAATCATTTAAAGCTTATTAACATATTTTCTAGGCTCTTAGAGGGTTTTGATTGTTTGGTAAACCTTTAATTGTATTTTCTATTTCTAGAGGTTATTGACATATTAGGCAATTGCTAAATTGTATCTGTACATAATCTCTATAGACTGTATTTAGTTAGTCTGTTTTGTCTCTTTTTATTCTTATTTTACACTTTTTTTAATGCATCTCTCTCTCTCTCTCTCTCTCTCTCTCTCTCTCTCTCTCTCTCTCTCTCACTATATATATATATTTATCTGTGTGTGTAAAATGCATTTTCTATATCTTATGTTTTGTGAACCATTGATATCAGCATCATCAAACTATTAGTATATCTATTTGGTTTCTCCCTACAGGCTTGCTCCCTTGCATCTTGTAGAAACAAGTTTCAACCCTTTATTGCTCTCAACTATGTTCTAAAAAAACTATGGGGTCTCCATTCAGTATTTTTTTTCCTGTCCTAGTTATAAGGATCCACATTCTGGTTGTGAATGTACCATAGCTGTCCATCTTGATTACGACTTATTTTCGGTTTGATTCCAAAAGGAAATGTTTTCAGTGTTTCATTTCAAAGTTGTGTTTTGAAAAAATAATAAAAAAGAATATATATTTAGGAAAATACAATGATATAAAAAAGTGAACAGAGCATACACACTAATACTATATATAGTTAATTCATTCTATTAAGTGAACAATGTAATATGCTATATCTACATCAAATAAATGAATCCCAATCCCTGCTATGGTGCTACGGTGAAATAATTAATAAAGAAGGATAAGAACAAAGAAGCAGCCAAATGAAGGGAACCACTCAAGGCTCTAAAAGAGCTCATAGCCCTTGCTTTCGAATGGAAAAGACCAAAAAATAATCCATGCTCAGCCTTAATGGATGGCATATCCGTAGAAAGCTAACTCGAGAGAGATGGAGGGCATATTGGTAGAAAGCTAATGTGAGTGAGAGAGAGAGAGAGAGAGAGAGAGAGAGAGAGAGAGAGAGAGAGAGAGAGAGAGGTTCAAGTCGGAAATAAATTGGGAATTTGGTC
Organism: Litsea cubeba; assembly: GCA_012931725.1. Lineage (NCBI taxonomy): Eukaryota > Viridiplantae > Streptophyta > Magnoliopsida > Laurales > Lauraceae > Litsea > Litsea cubeba. Next base: position 5,050,275 of record CM022951.1, read on the forward strand.
GAACAGGAATGAAATTTTAGCTGAAATCTTTAGGAGGGTTTTTAATTTCAGTTTATTGACCACAATTAATAAGTTTTTGGTCAGTTCAGCCATAAGGGACGAAAATTGACAATTAGGGAATATACCCAAAATCTGAAGTCCAGTTGGATATTTTGGTCGGATACTACCTGTTCTATTATTTACGTGGGTGGCACAAGAAACTAGTTATTTCCGGAAAGAGAATCTTTTTCTTCCCTTAGGTTTCCTGCCTGGATAAGTATTTGACATTTTTTGGGTCCAATCAATGCTCAAAACGTTGATCTGGCCATAAGATAATCCTGCCCACCCTGGTGGCATACTTCAAAGCATATTCATGTAGATTTCCTGAGTTTTAGTCTTTGTTTTGCTGGGCTCATTGCTTCTGAATTAGTAATATTTTTTATATTTCATATTCTAATTATGGAATCATGTTCCCTTTCTCAGAAAATCACAGGAACACTCCACTAGGCTTGATGGTGCAGTGTGACAACTTTCGTTGTTAAGTCACATTTGAAAATAAATTTTTTTCCAGAACTTTGCAATATGCAATGCATGTATTTTGGTTATGAGATGTCGATTTTGAGTGACTAGTTTACATAACCCCTCGTTTATGGTTGAAAAATGCTAAGACCGTGTTGCATGTCCCAGTCATGTGGGCAGCCATTGTAGATCCATTCTTATTTCTAAATGGTTGCAGTGTTCTACCTTCTTTTATGGGCTATTTGGATGCTAGGATTTCTGACAGGGATTCCTTAAACTGCATGGATTTTAGAGTCCATGTAAGGCATTTTGCTTATGGATAGGTATGGATTGTCCTCTAAATTTTTTTTTTTTTTTTTTTTTTTGTTCTTTTTGAAAAATCCATAGATTAGTGATCTCCAAAAGGTGCAGATGGGTTGGGGTTTGTGGGGGTGGGGAGGGAGAGGGAGAGGGAGAGGGGATTCTTACCTCATGCTTATTCGCGAATACCCAAAAAGTTCAAAGTGTTTGTGAGGTTTTAGTTTAGTGTGGGCAAGTTGTCATAAGTGCGCCGCCTGGCAAACCATTGCGCTCTAAGGTGCATCAGCAACGAAGAACTTTTCTAATAAACAAACAACAGCTGCAGCATTCATTATCCTATAATTGTATCATACCTTAACCAACCCATCAGCATCCCACTCTAATTTCATGGCAACATGTAGTAGTGTTGGTAGGAATCATCATCCTGTAATTGTATCATACCTAAACCAACCTATCAGCAATATGTAATTGTATCATACCTTAACCAACCCGTCAGCAATATTAAGAAAGGTTGATTCAATAAAAGTGCATCGAACAAACCAGAGTACATTCAACAAACCAAAGTATAGTCCACAAACTACAAGCACACCCATCAACATGAGTTCCTTCAAATGTATTTTAAGCTTTTATTTATTAGACAATAAAAATATAAGAGAAGAGCGCTGCCAATGATGCGTTCTGGATTATGGAAGAATCTTCAGTGGTCTGGGTCCGATCAGGATGTACTGATTTCTTGATCTATGTCCGTACTGATTTCTTGATCTATGTCCGATGAGTAAGTACTGATTTCTCTAAACCTGACAAGAAAAAATATAAAGCCCAAGTCATCTGATTAAAGATTCAATTTTCTAATCCGAATCCCAATACCAAATATGCACACTAGAGATAAAATGAACATGCACCTAAATCCAAATCCAAATCATCTAAATAAATGGTTCTACCAGTCCGGATCTCAAATCTAAAATGGGCCTATTAGAGTCCAGATTTGAATCAGAACTGCAGATCATAGAGATAGGCCTTTTTAAGGTCTAAATTTGAGGTGTAAATAATGTTTTAAAGGAATTTTAGATCCAAGCGAAGGGTTTGGATCTAGCCTGACAGATCCAAATGAGTGAATGAATTATAAGATCCCCCAGGGGCCAGGGCTATACTGAGACAAATGAGAATTGCATCAAAATGCTCTATAAAGAACTCTTACCTCTGCCGGAAGTTGGCCTAGTGTTATGTAAGGAGGGGCAGGTTGTGGGCCTAGGCTTGTGGACAGTCCTCTAATGGAGCCCAATCTTGAATTGAATTACAGATTGGATATCCGACTACATGGGCCTATGAAACTCATCTAACATTGATACTAAAGATTGGCAACTTGAGGGCCATATTTGAAATTGAAACAATGTTTTTTTCAGGGTTTGATGGATTCAGGTGTATGCAAATTGATGAGGCCCATTGAGGAATCTGTGGGCCCTCCTAGTTAAGGATTTGATCGAGCCTGTTAGGGCAAAATGACTAAATGAAAGATTAAAGATCGAATTCAAGACCCACTTTTTTTTTATTGCGTTAAATAAGAGAAGGTGAGAAATGCGACAAAGCCTTTACAAAATATATATGCTAATACCTTGGTGTCCACATTTTGGGTATAGAGTCGAAGTGAGCCTTGGTTCGTGGATGGTCCCACTCCACGGCATCCCACCATTTCTTCTCTCCTCCTATCTCTTTGAGAGCGCGAGGTAGGTTGTCCACAGAGAAGGGGAGCTTCTTCAACTCAGGACAAGATCGTATGGAGATGGTCTCCAATGCATTGCAAATTAATACCCTTGAGCAGATGCCCTTCAGTTCTGGTAATTTGTAGATGACGAAACTCTGTAGCTGAGAGAGTATCAACATAGCATTGTTGTTGTCAGCTTTGATTATTTCCATTTCTTCCTCCTCTCCTACTATCTCTTTCATTTGCCGACAGAACTCGACTGAAATTCTCTTCAAGCATCTAAGTTGCTGCAACAGCCTAGCTGGGAGTAGATACTTCAATTTGTCGCAAAAACTTACAGTCAAGGACTCAAGGCTTTTAAGTGCATCCGGTGAAGGCATACCTTTGCAAAGGACTAGTAATTCTGGACTATCTTCAATAATCAATTCCTTTATGTCAGGTAGTAATGGTTCCTCCTCCGCCATTAAGTACTTCATGTTCTGGCATTCAATGATGTCACAATGATACAACTCACTCTTATTCAGTAAGCGTGTTAAATGCCACAAGCTACTTATTTGACACTTAAATATGCGGAGCCACTGAGTGGTATCGGGGAGCAGTAACGGGTTTTCTTCACCAATAAGATCGCAGTAACGAATCTCAACACGGGAGGACTCATCCGGAGGAGATGATAAATTAGAGCTACCGACAGAAAGAAAGAATCTTTTCATCATTTGCCACTTGTTTGATTTGGCGTGCCGAAGGAAATCGGACAATTCTTCGAATTGAATATTCAGAATAGCCAGTCTAGTGGAGTTCAGAATTTCTTCAATTCCGGCTCCTTCCCCTGTCTTTGAAGACCACTTCCATCTGCTTCCACCCATTGTCAACTCTTCCAGATGAGAGAGCCTAGGTATAATACCAGCTGGAAATACACATAACTCTCCAGTATCATCGAGCTGAAGGCGTTGAAGATAAACCATTGCTTTCACTCCTGATGGCAACCCTCGAATTTTGGTGCCGGAAAGGCCCAACAGCCTCAATTCTTCAAGTTTTTCCAGTGATGGCACCTCCTCTAGATCTATACAACCTTTTAATATCAATGCACGGAGGTTCTTCAAGTTAGAAACAGAATCGGGCAATCGCTTTATCTTTGTGGAAGAGAGGTTGAGAACTCGAAGGCTGCACATGTTGTTAAAATAATAATCAGGGATGAACTGTAGAGGGTTGTTTTGAAGAAGCAAGGTTAAGAGATGTTGACAGTTGGGTTCACCAGAAAGTACTTCTATGTCATTATGCATCAAAGAGATCCTCTCAGCATCTTTATGCCACTTGATTCGCGATTTCTTTAATTGTTGACCTGCATAGACCTCAGATCGTGGATTCTCTGTTCTTGTAATGTTGATTGCCATATCCCTGAGTAAATCATGCATTTTGACACATATTGCATTTTCAGAATTATCACATCTCTTCAACATTGCAACTTTTATGAGTTGATCCAAAATGGTATACCCTTTGTTGATGTCATCATCTCTGGTCCCCTTTTGGTCGATTAAACCCTCACAAATCCAATTGTCAATCAGCTCATTAGCAGAAATCACATGGTATTCAGGATATAATGAGCAGAACAAGAAACAAGATTGGTGTACCGTGTCACGCAATCGAGTATAACTAAACTTTAGTGGTGCGAAGACCTTTTCAATACCCTTGTACTCTCTATTTGCTTCTTTCATATTTTTCAAAGCATCCTCCCATACTGTGGCATCGTCAACACCACACATAGATCCTCCAACTGATAGAATTGCCAACGGCAAATTGCAACACTCCTTAGCAACATCCTTTGCAATGTTTTCTATATCTTCAGAGAGGATCACACCACCCACAGCCACAATAGCCTTGAAGAATTCCCATGACTCCTCTTCAGAAAGAACTCGTACTTCAATTGCATGTGCTTGCATCTGCCCACATATCTCTTTGTTACGGGTAGTGAGAACTACTTTGCAACCATTTTCTTCACTTGGAATAGGAATGCCAACCTCCTCTAGATTAAATGCATCCCAAATATCATCAAGGATGAGCAGAAACTTTTTTCGCCGCTTCAAAGCATTAAATATCTTTCTTGCTGCGCCATCCTCAGCATCATCTTCTTCCATGTCTATTTTCAACTCCTTTGCAATTTTTCGTTGTAGCCTGTTCACATCTGCATCATTAGAAACAGTTATCCATATAACACAATCAAAATGCGTGGATTTGATGAGATGGTTGTTAATGTTCTTCATGATTGTTGTCTTTCCAACTCCTCCCATACCAAGCACTCCAATTATTCTTTTCTCCTTGCCCAATATGCAATTCAAAATCTCTTGCCTTGTTAAATCCGCTGTTTTACCCACTATAGCCATCGTAGGTACTGCATTAGGCATCGTAGGTAATGCATTAGTTGCCAATGGTAGTGGTTCAATAGTGACACCATTTTCAAAACTGCCATCTGTAATTAGTTTGTCCATTTGACCAATCAATATCGACGACTTCTTGCTAATCTTCCGACGCCTGCAGTAATTTGGAAAAAGTCCTTTCCAACAATTTTTTGTTTCTTCAAAGTTCTTCTGTATATCACTTACTTTCCCTTTGATAGATTCCACTTCTTGTAGCCAATTACTCACTTCATTCAAAGGACTCCTACCTTGCAACTTGTCGTGGTCTACTCTTCTCACAATGTCGTCATTTTTAGCAATCAATGCACGCATCCTACTTTCCAAAGCCTCCATATTTGGCTTTAATTGTTTTTGGTAATCGATTTGTCTTGAAAGACAAGCACGTAAGGGCTTCAAGCCTTCAGTAGCAGCACCATCTAGTGACACGACATAATAGAAAGGAAAATGATAGTAATTAGATAAATTGAGAAAAATACAATACAATAAAGTAGAAAACACAAATAAAAGAGAAATAAGAAATGATTGTTATGTAACTAAGAACCCAACATATATATTTTATGTTAATCTATTCTGAAGATTCTTAGATGGACAAGTGGTTGTATGAATTTTCAAGTATATCTTTGCAAGCATGAAAGTCAAATGCTTTAGATTGAGATGCTAACGATGTGATACAGTTCGACTGTTCTAGTCCTAATTAGAGAGATAAACTATATATAAAAGTAGTTGGGAGTTGGATTGGGATGCTTCATCGAGAAGGAGATTCAGGATTTATTATTTATCATCATCATCATCATCGGTGTTGTTTATTATTATTATTAGATTTAATAATATTTATTAGGCTAGACTTAAGGAAGCTAGAGAGGTTAAAAACTTATTAGAAGACTATTGAAAGATTTCAGGCCAACTTATTAACTTCCACATATCTGTAGTTTATTTTAGCAATGGGGCTTGCCAAAAAAGATGCAAAGTATTCCCTCGATACTTGACATGAAATTATGGATAAAAATGAAAAATATCTTGGGAATCCCTTGACATCAGACCAAATAGATACTTGAATATCGAGGCTCTCACAAACAAGATTAAAAGTAGACTAAGCTCATGGCAAATTCCCTTGCTATCATAAGTTGGCGGAAACACCCTAATCAAGGCAGTGGCCTCAGCAATTTCCGTCTATAACATGTCTGTTCTCTGTCTCCCAAATAAAATTGCGGATTCAATTAATAAATGTCTAAGATCCTTTTGGTGGGTGAAGAGTGAGCGGAAACGAAAAATCGATACCATTAAATGGGCTGAATTATGCAAACCCATTTCCAAGGAGGGTTCTAGGAATTATAGAGACACCAAAAATAATAACCTAGCCCTCTTAGCCAAAACTTGCCGGAAATGTCTGACCAATGAGAACCTCATCTGCTCAAAGATTCTTAAAGCTAAATATTGTCCTAGAAGGGACCTTTCGGAAGCTAAGTTTAAGATCGGTAATTCTTGGTTCTGGAAGGGTTTTGTTGAGGGGGATAATTATATAAATGAAAAGGTTGGATGGATAATTGGTAATGGAGAGAATATATTTGTTTGGGATTTTAATTGGATCCCCTGTAAAAATGGATTGAGAAAGCCTTATTCCTCTATGATTAACCTAGATCTCAAAGTCAAAGATTTATGGACCGCAGATAATGTCAATCCAAGCCCAGGCCCATGTTGGGCCCAGTCTTCATCAATTACTTAGTCAACTACACCTGTACATACTTAGTTTGTATATCAGAATAATTAGGCTTTAGATAAGAGAAGATTATGGGTATTCAGCATGTAATCAGGGCATTCAGCCCCTATATAATGAAATGAACAGTCGACCCTAAGGGCACTGTGTTTTCAAACATTATTTCTACATTCTTCTTTCATCTCTCTAAAATGTCATGGTATCAGAGCTTACTTCACAAAGATCTGTAGATTCTCCAAGTCATCTTCCACGTCTGGAAACTCTCCGATCATCCCAGATCATCACAGATCATCTCAGATCAAGTGTGGCCCACCGGAGATCTTCTTCCACCTCTCTGCAGAACCAGACCATCTTGGTCGACTGGAATTATAGGTGTTTATGGTGATTTTTCAGGAATTTATTTCCCATCCAGCGTAGGTTTTCCAGCACCATTTGTGGTATTTCAGTTTTCTTCATCTGATTTCATCTTGGCCGTCCAAAATCAAGGATCTTGGTTATTTTTGGCTGAATCTTCTTCCCTTACTTGCGTAAATATGCTGTGCCTCCATCTCCGACTTCTGATCTGTCCTATGATGATCTGGTGGGGCCCACGTTTATGGAATCAGGCTGCCGAGATGGTCGTCAGTCCCTTTTAATACAGTTCTGTGCACAGTTTTGCTTGCACAGTTCCAATTTGTGAATCTTCTTCATTCTCAGGCACATATTCTTCTCTGAAAGCCATTTATGTCACCTGATCGTCTGTGATCATCCCGGATCATTTCCGATCAGTCGTGGCCCACCTGCGATCGTCATCATCATATCAGCAGACACAGCCCATATTGGTCGCCTGGCTCTCTTCTTATTTTTGAAGATTTTTTCGGCATTTATGGATCATCAGAGGTTGGTTTTCTACTGATTTTTGTGGAAATCGTGTTTTATCACTTTATTTTCATCTCAGCCGTCCAGTTTTGTGGATTTAAATTGGATCTTCATGAAACCACTTCCACAAGGTGCGAAAATGGTCCACTTTTCCATCCCCACCCTTTGATCTGGTCTTTGACCATTTTATGGGGCCCACGTATGCATCCAGCCACTAACGACAGAGTCGTTCAGTGCACTGTTTCTTTTTCTTTTTGGTCTGGATCACGTTCTGAGCTTTCTGCACTACAGTTGTCTATGTTGATGCCTGCATCCACTGTTATGCTGCCTGCATCCACTGTTCTGCTGCCTGGAGCCAATTAGATTTTTCTTCTGGATACAGTAACATATTGTTACTATTCATTACTGTTGTCTGCTGGTCACTATTCTTCATCATCACCTTCCTGCTGTTGCTCTAGTCACTGTCATGGACAAATCTGACATTAAATTAGTTCAATTTGATGGAAAAAATTACACCTCCTGGGCCTTCCAATTTCAAATTTATTTAGAAGGAAAGGAGCTCTGGGCTCACATTGATGGATCTGACCCAAAACCAATAGAAGATGACAAGAAGATTTTAGCCTGGAAGACTAAGGATGCTAAAATCAAAACCTGGTTGCTGGGATCGGTTGACCCACATTTTATTCTTAACCTCAGACCTTGCAAATCTGCCCGGGAAATGTGGGATTATCTTAAAAAGATCTATCACCAAGGCAATGCTGCTCGCCAATTTCAATTGGAACTCGACATTTCTCAATTTACTCAAGGCACCCAGTCTATACAAGAGTATTACAATGGCTTTCGCATTCTCTGGTCTGAATATGATGAGCTTAAATTTGCCACGGTATCTGAAGCCCTACTACCTGAACTACTTCCTTTACAGCAGAGTAGCCATCGAGATCAGTTTCTTATGAAACTTCGTCTGGAGTTTGAGACCGTTCGATCTAACTTGATGAGCAGGGCTTCTCCTCCCAGCTTAGATGACTGTCTTCAGGAGCTCCTACGGGAAGAACAACGTCTGGTAACTAAAAGTACTCTGGCACAACAGGGATCTTCTGAGACTCCGCTTGCCTATGTTGCCACCACCAGATCACCTTCTCGGGATATCAGTAAAGTTCAGTGTCACAACTGCAAGAAATATGGGCATTACGCAAATCAGTGCAAGGCAAAGATATGCAGATATTGTAAGGCCAGTGGACATGTTATTGATGAATGCTGGAAGAGGGGTCGCAATTCTACCTCTCGTAATTCTGTACCGTCATCATCTGGTTCTTACACGGTGTCGTCTGCTCCCAGTGCTTACTCAGTCACCAGTCCACGTTATGGATCCTCTGACTTCGTTGGTTCTATGCAATCTGATTTTTCCTCACAACCTGGTTCTTCCACCCAAGCTGCATCCTCCGCTCCTCTCACTCCTGAGATGGTCAACCAAATGATCATCAATGCCTTGGCATCCATGAACATCACAGGCATGGATGAAAATATCGGCCGCTACGTAGCGTAGCGGCCGATATATCGGCCGTAGCGGTGGCCACCGCCACGCTACGGCCGATTTATCGCCTGTCACACCCGTAGCGGCCGCTACGTCCGCTACGGGGCCGCTACGGCCGCTACGAGGCCGCTACGGACCGCTACGACCGCTACGGGGCCGCTACGGGGTGAGAAAATTTTTTTTTTTTCAAACTTTTTTAAAATGCATGATAATACTTAATTCTTTTATTCTTCTTTCCAAATAACATTTCTACACAATTCTTCTACCCTTTTATGTTTAAAAGAACACCAAAAAGCACAGAATCTCGCCGAATTACAGTCGATACAGAGAGTTCTTCTTAAGGATTCTTCTCTAAGTACATCCTATTAGACACCCCCTTTGGTAGATGTATTTTTTTCTCTAGGTACTACTAAGTCTTGACTTCATGACGTTTTTTCTTTTATGAGCCTTTCATTAGTTTCTAAGTTAGCATAACTAAACAACATGAACACATGTGAAAAAAATTATCATTATTATTATTTTCTATTTATATAGCGATACAGGACCTCATACAATGAGGGGACCGCTACGCCCCCTTTTCTTATTTACTTTTGCAAAAGAACCACATATTCTTTCATTTTACAATTTTCTGGATTTTCTGGAATTTTTTCAGATTTTTTGGGCGATTTTTTCAAATCGCACCGCTACGCCGCTACGTATCCCCGCTACGCTACGTATCGCCCGCATCGTAGCGGTTTGGCGGCGGGCCGCTACGCCCGCCGCTACCGCTATTTTTATCCTTGATCACAGGTACTGCTTCCTCTCTATCCCATACATGGTACTTGGATTCTGGTGCAAGTAATCATATGACATCTTCTCCCCTCAACTTACATAATGTCGTTTCTTACACTGGTCATCAATCTGTTCAAGCTGCCAATGGAGATCATCTCCCCATCACCTCTGTCGGTGATATCCCTGGCCCCTTACCCTTAACCAATGTTTTAGTTTCTCCTAATCTTGCTACCAATTTGGTTTCTGTGGGTCAACTTGTTGAAAATAATAACACTGTTTCCTTTTCTTCTTCTGGATGTGTTGTGCAGGACCAGGAGTCGAGGGAAGTGATCGCGAGGGGGCCTAAGCGTGGCAGGCTTTTTCCTTTACCAATGTCTACCGTTATTCAGAATAAATCATTTCCTCAGTTATTTTGTTTTTTTGTTCAGAATAATTCTCGGTTGTGGCATAATAGACTTGGTCATCCAAATGCCTCTACTTTGTCTGCTTTATTTCACTCTGGATTATTAAATACACCCATTGCCTCTGCTTCTTTTGAATGTGATGCTTGTAAATTAGGAAAGAGTAAAACTTTACCTTTTCCACACTCCACAACACGGAGCACTGCATGTTTTGACTTGATTCACAGTGATGTTTGGGGCATTGCTCCGACCCTTTCCCATAGTCATTTCAAGTATTTTGTAACCTTCATTGATGACTATAGCAGATTCACTTGGATTTATTTATTACATTCGAAGTCTGATGTTCTTAATGCATTTAAAATTTTTGTTACCTATGTTGAAAACCAATTCTCTCAATGCATTAAAACATTACGCTCAGACTCAGGGGGGAGTATGTTTCCAAGGATTTTCAATCCTTTTTAAACCATAAAGGAATCATTTCTCAACGTACCTGTCCGTATACTCCTCAACAAAATGGAGTCGCGGAACGGAAAAACAGGCATCTTCTTGATGTAACTAGAACTCTTCTGATTGAATCATCAGTTCCCCCTCGTTTTTGGACTGAAGCTCTCACCACGACTGTCCATCTCATAAATCGCCTTCCATCACTTACCATTGATCATTTAACGCCTCATTTTAAATTGTTTGGTCATCATCCTGTGTTTAATCACCTACATACCTTTGGCTGTGTTTGCTTTGTTCATCTACCTCCCACAGAAAGAACGAAACTAACAACACAATCTCGCAGGTGTGCTTTTTTGGGTTATGCCACTAATCAAAAGGGTTTTGTTTGTTATGATCCAATTGGTTGTCGTATCAGGGTTTCTCGGAATGTTATTTTCTTTGAAAATCAATATTTCTTCCAAACTCACATGGACTGTCCTCATCCCTCTTCCCCAGTTTTCTTACCCGGTTTTTCGGATCCAACCTCTGTTACTCGGTTCAATCCTGCTTTTGTATACCACCGACGGGATAAACCTCCCATTGCAGATGGTCCTCCTCCTGATCCTCCACCGACAACTGGTTCAATGCCTACTCCTGCCTTACGTCGCTCCTCCAGGAATTCTAGACCGCCTGAGCGGTATGGCTTTACCCATACTTCTTTGATGACCACACTATCTTCTCTCTCTATCCCAAGTTCTTATTTACAGGCTGTCCTACAAGATTGCTGGAACCAAGCCATGAAGGAGGAATTAGATGCACTGGATCTGAATCACACGTGGGATATTGTGGAGTGTCCTTCAGCAGTTAAGCCCATTGGTTGCAAATGGATCTACTCGATCAAACTTAAATCTGATGGGTCCTTGGATCGACACAAAGCCAGACTTGTGGCACTGGGAAACAGACAGGAGTATGGCATCGACTACGAGGAGACGTTTGCACCTGTGGCAAAGATGACATCTGTTAGGTTACTTCTCGCCATTGCTGCATCTCACTCTTGGCCATTATACCAGATGGATGTCAAAAATGCATTTCTCCATGGGGATTTGCAGGAAGAAGTCTATATGCGTATCCCACAGGGCATCCCCTCTCCCTCCAAGAGGTCCGTCTGTCGGCTGCGAAAATCGCTTTATGGTCTCAAGCAAGCTCCTCGGGCATGGTTCGAAACCTTTCGGGGTCGCTTATGCGAAAGTGGCTTTACTCAGAGCCCTTATGATCCATCTCTCTTTCTATGCCACACCTCTACAGGGGTTACTGTACTTCTGGTGTATGTGGACGATATTATTATCACTGGCACGGATGATGGTATGATCAAATCTGTTCAATCTTCCCTCCGGACTTACTTTCATATGAAGGATTTGGGTCCTTTGCATTATTTCTTGGGCTTAGAGGTGCATCAATCTCCAAAAGGTCTCTTTCTAAATCAACACAAATACACATCAGACCTTATTGAGTTGGCTGACCTACAAGATTCTTCGCCTGTTGATACACCTGTCGAGGTCAATCTCAAGCTGAGTAAAGATGATGGCGAGCTTTTTCCTGATCCTCATACATATCGGCGCCTGGTAGGAAGTCTTGTCTATCTCACTATCACTAGACCTGACATATCCCATGCTGTTAATCTTGTGAGCCAGTTCATGACTGCTCCTCGACATCTTCATTTGACAGCTGTGAAGCGCATTATCCGTTATTTGCTGAAAACTGTCTCTCGTGGTTTATATTATCCAAAGGATAATCCTCTTCTTCTGACTGCTTATGCGGATGCTGACTGGGCAGGCTGTCAGGACACGCGTCGTTCTACTACTGGTTGGTGCATGTACCTTGGAAATTCGCTCGTTTCTTGGAAGTGCAAGAAACAAGAACGTGTGTCCAGATCTTCCACGGAAGCTGAATACAGGGCGATGTCTTCTGCTTGTTCGGAAGTCTTATGGCTACGGGGGCTTCTTTCGGAACTTGGTTTCACTCAAACCTCTTATACTCCATTGCATGCCGACAATACTGGGGCTATCCGTATTACTGAAAATCCTGTCTTCCATGAACGTACTAAACATATCGAAGTTGACTGTCACTTTATTCGGGATGAATATAAGCGGGCTGTCATTACTCTACCTCATGTCTCTACAGAGTTTCAATTTGCGGATATCTTCACAAAGGGACTACCTCGGCCTCGACATCAATTTCTTGTTTCCAAATTGCTGCTTTATGACTCTCCAGCATCAATTTGAGGGGGGGTGTCAATCCAAGCCCAGGCCCATGTTGGGCCCAGTCTTCATCAATTACTTAGTCAACTACACCTGTACATACTTAGTTTGTATATCAGAATAATTAGGCTTTAGATAAGAGAAGATTATGGGTATTCAGCATGTAATCAGGGCATTCAGCCCCTATATAATGAAATGGACAGTCGACCCTAAGGGCACTGTGTTTTCAAACATTATTTCTACGTTCTTCTTTCATCTCTCTAAAATGTCAGATAAGTTATGAGATATTAATGCTCTTAAGGACTATTTTGACAACCCTATAGATTTTGAGACTATTGGTAAAATTTATCTCTCTGGATCCCTCTCTTACGATGAAAGAGTTTAACCACTTTCCAAGAATGGTCAACTTACTACTAAATTTGCGTATAGATTAATTAGCAGTAGAAATCATGTCAGCCTCATTTTAATGGTAAATTAGAAAGCTTTGTGGAGGCTTCCTCTCCCCAAAGGGTTCTTCTATTTGGTTGGAAATGTCTCATAAATGTTGTCCCGATAAGAGTCATTTTAAAATCAAAAATTATGTCTATAGATGATAAATGTTCTATATGTGAGAAAGAAAAGGATTCAGTTGGGCATGCCCTTATGCAATATGAATTTACTAGAGCAAGTTGGTTTGGATCGTAGTTGGGCCTTTTTTTTTAGATACTTTCCACCCTATGGATTTAATAGAATGGTGGAAGAACTCATGTGAGCATGGCCAACCGACCCCTCCTCTCAGGGATGTTGACTTAAAAATGTGGATACTTTTTTTTTTTATGTGGTGGACCATTTGGAAAGCTAGGAATGACTTCTTTCTTAGAGGTCAACCATTAGATCCCTCCAAGATCATAGGATCAGCCCATAAGATGCTTCAGGGTCCCTCCTGCCATTATTCACAGCTTTCCTTAAGAAAAAGATGGGGATTAATCTTCGGTCCCTAGAACGATCTCTAACAAAGATGATATTATGTTAGGCCAAAAACCATGATAGAACAAAATATGTCCGGCCGAGACGGAGAAGTGTCTTGCTATATCGAGACTCATTCTCGCTATAGCGAGAATGGTACCGACGCCCCGTCCGATACGGACTATGACAGAGTTTGAGACGAATTGAAATTCTTAGTGGGTTACTATTAGAAGACTAAGGGAAGAACTTAGAGCTATAAATTGGGTGATTCTTTCAACCCAAAGACACAAGACAAGAAGTTAATTCTCTCTCTTGATATGAGGTTCGAATATCCTAAGAAAGATTTCCTTGTTTCTCTAGAGTCATTGAGAGATTGTTTTGAATGGCTACTCTAGAAGGTTTTTTGCTGCTTATACCCTCTTGTAGAAGATTGATCATCTTTGTTGGCAAGGTGCGAGGAGACCAAGTAAGGAGAACGGTGCACGGTGGAAGTCGTGTTAGTGGATTTTGTGGAAGAACAACTACGGTCCTTAGGTCGAGGTACAGACTGAGGTAAAGGAGATGTGAGTATATCTTGTAACTGTTCGTGAAATTTTCATTTCTAGATCGTGGTTTTTCTCCCTGTAAAGGGTTTCCACGTTATATTTATATCTATCTTCTTGTGGTGATTGCTTGGTAGATTTATTTGCTAGTTCTATATTATGTGATTGGTTACATCCGCTGCATTGATTTAATTAATTAGACTAACATCCATTTTAGCGGGTCCTAAAAAACCATCAAGTGGTATCAGAGCGAGTTACACTATTTTTTTGCGTTGATCCAAATATTGCTAGAATGAATATCTACCGCGAAGACACTTCAACCAATAAGCCTCCTCTGTTGGATGGTAGCAATTATGTTTATTGGAAAGCCAGGATGGTTGCATTCTTGAAAGCTATAGATCTGAAAGTTTGGAAATCTGCTGTGAATGGCTATTCCTTGCCTACTATTACTACTGATGGGGTAATTGGTCCAAAACCTGAAAATAAGTGGACTAAGGAAGAAGAGTTGGCTGCCACTTGTAACTCTAGGACTTTGAATACTTTTTATAATGGAGTTAATGTGTCTGAGTTTCGAAGCATTTCTACATGCACTACTGCAAAATAAGCTTGGGATATCCTGCGGACTGTGCATGAAGGGACTGACATTGTCAAATAGTCGAAACTTCAGAAGTTGTATATAGCCTTTGAAGCCACAAAGATGGAAGAAGATGTGTCTTTCAATGAATTAAATTTTAAGCTGAATGCAATTGTTAATGATACCTTTTCCTTGGGGGAACCAATTCCTGAAAACAAAATTGTTAAAAAGATTGTATTCTCATCCATGCATTCTTATGAATTTTACCTGGTATACTTAGTCTTTTGATCTGGAGGTTATGGTGTCTCCTTAAAGTGCAGGTGAACATTGCATTCAAGGTTCGTCTCTTAGTTCCACAAGTTGTACAGATCTAGTGAATTCTAGGTAATTTTTTGCTAATCGTGAAGTGAAGATGATTTTCAACAAGAGTGGATCCACAATACAGTCACTAGCTTGTGGATTGACAGCACTGGGGCCATCATCTAAAAATGAGAACCTGCTGGCTTAAAATGGCTCGAGTCATCGTCCAATTTACCTTTATTAAAGCTTTCATAGATTTTATTATATACGCTCATTTAATTTACCAAAGTAAAATGTTCTCCAGCAAACTTCTTTTGTTTTATGACTTAGGACGCTTACTCTATTTTTGCTTTTCTTAATAAATCCTCCTCACATAACAACAATTACTTTGATTTTGAAGTTGTTTATTTTACTCTTGTTTCAAATTCTTCATTGGTTTTTAATCCTTTCTTTTTATATTCTACAATGATATGAAAGATGAGGACCATTGATCAAGTCATGGAATATTTGTGTCACAGATCAGTGGCAGAAGATCATGGTGAAGCCACATATCCAATGGTAGAAAAGATCTGGATTTGTAAACTAAATTAGAATTATTGGAGATCAAATGAAAGCTAACTTGTATGGTAATGGTCTAACCCACTCTATGAACATAGATCTATACTTAGGATTAAATGTTGGAGTCTCCCATCACCTCAAGTATGAGTCTAAAATCAGTCAGGCACAAGGATTCAAAATGAGTTGAGGGAGGGAACTTGGAAATTTATGGCTTATAGTCCTTGGTGGATTTACCATGGGAAGCACCTATGTATAGCTTGATGATGGAATGTGACTTGAGTTGTGAACTTTTTTTCTTTATTTTTTATGCTCCAACATTATATTGGAGCCCTCAGTCTCCAATCAATCTAGGTCAGCATTATAAGTTTTACTTTTCCCTTAGCTTAAAGTATAATTCATACTAAAAAATATAGAAAAAAATTTCGTTACATTTTTTTTTTTTTTGTTTTGTTTATAACTGATTGACAATCTGATGCTACCCTCCTGTAATAGGGCTTCAAATCAACACACGATGAAATACCAATCCATGTGGGAGTTTTCTTGGGAAAACAATTAAGTTTCATGACCAATTGCAGTACTTTTGAAGCACTCTAAAAATGATATTATAAATTATATATTCTAAGAACATTAGAACTGTTACACATCTTACAAAGAAAAATAGAAACTGAAGCGAGAAGAAAAGAAAAATAGGGAGATGGTATTCTTACTTATGTATGATAAAGTGATGTTGATAAGAACTCTTTTGTATGATAAAAATATTCATTCTGCAACTTTTGTGAATCCTAAGAAAAATATAAAACAATCACAACAGAACAAATGAACAATTGTTGTAATGATTAATGAAGCAAAAGCATTCCTAAAACTTAACGGCCTTTGATAGTAAAAGAGATTAAAGTAGGGAAATATCAAAACATATTCTCAAGCCAAAACTAATCCATCTTGTGGGGCCCTTCAGATGCTTGAAAAAGCATGGGAGACAGAGGATACAAAGTTCTCGATGTTGACTAGGGTGAGATGAAAATTGTCTCCACCAGACCATCCAAGTTTGATATGTGTTTTAACTATTTTAATGAAGTACCAAACTATTACATTAGGATAAGAAAAACTCAAACAACTACATGGAATCCACCAAATCATGTAAAAAAGTAAAATAATGTTTGAAAATGTGATGGTCCACTGAGTAAGCACTAGAATTAAAAAAATGAAACTAAAATCTACAATTGATTTAAAATGATTATTTGGGATGGTAAATGTACGTATCTGATTATCAAGGATATAAAAGACTAAAAATACCAGTCTAATGACAACATTTCGGCAACAATAATATACTCTTGAAGATGGCTCGTTTCTACTCTTGCAGAAGATTGTATTCTCATCTATGCATTCTCATAGATTTTACTTGGTATTCTTAGTATTTTGATTTAGAGGTTGATGGTGTCTCCTTTAACATGTTGATGGACATTGCATCCAAGGTTCCTATCTCAACTGACAAGGCTCGTAGAGTTCCAAAGTACCACCAACAAAGTGATTAATGGCTCCACATGCGAGTTGTACAGATCTGGTGAACTGTGGTAAGTTTTTCCTGATCGTGAAGAGAAGATGATTTGCAACATGAGTGGACCCAAAATACAGTCACCAACTTTTGGATTGATAGCTCTGGGGGTCATCATCTAAAAAGGAGAACCTACAGGTCCAACCATGAGAAGCTGCCCAAAAATGGCTTGGCTCACCATCTAATTTAGCTTTCTTAAAGTTTTCGTAGCTTTTATTTCATTTAACTTACCAAAATAAAATTTTCTCCCCCAAGCCTTTTTTGTTTCTAGAAATGGGCCGTTCGCCCTATTTTTACTTCTCTTAATAAATTCTAGTAACAAAACAACAGTTACTTTGATTTTGAAGTTGTTTGTTTTACTCTAATTTCAAATTCTTCATTTGTTTTTAATCCTTTTTTTATATTCTGTCTTTTTTATTAATAGTTTATATGCTTTTTTTGCCATTCCAACTGACCAAAGAATTTTTCATTTTTCATTTCAAACAGTCTTTTCCACCCATTTTTCAATTGAGATCTGAATATATAAGTTTTGAAATCATTTTATTGTTTTTTTTTCTGTTCACTTTGTCATTTTTGCTTTTTTTATATATATTTTTATCAAGTGGAATACTTCCTACTATTTTTTTTTTCATTTTCATTTCTTATCATTAACGACATTGCTCATTGTTATTTTTCAGAAAACATCATTCTTTTACCATAAAATGTTAATATCCAATTTCATTTTTTCTTCTAAGAATTCTTAAAATAAGAATAGTGTATTACTCCAGTAAAAGTTGTTCCAAAAAAAAATAAAAATGGGTGGGGGTACAAGAGAAGTGGGTAGGTTGGAGGGTTGCAGTTGATAATCAGTTTACTGATATTAGCAAATTGCCCCTTTCACGAAGGATTCGTCAACTCAAAGAGAACTCTTTCACCCTGTTTGTCACTAACATCCCAAAGGAAATGTCCAAAATAGGGCTGGAAGCCATGTTTTGTATGGCAGGAAAAATCCGGATTCCTTCATACCCATTGACAAGCTAAGTGGGAAGAAGAGAAGCTTTACTTTTGTCAGGTTTGATCTTTCCGAGAAGTAGAGAAACTTGTGGAGTTGGCTCGTCCAAGATCTTGGGGAGGCAGGGCATTTCAAGTGCGGCTGTCCAAATTTAAATAAGGTTGTTAGAGATGCTCAAAGAAAAGTTAAGCACGTCAAGAGGTGTGGAGCTCCATTGCTTTCTTCTAACAGGCCTGAACTGTAAAGGTGGCAAACGGGTTAGGTTGGGCTAAATGGGTCAGACCCGTTTATTAAATAGATTAGAAACTCCTAACCCGCACCCGTTGCGGGTCAACCCGACTTGACCAGCGTTAACCCACATAACCATTGCGGGTTGTTGTGGTTTGGGTTGACCTGCACAACTTGACCCAAACCTAAATTTATTGACAAGAGTTCTCTAATGCTTTAACCATACCCAAAGTTTAAATTATACCCAAACTGATAAGTTAATCATACGCAAAGGTTATGTGGTCCTTCAATGTTATGGTTGGAGCTCCAATCCGACATAGAAGTTACAGACATCCTTCATCTAGCTACTGTGTATGAGCATACTCTTTTTAAGGCGATCAAAAGATGGATGAAAGTTATGGGAAGCCCTTCTAGTGATACATGGAACAGACTTAGAGGAGTCCCGTTGCATGTATGGAGGGAAGAAACTTTTTCTCTCCTTGGAGAATGTTTGGGATCTTTTATAGAGGTAGATCCTGTTACAAGCAGAAAAGATAATCCGCTCTTTAGGATGGTGAAAGTACTTAAGAGATCCAAACCATAAACTTCCTCAGAGACTCTACCTTTTGTTAGAAGACTTGTGGAAGATGAGAGTTGAGGTTAATAGAGATATGCAAGTTGTTGGCTCAGTGAATACATGGGCGAACTCAAGGTTCCAATTATCTAAGGCTTCCCCTATTGGAGGAAATAGTCATAGGAGCTCGACTTTCTGAGAGTTAAAAGAGGAAGTTGATGATGTCCCTTCGAATTTTCAATTTCAAATCACCCCACCCCCCTTCGATCAATATTTTAGTTATGGCGCCTTAGATTTGGATCTCTGCCCGTTGGGTCGAGTGTCATTAGTGGATTCTAAGCAAAAGTCTGGATCGAGGCCTTACCTTGACCATGGGTCGGAAGATGGATTCATCTTATAGAATCTCTTTAAAAGCCATGTGGCCCACTTCAAAGGGCCCACCACCTTAGTGAAAAGCTCCTTGCCACTTCTTGAAGATGAAAATAGTCCTCGCTTAAGAGCTAGGGCAACATCTAGTGTATCTACTTCAGAGAAAGCTATTAAACCAACACCTTTCCGTCTAACTAGTCATCTCGAATTAGGGGCTGGCAGGAGGGACTTAGACGACACGAGACAACCACCGTCTCTGGAGTTCCAACCACACAAAGGTCTAAAACATGAAAAGAGCTTAAAATTTGAAACGCCGAGGGTTAGCTCAGTTGGCAAAGGACCACGGTTTACTGCCGGAGGTTGAGGAGTTCGAAATTGCGCTACCACACTGTGGCCACAGGGGATTTACTCAGGTCCCTCTGAGCCCGAAGGGATTAGTCCGGTCTAAAGGGCTGGGACACTCTCCGATATACAAAAAAAAAAAAAAAAAAACTTAGAATTTGAGAAATTCTACTTCATTCATCAATTCAAATGAAATTAAACACATGAATCTAAGGTAATTCATCGTGCATGCTATGTTAGGTGTATCTTGCACTTGCATTGGCCTCCAATCTAGGGTTTCCAAGTCAAACTCTCAAGATCCAAGTCCTCTAAGTCTCTAAAAACCCAAGAACACTTCTAAAGAACCAACACAATAAGATCGACACCTCCTACAGCCCAATCCCAAGGAGAAACATGAATTAGAGTGGGAATTCATAAAGAGAAGCCCTGGGAAGTTATAGAAATAGAGATGGATCTTGAAACTTACCTTGATATGAAGAAGATGAGGAGATCTATTAAGAGAGATGGTGAATCCCAGTAAAGGAAGGCTGTAGCTTTTGAGAATTCTCTATTGTTTGATGAAGGAAGCTCTTGATTTTGTAAGAAGAAACCCTAGCTTGATAGGGAAGAAAGAGAGAGAGAGAGATTGGAGGGAAATGAGAAGAAGTGAGAAGAAAGGTAATGTCGGTGAAAGGGGAGGGATCTTTTATAGTTTTTGGGTTGAAAGTGAAATGGCTAAAATACTCTTCCTTTTTTTTTTTCCTTTAGGTAAAATGATATTAAGAAAAGAGAGAGGAAGAGAGCTGGAAAGCCCCCAATACAAAAGAACAACCAAAATAGGGAGGCTGGGCATAGGAGCCTACCCCAACAGAAAGGAACAGACCTCCAATCTTAGGAGAAAACTCTAAAATAGAAAAGGGAAACAAAAGCTACACTAGCTGATCACTCCAAAGAGAACCAGGATAGGATGAGAAGGTAAGAAACTGGTCGTTCCAAAGATAGAGGCGCCAACCAGGTTCTGCAGGCGAACTTGGAAGAGTATCTTAGCTTTCTTCAATGAAGGCTGCTTGCTGTTGTGCTTGGAATCATTCCGGAGAGTCCATAAAACGAAGATGGCATGGAAGAAGATTGTTGAAGCACATTTTCTTCCTGGGACATCTCTATCTTTAATTAGCAATAGATTGCCAAATGGTAGATGCAGACAGGGGAGAGATGAGAGTTGCTCCACAGAGGCTAAGAAGCCAATTCCAGAATTGCTGAGCCGGGGGATAGTGGAAGAACAGATGCAGGTCATTCTCCTCTTCACCTAAACAATTATGGCATCTAAAAGCCAATGATGACCATTTGTATTTGGCCCAGATTTATGTTGGAGTCTCCCTATGCAGAAGGCGCCAACTGAAGCAAGCCAAATAGGGGTTAACGAACTTGTTCCAAATCAATGCCGACCAGCTTTTCACTGAGTCCTTTGTTCTGAGTAGATTCCATGCATCTGATAACGAGAGGATCCCTGAGGAATTTCCTGGCCAAGAGATGTATCTGGGCCTTCACTGATCGAGATGAAGTTTGTGGAATGGATGAGGAGTTCCTTCAATGATGCCGGAAGCTGGGTAGGAATTTGCCAAGCATTTTTTGATGTAATATATGCAACAAGGTCTCTATCTGACAACTGGATTAAGGGGAACTTGGAAGCTATGGAAACTTTGTCTATCCAGTTGTCGAACTAGAGGCTGATTAACTTACCATTGCCTACCACCCACTTACACTCCCTTTGGAGATAAGATGACAGAGATTTGAGCTTATTCTAGATCGTAGAACCGTTCTTTGGATTTGAAGATTTTGCAAGACCCACTAGAGTGGATGCTAGTCTAATTAATCAAATCAATGCCGCGGATGTAACCAATCAAACAAGATAGAACTAGTAAATAAATCTACCAAACAATCACCACAAGAAGGTAGACACAAATTTAACGTGGAAACCCTTTCCAGGGAGAAAACTGCGATCTAGAAATCAAGATATCACGAACAGTTACAAGATATACTCATAGCTCCTTTATCTCAGTCTGTACCTCGACCTAAGGACTGTAGTTGTTCTTGCACAACTTCCACTGACACGACTTCCACCGTATAATGTTCTTTGTCTTCTAAGATGAACTATCTTCTGCAAGAGAGTCGAAGCAACAAAACCTTCTAGAGCAACCATTCAGAACAATCTCTCAATGACTCTAGAGAAACAAGGAAATCTCTCTTAGGGTATTCTAACCTCAGATCAAGAGAGATAATTAACTTCTTGTGTTGTGTCTTTGGTTTGAGAGAAACACCCAATATATAGCCCTGAGTTCGTGCCTTAGTCTTCTAATAATATTCTCTAATAATATTCCAACCAGAAGAGGAATCAGACCCAAACTCTGTTTTAGAGTTCTAATCGAACTGGGCGTCTGCACCATTCTCTCTATAGTGTGAATGAGTCTCGCTATAGCAAGACACCATTCTGTCTTGGGCCTGATAGATTTTGTTCTGTCATGTTTTTTGGCCTAACAGGATTGCTGGGGTGCCAGATAGAGGAGTCTCTACAGTATCTGGCTCTAAACCAATTTGCCCAGAGAGAATTACCCGTGGCTGCCGACCAAAGCTAATTTCAGCATACAGGTTTCGTTAAACTCTTTTAGTCTTCGCAATCCCAGGCCTCCCTCTGATTTTAGAAGGCAAATTGTCTCCCATCTAACAAGATTATAGCTCAGTCTAGCAGGGTCTGCAGACTAGAGGAAGTTCCTCATCAATCTCTCACTTTGGAAGCAGGTTTTGCATGGAAGAGGGGATGGCCAGGGAGATGTGGAGAGGAATGGAGCTAAGAACATGCTTGATCAAAATCAGTCTCCCTGCGAAGGATAGACACTTGGTCTTCCAACCTGCTAATATGAGGCTAATAGAATCCAGAATTCTATTGAAGTAAGAGTGGTGAGCACTGCCTAAGAAGAGAGGAACCCCGAGTTAGGTGAAAGGCAGAGTTGTTGTGGGATCTGAATTAGATCTTTGACCATTTGAGCTCTTCTAGCATTGCATTTGCCCAAGAACAATTGGCTTTTCTACAGTTTGAAGACCTGACCAGAGGAGTCTTGATATAATTGAAGCAGTTCTGAGAGTCTTCTCAAGCTTTTCTTCTGCGCTTTTAGGAAGATTAAGATGTCGTCTGCATAAAGAAGGTGGTAGGGGGTAGTGGTGATTATTGAGATGGGGCTAATGGAGCCTTCATGCCTTCGAAATTCCATCCGAAGGCTAAGGACCTCCTCTGCTAGGATAAAAAGGTAGGGAGACAGAGGACGGCCCTGGCGCAAACCATAGGATGCAGTGAAGAACCCTGAAGGACTTCTATTAACCAAGAAAAAGCCTCTACTACTGTAGACGAGTTCTGAAATGAGGTTGATCCAGGCTGGGGAGAATTTGAAGAAAAGAAGTTTCTCGAAGAGAAAGTGCCATTGGAGTTTGTCAAACGTCTTGGATATGTCCATCTTTATACAAACAGATCCCCTTTTGGTATTGGACTTGAGCTTCTGGAAGAGGTCATGGGACAGGGCTACATGGTGATGGATAGATCTTCCTTATACAAAGGCATATTGGTGATTAGAGATGAGGAAGGGGGGATTCTAGATAGTATGGTTTCCAAAATCTTGGAAATAATTTTATAGGTGAAGTTTAGAAGGCTGATTGGCCGGATATCAGAGACGGTAACTGGGGATTGGGTTTTGGGAAGAAGGGTTAAGAAGTAGGCATTAGTGGCTCTTAATATTCTACCTATATAGAAGAAGTGGGAGACCGCAAGAATCACATCAATGCCCAAAATGTGCCGGCATTTGGTGAAGAAGGCACCTGAGAATCCATCCGGACCGGGAGAGCTAAGCCTCTTGAGCCCAAAGACTACCTCTCTGATCTCTATAGAGGAGGGGATTTCCGACATGGAGATGCTTTCATTAGCTGTAATTGAGGGCCAACCATGTCAAAAAAATCTGCATCTGAGATAGAGCTGAGAGGGCTGGAAGAATTCAGAAGCAGCGAAAAGTGAATACTGGCTTGGTCTCTAATCCGCGCTTCATCCTCTATGAGATTACCTTCCACTAAGATCTTGTCAATTCGGTTGCGAAGACTTCTGGACTTAGCTGGGAAGTGAAATAATTTTGTGTTTCTATCACCATCTTGGAGACAACTTGTTTTGGCCTTTCGTTTCCAGTGGGCAACTTCTGCATTAAGCCAATTATGGAGAGCTGATTTGCCTGAATTTAGAGCAAGAAGATGAAGATCACTTGGGTCAGAGTCATAAGTTAATAGCACCATCAGCACTGATTGCTCTGCTTCTTCAATTTTCCTTTTCAATTGCCTGAAGACTTCGTAATTCCTGACCTTGAGCTTATACTTGAGAGATTTGACCTTTTGAGCAAGGATGAATTGAGGATTACCTTTGGACAGGAATTGTCCAACTGTTCTCGACAACAGCAGCGAAAGATTCAGGATTTAAACACATTTCTTCAAATGTGAAATGGATGTTTTTGGCAGAAGGTCTGTGTCTATGAGCAAGGAGAAGGGGGCTATGGTCAGAGAAAAGTCTAGGAAGATGGGTAACGATGAGATCCTCAAAATTTCCATCCAAGTGGAATTGGAGAAGGCACGATCCAATCTTGCTGTGACATAGGCTTGACCTTGCCTGTTATTTGCCCAGGTAAAACAATCTCCTCTGAAACCAACGTCCTTAAGACCAGAAGTAGTGACCATGTCATTGAAGTCCTTAACTGATAGGGAAGAAGAATGACAGATACTGAGCTTCTCAGAATGAAGGAGGATGGAGTTAAAATCTCTAATCACACACCAAGGGAGAGCCGAGGTAGAGTTTGAACAAGACAATCCCAAAGGATTCTTCTTGTTCTGTAGTCAGTAGATCCATAGACTCCTGAAATCATTCCTTGGGAAGAGGTAAGGAGGTCAACAAACTCAATGGAGACGTGCTGGTCAGAATGATCAAGCATAGAGAATGTGAAATTAGGATTGGACTTGCAAAAGCACCAGAGAGAGCTATTTGAGTTGGAGAAAGAAGAACTGAAACCAAAGGGCTGGATACCAATGGATATGGAGGAGTCAAAATTGATTTTGGGCTCAACAAGGAAGATGAGGTCCGGTAAGTGGGAGACTATAAGGTGGTGCGGCATCGTTCTTGTAGGGGTATTCCCAATACCTCTATAATTCCAGAAAAGGACCTTGATCATTGGACAATGTTGGGGGAAGGAGGGCCACTAGAACTCCTGGTGTTTGGACCAAGGGAAGAGTTACCTCTGTGTTTTGTTTTCCTTTTCCCTTTAACCTTGAAGTGGGAAAGATCCACCAAAAGAGCAGCATCCTGAGGGACCAGAGAATTGGTACAGACAGCGGGGAGGACTGGGGGAGAGCTACTAGTCTCTACTGGATTGAGGTCTATGGAAAAGGAGGCATGGGTTATCACTGTTATCAGTTGGCCTTGATTGGTGGATCCAGGATCAGATTGGGCAGCTATTAGATTTTTTAAGCTGGATAAGGAGGATGTATGTTCGGCAAAGCTTCAGTTTTCCAGAATGGAGAAGGGGTTAGAACAATCTATTACAGGAGAAGGGATTTTTTCCAAAATTCCATAGACAATATCAGAAGGGATAGACAAGATTGGGTTTCTAATTTGAACATCAGTTTTGTCAGAAGGGAGAGACATTATTGGGTTTCCAATAGGAACATCTGTTTTTGGGTTGGAGACGGGGGATAGAGGTTCATGTATAGCAAGGGGTGGTTTTGGGGAAGGGGAAGGGGAAATGAGGTTATTACCACTTGAGGAAGGGACCTCCGGAGGTAATGGAGTTGGATGGGCTGCAATTCCAAAGCCTTGGAATGGATGTTAGGCTTCTAGATCTCTGACTTCTGGATCACTATCCGCTGATACTATGGATGGCTTCAACAGGGGAGCAAGGGTAGGAGTCTTCAGAAGGCCTGGCTTGGTAGTAAAAGTACATTTGGCAAGGAGGTGACCTGCAGAGAGACATTCTGAGCATGGTACATTTTCGTATAGCACTTCTACTTCAACTGCGGCGTCACCTTCCAGCTCTATTGTCAGAAGTCTTAGGCCTGGCTTTCCCACATCAAGATTTACCAAAACTCTAACATAAGATAAAATCCTTTGGGAGGTAGTGGTTTCATCAAGACGAAGGGGCTTACTTATGGAGCCTGCTATGGAGAGGAGGATGTCATTGCTCCAGCAATGGTAAGGGATTTCTTTAAGACAGATCCAAACCAGGGACACTGCCGGCCAAGAGGCTTCATCATGACTAGGAGACCACGATTGGAGAAGAAGCTTACCACGATTGGAGAAGAAGCTTTCTTTTATCCATGAGGAGGAGACTATGGCTAACCAAACTGTCTCTATCCTCCATCGAGCTAAATCTGAAAAGAAACTCTCCTTTCTCTGTGAGAGAGATGAAGCAGGGTCTAGAGAGTCGCCAAGAGTTGTGAACCCATTGCTCCAGGGCTTACAGAAAGGGTCGTCTGCCCACAAATTTTCCCATAGCAGAGAAGGAGAAGGATTCCTTGCTATTATTGACCATGTGTTGGGGGATCCTCGGGGTTAGTTTACCATGCTTCCAAACCGGAGGTGGTAAAGCAGGAGGGTAGGAGATGGTTATGGGGGAGAATAAGCTAGCATACGATTTCTCTTTGGGGGGAACTATAGTGTATTTGGAGAGCTGAGCTTGGGGTTGATTTAAAAGACTGTCAAGGTGCTTATGCAAAAGTTGGAGCTGAGTAGAGTCCCAAATAGCTGGAGAAGCATTCCCTGGAAGCGCAGCATTAGATGAGCCAAGGTGGGGGATAGCAGATTGGGGGGAGCTTGTGAATCTGATCCGAGAGTTGATTACCTGCAGAGGTAACTGTCCTGGGTTGCTTGGGAGCCAGGGTACTAATGGAGTGAAGATGGGAGTTTGATCTAGAGGGGGAACTTCAATTTTGAGCAGGGAGCAGAGGTTTCAGATGGTGGTGGTAAGAGGGCATTTGGCGGTGGGAGCACTCCGGGGGTTAATCGGTATACTGAGCTGTTGAGAGAGTCACTCTGTGATGGAATCGAGGGCTTGATGAGGTTGGAGATTCCGGATTCTGCACGCACATAGATGGAATGGAAGGGGGGAGTTAGGGCTTGAGGTGGGTCGGGAGGATCGGGAGTCAACGACATCTTTGATGAGTTTCTGATAATTAAAGATGAATAAGTAAATTCAAGAGAACTCTAGCTAAAAAAAAAAATACCCTTCCTTTAAGTGATGAACATGGTTTAAAATCTCGGTATCGGTCGCGGTATCGGCCGGGCCAAAAAACCGATACGTCGCGGATATCGTCGCGGATATCGGTCCGTCGCGGTCGTCGCGGTGTGAATTTTTTTTAATCCAAAAAAATCCGCAAAAATATTCAAAAAATCCAGAATATTAGAAAATGTTGGAAAACAATATTTTTTTCCATTAATAACAACAATAAATCAAAATCTCGGTCACCTTAAGTTATGAGTCCTGTCTGTATCGCTGTTCGCTTTATTCTCCAGTATTTTATATAATGCAACCATTATTGATGCTCATGATCAATAAGATGAAATATCATAAATTTGACATAATGCAACTACAATTTTGGCAAAAACTCTTATTTTTTTGTTCCAAAAGTATAGATTTATTTTAAACTAACACATTATCAATGCATTTGAACACTAATGTGAAAAAATGTAATTGATTTCAAGAAAAGCCCCAAATTTTGGAAATAAAAAAATTTAGATCTACACTTTAAAATACTAAATCTAGGGAAAAATAAGTGAGTAACATCGAATCTAACTCAATATAAAGCCTTTTGGTTCATGAATTAGCGTATTACACAATCTTTACTGCTATATCATTCCAAACATAATTAAATAGGTTTAATATCATATCTAGCAGTTTATGATAATAATAGACATCCAAGCACAAAAAAAAGAAAAACAATTAGCAAAAGAGTCATAGCTATCATGGTCAAGTAGATCATTTTGTCTTCTTGAATTTTGATTACCACTTATCTAAAACATGCGTTTCGCAGAGGGGGTCCGGGGGTATCCCCCGGCGGAAAAAAAAAAAAAAAAAAAAGGAGCTCGGCCGATATTTTGAAAATATCGGCCAAGACATCGTCACGGCCGATATCTCGCGATATTTTGGCGATATATAATCCGGTATCGCCGATACCGATATCTCAGCGAGATATTGGTTCGGTGTCGGCCGATACCGGTTCGTATCGGCCGATACGAACCGGTATCGGCCGGTTTTTTTAAACCATGGTGATGAACATTGAAGAGAGTAGAAGGGCGGTTTTGGAATTTCTCAAGTAGTTGCACAATTCTCCAAGAGACCCTATTATAATCACCAACTTACATCTAAGGGTCACCTAACTAACCTTCTAAAATTATACACAAACCCTCAAAACTCTCTAAACCTCAATTAGACCCCTAACTTTCATAATTAAGCGTAGAACCTATGAACTGACCCTTCTACCCCCACTCAGCTCTTACAAATTAGCATAAACAAGCATAATTAAAGTAAGAAAAGTGTCGAGCACCCTTCACATAAAGTAACCTTCCAATTTCCCAATGATGCTACCTGGTTTTAAGATTCTCTCCAACATTCCTCTTGATTCAGTATATCCTAACCCAAATGTAGCCACCATGGACCAACAAAATTCAGCTAGTGTTGCCTCGAACCCACAAAATATTGCTGCCTTCCAACGTCACAAACCTGCTACTACTTTCCTCTTTGATCCACGCAACTAAAATGCTGCCACGTTGGACCCATTTCTCAATTCTACCAATTCAATCAGCAACCCCTCTTCAACACCTGGGCAATCCATTCGTGCAACCTGCCCCACTTCAACATCCGGCCAATCGATTAATGTAACCAACCCCACTTTAACCCTTGGCCATTGCACTCATACAACTAGCCCCTCTTCAAAACACGGCCATGCCACTCATGAACTCAACCAACATTCAATAGACCATGGGACCATGGCTCCATCCAACCCATGGATGAAAACTATCAGCCGCTACGGCCGTAGTGGCGACACCCACCACGCTACAAGCGAATTGGCGGGTGTCACACCCGTAGCGGCGCTACATGGCGGTGGGCTTTAAAAACCCCACTGGCTGGCCCTAGCTGTTTCTCCTTTCTTTTCACCTACCCTCTTCATTTTCATTGCTATAAAACCTTATAAGTGCCTCCTACCTCAAAACTTTCAAGGATTTACCTCAAGAAACTTCAAATACAAGGATTTAAAACAAGATCCAAGCATTCGAAGCTTCCATCTTCATCTAGGTATGTTTTTTTTTTTTTAGATTTTTTTCTAGTTTTGAGTTTCTCTCTCTGTAACCACTATGAATCACATGATAATGGCTTCATTGGCTTGTAATATTGTTAGATCCATGTTTCCCATGATCATGCACAAATTTTTTTCCTATTTTTTTGGATTTCTTTATTTAAAAAAAAAACAATGTTATTACTCATGGAAAACCCATTAAACAAGTTGACAATGGCTTGTAAATGATAGATCTATGTTCCGCATACATGAATCCCTCACATTTTGCATTTTTTTTTTTTTTTTAAAATTTTGATTATTGATGGACAGCCCATGAAACCACTTTAAAATGTCTTGCAAATGGTAGATCTATGTTTCCCATAAACCAATGAATCAAATTTTGCATGTTTTTTAATGTTTTTTCATAATTTCTTTTAAATGTGATTACTCATGGACAATCCATGAAACCACTTGAAAATTGCTTGTAAATGATAGATCTATATTTTCCATAAATCAATCCAAAACATTTTGATTGATTTTTATTTTTATTTTTTATTATTTATTGAAAAAATATTTTTAATAATTGAATACCGATCAAATGTATTGAAAATGAGTCATATATTATAGATCTATGTTTCCCATTGATCAATTGAACACATTTTGTGTTTTTTATTTTTTTTATTTTATTATATTATTTTAGATTTTTATTTTTTTGAAAAATATTTTTTTAATAATTGATTACCAATCAAATGTATTAAAAATGGCTCACAAAGTATCGAGGTATATTTCCCATAGATCAATCCAACACTTGTTTGTATTTTTTTTAAAAAGGATTCATTTGTATTTTAGGAATGTTTCTTGAAAAAAGAAATACTTTAACTAATGGAATACCCATCAAATGTCTTGAGAATAACTCCTAAATGTTAGATATATGCTTCCTCCCACATATTTTTGTGTTTTTTAAATTTTTAACATGCTACTTTTTCACATTTTATAGGTATTCAGTATTTTTTTTTATCATTGTGTTTTCCAACTGGCAATTAAAAATGTCGCTTGATATTGATCCTACATGGAGTTTTGGTTAGGCGGTTGAAAACAACCAATTGAAAATCAAGTGTAACTTGCGTGGGAAAGTGACCAATGGGGGCATTACGTACAAGATTCAAGTAACACTTGGCCCATATTGTTGGCAATGTTGCATGTTGTACCGAAGTATCGAGGGAAGTTAGGGAGCAAATGAGAGCTCTGTTGAATCAAAATAAAGCTAGAAAAGTAATAAAAGAAAAAAGGCAACAAGATGTTGATGCTGTCCCTTATGATGTATTTAGGGACGAAGCCTTTGGAGATTTTCACGATAAGAATGACCCACAGATCGCAGTTGCACACTGAGAGTTAGTCATGATCGATGCACCAAGAAGAACAAGAGCGTCGTGCATCTAGTGAAAGTAGATATTATGATGCGGGTGGTTCATCTAGTGTGCCAAGGGCAATGGCATTACAGGTGCGTAGAGCATTTAGCACCCGACAATGGGATGATGATGTAGAAATAATTTCTACTAGAAAAGCAGCTCCTCTTTCGGTTGATCCTCTAGCTAATAGATTGGAGGAAGCTAAGCAACCAAAGATATCAAATGTTCTCAACGGGACTTTGAAGGGTGCAAGAGATAGATTAGCCAAAGCTACAACAAAATGGCTAATTCACAAGAACATACCCCCTACAGTAATAGATTCCCCATATTTTCATATTTTTTTTTATGTTGCCACCGAAGTTGAGCAGGGTATACAGGTGCCCTCCATATAGATTGTCGGCACCGAATATCTTGAAGAAGAATACAAAGAAATAAAAGCCTAGTGCAAAAGTTTAGGCCCATGTGGCAGTAGAATGATGTTACCATTATGTGTGAAGGGTGGACCAGTAACACACAAACACAATTAATAAACTTTTTTGGTGTATTCAGTCGCTGGGACCGTCTTTGTGAAGTCCGTTGATGCATCTTAATATAGACGGACAACTAAATATATATACAGTCTTGTGGATAAAGTTGTAGAGGGTGTTGGAAAAGAGAATATTATATAGATTGTTATGGATAATGACGCTGATTTTAAGGCAACCGGTAGGATGTTGATGGAGAAGATGACTCATTTATTCTGGACCCCATGTGAACAACTGCATAGATCTCATTATGGAAGAGATTGGAAAGAAGAAAAAAGTGGTTGCATTGATGAAGGCATGTAGATAAATAACAAGATTTATATATGATCATTTATGGTTGTTAAGTTTGACGAAAAGATACACAAATAACCATGCCTTGGTGCATCCAGGATCAATTAGGTTTGTTACCCATTTTTATTGCTATGGAAAGCCTTGTAAGGTTCATAACAAAGTTGTTTCAGATGTATGCAATAGAAGTATGGCTTCGTTCGAAATGGGGCCATGCAACATGTGGTCTGGAGTTTAAGGTCCCAAACTTGATGAGAGACAATAAATTTTGGAAGAAAGTGGGAAAGATATTAAAGGTTTTTGAGCTTTTAGTTAAAGTGTTGCAGCTTGTAGATGGTGATGACAAGCTAACGATGGGCATTATATATGAAGCCATGAATTGGGCAAAGCAAGCTATTATGGAAAATGTTAGATATCATAAAGAATATATAAAAATTATTGATGCCTAATGGAACGATCAACTGCACAATCCATTACATGCTGCAAGTAATTAATATATATCTTTGACACTTTTAGTTTTTCTAACTTACGTATTTATCATCTTGTTGGCGCATAGTACATTCTACTTGTTTTCAATGTAAGTTATTTTCTGAATCCAAAATTCTATTACCGTAATGTCTAAACACACACCGAAGAAATAGATACGTACTTGTGGTAGGATTATGGGAGGTATTAAAGAGATTGTTGAATGAAGATGATCAAATTGATGCGATACAAGAGGTGAGTGAGTGGTTAAGAGAATTTAATTTTGCTAATTTCTTATGTATATGTTTGAGAATTGTGATAAGTTACACATGTAAGGTTTACTGATTTGTTTCTAATTTTCACATTGTAGATATCTCTCTATACACAAAAGAGAGAAACCTTTGCTAGCCCTCTTGTGCATTGATTGATTGGAAGGATGCCACCTGGCATAACTATATGAACAAAAGACCCCACCTAATAGTCTTAATCGATTTATCTTACTCGATTGGAAGGACTTAAGGAGTACGAATATCTAAATTTTTTTAATTTACTTTGCATTTCAATTGATCGGTGGATGAATTATGGAGAGAGTGCTCCACATCTACAGAGAGCGGTTGTTCGCATCCTTAGTCAGACTACAACATCATCAAACTGTGAGAGAAAGAGCACTTTCTCCTTGATCCACAGAAAGCCCAGGAATCGGCTTACCATGCAGAAACTCAACAAACTTGTGTACTGCCATTACAATCTAAAGTCGAGAAATAGAACTAGAGAGGGAAGGGCAAGGGATAATCTGTTAGTAATATTATGTTGGCTAATTCATAAGTTCGACAAAACTCTGGGTACATTGAGTTGTATTTTCTAATTTATTTTAGAATGGACTGTGGTTATCTCGCAAGAAGAGCTAAACCGAAGAAAAAAGAAGACCGGGCGAAACACCCCTGTCTGATCAACCGAACAAAGGCTTCGATCGATCGGAGGGTTGACATGCGCTAGTTATCTCTAGGTCCGATCGATTGGATGGACTGTGCGATCGATCGGATGGCGCAGAAAGTTCAGGAAAGAGTCCAGATATGCTACGAAGTTGTTTCCTTTTGAGACTCTGCTTCCCAATTTGAGTCCAATTTGTGTTCTATCTACAAGGCACGAATTTGGGGCTCTAAGTAGGGTGTTGCTCACAACCCTAAAATATGGGTGTGCATATTAGAGATTAGAAATACCACTCTCATTAATCTGAATCAGAGATATCTTAGAGATAGATTATTCTCTAGAACCATTGAGTGATTGTTCTGAAGGGTTGCTCTAGAAGGTCATTGTTGTTTCTGCTTTCTTGTAGAAGATAGTTCATCTTGATTGACAAGGTGTGAAGAGATCAAGTAAGGAGAACGGTGCACGGTGGATGTCATGTTAGTGGATTCTGTACAACAATAACTACAGTCCTTAGGTTGAGGTATAGACTAAGGGAAATGAGCTGTGAGTATATCTTGTAACTGTTTGTGAGTTCTTGATTTCTGGTTCGTGGTTTTTCTCCCTGGATAGGGTTTCCACGCTAAATATTGTGTCTGCATTCTTTTGGTGATTGCTTGGTAGATTGTTATTTCTTTATTGTTTATTTGGTTATTTCCGCTGCATGTTGATTGATTAAATTAGAACTAGTATTCATTATGGTAGCCTGCAAAAAATTTCATTATCCTTCTTATTGTTCTATTAATTTGGATCACATATTCAGCCCTTGCTCCCATGGATAGCTGAGATAGAGGATCCACGGCTAGATTCAGAGCCGGGCTTTCAGCAAATGATTCAAGGCTTGATAGATAAGGAAATGGGTGAGGCAAAAGGTCACCCATCTCAAGGAGAAGGTATCAGAACAAGTGCAAATAGGAGTGGCAAAGAACCTACTCATATTGTGTCTTCTGACAAAAGTAGTTCCATCACCGTCTCTTCCAATAGCCATGGTGGAGGAGATGAGAGAGATGGAGGAGACAGTGGGACATGTGGTACTAGTGAATATTATCAACATGATGACTAAGATGTCGTTCCTGTAGAGGACGTACAAAAGTTTTCTGAAAGATCGAATCCAAACAGTTGTTATCAACGGCGTCGAAGAGTCTAACCACCTAGACATAGTAACGAGCAAGGAAATATGGGTGGAGATGTTGGAGGAAAACAAGCGGCATCGTGCAACCCTAGTTGCAGTGAACCACATTCGGACTCCTGGCCAAATCCACAAGGTCGATCACATTATTTTCAATATGGTCAATCGCAACAAGAAGAAGAATTATCTTCGGCTTCAGGGTCTTACTCATATGGAGACTACGGTGAAACGCAATATAGATGTCCACCTCCTCTAAGTTCCTATGGTATCGGTGCCTTCTTTGGATTTGAGGATCCCAATGCCCACCAATATCAAATTTAATATGGTGGGCATATGACTAGGGGGAATAGTAATGATAACGCTAATGGGGATAAGGACAACAATGTCATTCTTGGTAGACATTCCCTTTGGCATTAGACCGAAGCCGAGTAGTCAAGGTATTCCTTCACCAACTCTATAGTCTATTCCTTCACCAACTCTATAGTCTATACTCTTTATGTAGAATAGTATATTATTATTTTTATGAAGTAATTAATCATTATGTCATTTTTCATTTGTTGTTGAATGTTGGAGTATTGATTGAATGATTGTTCATTGTTTGCTATTGAATTCCTAAGACCTAACTCTCAAGTCTTAAGCCTTTACTTCATGATATAGTTTTTTATGATCCTTTCGTTAGTTTCTAAATTAACATAACTAAGCAACATGAATACAAGTGGAAAAAATGATTATTGCTATTATTTTCTATTAATACAGTGAAACAAGACCTCATACAATGAGGGGACCGCACGCCCCCTTATGTTACTTACTTTTGAAAAAAAAACACATTTTCTATCATTTTACAATAATTTGGATTTTCTGATTTTTTTTTTCATAATCTTTGGACGAGGTTTTCAAAACGCACCGCTACGTAGCGCGTAGTGTCCGCTTTGTAGCGTTTTGGCGGCGGGCATGAAAACACTGATCTCAACCAAGCATCCAGTATTACTTAGGACTAAGGGCCCGTTTATTTACTAGAATTCCATGTTGGGCATTTTGGGACTTAATGTGAAATATTCTCCCAATGGGATTTGCAAATGCCTTGTTCCTAGCGAAGCGTTTCGAAATTTCAATCACTTGAAAGGTCTCAAATGACCTCTACGTATTCAGAAATTTCAGCCCCTTTGCATTTTGCTGAAATTTCTGGATGCTCAAGTACAAGGGAGCATCCGGGAATTTCATTATGTTTGGAAAATCAAAAATTCCCCAAATAAGAAATACTTGAGTTCTAGTAAAGAAAGAGGCCTCAATTGTCATCCATGAAAATAAGGAACCTACCTCTTTTACACATGCGACCAAATATGTTGAGTGGCACCATGTAATGGATCACGAGTTTAATACTCTACATAAGTGTGGCACTTGGTCTTTGGTACCCTCCAAACCAAGCATGAACATTGTGGGATGCAAATAGGTGTACCGAGTTAAAAGAAATACTAATAGATCCACGTTATAAAGCACGACTCATATCAATTGGGTTTCATCAATGGCCCGGTGTTGATTTTCTTTAAACTTTCAGTCTTGTTGTTAAAAAAAAAAAAAAAAAAAAAAGGACAATCCCATGTAGTGATCTCCATTGCCCATCACTATAATTGGCCAATCAAACAATTAGATGTTAAAAGTGCATTTTTACATGGAGACCTCTAGTCGGTATGGCCCAATCTCTAGGATATGTGGATCCTATGCTCTACCCAATCATGTTTGTCGTATGCATAAGTCCATTTATGGCCTTCGGCAGGCCCAAGGGCGTGGTTTGAGAAATTCACAACCAAGTTGCTATAGCTGGGTTTTGTGCGTTGTTGTGCCGATACATCTTTATTCATTCGGATAAACAATGGCACCTTAACTTATCGCTTGATTTATGTGGATGACATATGTGTGGGGAGATTTTCAAAGCTCCAGGATTATGCTAATCACGGCTATAAGATGGGACTAAGCATTCTCACGTGCCGACCACGCGCCAACCACTTGGCACCCAGACAAACCTTGGCTGTTAGCGCCGAGCTCGGCTACCAGAGGCCCACTTCAGCTAAAGAGCTTGACCCCGGCCAAAGGAGCTGGGGATCTCGTCCGAAGGAGCCGGGACGGAAGCCGAAGTAAAGAAGGATCTCCACTCGCGCCCTACGCCCGCCACATCATCAGTTACGTGGCAGAGTAGGGGCGCGAGCCAGTGGGACAGATGCGACATCGATCGTCCACAATCTCTATCAGATCACTGACAGACGGCATCCAGCGGCTGTGGCCACATCAGGGAACGGCCCGATGATGGATCCTATGGTACCTCTACCGCCAAAGGCCTCCAACAGGATCTGGCCCAACATGACATACATTAAATGCAATGTGGGCTGATCCGACTGGCATTTATTACTTTGTGGGCTGATATGGACCACATTTGTTGCTTTGTGGGCTGATAGAGAATTCCCTATCAAATCCTATCAAATCGTGGGACCCACTCCAAAATATCATCCAACACATCCTCCTGAGTCCTCTATAAATAGGACCTCATTTTACATGCAAGGTACGCAACCCATACTTGAGAGTCGTTACTCTGCCTCTCTTCTTCGTCTCCTTCCTTTGTTCCAGTTCATACACTGACTTAGGCATCGGAGAGCCTTGCGCCGCCCAGGCCAGGGTCCTCTGACTGTTTCTTCTTCCCTTTCATGTTCTGAGGCAGCAGATCATCTTCTTCTACTCGGATAAGTCCTATCAGGCACCCCTATTATTGTGAGTCATAGTTTTCTGCACTTACAATTGGCGCCGTCTGTGGGGAAGCAATATCCTAATCTTCCCAACCTTCCCGACCTTCTCAATCCTACCAGATACCATGCCTCCGAGACCGAAGAAAGGCGGAGAATCTTCGAGAGCAGCGCTCGAGCAACCAGGCCCGTCGACGGACGCCCCTCCTCAAGGGCGCTCCAGAACGGTGCATGGCGCATCTGTAGGCGAGGGGCGCATAGGCTCGCAGCTCTTCGTCGATATTCCCTTCCAAGAGGGACTTGTTGAAGATTCATCCCCAGTCGACGAAGTTACGCCTCCCCGACGTGACGAGCGACGACACGAGCGCCCCCCGAAGAACAAAGGTGTAGCAGTCGACGAGCCACGCCGTCAACGAGACCTCGATGACGGAGGAGATATTGTGGCTCAGAATGCCCTCATCCAGGAGCAGGATAGAATAATCCGCCAGCTCCAGCAGCAACTGAAAGCAACAGGGGCCCCCTCGGCAGGCCAGCCCTCGGGGCCCCAAGGCGGGAAGAAAGCTGCCCCGAGCAAGGTAGTCCAGCCCTCCCGCAAGGATTTGAGAGCTTTTCCGGACCAGAAGCGTAGCCGGCCCAACGACGAGCACTCGAGCAATGGTCGAATCCATCACGGCCGAAACGACCAAGTTTGCAGCTACCACAGTCGTGGCCGAGATGACCAGGCTTGCAGCTACCATAGCCGAGGCCATTCGAAGGGGAAGTCGGAAGCAGTGTCACCGCGGAAGGACGTCGAGCAGGAGCGGCTCGACAGGCGTATCAAGCTGGCCGTTCAGCATAACATGGAGATGGCTGCTCTCGCCCGAGACCAGCAAGAGATCTGCGGCCCCACCGATCTGGGGACCTCTCCCTTCACGCGGGATATCAAAGAGACTCCTCTCCCTAAGAAGTTCTCTGTCCCGCGGTTCGTCCCCTATGACGGAGTGTCCGACCTAGCAGCTCACCTCCAACATTTCTCTCAGAAGATGTCCATTTGGGGGAATGAGGGCCACCTCAACTGCAAGATCTTTTCCTCCAGTTTGGGCGACCTCCCTTTGAAATGGTACTGCGCCCTTCCTAAGAAGTCTATCTCAAGTTGGAAACAGCTCCAGCTCTCCTTCCTGAAGAAGTTTCAGGCTTACAGCGTCGTCCCCAAGACTGATGCTGATATTCTTGCCCTGAAGATGAAGCAGGGCGAAAGCATCACCCAGTTCGCCCGACGGTTCTGGGCGATCTACAGCTAGATTGAGGATACCAGAGACGAAGTGGCGATTTTCGCCTTCAGAAATGCCCTGTTGCCAAGGGAACGAGCTGAGGAAAGATCTGGCCGGAGACCCCGCGACCTCCATGCCGGCCTTGATGTCCCGGATTAAGCGCTATGTCGCTCGGGAGGAGGACGAAGTCCGGGCCCGGGAGAACCACGGCCCAGGACCCAAGGAGAGGGGCAATCAGCCCCAGCAGAGAGAAAAGAAGCCCTTTCGCAAGGAAGAGCCGAAGCAAACCTGGGTCTCCAGCTCGGTAAAGGCTGCAGCGTCCAGGTATGGGACCACCAAGAAGACCAGACCTCCTGTCGACGCTTACCAGGCCGTGAACGTCGTCTTCAGGGAGCCGATCCACCAAATCATGAACAAGATCAAGAACAGGCCGTTCTTCAGCTGGCCTCACCCCATGCAGAGTGAAGCCGCCACCCATGACCAGACTAGGTTCTGTGCGTACCACAAGCAAAACGGGCACAAAACTGAAGAGTGCAGGACCTTGAAGTTCTTCCTGGAGAAGCTAGCCAAAGAAGGTCATCTGGTGGAATTTGTCAAGGCAGGAGATGCCGGCCCTGGCGGCAGCGGCCGAGCTCATCAGAGTGCTGACAGGGATCCAGACAGCGAAGATTCTGAGAAGATCATCAATGTGATCCATCTGGCGCCCTCAGCACCCTCTCCCTCAGCTAGAGGCAGCTCCCAGGCTCGTGCCGAAGCCAGGCAGGCCTCGCATGGGAAGGAGGTGATGAGAGCCGAGCTCGGACCGGCGTCCAAGCGAGCGCGGCGTGAGCGCCCGGCCATCTCGTTTTCAAATAGAGACCTCGAGGGAGTGCAGCTTCCCCACAATGATCCCCTGCTCCTGACGATAAAGCTGCGGGACTTCACAGTGAAGCGGATCCTGATCGACCCCGGTAGCTCATCCGAAGTCCTCTACTATGGATGTTTCAAGAAGATGGGGCTCCTGGAGACTGATCTGAAAAAAGCTCGCACGCCTCTGATCGGGTTCGGCGTCAAGCCGGTCTACCCCAAGGGGAGAATCACTCTGGAGACCAGAGTAGGCGGAGCCTCGGTCATGACGGATTTCCTGGTGGTGGACGCCCCCTCCCCGTACAATGTCATTATGGGCAGGGTGTGGCTCCACAAGATGGAAGCAGTTCCCTCCTTTTTCCATCAGAAGCTGAAGTTCATACTTGAAGGCAAGGATGGCAGAATGGAGGTGGTTACCGTTGAAGGGGATCAACAACTGGCCAAGCAGTGCTTGTTGGCCATGGTCTCTGCAGAGAAAGAGCCAGAGTGAGTAAACCTCGCAGAGTTCGAAAGGGGGCTGGATGAGATCGGCCGAAATCCAGACAATAAGAGCATTGCAGATCTAGCTGAAGTCAAGCTCGACCCGTCAGACCCTGACAGATTTTTCCTGATCGGCACCCAGCTGCCCAAACCAGAGAGAGCCGAGCTATCAAGATTTTTGATGCAGAATGTGGATATCTTCGCTTGGACCCCGAGCGAAATGCCTGGGATCGACCCCGAGGTCATGTGCCACAGGCTGAACGTGGATCCCGACCACAAGCCAGTGGTACAGAAGGCCCGCAGGACGGGGCTGCAGCAGACAGAAGCCGTGGTCGAAGAAGTTGACAAGTTGTTAGAGGCAGGCGCAATCCGGGAGGTCCAGTACCCGGTCTGGCTGGCCAATACAGTGGTGGTGAAAAAGAAGACTGGCAAGTGGAGGGTGTGCGTGGATTTCACGGATCTCAACAGAGCATGCCCGAAGGACAGCTTCCCTCTTCCCAAGATCGATCAGATGATTGACGCCACTGCTGGCCATGACAGAATGAGCTTCCTCGACGCCTACAGAGGCTACCACCAAATTCCGATGTATGAGCCGGACGAGGAGAAAACTGCCTTCATAACCCCCCGCGGCACTTACTGCTATAAGGTGATGTCCTTTGGGCTGAAGAACGCGGGGGCAACCTATCAGCGCCTCATCACCAAAATGTTCCAGGCCCAGCTCGGCAAGACAGTTGAAGTCTACATCGACGACATGGTCGTCAAGTCCGAGCAGTCCAGTGACCATCTGGCGGACCTGGCCCAAGTCTTCAGCATCCTCCGTCAATTCAAGCTTAAATTGAATGCTTCCAAGTGCGCCTTCGGCGTAGCTTCTGGCAAGTTCCTCGGAAGCCTAGTGACGCGGAGGGGGATAGAGGCCAACCCGGACCAGATTACTGCAATCCAGGGCATCCAAAGCCCATCTACCACAAAAGAGGTCCAGAAGCTTACAGGCATAGCTGCAGCGCTCAATCGCTTCATCAGCCGATCATCAGATAAGTGCCGGCCTTTCTTTCAGCTTCTGAAAAAGAATTTCAAGTTTCAATGGACCCCTGAGTGCGACCAAGCATTGGAAGCACTCAAAACCTATTTATTCTCACCACCCTTACTCTCTACCCCAATTCCGGGGGAGATTTTGTATTTGTATCTTGCGGTCTCAGATCATGCAGTAAGCTCCGTCCTCATCAGAAAGGACGATGGTGTCCAAAAACCAATCTACTATACGAGCAAGATTCTGCTAGATGCCGAGACCAGATACCTTTTGCTGGAGAAGCTTGCGTTGGCACTCGTCAGCACCTCCCGCAAGCTCTCCCACTATTTTCAATCCCACACCATTGTGGTCATCACGGAGCACCCACTCCGATCTATCTTCAAGAAAGCTGACTTTTCAGGGCGCATATCGAAATGGGCAGTCGAACTGGGGCAGTATGACATCCAGTACCGTCCCAGGACTGCGATCAAAGCCCAAATCCTGGCAGACTTCATTGTAGAGTTCGTCTCCCCGAGCTCGGCTTTGACCCAGCCCGGCACCGAACTGGGGGGCATAGGGCATGAGCGTGAAGTCACCGAGGTCGAACAATCTTCTCAGAGCCAAGTTCCTATCTCGGCATGGAAGGTCTTTGTCGATGGCTCATCCACCTCCAAGAGAGCTGGCGCCGGCATAGTCCTCCAATCGCCAGAGGGACTGGTCATAGAGCAAGCATTCACCTTGGACTTCAAAGCGACGAACAATGAAGCGGAATATGAAGCTCTGATAGCAGGGCTGAATAGCGCCCGAATCCTTGGAGCCCAGCAATTGGTGGTCTTCAGTGATTCACAACTGGTGACTAGCCAACTCACTTGAGACTACCAAGCCAGGGACGACAGGGTGGCGACCTACTTAGCCCTCGCAAAAAAATTGCTCTCCCACTTCCAGACAGCCGAGATCAGGCAAATCTCCAGAGATACCAACACGCATGCTGATGCGCTTGCAAACCTGGCCTCCGCTGTCGAAGCGGGAAAGAAAAGGACCGTTGAGGTCGGATCGATACCGAGATCAAGCCTAGAGCTCCACTCACCTCGACAAGTCCTATGTGTTGATCTCGGTCCGAGCTGGATGGACTCGATCATCTCTTACCTGAAGGACGGCCAGCTCCCCGAGGAAAAAAATGAAGCCCATCTAATCAGACTCAAGGCAGCTCGATTCTGGCTATCTCCTGAAGGCAAACTCTACAGAAAATCCTTCACAGGTCCTTATCTCCAATGCGTCCATCCGAGCAAGGTGGACGACTTTCTGTATGAGATCCACGAAGGAATCTGCGGTAGTCACATCGGAGGGCGGTCACTGGCATAAAGAGCAATAAGCCAAGGTTACTGGTGGCCGTACATGCAGAAGGATGCGCAGGTATATGCCAGAAAATGCGAAAAATGTCAGAAGTTCTCTCACTCTCTTCACCAGCCAGCACAAGACCTGAGTCCCCTCTCTAGTCCATGGCCCTTCGCTCAATGGGGGCTGGACATTGTGGGACCTCTTCACCGAGCTCCAGGGAACAAGAGGTGGCTGATAGTCGCTACAGATTACTTCACGAAGTGGGTAGAAGCTGAGACGCTGTCCTCCATCACTGAAAGGGACTCCAAGAACTTCGTGTGGAGGAACATCATAACGAGGTTCGGCATCCCCAGGGCCCTGATTTTGGACAACGGCACTCAGTTCGACTCCAAATTCTTCAAGGACTTCTGTCAAGAGCATGGCATCAGGAATCACTATTCCACTCCGGCGTACCCGCAGAGCAACGGTCAGGCCGAAATATCTAACAAAGTACTGCTCGACGGCCTGAAGAAGCGATTGGACAAAGCGAAAGGGAGATGGGTAGAAGAGCTTCCCAGCGTGCTGTGGGCATACAGGACGACTCCGAGACGATCTACCTCGGCAACACCCTTCTCGTTAGCCTATGGGATGGAGGCGGTCATTCCCTTAGAAATTGGCCTCCCTACCCTGAGATCAGAACTTATCGACCAAGGGCGAAACGAGACGAATCTGGCAATAGAGCTGGACCTAGCTGACGAGCGCCGAGATGCAGCGGCCATACGACTGGCCGACTATCAGCAACGGATAGCCAGAGGATACAACGAAAAAGTCAGAGAAAAAAGCTTCTCAGTAGGAGAATTGGTGCTGAAGAAGACCCTGCCAGCTGACAGAGACCCAAATGAAGGCAAGCTGGCCCCAAACTGGCATGGCCCGTTCAGGGTGGTTTCAACGGCAGGACGATCTTCCTACAAACTTGAAGACTTGGAAGGCAGGCAGTTGCCGAGACCGTGGAACGCATCTCACTTGAAGAAGTTCTATTTCTAAGATGTAATGAAAGTTCTATGATCAATGAAAGCAGCATTTTGCCTTGTCGTCAATCTGTGTCTTCTTATCTGAGTTCGGCAGCTCTGGGTTCATACACCCTGGGATTGACTTCGGATTCATACATCCAGTCTTCCCTAAAATTCTGGGTTCACGTGCCCATGGATCGACTTAGGATTTATACATCCAGTCGCTCCTAAAACCCTGGGTTGATACACCTTGGGAAGGCTTCGGATTCATACATCCAGTCGTCCCTAAATTTTGGGTTCACGTGCCCATGGACTGACTTAAGATTTATACATCCAGTCGCTCCTAAAACCTTGGGTTGATACACCTTGGGAAGGCTTCGGATTAATACATCTAGTCGTCCTTAAATTTTGGGTTCACATGCCCATGGACTGACTTAGGATTTATATATCCAGTCGCTCCTAAAACCCTGGGTTGATACACCTTGGGAAGACTTCGGATTCATACATCCAGCCTTCCCTAAATTTTGGGTTCACGCGCCCATGGACTGACTTAGGATCTATGCATCCAGTCGCTCCTAAAACCCCTGGGTTTATGTACCCTGGGACTGACTTCGGATTTATACATCCAGTCTTCCCTAAAACTATGGGTTCATACACCCCCCGAGATCGATCCCGGACTCAGACTCGCACAGCCGAGATCCTCGAGACTCTGGGTTCACCTCGGCCAATGACAGTTCATCTCGGCCAATGATAGTTCATCTCGGCCAATGACAGTCTTTGAAAGAAAAAAGCAGCGCAAGCACAAAAGTACAGAAAAGCAGCACAAAAATACAGAAAAAAGCAAAAAAGAATGCAAAGATGCAGAACAAACATTCCATCTCATCAGAAACTTCTTTCTTTTTATTGAAATGTAATTTCTTCATTACAAGAGTTACAGAAAAGAAGAAGCAGATTACAACAAGGAGGCTCGTAGTCCTCTAAAAACATAGAAGAAATAAAGACTGGAGACTCTGATCCTCGCTTGGAGACTCTGGGAGATGCTGATCTTCACCGACTCTTCAGTCTGGTCTTCAGTGTCGGGAGCTCTCCAACACCCTCTGGTTTGGGAGCAAGCTCAGGCTCATGATCCACTGATTGAAGATCTTCAGCCAGAAGGCCTCTCCATTCGGCCTGATGCTCGGAGGTCTTGATATCCCGCACAAGACCCTCCAGCATGATGCCGCACAAGACCCTGGAGGATCGAGACAAGACCCTGCAGCATGATCCGACACAGGACCATGCAGGATCAAGTATGCGACCAACTCCTAGCCAGAGAGTAGTCACCTCCCAGTCGCACAGGCAGGAGATGATCTCAGCACAACCGCATAGGTGGGAGTTGGTCGTGGACCCGCGTTTAGAGAGCGCGTAGTCCATGAGGATTGTCTTCAGAGAGCGCACAGACCACGACTTCCGGCGACAGTCCCTCCCAGAGGAAGCTAGCTTCTGTCACAAGAGGTTTGTCCGGGGCAAAGGTTCCTAAAGTTCTACAA
Organism: Litsea cubeba; assembly: GCA_012931725.1. Classification (NCBI taxonomy): domain Eukaryota; kingdom Viridiplantae; phylum Streptophyta; class Magnoliopsida; order Laurales; family Lauraceae; genus Litsea; species Litsea cubeba. The sequence continues at coordinate 5,094,371 of CM022951.1, forward strand.
GGCGAAACTGCCAGAACATCTGGCAGACGCGGACAGATCCTCATCGCTGCGAGAAACAAAGAGAAGGGTTTCTGGTTCAAGGTCTTTCTTCTCTCCCATGGCAGGCCTGCTGCCTCAATTTATAGAGGGAGGAGAGGCTCAGAACTCGAAGACCCATCAATGAGGCGAGGTCTCCCATGCTTTACGTGGAGTGCACGTCTACCACAAGCTGACCAATGGTTCTGATGACGACCACATGGAGCCATCTGCTAGTCTTCTGCCTCGGCCGTACTGCAGTACTTACAGCTACTTATGAGCCTCGGAACGCGGATATCAGAGCAGACACCTATGGAAACCGTACGGTACTCTCTCTAACTCAAGATTCTCGCGTCGCATCACTCAGCCGGACTCAAGCACAAAGCAGCCGAGATCAAAAAGATGGAGAAAAAGAAAGCACATGTAAAGAATCTCTGCTTTTCATTAAAACCGAAGGGGATTACAAACAGGTTCACTTTACATTCCATTCCAAAAAGACAGAAAAATTACAAGTGTGAAAGCAGCAGATGAACAAAGATCAAGAAGCTACAGGGGCTTCGGCGACTCCACCAGCACTATTACTGTCTCTGGTGGGCCAGTGGTCTCGGCGACAACAGTGGCCTTCTCTGGCGCGTCACCCACAGGAGGGGCAGAGGAAGCGTCGCCCGCAGACGGCACGGCCGGAGCGTCACCAGCTGGGAGAGTCGTCGGAGCACCGTCCAGAACAGGGCCAGCTACAGGAGCATCCACTGGGGCATCCTCAGTCAGCGGAGCAGGACTCGGCTCGGGCTCTAGGCCGGAATACTTTGGCAGATCCTGATAGATAGGGTGGTCTTCAGGAACCCCCGCTCGTCTTAAAGCAGCCAGACATCCCTCCTCGAAAATGATAGAGGTGATCTCCTCCACTTGCCTCTCATATTCCTACGTAGCCTGGTCTACCCCCTTCTGAAAGGAAGACTGGGCCTCAGCCTGCTGCGAGGACTTGAGGTCAGCAATCTCTTTCTCCAGCCGCTCGACTTCAGCGTGCCTTCCCTTCAGTTCGGCAATTTCCTTTTTTAACTTCTCCACTTCGGCACAACCAGCGAGCACTTCGCCACGCTGCCTCGCCGACTCAGACGCCGAATCAGCCTTCACTCTGGCCAGCTCTGTCTCCAACTCGGCAATCCTTTTCGTCTTCGCCCAGATTTCGCCTTCCAACTGATGGGTTGCCGACGTGAGATCGGTGATGCTGGCCAGCGCCACACCTAGCTGTGCAGTCGCCTCGGCACTGCTCCTCTTCAGCTCTCCCAGCTCCTTTATCAGTTTTTCCCTCTCGGACTCCAGCTAGGTGATCTTGGAGACGTTCTTGTCGCTCCTCTCCATTACTGTCTGGAGCCTCTGCACGTTCTGCAGAAGAAAGCAAGTTAGACGGGAGCAGCCGAAGTGAAATACATCAAAAAGAATATCAAGGGTACCTACCAGGAGAGAAGCCTGAATCGCCGACCCCAGCAGACTCTCATTGTTGTACTTCGCATGCGCCTCCATGTCACGCGGAAGAGCACAAGCTTTAGCAAGAGCCCCGATGACGAGACAGTTCCCCTGCACCCAGTCCTCCACGTTCAGAATCTTCCTGGGCTGGGTCTCCAATCTAGGCCTCCATGCCGCCGGGGCAGCACGAGGTCCGGAGGCCGATCCGAACCCTTGCCCTACCATGACACTAAGGCCACGAGCCGTCTCCGCAGTTGCCCTGCCTGCTGGCGCACTTTTTCGAGGAGGTGCCTTGCTTCCAGAAGTACGCGCAGGCACCTTGTCTTTAGGAGCCTGCTCGGCCCCCGATCCTGTCTCCCCCGCCTTGGACCTCTTCCTCGGCGGAGACCCGTCCCTCGGATGATCCGGCGAGCGCCTCCGCACTCCTTCGGTCGGAGCAGCAGCCGGGGCAGATGAAACAGCAGCTCCCCCCGAACCCGAAGCCATCCGAGCATTGGTAGAGGAAGGCGTAGCAGAAGATGAAGACCCGCGCCTGAACTGGGCCGCCAAGTCCTTGGTTACAGGCATCCTTGAACTACCCTCCATCGTCTCTTCCGGGTCAGATGGGTAAGCGTCCACTACCTCCCTCAAACTCGGCGATCCCGAACTAGAAGAATTGGATGCCTCAGCGCCAGACGCAGCTCGGCTCGTAGCAAGATCGATCAAAGGCACGCCCGCAGGCACGGCCAAAGAAACAGAGGGAAGGTCAGCCTGCAGCTCGCCCTCCTGCGCTGCTCCAATCCTTCTGCGCTGCTCCAATCCTCCTATAATGACCGCGGTACCTCGGCGTGTATCCCAACAATTTCCAGGCCGATCTGGTCTCGTGCCCAGTATATCTCTCGACCTTCATGTGGTTGTCGAAGTTCTTTCTCCAACCGTCGCTTGCAGCTCGGCGTTTCCTCGCTCGTAGTTCTGCACAGTGAACACCAACGATATCAGTTCGGCAATATGAAAGTTAAGCAAAAAAGGAACAGAATAAAGAGTCGGTGTTTACTTGGGTCGGTCCCGAGATGGCGAGGGACCATGGGCGTCCTTCCCTCGCCAGCGCCGAACTCCCAATCCCCTGAAACACAGAAGAGATCTTCTTCGGCGTTTTTACTAGAATCCTCCAAGGCCAGGACGAAGCCCCTTCGGCGCTGCTTCACTCGAAGATAATAGTTGTTGTCTCCCCTAGCCTTGCAGATGTCATACACGTCCTCGATATCGTGGACACCCAAATTAATCCCCAAGATTTCGTTTAATTTTGCCGTGCCCATGATGACCTTGAAGCCATTGGGCATCAGCTGGCACGGGGTGATGCACCAGGCCTCAAGACAGGCTCTAAGTAGGGGATGCAGAGGAAATCTGACCCCGCCTTCGATCACAGAGATCAAAGGGAACGGCATCTAGCCAAAGGACCAGCAGCGCAGGGCATAATCGCAGGGAGTCGCCGGCCTAAGGCGGACCCCCTCTGGGATATTGAAGGTAGCCCTAAACCTAGCCATGCCCTCATCCGTATCTAACTGAAACCTAGGGGTGGCCATCTCTACAAGAAGAAGAAGGCAAACAGAAACCCTAAAGGCAGAAACCCTAAAAAAGACAGGGGCACGAAGTCACTTACTGAAGCAGAAGCGCGGATCTAGTACCGATCTGGGCACGCCTTACGGTCGTCTCCGCCAGAACACTGCGGAGAGAAGACAGACGAAGATCGGGGCAGGATTCGAAGAGCAGAACAAGGATCGAAAGCAAGGGCAAGGAAAATCAGAAGAGAAAATAAAGAAAAAAGAACGGAGGAAGGCAACCCCATTTATAGGGGAAGGAAGCCCTCTCTGGGCAGCATTTACAAATTTGAAAAGACAGACTTCGTGATCCGCGCCTGTCTCATCACCTTGATGGCACAATCGGTGAGGAAGCACCACGTGTAGCCGCCGGTTCGTTTCCCGAGGTGAACGGGACGCAACATTTATTGCCTCGGAGAGATGGAAGCGGCGCCCAGCAATGATCGCAATATCTCCAGACGGATTCTCTAGCTTCTGACCCCTAAAGGCTAGGGCGCTTAAGAAGTCATAAGCTAGGGGCAATTGTGTGGGGAGATTTTCAAAGCTCCAGGATTACGCTAATCACGGCTATAAGATGGGACTAAGCATTCTCACGTGCCGACCACGCGCCAACCACTTGGCACCCAGACAGACCTTGGCTGTTAGCGCCGAGCTCGGCTACCAGAGGCCCACTTCGGCTAAAGAGCTTGACCCCGGCCAAAGGAGCTGGGGATCTCGGCCGAAGGAGCCGGGACGGAAGCCGAAGTAAAGAAGGATCTCCACTCCCGCCCTACGCCCGCCACATCATCAGTTACGTGGCAGAGTAGGGGCGCGAGCCAGTGGGACAGATGCGACATCGATCGTCCACAATCTCCATCAGATCACTGACAGGCGGCATCCAGCGGCTGTGGCCACATCAGGGAACGGCCCGAGGATGGATCCGATGGTACCTCTACCGCCAAAGGCCTCCAACAGGATCTGGCCCAACATGACATACATTAAATGCAATGTGGGCTGATCCGACTGGCATTTATTACTTTGTGGGCTGATATGGACCACATTTATTGCTTTGTGGGCTGATAGAGACTTCCCTATCAAATCCTATCAAATCGTGGGACCCACTCCAAAATATCATCCAACGCATCCTCCTGAGTCCTCTATAAATAGGACCTCATTTTACATGCAAGGTACGCAACCCATACTTGAGAGTCGTTACTCTACCTCTCTCCTTCCTCTTTTTCCTTTGTTCCAGTTCATACACTGACTTAGGCATCGGAAAGCCTTGCGCCGCCCAGGCCAGGGTCCTCTGACTGTTTCTTCTTCCCTTTCAGGTTCTGAGGCAGCAGATCATCTTCTTCTACTCGGATAAGTCCTATCAGGCACCCCTATTATTGTGAGTCATAGTTTTCTGCACTTACAACATAATATTAACAGGTAACACCACCACTTTTTTTAGGCAATTAATCCATAAATTGGGCTAACACTACGCAATGAAGGAACTTAGGCCGATCAATTATTTCTTAGGCATTGAGGTCCAACACCACTCTTTGGGTATTTTCTTTCTCAAGCAAAATAGACAATGGACCTCCTGGCCCGAGCCAGAATGACTGAAGTCAAGCTAGTTTCTTCTCCTACCTCTAATGCAAAATTAAGTCTCACCTCCGGGGGAATCGCTAGCAGACCCTATTGAATATTGCATCATTATTAGTGGCCTACAGTATTTGACACTTACACGCACGGATATTACCTTTGCTGTCAACCAAGTCTACCAATACATGCATGCTCCAACTACATCGCATCTAGTTGCAGTCAAAAGCATTTTGCGGTTTTTAAAAGGTACAATCACATTTGGACTACACCTTGGACTTGGTCCACTTCATATCATAGCCTACTGCGATGCTGATTTGGTAGGACATCCAAATGATCGAAGATCTACAAATGGATATTGTGTTTATTTTGGCCCAAATCCAATTTCATGGTGTGCAAAGAAGCAACCCATTGTGGTCCTCTCTTCCACTGAAGCAAATATCGTTGCCTTGCACACACAAATGCCGAGATCTCATGGCTACGTACACTACTTCAAGATCTCAAAATATTTTTGCATTACATTCCACTCATTTGATGCATGCGGCAATATCAGTGCAATATCTCTTGCTTCAAATCCCGTCTTCCATGCCTGCACCAAGCACATCGAGGTGGATTACCACTATATCCATGAAAAGGTATAAGAAATGATCCATCCATTCGGTTTGTACACTCTAAAGGTCAAATTGCAGATGCTTCACTAAGGGTCTTTCATCTCCTCGATTTAAACCTCTTCAAGACAAGTTGTCCATCCGCAAGCGGCATGTTAGCTTGAGGGGGTGTAATAACCATGGCCCTCCTAAGGACATAGGTTCTCCTAAGGATAAAGGTTGACGTGTGAAAAATATCCCAACTGAAATTTTTGTCGCTATTATCTTATTTGTCATCATTTTAAATTTTCAAAATTTTTTATTAGAGTTGTTATTTTTTTTATTGTTGACTTTTATTATTTCCAGACTTTGCCGCTACATGTCATTTTAGCCTGGTTAAAGGGAATTTCTAAACTTCATGCATATATATATATATATCTATTTTTTGGGGGCCTCGGTGAAGCACATATAATTTTTGTTTTTTTAAAAAACTGTTGTGGGTGTGCGTGAGGAAGTGTGAAACCTATGATCGACAAATAATAGCTCATGTGAGAGATCCGAATTTTCTTCAAAGACACCATGTTATGATTTAAAGGTTTATCAATCCCATTCGTGAAAGTGTGTACGTTTTGGAGAAGCCTATATATGTTTAAACTATTCAAGACTTCTCAACAATGGGCTCATATGTCTAGATCCACGTGGAAATTAAGAACAAGGTCCAAAAATTATTGTAGTTAATTGGCTTGTGATTCTTGACTCAACAGAGTGACCCCAATTTGAACATGGGCCGAGACGGTCCAGAGACTTTAGTATATATAAAAAAGATGTTGGAACGACATTCTCTCTCTCTTCCTCTTCCTTTTGTTTACTTCTAATGTTTATGTCTGTAATATGTAAACATAGTAATTTATATTTATCTTTATAAATATTTATTTTAAATCTTAAATACTTTTATAATGATTTAAATGTAAAATACATCTCATGAGTGACCACATTGATGACTCCCATGATTTTTTATTTATTTTTTATTTTTTTATTTTTTTGAGTTGGGCGAGTTTAGCATTTTCTAATTTTGGTGCAAGAGGGTAGAGCGAATATGGATAAAACCATAAAAATAAAAGAGGCCACCCCACTTCGTAACCCAAACTATATGCTTCATGTAGAATAGTGTGTCTTCAACATTTGGAAGTGAAACCAGAGGGCCCATATTAAGCCTCAAGAGGATTCCATGTAATTCTGCTGGCCTGCTAAAGCTTGGAATCGTCAAGAAAGAATTCAAAACTTTAATTTGGATATGGCCCACTAAAGAAAAGAAGAGATCATACTGACCTCGGTCTTCGATAAATTTGGCTGATCGGTCTAACGGTAGAAGTCGTAGATTGTCAAACGAATAGCACAAAAAACTATGGATCATCAGATCAGTCGGTGGGAAAATCTAAAATCAACACTAAAATGATAGAAAAGATGAAGATCGTTGATCAAGTGATGGAATATTTCATATCACCGATCTGTGGCAGAAGATCAAATGATCCAATGGTAGAAACGATCTGGATTTGTAAACAAAATTACAACTGCTCGAGATCAAATGAAAGCTTTCTTTGTATTGTAATGGTCTAATACTTGATGAGACCCACTCTATGAAGATAGATCTAAACTTAGATAGGATTAAATCTTGGAGTCTCCCATCACCCAGGTCTCTCTATCTATTGTTCTTATCATTGATCTTAAATGAAACATGACTGATCTTGAGTAGATGTTGTAAACACGCTTTAAATAAAATAATTTCCTGCTGATCTCCGGCCAGTACGTTTTACAATGGATTTTCTTGGGTTTATAAGTCCTTTTTAAACCATCTATTTGTATGCCACCAAGGGGAGGATTAAAATTTTCCATTATTGAGTGATAAAGCTCAGTCGGTGAGGTACGTTCATTGCACATAAACAACCATGACTTGGGAAAATGTGTGTGAGGACTTACCTTATGCAAAAAAAAAAAAGATCATATATCAGTGGAGATTCATTTCTGTACATAAAATGAGACATCAATATACTCAATTTAGTCCTAATTCATCCATCACTTTCTTAAATACTTATGGCATAAATTGCCAAAGGAGTAAAACAATTTTCTCCATCAAATAGAGGGTAGAGCAAGAAGAGTAGTTGTAGAAAGATGTTTGTAAAATGAAACGAAGGAACTGACCTCAGTGGTGAAATAAAAATGCAGAGTGGCTGTATAACTTGAGTGGAGTTGCAGTACTATCGATCAAAATGCAAAGAGCACCAACTGTTTCAGGTAGCCGAAGGGTGGAAGATGGGTGCCATCAATCATTACGTGGGGTGAAATAAAGAAACCTGTCGGTTTTTGTCTCTTGCAAACGGAAAGACTTTTTTTGTTTTTCTTTATTCGTACACGGAGACCGGAAAGACTTGGGAAGTATGGCAATTGGCTGTTGGCATCCACTTGGTTTTAGACTTTTAGTCTAACAGTGTATGGGGCCATCACCCCTATATTCTTTTACCTGATTGAACGACCTGAGAAGTATCTTATGCATGCTTCTGTTTTTAGTCTAATCGTGTGGGGCCTTGTGATGTAAGCCACTGAATGAGGTCGGAAATGGCCAGCAAGTAGCATGCAAAAGACAAAATCAAAGAAATATATAAAAAGGGTGATATTGGGGAACAAACAGCGAGAGCATACGAACGTACTATAAAAAAAACTGGGGGAGCTCTATCGGCACCACAATTTTTGCTCTTCCCACCGCGAAAAAAAAAATCCTTTCCTAAACTACCCCTCCCCCTTTCTCCCTCCTCCTCCTTCTCCCTCCTCCTCCTCCTCCCTCATCTTCCATTCCTCTCCCAGTCTCCACCCTCCCTCATCCCCCTCCCCCACACCCACCCACCCCCCCAGTCGCCGGCGGGGAGGGAGCCCCGGCCGGCAGCCGACTGGCCTCCCTCCCCTCTCCCTCTTTCTTCCTCTCTCCCTATTCTTTCCCTCTCTCCCTCCCTCTCCTTCCCTCCCCTCCTCTTCTTCCCCCTCCCCCTCCCCCTCCCCCTCCCAGTCGCCGGCGGGGAGGGAGATCGGCCGGCAGCTGGCGGCGAAAGCCCCAGCCGGCTGGCCTCCCTCCCCCTCTCCCTCTTCTTTCCCTCTTCTCCCTCTCTCCCTCCCTCTCCTCCCCCTCCCCCTCCCAGTCACCGGGGGGGAGATCGGGCTGCAGCAGGCGCTGCAGCAGGCGAAACCCTGCTGCAGCCCGATCTCCCAGTCGCCGGCGACTGGGAGGGGGACGGGGAGGGGGAGGGGGAGTGGGGGAGTAGGGGAGGGAAGGAGAGGGAAGGAAAGGGGGGGGGGGGGAGAGGAAGGAAAGGGAGGGAGAGAGGGAGAAGAGGGAAAGAAGGGAGAAGAAAGAGAGACCGGCCAGCCGACCGGGGCTCCCTCCCCGCCGGAGACTGGGGGGGGGGTGGAGATGAGGGTGGAGGGTGGGAGAGGAAGGGAGGAGGAGGAGGAGGAGGGAGGAAGAAAGAGGGGGAGGGGGAGGGAGCCAGCCGGGGCTCCCTCCCTGCCGGAGACACGGGGTGGGGGGGGGGGGGGGGGGGGGGAGAGAGGGTGGAGGGTGGGAGAGGAAGGGAGGAGGAGGGAGGGAGGAGGAGGAGGGAGGAGAGGAGGGGTAGTTTAGGAAAAATATTTTTTTTTTGTCTTCTAGTGATGTGGGGAGAGCAAAAAATGCGGTGCCAATATCACCACTAAAAAAACTGAGAGAGAAATTTAAAAAGGGAGCAGGAGAAGCATTCACGAATTTTAGGTGAACTACGGTGCCAGTGTGATCACCGCACCCCGCGAGATTCGATTAGATTTTAAATATTTTTTAAAAAAATTTATATTTTATTAATTTATTCTTTTAAATTGATTATATTTCATACCACTCAAATGAAAAATCCGGATCCGTCGTTAAGGAGAACAAAAAAACTTCTTAAAGAAGTAGGAGAAAATGAATTTGTATAATCTGATTAGAAAAAAAGAGGTTGGCTATTGGCACCACGAAAATCTCTCTTCCCACCGCAAAAAAAAAATAAAAAGATAGATTTTCCTCAACTACCCCTCCTCCTCCTCCCTCTCCCTCTCCCTCTCCCTTTCCCTCGTCTTCCCTTCCCTTCCCTTCCTCTCCCACCATCCACGGCTGGGGCGGGGCGCCGCACCCGTCCAAGGGGTGCCAGAAATCGTGCCACCGGCATTGGCCAAACAGTTCCTCTAGCTCCCGCTCGCGTCGAAAAGCATCGGGGCTGAAATGACCATGTGGGGGGTAATTCCGATCGAAACCGTCAGGCTCAATGCCGTGGCTGGGACCGTGGGGATCGTAGGGGAAGAATCTATCGGCTGCGGGGTCATTGGGGTGATCGGGCGGGAGGGCGAAGTAGGAGCGGACGCTGCAGTCCGCGAGGACGATGGTGCGGCGCTCGAGCATGTGGAAGCCGTAGGAGGGGGGCTAGGGTTCTGGTGGGGGAAGGGGGCAGCTGGCGCGAGGAGGGGAGCGGGCGGAGCATGGGAGGAGGGTTTCGTGTCAGGAGGGGGGTTGTTGGATTCCCATCGGGATTTCTTATGAGCGAAGGAGGAGGAGGAGGGGTTTGAGGAAGAAGAAGGGTTCGGGTTCTGGAAGGAAGAACCGTTTCTGGCCATTCTCTGGGAGGGGGAGGGAGAGGGGGAGAGGGAGGGAGAGAGGGAGAAGAGGGAAAGAAAATAGAAGGGGAGGGAGGAAGAAAGAGGGAAAGGGAGCGGGGGAGGGAGACCGGCCAACCGGCCAAGGCTCCCTCCCCGCCGGAGGATGGGTAGTTTAGGAAAAAATATTTTTTTGTCTTCTAGTGCTGTGGGGAGAGAAAAATCTGCGGTGCCAATAGCCACCCTCTTAAAAAAATGCCAGACATGCGAAAGTATATATGTTAAGTGGGAAAAAAATAAATTAAGTTTAGGGTAGAAATTAATAACGCCAAAAATGTCACACCTAAAATTGCTATGTAAAGGCTCAAAACAAAGGTTCAAAATTGCACATAAAACAAATGTTAGACCAGCATATGAGCCATATGAGAAGAAATGGAAGAACCTTGGTTCAAAACTCAAAAATGTTACCGCAACAATAGGATAATTGAAAGACAGAGTAGGGCTAGCTAAAAACATTTTATGTAAGTTGGCGTAACTCTTTAAATAGTATATAAGAATGTAACTCAACTCAAAACTCAATTGCATAGTTAAGCAGTGGCGGAGTCAGGATTTTTATTCGGATGGGGCGGACGGTTGTCAATTAAAAACCGAAAATGTAAAAATCAACGCCAACTACCAATAATCTCGACTTATTCCATGGTTTAAAGACATTATTCTTTATTTTCATTTTTTTAGCAAATTAAGTATAAGGAACTCATATCCTGCTACTAATCAATATATTGTTTCCCCACATATTGTATAAAGGTTTGGAGAGAGGGTAAGATCCTTTATGCTATGCTATCATGTAGAAGCCAAACTGACTGAATTTGAATTGGAAGAAGGAGAACGATTGAGCGAAAGGTTCTAAGGTTTTTCGTTTGGGAGTTCTTTAAGACCAAGAGCGAAGGGTGTTTCGAGACCAGGGGTGCATGGGGCGATCACTTTACTAGAGTGGGGCATGGGCGAATTTTAACCTTTTTGGATTAGACCCGGGGCGACCGCCCCAGGACTGCAAAATATTAGGTCCGCCATTGTAGTTAAGAGAGTTTTGACCTATTATTAGACTAAGGCTACAAATGGGTGGTTTAGAACCTGAGACCTGTTTGGAATCACACCCCAAAATTCTGGGTCCGAGTCCTAGTTTAGATCCGATATGTTGGATTGAGGTCCAAACGACAAAGAGCCGATTATGCATACATGCTTGCATCTGAATCTTTTAATAAGATTGTCTTATGTAGATTAATGTTCTCAGCTGTAACTGGACACAGGCTCGAACCTGGATCTGAATAAATACAAACACTTGACTCGATCTTTCCCTCATTTGTCTACAACAAGCCAACCATATAGTCATGCAGATGGTAATCTCTAGCAAAGGAATAATGAACAGGTAGGAAGCAAAGTATCTATTAATGTAGAGATGAGGATGGCAACCTCACTTTTTAAGGATTTGATTTACTATATATGGTGTATGGGGTATGAGAATATATTTTATTAGCAGGAGGAGAATATTTGATGGCCATTCATGAATCTTCTCCTTCACTACTAAAATTTAAAAAATGCTTAGAATTCTTAATTTTAGGAAGAATTCGATATCCGAGAAAACAACTGGACCCATGATATTCTTATATATTAATAAAGTCTTATGGGATTATTAGTTTGATTCCAAATGAATTCCAAGGACTTAATTGTAATCAATGATCCTTGGCTCTTCTAATCTCGATCGCGAAGTGAAATCATTATTAAAAAAATAACATGACTTGAAAATACTGCGATTGTATAAGCCAAAAACCATATATCAGCACTGCTTTCATGTTAAAATTAGCAAGAAAAACTCTTTAGAGACTTTCTTGACGAATTCACTGTGTTATTTCATTGATATAAGAATGGCTGCTTATAGTATACAGTTAAGATATACTAATTATACGATAACTCTAATAATGAGATCAATTCCTAATCACATCCTAACCAATCTAAACCGAACCACATAATAACGGAAATTTAATATAATCCTAGTTTAATAATAAACTCTCATCCTTTTCATAGTGTATACAATTAACCTTCTTAATAATATCTATTAAGGAAAAATAAAATAACCAAAATAGAAAATAAGGATCTTCATAATAGAGTTTTATTATATTTTCATTTTTCAGACTTATAACACAGAGAAAATTAATGTCTTATAAATCTTTGTACGTATAATTTGAATGTTTCTAAAATCTACTATTAAATATTACGGTGAGATGGTAAGATGAAAGAAATCATTTTATATGGCCCATCTGGATGAGTGCCAAGTGCCAACCATGAAGGTCATGTGGGATTGAAAGATCTCCATGTTGAGATTATTCAAAATCTTCACCTGGTCAATATTGCTGGTTCTTTATTTAGGTTCAAAATCCAGGAAACTATAAACTACTAGAGGCTTTGTGGATTAACCGGTCACTGAAGCTCAGCTCGAATATAGAAAATTTAAACTGCACTTGGTTACTTGCCATTTTATCTCCTTCAATCACAACATAAATCCAAAATCTAAGCCTCTGCCTCAATGCAAACCGCTCAGAATCACCATATCCACTTGCTAATTGCTTTTACTCGTGTTTAATTTAAATCATGTACAATATCGAAGAACAAAGAAATTAAAATTGCATGTTTAATTTATAGATAGACTTGGTTGCCGAAGCATCTTCTAGTCTGCTGACGCATCTCTTGTTCAACTCGCCGCGCCTTGTGAGAGATTTTAATCAATGTTGTCAAAATCAAACATTACCATCTCACACTTTATGTCTAGGTGCAATCTTTTCTGATAATGGGTGACCATCATGTGATCCGACTCATTAGTTTTGCATTGGATACAAAGCTCATGAATTTATGAGTGTATTCATCTAAAGATTGGAGCCTTGCTGTAGATTGACGAGCTCTCTTTCCAATGAGTCAAGGTAAGCAAATGACAAATATTTGTCCTCCAATCTTTCTTTCGTAACTTTCCATCGGGTGATAGGAGCGTGGCCCATGTTTTCATTGTGGTAATCAATAATTTTGTACCAAATTATAACAGGACCTTTCAACTCCGTCTTGACAGAAATTACTCGTTGAGGATCTTCTAAATGATACCAAATGAAATAATCTTCAATCAAGGTAAGCCAGTCAAGAAAGGCTGTAACATCAAATTGCCTAGAAAAATCAGCAACATTTAATTTGACCTTCTTGGAGAGGTCATCTTGGCGTGGGGCATGTGGAATATCATTAATGTCCCTCTCATTCAAGAGACGTTGAAGGATCTCTTGGACCAATTCTACCAATATCCAATTGAAGTCTCTGTATCTGTGAGACAAAATGATGCAGTGTCAATTGAAGAAGATTTAGAGCGTAAGGACTCGCACCCCGAAACAGCTGCGACGATCCGACCGGGCAGTCAAGAAGCAACTCAGCCCAGACTACATTTACTTTTAAATTTGAACCTTATTTCCTTTAAAGTTCTTGATATTCTTGCTTCTTTAATTAGGTATTCTTTTCATTAAATCTCAGCCATAGGTTGTTTATAGATTGGATGGCTGAGATCATTTTTTTATCATTAGGTTTTTATTTATAAGTATCTCTATGTGAATACAAGGAGGCAGTTTTTGGTGAAATAAATTTACAGAGAACATTCTCGTTCTGGAGCCTTGAAGAGCTTACCCTTGATACCTTGAAGATTATCATCTTGTGCCTTGAAGAGCACCACATCTGTATGTGTTTGTGTTTCTTACATGTTCTCGTTCATCGTTGCGTCATAAAAGCATTGGAAGATTCACTGTTAGAGTTGATGGAGGCCGTACTGAGTTCATCAACTGTGATTTGTAAGGCTTGCACTTGTGCATATAAATTTGATATGCAGTTACTGTGCTGAACATCGGTGAGTCTACTGCAAAAAATTGGATCGGTGCGAGTAGCTATGGGTGAGGATTTTTTCTTTTTTATTGTTGTTTGTTCAGGTTCAGCTCGAAGCAGAACTCAGGCCCAGAGTTGAGTTGGCCTTACACATCTGGAGTGGACACGTGAAAAAGGACAGACCCTTTTGGTGATGCTTCGAACTTTGTGTAGAAGAAGAAAGGGCTCTTACTTGTTGACTTTAATAAAGGAAGAGGAGCTTGTGCATCAAATAATGAAAAAATTACCGTGCGGAAGATCCAAAACCTGACAATTATCCAGTGCAAGACGAAAGATTGAAATTTATCGGATGGAAGATCGTACACAAAAGACGCTCAAATTGGGATAGAAATACCATTTTTCGTGTGATATCCTAAGTCTGTAGGATATCGAAAGATTTGATATTGAAGGTTTTTTAGGACCCACTAGAATGAATTACTAGTTCTAATTTAACCAATCAATGCAGCGGAAATAAACCAATCAGACAGAACTAGCAAATAAATCTACCAATCACACACCACAAGAAGGCAGACACAAATTTTACCGTGGAAACCCTTTCCGGGAGTAAAACCACGAACCAGAAATCAAGAGTTCACGAACAGTTTACAAGATATACTCACAAGCTCCTGTACCTCAGTCTGTACCTCGACCTCAGGACTGTAGTTGTTCTTGCACAGAATCCACTAACACGGCTTCCACCGTGCACCGTTCTCCTTACTTGATCTCCTCGCACCTTGTCCACCAAGATGATCAATCTTCTACAAGAGAGTAGAAGCAACAAAACCTTCTAGAGCAGCCCTTCAGAACAATCTCTCAATGGCTCTAGAGAAACAAGAGAATCTCACTTAGGGTATTCTATTCTCAGATCAAGAGAAATAATTAACTTCTTGTATATATTGTGTGTCTTCTTTGGGTTGAGAGAATCACCCAATTTATAGGCTCAAATTCGTGCATAAGTATTCTACTTAGACTCCAATCGGAATAACACTTAGCATCAAACTCTTTCATAGAGTCCGGATCAGAATGGGCATTCCCGTCATAGCTCGCTCTAGCGAGCTTGTGTCTCGCTAGAGCGAGACACCATTCTGCCTTGGGCAGAATTGGCAGTCTGTCAAGTCTTTTGACTTTTTAAACCTAACACCATTCTGCCTTGGGCAGAATTGGCAGTCTGTCAAGTCTTTTGACTTTTTAAACCTAACAGATATCACAAAAGTTTAGGATATCAGTCAGTTCAATATCCTAGGCCTCTAGGATATCACACAGTTACCTACTCCCATCCCATCACATATCAAAGATTTTCACCACAAAAATATCTGTTTTCATCTTCTCTGTTTTCGCTAAGGAGGTCCGTTTTCATCTTCTCTGTTTCCACGAACTGAAGCTCCATTTCCATATTCTCCCTCCGGTCCGTTTCCACAAACTGAAGCTCCGTTTACATCTTCTCCCACCGTTCCGTTTCCACAAGTTGAAGCTCCGTTTCCATCTTCTCTGTTTTGGCTTATGGGTTCCGATAGGATATTTCCATTCCGTTTTGATATTGTGGTCCCTCATTTTTTTTATTTTTTTATTTTGCTTTTACCAGGCTTCAAAATATGTTCAGATCTGAGTGGATCTCAAGAGAACCCCTTCCTCGTGCACATTGTAAAGAGAAATTGTTTGTGATCAATCCAAAAAAACCGCAACCAAACGAGTGAATGTAAGAGAAAAAAAAAACCCATGAGAAGATGAGAAGAACAGAAGAGGATCATCTGCACCAGAATGGGAGGAGGCAAAGAAGTGTACAAATCTCACATTTTTTCATCTGCACCAGACTACGTCATCTTTTGTAGTAGCATCCAAAGTTACTGGTATTCTTGCAGGTGTCTAGAATGGTGTCATCCATTCAAGCTTGTAATCTTTTGATTTTTGAAATTTGTTGGGTTTTATCACATTTTGTTGGGTTTTATCACCAAAATTTTGTAGAGCTACATGAGGCTTTTTTTCCTATTTGTTTGTTAAAAACAATTTAAAAAAATTAAAAAAAATTGCGAGTATCTAGGGAGTGGTCTCGCTATAGCAAGACATATTCTCGCTATAGCGAGGAAAATGACCTCTTTTCCAAAAATAGTCTTGCTATACCGAGAACATCCCAAGAATAGTGGAGTCAAAACCCTGGGGCCCAGGCAGAACCTCATCTATAGCGAGGGACACTTCTGTGTCTCTCGTCATTCTCCCATCTGCTTTGTGTTTTTCTCAAGTCCCACCTGTGCATACATTTTTAACATATAATTGCACATGTCATCATTCAATCACCGCCCATTTCACATGCATTTGTATAAAAAGATTCCACCTCTTTCAAACCTCATGCACATGCATTTAGATGTAATGCTCCACTGGCACATATATTTACATGCACACCCACATGCATTTTACACAAACTGACATGGCCCAACAGCTTCACCTGTGGAGAAAAGGCATCTATTATTTTCTGCTCCTGCATTCTGATGAAGAAAAGGCATTTAAGGTTCTGAAGACCATGCTAAGTGCTTATTCTTCCACGCATGACGTTCTCTTTGCTTGTGTAAAGTAGATGATAAAATGGAGGGAGTTATCATTCTATTTGAGAGTGGCTTTTGCTATAGCGAGACCAGGTCTCGCTATAGTGAGAGCGCTTTGGTTGATTTTTTACATTAAAAATTTTAAAAAGTAAAAAATAATTTTTTTGTATTTTACTATACAGACGGAGATATGTTTACATTAACAAAATTAAAATCGGACATATGTGCCATTAGGAATGGGTTCTTTGTTTAGTTGTCATTTGTTCTCTCTTTTCCTTTTTTTTTTTTTTTTAAATTTCAAAGGCATTTCTGGTCTCCTTCAGCTCCCATCCTGTCACCATTCATATCATTTCCATACTGTGTAGTTTGCACCATTTTTCTGAATCTGTGGAAATAATGAATTCTTCTTTATTATTTTTTTACACACTAAGTGTTTGTTGGATTGCCTAAACCAGCTGATTGCACCTTATATGTTTGTTTATTTGTGGCTGTGACTTTCCATGGTACAGCATGGCTCCTAAAAAGGGAAAAGGGAAGCTACCAGCTGGGTCTTCCTCTCGTTTCAATACTGAACGTGCTGTTTGTTTAAGGATGTTGAGTGTGCTGAACGTTTTGAATCAAGATTCATCAATCGCACAGTCATCTTTAGAGAATTGTTGTGCACAACGGTCTCACCAGTACAAGGTTTATGCAATGAGTTGGCTATCGTTCTATGTGTGCATGGCACACCCATTGTATGGGATTCTCATGTTCTGAAGATATCAAGTCTAACCACTGATTACCGAGAAGTTGAATGTTGGTTTTGGATGCTACCCATTCCAAGGAATTAACAGCAACTGGGTTTTGTAATGTTGGTGGTTGTTAGAGGCTGCTTAGTTCTATCCATTTTTTTATGGGATTTGATGTTGGAGGTTGTTATTAATGTAATTTGCTTAGTTCTATTGGATTTTTGGCTCTACTCCTATGTCTCTAAGTTACTTAGTTCTATCAGATTTTCCTCAAGGTGCAATTTCATGGTTAAAAAATTACTTGGTTTTTTTGCGTGTTACATAGAACATTTTTCCATGCCTTTATTAGTATGTGTCATGTTAATTGGACCATTATCGGGTGCTGCCAAAACTTGCACTTGTCAAGATGGAGATTTACTAAAAGATTAACCAGCAAATGCTTTTAGATTCACTTGCAAAGATGGAGAGCATTGAGACGAATTTTGAAATCAAAGCACATCCATCACTTGTGCTTTATAGAAATAAGACCCACTTTTATGGCATTGGCCAAAATTCAATTCAATTCAATGGAAGTTGAGCCTTATACCAGATTTATCGCTTTTAATGATGGGAAGAAATAATAGAGAATTCTCATATGAAGAGTGAAACCAAGTGAAACCGAATTCCATTGAACTGCACGAGGCTTTTTTTTCCTATATGTTTGTTAAAAATATTTTAAAAAGAATTTGCTCAACACCTCGTTCACAGACCCCCTTCTTAGCGAGAATAGTTTTTTCCACATAAACATATTATCGCTATAACAAGGATGTAGCGAGGAAAATAGGAAAATAGAGGATATAGCGAGGAAAATAGAGCAAGAGGAGGCAGAGACCATTCTCGCTATAGCGAGAATAAATTTCCACACCTTTTTCGGTGTGGCTCCTTCCGATTTTATTTTATTTTAATATACTTGTTGGTTTGCAGTGATTTGATCATCTTTGTGCTCACTATCCCATTTCCTCATATGGGTAGTGTTCTTTCGATGGTTGCACTATTTATGCTTTATTAACGATCTAGAATTTAGAAAAAAAATTGTTGAATAAAAATATAATAAACATATATATGCATTGGTTGCCAAGAATCCTATTGGGATTTCAGAAATCCTTAAACAAACACAATAGATATTCTTTAAAAAACACAATAAAAACTTTAAAATAATCCTAATTAACATAATTTTAGAACTCTACTCTGTTAAAGAGTCATTGTCTCCCTTTTCATTTCCGTGATGGAAAAGAGAGAGGGATGGACGCCTTCGGGTGCGATGTGGCGTGGAGCTGAGATCGTGCTGTGATGGAATCAGCAGCTGTGATGGGGCTGGAGCTGGGGCTGAAGTTGAAACCATGGCTCTTTTGAATCCATGGGGTTTGTGAGGTTTAGCACAAGATAAAACCAGGAGAAAAAGAGGGTTGAGGAGACAAAAGAGTTTGAGAGAGATGAGACTTGATGAAAGATATGGGGAAGAAAGACCAGAAGAGACAGAGAGGAGCAGAGTTTTTTCATCGCTGGAAAAGTCGAGCGGGAAGATGAAAGCTTTGAATGAGAGTAGGTAACTGCGCGATATCCTAGGCGTAGGATATCGAACCGTGCGATATCCTAAGATCCGGGATATATATAGCATGAAATTAAAACGGGATTTCGGTCCTATTTTGGACCTTTTTGTGTACGATCTTCCATCCGGGAAATTATAATGTTTCGTATGGTGTGGGATAATTATCGGGTCTTGGGCAGTTCGCACGGAAATTGTCATATAATAATTGAAAGAGAGAAGTTGACCTCACCTTCGACTTAAGGGGGTGTTTTGAAATAAGATATTTTAAGAGATTTTGTCATATCATATGTTAGTTTAGAATATAATTTATGCACCAAAAAAGGAGGTGTTTGGATAACTTAGAAAGTATATTACAATATCCATCTTTCTTCTAAAAACCTTCATATTACATTATTCAAAGATATGCTGTATAAGATAATCTTTTGTTACAAAATCATTTTTATTTAGAAAGAACTCATGGGCAACAATTAATTATAGTGGCTCACTATAAGTTTTAACATTTAATGATCCTCATTGCAACTATAAATCCTAATATTACATTGGCCCCACAATGCTTACAAATTTAATGTGGGGTCCTATAACCATATCACAATTACATGGTCATTTTTAATTATCAATATTATGAGGGTATTATTATTGTCACACTAGAGACCCTTCATCATGATTACCAACTTTATAGGTGGGTCCCATACTATCAAAATTAGCTGGGTTTCTAATTAATTACCAAAATTGAATTGTGTAATTGTAGTTAGAAGTTTGTCATCATTAAATTGGTCCCACTATTTGATAGCTCCCCTTTTGTTAGTATGACTACAAATATCAAATGGGTCCCATAATGATTTCTCATAGATAGATTCATCAATGATGCTTCACATTAGATAAGGTTTTTCAAAAAAAAAAAAAAATTAAAATAATAGATAGGCTCATTTGTGATAATCACCATTAGATGTATTAAACTATGGCTATCAACATTTGGTGGACCTACCTTAATCAAACAGTATTGCTTGGATCTCAAGGTTTTAACATTTAATCATGTGATTTTTTTAACAATAGTGGGTCCTACCA
Source organism: Litsea cubeba (assembly GCA_012931725.1). Taxonomy (NCBI): domain Eukaryota; kingdom Viridiplantae; phylum Streptophyta; class Magnoliopsida; order Laurales; family Lauraceae; genus Litsea; species Litsea cubeba. The sequence goes on from CM022951.1 coordinate 5,114,090, forward strand.
TGATTATTAACACATGTGGTTACTAATTAGTGGGTCCTGCATTAGGTTAATTGATTACTTTCATTCCTTTTTTTTATTTAGTATATCATCTTGTTAGTTTTCTTATAAATTGCCAAACACTTCAAACGAGGTATATTGAAATTTGTAAAAATTGCCAAACACCATAAGTGACACTATATAATAATATGACACTATTTTATTCTATGATAATAAAATCTTATAATATTTAAACTTGTTGATATTATTTTATGTAGTTATCCAAACACCCCCTAAGGAATTTAACAGACGAGGCCTCTTGCTTTGATTATTATCGTGAGATGCAACGAAGAGAAGAAGAGAAGAAGACGATGGACTCTGACTATGGCTCTGGCGATGGTCTCAGGTGAAGACGATGCGCTCGTAGTGACGGCAGATGCAGCCTGACAGCCTCGGCGTTGTGACGGCGACGACAATGATGACGCTGCTGTGGTGGTGCGACGATCGCTTGGCTGAAACTTTCCTTCTCTTCTCTTCTTTGCCTCTCTTTCCTTTTTTTTTTTTTGGTTTTGGGGATGCCGAACAGAGGTTGATCGGACAAAGGCAGGGGCGGATCCAGGATTTCTAATCTGGGGGGGCTGCACTTAAGTTACACTAAAAAAATAACAACAATGTCTCACCAAAAATTATAAAAAATAACAACAATGTTCACCAAAAACTATCTATGTACTATCTTCATAATTCATTTTCTACAAGCATCATATCAAAAGAGTGGTCATTTTTATTATACTACTCAAAATCAATAAAAAAATGTCTTCACAATAGATCTTGACAAGTATGACAAAAGACAAACAAAAGTTAAAACATGACACTAGTGAAATCTTGACTTGCGTGGCTTCTTATCAAATTCATCTATTACCAACTCTATGTCGACTTCATTAGCAAACTCGATCTCTTTCGATGTAAATAACCATGCAATCTGCGAGAAGTGTCTTCAACACCAACAATAGCAAAAAACTTTTCTTTAACAAAACCACCACGATCAACAAATCGTAGAATAATGGATATTTGTTCTCTATGTGAATTATCTTGTGCTTCATCCACAAGGATACAAAACTTTTTCACCAACATCTTCGCGTATTTTCTTTCTCACATTTTCGGCAAATATATGCAAAAGTGTTTTCTGAATACCATGTGAGGTATACTTGGCATTTCCTGGACAATCACCTACTATTTCGGCAACTTTCTTGTTCAACATTTTCGAAAACTCGAACATTGCAATGAAGTGTCCACAATTCTTTGATTTCTTCGATTCATCATGTCCTCTAAAAGGAAACCCTTGTAATGCAAGCATCCGAATACATTGAATAACATTTCGGAGAAGCAACTGATTATTTGCAATTGCTTCTTTAGAAAGTGTATTGAAAACATTATCTATATGTCGAGAAGGTTTCATTAGATTCTCACAATACATTGTCGCCGACCTATGTAGAGAACAAAGACCACCTTCATGTTTCAAAAAAGGACACTTCTTCCCATTGTTAACCTTCTTCCAATTCTGAAACCCATCAATGGTAAATACCGGATGCTTCGGAGGATTTGTTTCAAAGAGAAAGCAATAAAAACAATATGCTCTATCCTTGTGGAGTGAATATTCTAGCCAAGGGAATAGTTTGTACCAAATAGTATTGAACCGTCGGCCTTGCTTTCCAAATATGGTCACCGGATAATCTTTTTCTTTCTCATGAGTAGGTCGACAAGGTCCCATTCTAAGATAAGCTACCCGAACTTCATCATGTTTGTTAAACGGGTATTCATATATAGCAACGCGTTTACCCGGATCACATTCAAATGAAAAAGTGACATCAACTTCCATAGGTGCAACTTCTTGACCTTTGGAAGAATGTGCAACTACGACTCTTTGGACTCGAGAAGAAGGTTCAACTCCTTCAATTTCAACAACTTGAGCTTTGGTAGGACGTCGCTCATCCTCATCAAGCTTTGAAATATCAGGAATAGATGTGGAAGTTTCGCCACTTTCAGATTTATCATCTTTTCTCTTATAGAACGATAGAAGAGTTATTGATTTTTTGGGCGCTTGATGATGCGACATTATAACCTAAGATAGTAAATAATCATCGATATACAATACATTATACATAAGACGACCGGTTTTACTTTTTTTTCATAATTTTTTTTATTTCTTTTCTTTTCATTTTCAGCTCACAATGAAGTTTTATCAAAGCTATGAGAATTACTGTCTGCTGCAACAATGGTAGGGTAATTCCTCTGATATTTTATTAGAGAAGAAATAACAGGATTTAAACCCATGCTTACAAGCTAAGACTACAAGTTGTGAAAGTAATAGTGACAATTTTTTTTTTTGGAAACTGGAATTTTTTTTTTTTTGAAAATTAGATTTTTTTTTTGGGGCCCAAATCTTGGGTGGGCTGCAGCCCACCCGGGCCCCCCCCCCCCTTCATCCGCCCCTGGACAAAGGGATTGGAGTCCGGGATCAGGGCGAAAAGGGTTTGGGTTCGAATGGGTTTCAGAGTCGTTTGGGGATTTCGGTTGAAGTGGGTGTGGTTTTCGGTTGAGGTTTGGGCCACATAATCTAGAGAATACTATCAAATGGCTCACGTTTTTTTTTTTTCACATTTCTGGTGATGATCCAACAATGATTGAAATTTTGTCCCGTAGCCATGATCTTAGGACAATTTCATGGTTTGGATATTGATTTACTATCCCAAAAATAATAAAAAAAAAAAAAGAAAAGAGAAAAACATGACCGCGTATGGACTAATTCAAAATTGAGCATGTTACATCATTGCCTGATATTATTTTGCAAATGTCTCTCGATTCACAAGCTATCAAGCTTTGAAAATTGACTCTCTGGCCGTGTTCGGCCTTCCAAAGAGATTTAACGGTTTGGATGTTGTGTCTGAGGCCCATAGAATCCAGAAATTAATATCCAAAATAGCTCACTTATTTTGCACATATCTTGAGATTGGTGATGATCCAACGGCTGAAATTTGGTCCCATATCCATGTTTGATCTTGTCAACATTCCAACGATTTGGATCTTGATTTGCACTCTCAGAAATTTTTTTTTTAATTAGAAAAGGAATTGGTGCGTTGTGGAATGGAAAACATTGTTCACCGGTCTCTTATTTTTTTCCCTCTACTTTTCAAGTGCATCCAAAAGTAGGTTGTGGATTTAAGAGGCTTAGCCGTTACTTCTCTAAAGTGGGCAAAGGCTAGAAATTACTCTCAAACGCTCTTATTTTCCAAACCTCTGCCTACTTTATAGACATTTAGACAAATAGAGCCTGGAAATACAGATGCCAAACAGGAAATAAAGATGCCAAACATGAACATAGAGTAGTAGAATTATTTGTTAGCAACCAAGACTGTCTAAATAAATTAGGAAGTTACCTAATCCTAATCAAACAAGAAATAAATATTAGAAATAAGATAAAAGTAGAAATTGCAATAGTAGTTCTCAGTCAATTGGGCCTGTGGACTGAACTCAATGGACCGGGTTGGCCTTTGGGTCAACGTGTGGGCCCAGTTGCTTTCTTGGGCCTGGTCCGTACTGCATCAGGAGGGAACACCCAATCCACCTTGAGCAGTAGGTTTGCAAACAATATACCACTTCACCAAATAGTATTTCATTTCCTCTATTATGTCGTTCCAAAGAAAATCATGCTGGATTTTCTCAATCTTATGCATCAAACTTTTAGCTTAATCTTCTCTCTATTCGCTCCGCCATAGGTTCCCATAAAGATTCCTTTGGCAAATCCAAACACAAAGGCAGCCCCAAGTATTTGGTTGGAAGCTCCCCAACTTTACAACCAACATTTTAGCCAAGGAATCTAGCTGACTCTGCTCCAACTGAACACCTACAAGCTCACATTTGTCATAATTTATTTTTAAGCTCGAGAGCAACTCAAACCACTTCAAAATGCTCTTCAAATTTTCCACTTACTCTAAGTTAGCATCACAAAATATAACGGTATCATCTACAAATTGAAGGTTAGAAACTTCATTTGCACCATTATCACAATAAAACCCAGTAATTAACCTCAGTTTATTTGCTTTTGACATAAGGAATTCACTATAACAACAAACATTAGAGAAAGGATCTCCTTGGCGTAAACCCCTTGAACTCTTAAAGAATCCTTTTGGAGAACCATTCACCAAGGCAGAAAACAGAGCTGAAGAGACACAACTATGTATCCACTTACACCATCTATGGCCAAACCCCATTCTAGCCATCATATATTGAAGAAACCCAATCCACCATATTGTACACCTTTTCAAAATCTAATTTACAAACCAAACCAGGGCGACGCTGCCGATTTCTAGAGTCAACACACTCATGGGCAACAAGAACACTATCAAGAATCTAACGACTATCGATAAAAACACCTTGGATGCTAGAAATAATGTCAGGAAGCACCTTCCTTCGATGATTTTTCGAAAACTTTTGCAAGAATCTTATAGAGAGTTCCACCGAGCTTATGGGATGAACATCCTTTATAGAAAATGGAACCATTTTTTGTAGGGATCGACAAAATGAAAGAAGCTCCCAACTGCCTCGCTATAAACCCATTTTCATAAAACTCATTGACAACAAGAAGCAAATCATCTTCAAGGATATCTTAGAAATGTTGGGAAATTTTTTTATGGGAAAACCTTAGAACCTGGAGTGTGGTCACCACTAACATAAAAAACTGTAGCTCTAATCTCATCTTTAGAAAACCGGTAATCCAAAGAACCTATCAAAGATTGAAACAATGTCTTAAAGGGTACCCCATCCATGGTAGGCCTTGGGCCTATTTTCACTTTAAACTGATGGAAAAATGAACAATCTCCTTCGCAATGTCTTCTCTCTGTTTTGATTCCATGCTTGTACTTCTCACCTGTCATCTGATGTGATTGAGTTAAGATTTAAGAGGCTGCTATTAGGTTTGCACTAATCTAAATGATAGACAGTGTTGCCCATATTTGTAATTTTGTGACCAGTTCAATTTTTTTTTTGTCAAGATGATAACAAATTTGCTTGAAGCTTGGAACTAATAAAACCACCTTGAGCCATTTTCTTAATGTTGAATATGATGTTTCCACATAACAGTTTTTAAATTAAAAATTTATGCCACTTCTACCTTTACGAAAGTAAGATACTTAGTTATAATTTATATGCGGTGCATCTTGTATGCTATGTATCAGATCTTGTATGTTGTGTGAACTTGAATGAGAAAATCTCTTACGTTCACCAGTTACCGATCTCAAGGTTTTTCAATTAGTCCTCTAAAAGAAATATCAGCCACTTCTATTCTGTCTATGTTTGTGTACATTATTGAGTTGCACCTATTCTTCTCTCTCTCTCTCTCCCTCTCTCCAAAATTTGTTTAAACTGTCATGACATGGATTCATGTGTGGTATTCTAATTTTATGCAGTTTGTGATTGTTTCTTTATCTGGTTGGGGGTTACTTTTCTATGGAGGCTACAAATTCTTCTCTGGTGGCAAGAAAGACAAAACGATAGAGGTATTATTCATTTTTGAAACCCTTGGGATCGGACGCTAAAATTTCTATTTCTGAACATGTGATAGTCTTGTTTCAGATACTGGACTTCTTTTTGAGTTTTTCTCTCCAAACTTAGAGGCAAACCTACTTAATTGATTCACTTGTCCTTGCTCATTATTGCTCATTAAATTTCCATGCAACTTCTCACCTATACGTTAGGCTATCAAATATGTGATACTTGTGGTGGAAAGATATTTGCTAAGTTACCAGAGAATATTTGTTATTATTTTTTATGTGTTCTTAAAAATGTAGAAGGAAGTTTCTCCTGTACATTTTTTTTCTGCTTTAATTATTTAAAATACTTAGAAAAGAAATTCTCTCTCTCTCTCAAGTACGCTTAACTCAATGATATTTCTCTATTAGGGAGAATGCAATAATTAAGTGACGGAAAAAAAAAAATTAGATACTTTTTTGCCTTGCTAATGTCAAATTTTTACCTTTCGTTACGAGATTTTGTTTTCCCATCAGTTGATTCCTTATACAGTATACTGTTATAGATATGCAGATGCTACATGTATGAATTAGTGTTTTCTAGAATTCCCCAAAAAAAAAAAAAAAAAAGGTCTGTAGATATCAATGTATTAGTTTGTATTAGTTTTTAATTGCAGAGAATTAATTGGTTCCTTAGTTTTAATTTTTTTTACTTCGTTTTTATTTTCATGAAACCCCTGCCTTTTTCAGACCTTGATGCTACTGTATGGCTTGGTTTAGGCAAGATGAATAAGTTTTGTGGACATAATTTCAAGCACCCGTATCTTCAATCATGTTTAAATATACACCATTAGAAACAAGTTTCAGGGGGTCTGATCAAGTTGACCCAAGTCCACAAAAGTACTTAGAGACCACCTTGTTTTTTCTTTGTTTATTATTATTATTATTTATTTGGAAAAAGTTAATCACTAATTCATTAGAAAAAGGAGAATACATCAACATTAAAAAAAAAAAAAAAAAAACAGAGAGAACAATAAAATCATTGCATCATAAACGGCAGTTTGGTGAACTCCCATCTTTCAATAGCAGTTGGCAACTTGATTTGAATGTGTGAAAAAAGAAAATTAACCTTATGCGTTAACTTGTAGACTCCTAAATCATGTCACCTATCCCTAGAGATAGCACAGGAAGGACAGACAACGGTAGGGAACCCCAGTGTGAAATTGTGATACCAAAGAGATTGAACAAGATGCGAATAAAAAATAAGAAAAAAAGAAAAAAAAGAAAGAAAGAATGGGGGCCTGCATCAAGTACTCATGCTCTGTTTGTAGGGATAAACCATATGACAACGCATGTTCCAGAACTACCCACCATGTTGAGTGATTATAGTGATTCATCTGATTATAATGATGATTGGAAGTTGGACTCTTCAGACTTCAGAGTAGCGAGTATGGTTTATTAAGCATAGTAGTGAAACATGATAGAAAGAGTAAATGCTTAGCAAGCGTAAAAAAGATGAGGAAATCTTTTCTTTATATATTCACTTGCAAATGAAAACATATTTGTAGTGAAATTTTGCTGATTCTCGTTATGATAGTCGGTTTTAGTTTCTTATGTTTTTATGCTGGTAGATATAGAGGATTTTGAGTGTTAGGGGATGTTTGGAAACTCTAAAAATAGGCTCTTAGTTAATCATTTAAAGCTTATTAACATATTTTCTAGGCTCTTAGAGGATTTTGATTGTTTGGTAAACCTCTAATTGTATTTTCTATTTTTATAGGTTATCCGTTATTGACATATTAGAACTTTTGCCTTTTAAAAAAAATAAGCGAAAGGGATCTCTCTCTCTCCACAGTAAACCTTTTCTAGCAAAAGTTGGAGCCGGACAATACAAAATTTATACCTGTTTTGGATGAAAACGACCTCATAAAATTTTCAAAATAACAGAAAAGGTGGTTCTACAGCTCCATAAATCAGAAGTCAAAATCCCAAAAAAATTATGTCTTCATCGCAACCTGAGAAATAGCTTTGGCCAAAGATTTCATTACCATGCCAATGGAAGAATCGGCATTATTCTTAAAAACCTTATTATTCCTCTCAACCAAATATGTCAATTGACTGCTAGCAAGAGCTACTCCAGTGGATAGCACCTTCATGATTGAAATGCCAAATCTTCCATCTAGAAATTACTTTATTCGACGAACTTGGCCACACCCAGTATACTCGAAAATAATTCATAAAATAATCCCAAACTGCTGGGGTTTAGCAAATGATCTATTGACACCTCATTCCTTAAACATAGGCTACACACACTGGTCTAAATCTTCTTGTGATGCCACAAATTGTTAATTGTCAAAATTCCATTTAAGGATGCAGCCCACATGAATGCAAGGATTTTGGGAGGGGCTTCCAAATGAAAATAAAAATATTACTTTCGAGTTCGTAGTGGCTGGGAATGGAAACTTTGTAATAGAAGAATGCTCCATTTTTGTCAGGTTCCCACGACTTCCTATCTCTTTCCACTGCTTGGAATGTAAACCTGATAACAGACCCATTAAAGTCTAAGAGCATCAATCTCATCATTGAAAAACTCATAAAAATATGAGTCTTAGTAGTTGATTAATTACAAACCTTATTTAGAAATGAAAGCAGTTGCATTCGCCGAAATCTATTATACATTCCAGGACAGCCTTTTACTCTTCCAAAAAATGTCCTACGTGGCACTGTGGCTAAAAGGGACTAAAAGTTAAAATAATTACAACTTTTGCCATTAAGAAAGAAAGAGAGGGAGGACACTGCACGTGGAAGAGAGAGGGGAGAGAGAGAGCGGGGAAGTAAGAGAGAGAAAATGAATGAGGGAGAGGGGGGCGTGGGGGGCTGATGTGTTTATTTTTTCTGATAATCTCAATCTCAGCCGTCCATCACACTTTTTTGTGGACCCCATTTTACTATTCATCTCACCGTTTTTTTTAGACAACTAAAATTCGAAAAATAAAAAAGCAGGGGAGCCGGGTCCGATTTGATTGGCCTGAGTGTTAAAAAAATTAAAAGTTAAGAACATTAAAAAAATAATTTTTTTTGAAATTTGGAGTGTAAACTCTTAAATTATAAAGCAAAATACTAAAAATCCTAAACATTAAAGCATAAATCATATATACTAAACATAAATAAAAAAAATATTAATCTAAATCAGAAATTCTAAGAACACTAAATCCTATAAAGTCGTAAACCCCAAATCCAAATAAAATAATTTACGAAAATTATTTTATCGTGCCGTTGGCACGGGTTACCACTAGTAATAAATATAGAAAAGCATCTCGCAATCTGACATCACCACCAAAGATCCTTCTAAAATCCAATCCAATCACGTCCACAGCTTAATATCATATATGGGAGAAAAGTACCTTCTGAATCAAAGTTATTGTTCTCCACATCACAAAAGAGTTTTGATTAGGCTCGTGAACATCCTTAGTGGTGCCTAAGGTGTTCTGCTGTTTGCACAAGTGTGAACAGTAGATTCTTAGGCAATTGCTAAATTGTATTTGTACATAATCTCTATAGACTGTATTTAGTTAGTCTGTTTTGTCTCTTTTTATTCTTATTTTACACTTTTAATGCATCTCTCTCTCTCTCTCTCTCTCTCTCTCACTATATATATATGTAGGTGCAGAAAATTATGACCCACAATAAGAGGGTGCCTTACAGGACTTATCCGGGAGGATGATGGTGTCTGGATGTCTGGGTGTCGTCCGAAAGCCTGAAAGAAAGTAGCAAACGGTCAGAGGACCCTGGCCTGAGCGGCGCAAGGCTCTCCGATGCCAAAGTCAGTATGTGAACTGGAACAATGGAAGGAGAGGGAGAAGAGAGCCAGAGTAAGGGCTCTGGATATGAGATTATGCGTACCTTTGATGGTGGTATGAGTCTTTATTTATAGAGTGTGGAACGTATCTTTTGGGAGATATTTTGGTGTGGGTCCCGCGATTTGACTGGGAAGTCATGATCAGACCACATTGCATTAATTGAGGTCCAATCCAGCCCACTTTGCATTAAATGCCCGTCGGGTCAGCCCACATCGCATTTAATGCACATCTTGTTGGGCCAGAACCTGTTGGGCGCCTTTGGCGGTAGGGGTACCAGCGGATCTGCCCTCGGGCCCTGCCCTGATGTGGCTTCAGCCGCTGGATGGGATTCTGTCAGGGATCTGGCGAAGATCGTGGGCGGCTGGATGTCGCCTGTCCCGCCAGCTCGTGCCCCTGTCCCTCCACGTGCCTGATGACGTGGGGGGGAAGAGGGGCGCAAGTGAAGGTTCTATCTTGCTTCGGCCTCTGTCCCGGCCTCTTCAGCCGAGGTGGAGTCTGCTGCCGGGATGATACCCGGGGTGGCCCAGCCGAGGTGGAGCTCTTTGCCGAGGTGAAGCCCGAGGTGGGCCAGTTCGGCGCTAAGGGCACGGAGATGCTTGACTTCGGCCGAGGCCCTCATCCTGGTAGCCGGGGTGAGCCGGGTGCCACGTGGATGGCACGATGATGGCACGTGAGAATGCTTAGCCTCATCTGATGGCTGCGATTAACTTAATCCTGTGGTTCTGGAAATCTCCCCACACAATTGCCCCCTAGCTTTTGACCTCTGAAGTGTGCTAGCCTTTAGGGGTTGAAAGCTAGAAGAATCCGTCCGGGGATGTGGCGATCGTCGTCTGGTGTCGCTTCAACTGCTCTGAATCCATAAATGCTCTGTCTTGCCTGTAGTGGGAAGCGAGTCGACGGCTACACGCGTCGCCTCTTCACTGATTGCGGTGTCCGCCGGGATCCCTATGAACGATCCAGTTGCGAGCCGAGCTGCATCCGGTTCCGAGTCGTCTACTTCAAGTTCGGAACCGTCAAACCTAGCGGCCAAGTTTAGGCGGGGTCTTCTTAGTCTGCGACGCCATCTTCTGCCAGCACCCGCGCTGCCTCGATCTCGGGAGGTGCTGGCGCTACTTCAGCTTCTGCTCCTGCTCCTGCTTCTGCTACTCCTGCTCCTGCTTCTGCTCCTGCTCCGAGTGCGGGAGTGCGGTGATGCTTCGTCGGAGCGCCCGAGGGAGGGGTCCCCGCCTAGAAAGAAGTCCAAGGCTGGGGAGACGGACTCGGGGGCCGAACAGCCTCCGAAGAATAAGGCCCCTGGGCGGGCCCCCGGAGCCAAGACTCCTATTGAGAAGAGCGCGCAGGTCAGCAAGCCGACCGGTGGAGCGACCCGCGAGCTGACGATCTCGGTGGGGCAAGGGTCTGGATCGGCCTCCGGACCCCGGAGTGCCCCAGCGCCATGGAGGCCGAGGATGAAGACAGCCCGGTGAGCCTCTGAAAGTCGAGGACCGGCTGTTGGGGAATGCCGAGGTGAACGGAGCTTTCGCCAAGGTCTGTGCTCTGCCAAGAGACATGGAGACGCACGAGATGGTCTCGGCGATCCAGGCTGATCTTCTGGTAAGTGTTTGCAACGCTTTTCTTCATTCTTCAAGTGTCTTGGTTGAACCTGACCTTCTGTTTCCTTTTGCAGAACGTGAAGGGCTCCTGACCGTGGTGGGAAGGAGCGATAAGAACGCGACGCGGGTTACTCGGCTGGAGTCTGAGAGGGACAAGCTGAAGAGGGAGCTGGAAGATTCGCGGAAAGGAGTGGAGGGGATGAAGAGGGCCAGCGCTGAAGAGGCTGCTCGGCTGGCATCGGCTCTGGCTGATGCCGCCGAGCTTACATCAAAGGCGAGGTCTGGGCGAGGAACAAGAAGACCGCCGAACTGGAGTCTGCGTGGGGAAGTGCTGGCTGGACGAGCCGAAACGGAAAGGTTGAAGACGGCGAACGCCGAGCTGGAGAAGGAAAAGGGCTCTTTTCAGGCCGAGGCCCGGTCCGCCGTCCTGAGGAAGGATGCCTGGCCGCACTGAGACGTGCGGGGGCTCCTGAGCCGAGCTCCGCTCCTGCAGCCGAAAATGCCCCAGTTGGAGCTCCTGCAGTGGTTCATGCTCCGGGAGATGCTCCAGCTGCCCCGGTCTTGAGCGGTGCCCCGGTTGCCAGTGATGCTTCTGCCGTGCCTCAGGGTGAGGCCTCCTCTACCCCTGGAGCAAATGAGGCTCTGGTCGAAGAATCTCCTGCCAGCGACGCTCCCAGCGAGGTCGCCGTTTCGGCCGAATCCACTGGTCCGGCAGATTCGGTGATCCACTTAGTTGAGTCGCCGAAGCCACAGTAGCCGGGCTCCTCTTTATTTGTCTTTCTTGGCCGAATTGCCTTGCGCCGGGGTAGATCCATCGTTCCGCTGGACTCGGCGAGGCGAGAGTGAGTGCGGCTATGGCCTCCTGTGGGGTGTATGAACCCGGATTTCAGGAATCTGACCTTGGCCGAAATGGCTGACCTTGGCCGAACTGCCTTGCGCCAGGGTGTGAGGGGTTTATAAACCCGGACTTTAGGAAACGGCCGAGTGTATGGACTCCAGACCATTCCCAGGGCGGTAGACCCTTGTAGAGTGGGATGAAACCCTGAGTTTAGGAATTGGCCGAGTGTCCGAACTCGAGGCCTTTTCCAGGGCTGTTATCCCTTGAGTGTGTTCCAAACACGGGGACTTTAGGAAAGGCTGAGTGTAGGAACTCGAGGCCATTTCCAGGGCGTATGTACCCAAAGTGTGTCCAAGACACGGGGGCTTTAGGAAAGGCTGAGTGTAGGAACTCCAGGCCATTTCCAGGGCGTAGAGCCTTGATTGTGTCCAAGACACGGGGCTTTAGGAGAGGCTGAGTGTAAGAACTCCAAGCCATTTCCAGGGCGTAGAGCCTTGATTGTGTCCAAGACACGGGGCTTTAGGAAAGGCTGAGTGTAAGAACTCCAAGCCGTTTCCAGGGCGTAGAGCCTTGATTGTGTCCAAGACACGGGGCTTTAGGAAAGGCTGAGTGTAAGAACTCCAAGCCGTTTCCAGGGCGTAGAGCCTTGATTGTGTCCAAGACACGGGGCTTTAGGAAAGGCTGAGTGTAAGAACTCCAAGCCGTTTCCAGGGCGTAGAGCCTTGATTGTGTCCAAGACACGGGGCTTTAGGAAAGGCTGAGTGTAAGAACTCCAAGCCATTTCCAGGGCGTAGAGCCTTGATTGTGTCCAAGACACGGGGCTTTAGGAAAGGCTGAGTGTAAGAACTCCAAGCCGTTTCCAGGGCGTAGAGCCTTGATTGTGTCCAAAACACGGGGCTTTAGGAAAGGCTGAGTGTAAGAACTCCAAGCCATTTCCAGGGCGTAGAGCCTATGCTGCCGGAGTCGACCAGAGGTGAGAGATTGCCCTTGGCCGAAATGGCTGGCTTCGGCCGAGACGAGCTGCTTGTGCCGAAGTGGAGTCGTCATTCCGGCTGTGGAAGCGTGAGCTCGGCAATGATCCTTGAGGGGTGTAAAAACCCGAACTTTAGGAATCCGGCCGAGTGTCCGAACTCGAGGCCTTCTCCAGGGTCCAAGACCCGGAGATTTAGGAAACGACCGAGTTTGGGCTCGAAGCCTTTTCCAGGGCGGTAGACCCTTGTAGCCGAAGTCGGTCAAAGAGAGATGACAGATTGATGGCGGGGCGAAAGCTATTTCCATTGATTCAGAGATTCATTACATCTTTTAGAAATTGAATTTCTCGGGATACAGATGGATACAGAGGACGCCAGATGGATCACGTAATGATCTTCTCCGAATCCTCACTGTCTGGAACCTGTGCCGCGCTCTGGTGAACTCGGCCCTCGCTGCCGCCGGCATCTCCTGCCTCAACGAACTCTGGAATATGGCCCTCTTCGGCCAGCTTCTCCAGATACCACTGCAGAGAGTTGCAGTCTTCGGTCCTGTGCCCGTTGCCCCTATGGAAGGAGCAGTAGAGCTTGCTTCGGGCGCCTGAGGTGGGCTCATTCAGCATGGGCGGAGGGTACTTGAAGAACGGCTTGGACCTGATCTTGGTCAGGATGCGGTAGATCGGCTCCTTGAAGACGACGTTGACGCTCTGACTGGCGCTGGAGGAAGGTCTGGGCTTCCAGGTGCCCCCAGACCTGGACGACGAAGGCTTCGCCGAACTGGAGACCCAGGCTTGCTCGGGCTCCTGCTTCTGGGAGGGCCTCCCGCCTCTTTGCCGAGGCTGGCCATTCTTCTGTTCGGGCTCTGGGTGCCCGTCCTGATCCTTAGCTCGGATCTCGTCCTCCTCCCGGGCGATGAAGCGCTTCACCCGGGACATCAATTCTGACATGGACTCTGGGGTGTCCCCGGCCAAGTCCTTTCGCAAGTCGATGCCGGGGATCAGGGCATGCTGGAAGGCGTAGATGGCTATCCCCTCCCTTGCGCCCTCGATCTGGCTGTAGACCGCCCAAAATCGGTGGGTGAACTTGGCGAGAGTCTCGCCCTGTTTCATTCTCAGGGCGATGAGGTCCCCTTCCTTCTTGGGGACGACGGTGTAGGCCTGGAACTTCTTCAGGAAGGAGAGCTGGAGCTCCTTCCAATTGGAGACCGACTGCTCCGGGAGAGAGCAGAACCACTTCAGGGGGAGGTCACCCAAGCTGGAGGAGAAGATTTTGCAGTTTAGGTGACCCTCGTTTCCCCAGATGGACATCTTCTGGGAGAAGTGTCGGAGGTGTGCGGATGGGTCGGACAGTCCGTCATAGGGGACGAACCGCGGGACGGAGAACTTCTTGGGCAAGGGGGTGTGCTCGATCTCTTTGGTGAAGGGAGAGCCCCCGAGATCAGTGTGGCCACAGAGCTGCTTCTGGTCCCGCATCTCCAAGTTGTGCTGTAGAGCCAATCTGACGCGTTTGTCAAATCGCTCTTGCTCGTCGTCCTTCTCTGGAGTCTGAGCTCGGTGCTTTCGCTAGGGATGGCTCGGGCTACGATGGCTATGAGGTCGGCCATCGCAGCTATGGTGACTACGGCTGTTGCTCGAGCCTTCGTCACGAATCTGGCTCCGTTTCTGGTTCAGATGAGGTCTGAGGTCCTCACGAGGAGGCTGGGCTGCCCTGCTGGGAGCGTCCTTCTTTTTCCCTTGAGGCTCAGAGACCTCTCTCAAGGAGGCAGTTTGCACTGCCTTCAGCTGCTGCTGAGCTCGCGAATCATCCGTTCTTGCTTCTGGAGTTGCTTCTGGAGGAGGGCAGCTTCAGGAACCTCTCCTGGGGGTTGAGCGTGGCGCGTTTCTCCTACGGCCACGGCTTTGTCCTTCCGGGGACGCTCATGCTGACGATCTCTGCGTCCGGGTGGCGCGACTTCTTCTGGTGAGATCGAGGCCTCGAGTCCCTCTTGGAGTGGGAACTCGATAAAGAGCTGAGAGCCTATGCGGCCCTCGCCTGCAGTTGCGCCATGCACCGTACGGGAGCGTCCTTGGGGAGGGACGTCCGTTGGCGGTGGTGGCAGCTCGAGCGCTGCTCTTGAGGATCCTACGCCCTTCTTAGCTTTCGGAGGCATGGCTTCTGAGAAGATGAGGTTAAGAAAGATTGTTTGGGAAGATTTGGAGAAGGTTGGGAAGGCTGGGATATTGCTTCCCCACAGACGGCGCCAATTGTAGGTGCAGAAAATTATGACCCACAATAAGAGGGTGCCTTACAGGACTTATCCGGGAGGATGATGGTGTCTGGATGTCTGGGTGTCGTCCGAAAGCCTGAAAGAAAGTAGCAAACGGTCAGAGGACCCTGGCCTGAGCGGCGCAAGGCTCTCCGATGCCAAAGTCAGTATGTGAACTGGAACAATGGAAGGAGAGGGAGAAGAGAGCCAGAGTAAGGGCTCTGGATATGAGATTATGCGTACCTTTGATGGTGGTATGAGTCTTTATTTATAGAGTGTGGAACGTATCTTTTGGGAGATATTTTGGTGTGGGTCCTGCGATTTGACTGGGAAGTCATGAACAGACCACATTGCATTAATTGAGGTCCAATCCAGCCCACTTTGCATTAAATGCCCGTCGGGTCAGCCCACATCGCATTTAATGCACATCTTGTTGGGCCAGAACCTGTTGGGCGCCTTTGGCGGTAGGGGTACCAGCGGATCTGCCCTCGGGCCCTGCCCTGATGTGGCTTCAGCCGCTGGATGGGATTCTGTCAGGGATCTGGCGAGATCGTGGGCGGCTGGATGTCGCCTGTCCCGCCAGCTCGTGCCCCTGTCCCTCCACGTGCCTGATGACGTGGGGGGGAAGAGGGGCGCAAGTGAAGGTTCTATCTTGCTTCGGCCTCTGTCCCGGCCTCTTCAGCCGAGGTGGAGTCTGCTGCCGGGATGATACCCGGGGTGGCCCAGCCGAGGTGGAGCTCTTTGCCGAGGTGAAGCCCGAGGTGGGCCAGTTCGGCGCTAAGGGCACGGAGATGCTTGACTTCGGCCGAGGCCCTCATCCTGGTAGCCGGGGTGAGCCGGGTGCCACGTGGATGGCACGATGATGGCACGTGAGAATGCTTAGCCTCATCTGATGGCTGCGATTAACTTAATCCTGTGGTTCTGGAAATCTCCCCACACAATATATATCTGTGTGTAAAATGCATTTTCTATATCATATGTTTTGTGAACCATTGATATCATCATCATCATCAAAGTATTAGTATATCTATTTAGTTTCTCCCTACAGGCTTGCCCCCTTGCATCGTGTAGAAACAAGTTTCAACCCTTTATTGCTCTCAACTATGTTCTAAAAACACCTACGGGGTCTCCATTCAATATTTTTTTCCTGTCCTAGTTAAAGGTTCCACATTCTGGTTGTGAATGTACCATAGCTGTCCATCTCGATTACGACTTTATTTTCGGTTTGATTCCAAAAGGAAATGTTTTCACTGTTTCATTTCAGAGTTGTGTTTTGATAAAATAATAAAAAGAATATATATTTAGGAAAATACAATGATATAAAAAAGTGAACAGAGCATACACACCAATACTATATATAGTTAATTCATTCTATTAAGTGAACAATGTAATATGCTATATCTACATCAAATAAATGAATCCCAATCCCTGCTATGGTGCTACTGTGAAATAACTAATAAAGAAGGATACGAACAGAGAAGCAGCCAAATGAAGGGAACCACTCAAGGCTCTAAAAGAGCTCATAGCCCTTGCTTTTGAATGGAAAAGACCAAAAAATAATCCATGCTAACTTGAGAGAGATGGAGGGCGTATTCGTAGAAACTTAATAAGAAAAGAGAGAGAGAGAGAGAGAGAGAGAGAGAGGAGGGTTTTTAATTTCAGTTTATTGACCAAATTTAATAAGGGACAAAAATTTACAAGTCCAGTTGGATATTTTGGCCGGATACCATCTGTTCTGTTATTTACATGGGTGGCACAAGAAACTAGTTATTTCCGGAAAGAGAATCTTTTTCTTCCCTTAGGTTTCCTGCCTGGATAAGTATTTGACATTTTTTGGGTCCAATCAATGCTCAAAATGAGGGAAGAGGGTGGAGGGAGAGGGAGAGGGAGAGGGAGAGGGGAGGATGGGTAGTTTAGAAAAAAGAATTTTTTTTCTTTTCTAATGCGGTATGAAGAGATAAAAATGTTTTCTTTTATGGTGCGGTGTGGAGAGATAAAAATATGGTGCTAATAGAAGCCCCAGATAAACGAGAAGAGGAAAACCTTAATAAACCTCCCAGTGCCACCGAACCTAATTTGTTGTAGGTCCCACGCCACATGGCGTGCACTATAGCCGCGAGAGTGAGTCATCCTTTTTCTTCCATCCTTCCCCTTAATTTCTCATTTCTTCCCCAAGCAAGCGAGGGCGAAGAAAGAGAGAGGGGAAAAAAAGAAATATCAATCTGCTTCTCAAATCCATGCCTCAATTAATACTACTTATATACACACCCAAAACCATCAATCCAAAACTCCAAACAAAGCCAACCAATGAAAATAGGGAAATTCATAGAAACCCTCGCAAAATCCCTCGCATCTCGTCTCCAAAAAGCCCTCTCATTATCATCATCCAACTCTTCCGATCAACCAGAAGAAGTCCTGCAGGAGATCACAGCCCAAGAGCAGAAGCATTCCCATTCGAAACCCTCCTCGCTGCAACCCGCGATTTCCACCCCAAGCTGAAGCTCGGAGAGGACGGCTTCGGACCAGTGTACAAGGTATGTGGAATTCTTACTATTTGTGTCTACTTTTCTCACCGAATGGTTGGTGTGTGTGTGTGTGTGTGTGTGTGTGTGTGTGTGTGACTGTGTGTGTGTTTTTGTAATTTTTGTTTTTGCGGTGTTGGATTTGAAAAAAAAAATGAAGGGAAAGTTGGAGGACGGGAGAGAGATAGCAGTGAAGAAGCTTTGTCGAGGGTCGAAGCAACGGAGGAGGGAGTTTGCGAACGAAGCGAGGATGCTGTCACGTATGGCATACTTCAAAGCATATTCATGTAGATTTCCTGAGTTTTAGTCTTTGTTTTGGTGGGCTTATTGCTTCTGCATTAGTGAGGAATGCCCCAAGTTTCATTTCATATTCTTTTATTATTTCATATTCTAATTATGGAATCATGTTCCCTTTCTCAGAAAATCACAGGATCACTCCACTAGGCTTGATGGGGGCAGTGTGACAAGTTTCGTTGTTAAGTCACATTTGAAAATAAATTATTTTCCAGAACTTTGCAATATGTAATGAATGTATTTTGGTTATCAGATGTCGATGTATATCCATTCTTATTTCTGAATGGTTGCAGTGTTCTACCTTCTTTTATGGGCTATTTGGATGCTAGGATTTCTGACAGGGATTCCTTAAATTGCATGGATTTTAGAGTCCATGTAAGGCATTTTGCTTATGGATAGGTATGGATTGTGTTTTTTTTTTTGAAAAATCCATGGATTAGTGATTCCAAAAGGTACAGATGGGTTGGTGTTTGTGGGGGTGGGAGAGGAGATTCTTACCCCATGCTTATTCTGGAATACCCAAAAAATGTGGGTGCATGGGGTGTTCTAAGTGTTTGTGAGGTTTTAGTTTGGTGTGGGCAAGTTGGTATAAGTGCGCCCCTTGGCAAACCCATTGCACTCTAAGTTGCATCAACAACAAAGGACTTTTTTCTACAAAAATATAAATAAATAAATAAATAACTTTTCTAACAAACAAACAACAGCTACAGCATTCATTATCCTGTAATTGTATCATACCTTAACCAACCCATCAGCATCCCACTCTAATTTCATGGCAACATGTAGTAGTGTTGGTAGAAATCATCATCCTGTAATTGTATCTTACCTTAACCAACCCATCAGCAATATGTAATCGTATCATACCTTAACCAACCCATCAGCAATATTAAGAAAGGTTGATTCAATAAAAGTGCATCAAACAAACCAAAGTACATTCAACAAACTACAAGCACACCCATCAACATGAGTTCCTTCAAATGTATTTAAAGCTTTATTTATTAGACAATAAAAATATAAGAGGAGAGAGCTGCAAATGATGTGTTCTGGATTATGGAAGGATCTTCAGTGGTCTGGGTCCGATCAGGAAGTAATTCCTCCAGGAAATATGGAAATCATCCCTTCCGCAAGTGTTTCACCAAGTCCATCCTGACAAGAAAAAGTATAAAGCCCAAGTCATCTGATTAAAGATTCAATTTCCTAATCCTAATCCCAAATATGCACACTAGAGATAAAATGAACATGCACCTAAATCCAAATCCAAATCACCTAAATAAAATAGCTCTACCAGTCCGGATCTCAAATCTAAAATGGGCCTATTAGAGTCCATATTTGAATCAGAACTGCAGATCATACAGATGGGCCTTTTAAGGTCTAAATTTTTAGGTGTAAATAATATTTTAAAGGAATTTTGGATCCAAGCGAGGGTTTGGATCTACTGACAGATCCTAATGAGTGAATGAATTATAAGATCCCCCAGGGGCCAGGGCTATACTGAGACAAATGAGAAATGCATCAAAATGCTTTACAAAGAACTCTTACATCTGTCGGAAGTTGACCTAGCATTATGTAAGGAGGGGCAAGAAGTGGGCCTAGGTTTGTGGACGGTCCTCTAATGGAGTCCGATCTTGAATTGAATTACAGATTGGATATCCGACTAAATTGGCAACTTGAGGGTTTGATGGATTCAGGTGTATCCAAATTGATGAGGCCCATTGAGGAATCTGTGGGCCCTCCTAGTTAAGGATTTGATCGAGCCTGTTAGGGCAAAATGACTAAATGAAAGATTAAAGATCGAATTCAAGACCCACTTTTTGATTGCGTTATATAAGAGAAGTTGAGAAATGCGACAAAGCCTTTACAAAATATATATGCTCGTACCTTCTTGTCCACATTCTGGGTACAGAGTCGAAGTGAGCCTTGGTTCGTGGATGGTCCCACTCCACGGCATCCCACCATTTCTTCTTTCCTCTTATTTCTTTGAGAGCGCAAGGTAGGTTGTCCACGGAGAAGGGGAGCTTCTTCAACTCACGACAATTGCTTATATCGATGGTCTCCAATGCATTACAAATTAA
Source organism: Litsea cubeba (assembly GCA_012931725.1). Taxonomy (NCBI): domain Eukaryota; kingdom Viridiplantae; phylum Streptophyta; class Magnoliopsida; order Laurales; family Lauraceae; genus Litsea; species Litsea cubeba. The sequence goes on from CM022951.1 coordinate 5,133,979, forward strand.
TACCCTCGAGCAGATGCCCTTCAGTTCTGGTAAACTGTAGATGTCTAAACTCTGTAGCTGAGAGAGTATCAACATAGCATTGTTATCGTCTTCTCTGGTTATTCCCATTTCTTCCTCCTCTCCTACGATCTCTTTCATTTGCCCACATCTCTCAACTTTAATACTCTTCAAGCATCTTAGTTGCTGCAACAGCCTAGCTGGGAGTAGATACTTCAGCTTATGGCAATAGGATACCTCCAATGACTCAAGGCTTTTTAGTGCATCCGGTGATGGAATACCTTTGCAAAAGACTAGGAATTCTGGAATATAATCAATTCTCAATCCCTTTATGTCAGGTAGTAATGGTTCCTCCTCCGCCATTAAGTACTTCATATTCCGGCAATCAATGATTATACAACGAGACAACTTACTCTTATTCAGTAAGCGTGTGAAATGCCACAAGCTACTTATTTGACACTTCCATATGATGAGCTGCTGAGTGGTATCGGGGAGCAATAACGGGTTTTCTTCACCAATAAGATCACAGCCACAAATCTGAACACAGGACTCACCCGAAGTGAAAATAGACGTACCGACAGAAAGAGAGAATCTTTTCATCATTTGCCACTTGTTTGATTTGGCGTGCTGTAGGAAATCGGACAATTCTTCAAATTGAATATTCAGAATAGCCAGTCGAGTGGAGTTCAGAATTTCTTCAATTCCGGCTCCTTCCCCTGTCTTTGAAGACAACTTCCATCTGCTATTAAGCATTGTCAACTCTTCCAGATGAGAGAGCCTAGGTATAATACCAGCTGGAAATATACGTAATTCGTCAGTCCCATCGAGTGAAGACGTTGAAGATAAACCATTGCTTCCACTCCTGATGGCAGCTCTCGAATTTTGGTGTGGGAAAGGTCCAACACCCTCAATTCTTCAAGCTTTTCCAGTGATGGCACCTCCTTTAGATCTCTACACCATTTTAATATCAATGCACGGAGCTTCTTCAAGTTAGAAACGGAATTAGGCAATGACTTTATCTTTGTGGAAGAGAGGTTAAGAACTCGGAGGCTGCACATTTGGTTAAAATAAGAATCAGGGGAGATCTTCTGTAGTGGGTTTTGTTGAAGAAGCAAGGTTAAGAGATGTTGACAGTTGGGTGACCGGAAAGTTCTTTTATTTCATTATCCATCAAAGAAATCCTCACAGCATCTTCTTGCAACTCGGTTGAAAATTCCTTTAAATGCCGACCTGCATAGATCACAGATCGTGGACTCTCTGCTCTTGTAATGTCGATTGCCATATCCCTGAGTAAATCATGCATTTTGAGCATTTCATTTCCAAGATATTTACATTTCTCCAACATGGAAACTTTTATGAGTCGATCCAAAATGGTATGCCCTTCGTTGATGTCATCTTCTCTGGTCCCACTTTCATCTATCAGACCCTCACAAATCCATTCGTCAATCAGCTCATTAGGAGAGATCTTGTGGTCTTCAGGATATAATGAGCAGAACAAGAAACAAGATTGGAGTACATGGTTAGGTAATTGAGTATAACTAAACTTTAGTGTTGCGAAGACCTTGTCAATACCCGTAAACTTTCCGTTTGCTTCTCTCAGATTTGTTAAAGCACAATTCCATACTGCGGCATTGTCAACACCACACATAGATCCTCCAACTGTTTTAATTGCCAACGGCAAATTGCCACACTCCTTAGCAACATCCTTTGCAAGGTCTTCTATATCTTTAGAGAGGATTACACCACCCACAGCCACAATATTCTTGAAGAATTCCCATGATTCATCTTCAGAAAGAACTCGTACTTCAATTGCATGTGCTTGCATCTGTCCGCATATTCCTTTGTCACGGGTAGTGAGAACCACTTTGCAACCATTTTCTTCGCTTGGAATAGGAATGCCAACCTTAAACTAGATCAAAATGCGTCCACATATCATCAAGGATGAGCAAAACTTTTTTCGCCACTTCAAAGCATTAACTATCTTTCTTGCTGCGCCAACCTCATCATCATTCTTCTTCCTATGTCTATTTTCAACTCCTTTGCAATTTTTCGCTGTAGCTTGTATATGACATCTACGTCTTTTACGTCTTTTGAAACAGTTATCATATAACATGATCAAAACGCTTGGATTCGATGAGATGGTTGTTAATGTTGCTCATGATTGTTGTCTTTCCAACTCCTCCCATACCATGCACTCCAATTATTAATTTTCTCCATGCCCAATATGTAATTCAAAATCTCTTGCCGTGTAAATCCGCTGTTTTACCCACTATAGGCATCGTAGGTAATGCATTAGTTGCTAGTGGTAGTGGCTCCATAGTGACACCATTTTCAAAACTGCCATTTGTAATTAGTTTGTCCATTTGACCAATCAATCTCGACGATTTCTTGTTAATCTTCCGACGCTTGCAGTAATTTGGAAAACGTCCTTTCCAACAATTTTTTTTTTCTGCAAAGTTTATCTGTGTATCACTTACTTTCCCTTTGATAGACTCCACTTCTTGTAGCCAATTAGTCACTTCATTCGAAGCACTCCCACCTTGTAACCCGGCGCACTCTACTCTTCTCATAATGTCATCATTTTTAGCAATCAATGCACGCATCCTACTTCCCAAAGCCTCCATATTTAGCTTTAATTGTTTTTGGTAATTGATTTCTCTTAAAAGACAAGCAAATAAGGTCTTCAAGACTCCAACAGCAACACGATCTAGTGACACTACAGAATAGAAAGGAAAATGATAGTAATTAGAGAAATTGAGAAAAATACAATACAATAAAGTAGAAAAGACAAATAAAAGAGAAATGAGAAATGATTGTTATGTAACTAAGAACCAACATATATATTTTATGTTAATCTATTCTAAAGTTTCTTAGATGGACAAGTGGTTGTATGAATTTTTCAAGTATATCTTTAATTGCAAGCATGAAAGTCAAATGCTATAGATTGAGATGCTAACGATGTGATACAGTTCGACTGTTCTAGTCCTAATTAGAGAGATAAACTATATATAAAAGTAGTTGGGAGTTGGATTGGGATGCTTCATCGAGAAGGAGATTCAGGATTTATTATTTATACCATCATCATCATCATCGATTAGAATATCAGTGTTGTTTATTATATTAGATTTAATAATATTTATTAGGCTAGACTTAAGGAAGCGGGAGGTTAAAAACCTATTAGAAGACTACTGAAAGATTTCAGGCCAACTTATTAACTTCCACATATCTACAGTTTATTTTAGCAACGGGGCTTGCCAAAAAAGTTGCAAAAGTATTGCCTCGATCCTTGAAATGAAATTATTGATAAAAATGAAAAATATCTTGGGAATCCCTTGACATCAGACAAAATAGATACTTGAGTATCAAGGCTCTCACAACAAAATTAAAAGTAGACCAAGCTCATGGCAAATTCCCTTACTATCATAAGTTGGCGGAAACACCCCTAATCAAGTCAGCCTCAACAATTTCCGTCTATAACATGTTTGTTCTCTGTCTCCCAAATAAAATTACGGATTCAATTAATAAATGTCTAAGATCCTTTTGGTGGGGGAAGAGTGAGTGGAAACGAAAACTCCATACCATTAAATGGGCTGAATTATGCAAACCCATTTCCAAGGAGGGTTCTAGGAATTATAGAGACACCAAAAATAATAAACCTAGCCCTCTTAGCCAAAACTTCCCGGAAATGTCTGACCAATGAGAACCTCATCTGCCCAAAGATTCTAAGGCTAAATATTATCCTAGAAGGGACCTTTTGGAAGCTAAGTTTAGGATAGGTAATTCTTGGTTTTGGAAGGGTTTTGTTGAGGGGGATAATTATATAAATGAAAAGGTTGGATGGATAAGTGGTACGGAGAGAATATATCTCTTTGGAATTATAATTGGATCCCCTTGTAAATTATGGATTGAGGAAAGCCATATTCCTCTATGATTAACCTAGATCTCAAAGTCAGAGAGTTATGACCGCAAATAAGTTATGAGATATTAGTGCTCTTAAGGACTATTTTGACAACCCTATAGATATTGAGAATATTGGTACAGTTTATCTCTCTAGATCCCTTTCTAAAAATGAAAGAGTTTGGCCACTTTCCAAGAATGGTCGGCTTACTGCTAAATTTGCGTATAGATTAATCAACAATAAAAATCATGCCAGCCTCATTTTAACGGTAATTTAGAAAGCTTTGTGAAGGCTTCATCTCCCCCAAAAGGTTCTTTTGTTTGGTTGGAAATGTCTCAAAAACGCCGTCCTAGTAAGAGCCATTTAAAAATTGAAAATCATGGCTATAGACAATAAATGTACTGTATGTGAGAAAGAAGAGGATTCAGTTGGGCATGCCCTTATGTAATGTGAATTTGCGAGAGCAGATGGTTTGGATCACAGTTGGGCCTTTTCTCGGATACTTTCCACCCCATGGATTTAATAGAATGGTGACAGAACTCATGTGAGCATAGCCAACCGACCCCTCCTCTGGGGGATACTAACTTAAAAATGTGGATCCTTTCTATGTGGTGGACTATTTGGAAAGCTAGGAAGGACTTCTTTCATAGAAGTCAACCATTAGATCCCTCCAAGATCATAGGATCAGCCCATAAGATGCTTCAGGATCCATCCTGCCATTATTGGGAGTTTTCCTTAAGAAAAGATGGGGATCAATCTTCGATCCCTATGACGATCTCTAACAAAGATGATATAATAACCTTTACGGATGCAGCCTATAAAACTAAGGAGGGATAGGCACCCTTTGGCTACATCATGAAGTTAAATGTTGACATTGTGGGTACAGGTGCTATCCAAGGACTCAAAGTTGACTCTGCAAAGGAGGCCGAAGCGAGGGCGGTCTTAGCCGCATTAGATAAGGTGGGGAAAAATGGCTTTGTCAGACTTCGTATTCTGATGGATGCAAAAGAAGTGGTGCAAGGGTTGAAGGGAGAATACGATTGGTCCATAAATCCAATTATTTTGGACATCAGAAAGTTGACTATTTATTCTCGTTTTGTGGGCGTTGATTATATTTCCAGGGCTCTCAATGGTCAGGCACATAGGCTTGCCAAAGTTTTCTATTTTGTTAGGTAGGATGTAGGTTGGGAGAGGGCTTCAAGTATCCTCTTGACTAGGGGCTAGACTGTTGTTGGTCTTTTTCTTCTCTTTTTTGTTGCTTGGTTTTCTTTAATGACTACTCCTTCTCTACCAAAAAAAAAAAAAATTATTGGGCTTTCAACATGACCAATAATTAATTTTTGTCACTTTTTTTATGGATCATGTTTAGGAGCCTTAGAAAAGTTTAAATAGCTTCACCGGGTATTTACCACCAACTTATCCAAATCAACTGATAGGAGGGGCGTAAGTAATGACATTCTTACTAGTAAGGAAGCTGTGAGTGGAAGGCATAAGCCCATAAGCTAAATGGCGAGCCTTAACTTAAGGGGACAAAGCATATGACTATCACTTGTAGAGTAGGGTGGTAGTTGAAAGAAATTGAGGAGCAGTCAAAATGCTTCCTCCCAATATTGCCATACACTAGGAGAGGTCTCACGCTAATGAAAAAAACTCTAAGAAAACAAGCCGGTACCAGCAAAAGGAACAACCTTCAATGTATCAATTTTCTGTGCCCAAGAACTTCTTGTCATTGACTTATTATGTAATATAGAAGTTATAAAACCATTGTACAAGATCCTTTAAAGGCATGATCATTTATTTTACTAAAATAACTGGTTAAAATTAGTACATCGCATTGTGAGGATCAAGATAGAGTTCCTTTTACATCATCATCTCCGTTGAAGCCTTCTTCCATCAATCTTGGTCAGTATTATGAGTTCTACTTTTCCCGCAGGTTAAAGTAAAACTCATACTAAAAAAAAAAAGATACTTTTCATCTCAACGCTTTCTATTTATAACCGATTGGCAACTTGATGTTACACTCCAGTAATAGGGCTTCAGATCAACACATGATGAAGTACCTAACCATGGAGGAGTTTTCTTGGGAAAGAAATTAAGGTTCATACAACCAACTGCAATACTTTTTATGGAAGAACTATAAAAATGATATTCTAAATTACATATCCTAAAAGCAATACTAATATGATGTGAAAAATTTAGAACTCGTCAACATCTTATAAAGAAAATAGATACTTAAAAGAGACGGAAAAAAAAAAAAAAAAACACTAAAGAGATGGTAGTCTTACTTTTGTAATGATAAACTGATGCCGGCGAGAACTCTTTTGTATGATAAAAATCCTCAATCTGCAATTTTTGTGAATCCTAAGAAAATTTATTAAACAATCACAACAAGATGAATATAAAATTGTTGTAATGATTAATTAAGTAAAAGAACTCCTAAGACTTACTAACTTTTAATATTAAAAGATTAATACTAGATAAATAACAAACATATTCTTAAGAGAAAACTAGCCCATCTTGTGGGGCCCACCGGATGCATGAAAATCATGAGAGACAGGATGCACATGTCACGATGTTGACTAGGGAGAGAGGAAAATTGTCTCGACTGGATCATCCAAGTTTGATGTTTGTCTAAACTAATGAAGTACCAAACCATTCCATGAGGAAAACAAATTCAAACAACTATATGGAATCCACCAAACCATATAAAAAAACAAAAAAAAAAAAAATTCAAAAATGTGATCCCACTAAGTAATTCCCAGAATTTAAAAAAAAAAATGAAACTAGAATATTCTGCAATTCAGTTTATCTGATTATTAAGGATGCAAAAGACTAAAAATGCAACATCTGCGACACCAATATTCAGCCACACTAATATTCTCTTGATGCTGGATCTTTTATTGGTTTTCATTAAGAAGGCAAATTTATCTTTATACTCAACATTGGCTTTTCTACTCCCACATAAGATAGTATTCTCATCCATGCATTCTTATGAATTTTACCTGGTATACTTAGTCTTTTGATATGGAGGTTATGGTGTCTCCTTTAAAGTGCAGGTGGACATTGCATCCAAGGCTCGTCTCTCAGTTCACAAGTTGTACTCATCCAGTGAGTTTTTGGTAATTTTCTGCTGATCGTGAAGTGAAGATAATTTTCAACAAGAGTGGATCCACAATACAGTCACTAGCTTTTGGATTGACAACACTGGGGCCATCATCTAAAAATGAGAATCTGCTGGCTTAAAATGGCTTGAGTCATCATCCAATTTACCTTTCTTAAAGCTTTCATAGCTTTGATTATATAAGCTCATTTAATTTGCCAAGATAAAATGTTCTCCAGCAAACTTCTTTTGTTTTATGAATTGGGACGTTCACTCTATTTTTACTTTTCTTAATAAACTCTCCTCACATAACAATTAGTTTGATTTTTGAAGTTGTTTTTTTTTACTGATCTTATTTCTAATTCTTCATTGGTTTTTAATCCTTTTTTTTTATATTCTACAATTAATGATAGAAAAGATGAGGATCAATGATCAAGTCATGGATTATTTATATCACTGATCAGTGGCAGAAGATCAAATGGTGAAGCCAAATATCATCAACCCAATGGTAGAAAAGAGCTGGATTTGTAAACAAATTAGAGTTATTCGAGATCAAATGAAAGCTAATTACCTTGTATGGTAATGGTCTAATACTTGATGAGACCCACTCTATAAAGATAAATTTTAAACTTAGGATTAAATCTGGAAGTCTCCCATCACATTAAGTATGAGTCTAAAATCAGTTAGGCGCAAGGATTCAAAATGAGTTGAGGGAGGGAACTTGGAAATTTATGGCCAATAGTCCTTCATGGCATTATCATGGGCAGCATATATGAATAGCTTGATGATGGAATGTGAAATGGAATGTGAATGAGTCGTGACTTCTTTTCTTTTTTTTTGATGCTCCAACATTATATTGAAGACTTCTCCCATCAATCTAGGTCAGCATTATAAGTTTTACTTTTCCCTTAGCTTAAAGTAGAACTCATACTAAAAAATATAGAAAATTTGTTCATTTCACTTTTTTTTTTTTTTTATTTCTAACCGATTGACAATTTGATGCTACCCTCCTGTAATATGGCTTCAGTTCAACAGATGATGAAGTACAAATCCATGTGGGAGTTTTCTTGGAAAAACAATTAAGTTTCATAACCAACTACAGTACTTTTTATGGAAGAACTCTAAAAATGATATTCTAAATTATAAATTCTAAGAACATTAGAGCCCTTAAACATCTTACAAAGAAAATAGATACTTAAGCGAGAAGAAAAAAAAAAGGGAGATAGTATTCTTACTTATGTATGATAAAGTGATGTTGACAAGAACTCTTTTATATGATAAAAGTCTTCAATCTGCGATTTTTGTGAATCATAAGAAAAATACAAAACAATCACAACAGAACGAATAAACAATTGTTGTAATGATTAATGAAGCAAAAGAATTCCTAAAACTTTCTAACTTTTAATAGTAAAAAAGATTGATAGTAGAGAAATATGAAAACATATTCTCAAGTCAAAACTAGCCCATCTTGTGGGGCCCGCCAGATGCATGAAAAATCATGGGATACAGAGGATGCAAAGTTGTCGATCCTTTTCCTGCGGGTTACTTTGGAGGACAAGTACATCTCATTCCGGATCCATCAAATTATGGACAAGGTCCTCCAAGAGCGGGGGGGGGGGGGGGGGGGGGCTAGACTTCTTTGATTTTGATATAGCACAATACCATCGTCAAAATCAAAATGACAACGATGACGAGGAAGATGGCATCCAACTCACAAGGCATGCATTCTACATGGTATTAGAAAAAATGGGCTAAGATATGGTTGTTATATGCCAATTGAAACTTGATAGTTGATAATTAATATGAAAATTGGAATATGGATTTGTCTTTTAAATTTTAGTTGCAATTAAATGGTTTGTCTCATAATATTAAGGTGTGCTATCTATAATAGTAGGTTACTATTTGCTAGATAGCAATAACATGCTTTAAAATGGTAGAATTTGTTGTTAAATACACCTAAGTAATAGGGAAGATAAAGGATTTTATTCTTTATACTCTATAATTTCACCAAAATCTATAAAAGAATAAAAAGACTCAAAATATCTACATGGATGGTGGGACTCCTGGGCCATCCAATTTTAGTTTTTCTATTATTCTTTCTTATTTTGTTTTTTTTTTCATTTTATTGGGACTCGACCCGACTCAGCCGAGTCGACTCGAACTCTACCTTGCCTGAGACGAATCCCGAATCCGGGTCTTGAAACCATGCAATATGCTATTGTGTGATTATAATAATAACAATAATATAATATCATCTCAAAAGTAATAATAACGTTGTCACTATTCACTTATTTGTCATCATCTGAAAATTTTAATTTAATGATTATAACTGTTATTTCTTTATTGTTAATTTTTATTATTACAAAGGGAATTTTTAAACTTCATGAATATATATTTTTTGGGGGCCTAGGCTTAGCACATATATGTAATTGTGTTTTGTTTTAATTATTGTGCGTGTGCGGGAGAAAGCGCAAAACCTACTACCGACAAACAATAACTCATACGAGAGGTCATAATTTTCTTCAAAGAACCTATATTATGATTTAAAGTTTTATCCGATCCCTCTTAGGAAAGAGTATTTTGGAGAATCCTATGTTTAAACTTTTCAAGACTTTTCAATAATGGGCTCACGTGTCTAGATCCACGTGTAAAAAATAAGATCCTAAAACTGGTGGAGTTGACTCGTGATTCCTGACACAACAGTGTCACCTCAGTTTGAACAGGGGCCGCGACATTTCGGAGACTTCAGTACATATGTAAAAAGATGTTGGAAGGACATTCTCTCTCTCTCTCTCACTCTTTTTAGTTTTCTTCTAATGTTCATATCTGTAATATGTAAATGTATTAAATATAGCTAGCTGGATTAATGAATATTCATCTTTATATATATTTAATTTAATTTTTAAATATTTTATAATAATTTTAATGAAAATTGCATCTCATGATCGAGTGACCATATTGACTCCCATGAGTTTGTTTTTTAGTTGGGCGAGTCTAGCATTTTCTAACCTTTGGTGCAAGAGGATAGAGCGAATGTGAGAAAAACATAAAAAATAAAAGAGGCTACCCCACTTCATAACCCAAACTGTGCATCATGTAGAATAGAGTGTCATCAGCATTTGGAAGTGAAACCATGAGGGCCCATATTAAGCCTCAAGAGGATTAATTCCATGTGATTCTGCTGGCCTGCTAAAGCTTGGAATTGTCTAAGAAAGAATTTAAAACTTTTGAATATGGCCCACTAAAGAGAAGAAGAGTTCATAATGACCTTGATAAATTTGGCTGATTGGTCTAACGGTAGAAGTCACAGATTATCAAACCAATAGCATAGAAACTATGGAACATCGATCAATTGGTGGGAAAATCTAAGATCAACACTACAATGATAGAAAAGAGGAGGATCATTGATCATGTGATGGTGGAATATCTTATATCATGGATCAGTGGCAGAAGATCAAACGGTGGAGAAGCCACATATCATTGATCCAATGATAGAAAAGATCTGGATTTGTACACAAAACTACAATTATTCGAGATCAAATGAAAGCTTACTTTGTATTGTAATGGTCTAATACTTTGATAAGACCCACTCTACGAAGATAGATCTAAACTTGGGATTAAATGTTGGAGTCTCCCATCACCCAAGTTTCTCTATCTATTGTTCTTGCCATTGATCTTAAATACTTTTTTTTTTTTTTTTTTTTGGGGGGGGGGGGGGGGGCATTGATCTTAAATACTTTTTTTTTTTTTTTGGGGGGGGGGGCGCGCGACTATTTTACAATGGATTTTCTTTCTTGGGTTTTTAAATCCTTTTTAAACCATCGATTTGTACGCCACCAAGGGGAGGATTAAAATTTTCCATTATTGAGTAATAAAGCTCAGTCCGTGAGGTACCTCCATTGCACATAAACAACCAAGGATCATTCCATGACTTGGGGAAGTGTGTATGAAAAAAAATATATGATCATATATCAGTGGAGATCCGTTTTTGTACATAAAATGAGACATTAATATACTTTAGTCCTAATGCATCCATCACCCTCTTAAATACTTATGGCATAAAATAACAAAGGAGTAAAAAAAAAAAATTCCCAAATAGAGGGTAGAGAACACTACACCAAAAATGAAAAATTGGAACGGATTACCGTTCCTAATCCGTGTGTTCTTAATCCGTTCATCCGTTCCAATTTTCTGTTTTTGGAACGGATGAACGGATTAAAAATGGTTTAGGAATAGATGAATAGATTAGGAACACACATATTAGGAACGGTAACCCGTTTTAATTTTTCGTTTTTGTTGTAGTGGCAAGAAGAGTTGTAGAAAGATATTTGTACAATGAAACAAAGAACTGACCTCAGGGGTGAAATAAAGATGCAGAGTGACTGTTGTATATCTTCAGTGGAGTTGCAGTGGCTGTATGACTTCCGTTTTTGTCATTCCAATAGCCAAAGGGAGGAAGATGGATCCCATATATGTGAGGAAAGTTGAATGATGTGATGCTTGGCTGGATGGAAAGACCTGTGAGAGGTATTCTATGCTCATGCTTTTAGTCTAACCGTGTGGGGCCGTGTGATGGAAGCCACTACAATGATGATCCATTTAAAAGTCCATGTGGGTCTTTGCCTCTTTGCTGGAATGACCGACAGGATGAAGTGGTTGCTTTTGGGGAAAAAAGAAAGTGATTTGAAAAATTCAGAAAGGAAAAGTTGGGAAATGGCGAGGAAGGACCACGTGGAGCATGCATGCTGCATGCATTAGATAAAACCAAGAAAATAAAAGGTGGAAATTGGTGGGGACAAACAGCTGTAAAAGAAGGAAGATGGAGAGGAGAACACAGGAAAGTACTTTAAAAAATGATAAAAATACTTCAATTTAAACGCAGCCTCTGAACCGAATTGTATTGCTCCATGTGCAATGGATTCTGATGATGCCAAAAGTAGGTTTTCGGACACCACCGGTCAAGTAATAAATGCTAGGTGAGAATGTAGCAAATAAATGAGAGAGAGAGGGAATTTATAGTGGTTCGGTCTGTATGACCTACGTCCACTTTGAATATGGTGATCTTTGATTGATAAGGTGATTACAAGCGAGAGAGAGAGGTGAGTAAGAGTTTTTTCATTGCCCCTCAAGTGATGAGGGGATACTGAATTTATAACACTTCTCCAACAGATGAGATTCAAAAATAAAGTAACGTCTCTCTGGAGCCTAGAGCCTCAGACGTGTCCTCGAGGAACGAGCAAGGCGGAGGGCTTGAAGTGCAACGTCTCTCAGAGCCTGGAGCCTCAGACGTGTCCTCAAGGCGGCCTCAGACGTGTCCTCGAGGAGCGAGCAAGGTGGAGGGCACGTGAGAGTTTCTCCGCGAGAATTGGTAAGAGCGGGTGAGGGGAGGACTTCGTTGTGATGACTCAGAGGCCTTGAACGAGTTTCGAATATCCGCTGGGCTAAACTGGCTCGACCCATGACCTTGGACGGACCGGGTTGTCTGGACCTGACCCTTTACCGCAATCCGGGTTGGGCCTGACCCATCAGATTCCATTCAACCTTACCTAGCGGCTAAGAAATAAACAATTGCTAGTCCTATTAAAATTAAAGATGAGGTTGCTCGTTTGTTTGAGGAACTTAAAGAAGAATGAGAACGTTGTTGGATCTAAGTCTGATGGATCTCTTTGACACAAGAAAGAGATGAGGGACTCAAAAAAAATCCGAGCATGAGATTTTTTTTTTTTTTTTGGAAAAGGATGACTAAATATAAGACTTCTACCATATGGAAAGACTTTTCAATTTTTTTGTTTTTTTTTGGTAGAGGATGGAAAGACTTGAGAACGGAGGAGTATCCAAGAGCTTTAGCTAATGAACTCATTGATATTTTAGAAAGAGATTTAAAGCTGAGGGGATTATCTTGAAGATTAATTTGGAGAAAGCTTATGATCACGTATGTGGATTGAAATTTTGTATATCGCATATTATTCAAATTTGGCGTTAGGTGGATGCGTGAGTGTATTTTTACTTCATCATTCTATGTTTTACTCAATGGCTCTCCTTCAAAGTTATTCAAAGCTTCTAGAGGTTCTGACAAGGGAATTCCATTTTTCCTTTTCTGGTTACAATTGTGATGGAGGGTTTTGGGATCGTTTTGGATAAAACTTAGAGAGATGGGGGCAATTACTGATTTTAATGTGAGTCAAAGTTGCGAGGCTATATCACACTTACTATTTGCAAATGATATGATTCTATTTAGCTCACTAGGAAGGATGAAATTTTGGCTCTTAAAAGAATTCTACGATGTTTTCAGTTGGTGTGAAGGTAACATATCCAAGAATAAGGATTGGGTGTTCTAAGGAGATCATTCAATTTTTATCATATCCAGGAGCTTTTTACCAAAAAAAAAAAACAAACACATATCCAAGAGCTTGTTGGCGGGGATTGGGTGTTCCAAGGAGACCAATCAATCTTTGGCGCGCATGATTCATTATAAATTAAGTAAGCTCTCCATTGTGTATCTCGGTCATCCTATTGAAACAAAGCAGAAATTAAAACTAAGTCATTGTGGAAATTTGATAAGGTGTTGTCTTCTTGGAAGAAAGTACTTATCGTTTGGGTGAAAGGATCACACTGCTGGTAAAAACATGTTTATCTAATATTTTGATTATATTAAATGTCATTTCTCAAGATGGCGAGAGCTATAGTGTAGAGGGAGGATTGTAGTGATGCAAAGAAATTGTCATGCCCCAAAACAGGATGCTACAGCGATCCGATCTCCTGGAGCTAGCGTGAATTTGAGGTTAATTAAAATTTTTGCTTTCCCCAGGATCAGACTAGAACAAATCAAATACAACCTAAAAATTTCGCGGAAGCTAACGTGACGTTGCGACTCGGAGCCCGTGGCCATCGGATTCCGTGTCACACTCAACCACTAACATAAAGCCATCAAATCAAGATTTAAAATCAGACTAGAACAAATCAAGAACCATAAAATGTTGAGCTGGCAGTACAACAGGACAATACATTTCTCCATATATATTTAAGTTACAAATTATAAAAGTATGTTCATGAAAATCCCAAAGGAAAAAGGCTAATAAAAGCCATCCAAAAATAACCAACTATACAAATGCTACCCCAACTATACAAATGCTACTCCAAAATTATATTACGAACTCCGGTGCCAAACGGGACGTCTAGATGACATTGTTGGGCAGCCACTCGCATCCAACCGGTGGCTCAACCGCCACCTCTGCTCAAACCACCTAAAAGACAACGGGGTTAAGACCTGGCACCAAACAAAAGAGCATCAGACACGACAGTCTGGAAAGCAAATAAATAGATAACAGAATGACAGAGTTTATAAAATATTATAAAATAATTCCAAATGCATTTAAAGCTCCAAACATAAATAGTGATGAAGTAAAAGAACAATTTCTAAAACATTAATAATTTCAGGAAACATAATAAATCGATTAAATCAATGACAATCGAGTAAAAACAATGGCAATAAAATAAAACATTGGCGATCAAGTAAAACAATGGCGATCGAGTAAAACAATGGTGATCCACATTTGCTATCTTCTCCTATTACCGAAGTAACAAGAGCACTCAATCAATACGGTACCTTATTACCGAAGTAACAAGAGCACTCAATCAATAACCATACCTTTTTACCAAAGTAACAAGAGTACTCGTACCCTATTACCGAAGTAACAAGAGTACTCGATCAATTACCGAATCATATAAAATGGACGGAACGATCTAACCGAACCATATAAAATGGACGGAACACTCGATAACCGTAGCCATGGCCGGAACAATCAATGGGGGTCCAAACTGCAGTTGGCAATAATTTTAAGGATCCCAAACCGAGTGATAAGCCCAAAGAGGTAACTCAAGCTTAGTGGTGCTGGAACAAAATCTGAATCAATGTAAATTAATCATTGCAATACATTTTCATCGATAAGAGAAATTACTCTGAACAATTTCAAGCGAACAATACAAACGAGTAGTCTTACTGATTTTTCAAACGTGGCGAACCACTCAAATCTGTTTCAATCGATTTATAGAAAACATACGAAAATCTCTATCTCGAAGTGAAGTAATGTTATTTTCAAACGTGGCGAACCACTCAAACCAATTTGTAGAAAACATACAAGTTTCTGTAGCGAACCATGATAAGGACCCAACTCAGTCAGGGTGACAAGGCCGATGGTTGAGTCATTGGCATACACAAGTTAAACCTTGTGGGTCATGCATGTGAGGCAGATTGCAAGTAAGTTAGGAAAGTGAATAAAGTGATGAGGCTTAACTTGTCAGTCTAATCATCCATTGAGTTAGTATGTTAATAGGATTGGATTTCTTTCCCAGTTAAGTAGTAGGATTTTCTTTGCTAATTATATGGTGATCTTTCATTGATGTAAGGGATATCTTTTTAATTATCTTTCTATCCATGTAAAGCCAACTATGGCTATTTAGTAAGAGAAGAACAATGAGAAAGATATCAGAATTTATCCCTAAAATTTGTGCTTGCATAAGAAGGCTGTCCAACCTCGAATTGGACGATTTAGGAGGCTGTTCAACCTCGACTTGGATCATCTATCTCTCTTTTCTCTTTAGGTTCCTATCAATTGGTATCAGAGCATCGTTCCTGGCATGGCTACCAATACCAGAAACAAGGTTTTGGCTACAAAGATCGATAAATTTGATGAGAAAGTCAGTCACTGCTTGAGAGCCTTGCAGGATATTAAGGTAATCTTGGCTGCGATGACCTCTAAACACGACCACATCCTCTCACTTCTTTCTAAAAAGGCTGAAAATGAGGATTCACATGATAGTTATGAGGATCAGAATCAAAATGGAAATTCGCCACATGGTCCAATAGACGGTGCTACAAAGGAGGATGGAGATACACAAGCCATATCTATTTTTGCAATGTCAAATTATTCCTCTCACCAAGCTATGTGTATATCCAGATAGATCCAACCACAAGTGGTATCTGTATTGATTGACAATGGCAGCACCCACACCCTTATTAGTAGTAAGTTGACTTGCTTGCTTGATTGGCCCGCACATCGATCTTCCTCATTTGATGCTCTAGTAGCATATGACAACAGACCCAAGCAAAGTAAAGTGTATGATGAGAGGGATGATGCGATAGTAATGAAAATATTAATGTAACTTGTCACACCCCGAAACCGGGCCCTGCAGTGGACCGATCCCGGAGTGCGAAATTTTGGGATAATTTGAAACTTTTTGTTATACTTCCCAAGATCCGCGTGAATGAGGATAATCGAATCTCATCACAATCAGAGTATATTTTCGCGGAAGCTAAACATGGTGTTACGACTCGGAATCCGTGGCCATCGGGTTCCGTGTCGCACTCAACCAACCTCATATAGCCATCAATAAACAGACTGGCATAAATCATACATCAGAGCACACTGAGCTGGTAGTAACAAGACTAATTAATTCCCACGTGTTCAAATTACAATTAACAAGTGTCTTCATTACAAACCCAATAAAAATGCTAATAAAGCCATACAAAAATATATCCAACTAAACAGAAATACTACCCCCATGAGATTTGATACGAACTCCGATGCCAAACTTGACATCTAGATGATATCAATGGGCAACCTCTCACGTCAGACCGGCGGTCCCACCGCCTCAGACACGACGGTCTGGCAAGCAAATAATCAAGTAATATGAAATAAAAGAACATACATAAAACCTGACGAAATCATCGTAAAACCAAATATAGAGTCTAAACAATAATAACAATAAATCGCGATAAAACGATCGAAAGACCGAACATAAGTATCAAGATAAATAAACGAACAGTCTCTGAAGCATAAATATCTCGAAAAGATAACAGCCTAAGCAGAACATTTAATAATTGAAAATACATTTAAAACTGAACAGTAGCGACAATAGGATAAGTGATCGATATCGTAAACATTAACCAAATCAAAGCATAAAGAGTATAACCCACACGAATCATAAAATAAAGTAATATGCAGATAAACCTTGGCGACCACAAATAGCTAAATCCTCCTATTACCGAAGTAATAAGAGCAGACAGAACGTAGCCACTGAACGTGGTACTAAAAATAGGATCAGAACCGTAGCCATACAAATGGGACCGGCAGATCAAAAATCAGAACCGTAGCCATACAAATGGGACCGGCAGATAAAATCGTTGCCATGGTCGGTACAGACAGAATCCAAGCTGCAGCTGGCGGACAAACTAAAGATCCCAAGCCGGGTGATCAGCCCGACAAGGTGACCTAAGCCTAGTGGTGCCTTTAGTTTTCAAAACTCGAACCGATACGAATCAAACCATAATACTAATCCCTTTGGCTCAGGGGCTCACACCACATAGCTCTGGCCCCGTCTTGCCTCGAGGTTTTATTTTCAAATACTAATCTTAACAAAATAATAGTCTCATCGAAGAAATCCCGAATGTGATAAACCACTCCAATCTCCTTTCAAATCAATTCGGAGAAAACATACGAATATCCATGGTAAACCGCTCAAATACACATCAAAGTGATTTGTATAAAATCATACGACCAATCCTTTCGAATCTGGAAGACCCCATGATTTTATAATAAATCACCGACGCTATTTGAATTAGTTTACCAAAGGATACCATTATAAGTACAAATACATCCTCTAACTTGAAATGGAATGGAAATTATGTAGAATGACTTAATGACTTACCAAGGAACCATCTCAATGCACATCTATCCTTTAAACATTGATCATTAAGGAGTGAGTTTGATGCCAATGAAAATCCCCAACATTTAAATGATAAAGTGCGCATTGAGGCTCAAACGATTCCCGGATAATTTTACATACGTTCATTCTCTCATTGGTCCCATTCCCATTTCACAAATTCCAAGCATTACAAGTAAATCCAAACTCTTTAAAACAGGCCTATAGTTGGCCTTAAACCGAGCCCACCACAGTCCTTAATAACAGTCCAAAACTAATCTTTTAATGGTCCAAGAAACAAGTTTTAAAACAAGCCCAAACTAAACCTTTAATGATCCACAAAACAGGTTTTTAAATCAGCCCAAAACTGAACCTTGAAACAGGCCCAAAAACAGGTTTTTAATCAGCCCAAAACTAACTATGAACAGGCCCATAAAAACAGGTCTTAAAATAGTCTAAAAGCTGGCCTTGAACAGGCCCAATATCAGGTTTTAAAATGGCCCAAAACTAACTATGAACAGGCCCACAAAACAGTCCAAAACAAGTCAGGAAAGAGTCTCAATTCTGCCTCAAAACGAGCCCTGAAAAAGGGGTCCAGACTGGGCTGGGTCCGCTCGAGCGACCCTTGGCTCGCTCGAGCGAGGCCCTCCCAGAACCTGGTCCGCTCGAGCGGCCCACTGGGTCGCTCGAGCGGACTGGGTTCTGTCCCAGCCCGACCCAAGTGCAGAAATGCACCTTTTCAGCCCTTTTTTCACCCTTCTTTCTCCTCCATCCTTTCCAGCATAATTACACAAATTTAATGGCCTCTCTTAACTTCCACAATCCTCTTGATCCCATCCATACACAAAATTTTCCAATTAAATCTAGATCAATCATATAAGAGCAAAGTCTTCTTCATTTAGTAACCACTAGAATTTGAAAACAAAGGTTGAACCAAGGTGATTAAAAGAAAATGAAGATTTAGCTTCATGCAAGACAATTTCTTGGGGAAAGATAACATACCCATAGCTTAAAGCATTAAATGAATAAATCCATAAGAAGTAAGGAGGAGCAAGAAATAGGATACCATAACATAAAATCATTCATATTAAACAAAACCATCAAATTAGTAGATTGTTTACTTGCCTTGGGTCAAGAGATGATGCAAAACACCCTATGATGGTCCTCTTAAAGCCCCAAGCTCCAAAATTACAAAACCCCCAAAGTAGCTCAAAAAGAAACCCTAGAAAATCAATACATTGCAAATCTCAAAGAAAGTCTTTGCATATATGAGAAAAATACTCCAAAGGGTTTGGAAAACCAAGACCTCATGAAAAGAAACCATTGCTAACCTTTTTGAAGTTCAAACAAGGAAGAAGAGCTTGAAAGATGGGTCTTCTCTAGCTCAAATCTCTCACAAATGGCATCTAATGGAAGTTTGGAAGATGGGGAAGAAGATGAGGAGATCACTCCTCCATTTAGCATCAAGGAACAAGAGACACATGAGGAGAGAGGAAGGGGCTGGGAGAAGAACCCTATCTCCTCCTCTTTGTTGCAGGAAATGAAGAGTGGGAGAGAAGACAAGAGCCTCATTGGCTTTATAAGGGATAAATGGGTTGGGCCCCCCATGGGCCCCAAACTTCACAAGGCTGAAACTAACATTTGTGGGCCCCAAACGAAAACGACGAAGAAGACAAAAATGATCAGCGAAATATCTACTTTCCAAAAAGTATATTTTCCCCAATTTCTGAAATTTTCGAAATTCATGGACAGATTTAGTGAAAATGTCATTTTTGCCCATTTTCCTCGAAAAACGTGATTTCTGAGCATCAAACCAAAATGGCCAAAACATGAAAGTTGTTAAACTTCATAAAATAAGTCAAAATACACCAAATTCAGAATTTTTAGAAATTAAAAGTAATTTCTCATAAAAATACATATCGTATAAACCGGGTCAAACCAAGGTCAACGGTCTTCAAAATTTCAAAGGCTATGGGAAAATCCAATCAAACTCAAAAACAAGGTCAAACTAAATCAAATCTCGCTTAAAAAGCCAAACCACGATTAAAACAATACTAAACAAAAGAACTGGGGGTCGGGGTCTTACATAACTTGCCTTAGCCCGTTTGGTATTTGATCCAGGAGGTGTTGGCACCGCCAATCTCCCCATTTTCCATATCTTGACCTTGAGGACAAGGACAATTTTGAAGGGGGGTGGAATGATAAGGACCCCAACCCAGTCAGGGTGACAAGGCCGATGGTTGAGTCATTGGCATACACAAGTTAAACCTTGTGGGTCATGCATGTGAGGCAGATTGCAAGTAAGTTAGGAAAGTGAATAAAGTGATGAGGCTTAACTTGTCAGTCTAATCATCCATTGAGTTAGTATGTTAATAGGATTGGATTTCTTTCCCAGTTAAGTAGTAGGATTTTCTTTGCTAATTATGTGGTGATCTTTCATTGATGTAAGGGAGATCTTTTTAATTATCTTTCTATCTATGTAAAGCCAACTATGGCTATTTAGTAAGAGAAGAATAATGAGAAAGATATCAGAATTTATCCCTAAAATTTGTGCTTGCACAAGGAGGCTGTCCAACCTCGAATTGGACGATTTAAGAGGCTGTTTAACCTCGAATTGGATCATCTATCTCTCTTTTCTATTTAGGTTCCTATCACATTCGAATCTATTTCAAATCAATTTGTAGAAATCATACAAGTTTATGTGGCGAACCACTCAAATCTATTTCAAATCAATTTATAGAAATCATTCAAATTTATGTGTCGAACCACTCAAATCTATTTCAAATCAATTTGTAGAAATCATATAAACTTTCTAACTTAGAATGAAATAGTGTATAATGGTTCAATGGCTTACCAAGGGTCGCCTCGATACACACTTAGTCTCCTAATGTCGATAATAAATGAAGAGTTTGGTACCACCAAAGATCTCCGACAATTAAGGATATAAAGTATATATTAAGACTTGAATAAATTCCCGGTAATTCTAACATCAAGCGATTCCATCACTTTTCCCATTTAAATTTCACGATTCAAAATAATTCAATTAAATGTATTCATTCCGGACTTTCATGCGTAAATCGGGGGCTGAACGGGCTTCAAACAATGGAGAAAGATGGGCTGGAACAAGCCTGAAATAGGCCTGAAAGGAGGCCTAAAAAAAGCCCTGGGCCCTGCCCAGGCCTGCTTGAGCGGCCCAAGGCCCGCTCGAGCGGACTGGGTCTCTGCCCGGTCCTATCCAAGCAATGGCCTGGTCCGCTCGAGCGGGCTTGGCTACTGCCTTGGCCCGTTTAAGTGCAGAATTTGCACTTTTTATGCATTCTTTTGATTCTTTTTCCAGCCTTTTCTCTTCCACAATCAATCTCATACATTTTGGGCTCCCTTTTGCCGCAACAACTCCATTATAACATTCACACACTAATTCATTCCATCTTTCCATACAAAAATTGATATAAACAAGGCATTTTCATTCACCACAAAAACACTAACATTAAAATGTAGAGAACTAACTCAAGATCGAGAAGATTCATTGCCAAAGAATTTCAGATTGTTGAAAACAACAACTTGGAGAACAATAAACATAAACCAATGTTCAAATATTTCAAAGTTAAACCCATCAATAATAAAGAGAAAAATAGCATAGGGTAGAGATTCATAAAAATTGTTCATATTAAACAACATACAACACATCAGCTGAATAAATTACTTGCCTTGGCTAAGATGAGAAACAAAAACACTCCTAGCTAGAAGATCTCTCCACAGCCACAAGCTTCAATCTACAAAACCCCCAAAATCCCCATGAAAAACACCCTAGAAATCCACCATTTTGAAAATAGGGGAAGCTCTTCAAGAATCCCTTTGCATGTATGAAAAATAGACTCTAAAAGATCCAGAAAACCATAATTTCAAGAAGGGAAGCCATTGCTAACCTTTTTACAACTCAAATCAAGAAGAAAAGCTTAGAGAAGAGGGTTGTCCCAGCTCAAAATCCTTGAAAAATGTATCTTTGGAATGCTTGAGAGATGAGGAAGAAGGGTGTGAGATCAAAACTTCATTTGGCACTCAAAAAATAGTCATGCAAGAGGAGAGAGAGGAGAGAGAGAGAGAGAGGAATAGTAAACCCTTGTCGCAGCCAAAAGGTTGCAGGAAACAATGAGGGAGAAAAAAGAACCCATCTTGGTTTTATTAAGTGGGCAAGTGGGTCCCAAAACTTCAAGCGGCTGAAACTAACACTTTTGTGGGTCCCGGACGAAATCAACGAAGAAGACAAAATTGATCGTCGAAATATTTAGTTTCCAAAAAGTATATTTTTCCCATTTTTTTGCAAATTTCGAAATTCATGTATAGATTTAGTGTGAAAAGTTATTTTTGCCCCTTTTCCTCAAAAAACGTGATTTCTCAGTTTCAAATTCAAGTGGACGAAACATGAACGTTGATAAGATCAATAAAACGAGTCAAAAGAAAGTAAATTGAAGTTTTTCAAAATCGAGAATAATTTCTCACACAAATACAAATTACACAGGTCACCCTGGGCCGGGTCAAACCAAAATCAACTGCTATCAAAATTCTCCAAAGCTAAGAAAAATCTAACCAAACTCACAAACGAAACCAAGCCAACTCTAATCTCACTCAAAAAACTAATCCACAACTAAGATAATACTAAATACGAGGATTAGGGGTCTCAGTCTTACAGAAATTACACTTAATTAATATGGTGAAAAGGGGCCAATAAATTCACCAATGGGATGGAGCAAGTGACGTACGTCAAGTCGAATTGACATTTGATAGAAGAAAGATAAAAGGGACTCAACAAAGCTAAGAATGAGATTTTTTTTCTCTCTGCGGCCATGGTGTATGTCGATCGTGCCTTGTTAGCCACTGATCTATGGCCGGACAAGAAGAATTGAATGCTTTAGTAGGATCACTTGCCTATAAAATGGAGATTTCTCCTGTATAATTGTTCATGTCACTTCCATCACTTGGAAGATTGGATTAAGGACTCAAGTTGTTTATATTACATTATAGTTAATGAGAAGAAGTTTCGGCGCATGTGATCTAGGGATGTAAATGGGTCGGTTCCGGTTCGAGTCCATGGTAGACTTGGAACTGTTAATGAGGAGGCAGATCCGGAACCGTTTCGGAACCGGAACCATTAACGAGAAGATGGAACCGGAATCGAACCTTATATGGGGCGGGTCAGGGTTTGGGTCTCGGTCTAGATAGAGAATAATATGGAAAATAACCTAGTCTATAATAGAGATTCTCGAAAATTGAAGCAATAAGTCGGGTCTCAAGTCCATGGGTCGGAACCAAGGTGGGACCGGGCCTGGACCTATTTAGGTCACGGGTAAAAAAAAAAAAAGGACTCAAACCCGATTTTTTACGGGTCGAAACCTCCAGGTAATCGGAGAATCGGGCAGCCATTTACATCCCTAATGTGATCCTACAATGAGAATTGGGTGTTAGTGACTACAGCATAATATCCGGTTAAACACATTATTGATGCCGTGGTGCGGGTTTCATGTTGAAATTTAGGGCACAATTCTGTGACCACTTTTCTGAGGAAAATGCATGGAAAGCGTAAATATTTTCCGCAGCATTTTAGATTTCATGTTTGGTGCAGCCATTTCTTTTTATTTTTTATTTTTGAGGAAAACTTGAAAATGTACTTTTCCACATTTCCGATGGTGAGAGGTTGAAAAGATTTTCCATGGAAAATGGAAAAAAACTTTCTGCCAAAATTGTTTTCCGCAACCTCGCACAAACATGCCCTTAGTAAAGATCGTATGTTGTAGGGAGTCTACCAATTTTCCAGCATGGCAAAGAACTTATTCAAGGGTAGGATGCTGTGCTTACT
This sequence comes from Litsea cubeba, assembly GCA_012931725.1. NCBI lineage: Eukaryota > Viridiplantae > Streptophyta > Magnoliopsida > Laurales > Lauraceae > Litsea > Litsea cubeba. The sequence continues at coordinate 5,157,529 of CM022951.1, forward strand.
TGGATCCAAGATGTAAAAATTTATCAGAAGATCAAGGTGGATGGAAGCACCGTAATTTTAGCAGCAGACCTGAAAATATAAATTTATTTTGCTTAATGTATATTTCATTGCCCCATATTGACACACAACTTTTGGTTTAGAAGGGTAGATTTCACTGTCCTTCTCATTATATTTGGTAGATCGATGGGCCTACAAACTTTTATCACATGTTCAACTTAAAAAGGAGCAGGCGTTGTCATCTGTTGTGACTTGGCCCATAACTAAAGGCAAGTGGGTGCGCCCAGCCACATTAAATATATGCTTATAAGATATTTAATGATGAAAAGTTTTCTAATCTAATTATATACCTTATATTTGCTGTTTAAGCAATAATTAAGTTTTCTAATCGGAAACTTCTAAAGGGAGTAGGAGAAGAAAAAAGAAATTCTAAAGGGAGTAGGAGAAAAGGATTTTTCTAATCTGATTAGAAAAAATGCCAGACATGCGAAAATATGTTAAGTGTCAAAAAATAAATTAAGTTTAGGGTAGAAATGAGTAACTCCCAAAATGTCACAGCTAAAATTGCTTTGTAAAGGCTCGGGCCATTTTCAAGATTGCATATAAAATAAAGAGAAAATTATCCGAAAAATCACCTTAGATAATTTTCAGCGTAAATGGATGCTAGTTTAAAGAGGGAGATCATATCATATTCAGTGTATTGAGAGCATAGTGACCAAGATTTATATAGATATGCTGGGAAGGGATACCGAATGTGATGAAAGCAGGTGGAGAAAGTGAAACGGCTCTCTCCAAATTCCATAATTCTTGCGAGAGTTTTTCGTGGGGTGAGGAGGTTCATGTGAGATGAAACTGGTTGTACTTTGTCATTGCTGGTACTACATTTTACTTCTGCACGCTTATTCCATTCCAACCAGATTACAGGAGATAAAAGGGGGCCTTCACTTGGCCGATCCCAACTCAAGTAATTGATTAACTGAACAAAGAAAATTAGGGCAAGTTTGTGTGGCAACGCTGAAAATAGATTCCGCAGGAAACCAAGTTCGATTCCCCCTTCCCCATCCCACACGAAAAAGTTCGTTCATTTTTTTTTTTTTTTTTCTGGAAGAAGTGGCCATATGAAATGTGATACTTTCAATTTGAAGAAAATCATTTTCACTTTTCACGCTTTTTCTGCAGAAAAGGGGCCGTACAACCGTGCCCTTATTAGTTGTTTTATATATGTCCTGGGGTAGGCTGTGAGAGACTGGCCACTGGGCCTGTCCCTGAGAGGATTGCTCCATGTCATTGGGGCCAGCAAATACCAGAGGCTTTTTCAAGAAACTATAAACTACCAGAGGCTTTGTGGATTAACGGGACACAGAAGCTCAGCTCGAATATAGAAACTTTTAACTGCACTTGCTTTTGGGCAGTGATAAGACACGGAATTCTACTAGTCCCACCCTCAAATGAGGCCAAACTCTAGTGCAAGGCCAAGATTCAATCCCTATAGATTGGGCCACTTCAACATGTGATGATCAGCTCCTATTTTGCTGTCTGGGGTTGGATCACATTTTCTTCCCCCTTTTTTCTTCACGTGATCATGCCAAAGGCGAGACTAAATCTGATTCGATCAGGATCAAATGAGGCCTGATACATCCCCAGCAGGGCGCTTTCTTATCAAAAATCCAAATGGCTCAAAATGAATATAAATGCACTCGAAAATAAATGTGAATCAATAGTAGATTGATTGTGTAAAACACGCAATTTTAATTTCTTTGTTCTTCGATCTTGTATATTTTTAAGGATAATTTAAAGGCCATAGATCATCCCATTTGCATCCAGTGCTGATAAAGAAAGAAAACCTTTAAAAAAATATTGACATCCTATTTTCTTGCATCAGATTATATAGGAATTGAATGCATAGGAATTTACGGTCAAATGAGCTCCATCCAAGGATTATTAGAAAGTTGAAGTGTGATTATAAACGGTATCAGGGTGAAGGATATAAACTAGCTATGCAAATGTACCTTGACTCTCTTAGGATTTAAATTACCTGGGTGATGGTTGTGCTCTCGTTTCAATCTTCCCTTAATTCTATTGCCATTAAAAGGGTCATTTCTTAATATTCACCTTTGATTCTTCAATTTATAAATTTGTCTACTAACGGCATGAACTCCCTATGTATTTTATGCAAACAAACAGGCCCTAAGCCCTACAGTCCATGAAGCACAAATGAATTAATTACAATTTAAGGGTAATCCACATTTGGCCTAATCTATCCACCAATCACACCATATGATGTATTCAATCTTTAAATTCCAATAATTATTGTTTTTTTTCCAATGATGAACTGAAAAGCCATTCAATGATGAAAATTCAGATTTTTACCTTAATTCTTCATGGGCCGTTTGTCTTTTATCTTTTACGCTATAAAAATGGGATTTACACATGTAAAAATTGCTATGTGAAGTTTCTACATGTAAAATTTACACTCAAATTATACATATGTAAGATTTACATGTGAAACACATTGCCATCTTTCCATTGGAGTACCATTTAGATGAGTAATTGTTGAACATTTAGGATTACATATCAAAATCTTTCAACATCTTTTTTCAGGTATAATGGATCATTATAGAATTTGAATGGTTCAGTTTAAATCTGGAGCCCACAAAAGTTCCAAAAAAAATAAAAGACGAGAGAAGGGACGCGAGAAGGGTTTTGAAATTGCAATCTGTCCGACAGTCCTGTACAGTACCATTAAAAATAAAAAAAGTCGCCTGTACAGCACTTCTCTAGCTACAGAGGTTTTTAACACTTCCACACCTTTTGGGACATTCAACTGGCACACTAAAAGAAACTCTTTCACACAAAAATAAATAAATAAATAAACTACCCTCCTCCCTCTCCCTCTCCCTCTCCCTCTCCCTCTCTCCCATCCCCCCTCCCAGTCGGGGGAAGGGAGGAGGGTAGTTTGGGAACTTTAAAAAATTTTTGTGTGAAGAGTTATTTTTTGTGTGCCATTAGAACGTCCCCACCTTTTTTATGTGCATAAATTTTCATATACAAAATGCCTCATTTAAACACCATTTCCATACCTCATAACGCATGTGATAGGTAAATGGGGGAAAACAAATGTGACCATGCGTAATCTTAGGCATGTGCTTCGTTCACGGATGTAAATGGGTGCAAACAAATGAACCCTTGCATACTTGCTCAAAAGTATAACTTGAGAAACCTTTCGTTTGTCCCGACATATTTCCTAATATTCCACCACAGTGTCCATTTCTTAAAGAAAACAAAAAAAGAGAAAAAAAAAATGAAAAGAACACAAACCAAAAAATTCTGTAACTGCATCCATCTCTTCACATTAGTGTTTGAAGAGCAAATGAACCTCATACAACAGCATTCGACAAATAAGCATTTTACCATAACATTTTATGATTTGTCTGCAAGCACCAAACTACATATTCACATACCCAGAATTCCCTTACAAATCATTCCTATTATAGGAAGCCATAAGCTTATAAAAGATTACTAGATGAAAGAGTACCACGTAAATGAGTTTCAGATCATGGAATGAGGAGAATCTTGCCAATGTGCTTGCTGCTTTCCATTAACCTATGAGCCTCTGCTGCCTCAGACAAAGGAAAAGACTTGTAAACCACAGGTGTCACCTTGCCCGCCGCGATTGCAGGCCAAACATTTTTCTCCACCTCACTGACTATCAGTGCTTTGTTTTCAGGGCTTCGAGTTCGCAGACCCGCAGCTGTATAAACAAAATCGCTGTCAAGGGGCTATTCAGTTGAACTAAAACCATAATTATTTGAGGGGATAAAAAGGAATGTCAAGTTGTATTTCTTTTCTGTAGAAAGTAAGGATGTGAAGTTTCCAATATGCATGTTTTTATATAGCTTCATACTTAATATTTAGAGGATTTTACCGGAAAAAACAGATTAGGTGACCACCATACTGAAAAGGTAATTTTAAGTGCCCTAGCACCAAATCAATCATTTTGTCTGAAAACGTAATTTTTTTTAACATTCTCTACTAGGGTCCATATCGACCATTTTTTTAATGTTAAGGATCCCTAGCGACCCTGCGTTCGACCTGTTCATACATTTTAGGGCTTAGAAGCCCGATTTCCTCTCTTGTTCGTTTCCTTCTTCTTCCTCAACGTCGACTGCGACTTCACATCAGCTGCCAGGCGTATTCACGGTGGTTCCCAGCGGTCCTCCATTGAGCCATGGTGACATGGAACTAGGAATTATGAAAAGGGTTTTTGAAAAGTAAAAAATCATGTTTTATGGCAAAGTACAAACTCCACCTTTCCACTAGTATGCCCCAAACAATAGCATATGCACTTTAATGTTCTCCACCAAACAACGGCAAGTGACTTTAATGGTCTTCAAGAGGTGGGAATATCTTACGGAGGGGAAGCAAGTCGAGCATGGTCGTTTTTTTCCAAGAACAGGAAACGAGGGATGAGTTTCGTGCATTTATAAGTGTACATCGCAGGGTTGATAAAGACCCTTAACATTACAAATAAAGGTCGAATGAGACCCTACAAACAAAGTAAATGCGAGTTCTGTGAAGGTTAGGATGGACCGCAGGGTCTCAATCGACCCTTAACATTGCAAATGAAGGTCGATAGGGACCTTAGTAGAGAATGTTTAAAAAAAAAAAAAAAAAAAAACGTTTTCAGGCAAAATGACTAATCTGTTTTTTCCCGGTTAAATCCCCTAATATTTATTATTTCAATTTATTAAGATCATGAAGTCCAAGGTTGACAGGTTGACAGGCAGTTGGACCAGTTGAGACTAACCCTCCCCTTAAAAGCAAATAGAGAAAACAATGGGCCTAACTCTGGAAGTAGCTAGAATGCTAGGTGCATCTTACCTTGCACAGTAAGGCGCCTTGCAAGCATGCATCCGAGGTTTGCCTCTGTAATTGTGCCGCCCTGGAAGCCGATGATAAAAAGCCTACCATTGACATTTAAGCTGTTGAGGTTCCGCTGGAAGTAAGGGCCCCCAACATTGTCCAGTATAACATCGACACCTGTCATTGAATATTTCAAGGTTTAGCAGGAAACCCTTTTGGGTAATGGTTTTAGATGACAACTGAAATTTGAAAGATGAATAAGAAAATGGACCTTTCCCTCCAGTTTCTTCCTTCACACGTGCAACAAAGTCCTCAGTCTTGTAATTGATGCAGACATCAGCACCAAGTTCTTTGCAGAAGGTTAGTTTCTCTTGACTTCCTGATTAAATATACATGGTGATATAAGAATTACAGATTTGAATGATGGAGGGTTGAGGTGAGAGTATGATAATTTCATTCCATCCCACCTGCTGTGACAAATACCCTCGCTCCTTGATGTTTAGCAATCTGAATAGCAAATGTACCAATCCCACTAGATCCCCCATGAATCTGAAATTTAATTGCACCTCAGTACGCATATTGATAAGAAGACTGCTTTCCCTAATCAGAAAGTGACTAACAAAAAATGTACAGGTACTATGTGAGCATTATGAACATGCTTCCATGCAGCCTGAATCACGCATCTTAATTTATACAGCATTTCGTGTTCTGCTGCTGACGTAATTAAAGAGTATACTTAAAGGCCCTGGACCGTACTTAGCTTGTTAGGGAAATGGGTGTGTATGTGAGGGTGCATGAGAGACTGAGTTCAAGTCTCCATTGCAGCCCAAAAAAAAGAGCACAGATAAAAATTCTTCAATCATGTTCTTATCATGAACTAAATTTATGAAATAATACAACTTTAAACAATAGCAAAGAATGTTAGATTTTCCAATATTCGATACATCCCAAAGATTCTCTTTTTTATATGCAATGTAAAATTATGGAAAAAAAGATGGCACACAACATCCTTTTTGTGAGTGCCATGGAAAAAAAATGAATCTCCATAATTAGAGAAAGAAGAACTGAGATTTTCTCAAGCAGTCACAATAGCAGTCATAACCACCTTGACTTTTGCGAAGTACTAAGGGGTGAAGGACAAATAGTGAATCTCGCAAAAATGAATTATAACAAAAAGGATTTACCAGGAAAGTTTCCCCTGCAGACAGTCGGCTCATCATAAAGACAGTCGACCAGACTGTACAAGCCACCTCTGGAAAACTTGCAGCTTCTATCAAAGAAATACCTTGTGGAACTGGAAGAACTTGCCCGGCTGGAACAGTTACTTTCTCCGCATATCCACCTCCACTAAGAAGAGCACACACCTGGGTTAAAACAATTTTGATTATGCATTGTTAAAGATAAACTGATGTGTTGGTTTGCTCAGCTGGTAAGGGGACATCAAAAGTCCCCTGGGGAACCCAAGTTCAAGCCCCAGTTGAAATGGGGAGATATCAGCCATTAGTGACTCAAACATGAAGTAGACTAGGATAACCATAAAAAATGGACACTAGGTAAGAACCTTCTTTTTTGCCCATATTATATCTAGATAAGCAGGATGCATCCCTCGGGAATTTTGCTTAAAGCACTACTGATAGGTATATCTTATAATTGATTGTGGTCTGGCCCAACTCTCCCATCTCTGCCATGCATGAAGGCAAGGCATGTATCAACTACCTAATTCATACTAGCATACAACAGATACCATTTGAGCGAGCAGCTCATGTATCATCCTCGAAGACTTACTATGTCATCCTTTTGAGTTTTACAGATCTAATCATTCCTGTTAGGTAAGGATGTCAGTGAATCCTCACTTAGAGAGTCGTCCAAAAGAGAGAACCCAAAAAAATTCTATGTATAGACCCTTCTTGTTATGCCCAATAATCAAGTCTAGGTCCAGATCAGGGTCCAGTTGGGACCATATACCAGTATTCCCAAATGTATAATAAACAGTAATATATATAATGATATGATCTTTATAAATATATTTCTATACTATATATATTATATGATTAATATATAATATGTGTTGTGATAAGATATTAAAGAGGATTTTACCGGAAAAATCCCCTTAGACTTTGTGAAGACCAAAAAGTTATTGAAATTTCAATATAGACGACAAAGGTCCTCCCACCACTTTTTTTTATTTTTTATTTTTGGCAACATCGCCCCTCACCTATATACATGAATGGCGATATCACCACTTCTTGTTCCAATTCACCCTGCGAATTAGTTTGTATAGCTTTTCTCCTAGTTCAATCTAACACTTCCTCATATAATCATACTCTTTTTTATTTTATTTTTTGAATGTTCTCATATATCATATTCAATCTCATATATATAGTCAACTTGATTTTCTCCTTATTTGGAGCCAGCCATGTATCTCCACATGTAAACATTCCTGGTTCTATCTTTTTGCCAATCCATACATCCATCCTATTTTAGGCATTTTAGTGGCAAATACTTTTGTCCTTTTGTTTTATTTGTGCCTCCCAACATTCAGATCTATGTAAAAACGCATCCCAATGTTGTCTTGTAAAAAGTATCCATTTAACAAGTGATCAATTTATCACACAATACACTACCTTATCTCTATCTTGATCACCCAGCACTGACCCCTACTTTTTTTGATATCCTCTAGCCCTCTATTGTGTTCCATAGTTATTCCAAGATAATGGAATCTATCAACACTCAGACCCTTGACCTTGGATTTCTGTCATGAAATTATCCATGACCAAGGAAAATAAGGGCTTGAAGCATACCCCTCTCAGCAGCTCAAATTCCAGCTGAGAACTTGGCATTAAGTCTTTAGTACATAGTGATCAAATTATATTAAAAAGTGAATAATTGCAAAAGAGAGGGCAAAATTCAATGAATCCACAAAATAGATGCCCCTAGTTCGTGATGAATAGAGATTGCCTAAACTACATCTCCACTAATCATCATTATCATCAAAGCCTGATGCCAACATGTTTGGGATCCTGTTCCGCCATTCCATTCCATTCTATCATAACCCAAATCCTTGGATAGGTACACTTGATTAGGGAACAACGGTCTGTCACAATTATGATAAGTATTGTTTCATTTGAATTCAATACTTAACACAACAAGTGATATCTTTCTGTGGGCTTCAACAACATTCCCTATCAGCTTTGAAACACTATCTAATATCCTTTGATTTTCATTTGCTCCATTTCCACCAAATTAGCTGCCATAGCACCCTATTGCAATCTTTCTCAATTCATGTTCTCCATATCACTTCACCCTATTGTGATCACTTTGGGTCCCTAGGCTTAATAAAACCCTTTTTTTATTTGTCTAAATGGTAACCTTAGAAATTTAGAGAATAGAGACTACATTTGAATTTATTTATTTATTTATTTATTTATAAAGAGGGGACTAATATCTTCGGGTCCAAGGGAGCCGGGTAAATTCCCTGTGGCCCAGTGTGGTAGTGCAGTTTCGAACCTTCAACCCCCTGGAGCAAACCGTGGTCCTTGGCCTCCGCGTTTTACATTTGAATAAATTGACTACCTAATTTTTAATTTAGAACAATTTTAATTATTCATAAAGGACAGACAATAAAGATCATTAACTTAATCAAGAAAAAACAATTCAAATCTAACCTAACCAATCTAAATCCTAATCACATTACAAATCAAATATAATATAATACTAATATAATAAAAGATAATCCCAAATCACCGTTACCATAACATATCCAACTTCTTATTACATCGGCCCACATCGGATTTCACACTCGATTGGACAGACCTTTCGACCCAGCCTGAGCCCACCAAACAAACCAACCCATGACATAAAAAGCTCGGCATTTTAATCCAGTTAGAGACCGTAGAGAGCAACCAGCGGGACCACCATTTCGGGTGGTCCCTCACCCACCTCTTCCAAACCTCCCCCAAAATTCAGCAGAAACAACAATTTCATACCTACCTCATCTCCGACCGTCCATCGGGTGACGTTCTTCCCGACCGATTCGACGGTGCCGGCGCATTCGAGGCCCAGGTACGGGCTTGCACCCTCCGGCGGCGGATACGATCCCTTTCTCTGTAACGTATCGGCTCGGTTTAGAGCTGTCGCCCCGATCTTTATCAGGACCTCGTCGTCTCCGACTCTGGGGTTTTCGACCTCCTGGACCTGGAGGACTTCTGGCCCACCTGGGCTCGTGATCACAACGGCCTTCATCTCTTGATGGGAAACAGGCGGTCGAGATCGGTTCTGAGGGTAGGATTTGGACGATGGGGTTTGATTTTGAAGGAGTAGAGACTAGAGAGTATAGAGAGGGAAATGAAATCCTGATTTTGGGAACTGTGGAATAATGATATTGTTGTGGTGACTTGTGAGTTGTGAGTATGGGTTGGGTTGATTAGTGAGGGTGCCTGACCTGACCCCACCCATTTTTATAGGGCTCTTATTGGGCCTTACTTTGAATTGGAGCATATGGATTGGACCAAGAAATATGTTTTGTGTACAATGACAGTGGAATCGTGTAAATAGTGCAATGATAGTGGGCTCCAGAGAAAGGTGGATGGGTTTGATTTAATGGGTCCCATGTACATGGAGACAAATGATGGGATGGGTAAACGATATGGTTGCAAATGAGTATCCGATTATTTGATTACCCGAAAATTTTGATCCGAATAAAACCGAGTCTGGAACCTATTTTAAGTCTCGATTCATAAACGGATCCGAGTCTGGAACCTTATTTAGGTTTCAATTGATAAATGGGTCAGGTTTTAGGTCCTTATAGGTTCCTACCCGTGGACCCGGGATCCGTCATATGAGTCTTTAATATTGCAAACTGTACCTCAAATAAACTTTATTTTGGACATTTTTATGTGTAATGCTTGAGGTGGTAACTTGATGCATTATTATAAGTTGAATGATATACTTATTTTAAGAAAAAAATTAAAAAAATTGAAGGGAAGTTATACCCAATCTTGGAACTAGATCCAGTCCTCTAGGTGGATCCGATTCCGGATCTGGATTATATGATTGGAACCGGGTCTGGAACCAACAAAAGTGGTTTCGAGTCAAAATCGAGACCAGAACCGTTATTTAGAAATGGTTAATTTCCGGGTTCGAGTGCAGTATAGTTTCGACCCAGAACCGTTCCGCTTGCAACCCTAGTCAATGGGTTGCTTATGATATATATTAGAGGATTTAACCAGAAAAATCCCTTCAGACTTGTCAAAGCCAAAAAACGCCATCAATGTCTTATAAAGACCATAGTGATCACAGGAGCTCTGTTTGGTAAATTTTGTTTATTTTCCCTCTGAGCAGGGATATCCCTGCTCCTTTTACTTTAAAAAGTCCCAAAACCCTTTTTCCCCTTTTCGTTCTTCTTCATCTTCTTCTCTCTTTCACAATGATCAAGCTCAACCACCCCTTAGATCCAGACCCTAATCTTTCTTCTGCCATTACCAACACTAATGAAGAAGAAGAGACGGGAATTTCTCTAGCTTCATTTGGAAAAGGCGGCGAACTTCTTCCTAAGCAAACCTAGGCACTAAAACAGAGTTATCAACTAAAAAGATTGTCCAGATCCATCATCCAAGTGCACCAGTCAGCAATTTGTACTCCATAGAGGGGGACAATTTGTACACCTCCCCCACCATTTTCCTTCTTTTTTCTCTGCAATGTATATGTACAATAGAAATAGATGATGGTGATTATATTAGAGAGAGAGAGAAGTGGGTAATGGATGGGAAAAGGGATAAGTTGTAACTGCAATGATCGCATTCTCCTTTTGATCTGGTCTTTTGGTGTTTTTTTTTTCTTTGAAGGATCCTAGCTTCAATGTAGTGGAAGGGAGAAGAAGTTGGGAGAAGAACGAAAAGGAAAAAAGGGGTTTTGCAACCCCGGTCTTCGTGTGGGCGGGGATATTCCCGTCTCAACTGATACCACTTTGAGAGACAACACCCAGGGAGCCGGGGATATCCCCGCCCAAATTAGTACTGTGAACGGGGATATCCCTGCTTGTGTTAGTGCTGTGAGCCGGGATATCCCCGCCCACTAGAGTATTGTAGGTGATATATGTCTCTCAAAATCGTATCTCTCATTTGAGGAATTATGACCAAATGTCCATTGCTAATTGAGCTAATGCCCATGTGTATGTAACTGATAGTATCTCAAAACTATTTTCAAAGTTTAACCATTTCTATGTTAGTCAATGACCATTCCCATCCCCATATCCAACCATTTCTATGTAAACAAAAGCTGATGCCCAATTATATCATCTTCTATTACGGCCAAAGCTAATGCTTCTTTGTATTACTCTTTTAATTAGGAAGGTTTGGCCGTAATAAAAGATGATATAATTGGGTATCAGCTTTTGTTTACATAGAAATGGTTGGATATGGGGATGGGAATGGTCGTTGACTAACATAGAAATGGTTAAACTTTGAAAATAATTTTGGGATTCTATCAGTTACATACACATGTGCATTAGCTCAATAAGGAATGAACATTTGGTCATAATTCCTCAAATGAGATATACTATTATGAGAGAATACACCCACAGTCTTCGTGTGGGCAGGGATATCCCCGCTCACAACACTAACATAAGCAGGGATATCCCCGTTCACAGCACTAATTTGGGCGGGGACATCCCCGTCTCAACTGATACCACTATGAGAGACAATACTCAGGGAGGCGGGGATATCCCTGCCCACACAAAGAATGGGGTTACAAAACCCTTTTTCCCATTTTCGTTCTTCTCCCATCTTCTTCTTCCTTCTACTACTTTAAAGTTGGGATCTTTCAAAGAAAAAAAAAAAAACATCAAAAGACCAAATCAAAAGGAGAAAGCGACCATCACAGTTACAACTTATCCCTTCTCCCTTCCATTATCCACTTCTTTCTCTCTCTCTAATATAATCACCATCTCTCTAATACAAGCGACGGTGAAGCACTTTTCTTCTTAATCGTTTGTCCTTTTCAATCAGGGGATCTACAAAGTCCTGCAGCTTTCTTTCTTCTTCAATGAATCCCTGCTCAGAGAAGATGAGTCTCTGCTCAGATAAAATGGGCAAAAGAACGAAAATGGAGAAAAGGGTTTTGGGTTTGAAATCTTTTTAAGGTAAAAGGAGCAGAGATATCCCTGCTCAGAGAAAAAAAAATCAAACAGGGCCTTTAGGACTACTATAGTCTATATAACACATTGATGGTGTTTTTGGCCTTTAACAAGTCTAAGGGGATTTTTCTGGTAAAATCCTCTATATATTATTTTGGTAAAGTTAATATGTGTACAATATTTATTTAGTAGTTCCAAGACATTTGAGTTGAGATGACGAATAAAAACCCTTAACAATGATGTGGCTTAAGAGAAAAAAGAGTGGAAAACTCTTCTCCAAGAAGTCAATTTTTAAGGTATACAAATAAGAGAAATAACTCTTGAATTACCAAATATACTTTGACTAAAACTCAAATCAAATCTTAAAGTGACCCACCTAAATAACATACACATTCCACATGGTCACATTTGTTTGCACTCGTTTATGCATCACATACGTACATAAACAGGGTAAGGGAATGGTGTATAATGAGGCTATTTTTATAAGCTAATTTATGCATATAGTAAGCTAATTTATGCATATAGTAAGCTGTGGAAGTGTTAGAAACCCCTTTAGCTAGAAGAGCAAAGTATCTGACAAGTTGCAATTTCAACACCCTTCATCGTCTTTTTTTTTTTAAGTTTTATTTCAATTTTAATATGAACCATTTAAATTCTTTCTTTGTCCTTTATACCTCAAAGTTTAGTTTCATATTTTAGATGTTTTTACATTTTAAAATAATGAAATCTTTTTATATGTAATCCTAACTATTAAACATTAATAATGAGATTTTTTATACATAATTCTAGTCATCCGACATTTACTCGTCCAAATGGTGCTCCCAAACAAAGATGGTAATATGTTTCACATGTAAATTTTTCATATGTAAGATTTGTGCATGAAAATCTTACAAGTAGAAAATTCACATATGCAAATCCCATTTTCACAAACCTTGCACAAAGAATAAAGAGGATTTAACCGGAAAAAATCCCCTTAGATTTGTTAAAGGCCAAAAACACCATCAATGTGTTATATAGACCATAATAGTCCCAAAGGCCCTGTTTGATATGTTTTTTTTATTTTTTCTTTGAGCAGGGATATCCCTGCTCCTTTTACCTTAAAAGGTCTCAAACCCAAAACCATTTTCCCCATTTTTGTTCTTTTGCTCATTTTATCTGAGCAGAGACTCATCTTCTCTGAGCAGGGATTCATTGAAGAAGAAAGAAAGCAGCAAGACTTTGCAGATCCCCTGATTGAAAAGGGCAAACCGATGAGAAGAAAAGTGCTTCACCGACGCTTGTATTAGAGAGATAGTGATTATATTAGAAATAGAGATAGAAGTGGATAATGGAAAGGAGAAGGGATAAGTTGTAACTGTAACGATCGCATTCTCCTTCTGATATGGTCTTTTGGTGTTCTTTTTCTTTGAAGGATCACAGCTTCAATGTAGTGGAAGGGAGAAGAAGATGGGAGAAGAACGAAAAGGGAAAAAAGGGTTTTGGGTCTTCGTGTGGGTGGGGATATCCCCGCCTCCCTGAGTGTTGTCTCTCAGAGTGGTATCAGTTGAGCCGGGGATATCCCCGCCCAAATTGGTATTGTTAACGGGGATATCCCTGCTTGTGCTAATGCTGTGAGCGGGGATATCCCCGCCCTAGAGTATTATGAGTGTATTCTCTCAGAATAGTATATCTCATTTGAGGAATTATGACCAAATATCCATTCCTTATTGAGCTGTTAATGCCCATGTGTGTGTAACTGATAGAATTCCAAAACTATTTTCAAAGTTTAACCATTTCTATGTTAGTCAACACCCATGCCCATCCCTATATCCAACCATTTCTATGTGAAAAAAGAAAATGAACCCTTATGTGGTAACTTCTAGACTCCTAAATCACATGACAATCCATGTTGCAGAACTACCTACCATGTTGAGTGATTATAGTGATTCATCTGATTATAATGACGATTGGAAGTTGGACTCTTCAGAAGTTCAGACTTCATAGTAGCGAGTATGGTTTATTAAGCATACTAGTGAAACATGATAGAAAGATTAAATGCTTAGCAAGCGTAAAAAAGATAAGGAAATCTTTTCTTTATATATTCACTTGCAAATGAAATCACATTTGTAGAGAAATTTTGCTGATTCTCCTTGTGATTGTCGTTTTTAGGTTCTTATGTTTTTATGCCAGTAGATATAGAGGATTTTGAGTGTTAGGGCCTTAGGGGCTGTTTGGAAACTCTAAAAACAGGCTCTTAGTTAATCATTTAAAGCTTATTAACATATTTTTCTTGGCTTTTAAGAGGGTTTTGATTGTTTGGTAAACCTCTAATTGTATTTTCTATTTTTACAGGTTATAACCTTTTCTAGCAAAAGCTGATGTATCCATGTAGATTTCCTGAGTTTTAGTCTTTGTTTTGCTGGGCTCATTCCTTCTGAATTAGTGAGGGATGTTCATTGACCCATGTTTCATTTGATATTTTTTTATTATTTCATATTCTAATTATGGAATCATATTTCCTTTCTCAAAAAATCACAGGTTTCACTCCACTAGGCTTGATGGAGCAGTGTGGCAAGTTTCGTTGTTAAGTCACATTTGAAAATAAATTATTTTCCAGAACTTTGCAATATATAATGCATGTTTTTTGGTTATGAGATGTCGATGTAGATCCATTTTTATTTCTGAATGGTTGCAGTGTTCTACCTTCTTTTATGGGCTATTTGGATGCTAGGATTTCTGACAGATTGCATGGATTTTAGAGTCCATGTAAGGCATTTTGCTTATGGATAGGTATGGATTGTCCTTTTTTTATTTTTTGTTCTTTTGAAAAACCCATGGATTAGTGATCTCCAAAAGGTGCAAATGGGTTGGGGTTTGTGCAGGTGGGAGAGGGGATTCTTAGCTCATGCTTATTGGGGAATACCAAAAAGTGTGGGTGCATGGGGTGTTCTAAGTGTTTATGAGGTTTTAGTTTAGTGTGGCCAAGTTATCATAAGTGCGCCGCTTGGCAAACCCATTGCACTCTAAGGTGCATCAACAACAAAGAACTTTTCTAGCAAACAAACAACAGCTGCAGCTTTCATTATCCTATAATTGTATCACACCTTAACCAACCCATCAGCATCCCACTCTAATTTCATGGCAACATGTAGTAGTGTTGGTAGAAATCATCATCCTGTAATTGTATCATACCTTAACCAACCTATCAGCAATATGTAATTGTATCATACCTTAACCAACACATCAGAAATATTAAGAAAGGTTGATTCAATAAAAGTGCATCAAACAAACCACAGTACATTCAACAAACCAAAAGTATATTCCACAAACTACAAGCACACCCATCAACATGAGTTCCTTCTTATGTATTTTAATCTTTTATTTATTAGACAATAAAAATGTAAGAGAAGAGAGCTGCCAATGATGCGTTCTGGATTATGGAAGGATCTTCAGTGGTCTGGGTCCAATCAGGAAGTGATTCTTCCAGGAAATGAAAATTATCCCTTCACAAGTCCCTGCTGACAAAGCCCAAGTCATCTGATTAAAGATTCAATTTTCTAATCCGAATCCAAATACGAAATATGCACACTAGATATAAAATGAACATGCACCTAAATCCAAATCCAAATCATCTAAATAAATGGCTCTACCAGTCCAGATCTCAAATCTAAAATGGGCCTATTAGAGTCCAGATTTGAATCAGAACTGCAGATCATAGATATGGGCCTTTTAATCCCAGCGAACGGTTTGGATCTAGCCTGAAAGATCCAAATGAGTGAATGAATTATAAGATCCCCCAAGGGCCAGGGCTATACTGAGACCAAGGATGAAAATAGCGGTAGCGGCGGGCGTAGCGGTCCGCCGCCAAAATGCTACGAAGCGGGGGATACGTAGCGTAGCGGGGATACATAGCGGCATAGTGGTGCGATTTGAAATAATCGCCCAAAAAATTTTAAAAAATCCAGAAAATTGTAAAATGAAAGAATATGTGGTTCTTTTGCAAAAGTAAGTAAGAAAAGTGGGTGTAGCGGTGCCCTCAATATATGAAGTCCTATATCGCTGTATAAATAGAAAATAGTAGTAATTATTAGTTTTTTCACATGTATTTATGTTTCTTAGTCATACTAACTTAGAAAGTAATGGAAAGCTCATAAAAAAAAGTAAAACATGAAATAAATGCATAATTGCATAAGACTTAAGAGTTACTCATTACTCAATTACTCATTAGTCATTACTCATTAGTGAATATTGAACAATTAAAATATCAAATATCAATACTTCAACATTCAAGGTTCAAATTCAATCAAGTGAATGAACTATGAAGTGATCAAAATAAACATCAATCAACAGTCAAAAGTCAACAGTCAACACCAGTTTAGAAATGATAGAGTAAAGAGTAAGTGAAGGAAGTAGGAATACCTTGGTCACCACCAAAAGGATCGTCTACCAAGATTCAAGGCATTGTTATCCTCATCCCCACCTGTGTTATCATTTGTATTGGCATCATATTGCATTTGATATTGATAAAAATTGGGATCCACCAATCCAAAGAAGGTGGTAGCCGCATGGCCTGCATCATCATAACTTGGAGGAGGTGGAGGTGGATATCTATTATATTGTGTTTCACCGTAGTCACCATATGAGTAGGACCCTGAAATAGAAGACTGTTCGTCTCCTTGTAGCAGTTGACCATATGAAAAATACTGCGAGGGTCCTTGTCCACTGTAACTAGGGTTCCATGAACCAATCCATGATGCTGCTTGTTGTCCTCCAAAACCTCCACCCATATTTCCTTGTTCATTACTACTACCTCCAGGAGCATGTGGAGCAGGTGGTGAGACTCTCCGACGCCGTTGATAACCACGATTTCCTTCCATTCTTTCCAGAAAGTCTTGTACCTCCTCTACAAGAATGACATCTTCCTGATCATGTTGGTAGTATTCACTAGTAGCACATGTCCCACTAGTGTCTCCTGCTCCATCTCCCCCATCTCCTCCACCATGGCTACTCGAAGAGACGGTGGTACTCGTCCTCTCAGAAGATGACACAACATGAGCAGGAATAGCAGGTTCTTTCCTCTAGATTGTGGGTGCGGCTGTGTACTTGTGCCTTCTCCTCCAAGTGGGGCACCCCCTGCCTCATCTATTTCTTCATCAAGCAAATCTCTAACCTCCTCCTGAAAGCCCGGATCTGAATCTAGCAATGGATCCTCTATCTCGGCTATCCATGGGAGCAAAGGATCGTCCTCTCTGAATATGTGATCCAAACTAATAGGACAATAGTTCGGACTATCCCTTGCCTTCCTTTCTCTCGTTCTGTTTCTCAACTTTAAATTGTAATGACAATACACAAGCTTGTTGAGTTTTTGCATGGTAAGCCGATTCCTGGACTTTGTGTGAATCAAGGAGAAAGTGCTCCAATTCCTTTCACAGTTTGATGAAGTTGTAACTTGACTAAGGATGCGAACAGCCGCTTTCCTTAGATTTGGAGTATCCTCTCCAAAATTCATCCACCAATCAGCTGAGATTCAAAATAAACAAATAAAATTAGATATTCCTTAAGTCCTTCCAATCAATTGAGAGATAAATAACAAAAGACTATTAGGTTGGGTGATTGGGTCTTTTGTTATCATATTCATACCAGGTGTCATTTTTCCAATCGCCCTTTGTGTGATTGGGTCAGCAAAGCCTCCTTTCCTTTGTGTGTATGTAGATATCTACAATGTGAAGATTAGGAATAAATCATTAAAGGTTTAACAAACCTATCTTAAGCATATCTGCATATACATATGTGATATGTCATCTCAAATCTCAATCACTAACTCACCTCTTGAAAGGCGTTGATGGAATCATCAATTCCCAACAATTTTCTCAACACTTGCCTTAATCCTACCCTCAACTCCGTCTCTATTACATCGCTGTGTTGTTGGGCATTGGGGTAGTAGAATTCGGGATTAAGGAAATAACCTATATTGAAAACAAGTTGAAATGCAAAATGATTAAACATCAATCAAAGAATGATAGCTTGCTTTAAAAGCATCAAATATAGATATAACTATTGAGTACCTGCAGCATGCAATGGATGGTGCGGCTGGTCAGCCCACCGTCTATCAATAATCTGTATATATTCTTCATGATATCTAACATTTTCCATGATAGCTTTCTTAGCCCGATCCATTGCTTCATATATATATATCCCATTGTTGGCTTGTCATCACCATCTACAAGCCGCAACACTCTAACTAAAGGCTCATAAACCTTTAATAAATTAGACACTTTCTTCCAAAACTTATTGTCCCTCATCAAGTTAGGGATCTCAAATTCCGGACCACTTGTTGCATTGCCCCACTTTGAACGAAGCCATTCTTCTGATGCAAACATCTGAATCAGCTCTGTTCTAAACCTTACAAGGCTCTCCGTCGCAATGAAATGGGTAGCAAACCTAGTTGATCCCGGACGAATCAAGGCATGATTATTTGTGAATCTTTTCATCAAGCTCAAAAGCCATGAATGATCATAAATAAATCTGGTAATGCTTCTACATGCCTTGATAACTTCAGCAATTTTCTTCTTCCTTCCAATCTCTTCCATAATGAGATTTATACAGTGTGCTGCACATGGAGTCCAAAACAGATGAGGCCTCTTTTTCTCCAACATCACACCGGCTGCCTTGAAATTGGCGCCATTATCTGTAACCATCTGTACAACATGCTCCTCTCCCACAGTCTCTACAACCTTGTCCATAAGAGTGTATATATGTTTAGCTGTCCGTCTATGCTCAGATGCATCCACGGACTTCACAAAAACACACCCAGAGACTGAATGTACTAAAAAGTTTATTAATTGTGTTTGTGTGCCGCTGGTCCACCCATCACACATAATGGTGACTCCATTCTGTTGCCACATGGGCCTAAAGGTCTCCACCCATGCCTTTATTTCTTTATATTCCTCTTCGAGATATTTAGTGCCCACATCATAAACAGAGGGCGACTGTATTCCCCGCCCAGCTTCGGCGGCAACATCAAGAATTATTTGGAAATAAGGGGAATCTATTGCTGTCGGTGGTATGTTCTTGTGAATTAGCCATTTCGCTGTAGCTTTGGCTAACCTATCTCTTGCAGACTTCATTGCCCCTTTCATAACACTTGCTATATTTGGTTGTTTAGCTCCCTCTTTTCTATGTGCTAGAGGATCAACAGAGGGAGGAGCTGCTCTTCTAGTAGAAATAATTTCTACATCAACATCCCATTCCCGGGTGCTAAATGTCCTACGCATTGCCCCCGCAATGCCCTTGCCCCTGCTTGGCACAGCAGATGAGCCCCCTGCATCATAATTTTTGCTGCTTCCAGCAAATGCACGACGTTCATATTCTTCTTGATGACTCATGACGGACTCTCGGCGTGCAGCCTCCATCTGTGCATCTTCATCATCAAAACCTTCATCCCCAAATAAATCATAACGGGCAGCATCAACATCTTGCTGCCTCTTTTCTTTTATCTCTACCTTTCTAGCTTTGCTTTGGCTAACCAAAGCTTTCATTTGTTCTCTGACTTCCCTTGGTGCTTCGGTACAGCCAGCAACATTAACAGAAATTTGGCCCAAATGGTGCTTGAATCTTGTAATGCCCCCATTGGTCACTTTCCCACAAAACTTGCATTTGATTTTTAACCTGTTGTTCTCAACTGCCTCACCAAAGCTCCATGCGGGATCAATATCACGAAGCATTTTCAAAAATTAATTGGCAAACACAAATGCACAATAGAAGACTGAATACGTATAAATATATAGTATGTTAAAAATTAAAAAAACAACAAAACATATTAGAGGAAACATATATCTAACACTTAAGAATCATTCTCTTGACATTTAATTGGTATTCAATTACTAAAAATATTTTTTTATAAAAATAAATAAATCTGAAAATAAAAAAAAATTGAAAAATAGGTATTATATGCTGGAATGATCTATGGGAAACACAGATCTATAATTTAGAAGCCCTTTTCAAGACATTTGATTGACATTCAATTACTAAAAATAATTTTTTTTACAAAAATAAAAGAAATCCGAAAATAAAAAAAGGAAAAAAATTGAGAAATAGGTATTATATGTTGGAATGATCTATGGGAAACATAGATCTATAATTTAGAAGCCCTTTTCAAGACATTTGATTGGCATACAATTACTAAAAATAATTTTTTTTACAAAAATAAAAGAAATCCGAAAATAAAAAAAGGAAAAAAATTGAAAAACAAGCATTATATGTTGGAATGATCTATGGGAAACATATATCTATAATCTAGGAGCCCTTTTCAAGACATTTGATTGGCATACAATTACTAAAAATAATTTCTTTTACAAAAATAAAAGAAATCTGAAAATAAAAAAAGAAAAAAAATTGAAAAACAAGCATTATATGTTGGAATGATCTATGGGAAACATAGATCTATAATCTAGGAGCCCTTTTCAAGACATTTGATTGGCATTCAATTACTAAAAATAATTTTTTTTTACAAATAAAAAAGAAATCTGAAAATAAAAAAAGGAAAAAAATTGAAAAACAAGCATTATATGTTGGAATGATCTATGGGAAATATAGATCTATAATCTAGGAGCCCTTTTCAAGACATTTGATTGGCATACAATTACTAAAAATAATTTTTTTTAACAAATATAAAAAAATCCGAAAATAAAAAAAGGAAAAAAATTGAAAAACAAGCATTATATGTTGGAATGATCTATGGGAACCATAGATCTAACAATATGAAGCTATTTTCAAGTTGTTTCATGAGTTTTCCATAAGTGATAATGGTTTTTTTTAAATAACTTAAATCCGAAAATAAAAATAACAATATTTAAAAAAAAACAAAAGATATGCATACAAGATCAAAAGGATGCATGGATCTACAATAAAACAAGCCAATGATGCCATTATATTGTGATTTATAGTAGTTAGAGAGTGATAATCTCAAAAGTTGAAAAAAAGTCACATACCTAGATGAAGATTCTTGTTTAGAATCTTTAAAATCCTTTGAATAGTTGAATGTTGGTGATTTGGTGGCAAGAAATCTTGAGAAAATCCACTTAGGAGACACTTGGGACCACTTAGGAGGAAGAAAATGGAAAAGAGGAAGAACACATAGCAGCAAGTGAAGGAGAAGAAGGGTTTTTCGTCCAAAAAGGGGTTTTATACCCCCCGCCCCCCCTGCCCCCCCGCCACGGTATCGGCCGCCACGGGTGCGACGGCCGATATTTCGGCCGTGGCGTGGCGGTGTCGCCCGCCACGGCCGATATATCGGCTGCCACGATACGTGGCGGCTGACTTTTTTATCCATGACTGAGACAAACGAGAAATGCATCAAAATGCTTTACAAAGAACTCTTACATTTGCCGGAAGTTGGCCGAGCGTTATGTAAGGAGGGGTAGGAAGTGGGCCTAGGTTTGTGGACGGTCCTTTAATGGAGCCCAATCTTGAATTGAATTATAGATTGGATATCCGACTAAATGGGCCTAAGAAACTCCTCTAAGCTTAAATTGAATCTCCGGTACTAAAGATTGGCAACTTGAGGGCCCAATTTGAAATTGAAACAATATACATATATATATTTTTAGGGTTTGATGGATTCAGGTGTATGCAAATTGATGAGGCCCATTGAGGAATCTGTTAGGGCAAAATGACTAAATGAAAAATTAAAAATCGAATTCAAAACCCACTTTCTGTTTGCGTTAAATGCGACAAAGCCTTTACAAAATATATATGCTCATACCTTCTCCGCATTTTGGGTATAGAGTCGAAGTGAGCCTTGGTTCGTGGATGGTCCCACTCCACGGCATCGCACCATTCCTCCTCAAATGCGCTTACTTCTATCTCTTTGAGAGCGCAAGGTAGGTTGTCCACAGAGAAGGGGAGCTTCTTCAACTCAGGACAAGATGCTATACGAATGGTCTTCAATGCATTGCAAATTAATACCCTTGAGCAGATGCCCTTCAGTTCTCATAAATTGACGATGGCTAAACTCTGTAGCTAAGAGAGTATCAACATAGCATTGTTATCGTCATCTCTGGTTATTCCCATTTCTTCCTCCTCTCCTACGATCTCTTTCATTTGCCCAAGTAGGAGATTGAAATACTCTTCAAGCATCTAAGTTGCTGCAACAACCTAGCTGGGACTAGATACTTCAGCTTATGGCAATAGGATACCTCCAATGACTCAAGGCTTTTAAGTGCATCCGGTGATGGAATACATTTGTAAAGGACTAGTAATTCTGGAATACTATGAATTCCCAATCCTTTTATGTCAGGTGGTAATGGTTCCTCCTCCGCCATTAAGTACTTCAGGTTCTGGCATTCAATGATGTCACAATGATACAACTCACTCTTATTCAGTAAGCGTGTGAAATGCCACAAGCTACTTATTTGACAATTCCATATGGCGAGCGACTGAGTGGTCTTGGGGAGTAGTAACGGGTTTTCTTCACCAATAAGATCGAAGTCAAAAATCTCAACACAGGACTCATCCAGAGGCCTTGTTAGGGAGCTACCGACAATAAGAAAGAATCTTTTCATAACTTGCCACTTGTTCGATTTGGCGTGCTGAAGGAAATCGGACAATTCTTCGAATTGAATATTTAGAATAGCCAGTCGAGTGGAGTTCATAATTTCTTCAATTCTGACTCCTTCCCCTGTCTTTGAAGACCACTTCCATCTGCTTCCACCCATTGTCAACTCTTCCAGATGAGAGAGCCTAGGTATAATACCAGCTGGAAATACACATAACTCGTGAGTCCCATCGAGGCCAATGCATTGAAGATAAACCATTGCTTCCACTTCTGATGGCAGCTCTCGAATTTTGGTGTGGGAAAGGTCCAACACCCTCAATTCTTCAAGTTTTTCCAGTGATGGCACCTCCTTTAGAGCACTACACCATGTTAATATCAATGCGCGGAGTTGTTTCAAGTTAGAAACAGAATTAGGCAATGAATTTATACTTGTGGAAGAGAGGTTAAGAACTCGGAGGCTGCACATGTGGTTAAAATAAGAATCAGGGGAGATCTTCTGTAGAGGGTTTTCTTGAAGAAGCAAGGTTAAGAGATGTTGACAGTTGGGTTGACCAGAAAGTACTATTATGTCATCATGCATCAAAGAGATCCTCATAGCATCTTCTGGTAACAATGGCAACTCGGCTGGAATATCCTTTAATTGCCGACATGCATAGATCAAAGATCGTGGATTCTCTGCTCTTGTAATGTCGATTGCCATGTCCCTGATTAAATCATGCATTTTGACACATGTCTTATCTCCAACACGTATCTTATGTCCATGATATTTACATTTCTCCAACATTGAAACTTTTATGAGTTGATCCAAAATGGTATGCCCTTTATTGATGTCATCTTCCCTGGTTCCCCTTTTGTCTATTAAACCCTCACAAACCCACTAGTCAATCAGCTCATTAGCAGTGATCTCGTGGTCTTCAGGATATAATGAGCAGAACAAGAAACAAGATTGGAGTACCATGTCACGCAATCGATAATAACTAAACCTTAGTGGTACGAGGACCTTGTCAATATCCTTGAACTATCCGTTTGCTTCTTTCAGATCTTTCAAAGCATCCTTCCATACTGCGGGATCGTCAACACCACACATAGATCCTCCAACTATTTTAATTGCCAACGGCAAATTGCAACACTCCTTAGCAACATCCTTTGCAAGGTTTTCCATATCTTTAGAGACGATTACATCACCCACAATATTCTTGAAGAATTCCCATGATTCGATTTCAGAAAGAACTCGTACTTCAATTGCATGTGCTTTCATCTGTCCGCATACTCCTAGGTCACGGGTAGTGAGAACTACTTTGCAACCATTTTCTTCACTCGGAATAGGAATGCCAACCTTATCTAGATCAAATTGGTTCCACATATCATAAAGGATGAGCAAAAACTTTTTTCGCCGCTCCAAAGTATTAAATATCTTTATTGCTATGCCATCCTCATCCCCCATCTTCTTTCATGTCTATATACAATTGCTTTGCAATTTTTCGCTGTAGCTTGCTCACATCTACATCATTAGAAACAGTTATCCATATAACACAATCAAAATGCTTGGATTTGATGAGATGGTTGTTAATGTTTCTCATGATTGTTGTCTTTCCAACTCCCATACCATGCACTCCAATTATTCTTTTCTCCGTGCCCAATATGCAATTCAAAATATCTTGCCGTTTTAAATCCGCTGTTTTACCCACTATAGGCATCGTAGGTAATGCATTAGTTGCTAGTGGTAGTGGTTCACTAGTGACACCATTTTCAAAACTGCCATCTCTAATTAGTTTGTCCATTTGACCAATCAATTCCGACGAATCCATGCTAATCTTCCGACGCTTGTAGAAATTTGGAAAAAAAACATCTTTCTTGTTCTTCAAAGTCCTTTTGTATATCACTTACTTTCCCTTTGATAGATTCCACTTCTTGTTGCCAATTACTCGCTTCATTCAAAGCACTCCTACCTTGCAACTTGTCGCAATCTACTATTCCCACAATGTCATCATTTATAGCAATCAATGCACGCTTCCTATTTTCCAAAGCCTCTATATTTGGATTTTATTGATTTTGGTACTCGATTTCTCTTGAAAAGGCCTTCACGCCTTCAGCAACACCATCCACTACAGAATATAAAGGAAAATGATAGTGAATAGAGAAACTGAGAAAAATACAATACAATAAAGTAGAATACACAAATAAAAGAGAATTGATAAATGATTGCTATGCTAACTAAGAAACCAACATATATATATATATATATATCTTTATGTTAATCTATTATGAAGATTCTTAGATGGACAAGTGCTTGTATGGATTTTCAAGTATATCTTTGCAATCATGAAAGTCAAATGCTATAAATTGAAATACTAACGATGTAATACAATTGGGTTGTTCTAGTCCTAATTAGAGAGAGAATCTATATATAAAAGTAGTTGGGAGTTGGATTGGGATACTTCATCGAAAAGGAGATTCAAGATTTATTATTTATCATCATCATCATCATCTTTGTTATTTATTATTATTAGATTTAATAATATTTATTGGGTGCGAGATTTCAGGCCAACTTCTTAACTTTCACAAATCTGCAGTTTATTTTAACAAGGGAGCTTGCCCTAAAAGATGCAAAAGTATTGCCTCGATCCTTGGCATGAGAATTATGGATAAAAATGAAAAACATTGGGAATCCCTTGACCATCAGAAAAAATAGATACTTGAGTTTCGAGGCTCTCACAAACAAATTTAAAAGTAGACTAAGCTCATGGAAAATTCCCATGCTATCACAAGCAGTTTGAAACACCCTAATCAAATAAGTGGCCTCAGCAATTCCCGTCTATAACATGTCTATTCTCTGTCGCCCAAATAGAATTGTGGATTCTATTGCTAAATGTCTAAGATCCTTTTGGAGGGGGGAGAGTGAGTGGAAAAGATAACTTTGTACCACTAAATGGGCTGAATTATGTTAACCCATTTCCAAGGGGGGGTCTAGGAATTAGAGACACCAAAAGTAATAACCTAGCCCTCTTAGCCAATGTCTGACCAATGAGGACCTCCTATGCTCAAAGATTCTTAAGGCTAGATATTGTCCCAGAAGCTATTAACCTTTGGGAAGCTAGATTCATGAAAGGTAATTGAGGGGTATAATTTTATAAATAAAAAGGTTGGATAGATAATTGATAATGGAGAGAATATATTCGTTTGGAATTGTAAATGGATCCCCTATAAAAGTGGACTGAGAAAGCCTTATTCCTCTATGATTAACATAGGTCTCAAATTCAAAGATTTATGGACCACATATAAGATATGGAATACTAATGCTCTTAAGGACTATTTTGACAACCCTATAGATATTGAGAATATTGGTAAAATTTATCTCTCTAGATCCCTCTCTAACGATGAGAAAGTTTGGCCACTTTCCAAGAATGGTCAGCTTACTACTAAATCTGCGTATAGATTAATCAGCATTAGAAATCATGCCAGCCTCATTTTAATGGTAAATTAGAAAGCTTTGTGGAGGCTTCCTCTCCCCCAAAGGGTTCATTTATTTGGTTGGAAATGTCTCATAAATGTTGTCCCACTCAGAGTCATTTTAAAATTGAAAATTATGTCCAAAGATGATAAATGTCCTAAGAAAGAAGAGGATTCAGTTGGGCATGCTCTTATAAAATATGGATTTACCAGAGCAAGTTGCAATTGGTTTGGATCATAGTTGGGCCTTTTTTCAAATACTTTCTACCCAATGGATTTAATAGAATGGTGGCAGAACTCATGTGAGCATGGCCAATCGACCCCTCTTCTCGGGGATGTTAACCGATCCCTCCTCTCGCGGATGCTAACTTAAAAATGTGGATCCTTTCTATGTGGTTGACCATTTGGAAAGTTAGGGATGGCTTCTTTCATAGAGGTCAACCGTTAGATCCCTCCAATATCATAAGATCAGCCCATAAGATGCTTTAGGATCCCTCAGGCCATTCTTGGCAGTTTTACTTAAGAAAAAATGGGGATCAATCTTCGGTCCCTTCAATGATCTCTAACAAAGATGAGATAATAACCTTTACGGATGCAGCCTATAAAACTAAGGAGGGATACGCATACTTTGGCTACATCATGAAGTTAAATGGTGACATTGTGGATGCATGTGCTATCCAAGGGCTCAAAGTCAACTCTGCAAAGGAGGCCGAAGCAAGGGCGGTCTTAGCCGCATTGGATAAGGTGAGGAAAAATGGCTTTGTCAGGCTTCGTATTCTGATGGATGCAAAAGAACTGGTGCAAGCGTTGAAGGAACAGTACGATTGGTCCATAAATCCAATTATTTTGGACATCAGAGCATTGACTACTTATTTTTGTTTTGTGGACTTTGATTATATTCCCCGAGCTCTCAATGGTCAGGCACATAGCCTTGCCAAATTTTTCTATTATGTTAGGCAGGATGTAGGTTGGGAGAGGGCCTCAAGTATCATCTTGAATGGGGGCTAGATTGTTGTTAATGGTCCTTTTCTGCTCTTTTTTGTTGCTTGATTTTCTTGCCTTTTTCTTTAATGAAGGGTAAAGGTCCTGTAAGGACGGTCCTAACGGTCTTTACGGTTTGGAACGCCCATTGGGGCCCACCTCATGATCAATCCAAATTGACCACTCATTCATAACCCCCTTACAGGCAATGAATCCCATGAATTTGCATGGATTCGGATGAACTAGACCGTTGGATTGAGGGTCAATTTTTTTTTCTTTATTATAAAGCTATTAAACTTGTGGACGTTGGATGAAGGGGTTAGAAATATTAGATTGACTTCAAATTTGATATGTAAGTTGACCCCACTTGGATCTTTCAATCCCCCCTTGTCCCATGACAAGTAGGGTCTCACGGTGGGCCCCAATAGGCGGTCCTTACAGTAAACCGTAAGGACGGTCCTTACAGGACCGCCTCCCTTTAATGAATTCTCCTTCTCTACCAAAAAAAAAAAAGATATTTATTGGGCTTTCAACATGACCACTAATTAATTCTTGTCACTTTTTTTATGGATCATGTTTAGGAGCCTTAGAAAAGTATAAATAGCTTCACCACGTATTAACCACAAACTTATCCAAATCAACTAATAGGAGGGGCGTAAGTAAAAAGGCATTCTTACTAGTAAGGAAGCTGTGCGTGGAAATGCATAAGCCCATAAGCTACATGGCGAGCCCTAAGCTTAAGGGGACAAAGCATACGAATATCAATTGTATAGTGGGGTGGTAGCTGAAAGAAATTGAGGAGCAGTCAAAATGCTTCCTCCCAATATTGCCATACACTAGGAGAGGTCTCAGGCTAATGAAATAACTCTTAAGAAAATAAGCCAGACCAGCAAAAGGAACCACCTTCAACGTATCAATTTTATGTGCCCAAGAACTTCTTCTCATTGACTTATTATGTAATATAGAAGTTATAAAACCATTGTGCAAGATCCTTTAAAAGCATGATCATTTGTTTTTACTAAAATAATTGGTTAAAATTAGTACATCGCATTGTTAGGAGCATGATAGAGTTTCTTTTACATCATCATCTCAGCCAATGGGTTCTTCCATCAATCTAGGTCAGCATTATGAGTTCTACTTTTCCTTCAGGTTAAAGTAGAAATCATACTATAAAAATAGAGAATTTTCATTTCAACGTTTTTTGTTTATAACCGATTGGCAGTATGATGTTACGCTCCAGTAATAGGGCTTCAGATCAACACATGATAAAGTACCTAACCATGGAGGAGTTTTCTTGGGAAAGAAATTAAGTTTCATATAATCAACTGCAGTACTGTACGTTTATGGAAGAACTATAAAAATGATATTCTAAATTGCATATCCTAAGAGCATTACTAATATGATGTGCAAAATTCAGAAATCGTCAACATCTTATAAAGGAAATAGATACTTTAAAGAGACAAAAAAAAAAAGCACTAGAGAGATAGTATTCTTACTTATGTATGATAAATCGATGGAGACGAGAACTCTTTTGTATGATAAAAATCTTTAATCTGCAATTTTTGTGAATCCTAAAAAAATTTATAAAACAATCACAACAAGATGAATATAAAATTGTTGTAATGATTAATGAAGCAAAAGAATTTCTAAGACATACTAACTTTTAATATTAAAAGATTAATAATAGATAAATAACAAACATATTTGTAAGAGAAAACTAGCCCATCTTGTAGGGGCCACCAGATGCAAGAAAATCATGGGCGACAGGATGCACAGGTCACGATGTTGACTAGGGTGAGGAAAATTGTCTCGACTGGATCATCCAAGTTTGATGTTTGTCTAACTATTTTAATGCCACGACCCGAGCCCGAGATTAAGATAAACATCGAGTTAACCCCGAGTCGCGCTGCATACTTACTCCCGTGAATTTCAATCATTTCAAACTCACAAGGGATATCATAACACACATTATGCGGAACATTAACTCATAAACAATTATACATTGTTCAAATTTAAAAACAAAACTAATTTACACCTTCACTTGCATATTTACATACAATGCAAGGAGTCAAAAGTATGAAACGTTTTTCCTTCTAATTCAAACTTTCATCCAATTTTTACTTCTACTCTATAAGTCCTCTTGGAGAAACCCGACCGGTCTCCTCCTTTGTCGTTGTGGTCTTTGGATAGGTAAAGGCAACCGGGCCTGTAATGCCATCAATAATACAATGTGAATTTAACAATTCAGCAAAGTATAAATAATTTCAATTAAATCAATAACATTAGCATTAACAATATGAGTCTGATTAAAAGTTTGGTAACTCATATAACATTTCTAATCAATACCATCTTCCTAAACAGGAAGGATTATCATCTTCCATATGGAAGGATTAGTGGAAATTATCAGTGACCGGGCCAGGGACTACTGACATCACCACGGAGTTCTGGAACACTCCCAAATAACTGCTGCAGCCAGTATCAGCTTAATGAGCTTATCGAAATCATCATGTAGTGCCAAACTCAAAACACAATACAATTTCATTTACTTTAATTACAATGAACGGATATAATCTAGTATACAATTTCAATTAAACGATACCAACCAATTGGGTGTAAACTTCAGTTGTTTAATGTACTTGTATTATTCTCGATAGACATTACAATTTATGTACATTAAAGTCCCCTTAATTAACACCTATGGAGGTATAACTGATGCGAATAACCTTGATTAACTCAAGGTGCTTATAATTTAGAAAATCAGAAATTAATTATGAAAATCCCAATTTCGGTTACCATTTCGGTTACCTTTCGGTTAACCGAATTCTAGCTGATTTCGGCTGACAGATAATAATTTGATTTGAATTTCAGAGAGCAACATTTCTGTTAAAATCTTAAAATTGACATTTCGGTTAACCTAAATGCCTTCTTCGGCTGACCGAAATGTTTCGGTCAGGTTTTCGGTTAGAAAACCAGAGACATCATTTTTCCTTGATTTTACACTATCGGTCAGAATTTCGGCTAACCGAATTTGTGTCGGCTGACCGAAATTACATGGAAACACAATTCAGAAACGAATTATGTTTCATTCATTCTACTTCAATTTCATCCTGCATAACAGACTTAGAACCTCATGTTCCCTCCTCAATATTATCATTCACACACAAGAAACACTTCTATCCCGCCAATTATTTTCAAACCCATTCTCACAATTAATACACAATTTCTATGTTCACAAAACTGAACTCAAACTATAAGAAATTAACATTCAGTCATGGTTATTTGTTTATACTTGCCTTTTACTTGATTCTACTACAAAACGTCTTCTCCTTAAGCTTTTACTTCATCAACCCAAGTTACTAGCCTTGAGAAGATTTCTTTCCCAAGCTTTACTTCAAGCAAAACAAGAAACTAGAGAAAGAAGATGATGAACAAAGTCCTTGTCTCAAACCCACTTGAAAAACTCATTTCCAAGCACTTGATAAAGAGAAAATGAAAATGGAAAAGAAAGAAACGAAGGAGATGAAGAAGAGCTGTAGCAGCTGCTTGCATAACCACATCAATTTACTCTCATCTCTCCAGCTCATGGTTCTTATGAACCTTGTCAACAGGCCCTTTACACTTAAATCCATTCCTTTATACATAATTCCAATTTGAGTCAATTCAAAGCCCATTTGATTCATCTTGCATCAAATGAAGTAGATTATAATATAAAACTTAATGTACTCATCGAGATACACACGATGGTATCAAATTTTACTACATTCGATGAAATACGTATAAACTAGTATTTACGTAAAAGTCCTCAAAACCACTAATTTGAGTCTCAAACCCAAATTAATTCACTTAATCTCTTCCAAATTACCTCATTAGACTTAATCCATTTAGTTGTGACTAATTTTATCCATTTCAATCTTTAATTACACTTAAATCAACTAATCACACTTAATTCATATTAATCGCGATTAATTAAAGTTAATCGTGATTAACTCGGGACGAGGTGTAACATTTAATGAAGTACCAAACCATTCCATTAGGAAAAAAAATTCAAACAACTACATGGAATCCACCAAACCATATAAAGAAACAAAAGAAATTCAAAAATGTGACAGCCCACTGAGTAATTCCCAGAATTAAAAAAAACTGAAACGAGAATCTGCAATGAGAATCTAAATGATTATTTCGATGGTAACTTTTTATTTGATTATTAAGGATGGAAAAGACTAAAAAAGCAACATCTGCCACACCGATATTTTAACGACAACGTTTCAGCCACACTAATATACTCTTGATGCTGGATCTTTTATTGGTTTTCATTAAGACTATGCGAATTTATCTTTGTACTCAACATGGGCTTTTCTACTCCCACATAAGATTGTATCTCTTCCATGCATTCTTATGAATTTTACCTGGTATACTTGGTCTTTTGATTTGAAGGTTGTGGTGTCTCCTTTAAAGTGCAGGTGGACATTGTATCCAAGGTTCGTCTCTCAGTTCCACGAGTTGTACAGATTCGGTGAATTTTTTGTAATTTTTTGCTGATCGTGAAGTGAAGATAATTTTCAACATGAATCGATCCACAATACAGTACTAGCTTTTGGATTGACAACACCTGGGCGATCATCTAAAAATGAGAACATGCTGGCTTAAAATGGCTTGAGTCATCATCCAATTTTCCTTTCTTAAAGCTTTCATAGCTTTGACTATATAAGCTCATTTAATATGCCAAAATAAAATGTTCTCCAACAAACTTCTTTTGTTTTTTGAATTGGGACGCTCACTCTATTTTTACTTCTTAATAAACTCTCCTCACATAACAATTACTTTGATTTTTAAAGTTGTTTATTTTACTCTTATTTCTAATTTTTCATTGGTTTTTAATCCTTTTTTATATTCTACTGTAAGATTCCGAACCCACTATTTATATTTTTTTATGTTGTTATTATTTTAATTAAATATATTTTAGTTAATGAGGTGGTTAAAGTTAGGTACCGTCCACGTTAGATTAGATTCCCTGATCAGTGAGTTGGGCCACTAGGTAGATGACCTGATCTGCAGTTTGACCCGTTAACCTAAGCCCATGGAGTATTCCCTCTCTTAACCTAATCCTTTATTTAAGAACTGCATGTTCTTATCCCCATTTTTTTTTTTTCTGCAACTCCTTTTGGTTCTTCTGCTTCTTCCTCCTCTCTAGACTTCCCAAGCCATTGCAACTGTAGGATCCGGTCATCGGAATTAGGATCAAAGACCATCATCATTCTTCTCTCAACTTTCTCATCTCAGGTAACCCTTTCCTCAAACCATTAGGAGTAGAACTATGCTTTAGGGATATTTCTTTTTTCTTTCCAATGGTGGGTTTTGGGTAAGAATACTATAGATATGCTCATCTGAGCATTCCTTCTCCCATTTTCTATCTCAGATCTATGGTGGGATTGTGTTTGAGCATCATGGGGATTTCAGATTGTGCTTTGGTATTAGAATCCTATTTCTTTTCCACCAACTTCGAATGTTATAATTTGTGATGGAATATGTGTTTAATCTTTTATTCTTGTTATTCTGCATATATATTTGTTTAAATGCTCAATTTAAATGATAATGGTGGATTAGGGTTTCTTAATTGGATTTTAGGTTATTTGGAGATGTGGTAATGGGATTGTGGATTATTTTTCCTTTCGAATTAAATTTGGTTTTTATGGATCTCGGGTTGGATTGAACTCTCTTTGGTGCAGGAAGAAAAGGGAATGAAAAGGTGCAAAAGCCAATTTCCGTAACTATGCACAGCCCAAGCCAGAAACCAGAGATGTCGAACGTTTGAACGCTCTCTTCAAACGTTCGAACGTGCGAGTCTCTGTTTTCTGAGCCAAAAACCAAAGGCACCGAACGTTCGAACTCCTCTCTGGAACGCTCATTGTATTTTAACACATATGGCCCCTTTCTAACTGATTTGGCTCTATATACATTTTTTGGGAACTGTGGCAGTGTGTGCGGGGTTTTATTTGAATTAACGACCATATTATCTACTTGGACTTCACGTAAGAACCGATGTTGGGCATACGGTATCTTATGGACGTAGGATTTAGTCCAGTTGGATATTTTGGCCGGATACCACCTATTCTATTATTTACGTGGGTGGCACAAGAAACTAGTTATTTAGCGAAAGAGAATCCTTTTCTCCCCTCGAATTTCATGCCTGGATAAGTATTTGACATTTTTTGAGTCCAATCAATGCTCAAAACATTGATATGGCCAGAAGATAATCCTGCCTACCCTGTCTAGCATACTTCAAAGCATATTCATGTAGATTTCCTGAGTTTTAGTCTTTGCTTTGCTGGGCTCATTGCTTTTGAATTAGTAAGGAATGCTGATCATTGTCCCATGTTTCATTTGATATTTTTTTATTATTTCATATTCTAATTATGGAAGCATGTTCCCTTTCTCAGAAAATCACAGGAGCACTCCACTAGGCTTGATGGTGAAGTGTGACAAGTTTCGTTGTTGAGTCACATTTGAAAATAAATTATTTTCCAGAACTTTGCAATATGTAATGAATGTATTTTTGGTTATGAGATGTCGATGTAGATCCATTCTTATTTCTAAATGGTTGCAGTGTTTTACCTTCTTTTATGGGCTATTTGGATGCTAGGATTTCTCACATGGATTCCTTAAATTGCATGGATTTTAGAGTCCATGTAAGGCATTTTGCTTATGGATAGGTATGGATTGTCTTTGTCATTTTCTTTCTTTCTTTGTTTTTGTTTTTGTTTTTTTTTTTTTGAAAAATCTATGGATTAGTGATTTCCAAAAGGTACAGATGGGTTGGGGTTTGTGGGGGGGAGGGAGAGGGGATTCTTGCCTCATGCTTATTCGCGAATACCCAAAAAGTGTAGGTGCATGGGGTGCTGTTTGTGAGGTTTTAGTTAGTGTTGGGCAAGTTGTCATAAGTGCGCCGCTTGGCAAACCCATTGCACTCTAAGGTGCATCAACAACAAAGAGCTTTTCTAACAAACAAACAAACATAACAGCTGCAGCATTCATCATCCTGTAATTGTATCATACCTTAACCAACCCATCAGCATCCCACTCTAATTTCATGGCAACACGTAGTAGTGTTGGTAGAAATCATCATCCTGTAATGGTATCATACCTTAACCAATCCATCAGCAATATTAAGAAAGGTTGATTCAATAAAAGTGCATCAAACAAACCAAAGTACATTCAACAAACCAAAGTGCATTCCACAAACTACAAGCACACCCACCAACATGACTTCCTTCAAATGTATTTTAAGCTTTTATTTATTAGACAATAAAAATATAAGAGAAGAGAGCTGCCAATGATGCGTTCTGGATTATGAAAGGATCTTCAGTGGTCTGGGTTCGATCAGGAAGTGATTCCTGGAAATCATCACTTTCATCTCTTCAACAAGTGCCTCCTGACAAGAAAAAATATAAAGCCCGAGTCATCATATTAAAGATTCAATTTCCTAATCCGAATCCATATACCAAATATGCACACTAGAGATAAAATGAACATGCACCTAAATCCAAATCCAAATCATCTAAATAAATGGCTCTACCAGTCCGGATCTCAAATCTAAAATGGGCCTATTAGAGTCCAGATTTGAATCAAAACTACAGATCATAGAGATGGGCCTTTTAAAGTCTAAATTTGAGGTGTAAATAATATTTTAAAGGAATTTTGTATCCAAGCGAAGGGTTTGGATCTAGCCTGACAAATCCAAATGAGTGAAGGAGACAAATGAGAAATGCATCAAAATGCTTTACAAAGAACTCTCACCTCAGCCGGAAGTTGGCCTAGCGTTATGTAAGGAGGGGCAGGAAGTGGGCCTAGGTTTGTGGACAGTCCTCTAATGGAGCCCAATCTTCAATTGAATTACAGATTGGATATCCGACTAAATGGGCCTAAGAAACTCGTTTAAGCTTAAATTGAATCCCAGATACTAAAGATTGGTAACTTGAGGGCCATATTTGAAATTGAAACAATGTTCTCTTTAGGGTTTGATGGATTCAGGTGTATGCAAATTGATGATGGCCATTGAGGAATCTGTGGGCCCTCCTAGTTAAGGATTTGATCGAGCCTATTAGGGCAAAATGACAAACTATATATGCTCGTACCTTTACCCCAAACGTTTTGGTATAGAGTCAAAGTGAGCCTTTATTTGTAGATGGTCCCACTCCACGGCATCCCACCATTTCTTCTCTCCCATTATCTCTTTGAGAGCGCAAGGTAGGTTGTCAACAGAGAAGGGGAGCTTCTTCAACTCAGGACAATATCCTATGGAGATGATCTCCAATGCATTGCAAATTAATACCCTTGAGCAGATGCCCTTCAGTTCTCGTAAATCTGTGATGACTAAAATCTCTAGCTGAGAGAGTATCAACATAGCATTGTTATCGTCTTCTCTGGTTATTCCCATTTCTTTCTCCTCTCCTACTATCTCTTTCATTTGACGACAGAACGTGACTTCAATGCTCTTTAAGCATCTAAGTTGCTGCAACAGCCTAGCTGGGAGTAGATACTTCAATTCGTGGCAATTACTTACTTTCAAGGACTCAAGGCTTTTAAGAGCATCCGGTGATGGAATACCTTTGCAAAGGACTAGTAATTCTGGAATCTCAATAATCCTCAATTCCTTTACGTCAGGTAGTAATGGTTCCTCCTCCGCCATTAAGTACTTCATGTTGCAGGAAATGATTACACAACAATACAACTCACTCTTATTCAGTAAGCGTGTGAAATGCCACAAGCTAATTATTTGACACTTAAATATGCGGAGCCACTGAGTGGTATCGGGGAGCAGTAACTGGTTTTCTTCACCAATAAGATCGCAGTGACAAATCTCAACACCGAACTCATTCGGCCATAAAAAAGGGCAGCTACCGACAGAAAGAAGGAATCTTTTCATCATTTGCCACTTGTTCAATTTGGCGTGCTGAAGGAAATCGGACAATTCTTCGAATTGAATACTCAGAATAGCCAGTCGAGTGGAGTTCAGAATTTCTTCAATTCGGACTCCTTCCCCTGTCTTTGAAGACACCATCCATCTGCTTCGACGAATTGTCAGCTCTTCCAGATGAGAGAGCCTAGGTATAATACCAGCTGGAAATACACGTAACTTGTTAGTCCCATCGAGGTGAAGACGTTGAAGATAAACCATTGCTTCCACTCCTGATGGCAGCTCTCGAATTTTGGTGTCGGTAAGGTCCAGCACCCTCAATTCTTCAAGATTTTCCAGTGATGGTACCTCTTCTAGATCTATACACCCGTATAATATCAATGCGCGGAGCTTCTTCAAGTTAGAAACCGACTTAGGCAATGACTTTATCTTTGTGTGAGAGAGGTTAAGAACTAGGAGGCTGCACATGTGGTCAAAATAAGAATCGGGGGAGATCTCTTGTAGAGGGTTCTTTTGAAGAAGCAAGGTTAGGAGATGTTGATAGTTGGGTTGGCCAGAAAGTAATTCTATGTCATTATGCATCAAAGACATCCTCATAGCATCTTTTGACAACTCCATTGAAAAATATTTTAATTGCCGACCTGCATAGATCACAGATCGTGGATTCTCTGCTCTTGTAATGTCGATTGCCATATCCCTGAGTAAATCATGCATTTTGACACTTATTGTATTTTCAAGATATTTACATTTCTCCAACATCGAAACTTTTATGAGTCGATCCAAAATGGTATGCCCTTCGTTGATGTCATCTTCTCTGGTCCCACTTTCATCTATTAAACCCTCATAAATCCAATTGTCAATCAGCTCATTAGCAGAGATCTCCTGGTCTTCAGGATATAATGAGCAGTACAAGAAACAAGATTGGAGTACATGGTTAGGTAATTGAGTATAACTAAACTTTAATGGTGCGAAGACCTTGTGAATACCCTCAAACTTTCCGTTTGCTTCTTTCAGATTTTTCAAAGCACACTTCCATACCGCAGCATTGTCAACACCACACATAGATCCTCCAACCGTTTTAATTGCCAACGGCAAATTGCAACACTCCCTAGCAACATCCTTTGCAAGGTGTTCTATATCTTTAGAGAGGATTACACCACCCACAGCCACAATATCCATGAAGAATTCCCATGATTCCTCTTCAGAAAGAACTCGTACTTCAATTGCATGTGCTTGCATTTGCCCACATATTCCTTTGTTACGGGTGGTGAGAACTAACTTGCAACCATTTTCTTCAGTTGAAAGAGGAATTCCAACCTCATCCAGATGAAATGAGTCCCACATATCATCAAGGATGAGCAGAAACTTTTTTCGCCGCTTCAAAGCATTAAATATCTTTTTTCCTGCATCATCATCATCTTCTTTCATGTCTATATCCAACTGGTTTGCAATTTTTCGCTGTAGCTTGCTCACATCTACTTCATTAGAAACAGTTATCCATATAACACAATCAAAATGCTTGGATTCGATGAGATGGTTGTTAATGTTTCTCATGATTGTTGTCTTTCCAACTCCTCCCATACCATGCACTCCAATTATTCTTTTCTCCGTGCCCAATATGCAATTCAAAATCTCTTGCCGTGTTAAATCCGCTGTTTTACCCACTATAGGCATCACAGGTAATGCATTAGTTGCTAGTGGTAGTGGTTCAGTGACACCATTTTCAAATTTGCCTTCTGTAATTAGGTCGTCCACTTGACCAATCAATATCGATGACTTCTTGCTAATCTTCCGACGCCTGTAGTAATTTGGAAAAAGTCCTTTCCAACATTTTTTTTGTTCTTCATAGTCTCTCTGTATATCACTTACTTTCCTTTCCATAAACTCCACTTCTTGTAGCCAATGAGTCACTTTATTCGAAGCACTCCCACCCTGTAACTCGGAGAACTCTACTCTTCTCTTAATATCATTATTTGTAGCAATCAATGTACCCCTTTTACTTTCCAAGTCTCCATATTTTGCTTTAATTGTTTTTGGTAATCGATTTGTCTTGAAAGACAAGCACATAAGGTCTTCAAGCCTTCAGCAGCAGCACCATCTAGCGACACTACAGAATAGAAAGGAAAATGATAGTAATTAGAGAAATTGAGAAAAATACAATACAATAAAGTAGAAAAC
Organism: Litsea cubeba; assembly: GCA_012931725.1. Taxonomy (NCBI): domain Eukaryota; kingdom Viridiplantae; phylum Streptophyta; class Magnoliopsida; order Laurales; family Lauraceae; genus Litsea; species Litsea cubeba. The sequence goes on from CM022951.1 coordinate 5,195,578, forward strand.
ACAAATAAAAGAGAAATGAGAAATGAATGTTATGTAACTAAGAACCCAACATATATAGTTTATGTTAATCTATTATGAAGATTCTTAGATGGACAAGTGGTTGTATGAGTTTTCAAGTATATCTTTGCAAGCATGAAAGTCAAATGCTATAAATTGAAATGCTAACGATGTGATATAGTTCGACTGTTCTAGTCCTAATTAGAGAGATAAACTATATATAAAAGTAGTTGGGAGTTGGACTGGGATGCTTCATCGAGAAGGAGATTCAGGATTTATTATTTATCATCATCATCATCGGTGTTGTTTACTATTATTAGATCTAATAATATTTATTAGGCTAGACTAAAGGAAGCTAGGGAGGTTAAAAACTTATTAGAAGACTACTGAAAGATTTCAGGCCAACTTATTAACTTCCACATATCTGCAGTTTTTTTTAGCAATGGGGCTTGCCAAAAAAGATGCAAAAGTTTTGCCTCGATCATTAACATGAAATTATGGATAAAATGAAAAATATCTTGGGAATCCATTGACATCAAACAAATTAGATACTTGAGTATATAGGCTCTCACAAACAAAATTAAAAGTAGACTAAGCTCATGGTAAATTCCCTTGCTATCACAAGTTGGCGGAAACACCCTAATCAAGTCAGTGGCCTCAATAATTCCCCTCTATAACATGTCTGTTCTCCGTCTCCCAAATAAAATTGCGGATTCAATTGATAAATGTCTAAGATCCTTTTGGTGGGGGAAGAGTGAGTGGAAAAGAAAACTCCATACCATTAAATGGGCCGAATCATGTAAACCCATTTCCGAGGAGGGTTCTAGGAATTAGAGACACTAAAAATAATAACCTAATCCTCATAGCCAAAACTTGCCGAAAATGTCTGACCAATGAGAACCTCATCTGTTCAAAAATTCTTAAGGCTAAATATTGTCCTAGAAGGGACCTTTGGGAAGCTAAGTTTAGGACAGGTAATTCTTGGTTTTGGAAGGGTTTTGTTGAGGGGGATATATATAAATGAAAAGGTTGGATGGATAATCGGTAATGGAGAGAATATATCTGTTTGGAATTGTAATTGGATCCCCTGTAAAAATGGATTGAGAAAGCCTTATTCCTCTATGATTAACCTAGATCTCAAATTAAAAGATTTATGAACCGCATATAAGTTATGAGATATTAATGCTCTTAAGGACTATTTTGACAACCCTATAGAGATCGAGATATTGGTAAAATTTATCTCTCTAGATCCCTCTCTAACGATGAAAGAGTTTGGCCACTTTCCAAGAATGGTCAGCTTACTACTAAATTTGCGTATAGATTAATCAACAATAGAAATCATGCCAGCCTTATTTTAACGGTAACTTAGAAAGCTTTGTGAAGGCTTCCTCTCCCCAAAAAGGTTCTTTTGTTTGGTTGGAAATGTCTCAGAAATGCCGTCCTAGTAAAAGCCATTTAAAAATTGAAAATTATGTCTATGGACGACAAATGTACTGTATGTGAGAAAGAAGAGGATTCAGTTGTGCATGCCCTTATGTAATGTGAATTTACCAGAGCAGTTGGTTTGGATCACAGTTGGGCCTTTTATTAGATACTTTCCACCCCATGGATTTAATAGAATGGTGACAGAACTCATGTGAGCACGGCCAACCGACCCCTCCTCTCGGGGATACTAACTTAAAAATGTGGATCCTTTCTATGTGGTGGACCATTTGGAAAGCTAGGAAGGACTTCTTTCATAGAGGTCAACCATTATAGCCCTCCAAGATCATAGGATCGGCCCATAAGATGCTTCAAGATCCTTCCTGCCAATATTGGCAGTTTTCCTTAAGAAAAGATGGGGACCAAGCTTTGGTCCCTACGGCGATCTCTAACAAAGATGATATATATAATAACCTTTACGGATGCAGCCCATAAAACTAAGGAGGGATATGCATCCTTTGGCTACATCATGAAATTAAATGGTGACATTGTGGGTATAGGTGCTATCCAAGGACTCAAAGTCGACTCTGCAAAGGAGGCCGAAGCGAGGGCGATCTTAGCCGCATTGGATAAGGTGAGGAAAAATGGCTTTGTCAGACTTCGTTTTCTGATAGATGCAAAAGAAGTGGTGCAAGGGTTGAAGGGAGAATACGATTGGTCCATAAATTCAATTATTTTGGACATCATAGCGTTGACTATTTTGTCTTGCTTTGTGGGCTTGATTATATTCCCAGGGCTCTCAATGGTTAGGCACATAGGCTTGCCAAATTTTTTTATTTTGTTAGGTAGGATGTAGGTTGGGAGAGGGCTTCAAGTATCCTCTTGACTAGGGGCTAGACTATTGTTGGTCTTTTTCTCCTATTTTTTGTTGCTTGGTTTTCTTTAATGAATACACTTTCTCTACCAAAATAAAAAATAAAATTATTGGGCTTTCAAATTTACCAATAATTAATTTTTGTCACTTTTTTAAGGATCATGTTTAGGAGCCTTAGAAAAGTTTAAATAGCTTCACTAGGTATTTACCACCAACTTATCCAAATCAACTAATAGGAGGGGCGTAAGTAAAGATATTTTGTGACATTTTGATTATTTAATATATATAAATTATTTATTTTATTATTGTTATTATGTAATTGATTGTATTTTAGTTAAATACACGATTAATCTAAGTGGGGACCATGTTAGGCTTATGTTTGGTGAGTTATGCCTGTTGGATAGGTGTCTTGACCCATAGTTAACCCGAGCCCAGTTTAGTGGGTATAATTCTTCTCTAATCCAAACTCTTACCTATTTAGAACCCAACCTCTATTCTTTTTAGAATTTAAGTCAGATTGTAACTCCTATTCTCATTCCCTATTTATACAATACCACCACACTCTTTTATTTTCACACACAACTCTTACTCTCTCTCTTCCAACTTTTCTCTGGGATAGCACCTTGGGCTTTGGCAATAGAAATTCTAGACCGTCTCTCTCAACCACGGACCTCAGGCAAGTACCTAACCATAATTTGTAGATTTAATACTTGTGTTCTTCCTTGATTTGAGTGTTAATGCATGTAGAAGCCCTTCAATGCCATTGTTTTGATGTTTTAACGATAGAGATCGCAGATTGGAGATCACCACATTAATTTTCTTATTTTTTTGGCATTATTGTCGACCCACCAAATAACCCAATGAGGACAGGACCTGTCACAGGTTCCCGGACGCAGAACCATGAGACCTTGTTACTGTGTATTGGTTGTGGGACCAGGTGGACCCCACTTATGTTCGATCAGGACCGTAGATCTGGTACTAGACCCATGGGCAACCCCATTGTTGCAGGTCCCACATGGAGTGAACCCATTTGGCTGCCATCTTGTGTTTACAATCTGGGAGGTGTGAGTACTCTTGGAATATTTTATTTGTATTTAATCAGGTCGTATGATTGATCGGATCACAGATCTGGTCCGATCCTTGGCCCGTACATGGCTGGGTGACCATGTTTGTGAGGTTGATCTTGAGATTGTAATCGGTGGGGCCCAGTTCCCAGACAGTCATGATGGGCCTGGCGTGAAGCCACCTCTCTTTGGACCGAGTTCTGTGTGGAGTTCTATAGTGAGGATGGAGGGGTGGTTTGACCTCAGTAGGTTCTGGAAGGAGTTTCCCCAGGTGACAAACATTAAATGTTGTCAAAGTTTTCCATTCCTACCCCCAAAGTATCTAGAATTTAGAAAAAGGGCTACGTCTTTAATAAACCTCATTGGACTCTTAAGATTTATATTCTTGGCAATACACTAAGATGAGACCCTAGGTTTTCTAAAAATTATAAACTAAGGTTATTTATCATTATCATTTGCAAATTAAATATTAAATGATATCTTTGGTTTTTAATGTGTTACATTTATATTTGAATTCTATTAATTGGTTCATTGGACCTGAGTAAATATCGACTGGGTACGCGGTATCTTACCAACGTGGGGTTTAGTACCTTGTATTACCTTGGGGAAATTCTAATGGATGCGAGCTCAACCCGTCTTTATTGGAAAACCCTTAATTGGGTATATGCACCATTGATTGTGAAGGGATGTGTTGATCTTTTATCTATTTAGAAATTCTTATTTTTGTTGGATACGAGACCTTATGTTTGACCTTAGGATTGGTTTGTGATTATTCTTTGACCTTCGGGTTTGCATACATTACTGAGATTGATGTTAGTCTATTAGTTGCATACCCTATGTTGATTGGATATGGACCGTAATGTGGCGTGGCAATCGATTGAGATATTGTAGATGTTTAATCGAATGATTTGATTGGTATTCGATTGTGGATTGTTGTGCAGCCAGCCCTCCACTTTGACCTAGGTTTCTGTGTCAGAGCTTTACAGATCAATGGGTTTATTCTATTATGATATGTATATATATGTATATCAATTGGGTCATATTCGAACGACTGTAGTTGTAATTGGACGGCTGATCACCGATGTGTGCGGACACTGTAATATCCGAATTGATTGTTTAAAAGGTATTCCGGATTACCGATCGGTTTATGACCGCCGACGTGATTGAAATAGTTAGGGCTGACCACCCAAAACAGTAGCATTGTTTCTGTGTGATTATTGTATTGCTCTATTGTGTAGATTGGATTTAGGTTATACGTTCTTTTCGTTATTGTCACATTGTTATTCTCTTATGATCATTACTTGTCATTACTCACATTGATCTTGTGTTTTATTTATGCATTATGCTTTAGTGCTTGCTGTTTACCTTGTTTATTGGTGCATAGGTACTGACCCCAATCCTACGGTGGAGACGGAGGAGGGTCAAACGTTCCAAACGTTTGAGCCAATTGTTGAACCCGAGTAGAGAGTCGGAGATGGCTACGGAGCCATCTGAGTCCGCATGGAAGTGATTTTCATCATATAGAGCTATTTTAGTATCAAAGTTTTCATAATGAACCTAATTTTATTTAGGTTATTTTGGAAACTTTAACCTTAAATATTCAGTTAGTTATGTGTTGGTTTGATTTTGATTATTGATACCAATTGATTTAATGCTTCCGCAAATATTTTATTATTACTCACCATGTTTCAAAATTTTGTGGGTCTATATTTGAGAGCTTGTGTTGCATTAAACACAGAAAATTTAATGTTTATTCTTATTTTTCACGTCTTTCCCTGGTTGTAATTTTGGAGACGTGACACATTTTTACTAGTAAGGAAGGTGTGAGTGGAAGGCATAAGCCCATAAGCTAAATGGCGAGCCTTAAGCTTAAGGGCACAAAGCATATGACTATCACCTGTAGAGTGGGATGGGAGCTGGAAGAAATTGAGGAGCGGTCAAAATGCTTCCTCCCAATATTGCCATACACTAGGAGAGGTCTCACGCTAATGAAAAAAACACTAGGAAAACAAGAGCAGTACTAGCAAAAGGAACAACCTTCAATGTATCAATTTTTGTGCCCAAGAACTTCTTGTCATTGACTTAGTATGTAATATAGAAGTTATAAAACCATTGTGCAAGATCCTTTAAAGGCATGATCATTTATTTTTACTAAAATAATTGGTTCAAACTAGTACATCGCATTGTTAGGATCATGATAGAGTTCTTTTTACATCATTGTAGGTGCAAAAAATTATGACCCACAATAAGGTGGTGCCTTACAGGACTTATCCGGGAAGATGGTGATGACTGGGAATGTCTGGATGCCGTCCGAAAGCCTGAAAAGGATGAACAAACAGTCAGAGGACCTTGGCCTGGGCGGCGCAAGGCTCTCCGATGCCAAAGTCAGTGTGGGAACTGGAACAATGGAAGGAGAGGGAGAATAGAGACAGAGTAACGGCTCTGTGTATGAAAAATGGCGTACCTTTTATGGTGGTTTGATCCTCTATTTATAGGGTTTGGAACGTATCTTTGGGAGATATTGTGGTGTGGGTCCCGTGATTCGACAGGGAAGTCACGATCAGCCCACATTGCATTAATTGCGGTCCAATCCAGCCCACTATGCATTAAAGGCGCGTCGGGTCAGCCCACATCGCATTTAATGCACGTCTTGTTGGGCCAGATCATGTTGGACGCCCTTGGCGGTAGGGGTACCATCGGATCTGCCCTTGGGCCTTGCCCTGATGTGGCCTTAGCCGCTGGATGCCGCCCCTGTCAAGGATCTGACGAAGATTGTGGGCGGCTGGATGTCACGTCTGTCCCATTAGCTCGTGCCCCTATCCCTCCACGTGCCTGATGACGTGGGGGATAAGGGGCGCAAGTGAAGGTTCTTTCTTGCTTCGGCTTCTGTCCCGGCTTCTTCAGCCGAGGTGGAGTTTTCTGCCGAGATGGCACCCGGGGTGGCTCAGTCGAGGTGGAGCTCCCCACCGAGATGGCACCCGGGGTGGACCAGTTCGGCGCTAGTGGCCCGAAGATGCTTGAGTCCGGCCGAGGCCTCTGTCTTGGTAGCCTGGGTGAGATTGGTGCCAAGTGGATGGCACGCGGACGGCTCGTGAGAATGCTTAGCCTCATCTGATGGCTGTGATTAGCTTAATCCTGTGGTTCTGGAAATCTCCCCACACAATTGCCCCCTAGCTTTTGACCTCTGAAGTGTGCTAGCCTTAAGGGGTTGAAAGCTAGAAGAATCCGTCTGGGGATGTGGTGATCATTACCTGGTGTCGCTTCAACTCTTTATGCCCGGTGTCGCTTCAACTCTTTAAAGCAATAAATGCATTGCCCTGTTTGTCTTGGGAACCGAGGTAACGGCTACACGCGTAGCTTCTGCGCCGATTGTGTTGTCTCATTGATGGGACTGGCACGGGCTTTGAAGTGTCTCTTCGAATTTGGAGGCGGTACCCAAATGAGGGTTCCCCTTCTACAAATAGGGCCGTCCCCTTCCTTTTCTTGCTTCCGACTCCTTTCGTCTTCGCCTCTGGTTTCGATTTCTGCTCTGGTGCCTGAGATCTGCTCGAGGAAGACGACCGTAGAACGCGCCCGGATCTGCTTTCGATCTGCTTGTCCCTGTAAGTCGCTTTGTCCTTCTCCCTGGTTCTTCTTGGGGTTTTTTCGGTTTCTAGGGTTTTTCTTCGTCGTCACCCCCTTTCAGACATGGGCACCCCTAGATTCAGGGTAGATTCTGATGAGGGCTTAGCCGAGTTTAGAGCCGCCTTCAGTATTCCGGAGGGGGTCCTCCTGAAACCGACGGACCTTGCCGACGCTGCCCTGTATCGCTGCTACGGCGGCTGGATGCCGTTCCCTCTGATCTCCGTGATCGAGGGTGGGGTCAGGTTTCCACTGCACCCCTTGCTTAGGGCTTGCCTTAGCCTTTGGTCCCTCGCCCCGGGCCAGCTGATGCCCAATGGCTACAAGGTCATCATGGGCACAGCGAAGCTGAACGAGATCTTGGGGACCAACCTAGGCCCTCACGACATCGAGGACACATATGATATCTGCAAGGCTGGGGAGGGAAGGTATTATCTCCGTGTGAAGCCGCAACGAAGGGGCTTTGTCCTAGCCTTGGAGGACTCAAGTAAGAATGCTGAGGAGGATTTCTTCTGTGTCTCGGGGGATTGGGAGTTCGGCCCAGGCGAAAACAGGAGGCTTTCGGTCCCACGTCGCCCTGGGGAAGTCCCAAGTAATCACCACTGCTTTTCTCTTTTTTGCTTTGCTTACCTCATTGATGCCGAACTGATACTCTCTTTCGCCTGTTGAACAGAGGCGGGTGCAAGGCGACGCCGAGCTGTTAGCGAAGGTTGGAGGAGGAATACCGACGACATCAACAAGGTGGAACGGTACAAGGGGCACGAAACCAGGTCAGCTTGTAAGTTGCTCGGATACACGCCGAGGTATCGCGGCCACTACCACAGGACTGGAGTACCTGAGGTGGACGAGACACACCCTGACCGTCCAACCGTATCAGTTGCGGTGTTTAGCGGGGTCCCCTTGACCGATCCCGTTGCCGACCGAACTGCGTCTGGAGCCGAGGCGTCCACTTCCGATCCGGAGCTGCCGGACTTGTCGCAGATAGTGGAAGCTTATTTCTCTGATCGAGAGGACATGGAGGGAAGCTCGAGGGAGCTCGCTGTCAAGGACCTGGCTGCCAAGTTTAGGCAGAGGTCGTCGTCTTCTGGGGCCCCATCGCCTGCCGGTACTCGTGCTGCTTCGGGTCCGGTGGGCGCTGGTGCTCTCTCTGCCCCTGTCCCCGTTCCGAGCGGTGGAGCTCGGCGACGCTCGCCGGAGCGCTCGAAGGAGGGGTCCCCGCCCAGGAAGAAATCCAAAGCTGGGGAGAAGAGCTCGAAGGCTGATCTGCAGCCGAAGGGCAAGAGTCCTGCACATGCCCCTGGGGCTAAAGCTCCAGCCGAAAAGGGGGGCGAGAAGAGCGCGCCGAAAGAAAAGAGCGCGCCGGCCGAGAAGAGTGCGACAGTCAGCAAGTCGACTGTCGGGCCAACGCGCGAGCCTCTGATCTCGGCGGGGCAAGGGTCCGGATCAGCCCCCGGGCCCCGAACTGCCCCAGCACCGTGGAAGCCGAGAATGGAGACACAGCCCGGCAAACTCCTGAACGTTGAAGACCGACTGCTGGGAAATGCCGAGGTGATCGGGGCCCTCGCCAGGGCCTGTGCTCTGCCACGGGATATGGAGGAGCACGAGAAGTATGATGACGAGAGCCTGATGTTGACAGCGATCCAGGCTGACATCCTGGTAAGTGTTTTTTGTGCATTCTTTCAAAATTCCTAGCTCGGCTGTTTCTGTTCTGACCCTCCTCCTTTCCCTTGCAGAACGTGCAGAGGCTCCTAGCCATCCTAGGAAGGAGGGATAGGATCGCGTCGAGGGTGGCCCGCCTGGAGTCCGAGCGGGAGAAGCTGAAGAAGGAGCTGGACGAGCAGCGGAAGGGGATGGAAGAGCTCAAGGTGGCCAGTGCTGGAGAGTCCGCTCGGTCGGCATCGGCTCTGACTGAGGTCGCCGAACTCTCGTCCCGGGCCAACCATATGAGAGGCGAGCTTTGGACGAAGAACAAGAGGGTCTCCGAGTTGGAGTCGGAGCTGGCCAGGCTGAAGTCTGAGTCGACGGCTGAGGTAGCGAGGCTGCGAGGGGAGGTCTTGGCTGGTCGCGCTGAGAGGGAGAAGCTGGTGAAGGCGAACGGCGACCTGGAGAAGGAGAAGGCCTCTCTTCAGTCCGAGGTGCAATCCGCCTTCCAGAGCGGGGTGGACCGCGCCACCGAGCTGTACGAGAAACAGGTGGAGGAGATCACGTCCATCCTGTTCGAGGAAGGATGCCTGGCCGCACTGAGACGTGCGGGGGTCCCTGAAGACCACCCTGTCTATCAGGACCTGCCGAAGTATTCGGATTCGGACCTGGATCCCGAGCCGAGCTCCGCACCTGCAACTGATAGTGCCCCGGTCGAAGCTCCTGCAGCTGAAAGTGCCCCGGTCGAAGCTCCTGCTGTGGACGACGCTCCAGCTGCCCCGGTCTCGAGTGATGCCCCAGTCGCCAGTGAGGCTTTGGCCGTGCCTCAGGGTGAGACCTCTTCTGCTCCTGCTGAGGTACCAGTCGAAGCCTCCTCCGCCAGCGACGCTCCGAGTGGAGTCATGATTTCGGCCGAGTCCACTGGTCCATCAGATGTGGTGATCGACCTAGTGGAGTCGCCGAAACCATAGTGGCCGGGCTCCTTTACATTCTCTCTTCCTGCCTGTAGTTCTTTTGCGTCTCAGCCTTGTAAACACTTTTTGCAATCAATGAAAGACGGGATCTTTTACTAGCGAACTTTCTTTTTGCATTTGTCTTTCTTTCATTTCTGGATGTGCATTGAATGGTATTGAAATGCCTTTACTGTGTGGCGTGGCCCTTGAGGTTGAAAGAGTCAAACGGTCCTCATAGCTGTCAATGCCTATTCTCCGTATTTTGGAGACCATAAATAGCAATAAACATGGTGGCGCAGCTGTCGAGGGGATCGGACGGATGTCTCCACGTGGCGCCACAGGGATTGCTGGTCAACAGCCGTGCATCCCCAGTAACGCGTGGGAGACTTCGCCCTCATAACTTCTTTCGGAGACCGAGCCTTCCTTCTTCCTATAAATAGGGATGGCAAGCTTGCCATGGGAGAAGGAAAGAACATAGTTATAGGAACCATGTCCGGGAGGTGTCTGAAATTATTTGATCCGGGGGGAACCCTGCGCCGTTGGACGGCTATCCCCGAGGGGGGGAGGCTGTCGTAGTCCGCGCGCTCTCTGAAAGAACTCCCCGTGGCCCGCGCGCTCTCTGAACGCGGGTTCGCGGCCATCCGTCCCTGGCCAGACAGAGTGAGGATGCGCTGCAACGCAGTGCTGCAACGTAACCGGGGGACGGTGGCGCCTTCTCGTCCGACACGGTCCTGTGCGCCCGTCGTACGGAAGGCGGGAACCGGAGGGGCTCTGTGATCGCTTTGGTCTGACCAGCCAAAGTGTATTATAGAGCTCTGTGAAATTATGTATCGCTCAGAGCCTCCAAGCGACGATCCAGCGTCTTCGGCGTCTTCGATCCAGAGACTCCCAGCTACTTTACTTTCTGCTTCTTTTTCTGTTTTCAGAGGACTGCGATCCTCCTTTCTGTACTTTTCTTTCTGTAGCTCTTGTAATGAAGCAGTTTACAATGAATAAAAAGGAGGAATTCTATGATTACCCAAACAGTGTCCAATGCCTGTTGAGTTCTCTTTCTCTTTCTTTGCACTGTTCTGGAATGCTTGCATTTTTGTGTTTGAGTGCTGGCGCAGTTCTCTTTCTCTGGAAAGCTGCCCTTGGCCGGAATGGCTGGCTTTGGCCGAGACGAGCTGCCTTGTGCCGAAGTGGAGTCATCATTCCACTGGTCTCGGCCGTGGAAGCGTGAGCTCGGCAATGATCTTTGAGGGGTGTAAAAACCCTGATCTTAGGAATCCGGCCGAGACCTGATCTTAGGAATCCGGCCGAGTGTCCGAACTCGAGGCCTTCTCCAGGGCCCAAGGCCAGGAGCTTTAGGAAACGACCGAGTCAGGACTCGAGGTCTTTTCCAGGGCGGTGGACCCATCCCGGCTGAGTGTCTGAACTCGAAGCCTTCTCCATGGCCCAAGGCCAGGAGCTTTAGGAAACGACCGAGTGTGGACTCGAGGCCTTTTCCAGGGCGGTGGACCCATCCGGCTGAGTGTCTGAACTCGAAGCCTTCTCCATGGCCCAAGGCCAGGAGCTTTAGGAAACGACCGAGTGTGGACTCGAGGCCTTTTCTAGGGCGGTGGGCCCATCCCGGCTGAGTGTCTGTACTCGAAGCCTTCTCCATGGCCCAAGACCAGAGCTTTAGGAAACGACCGAGTCTGGATTCGAGGCCTTTTCCAGGGCGGTGGGCCCATCCCGGCTGAGTGTCTGTACTCGAAGCCTTCTCCATGGCCCAAGACCAGGAGCTTTAGGAAACGACCGAGTCTGGACTCGAGGCCTTTTCCAGGGCGGTGGGCCCATCACGGCTGAGTGTCTGTACTCGAAGCCTTCTCCATGGCCCAAGACCAGGAGCTTTAGGAAACGACCGAGTCTGGACTCGAGGCCTTTTCCAGGGCGGTGGGCCCATCCCGGCTGAGTGTCTGTACTCGAAGCCTTCTCCATGGCCCAAGGCCAGGAGCTTTAGGAAACGACCGAGTCTGGACTCGAGGCCTTTTCCAGGGCGGTGGGCCCATCCCGGCTGAGTGTCTGTACTCGAAGCCTTCTCCATGGCCCAAGACCAGGAGCTTTAGGAAACGACCGAGTCTGGACTCGAGGCCTTTTCCAGGGCGGTGGGCCCATCCCGGCTGAGTGTCTGTACTCGAAGCCTTCTCCATGGCCCAAGGCCAGGAGCTTTAGGAAACGACCGAGTCTGGACTCGAGGCCTTTTCCAGGGCGGTGGGCCCATCCCGGCTGAGTGTCTGTACTCGAAGCCTTCTCCATGGCCCAAGACCAGGAGCTTTAGGAAACGACCGAGTCTGGACTCGAGGCCTTTTCCAGGGCGGTGGGCCCATCCCGGCTGAGTGTCTGTACTCGAAGCCTTCTCCATGGCCCAAGACCAGGAGCTTTAGGAAACGACCGAGTCTGGACTCGAGGCCTTTTCCAGGGCGGTGGGCCCATCCCGGCTGAGTGTCTGTACTCGAAGCCTTCTCCATGGCCCAAGGCCAGGAGCTTTAGGAAACGACCGAGTCTGGACTCGAGGCCTTTTCCAGGGCGGTGGGCCCATCCCGGCTGAGTGTCTGTACTCGAAGCCTTCTCCATGGCCCAAGACCAGGAGCTTTAGGAAACGACCGAGTCTGGACTCGAGGCCTTTTCCAGGGCGGTGGGCCCATGCTGTCGGAATCAGTCAGAGAGACGACAAGTCGATGACAGAGTGAAAGCTGCTTTTATTAATTTTGAGACCCGATACATCTTTAGAAATAGAATTTCTTCAAGTGGGATGCATTCCATGGTCTCGGCAGTGGCTTGCCTTCCAAGTCTTCGAGCTTGTAGGCCGACTTTCCTGCCAGTGAGACTACTTTGAACGGGCCATGCCAGTTCGGGGCAAGTTTTCCCTCGTTTGGTTCTCTGTCGGCTGGCAGGGTCTTCTTTAAAACGAGCTCTCCCGTGGTGAACCTTCTTTCTTTGACATTTTGATTGTATGCCCTGGCTAACCGCTGCTGATAGTCGGTCAGTCTCAGGGCTGCTGCTTCTCGTCGCTCGTCCGCCAGCTCCAGCTCCATTGCTAGGTTTGTCTCATTTCGGCCTTGGTTAACCAGCTCTGTCCTCAGGGTAGGAAGGCCGATTTCCAAGGGAATGACCGCCTCCATCCCGTAGGCCAGAGAGAAAGGTGTTGCCGAGGTGGACCTCCTTGGAGTTGTTCTGTACGCCCACAGCACGCTCGGAAGCTCCTCTGTCCATCTGCCCTTTGCCTTGTCCAGTCGCTTCTTCAGGCCGTCTAGGATCACTTTGTTGGAGATTTCTGCCTGGCCATTACTCTGTGGATATGCCGGGGTGGAGTAATGGTTTCTGATGCCGTGCTCTTGGCTGAAGTCTTTCAAGGACTTGGAGTCGAACTGAGTCCCGTTATCCGAAATCAGGGTCCGGGGGATGCCGAACCTCGTAAGGATGTTTTTCCAAACGAAGTTCCTGGAGTCCCTGTCCGTGATGGAAGACAACGGTTCAGCCTCTATCCATTTTGTGAAGTAGTCCGTAGCCACTATCAGCCATCTCTTGTTCCCTGGAGCTCGGTGAAGAGGCCCCACAATGTCCAGGCCCCATTGAGCGAAGGGCCATGGGCTGGAGAGGGGACTCAGATCCTGTGCTGGCTGATGGAGGGAATGGGAGAACTTCTGGCATTTCTCGCATTTTCTGGCGTAGACCTGGGCGTCCTTCTGCATGTAGGGCCACCAATAACCCTGGCTGATTGCTCTGTAGGCCAACGACCGACCTCCTATATGGCTGCCGCAGATTCCTTCGTGGATCTCATACAGGAAGTCGTCCACTTTGGTCGGGTGGACGCATTGGAGGTATGGACCTGTGAAGGACTTCCTGTAGAGTTTGCCTTCGGGAGAGAGCCAAAACCGAGCCGCCTTGAGCCTGATCTTGTGGGCTTCAGTCTTGTCCTCAGGGAGCTGATCGTCCTTCAAGTAGGCGACGATTGGATCCATCCAGCTGGGGCCGAGATGAGCACAGAGGACAAGCCGAGATGAATGGAGTTTTAGACTTGACCTTGATACTGATCCGACCTCAATGGTCCTCTTCTTTCCTGCTTCAACGGCGGAGGCCAGGTTTGCAAGCGCATCTGCATGCGTGTTGGTATCTCGGGATATTTGCCTGACCTCGGCTTTCTGAAAATGGGAGAGCAGTTTTTTCGCGAGGGCTAAGTAGGCCGCCATCCTGTCGTCCCTGGCCTGATAGTCTCCAGCGAGCTGGCTAGTTACCAGTTGAGAGTCGCTGAAGATCACCAGGTGTTGGGCTCCGAGGATTTGGGCACTGTTCAACCCTGCAATCAGTGCTTCGTACTCTGCCTCATTGTTTGTGGCTTTGAAGTCCAGGGTGAAGGCCTGTTCTATGACCAGTCCCTCTGGCGATTGGAGAACTATGCCGGTGCCAGCTCTCTTGGAGGTGGACGATCCGTCGACAAAGATCTTCCATGCCGAGGTGGGACACTGTTCGGTCTCAGGCTCTTCGTGCCCTGTGCCCCCCAGTGCCGTGCCGAGCTGGGTCGGAGCCGGGTTGGGGGAGACGAATTCCACTATGAAGTCTGCCAGAATCTGGGCTTTGATCGCAGTTCGGGGACGGTACTGTATATCATACTGCCCCAGTTCTACTGCCCACTTCGATATGCGCCCTGAAAAGTCAGCTTTCTTGAACACTGAACGGAGTGGGTGCTCCGTGATCACCACAATGGTGTGGGATTGAAAATAATGGGAGAGCTTGCGGGAGGCTGTGACGAGAGCCAACGCAAGCTTCTCCAATAGAAGGTACCTGGTCTCGGCATCGAGCAGGGTTTTGCTCGTGTAATAGATTGGCTTTTGAACTCCCTCGTCCTCCCTGATGAGGACGGAGCTCACTGCGTGATCCGAGACCGCAAGGTACAAATACAGAGTCTCCCCCCGAGTTGGGGTGGAGAGTAATGGTGGTGACATTAAATAAGTTTTGAGTGCGGCCAATGCCTGGTCGCACTCAGGGGTCCATTGGAATTTCAGATTTTTCTTTAGAAGCTGAAAGAAAGGCCTGCACTTATCTGATGAGCGGCTGATGAAGCGGTTGAGCGCTGCGGCCATTCCTGTGAGCTTCTGAACTTCCTTCGTGGTAGAGGGACTCTGGATGCCCTGGATGGCAGTGATCTGGTCCGGATTGGCCTCTATCCCCCTCCGCGTTACCAAGCTGCCGAGGAACTTGCCAGAGGCTACGCCGAAGGCGCATTTGGAAGCGTTTAGCTTGAGCTTGTACGCGCGAAGGATGTCGAAGACTTGGCCGAGATCCGCCAGATGGTCGCTGGAGCGCACAGATTTGACGACCATGTCGTCGATGTACACCTCTACCGATCGGCCGAGCTGGGCCTGGAACATTTTTGTGACGAGGCGCTGATAGGTCGCCCCCGCGTTCTTCAACCCGAAGGGCATCACCTTATAGCAGTAAGTGCCGCGGGGGGTGATGAACGATGTTTTCTCCTCGTCTGGCTCATAGAGCGGGATCTGATGATAGCCTCGGTAGGCGTCAAGGAAGCTCATTCGGTCGTGACCAGCGGTGGCGTCGATCAGTTGGTCAATCTTCGGGAGGGGGAAGCTGTCCTTAGGGCAAGCCCTGTTCAAGTCGGTGAAGTCCACGCACACCCTCCACTTCCCAGTTTTCTTCTTGACCACCACCGTGTTGGCCAGCCATACCGGGTACTGGACTTCCCGGATGGCTCCTGCTTTTAGCAGGTTGTCGATCTCTTCGACGACCGCATCTGTCTGCTGCAGCCCGGTCCTTCGGGCCCTCTGCACTACCGGCTTGTGGTCGGGGTCGACGTTGAGCTTGTGGCACATAACCTCAGGGTCGACCCCAGGCATTTCGCTCGAGCTCCAAGCGAAGACGTCCACGTTCTGCACCAAGAACCGAGAGAGTTCAGCCCTTTCTTCATCTGGCAGCTGGGTGCCAATCAGGAAGAACCTGTCTGGGTCTGCCGGGTCTAGCCTGACCTCGGCCAGGTCTTCGATGCTCTTCTTTTCAGGGTCCCGGCCGATCTCATCGAGACCTTTCTCGAACTCGGCCAGGTTGACGCGCTCGGGCTCCTTCACTGCTGGGACTGCGGCCAGCATGCACTGCCTGGCCTGCTGCTGGTCTCCCTCCACTGTGATTACTTCCATCTTACCCTCCTTATTCTCAAGGACAAACTTCAGCTTTTGGTGGAGGGAAGAAGGAACTGCCTCTAGCTTGTGGAGCCACGTTCTACCCAGAATGACATTGTAGGGAGAAGGGGCGTCCACAACCAGGAAGTCGGCCAGCACGGAGGCTCCGCCAACTCGGGTTTCCAAGGTGATCCTACCCTTGGGATAGACTGGCGTGGCGGATAACCCTAGCAAGGGCGCTCGAACCTCCGTGAGGTCTGCTTCGGAGAGTTTCATCCTTTTGAAGCAGTCGTAGTAGAGGACCTCGGAGGAGCTGCCGGAGTCGACGAGGATCCTCTTCACGGTGAAGTCTCTCAGCTTCATGGTGAGGAGCAGGGGGTCGTTGTGAGGGACCTGGATTCCCTCAAGATCTCGATCCGAGAACAAGATGGCGGGTCGGTCGCGGCGGGCTTTCTTGGATGCCGGAGCGAGTTCGGCTTTCATTACTTCTTTCCCGTGCGAAGCCCGCCTGGCTTCGGCACGGGCCTGAGAGCTTCCCCGGGGCGAGGAAGCGGGAGCTGAGGACGCCAGATGGATCACGTTGATGATCTTCTCTGAGTCCTCGCTGTCTGGAGCCTGGGCTGCGCTCTGGTGGATCCGGCCCTCGCTGCCGCCGGCATCACCTTCCTTGATGAACTCTGGGATGTGGCCCTCTTTGGCCAGCTTCTCCAGATACCACTGCAAAGTCTTGCATTCTTCGGTCTTGTGCCCGTTGCCCTTATGGAAGGAGCAGTAGAGCTTGCTTCGGGGGCCTTCGGTGGGTTCATTCCTCATGGCCTGAGGATACTTGAAGAACGGCTTGGACCTAATCTTGGCCAGGATGCGGTAGATCGGCTCCTTGAAGACGACGCTAACGCTCTGACTGGCGCTGGAGGGAGGTCTGGGCTTCCAGGTGCCCCCAGACCTGGACGACGAAGGTTTCGCCGAACTGGAGACCCAGGCCCGTTTGGGCTCCTGCCTCTGGGAGGGCCTC
This sequence comes from Litsea cubeba, assembly GCA_012931725.1. Lineage (NCBI taxonomy): Eukaryota > Viridiplantae > Streptophyta > Magnoliopsida > Laurales > Lauraceae > Litsea > Litsea cubeba. Next base: position 5,212,317 of record CM022951.1, read on the forward strand.
CCGCCCCTCTGCCGAGGCTGGCCACTCCTCTGCTCCGGCTCCGGATGCCCGTCCTGATCCTTAGCTCGGATCTCGTCTTCCTCCTGGGCGATGAAGCGCTTCACCCGGGACATCAACTCTGGCATGGATTCTGGGGAGTCCCCCGCCAAGTTCTTCCGCAAGTCGTGGCCGGGGATCAGGGCATGCTGGAAGGCGTAGATCGCTATCCCTTCCCTCGAGCCCTCGATCTGGCTATGGACCGCCCAAAATCGCTGGGCGAACTTGGCGAGGGTCTCGCCCTGCTTCATTTTCAGGGCGAGGAGGTCCCCTTCCTTCTTGGGGACGACGGTGTAGGCTTGGAACTCCTTCAGGAAGGAGAGCTGGAGCTCCTTCCAACTGGAAACCGACCGCTCCGGGAGAGAGCAGAACCACTTCAGGGGGAGGTCACCCAAACTGGAGGAGAAGATTTTGCAGTTTAGGTGACCCTCGTTCCCCCAGATGGACATCTTCTGGGAGAAGTGTCGGAGGTGGGCGGATGGGTCGGACAGTCCGTCATAGGCGACGAACCGCGGGACGGAGAACTTTCTGGGCAAGGGGGTGCGCTCGATTTCTTTTGTGAAGGGCGAGCCCCCGAGATCAGTGTGACCACAGATCTGCTTCTGGTCCCGCATGTCCAAGTTAAGCTGGAGAGCCAATCTGACACGTTTGTCAAACCGCTCTTGCTCATCGTCCTTCTCTGGAGTTTGAGCTCTGGGCTTTCGCTTGGGACGGCTCGGGCTACGACGGCTATGAGTTCGGCCGTCGCGGCTATGGTGACTTCGGCTGTTGCTCGAGCCTTCGTCACGGATCTGGCTCCGTTTCTGGTCCAGATGATGTCTGAGGTCCTCGAGGGGAGGCTGGGCTGCCCTGCTGGGGGCATCCCTCTTTTTCCCTTGAGGCTCAGAGGCCTGCCTCAAGGAGGCAGTTTGCGCTGCCCTCAGCTGCTGTTGGAGCTACTGGAGCTCTCGGACTAACCGTTCCTGCTTCTGGAGAAGAGCGTCTTGGGATGCGACGTTTCCTCCATCGGCTGGAGGTTGGTCACGGCGCGTCTCCTCTACGGCAACAGCTTTATCCTTGCGGGGACGCTCGCGCCGGGGTGGCACGGTTTCATCCGCTGAGAACGAGGCCTCGACTCCCTCTTGGAAGGGGATCTCGACGAAGAGTTGGGAGCCCAGGCGCCCCTCGCCGGCGGGTGTGCCTTGGACCGTTCGGGACCGTCCCTGAGGAGGGACGTCCGTCGACGGTGGTAGCAGCTCGAGGACTGGTCTTGAGGATTCCCCGCCCTTCTTAGCTTTCGGTGGCATGGCTTCTGGGAGATTGAGGTTTAGAAGGGTTGTTTGGAAAGATTTGGATAAGGTTGGGAAGGCTGGGATATTGCTTTCCCACAGACGGCGCCAATTGTAGGTGCAAAAAATTATGACCCACAATAAGGTGGTGCCTTACAGGACTTATCCGGGAAGATGGTGATGACTGGGAATGTCTGGATGCCGTCCGAAAGCCTGAAAGGGATGAACAAACAGTCAGAGGACCTTGGCCTGGGCGGCGCAAGGCTCTCCGATGCCAAAGTCAGTGTGGGAACTGGAACAATGGAAGGAGAGGGAGAAGAGAGACAGAGTAACGGCTATGTGTATGAAAAATGGCGTACCTTTTATGGTGGTTTGATCCTCTATTTATAGGGTTTGGAACGTATCTTTGGGAGATATTGTGGTGTGGGTCCCGTGATTCGACAGGGAAGTCACGATCAGCCCACATTGCATTAATTGCGGTCCAATCCAGCCCACTATGCATTAAAGGCGCGTCGGGTCAGCCCACATCGCATTTAATGCACGTCTTGTTGGGCCAGATCATGTTGGACGCCCTTGGCGGTAGGGGTACCATCGGATCTGCCCTTGGGCCTTGCCCTGATGTGGCCTTAGCCGCTGGATGCCGCCCTGTCAAGGATCTGACGAAGATTGTGGGCGGCTGGATGTCACGTCTGTCCCATTAGCTCGTGCCCCTATCCCTCCACGTGCCTGATGACGTGAGGGATGAGGGGCGCAAGTGAAGGTTCTCTCTTGCTTCGGCTTCTGTCCCGGCTTCTTCAGCCGAGGTGGAGTTTTTCTGCCGAGATGGCACCCGGGTGGCTCAGCCGAGGTGGAGCTCCCCGCCGAGATGGCACCCGGGGTGGACCAGTTCGGCGCTAGTGGCCCGGAGATGCTTGAGTCCGGCCGAGGCCTCTGTCTTGGTAGCCTGGGTGAGATTGGTGCCACGTGGATGGCACGCGGACGGCTCGTGAGAATGCTTAGCCTCATCTGATGGCTGTGATTAGCTTAATCCTGTGGTTCTGGAAATCTCCCCACACAATCATCATCTCCGTTGAAGCCTTCTTCCATCAATCTTGGTCAGTATTATGAGTTCCACTTTTCCCTCAAGTTAAAGTAGAACTCATACTAGAATAGAGACTTTTCATCTCAACGTTTTCTATTTATAACCGATTGGCAACTTGATGTTACGCTCCAGCAATAGGGCTTTAGATCAACACATGATGAAGTACCTAACCATGGAGCAGTTTTCTTGGAAATGAAATTAAAGTTCATACAACCAACTGCAGTACTGTTTATGGAAGAACTATAAAAATGATATTCTACATTACATATCCTAAGAGCAATACTAGTATGATGTGCAAAATTTAGAACTAGTCAAAATCTTATAAAGAAAATAGAGATTTAATAGAGACCAAAAAAAAAAACACACACACACACACACACACTAAAGAGATGGTATTCTTACTTATGTATGATAAACTGATGCCGGCGAGAACTCTTTTGTATGATAAAAATCCTCAATCTGCAATTTTTGTGAATCCTAAGAAAATTTATAAAACAATCACAACAAGATGAATAAAATCGTTGTAATGATTAATTAAGCAAAATAATTCCTAAGACTTACTAACTTTTAATATTAAAAGATTAATAGTAGATAAGTAACAAACATATTCTTAAGAGAAAACTAGCCCATTTTATGGGGCCCACCAGATGCATGAAAATCATAGGAGACAAGATGCACATGTCACGATGTTGACTAGGGTGAGAGGAAAATTGTCTCGACTGGATCATCCAAGTTTGGTGTTTGTCTAACTATTTTAATGAAGTACCAAACCATTCCATGAGGAAAAAAATTCAAACAACTATATGGAATCCACCAAACCATAAAAAAAAAAAAAAAAAAATTAGAAAATGTGATAGCCCACTGAGTAATTCCCAGAACTAAAAAAAATATTGAAACTAGAATCTGCAATTCAATTTAAATGATTAATTCGATGGTAACTGTTTATCAGATTATTAAGGATGGGAAAGACTAAAAATGCAACATCTGCCACACCAATATACTATTGACAACATTTCAGCCACACTAATATACTCTTGATGCTGGATCTTTTATTAGTTTTCATTAAGAATATGCAAATTTATCTTTGTACTCAACATGGGCTTTTCTACTCCCACATAAGATTGTAGTCTCATCTATGCATTCTTATGAATTTTACCTGGTATACTTAGTCTTTTGATCTGGAGGTTATGGTGTCTCCTTTAAAGTGCAGGTGGACATTGCATCGAAGGCTCGTCTCTCAGTTCCACAAGTTGTCCCGATCCGGTGAATTTTTAGTAATTTTCTGTTGATCGTGAAGCGAAGATAATTTTCAACAAGAATGGATCCACAATACAGTCACTAGCATTTGGATTGACAACACTGGGGCCATCATCTAAAAATGAGAATCTGCTGGCTTAAAATGGCTTGAGTCATCATCCAATTTACCTTTCTTAAAGTTTTCATAGCTTTGATTATATAAGCTCATTTAATTTGCCAAAATAAAATTTTCACCAGCAAACTTCTTTTGTTTTTTGAATTGGGACGTTCACTCTATTTTTACTTTTCTTAATAAACTCTCGTCACATAACAATTAGTTTGAGTTTTGAAGTTGTATATTTTACTCTTATTTCTAATTCTTCATTGGTTTTTAATCCTTTTTTTTATATTCTACAATTAATGATAGAAAAGATGAGGATCACTGATTAAGTCATGGATTATTTATATCACTGATCAGTGGCAGAAGATCAAATGGTGAAGCCAAATATCATCGACCCAGTGGTAGAAAAGATCAGGATTTGTAAACAAATTAGAATTATTCTAGATCAAATGAAAGCTTACCTTGTATGGTAATGGTCTAATACTTGATGAGACCCACTCTATAAAGATAAATCTAAACTTAGGATTAAATGTTGAAGTCTCCCATCACCTTAGGTATGAGTCTAAAATCAGTCAGGTGCAAGGATTCAAAATGAGAGTTGAGGGAGGGAACTTGGAAATTTATAGCCAATTAATTAATAGTCCTTCATGGCATTACAATGGGCAGCATCTATGTATAGCTTGATGATGGAACGTGAATGAGTAGTGACTTTTTTTTTTTTTTTTTATTCTCCAACATTATATTGAAGACTTCTCCCATCAATCTAGGTCAGCATAATATAAGTTTTACTTTTCGTTTAGCTTAAAGTAGAATTCATACTAAAAAATATAGAAAATTTGTTCATTTCACTTTTTTTTATTTATTTCTAACCGATGACAATTTGATGCTACCCTCCTGTTATATGGCTTCAGTTCAACAGATGATGAAGTACAAATCCATGTATTATACATTCTAAGAACATTAAAGCTCTGAAACATCTTACAAAGAAAATAGATACTTAAGCGACAAAAAAAAAGGGAGATAGCTAGTATTCTTACTTATGTATGATAAAGTGATGTTGACAAGAACTCTTTTATATGATAAAGTCTTCAATCTGCAATTTTTGAGAATCCTAAGAAAAATACAAAACAATCACAACAGAACGAATAAACAATTGTTGTAATGATTAATGAAGCAAAAGAATTCCTAAAACTTACAAACTTTTAACAGTAAAAGAGATTGATAGTAGAGAAATATCAAAACATATTTTCAAGCCAAAACTAGCCCATCTTGTGGGGCCCGCCAGATGCATGAAAAATCACGGGAGACAGAGGATGCAAAGTTCTCAATCCTTTTCCTGCAGGTTAATTTGGAGGACAATACTACAAAAAAAAAAGGCATTTTATATCAGCTAAAAGCCGATATAAAAGACCTGTAATATTGGTTTTTTAGTGAACTTCAAATCGATATAAGTACCCCCGATATAAAAGATAAACGTAACCGATATAATAAGTGTAATATTTCATATCGGTTAAGCCTAAAGCGATGTAATATTCATATATATTTATATCATAAATTATTGTAAAACCGATATAACTTATAGCCAAACCGATAAAACTTATAGCCAAACCGATATAATTATAACAAAACCGATATTATAACTTATAGCCAAACCGATATAATTAATATATGTTTTATCGGTTTCATATGATTTTTTATATCGGTTTCATAATAACCGATATAATTGATTAATAATAACCGATATAAAAAATATGTAATTGGTTTGTTATATCAGTTTCATATGGTTTATTATATCGGTTACATTACAACCGATATAATTTCACAATTTTTTTTTTAATATCAAAAGAAACGACCAAAAAATCTGCAATATACCTCAAAATACTAACATCTAAACAACAAAAACCTTTGTATATATATATATATATATATAAACAAATTAATTTCTATGTACATATATACACATGCATAGTATAGTATAGGTATATTCATTCACTTTCATGTACTGTACAACTTAACAAGCTAAGTTAAACTAAAGCAAAAAAAACAAAATTATGTCTTGAGAACTACATGCATAATGCCTCCATGTAACGGCCGCTTCCCCATTTATCTAAAATGGGAAAGAATAGGGGGGAAAAAGAAAAAGAAAAAACAAACACCGCTTGTTTCATTACGGTGGACCCTTATACACAACAAATTTGATGTTGAGGTACAGTATAAATACATGGACACACCATGGTTTTGGAAAGGTACAAGTTCTACACTTAAAAATGAAGTAATGTATGCAATATGAGAAACAAGTTGCCTTTTTAAAAGTACCCGGGTATTATAGCTCCAAACAGATTGGACATTTGAAGCACAGATCACTACCCAATCTGCTATGTAATCTAGGTGACAAGGAACTTGGAAACCAAATTATGTGGGATTCTGTTTTTTTTTTTTTTTTCCCTTTACATCACAAATTGCTACCGGCACTCATCATCCTCATTGATTTGGGAGTTAAACACAGTTCCCTGCTATATATATGTGCATTTTCAATTACCCAAAATGTATAAAGAAAGAAAAGAGGGGAAAGAGGCACAAATACACACATTGTCTTACTTATAACATATTGAATCACGGTTATTTTCTCCAAAAACACAGAGGATGACAGATAACCATTTGGATTACATCCATATACTAACTTAAGTGAAATTCTATTCGGGCCTCCAAACTTCACCTTTGCATAAAGAAAACAAATACCCACTTTGATAAACAAAATTAAGGAGACACCAATTGCAATGCGAAATTTCCAATCAGAGAATGATTTTTGCCCCATGGGTAAATCAGCAAGTCATAGCAGACAATTCAATTTGCAAATATAACAAACGACAATTAACATTACCTCCATTGAGCTGCTACAACTAGCAGGAGAAAGAGGCTCTAGAGCTCGAGCATTTCTTTCAAACATTTTATGGTGTTTCATCAATGATGCTGCAACATGCCTCCTCAGACTACTGGAGCTTGTTGGCTGTGAAGAGCAGGAATGGGAGATTAGACTTTGAAAGAGAAACATGGTTAGGACTTAGGGATTCCAAGAATGATCAATGGCATCAAGGAAAAAATCAGTGAATCAAAGATCCATTAACTGATAAATGTTGCTACACGAAGGTATTGATCAGGATTGTAAACCAAAAGAATTTGCATTGCTGCACTACCATATAAAAGATGCAGTACCATAAAATAAACCTGCAGTACATTGTACACCAATAAAACTTTGCACTATATATACAAAGTGATCATAACTAATAATTAACATAAAGCTTGACTAGACAAATCTCTATGGAAATATTGTATATATATAGTATCTACATTGTCTTCCATGGGATGTACAAAAAGTTGAACTATATATAAACAAAAAAACCAAAAGAATGTGATTTATATGGAGTATTCATGAACGTGATGGCCCACTACATCAACTACTTATATAAGTGAAACACATCCATCTCATAGAAAATAAAAGAACACAACAAACACCACAATCATACCACATTCTATACAATGAAGTAAACTTATGCTCTTCTGAGTTCTGACACCTCCAAGTAAACCTAGCTAGCTTCTACAAATCAACTTAAGTACAAAAAAATAAAATAAAAATAACAACGGATAAGTTGATAAATCTGCAATACACAAATGACACATATATATGTACCTGGAATGACTCCTATCCCTTGGCAGTGACAGTGGCAGTGACTCAACTGCAACTACACAGTAGGCTGCAACATCAAACCATAAAAACTTTCAATGACCACATAAAAGGAAAACATCCCTGATAACCCATTCAAGGTAATAAACCAATAAATACCAAAACACCGACCTGAAAATCAAGAAGAACTTATAAGAGGAATCCTCAACTGCTACAAACTTACAAAAGCAAATAAAAATGTGCAACATCTTTCTTTTATACTCCCTTCCATACACCTTTTGATAATTAGGATTTACGAAAAGGACGAACAAAACAATTGACATTCTCTGGTTAGAGTATGATAAGAAACAAGTTCATAAATTGAATATTTGATTTCTCAGAATGAAATACCATAGATGCTATAATCTTTTGAGCTACATTAGAAAAAAAATCAAAAAGAAAAGGAAAAGAGAAATTTCTCCTCTTCCACTACCTGCACACACCCACGTGCTGCACCACCATGCACACACCCACTGCCTCCTCTTCTTTCACCACTTGCACACCCACAGCCCACCTGCTGCACCACCTTGCACACACCCACCTGCAGCAAACTCCACCATTAACAAGTTGTAACTTGTAGAAAATGACTGTAACTTCAGTTCAAATCCAACATATGAATAAATTGTAACATCTAATTCCACTCCACAACTTTCAACCTCTGTTCATATAATCAATACACACATTCCAAAACATGTACATGCATTTTCAAAACCATTACACATCCAACTTCATGTAAAATTACAAAACCATTACACATCCAACTTCCATTTCTATTCATGTACATAAAATCTAGCTTCCTTTCATAACAACAACTCCAACTATAGAATGGCTTGGGAGAGCAGGGGGCTAGGTGTTACGGAAATGGGCTAGGGCTGGGGTTTGTGTAAGGGAGAGGAGGGGACTATGTCTCCAATCTCACTATGTCTCTAAGCTCTCTCTACAAAGAACTTGAGGACTATGTCTCTAATCTCCATCACTAAAAGGGATAACTCCCAAAGCTCAATTACTAAAGAAAAAGCCCATTTCAAACTCAATTCTTGAGGACTATGTCTTTAATCTTGCATCATCTAGAAGAAGGAAATTGAATGAAGGAAAATAGAGCCATATAAGAAAAGTTAAGGTTTTGAAGGTCAGGCCATACTAAACTGACTGATTTGGATGACTGTGACATGCAACTTGCATCACTTCACCATTAGTTGCAGAAGAATCATCAGCCACACTCTACATGGAAATCCAAATTAAAATGAAAAAGTTAATTACAGTAGTTTAACTTAAGCATCACTATTATTTTATTTTTCTGTTTGCACTTTACCCAACCCAAGTACTAAATCACATATAAAAGAGATCTTATAATTGGATGGAGGCTTATCTTACAATAAGGAATCATAACTTCTTTCTGTTTTATGGAGTAGAGCGAACAAAGTACATGATCAGCAGAAATTCTCAAACAAGCAGGTCCTTGCTTTGAATGAGTCAATAGATAGACATTACACAACAATATAACAGTAAGGAAATGAATAAAAGCAGGAAAATGTTACCTCAGTGAAATGTCAATTGAAATGTGGCTACCCCCAAGTAGGTTCTCCTTGAAAATAGGGTCTTGGTTTCACCACTCCTCCAAATATGGATAAATCATCACTGGCAAATGGGCATAATGGGAAGTTACAAAGGGTTAAAAAAAGAGTACGGAGCAAGACCACACCAACCATGTAGAAGTATACATGTCAAAACAAAGATAACATCATGGGTATAAACACCACTATCCCAGCTGTTTCACCATAAATTGGAAATGAAAAATATTGCAAATTCTTTAAATGAGACAACCCGTGTGATGATCATAGACTTCACTTTAAGTGAAACCTCCACAGCATTAAATTTATTGTTAAAGTTTAGAAAATTAATCTTTCATTTTCAAGCCATATTTTGAACGGCTTTAATCTTGAGCTTAAAAATGCAATAATAGCAAAAAAATGTCACACACACACAAGGGAGGGAAAGGAAGGGATGATCTAAAGCTTGGAAGAATGATGCTAGGGTGGGGGTCTCTTTCACTGTGGGTCTTATTAAAAGGTTTAAGATTTATCATAAGGATGGTTTTCTGGTATGACATTTCCGTGGGTGTGAGTCATTTGAAGCTTAGTATGATCAATCAATGTTTAAATTGTTAGTGCTTTGTGGTGATTTTGTGGACTCTAGTCTTTGAATTTTGGAAGGAGTTCATGGGAATCAATGAAATATCTCCTAATAATTTTTACATGCAGGAACGAATCAAGTAAGAGAAAGTAGCAGATGCCCCCTCAAGAGTGTTTTATGGGGCACACTTGTTCCAGATTCTTCAATGAGGCCTTCATATTTTCTAGGCTTTGATAGAGCATCAAACACAGCTCAAGGAGGTTCTCTGTTGGTCAATACTGGCACAAAAATTCTTACATACAGTGTTATAAAAAAAATAAAAAATTCTTACAGTTTGCTTCAAACTCCTCAAATACACACAATCAATAACATCATATACAAATTCTCCAATAGAAACCCCATATACTCACACAGCTCTATGGATCTGCATATCCGACTCCTGCGCATCACTTCCAGTGGAATACCATCCGAGAATGTAGAACTCAGGGAACACCTTCTTATCTAATTCACACATTCAAATTAAAAAAAAAAATCAAAAAGCATACCAAACAAAATCCTAACCCTAACCCAACAAAAAAAAAAAACCCTAGAGAATGCAAAAACGTGAAAAAAAAAATCACTGCCACGATGAAATCAACTTCATGCATCTCAACTATTCAATGAAATCCATTCAATTAGGGCACCAAGAAAAAGGGCAAAACCTCATGAGATATAGATAGAGGAAAAAGGAAAAAGAAACCCTAGAATGTAGAAGATAGAAAGGAATACAGAGCTCGAGCTTTTTGAGGAGGAATGCGCGGTCGAGAGAGTTGGTGGTGCAGTCGAAGAGGAGCTCGAAGCTGTTGAAGATCTCGACAGTGCACCCCCTCTGGATGCCGATAATGCAGCCAAAGACGCGAGGGGGAGGTGGGCCGCCGCTGTTATTGGTGGTAAGGGGAGAGGAGGCGGCGTTGGATTGGGATTTGACGCGGGTGTAGTGGTCGAAGATGTTGACGATGACGAGTGGGTGGGCAGAGCGCGGGAGAGACTGAGTGACGATGGAGATGAGAGGAGATAAGAAAGAAATGAGTGAGGGATAAGAGGGAAAAGGGGAGGGCAGAGCGCGGGAGGGGGAAAATAAAGTGGGAAGAAAAAACGAAGAAAAGTGGGTGTCATAATTAATATCGATTTTGGGAAAGTATATAATATCGGTTTCATAATAATTGATATAAAATACAGCGATTATTATATCACATATATGCTGACTGATATTATATATAGCGATTATTATATCGGTTACTATATAATCAATATAAAAAAAATTGACCGATGTAAAAAAATATTAACCGATATAAAAAACCTTGACTGAAGATATTTATCGGTTATATTAAAAACTGTTATAGGGCAGTTTTTGTAACCGATATAAAATGTCCCTTTTTTAGTAGTGGTACATCTCATTCCAGATCCATCAAATTATGGACATGGTCCTCTAAGTGCGGGGCAAGACTTCTTTGATTATGATATAGCACGATACTATCATCAAAATTAAAATGACGACGGTGAGGAAGATGGCATCCAACCCGCAAGGCATTCTACATGGTATTAGAAAGAATGGGCTAAGATATGGTTGTTATATGCCAATTGAAACTTGATAGTTGATAATTAATATGAAAATTGGAATATGGATTTATCTTTTAAATTTTAGTTGCAATTAAATGGTTTGTCTCATAATATTAAGGTGTGCTATTTATAATAGTAGGTTACTATTTGCTAGATAGCAATAATATGCTTTAAAATGGTAGAATTTGTTGTTAAATACAACCAAGTAATAGGGAAGATAAAGGATTTTACTCTCTATACTCTATAATTTCACAAAAATCTATAAAAGAATAAAAAGACTCAAAATATCTACATGGATGGAGGGACTCCTAGGCCATCCAATTTTAGTTTTCCTATTATTCTTTCTTATTTTCAGTTTTTTTTTTCATTTGCTTGGGACTCTAACCGATTCGGCCGAGTCGACTCGGACTCTGTCGTGCCCGAGAATAATCCCGAATCCGGGTCTTGAAACCATGCAATATGCTATTGTGTGATTATAATAATAACAATAATATATTATCATCTCAAAAGTAATAAAAACATTGTCACTATTCACTTATTTGTCATCATCTGAAAATTTTAATTTAATGATTATAATTGTTATTTCTTTATTGTTAACTTTTATTATTACAAAATCTTGCTGCTACGTACATGTCACTTTAGCCTGATTAAAGGGAATTTTTAAACTTCATGAATATATATTTTTTGGGGGCCTAGGCTTAGCACATATATATAATTGTGTTTTGTTTTAATTATTGTGAGCGTGAGTGAGAAAGCGCAAAACCTACGACCAACAAACAATATCTCATGCGAGAGGTCAGAATTTTCTTCAAAGAACCCATATTATGATTTAAAGTGTTATCGATTCCTCACGAAAGAGTATTTTGGAGAATCCTATGTTTAAACTTTTCAAGACTTCTCAATAATGGGCTCACATGTCTAGATCCACGTGTAAAAAACAAGGTCCAAAAATTGGTGGAGTTGACTCGTGATTCCTAACACAACAATGTCACCCCAATTATGGAGACTTCAGTACATATGTAAAACAAAAAGTCTAAATGGCCTGATATTCATGGCCTGAACATGCCCTGTACCCTAGTATCTCATTTTGAATGAGATCCTAGGGTCCAGGGCAGGGGAGAAACCAGAATCTTTTTTAGGGGGGGGGGGGGGGGCGGGGGGGGGGGGGGGGGCGGGGGGGGGCAGAACAAGTAAAGTTTAACCATAATTAAAAATAAAAAAAAAACAACTTTATCTAGGGTCGATATAATTCTTATTGGATTAAGATTTTTGTAATAGTAGAACATGAGGAGGAAAGTATTTTGAATGAGTTAGATTTAAAATACCATGATTGAAAAGAAATAATAATATATGGAGCATTAGTACATTTACAATTGTTAAAATATAAAGTAAAAGTCATATTTAGATTATGGGTTGCTTTATTCAACCTTTCTTTTTTGTACGTAAACATGGAACAACTAAAACTCCATAAGCTTTTATATAATCTCTAAGACTCCAATGACAAAACCTCCCTACCTACCTCTAATCAGCATCATGATCTCAAATCAAGGTATATGGGCTGAGACAGGGAGTCTAGGTTGGGAAAATGGTTTCTAATCCATCCATTCCTCTTTTCTTTTTTTTCTTTCATTCCAGTTTGGTTTTCCCCAAATCAGCTACTATTTTGTTTCTTTTTTTTTCTTCTGGGAATCCAAAATTATATTGTTTTAGCTATTAATTTGCAAATGATGTGGGGCCATCCATTAAAAAATGGCCCAAAGATGGAGGGGCCAAAGGACCCATATAAAGGAAACACCAAATCAAAGGAGGGGCTATCCATTAAAGAAGGGAAATGATCAGGTGAGAACTGTTCTCACGGTTCAAACCGTGAGAACTATGGGTAGAGCCCACCTATCATCCAATCCAAATCTTGCAATAGATAGGGACCCCTTTGATAGTCACACGCTCCAATGTTTAGCATCAATGAGAATGAATTGGACCATTGGATCGACTATATACCCATATGAATGAATTAGGCTTGTCGATCGGTCATGGATGAAGGGGTTAGGAGCATGGGATTGGGGCCAAACTTGATACTTATGGTGGTCCCATATAGATATTTCAATCCCCACCAGTCCTATCCCAAAATGAGACCCCCAGTGGGCCCTACAAAAAAGTTCTCACGGTGACTCCGTGCAAATAGTTCTCACTGGATCAAATCCCATTAAAGAATGGCCAAAAGATGGAGTAGCAAAGGACCCAAAGTAAAGAAATAATAAATCAGAGGAGGGGCCATGGCCCTTGCCGGCCCCTCCCTGGTTCCGCCCCTGGTCCAGGGCATGTTCAGGCCATGAACATTAGGCCAAGTAGAACGATTGTATGTAAAAAGATGTTGGAAGGACACTCTCTCTCTCTCTCTCTCTCTCTCTCTCTCTCGTTTTAGTTTTCTTTCTCTCTCTCTCGTTTTAGTTTTCTTCTAATGTTCATATCTGTAATATGTAAATATATTAATTGAATTAGTTATCATGAATACAGCTGGATTAATGTATATTCATCTTTACATATATTTAATTTAATTTTTAAATATTTTATAATGATTTTAATGAAAATTGCATCTCATGAGTGACCACAATATTGACTCCCATGAGATTTTTTTAAGTTGGGCGAGTTTAGCATTTTCTAACCTTGGTGCAAGAGGGTACGCCAATGCGTGAATTTTCCACATTTAGTTGAGCACGGATCTTGAGAGGAATAATGCTAAAGATCGCTGGAAATAGTTGTAGGATCAGAACACTCCCCTCCCCCAAAAAACATGGAGCTACAGTGAAATAGGCAGTAAGTTAGAGATTATTGGCTTTTACTTTGAAAACCTACTTTTAGGATCCCACAATCAAGATCCAAACCATTTATCATGTTTAAAACCTAAACGACTAATTGGTCAAATCTCAGTCACTGATTCCTCATAGATTTTGAGATATTAGTATTGGGTTTCAATTTTTGGAATTTGTGGTTTCCATTTAGAACATCCAAACCATCCAATCTCTTCAAAAGGCCTAAAACAGCTATCTGAGTTGAAATTTTGCAACCTAATTCATCTTGGGTCATGAGAAATTGGTCAAAAACTTATGACCATTGATTTTACATTGTGCCTAAAACGGGATAAAAATGCAATACATTTTTTTTTTTTGGTTCCGATGGACCCCAAGATAATAATATGAACCGTGAATTATTTTCGGAAGGTCAAACACAGCTAGTTGCTCAAATTTCAGCCATTGATCCTTACTAGATTTTGAGGTGCTTGCAAAGAAGTCCAGATTATAAAATATTAATTTTTTACTCCTGTGGGACCACTTTTGAATGATCTGAACCGTTCAAATTCTCTAGGCCCAAGAAGGTTTTGATGTGAAAGTTGAGGTCTCGATTTTTCAAGGAGTGTGAGAAAGTCCTAAAATACTTACATCCTACAAACTATAGGAATCCTCTCTCAATACTAAACTTAGAACTCTCATTTGAAATCATATCTATGGACATGTTGGTTCTAGGAGATGGAGGAAATCCTTGTGTTTACCAAACGTTCCCAAAAATAAAAGAGGCCACCCGACTTCATACCCAAACTGTGCATCATGTAGAATAGAGTGTCGTCAGCATTTGAAAGTGAAACCATGAGGGCCCATATTAAGCCTTAAGAGGATTCCATGTAATTCTGCTGGCCCGCTAAAGCTTGGAATCGTCTAAGAAAGAAATTAAAACTTTTGGATATGCCCACTAAAGAGAAGAAGAGATGATCATAATGACCTTGATAAATTTGGCTGATTGGTCTAACGTACGGTAGAAGTCACAGATGATCAAACCAATAGTATAAAAACTATGGATCAACGATCAATCGGTGGAAAAATCTAAGATCAACACTACAATGATAGAAAAGATCATGAGGATCGTTGATCAAGTGATGGAATATCTTATATCACCGATCAGTGGCAAAAGATCGAATAGTGGAGAAGCCACATATCATTGATCCAATGGTAGAAAGATCTGGATTTGTAAACAAAATTACAATTATTCGAGATCAAATGAAAGCTTTCTTTGTATTGTAATGGTCTAATATTTGATAAAACCTACTCTATGAAGATAGATCGATCTCTAAACTTAGGATTAAATGCTGGAGTCTCCCATCACCCAGGTCTCTCTATCTATTGTTCTTATCATTGATCTTAAATGAAACATGACTAATCTTGATTAGATGTTGTAAACACGCTTTAAATAAAATAACTTCATTTTACAATGGTTTTTTTTTTTTTTTTTTTTTTTGTCCTTTTTTAAACCATCTATTTGTGCGCCACCAGGTGGAGGATTAAAAATTTTCATTATTGAGTGATGAAGCTCAGTCGGTGAGCTACCTTCATAACACATAAACAATCGGGGATCATTCCATGGCTGTAGCGCTGATGGTGCATGATGGGCTTGGGGGAGTGTGTGTGAGGACTAGTCTTATGAAAAAAAATATATATATATATATATATGATCATATATCAGTGGAGATCCGTTTTTTTACATAAAATGAGATATCAATCTACTTTAGTCCTAATTCATCCATCACCCTCTTAAATAATTATGGCATAAATTCCATAGGAGAAAAAGATTTCTCAAATAAATGGTAGAGCAAGAAGAGTTGTAGAAAGATGTTTGTACAATGAAACGAAGGAACTGACCTCAGGCGTGAAATAAAGATGCAGAGTAGCTGTATAACTTGAGTGGAAATGCAGTATCGATCAAAATAGCCAAAGGGAGGAAGATGGATGACATATGTCTGGGTGGCGAAATAAAGTAGCCAAAGGCAGAAACTAGAAAGACTCCTTTTTTTTCTTTTTTCTTTTTGGATTTTTTTAAGTCAAGGCCGGCGTGTGGGGCCCTGAGGGGCCATCACACCAGATTCTTTTACTAGATGGAATGGAAAGACCTGACAAGTATCCAATGCATGATCCTACTTTTACTCTAACCGTGTGGGGCCGTGTGATGTAATGTAAGCCCTCACCCCTTTCAGTCATGTGGATTCAAATAAAATAAAGGTCTTTGCCTCTTTGCTCGAGTAACCGACAAGATGAGTGGGAAATGGCCAGGAAGGAGCATGCAAAAGACAAAATCAAGAAAATGAAAGGTCCAAATTGGTGGGGACAATCAGCTGAAAACGAAGGAAGATTGAGAGGAGAGGGAGTTCGAGTGAGGTTTTACCCACGGTGATTTTGAGTGGGCCTATCACAGTGTCCATATTATTATTGTGCTGTCTGCCATTCAGGTGGGGTTACTGCCCCATTCAAGGGGTATTTGTAGCTAATAAATAGATTTTGATGGAGTATTGATTGTCAATGAACTTATTGATATTCTAGAAAGAGATCTCGCGCTGGAGGGGTTATTTTCAAGGTTAATTTGGAGAAAGTTTATTATCACATGAATTGAAATTTTATAGATTACATATTACTCAAATTTGGCATAGGTTGATGCATGAGTGTATTTATACTACATCATTTTATGTTTTATTAAATGGCTTTCCTTTAAAATTATTTAAAGGTTCCAGAGATATCCAACAAGGGAATTGCTTTTTTTCTTTTTCTGGTTACAATTGTAGTGGAGGGTTTTGGGATGGCTTTTGATAAAACCTAGAGAGATGGGGGCTGTTAGAATATTTTTTGACAGAACTTCTGTCAAGATCGTGACAGAAGTTGAGACAGTAGCAGGTCTCGCTATAGCGAGCTATGACGGGAATGCCCATTCTGATCCGGACTCTATGAAAGAGTTTGAGAATGTGTGCTGTTCTGATTGGAGTCTAAGTAGAATACTTATGCACGAACTTAGGCCTATAAATTGGATGTTTCTCTCAACCCAAAATATACACCACCACTCTCATTAATCTGAGTTAGAGAGATCATAAGAGAGAGTTTATTATCTAGAGCCATTGAGAGATCGTTCTGAAGGCTGCTCTAGAAGGTTGCTGTTGCTTCTGCTTTTCGAAGGAGAAGATTGTTCATCTTGTGCTGGCAAGGTGCGAGGAGATCAAGTAAGGAGAACGGGGCACGTGGATTTCGTGTCAGTGGATTCTTTGCAAGAATAACTATAGTCCTGAGGTCGAGGTACAGACTGAGGTACAGGAGCTAGTGAGTATATCTTGTAACTGTTCGTGAACTCTTGATTTCTGGTTCGTGGTTTTACTCCCGGAAAGGGTTTCCACGGTAAATTTGTGTCTGCCTTCTTGTGGTGTGTGATTGGTAGATAGCTAGTTCTATATTGTTTGATTGGTTTATTTTCGCTGCATTGATTGGTTAAATTAGAACTAGTAGTATTCCATTCTAGTGGGTCCTAAAAAAACCTTCAAGTGGTATCAGAGCGGGTTACACTATTTTATTGTGTTGATCCAAATATTGCTAGAATGGATATCTACCGCGAAGGCACTTCAACCAATAAGCCTCCTTTGTTGGATGGTAGCAATTATGCTTATTGGAAAGCCAGGATGATTGCCTTCTTGAGAGCCATAGATCTGAAAGTTTGGAAATCTGTTGTGAATGGCTATTCCTTACCCACTATTACTGCTGATGGGGTAACTGGTCCCAAACCTGAAGATCAGTGGAATAAGGAAGAAGAGTTGGCTGCCACTTGTAACTCTAGGGCTTTGAATGCTATTTATAATGGAGTTAATATGTCTGAGTTTCGTAGAATTTCTACATGTACTACTGCAAAAGAAGCTTGGGTTATTCTACAGACTGTACATGAAGGGACTGACACTGTCAAACAGTCGAAACTTCAGAAATTGTATACAGCCTTCGAAACCATAAAGATGGAAGATGATGAAATTTTTTATGATTTTAATTCGAAGCTGAATGCAATTGTGAATGATACCTTTACTTTAGGAGAACCAATTCCTGAAAACAGAATTGTTAAAAAGATTTTGAGGTCTCTCCCAGAAAGGTTTGATGGAAAGGTTGTGGCCATAGAGGAAAATAAAAATCTGAATACACTCAAAGTTGATGAGTTGGTTGGCAATCTACAAACTTTTGAAGCAAACCTTAGGTCTAATGGGACGACAAAATCTCAAGGTATTGCTTTGAAAGCGTTGAAAGAATCATTCAAGAAAGCGTCCAAGGAATCATATAAGAAAGCTGCAAGTGATTCAGATTCAGATTCAGATTCCGAGGAAATTGATCCCCAAGTTGCTGTACAGTTCATGAAGCAATTTAAGCTTCTTATGAAGGGACAGAAAACCAATGTGAAGATCCCTAAAAATTCTGAAAAGAAGAAATCTTTTAAAGGGATTCAATGTTATGAGTGTCAAGGCTATGGACACATTGCTAATGATTGCGGAAACAAAAAATCTCAAAAGAAGGCCTTGAATACTTCTTGGGAAGATGACACTTCTGATGAGAATAATGAAAATTCCGAGTCTGACACTGGCAAGGGGAAGTTTATTGCTTTTATGGCAACTTGTAGTTCTGTTGCTTCCCATGTTTCTTCTGACGCTGAGACTGATCATGATACTGAGTCAGAAGAAGAACCAGATTGGAAAGGTGAATATGAAACACTTTTCAAAAAAACCATGAAAATGGTTAAAGTGAATGAAAAAATTGCTATTAATTGGCAAATGTCTGAAGAGCAGAATTCCTCCTTGAAAGCTGAACTTGCAGATTCACTTGCAAAAGTACAAAAATTGGAGGATGAAAATAACAAGTTGGCTGACAGATTGACTGCAGAATCACAAAAGTGTGTCTTACTTGATTCTGATATGAAGACTTTAAAAGCAGAGAATTCTGATCTGAATGGAAGACTCAAGATAGTTCTATGACTATCTGAGTTAGACACTGCTAAAGCTTCATTGAATATGATGAACACTGGATCGAAAAAATTAGATGACATCCTGTGCAGTCAAAAGGCAAACACTGATACGCATGGTATTGGATACGCTGATGGAGCATCCACTTCAAATGCCAAAGGTAAAAATTATTTTGTTAAAAATTCAGTTATTACTAATCCAGTTGTTAGTGTTGCAAAGAAAGCTCCAAAGAAGCAGAATGTGTTACGTCTTGAACGTATCCCCACTTGTCATCATTGTGGAATTAAAGGACACATTCGACCCCATTGCAATAAGCTGCGAAGTTTACCGAATCAAAAGCAATGGAAAACACAGAAGACTGAGCTGAAAAAGAAGAATACCAAAGCTGTCTGGGTCAAGAAAGAAGACCTCTCTTCTGTATTGGTACACACTTTGCTGAAATATTTAAATTTATAAGTGTGTGTGCCTAAGCTTCAACACCCCTGATCTGCAAGATCAAGCCCCACCCCAGTGCTGATACGAAGATCTTTCTGAGGGGGAGTCAATATTGAGGGGGAGCTACTGCATCCAGGTTGACAGAAGCTGCATGATAATATTTGTTTGTCAATTATGGACAAAAATAGGGGGAGAAGAATGGAGCTAGGGGGAGCTTTACAAGCCGAGGCAATTCAAAGATCTGAACGTTCAAGCAATCAAAGGCAATACAAGATCTACAGTGCTGAATTTTTTTAAATTCAATGTATTTTAGGTTTTAATTTTGGGTAGATCGAATTGTATTTTTTTTCTAGGGATTTTGTCCAAGAATTGCCAAAAGGGGGAGATTGTTAGAATATTTTTTGACAGAACTTCTGTCAAGATCGTGACAGAAGTTGAGACAGTAGCAGGTCTCGCTATAGCGAGACTAATGCTCGCTATAGCGAGCTATGACGGGAATGCCCATTCTGATCCGGACTCTATGAAAGAGTTTGAGAATGTGTGCTGTTCTGATTGGAGTCTAAGTAGAATACTTATGCACGAACTTAGGCCTATAAATTAGGTGTTTCTCTCAACCCAAAATATACACCACCACTCTCATTAATCTGAGTTAGAGAGATCATAAGAGAGAGTTTATTCTCTAGAGCCATTGAGAGATCGTTCTGAAGGCTGCTCTAGAAGGTTGCTGTTGCTTCTGCTTTTCGAAGGAGAAGATTGTTCATCTTGTGCTGGCAAGGTGCGAGGAGATCAAGTAAGGAGAACGGGGCACGTGGATTTCGTGTCAGTGGATTCTTTGCAAGAATAACTATAGTCCTGAGGTCGAGGTACAGACTGAGGTACAGGAGCTAGTGAGTATATCTTGTAACTGTTCGTGAACTCTTGATTTCTGGTTCGTGGTTTTACTCCCGGAAAGGGTTTCCACGGTAAAATTTGTGTCTGCCTTCTTGTGGTGTGTGATTGGTAGATAGCTAGTTCTATATTGTTTGATTGATTTATTTCCGCTGCATTGATTGGTTAAATTAGAACTAATAGTATTCCATTCTAGTGGGTCCTAAAAAAACCTTCAAGGGCAATTATTGATTTTAAGTCAAAGTGACAAGGGTATGGCACACATGCTATTGTGTTGGTGGAAATTTTCTATAAAAGGGTTGGAATGATGGAAAGAAATTACACTTAATAAGGTGAAAAAAGGACCAATAAATTCACCAATGGGATGGGGAAAGAGATGTCCCCTCGAATTGTCATTTTGACAGAAAACAGAGACAAGGGACAAGGGACACGACAAAGCCGAGAGTTGAGATTTTTTTTTTCAGAAAGTTCACACGGCCCGAAAAATCAGCCCCGGGGGACCGTGCCACGGCCCGTCTGATTTTTCTTGTTCTTTGTCTTTTCGGCCGAGTCGTGTGGGGGGCCGTGCGGTTCAAGCCACTGATCTGGTAATCCACGCGATGGCAGAACAAGATGAATTGCGTGCTTTAATTAGTAGGATTTTTCTTGCTTATAAAACGAAGATTTCTCGCATATAATTGTTCATGTCACTTCCATCACTCGAACCATTGACTCAAGAACTCAAAAGTTGTTTAAATTACATTATAGGTAATGAGAATCGGTTCCGGAGCATGTGACCCTATGATATGATAGAATTGGGTGTTTGTGAGTCAACTACAGCACAATATCCGGTTAATTAATTACTAGGGCGAGTTTTGTGTCGAAAATTAGGCACATTTGTGCTGCCATTTTTCTAAGAAAAATATATGAAAATTGAAAATAATTTTCCATGACATTTAAAATCTTATGTTAGTGCGGCCACTTTTTTTTAAGAAAAACTTGCTTGAAAATTGAACTTTTCTACAATTCCAGATAAAGCCATTTCCAATTGTGGGATGTTGAAAACAAGTTTTCCGTGGAAAGTGGAAAAAGCTTATTCCAAATTTATTTTTTCATAACGTTCCCTTAAGTAACGATCATATGTTCTAGGGAGTCTACCAATTTCCTAGCATGGCAAAGAACTTATTCATGGGCAGGATGTTGTGTCTTACTTGGACCCAAGATGTAAAAAATTTATCAAAAGATCAAGGTGGATGGAAGAAGCAGCGGACCTGAACATATATGACATGAAATTGCCAAGAACTTAAAAAGGAGCTCAACATGTCTCACATGTATCTAAAAAATAATCACCCCATGTTTAAATCTTATGATCACCCCACATCATAAAACCTTGGCGATCGAGAATACCATAACATATTTGCATTGTTCTTTTTTGACATCTTCTTTCTAGTGAGAGTTCAAGATCATCTTCGCACCGATCGAGCTTCTCGCCACCGATCATCTCATGGTTAGTCTCTCTCACCAAATAACCATAAATAAAGCAACCTTCCTCCATCGTCAGATATAGTATAATCCCAATCACTCTATACTTAAATATGAGCCCTTAATCTCCAAATCCTAATTCCAGACCCTTAATCCCAAAAATCCTAATTCTAAATCACATAATCTAAGCATATCTACAAGTCCAAAGATGACCAAATCACCATTAGGCACACTTTAATCTTCAATTTACAAATAAATCAGGCCTTATAGTTCATATATTTGGATAACTTGAGCTACTTTTAAATGATAATTTTTCTTCTTTGCCATGAGCCCATGACTAACTATAGGAAATTACTTTTAGAGCTAGATAAGTGCGGGAAACCAAATTTTTTAGATCGAAACAAAACCGTTTGGGAACTCAAATTGGGTAATTAATTGGGTGCTCACCTAAATCACTGCTTCAATGCATTCAAACACATAGAATTAAAGAAAGAGAAGTGATATTGGCACTGTGTGGGGAGATTTCCACGACTCCGGGGTTATGTTAATCACAATTACCCAATGGGACTAAGCATTCTCACAAGCCTCACGTGCCCCCCACGCGCTAATCATGAAGCCTCAGGCTCACCACGGCTACCGGGACAGAGGCCTCAGCCGAAGCCGAACAGGACCAGGCTGCTAGTGCCGAACTCGGCTGCCCAGGTGCCCACCTCGGTTAAAAACTCCATCTCGGCCGAAGACATCGGGATGAAAGCCGAAGCAAGAAGAGACTCTCCACTCGCGCCCTTCATCCCCCACGTCATCGGACACGTGGAGGAGTAGGGGCGCGAACCAAGGGGACAGATGTGACATCCAGCCGTCCATAATCTTCATCAGATCGCTGACAGGGCGGCATCCAACGGATAAAGGCAAATCAAGGCAAGGCCCGAGGAAGGATCCGATGGTACCCTTGCCACCGAAGGCGTCCAACACGATCTGGCCCAACACGACATGCATTAAATGCATTGTGGGCTGACCCGACTGGCATTTATTGCTTTATGGGCTGATCGGACCCCCATTTAATGAATGGTGGGCTGACATGATGGCGCCCCTAGGCACGTCAAGGCGTCATCATTAACCTCCCCCATGCAACGTAGGCATCTTCTTCTATAAGAAAGGCAACACTTTCCATTACAGGTACGCACAATCCAACCCAAGGAGCCGTTACTCTGTCTCTCTTCTCCCTCTCCTTCCTTTGTTCCAGTTCATTCGCTGACTTAGGCATCGGAGAGCCTTGCGCCGTCCAGGCCAGGGTCCTCTGACCGTTCGCTCTTTTCACCGGCCTTTTTGTAGGGGGATTCCGAACCATGTAGCTGAACCCGTTCTCGGTGGGATCGCCACCCGTCGGTGTCCACACAGCTGGCCCCCCACAGGGGATAGGCGGGGCCCAAAGCCCCGTGCCTATTGTATACACTTCGGGTCGTGGCCCAAGTGGTACCAGGTTTCACCCAGATTATCTTATATACAAGAGGTCTCGGGTTTGAAACTTGGGAAGGCCCCTGGGGCTGGAAATCCTCCCCGGGACTAGGGGTGTGCATAAATCCATCTAACCCGACAAAACCGACCGACCCGACCCGAACCGTGGCAATAGGGTCGGTTATCCAATTAGGGTCGGTTCGGATCGGTTAAAAAAATTGCTAACCCGACTGGGTCGGTTCGGTTGGCGGTTTTAACCCAAAATCGACCCGAACCGATCCATGCACACCCCTAGCAAATTGGGCATTGGTATCATATTATTGTTTAAGTTAATGCTTCATATGGTTTGCCTTTTGTTTTTCTAAATAGGTGCTTTATTTGCAAAAGATTATGTGGGATGTCTTTGTACACCTAGAAACTTCAAAATGCATCAACAATTTCCTTTTAATTGTCTTCTTGCATCTTTGTTTGACGAGTAATGGCCACTTTATTATATTGTATTATTCCAACTCTAAAATTATTTATTAGTATTTGGTGGTTTTCAATTAATATATTTTTTGCACTCTAAACAGCGGATCATGTTTTGTCAAAGTGCTTATGTAGAAGTGTTTGAGCGTAGGTAACAACACTATGTATCTGGTGCTTGGTGGACACTAGTAGGGTCGGTGGATAGCTGGATCGGGTGGTTGATATCCATGAAAAAATCGGGTTGGATCGGGTGATGGATATGGTGGACACTAGTCGGGTCGGTTGCGGATCGGATAAATCCATTGTGTCGGTTCGGTTCGATTCACATAATATATAAACCGATATGGTCGGTTCGGTTGGCGGTTTTAACCCAAAACCGACCCGAACCGATCCATGCACACCCCTACCCGGGACAAAAGCATGCGTAGGGACCGTGATCCGCTCCGACCCGAAGTGTATACAATAGGCGCGGGGCTCTGGGCCCCGCCTATTCCCTGTGGGGGGCCAGCTGTGTGGGCACCGACGGGTGGCGATCCCACCGAGAACGGGTTCAGCTACATGGTTCGGAATCCCCCTACAGGCACCCCTTTTTTTTTATAGAGGCACTCATTTTCCTTCACAAAAATTTGGAGCGCCTCCATCAAAAAAGGGGGAAAAGGGAGTACCAATATCAATTATCTTAAATAAAATATTATCACAGTTGTTTAATGATGATAAATTGATGATCACCTGAATTTAGAAGAAGCAGTGGAAGACCATTCAATTAGGCAAGAGATTTAGGCATGAAAAAAAGTTGTCTATTTAAAATGAAATATATGTTCTTATTTGGTATTTTTAATGTGAAAAAAGTTAGTAAATGTGAACAAAAATTTAGCCTCATCTAAACAAAAATTCTGAGTCCCCGCTAGATGTAAGCCCCGTGAGTTTTGGCAGCAGTCGTGAAAATATAAAACAGGTGGAGAAAGTGAAACGGCACTCCCCAAATTACATAATTTAGCCAAAACAGCCAAAGGGAGGAAGCTGATCATGCAATATGTGGGGTGGTAAAATAAAGTAGCCAAAGGCAGAAACTATAAAGATTTTTTTCTTTTTCTTTTTTTTAAATCAGATTCTTTTACTAGATGGAATGGAAAGATGGAAAGACCTGAGAAGTATCCAATGCATGCTCCAGCTTTTAGTCTAGCACTGAAGGGATGATTCATTTGATAGTCATGTCGGTTTTTTGCTTCTTTGCTCGAATGACCGACAAGATGTAGTGGAAAATGGCCGGAAGGAATAAGAAGCATGTTTATGAAGATTAGTATCAGAGTTTGTACCGTGCGTTTCGTGGGTCGGTTTAGTTCGTGAAGTCACAAGTTAGATTGAAGTAGATAGGGTTTTTCTTTGAGCCTGGGTCATCCTCCTCCGTTTCCCATCTTTCGTCTCATTATACAAGGTCATTGTCTACCTCGGGTTGCATGTGTCATTAAGGAAGGTCATTGTCCCCTTCGGATTTGCCGCTCACACTTTTGATTATATTTTCTGTGTGGGGAGATTTCCAGAACCACAGGATTAAGTTAATCGCAGCCATCAGATGAGGTCAGGCATTCTCACGTGCCATCCTCGTGCCATCCACGTGGCACCAAGCTCACCCCGGTTACCAGGACAGGAGGTCCGGCCGAAATCAGGCAGCTCCGGGCCCTTAGCGCCGAACTGGCTCGGGCGTCATCTCGGCAAGGAGCTCCACCTCGGCTAAGACACCCCGGGTACCATCTCGGCAGAAAGCTCCACCTCGGCTGAAGAAGCCGGGACAGAAGCCGAACCAAGAGAGCATTCACAGGCGCCCCTCGTCCCCCACGTCGTCAGGCACGTGGAGGGACAGGGGGCACGAGCTAGTGGGACAGACGCGACATCCAGCCGCCCACAATCTTCGCCAGATCCCTGACAGAACAGCATCCAGCGGCTGAGGCCACATCAGGGCAGGGCCCGAGGGCAGATCCGCTGGTACCCCCTACCGCCAAAGGCGCCCAACAGGATCTGGCCCAACAAGATGTGCATTAAATGCGATGTGGGCTGACCCGATGGGCATTTAATGCATAGTGGGCTGAGTTGGACCACAATTAATGCAGTGTGGGCTGATTGTGACTTCCCAGTCAAATCATGGGACCCACACCACAATATCTTCCAAAGATACGATCCAAACTCTATAAATAGAGGCTCAACCCACCATCTAAGTTACGCCATTTTTCATACACAGAGCCGCTACTCTGTCTCTCTTCTCCCTCTCCTTCCACTGTTCCAGTTCTCACACTGACTTTGGCATCGGAGAGCCTTGCGCCGCCCAGGCCAAGGTCCTCTGACCGTGTGTTCTTCCCTTTCAGGCTTTCGGACGGCATCCAGTCACACCCAGTCACCATCGTCTTCTCGGATAAGTCCTGTAAGGCACCCTCTTATTGTGGGTCATTATTTTCTGCACCTACAATTGGCGCCGTCTGTGGGAAAGCAATATCCCAGCCTTCCCAACCTTCTCCAAATCCTTCCAAACAACCTTCATAAACCTCAATCTCTTAGAAGCCATGCCACCGAAAGCTAAGAAGGGCGGAGAATCCTCGAGACCAGTTCTCGAACTGCTACCACCGTCAACGGACGCCCCTCCTCAGGGACGGTCCCGAACGGTCCAAGGCACATCCGCAGGCGAGGGTCGTCTGGGCTCCCAACTCTTTGTCGAGATCCCATTCCAAGAGGGAGTCGAGGCCTCGCCCTCAGCGGATGAAACCGTGCCACCCCGACGCGACGAGCACCGGCGCGAGCGCACCCGCAAAGATAAAGCCGTGGCCGTAAGAGAGACGCGCCACGTTCAACCCCCTACCATTGGAGAGGCTCCCGAAGCTGCTCTCCTCCAGAAGCAACTCCAGAAGCAAGAGCGGCTGATTCGCGAGCTCCAGCAGCAGTTGAGGGCAGTACAAACTGCCTCCTTGAGGCAAGTCTCTGAGCCTCAAGGAAAAAAGGGGGACGCTCCCAGCAAGGCGGCCCAGCCTCCCCGCGAGGATCTCAGACATCATCTGGACCAGAAACGGAGCCAGATTCGTGACGAAGGCTCGAGCAACAGCCGGAGTCACCACAGTCGCGATGGCCGAGCTCATAGCCATCACAGTCCGAACCATCCCAAGCGAAAGTCCAGAGTTCAGACTCCTGAGGACAACGAGCAGGAGCGGTTCGACAAACGTGTCAGATTGGCTCTCCAGCATAATTTGGACATCCAGGACCATAAGCGGATCTGCGGTCACACTGATCTGGGGGGCTCGCCCTTCACAAAAGAGATCGAGCGTACCCCCTTGCCAAGAAAGTTCTCCGTCCCGCGGTTCATCCCCTATGACGGATTGTCCTGTTAGATCTCGTGATCACTGAGAGGGGGGGGTGAATCAGTGATCTCTTTTAAACAGGTCCTTGCTAACAACAATTCAAATCAAACCACACAATTGACACCAGATTTTACGTGGTTCACCAAAAGGCTACGTCCACGGTTCAATCCCGTCCGAACAACAATCCGGTACAGGTCTGAATCTTATTTAGTCGCACCGACGACAAAGAGCACCAACCCTTAAATTCAGATAGCACCAACTATCTAGGAAGCACCGACTCCCTTAGGTTTCAGATAGCACCAACTATCTAGGAAGCACCGACTCCCTTAGGTTTCAGATAGCACCAACTATCTAGGAAGCTACAACTCCCTTTACAATTTGTCTGCACCCACAGACAGGATCACCAAACCCCAAAACACCAAGCACCAACTTGATGATTACAGCAAAGAAGATAAACTGATCTACAGCCCTTTCCCCTCTACAATTCTCTCTCTCTCAATCCCTTACAAATAGAAATCTAAAGCATAAAAGAGAGACTTATCTTATGAACGAAAATACCATCTTCATGAGGCTTCAAATTCGTCCACACTTGCTGTAGAAAACGTCAGCACATCAGCACAACAGCACCACAACAGCCACAACACTCTATTCTCTCCAAACTCTCTCTTTTTCTCTCTTCTTTCTCTCTTTCTGTTGTGTGCATAAAAACGAGCCTAACATGCCCTTATATATGTTTTAGCAACCCTTAAGAGTCTTCAAAATAGGCTACAATTCGTTTAGAAAGAGTCCCAAACGAAATACAAAAAGTTCCTGAATTTTCGTGCAAGTCTTCTGTTTCTGCGCAACTCTGATCCCGTGCTCGGTCGACATCATGCTTTGCTCGGTCGACATCATACACTATCTGGAAATAGTCACTTATCGAGCTCGGTCGACATCCTGAGGGCTCGGTCGACCGAAGACACACTGTGTCACGAAAATAACTGAGAGCTACCAAAATCTGTTTTCTGCAGGTTTCTTCTTGCTCGGTCGACCGCATGAAGAGCCCGGTCGACCGCGTGCTCTGCTTCAGGAATGCTGAATTCCTGAACTGTGTCAACTCTTATTTTTCTTTTTAAGCTCTATCAATTCCACTCTTTCAACACATGATTGAGACATAGTGTTGACAATAATTCCAATACAATTTGATGCTTGAGACACCAAACACACCAATGCTTCAAGATTCAACTCAATGCATCTCAAATTCCAACAATCTCCCCCTTTGGAATTGTTGGCAACACTTGGAACTTCAACACAGACACTTGGAACATGTTGACATCATAGAGCCTTTTTAGAACAATAAACTCCCCTTGGAACATGATCTTCTCATTCACTATCTTGATACCAATTTTCATTCCAATCTTCCATCTTCCTCATGCTATCATATTTCCATCTTCTTAGCATAAGACTAACTTCAACATGCATATAGTCTTTCCTTGCATAATCTTCTCAGCATAACTTGATACCAATCTCCAGATAACCTTCTCAAGATGACATGCATATCAACCTTTCCATGCATAATCTTCTCCCCCTTTGACAATAATTCCAAAGGGACCAATCTAGGAGCAAATAAGATATTCAACGAATTCATTGCTCCCCCTTTCTGGCACATCTCCTAAGGTGTAGGAGAGTGAGTAACTCCTAATTTCTTTCGGAGATACTCGAAGACTTCCTTTGGCAAAGGTTTTGTGAAGATATCAGCCACTTGCTCAGTAGTAGGAACGTATTCCAACTTTACCTCACCATCTGCAACTTTATCCTTGAGAAAGTGATAGCGGATTGCAACATGCTTAGTCCTTGAATGCTGAACTGGATTCTTGGAGATATGAATTGCACTGGTGTTATCACAGAGGATCGGCGTAGGATCTGTTGTTGGAACTCCTAAATCAGAGAGCATTTGCCGCATCCATAACACTTGCGTACAACAAGTTGCCGCTGCAATATATTCTGCTTCCGCTGTCGAAAGTGAGACGGAGTCTTGCTTCTTGCTGTGCCAAGCTACCAATCTATCACCAAGATAGAATGCACACCACTTGTACTCTTGCGATCATCTACGCAACCAGCCCAATCGGCGTCTGAGTATGCGACAAGAGTAAAGGATTTACCTTTAGGATACCATATTCCAAGCTCCATAGTACCTTTTAGATATCGAAATATCCTTTTCACTGCTGTAAGGTGCGTCTCAGTTGGTGATGCTTGAAATCGAGCCACCATACATACTGCTTGTAGAAGATCTGGTCTTGTAGCAGTCAAGTAAAGCAAGCTTCCTATCATAGAACGATAGGTGGTGTGATCAACGGACGAAGCCTTATCATCTTTGCTAAGTTTCGTGTTCGTTGTCATTGGCGTGCTCACGGGCTTGCTGTCTTCCATGTTAAAACGCTTCAGCATTTCCTTTATATATTTCATCTGAGATATAAAAATACCATTTTTCAGCTGCTGAACTTGTAATCCTAGGAAGAACTTTAGCTCTCCAAGCATAGACATCTCAAATTCTTTCGTCATATCTTCAGCAAAAATCCTGCACATATTCTCATCATTGCCTCCAAATATTATGTCATCAACATAAACAATAACCACCAGCTGTTTGCTTGAATCAGATTTGACATATAGATTGCTATCAACTAGTCCTTTTCCAAAACCAATCTTGCGAAGATAAAGATCCAGCCTTGCATACCATGCCCTTGGCGCCTGTTTCAGTCCATATAGAGCCTTCTTCAGCTTGCAAACTAAGTCTGAATTTTTGCTAATTAGAAAGCCATCAGGTTGCTCAATGTAGACCTCTTCTTCAAGTAAACCATTCAAGAAAGCTGACTTAACATCCATCTGAAATACCTTGAAGGTTTTATAGGCAGCCAATGCAAGAAACATACGAATGGCTTCCAGACGAGCCACCGGTGCAAAGGTCTCTTCAAAATCTATGCCTTCAACTTGTGCATAGCCTTTACAAACCAACCTTGCCTTGTTTCGTATGACCTGACCATCTTCATTCAGCTTGTTCCGAAAGACCCATTTTGTACCAATCACATTCTTATCGGTAGGTCTAGGGACTAGTTCCCATGTGGAGTTTTTCTCAATCTGCTCCAACTCCTCATGCATAGCTTTTAACCAGCTTTCATCTAGACTAGCTTCAGCTACTGTCTTGGGCTCAATGGTGGACACAAGTGAGTAATTACTAACTACACTTTGTCTAGTTTTTACACCGGCCTCAGGATCTCCAATGATTTGATCCTTAGGGTGTTGCTCTACCCAAGTACTTTTCTTTCTAGGAGAAGTATCCTCTGAATCATCTTTTGCCTTTTCAGAATCAGGTTCAGCCACTTCATCATCAATCTCACTCGAGTCCTCATACACTGGACTGTCATTATGAGTTACCTTCTTTGACTCATGGTTTTCATCAATTCTAACATCAGCACTTTCAATAATTTTTCTGGTCCTTTTGTTAAGGCATCTGTAAGCTTTACTAGAGGATGAGTAACCCAGAAAAATACCTTCATCGGCTCTTTCTTCAAATTTGCCCGGATTTTGTTCGAGCCGCTTGATGTAACACTTGCTACCGAAGACTCTGAAGTGCTTGACTGTAGCTTTTCTTCCAAACCATAGCTCATAAGGTGTTTTATCTTCATGTGGCCTGATCAAGCAACGATTCTGAATATAAACAGCCGTATGAATCGCCTCTTTCCAATACTTATCAGCCATCTTACTTTCAACCAGCATGGTGCGTGCCATTTCTTGCACAGTGCGGTTCTTGCGCTCAACAACTCCATTCTGCTGTGGAGTTCTAGGGGCTGAGTATTGTCTTTGGATGCCATGATGTTCACAATACTTAGTGAATTCATCAGATGTGAATTCGCCTCCACGATCAGACCTTAGCGTCTTGATCTGCTTCCCTAGCATGTTTTCAACCTGTGCTTTAAAACACTTTGAACCGATCAAGTGCTTGATGTTTATGCTTAAGAAATAATACCCATGTCATGCGAGTAAAATCATCAATGCAAAGCATAAAATACTTATCTCCATTGGTGCTTTGAGTCCGCATCGGTCCACAGAGATCAGTGTGTACCAGCTCAAGAGGTTTCTTCGTATGATGCTCCTTCGTCTTGAACATTACCCTCGTTTGCTTTCCCTTTTGACAAGAGTCACAAATGGGGTTTGAAGGCTTTTCAACTGTAGCCATACCTCTAACAGCCTTTGAATTGCAAATCTTTGACATGTTGCCAAAGTTTAGATGCCCAAGGCGTTTGTGCCACAACCAACTCTCTTCTGACCGACTCAATAAGCATGTCTTTTCAGCTCCATCTGACAAGGTGTAAAGATTTCCAGCTGTCCTTGACCCAGTAGCCACTGTTTTGCCGTTGCTACTCTTCTTGATAGCAAACCCATTCTTAGTAAAAACAATTTCGTGGCCCTTATCACAGATCTGGCTCACACTCAACAGATTGTGTCTCAATCCAGACACATATAAGACCTCTTCAGATCTGATCTTGTTTGCCATCAGCTGAACAACACCTTTTCCAACAATTTTGGCACCATCATTGTTACCAAACTTTACCGAACCACCTTCATAGTGCTGTAACTTGATGAATTTTTCTTTATCACCAGTCATATGACTCGAACAGCCACTATCAAGGACCCATGGTGCTGTCTTCTTTTGTGCATTGAAAGCGGTTTGCACAATGAGAGATTTCTTGCCTTTTTCTGCACTTTTCTTTGCCCTCCAAGTTTTGACTAACTTGGGTTTCTTTTCAACCTGAATTGGTTTAGCAGTAGGCAGCCTACAATCCCTAGCCATGTGTCCAAAATTATGACACTTGTAGCACTCAATATTGTGGCTATTTAGGATTGAGAAAGGGTTCCTTCTCACTACTGGGCTGTTTCTCACATAGAATTTACAATCTGCCCTTCTATGTCCATACCTATTGCAATGATAACAATAGCCATAAAATTTGTATCTTTTATATGGCTGGTTAGGCTTCATGTCCTTTCTCACTTGAATGGGCTCTTTTCTAGGCAGTGTGGGCTTCACAGAATTGGAAGGTGTAGTAACTTGCTTTACAAACACCGTCTCTACAGAAGGTGTAACCTTAGAAGATTCTCCATTCTCAAATCCTATTCCAAATCTGAAGTGAGGGGGTCTTTGAACTTTCAAAATTTCATTCAGCTTCAATGTACCATTGATAGCTTGAAACTCCTTGAGCTTTTGTTTCATTTGCATATTTTCAGTCCTTGCTCCAAGGATTTCATTCTCAAGTTTCATCACTTCCTCAGTTTTGGTACAGATTTGTATTTCTAGGACATCTACCATTCTTTTATACTCTTCTAATTCAGTTTTCAAAGCAATAACTGAAATTTCAGATTCATGAAGAAGTTTCAGATTTTTCTTACTTGATCTTCGCTCCTTGCTAAGCTCCTCAAGTGCAGCAATGAGCTCTTCTTCAAGATTCACTTCAGCCTCCTCTTCGTTTTCCAGCTCTTGCTCATTGTCTTCTTCAATAGTAACCATGAAGAGTGCTTCAGTCGCCTCGACTGATTCATCATCGTCCGAAGATTCAGACGTGCTGTCATTATGCTGACTGATGAAGCTCTTTGCTTTGCCCTTCTTTCTGAAATTCTTCTTCCATTTACTCTTATCAACATAAGAGTCATTATCATTGTCTTCTTTCAGCGGGCACTTCGCAGCAAAGTGGCCAACACCGCCACAATTGAAGCATTTAAAGGGTAGCTTCCCTTTATACTTGCCATTGCTTCCTTTCTTCAGCCTTCTAATAAATTGAGCCTCAAGCTCATCATCATCAGAATCATGACCAGCAATCTCTTTTGCCTTTTTCTGAACTTTGAAGGCCGCTTCTCTATCCGATGAAGACGTCTTACCTATGCGCATCTCATAGGCAGTGAGAGAACCATGCAGCTCATCCATTGAAAACTCGTTCAGATCTTTGGCTTCTTCTATGGCTGAGACTTTAGAATCAAACCGGGGAAGGAGAGATCTTAGAACCTTTTTGACGATGACTGGTTCTTTAATCTCCTCTCCTAGTCCACGAATGTCATTCGTGACTTCATTCACCCGTTGCATGTAAGAATCAACATTCTCGTTATCCTCCATGCGAAGAGACTCAAATTGGGAGCGATGAGTTTGCAATTTCGCTTCTTTGATCTTCTCATCTCCTTCATGGATGCTTTTCAGCTTATCCCAGATTTCCTTGGCTGTCTTGCATGCTATAACTTTGATCAGCTCGCTGTCAACAAGGCCGCTAAAGAGTGCATTCTGCGCCTTAGAGTCGTTGTCTGCTAACTTCTTCGTTGCAGCATCAGTGGGTACAATGGCAGAATTGTAACCGACTCTGACAGTCTCCCAGACATCATAGCCAAGAGATTTGATGAAGGCCTGCATTCTAATCTTCCAAAAGCTGTAATTAGAACCATCAAACAACGGTGCTTTCATATTCGCTGTGCTGGTTGCCATGTGATTTGACAAAGATCACCCTTAGCGTGTTAAGCTTATCAAGGGAAACCTTATGCTCTGATACCAATTGTTAGATCTCGTGATCACTGAGAGGGGGGGGTGAATCAGTGATCTCTTTTAAACAGGTCCTTGCTAACAACAATTCAAATCAAACCACACAATTGACACCAGATTTTACGTGGTTCACCAAAAGGCTACGTCCACGGTTCAATCCCGTCCGAACAACAATCCGGTACAGGTCTGAATCTTATTTAGTCGCACCGACGACAAAGAGCACCAACCCTTAAATTCAGATAGCACCAACTATCTAGGAAGCACCGACTCCCTTAGGTTTCAGATAGCACCAACTATCTAGGAAGCACCGACTCCCTTAGGTTTCAGATAGCACCAACTATCTAGGAAGCTACAACTCCCTTTACAATTTGTCTGCACCCACAGACAGGATCACCAAACCCCAAAACACCAAGCACCAACTTGATGATTACAGCAAAGAAGATAAACTGATCTACAGCCCTTTCCCCTCTACAATTCTCTCTCTCTCAATCCCTTACAAATAGAAATCTAAAGCATAAAAGAGAGACTTATCTTATGAACGAAAATACCATCTTCATGAGGCTTCAAATTCGTCCACACTTGCTGTAGAAAACGTCAGCACATCAGCACAACAGCACCACAACAGCCACAACACTCTATTCTCTCCAAACTCTCTCTTTTTCTCTCTTCTTTCTCTCTTTCTGTTGTGTGCATAAAAACGAGCCTAACATGCCCTTATATATGTTTTAGCAACCCTTAAGAGTCTTCAAAATAGGCTACAATTCGTTTAGAAAGAGTCCCAAACGAAATACAAAAAGTTCCTGAATTTTCGTGCAAGTCTTCTGTTTCTGCGCAACTCTGATCCCGTGCTCGGTCGACATCATGCTTTGCTCGGTCGACATCATACACTATCTGGAAATAGTCACTTATCGAGCTCGGTCGACATCCTGAGGGCTCGGTCGACCGAAGACACACTGTGTCACGAAAATAACTGAGAGCTACCAAAATCTGTTTTCTGCAGGTTTCTTCTTGCTCGGTCGACCGCATGAAGAGCCCGGTCGACCGCGTGCTCTGCTTCAGGAATGCTGAATTCCTGAACTGTGTCAACTCTTATTTTTCTTTTTAAGCTCTATCAATTCCACTCTTTCAACACATGATTGAGACATAGTGTTGACAATAATTCCAATACAATTTGATGCTTGAGACACCAAACACACCAATGCTTCAAGATTCAACTCAATGCATCTCAAATTCCAACATGTCCGACCCGTCTGCACACCTCCGACACTTCTCCCAGAAGATGTCCATCTGGGGGAACGAGGGTCACCTAAACTGCAAAATCTTCTCCTCCAGTTTGGGCGACCTCCCCCTGAAGTGGTTCTGCTCTCTCCAGGAGCAATCGGTTTCCAGTTGGAAGGAGCTCCAGCTCTCCTTCCTGAAGAAGTTCCAAGCCTACATCGTCGTCCCCAAGAAGGAAGGGGACCTCCTCGCCCTAAGAATGAAGCAGGGCGAAACCCTCGCCAAGTTCGCCCAGCGATTCTGGGCGGTCCACAGCCAGATCGAGGGCTCGAGGGAAGGGATAGCGATTTACGCCTTCCAGCATGCCCTGATCCCCGGCAACGACTTGCGGAAGGACTTGGCCGGGAACCCCCCAGAATCCACGCCAGAGTTGATGTCCCGGGTGAAGCGCTTCATCGCCCAGGAGGAAGACGAGATCCGGGCCAGGGATCAGGATGGGCACCCAGAGCCCGAACAAAAGAATGGCCAACCTCGGCAGAGAGGCGGGAGGCCCTCCCAGAAGCAGGAGCCCAAGCGGGCCTGGGTCTCCAGTTCGGCGAGGCCTTCGTCGTCCAGGTCTGGGGGCACTTGGAGGCCCAGACCTCCCTCCAGCGCCAGTCAGAGCGTCAACGTCGTCTTCAAGGAGCCGATCTACCGCATCCTGACCAAGATCAGGACCAAGCCGTTCTTCAAGTATCCTCCGCCCTTGAAGAATGAGCCCACCGAAGGCCCCCGAAGCAAACTGTACTGCTCTTTCCATAAGGGCAACGGACACAGAACCGAAAACTGCAGGACTCTGCAGGAGTATCTGGAGAAGCTGGCCGAAGAGGGCCACCTCCCGGAGTTCATCAAGGCAGGTGATTCCGGTGGTAGCGAGGGCCGAATTCACCAGAGCACGGCCAAGGCTCCAGACAGCGAGGACTCAGAGAAGATCATCAACGTGATCCATCTGGCGTCCTCAGCTCCCGCTTCCTCATCCCAGGGAAGCTCCCAGACCCGTGTCGAAGCCAGGCGGGCTTCGCACGAGAAAGAAGTAATGAAAGCCGAACTCGCTCCGGCATCCAAGAAAGCCCGCCGCGACCGACCCGCCATCTCGTTCTCGGATCGAGATCTAGAAGGGATCCAGGTCCCTCACAACGACCCCCTGCTCCTCACCATGAAACTAAGAGACTTCACCGTGAAGAGGATCCTCGTCGACTCCGGCAGCTCCTCCGAGGTCCTCTACTACGACTGCTTCAAAAGGATGAAACTCTCCGAAGCAGACCTCACGGAGGTCCAAGCACCCTTGCTAGGGTTATCAGCCACGCCAGTCTATCCCAAGGGTAGGATCACCTTGGAAACCCGAGTTGGTGGAGCATCCGTGGTGGCTGACTTCCTGGTTATGGACGCCCCCTCTCCCTATAATGTCATCCTGGGCAGAACGTGGCTCCATAAGCTCGAGGCAGTTCCTTCTTCCCTCCACCAAAAACTGAAGTTCGTCCACGAGAACAAGGAGGGCGTGATGGAAGTAATCACAGTGGAGGGAGACCAGCAGCAGGCCAGGCAGTGCATGCTGGCCGCAGTCCCAGCAGTGAAGGAGCCAGAACGCGTCAACCTGGCCGAGTTCGAGAAAGCCCTCGATGAGATCGGTCGGGACCCAGAGAAAAAGAGCATCGATGACCTGGCCGAAGTCAGACTAGACCCGGCAGACCCAGACAGGTTCTTCCTGATTGGCACCCAGCTGCCGGACGAAGAAAGGGCCGAACTCTCTCGGTTCTTGGTACAGAATGTGGACGTCTTCGCTTGGAGCCCAAGCGAAATGCCTGGGGTCGACCCTGAGGTTATGTGCCACAAGCTCAATGTTGACCCCGACCACAAGCCGGTAGTACAAAGGGCCCGAAGGACCGGGCTGCAGCAGACAGATGCGGTCGTCGAAGAGATCGACAACCTGCTAAAAGCGGGAGCCATCCGGGAAGTCCAGTACCCGGTATGGCTGGCCAACACAGTGGTGGTCAAGAAGAAAACTGGAAAATGGAGGGTGTGCGTGGACTTCACCGACCTGAACAGGGCTTGCCCTAAGGTTAGTTTTCCCCTCCCAAAAATTGACCAACTGATCGACGCCACCGCTGGTCATGACCGAATGAGCTTCCTTGACGCCTACCGAGGCTACCATCAGATTCTGCTCTACGAGCCTGACGAGGAGAAAACATCGTTCATCACCCCCCGCGGCACCTACTGCTATAAAGTGATGCCCTTCGGGCTGAAGAACGCAGGGGCGACCTATCAGCGCCTCGTCACAAAAATGTTTCAGGCCCAGCTCGGCCGATCGGTAGAGGTGTACATCGACGACATGGTCGTCAAATCTGTGCGCTCCAGCGACCATCTGGCGGATCTCGGCCAAGTCTTCAACACCCTTCGCGCATACAAGCTCAAGCTCAACGCTTCCAAGTGCGCCTTCGGCGTAGCCTCTGGCAAGTTCCTCGGCAGCCTGGTAACGCGGAGGGGGATAGAGGCCAATCCGGAACAGATCACTGCCATCCAGAGCATCCAGAGTCCCTCCACCACGAAGGAAGTTCAGAGGCTCACAGGAATGGCCGCAGCACTCAATCGCTTCATCAGCCGATCATCAGATAAGTGCAAGCCTTTCTTTCAGCTTTTAAAGAAAAACCTGAAATTCCAGTGGACCCCCGAGTGCGACCAGGCATTGGCCGCACTCAAAACTTATTTAATGTCACCACCGTTACTCTCCACCCCAGCTCGGGGGGAGATTCTGTATCTATACCTTGCGGTCTCGGATCACGCAGTGAGCTCAGTCCTCATCAGGGAGGACGCGGGAGTTCAAAAGCCAATCTATTACACGAGCAAGACCCTGCTCGATGCTGAGACCAGGTACCTCCTCTTGGAGAAGCTTGCGTTGGCTCTAGTCACCGCCTCCCGCAAGCTCTCCCATTATTTTCAATCCCACACCATTGTGGTGATCACAGAGCACCCACTGCGTTCAGTGTTCAAAAGAGCTGACTTTTCAGGGCGCATATCAAAGTGGGCAGTTGAACTGGGACAGTATGACATACAGTACCGTCCCCGAACTGCGATCAAAGCCCAGATCCTGGCAGACTTCATAGTGGAATTCGTCTCCCCCAACCCGGCTCCGACCCAGCTCGGCACGGTACTGGGGGGCACAGGGCACGGGCCAGGAGAGTCTGAGACCGAACAGTGTCCCACCTCGGCATGGAAAATCTTTGTCGACGGGTCGTCCACCTCCAAGAGAGCTGGCGCCGGCATAGTTCTCCAATCACCAGAGGGACTGGTCATAGAACAGGCCTTCACCCTGGACTTCAAAGCCACAAACAACGAGGCAGAGTACGAAGCAATGATTGCAGGGTTGAACAGCGCCCGAATCCTCGGAGCCCAGCACCTGGAGATCTTCAGCGATTCTCAACTGGTAACTAGCCAGCTCGCTGGGGACTACCAGGCCAGGGACGATAGGATGGCGGCCTACTTAGCCCTTGCGAAAAAACTACTCTCCCACTTCCAGAAAGCCGAGGTCAGGCAAATATCCCGAGATACCAACACGCATGCAGATGCACTTGCGAACCTGGCCTCCGCCGTTGAAGCAGGAAAGAAGAGGACCATCGAGGTCGGATCAGTAGCGAGGTCAAGTCTAGAAATCCATTCATCCCGGCTTGTCCTCTGTGCTGACCTCGGCCCCAGCTGGATGGATCCAATCGTCGCCTACTTGAAGGACGACCAGCTCCCTGAGGACAAGACTGAGGCCCACAAGATCAGGCTCAAGGCGGCTCGGTTTTGGCTCTCTCCCGAAGGCAAACTCTACAGGAAGTCCTTCACAGGTCCGTACCTCCGATGCGTCCACCCGACCAAAGTAGACGACTTCCTGTACGAGATCCACGAAGGAATCTGCGGCAGCCATATAGGAGGTCGGTCGTTGGCCTACAGAGCAATCAGCCAGGGTTACTGGTGGCCCTACATGCAGAAGGACGCCCAGGTCTACGCCAGAAAATGCGAGAAATGCCAGAAGTTCTCCCATTCCCTCCATCAGCCAGCACAGGATCTGAGTCCCCTCACCAGCCCATGGCCCTTCGCTCAATGGGGCCTGGACATTGTGGGGCCTCTTCACCGAGCTCCTGGGAACAAGAGATGGCTGATGGTGGCTACAGACTACTTCACAAAATGGATAGAGGCTGAACCGTTGTCTTCCATCACGGACAGGGACTCCAGGAACTTCGTTTGGAAAAACATCCTTACGAGGTTCGGCATCCCCCGGACCCTGGTCTCGGATAACGGGACTCAGTTCGACTCCAAGTCCTTCAAAGACTTCTGCCGAGAGCATGGCATCAGAAACCATTACTCCACCCCGGCATATCCACAGAGTAATGGCCAGGCAGAAATCTCCAACAAAGTGATCCTGGACGGCCTGAAGAAGCGACTGGACAAGGCAAAGGGCAGATGGACAGAGGAGCTTCCGAGCGTGCTGTGGGCATACAGAACAACTCCAAGGAGGTCCACTTCGGCAACACCTTTCTCTCTGGCCTACGGGATGGAGGCGGTCATTCCCTTGGAGATTGGCCTTCCTACCCTGAGGACGGAGCTGGTCGACCAAGGCCGGAACGAGACGAACCTGGCAATGGAGCTGGAGCTGGCGGACGAACGACGAGAAGCAGCAGCCCTGAGACTGACCGACTATCAGCAGCGGTTAGCCAGGGCATACAATCAAAATGTCAAAGAAAGGAGGTTCACCACGGGAGAGCTCGTTTTGAAGAAGACCCTGCCAGCTGACAGAAAACCAAATGAGGGGAAACTCGCCCCGAACTGGCAAGGCCCGTTCAGAGTGGTTTCACTCGCAGGAAAGTCAGCCTACAAGCTTGAAGACTTAGAAGGCAAGCTGCTGCCAAGACCGTGGAATGCATCCCACCTGAAGAAATTTTATTTCTAAAAAAGTTGTAATGAATTTCAGAATCAAATGAAAGCAGCCTTCGCCTTGTCATCAACTTATCGTCTCTCCCTGACTGACTCCGGCAGCATGGGCCCACCGCCCTGGAATAGACCTCGAGCCAGACTCGGTCTTTTCCTAAAGCTCCTAGCCTTGGGCTATGGAGAAGGCCTCGAGTTCACACTCGGCCGGGATCGGGCCCACCGCCCTGGAATAGAC
This sequence comes from Litsea cubeba, assembly GCA_012931725.1. NCBI lineage: Eukaryota > Viridiplantae > Streptophyta > Magnoliopsida > Laurales > Lauraceae > Litsea > Litsea cubeba. The sequence goes on from CM022951.1 coordinate 5,252,311, forward strand.
CTCGAGCCAGACTCGGTCTTTTCCTAAAGCTCCTAGCCTTGGGCTACGGAGAAGGCCTCGAGTTCACACTCGGCCGGGATCGGGCCCACCGCCCTGGAATAGACCTCGAGCCAGACTCGGTCTTTTCCTAAAGCTCCTAGCCTTGGGCTATGGAGAAGGCCTCGAGTTCATACTCGGCCGGGATCGGGCCCACCGCCCTGGAATAGACCTCGAGCCAGACTCGGTCTTTTCCTAAAGCTCCTAGCCCTGGGCTATGGAGAAGGCCTCGAGTTCATACTCGGCCGGGATCGGGCCCACCGCCCTGGAATAGACCTCGAGCCAGACTCGGTCTTTTCCTAAAGCTCCTAGCCCTGGGCTATGGAGAAGGCCTCGAGTTCATACTCGGCCGGGATCGGGCCCACCGCCCTGGAATAGACCTCGAGCCAGACTCGGTCTTTTCCTAAAGCTCCTAGCCGTGGGCTATGGAGAAGGCCTCGAGATCACACTCGGCCGGGATTGGGCCCACCGCCCTGGAATAGACCTCGAGCCAGACTCGGTCTTTTCCTAAAGCTCCTAGCCCTGGGCTATGGAGAAGGCCTCGAGTTCATACTCGGCCGGGATCGGGCCCACCGCCCTGGAATAGACCTCGAGCCAGACTCGGTCTTTTCCTAAAGCTCCTAGCCCTGGGCTATGGAGAAGGCCTCGAGTTCATACTCGGCCGGGATCGGGCCCACCGCCCTGGAATAGACCTCGAGCCAGACTCGGTCTTTTCCTAAAGCTCCTAGCCCTGGGCTATGGAGAAGGCCTCGAGTTCACACTCGGCCGGGATCGGGCCCACCGCCCTGGAATAGACCTCGAGCCAGACTCGGTCTTTTCCTAAAGCTCCTAGCCCTAGGCTATGGAGAAGGCCTCGAGTTCATACTCGGCCGGGATCGGGCCCACCGCCCTGGAATAGACCTCGAGCCAGACTCGGTCTTTTCCTAAAGCTCCTAGCCCTGGGCTATGGAGAAGGCCTCGAGTTCACACTCGGCCGGGATCGGGCCCACCGCCCTGGAATAGACCTCGAGCCAGACTCGGTCTTTTCCTAAAGCTCCTAGCCCTGGGCTATGGAGAAGGCCTCGAGTTCATACTCGGCCGGGATCGGGCCCACCGCCCTGGAATAGACCTCGAGCCAGACTCGGTCTTTTCCTAAAGCTCCTAGCCCTGGGCTATGGAGAAGGCCTCGAGTTCATACTCGGCCGGGATCGGGCCCACCGCCCTGGAATAGACCTCGAGCCAGACTCGGTCTTTTCCTAAAGCTCCTAGCCTTGGGCTATGGAGAAGGCCTCGAGTTCACACTCGGCCGGGATCGGGCCCACCGCCCTGGAATAGACCTCGAGCCAGACTCGGTCTTTTCCTAAAGCTCCTAGCCTTGGGCTATGGAGAAGGCCTCGAGTTCACACTCGGCCGGGATCGGGCCCACCGCCCTGGAATAGACCTCGAGCCAGGCTCGGTCTTTTCCTAAAGCTCTTAGCCTTGGGCTACGGAGAGGGCCTCGAGTTCACACTCGGCCGGATTCCTAAAGATCATTGCCGAGCTCACGTTTCCACGGCCGAGACCAGTGGAATGATGACTCCATCTCGGCACAAGGCAGGAAGCCTCGGCCAAAGCCAGCCATTTTGGCCAAGAGCAGCTTTCCAGAGGGAGAGGGTTGCGCCCGCACTCAAAATCCCAGAACAGTGCAAAGAAAGAGAAAAAGAATTTAGACACTGGACACTGTTCGGGTAAACATAGAATTCCTCCTTTTTATTCATTGTGAACTGCTTTATTACAAGAACTACAGAACAGAAAGGAAAATACAGAAAGGAGGATTGCAGTCCTCTGAAAACAGAAAATGAAGTAGAACATATTAAAGTCACTGGGAGTCTCTGGATCGAAGACGCCGAAGACGCCGGATCGTCGCTTGGAGACTGAGCGATGCATAATTTCACAGAGCTCTATAATACACTTTGGCTGGTCAGACCAAAGCGATCACAGAGCCCTCCAGTTCAGAGGCCCTGAACCCCGCAGAGCTCTGCAACACCCTCCGCGGGCAGTGGGACCGGCCAAGCTTGGAGAAATCCCCGGAGCAGCAGGGCCTCCATCCCGCCTTCCGTACGACTGGCGCACAGGGTCGTGTCGGACGAGAATGCGCCGCCGTCCCCCTACAACGCATCCTCATTCTGTCTGGCCAGGGACGGATGGCCGTGGACCCGCGTTCAGAGAGCGCGTGGCCCACGGGGAGTTCCTTCAGAGAGCGCGCAGACCATGATCGCCTTCCCCCCTCGGGGATGGCCGTCCAACGGCGCAGGGTTCCCCCCGGATCATGTAAATTCGGACATCTCCCGGACATGGTTCCTACAGCTAAGTTCTTTTCTTCTCCCATGGCGAGCTAGCCACCCCTATTTATAGGTAGGAGAAGGACCCGATCTCCGAAAAGAAGTTATGAGGGCGAAGTCTCCCATGCGTTACTGGGGATGCACGGCTGTTGACCATCGATCCCTATGGCGCCACGTGGAGACACCCGTCCGATTCCCTCGTCAGCTGCGCCACCTTGTTTATTGCTACTTATGGTCTCCAGAATACAGAAAATCAGCACTGACAGTTTGACTCTTTCTACCTCAAGGGCCACGCCACACAGTAAAGGCATTCAATATCATTCATTTCACATTGCACATTCAGAAACGAAAGAGAGACAAATGCAAAGAGAAAATGCACAAGTAAGGAAGCTTGATTTTCATTGATTGCAAAAAATGTTTACAAGGCCGAGACACAAAAGGACTACAGACAAGAAGACGAGAGGAGTCCGGCCACTATGGTTTCGGCGACTCCACTAGGTCGATCACCACATCTGATGGACCAGTAGACTCGGCCGAAATCATGACTCCGCTTGGAGCATCGCTGGCAGGAGGGGTTTCAACCGGTACCTCGGCCGAACCAGGAGCAGAAGAGGTCTCACCCTGAGGTGCGACCAGAGCCTCGCTGACGACTGGGGCATCGCTCAAGACCGGGGCAGCTGGAACATCTTCCGGAGCAGAAGCGACTACAGGAGCTTCGACCGGGGCACTACCAGTGGCAGGTGCGGAGCTCGGCTCGGGATCCAGGTCCGAATACTTTGGCAGGTCCTGATAGACAGGATGGTCTTCAGGGACCCCCGCACGTCTCAGTGCGGCCAAGCACCCTTCCTCGAACAAGATCGCGGTGATCTCCTCCACCTGCTTCTCGTACAGCTCAGTGGCTCGATCTACCCCATCTTGGAAGGCGGACTGGGCCTCGGCCTGAAGAGAGGCCTTTTCCTTCATCAACTTCTCCCGCTCAGCACGACCAGCCAGGACCTCCCCTCGCAGCCTCGTCCCCTCAGCAGCAGATTCGGCCTTCAATCTGGCCAGCTCAGACTCCAGTTCGGCGGTCTTCTTGTTCTTCATCCAAAGCTCGCCTTTCATATGGTTGGCCCTGGACGAAAGTTCGGCGTTCTCGGTCAGAACCGATGCCAATCGAGCGGACTCTCCAGCACTGGTCACCTTGAGTTCCTCCATTTCCTTCCGCTGCTCGTCCAGCTCTTTCTTCAGCTTCTCCCGCTCGGACTCCAGGCGGGTCATTCTTGCAGCGTTCCTATCCCTCCTTCCCACCACAGTTAGGAGCCTCTGCACGTTCTGCGAATGGAAACAGATAGTCAGATTCGACCAAGATACTTGAAGAATGAAGAAAAACGTTGCAGACACTTACCCGAAGATTATCCTGGATCGCCGAGACCATCAGGCCCTCATCCTCGAACTTATCGTGCGTCTCCATGTCTCTTGGCAAAGCACAGGCCTTGGCGAGAGCCCCAATCACCTCGGTGTTTCCCAGCAATCAGTCTTCGACGTTCAGGGGTTTGCCGGTAGAGGTTTCCATTTTCGGCTTCCACGGTGCTGGGGCAGTACGGGGCCCGGAGGCCGATCCGGACCCTTGCCCCGCCGAGATGAGAGGCTCACGCGCTGGACCAACAACCGACTTGTCGACCGGCGCACTCTTTTCGGCCGGCGCACTCTTTTCGGCCGGCGCACTCTTCTCCTTCGGTGCGCTCTTCTCGCCTCCCTTCTCGGCTGGAGCTCTGGCCCCAGGGGCTCGTTCAGGAGTTTTGCCCTTCGACTGCAGATCAGCCTTCGAGCTCTTCTCCCCCGCCTTGGACTTCTTCCTGGGCGGGGACCCCTCATTCGAGCGCTCCGGCGAGCGTCGCCGAGTTCCACCGCTCGGAGCAGGAACATGAGCAGAGAGAGGACCAGCGCCCGCCAGACCCAAGGCAGCACGAGTACCGGCAGGCGATGGGGCCCCCGAGGACGACGACCTCTGCCTAAACTTGGCAGCCAGATCCTTGACAGCGAGCTCCCTCGAGCTTCCCTCCATGTCCTCTCGGTCAGAGAGGTAAGCTTCCACTATCTGCGACAAGTCCGGCAGCTCCGGATCGGAAGTGGACGCCTCGGCACCGGACGCAGTTCGGTCAGCAATGGGATCGGTCAAGGGGATCCCGCTAAACACCGCAACTGATACCGTCGGACGGCCAGGGTGTGTCTCGTCCGCCTCAGGTACTCCAATCCTGTGGTAGTGGCCTCGATACCTCGGCGTGTACCCAAGCAGCTTCCAAGCTGACCGTGTCTCGTGCCCCTTGTACCGTTCGACCTTGTTGATGTCGTCGGTGCTCCTCCTCCAACCTTCGCTAGCAGCTCGGCGTCGCCTAGCACCCGCCTCTGCTCGACAGGCAAAAAAGAGTATTAGCTCGGCATCAGTAAGAGAAACAAAACAGTAAGGGAGAAAAGCAGCGATGATTACTTGGGACTTCCCCAGGGCGACGTGGGACCGACAGCCTCCTGTCTTCACCTGGGCCGAACTCCCAGTCCCCCGAGACACAGAAGAAATCCTCCTCAGCGTTCTTACTTGAATCCTCCAAGGCTAGGACGAAGCCCCTTCGCTGCGGCTTCACTCGGAGATAGTATCTTCCCTCCCCAGCCTTGCAGATATCATAAGTGTCCTCGATGTCGTGAGGGCCTAGGTTGGTCCCCAAGATCTCGTTCAGCTTCGCTGTACCCATGATGACCTTGTAGCCATTGGGCATCAGCTGGCCCGGGGCGAGGGACCAGAGGCTAAGGCAAGCCCTAAGCAAGGGGTGCAGTGGAAACCTGACCCCACCCTCGATCACAGAGATCAGAGGGAACGGCATCCAGCCGCCGTAGCAGCGATACAGGGCAGCGTCGGCAAGGTCTGCCGGTCTTAGGAGGACCCCCTCCGGAATTTTGAAGGCAGCCCTAAACTCGGCTAAGCCCTCATCGGAATCTACCCTGAATCTAGGGGTGCCCATGACTAGAAGGGGCGACGACGAAGGAAAACCCTAGAGACCAAAAAAAAACCCCAAGAAGAACCAGACAGAAGGGCAGAGCGACTTACAGGGACAGGCAGATCGAAAGCAGATCCGGACGCGTCCTACGGTCGTCTTCCTCGAGCAGATCTCCGGCACCAGAGCAGGAATCGAAAGTAAAAGCAGAGGCGAAGGCGAAAGGAGTCAGAAGCAAGAAAAGAAAGGGGACGACCCTATTTGTAGAAGGGGGAACCCTCATTTGGGAACCGCCTCCGAATTCGAAGAGGCACTTCGAAGCCTGTGCCCGTCAATCAATGAGACAACTCAATCGGCGCAGAAGCTACGCGTGTAGCCGTCAGCTCTGTCCCCAAGGCGAACAGGGTAGGGCATTTATTGCTTTAAAGAGTTGAAGCGACACCAGTAATGATCACAGTATCCCCAGACGGATTCTTCTAGCTTTCAACCCCTAAAGGCTAGCACACTTCCGAGGTCAAAAGCTAGGGGGCAATTGTATGGGGAGATTTCCAGAACCACAGGATTAAGTTAATCGCAGCCATCAGATGAGGTCAGGCATTCTCACGTGCCATCCTCGTGCCATCCACGTGGCACCAAGCTCACCCCGGTTACCAGGACAGGAGGTCCGGCCGAAATCAGGCAGCTCCGGGCCCTTAGCGCCGAACTGGCTCGGGCGTCATCTTGGCAAGGAGCTCCACCTCGGCTAAGACACCCCGGGTACCATCTCGGCAGAAAGCTCCACCTCGGCTGAAGAAGCCGGGACAGAAGCCGAACCAAGAGAGCATTCACAGGCGCCCCTCGTCCCCCACGTCGTCAGGCACGTGGAGGGACAGGGGGCACGAGCTAGTGGGACAGACGCGACATCCAGCCGCCCACAATCTTCGCCAGATCCCTGACAGAACAGCATCCAGCGGCTGAGGCCACATCAGGGCAGGGCCCGAGGGCAGATCCGCTGGTACCCCTACCGCCAAAGGCGCCCAACAGGATCTGGCCCAACAAGATGTGCATTAAATGCGATGTGGGCTGACCCGATGGGCATTTAATGCATAGTGGGCTGAGTTGGACCACAATTAATGCAGTGTGGGCTGATTGTGACTTCCCAGTCAAATCATGGGACCCACACCACAATATCTTCCAAAGATACGATCCAAACTCTATAAATAGAGGCTCAACCCACCATCTAAGGTACGCCATTTTTCATACACAGAGCCGCTACTCTGTCTCTCTTCTCCCTCTCCTTCCACTGTTCCAGTTCTCACACTGACTTTGGCATCGGAGAGCCTTGCGCCGCCCAGGCCAAGGTCCTCTGACCGTGTGTTCTTCCCTTTCAGGCTTTCGGACGGCATCCAGTCACACCCAGTCACCATCGTCTTCTCGGATAAGTCCTGTAAGGCACCCTCTTATTGTGGGTCATTATTTTCTGCACCTACATTTTCTTTTCTTTCCGGCGAAAGAGATGAGAAGCACGTGCATGTTGTCTTCTTCTTCTCATCAGGACGCGTACCAAAAGGAGTGCAACACCACCTCGCTTCAGTGTAGGTTGGGTCAATGAGGACCCAACCCGACCATATCAAGATCAAGATCCTTATGAGCAGATCTACGCAGTTGCAGTAAAAGGAAGACGATTCAGTGGTTCAGAAAAAAGAGAGATTTTTCTAGTTTAACGGTCATTGATATCTGAACCTCTTTTTTCAAGTCCGTAAGTATGTCTTTCAAATTAGCGTTGCATAATCTTACTAAAGCTGATAATTTTAACGGCAAGAATTTAGCCATATGGAAGCATCAGATGGACGCGTTGCTGCACTTTGACGGTTAACATATGTGATTGAATTCGATCCGATCTTCAAATCCGTCGATGATGCCCCTAAGAAAGATCATGATGTGTATGAACAATAAGTATTTGATAACAAATCAGCAAAGCATCTTCTTGTCGGATTCATATCCAGCAATTTGGTAAAGCAGTTTGTGGCTTTGAGCACTTTAACACTGCTAAAGAAATCTATGACTGTGGTATGAACAAATATGATGAAACCTCTAAATCTCACTTGATTGAGGTATTCAGCGCATATCTTAATTATAAGATACCAGAGGAATCATCTATAAGGGATCATATTGATAAAATGACGATCTAATATAATAACCTAGCAGTCTTAAAAAAAAAAAATTTATCAAGGTTTTAAATCAAATAATTGATGATGAATCTTTCACCTTTGCATGAAAAAGTGTCTCAAACCTTATTAGCGTCCAAAAAGTGTAATCCTCAGTCAAAGGGAATAAGATGGATGACATAAAGAAAGACTTTTTTTCTTTTAAAGTCAAGGCGTGTGGGGTCCTGAGGGGCCATCACGCCAGATTCTTTTACTAGATGGAAAGAACTGACAAGTATCCTATGCATGCTCCTGCTCTTAGTCTTGCCGTGTGGGGACGTGTGATGTAAGCCATTGAAAGGGTGATCCATTTGATAGTCATGTCGGTCTTTGTCTCTTTGCTCGAATGGCCGACAAGATGAAGTGGGAAAGGAAAAATCGAAATCCCCGCCGTTGACTGATCCTAGCCATTGATGCTGCCCGGGCAGAAATCCCGGGACGTGTAGTACGGCTGAGTGGGTAATGGCCTCCAAGGACTATGGAGCATGCAACAGACAAAATCGAGAAAATCAAAGGTCGAAAGTGTTGGGGAATGGGGACAAACAGCTGTAAAAAAAGGAAGATGGAGAGGAGAGCAGGAAAGTACTTAAAAAAAAAATACTTTAATTTCACTGCTGATAGGATGTCAAATGGGACAGGCTGGATCAGGTCAACGGGATAGCCCACCAGGCATGATCCATTGTCATGGGACATGCTAGGCCGAGGGCACCACACGCTATGGGACAACCTATCCATAACGGTCGGCTCGCTTGGCCCGCTCAACCCTAATTTCATATAAATTGTCCATTTTACCTCCCCCAATAATTATAAAACAGTCATATAAGTGATATTTGTGTTATTTTGAATTTTTCAAAGTCGATAAATAATTTAACCATCTCATTCTCATTTCTCATCAAATTATACAATTCTACCACTCTCTATATACTCTCTGGCTCTCTCAAAGCATTCAACTCTTTCACTTTCTCTAAGAAGTTTTTGGAGGGCCAAAGATTAAGTCATTAAGAGACAAGATTAAAGGGGCCTTAAAAATTTGGAGGTATTTATATCATTTACATTTGATATACCATATTTATAAGTTTATAATATATTATATTAATTCTCATTTTCTCCCCTTTCTTATATTAATTATCACAAAAAGAAGGCTATTGCTATTATTATTTTTAATTTTCATTTTTGGAAATATGACTAGACGATCTTCTAGAAGAGTTCACACATAATCTTCTCTTGTTAATTTAGGGGGATAAGATGATTTTATTGAATTAAAAGATGAAGTAGGTGATTTGCCACCTCCCTCCACTAGTAGTTCCCATAGAGCAGCATCTACGAGAAATAGAACTTCAATAATTTGGGATATATATAATATGTTTGAATTTGTTGAAGAATGAAAGAATGTACAAAAGGCAAAATGCAAATTCTGTGGTAATAATTATAGTACCGAATCAAAAGCAGGTACCCTTCAACCACAATTTCACTGTATTTCAAAAAATACAGCTAAAAGAATAGGCCATCATCATATTTATCACATCTAAAACATGTTATTTTTCTCATTTCTTCTTTCAATTAAACCTTTTAGACATTAATCAATCTGATCACGAAAACAACTTTTGTTTGGAATAGAAATTTCCTAACTGATTGAACAAGATTAGGCAGTGATAAGACACAGAATTCTACTAGTCCCACCCTCAAATGAGGCCAAAATCTTGCACAAGGCCAAGATTCAATCCCCATAGTTGGGCCACTTCATCATGTTATGATCAGCTGCAATTTTGCTTTATGGTGTTGAATCACATTTTCTTCCCCCCTTTTTCACGTGATCATGCCAAAACGAGGCTAAATCTGATTAGATCAGAATCAAATGAGGCCTCATACATACCTAGAAGAGCGCTTTCTTATCAAAAATCCAAATAGCTCAAAATGAATATAAATGCACTCAGAGATGACTGAGAATCAATAGTAGATTGATTATGTGTAAAACATGCAATTTTAATTTCTTTGTTCTTCGATCTTGTATGTTTTTAAGGATAATTTAAAGGCGATAGGTCATCCCATTTGCATCCAATGCTAATAAGAAAGAAAATCTTGGCTGGGTGTGTTTCCAATTTAATCTCCCGGCCATTGGGCCAACTCAGAAAAAAAAATTTCTTTAAAATAGTATTGACCTCCTATTCTTTTGCATCAGATTACATAGGAGTTGAATGCATAGAAATTTACAGTCAAATGAGCTCCGTCCAAAGCTTATTAAAAAGTTGAGGTGTAATTATAAATGATATCAGGTGAAGGATATAAAGTAGCAATGCAGATGTGCCTTGACTTTCTTCGGATTTAAATTACTAAGGTGATAGTTGTGTGCTCCTTTCCATCTTCTCTTGGTTCTATTGCCATTGAAGGGGTCATTTCTTAATATTCACCTTTGGTTCTTCAATTTATAAATTTATCTGCTAACTAACTTTATAAATTCCCTATGTATTCTAAGCAAACAATTAGGCCCTAAGCCCTACAGTCCATGAAGCTCAAATGAATTAATTACAATATACAGGTCATCCACATTAGGTCTAATCTATCCACCAATCACACCATATGATGTATTCGATCAATAAATTCCAATAACCGTTTGTCATTTATCATTTACACTATAAAAATGGGATTTACATATGTAAAATTTGCTATGTGAAGTTTCTACATGTAAAATTCACAGTCAAATCATACATATGTAAGATTTACATGTGAAACACATTACCGTTTCTTTGGAGCACCATTTAGATGAGTAATTGTTGAAAAGATAGGATTACATATCAAAATCTTTAATTATCTCAACAACCTGCAAATATCTAAGATATGAAACTAAACGGTTTTGAGGTATAATGGATCATTCTAGAATTTGAATGGTTCAATTTAAATCTGGAGCCCACAAAAGTTCCAAAAAAATAAGATTCGAAGGTTTTTGCAATTGCGATCCGTCAGATAGTCACCTGTACAGCACTCTTCTTGCTATAGAGGCTTCTAACACTTCCACACCTTTTTTATGTGCATAAATTTTCATATACAAAATGTCTCATTTACACACCATTTCCATACCTTATTACGTATGCGATAGATAAATGGGGGAAAAAAAATGTGACCATGCGTAATCTAAGGCATGTGCATCACTTACAGGGGTCCGGATTAGATGAACGAGTAGATCCGGACTCCATTTACAGATGTAAATGGGTGCAAACAAATGAACCGTTAATTTATACTTGTTCAAAAGTATAACTTGAGAAACGTTTCGTGTATCCTGATATATTTCCTAATAGTCCATCAGTGTCCATTTCTTAAAGAAAATAAAAAAGAAAAAAAAAATGAAAAGGAAACAAACCAAAAAATTCTGTAACCACATCCATCTCTTCACCATCAAGTGTTTGAAGAGCAAATCAACCTCATACAGCAGCATTCCACAGATAAGCATTTTACCATAACATTTTAAGATTTGGCTGCAAGCACCAAACAATATATTCACATACCCAGAATTCCCTTACAAATCATTCCTATTATAAGAAGCCATTAACTTATAAAAGATTACTAGATGAAAGGGTACCACGTAAATGAGTTTCAGATCATGGAATGAGGAGAATCTTGCCAATGTGCTTGCTGCTTTCCATTAACCTATGAGCCTCTGCTGCCTCATACAAATGAAAGGACTTGTAAACCACAGGTTTCACCTTGCCTGCCGCGATTGCAGGCCAAACATTTTTCTCCACCTCACTGACTATCAGTGCTTTGTTTTCAGGGCTTCGAGTTCGGAGACCCGCAGCTGTATAAACAAAATCACAGTTAAGGGCTATTCAGCTGAAGTAATACCATAATTATTTGAGGGGTTAAAAAAGAATGTCAAGTTGTATTTCTTTGCTGTAGTTAAGATCCTGAAGTCCCATGGTTGACAGGTTGGCAGGCAATTGGACCAGTTGAGACTAACCCTCCCCTTAAAAGCAAATAGAGAAAACAATGGGCCTAACTCTGGAAGTAGCTAGAATGCTGGGTGCATCTTACCTTGCACAGTAAGGCGCCTTGCAAGCATACATCCAAGGTTTGCCTCTGTAATCGTGCCGCCCTGGAAGCCGATGATAAAAAGCCTGCCGTTGACATTTAAACTGTTGAGGTTCCACTGGAAGTAAGGGCCCCCAACATTGTCCAGTATAACATCGACACCTGTCATTGAATATTTCAAGGTTTAGCAGGAAACTTTTTTTGGTATGCTTTTGGATGGAAACTGAAAATTTGAAAGATGAATAAGAAAATGGACCTTTCCCCCCAGTTTCTTCCTTCACACGCGCAACAAAGTCCTCAGTCTTGTAATTGATGCAGACATCAGCACCAAGTTCTTTGCAGAAGGTTAGTTTCTCTTGACTTCCTGATAAAATATACATGGTGATATAAGAATCACAGATTTGAAAGATACAAGGTAGAGGTCGAGAGTATCATAATTTCATTCCATCCCACCTGCTGTGACAAATACCCTCCCTCCTTGATGTTTAGCAATCTGAATAGCAAATGTACCAATCCCACTAGATCCCCCATGAATCTGAAATTTAATTGCACCTCAGTACGCATATTGATAAGAAGACTGCTTTCTCTAATCTCTAATAAAAAAGTGACTAACAAAAAAGGTATAGGTACTATGTGAGCATTATAAACATGCTTCCATGCAGCCCGAATGACCATCTTAATTTATACCAGCCTTTTGTGTTCCTGCTGCTGATGTAGTTAAAGAGTATGGTTAAAGGCCCTGGCTCATACTTAGCTTGTTAGGGAAATGGGTGTGTATGTGAGGATGCATGACAGCATGAGAGCCTGAGTTCGAGTCTCCATTGCAGCTCAAAAAAAAAAAAGAGCACAGATAAAAATTCTTCAATCATGTTCTTATCTTGAACTAAATTTATGAAATAATACAACTTTGAACAATAGCAAAGAATGTTAGTTTTTCCAATATTCAATACATCCCAAAGATTCTCTTTTTTTCTTCATGTTTTACATGCAACGTAAAATTATGCAAAAAAGACACGGCACAACATCCCTTTTTGTTAGTCCATGGAAAAAAATGAATCTCCATAATTAGAGAAAGAAGAGCTCAGATTTTGTCAAGCAGAATAGTGAATCTTGTGAAAATGAGTTATAACAAAAAGGATTTACCAGGAAAGTTTCCCCTGCAGACAGTCCACTTATCATAAAGACAGTCGACCACACTGTACAAGCCACCTCTGGAAAACTTGCAGCTTCTATCAAAGAAATGCCTCATGGAACTGGAAGAACTTGTCCGGCCGGAACAGCTACTTTCTCCGCATATCCTCCTCCACTAAGAAGAGCACACACCTGGGTTAAAATTTTTTTGATTATGCGTTGTTAAAGAGGCTCAGCTGGTAAGGGGACATCAAAAGTCCCCTGGGGAACCCAAGTTCAAGCCCCAGTTGAAATGGGGAGGCCATTAGTGACTCAAACATGAAATAGATTAGGATAACCATAAAAAATGAACACTAGGTAAGAACCTTCTTTTTTGCCCATATTATATCTAGGTGAGCAGGATGGATCCCTCAGGAATTTTGCTTAAAGCACTACTGATAGGTATATCTTTCAATTGGCTGTGGTCTGGGCTTTCTTTTTACGTGGAATGGTGATAGGAAGGTGAAGAGTGGGAGAGAAGGAAATTTGGCTCTTCTTTGAGGTCAGCCAAAACCTTCAGAATTCAAGACGACTAAAATGAGCCAACTGATAGCCCCTAATCTCATTCATCTTTTCATTTAAATACATCAGATCCCACCTTTTAGCAACTACTAGCCCCACACATAGCTGAAGTTAGATAGCTACTCTTACTGCTCCTAGACTTGAGCAACTAATTTAATAAAATGGCTAAGCCACAGCTAACAAAAGGATATAACTGAATAGCACTTCTCAGAAGAATACTACCCATCTCTCCCATCTCTGACGTGCATGAAGACATGGCATGTATCAACTACCTAATTCATACCAGCATATAATGGATACCATTTGAGAGAGCAGCTAATGTATCATCCACAAAGACTTTTTTTTTTTTAATATTTAAATTCATTAAAGAGCAAAACAGTACAAGAGACTTGTACTGCAAAGAGGAAAAACTACAGCTGACCCCTACGAGCATGAAACAAACAGAACAAACCCTGCAAAACAACCTGGAACGACATACACCACCCCAAAAATTACTACAGGACAGCCACATCTTTCCAATTGAACATGATTTGGTTGACAGTATAGTCTCTGAAAATGGGATTTATTGCCACCGATTGAGCCACAGAAAATTTAATCTTTCCACAAATTGAGTCTTCATTAGTGCCGGCTCCTTCAAAACATCTAGCATTCCTTTCCTTCCATATGTGCCAAATTACTGCAAGAAAGGTGAGCTTCCACATCTCCTTCATTGGAGATTTCCAAGCCATGAACATGTTTTGGGAAAACCCAGCTGCAGCCAAACCAACTAATTACAGTGTTCCAAATCTTTAGAGAAGGTGATCTATTGTTTCCTCATCTTTTAAACACATAGGGCATGCATAGACCACAATCTTCCCTCTTCATTTAAGTTTATCCATGGTAAGGATCCGTCCTCGGAGAACTAACTGGCCAAATACCACAATTCTCGGTGGGGCCATGAGCTTCCAAATGTTCTTTATCTGCGATTTCCTCTCTGTCCTTGTGGAAATGGCTGAGTAGAATGATGATACGGAGAAAGAACCATCTTTCGAGGCTTTCCAAATCCTTGTATCCTCCCCTTCTTCCAATATGAGCACATCAGTAAGGAGGTTAAGTAGGGAGAGAAACTGCCTTTCCTCAATGTCCCTCAAATTTCTTCGGAATATGGGGCTCCAGATCACCTCGTTATTGTAGCCTTTTCCAAAATAGCTTTTGACATTAGCTTCCCTCACCAAAGCGCATTTAAACATATCCGGGTATTACCTTGCCAGTGTATCTTTCCAAAAGAGAATCCACTGCCCCGAACAAACTTGATACTTGATGTTTTGCATAAACTTCTCCTTTTACAGAAGTAATGCCTTTCCATATTGGCGAGAATTTGTACCTATTGTCTTTAATCTCCCATCCATCCTTTTGATTACCGTATTTGGCCGTCAAAACCTTCCTCCATAGGCCTTCTGATTTGTCCCCCAATCTCCAAAGTCATTTCCCTGACAATGCTTCATTCATCTCTCTTAAGGGATTTGATACCCAATCCTCCTTCCAGCTTTGATGAGCATACTGAAGACCAGTCCACTAGATGAAAATTTCTTTCTTCACACCTCCCTTGCCAAAGAAAGTACCTTTGCAGCTTCTCTGCCCTGTTGATCACTAATATTGGGCATTTTAGAATTGAAAAGTAATAAAGTGATAGATTTTTCATTGTTATTTTTATAAGGGTTATTCTACCTCCCATAGAGAGGTGGGTGGCTTTCCAAGTGGATAGTTTCATTTCCACCCTCTCAACCACAGGATTCCACTCTGATTGCTTCGTCACCCCTAGACAGAGGGGAAGGCCTAAGTATTTAACCGGGAAAGATCCCACCTTGCAGCCAAGGACATCTGCAATCTAGCATAGCGCCGAATCCTCGACTCTTATCCCAATTAACCCGCTTTTGAAGAAGTTGATTTTTAATCCTGACACCGCATCAAAGGAGAATAGGATAGCCTTCACATTTCCAATTTGATCCTCAGACGCTTCACAGAAGATAAGGGAGTCATCAGCAAATTGAAGGAGGGGCACTTATGGGGCCGTAACAGCCACTTTGAACCCCGTTATAAGGCCCTGGGCTTCAGCCGCTTTCACCATCCTGTTCAATGCCTCGACTATCATCCTCGAAGGCTTACTATGTCATCCTTTTGAGTTTTACATGTCTAATCATTCCTATTAGGTAAGGATGTCAGTGGATCCTCACTTAAAAAGTAGTCCAAAATAGAGAACCCAAAAAAATTCTATGTATAGACCCTTAGTATGCCCAAATGTATAATAAACAATAATATATATAACGATGTGATCTTTATAAATATATTTATATATTATATATTATATGATTAATATATAATATGTGTTGTGATAAGATATTAAAAAGGATTTTACCGGAAAAAATCCACTTAGAATTTGTTAAGACCAAAAAGTAGACGATAAAGGCCCTCCTGCCACTTCTCTTTTCTTTTTCTTTTTTTCATATTTTGGCAATATCGCCGCTCACATATATACATGAATGGTGATATCGCCAATTATTCTTCTTCCAATTCATTCAACGTTTTATTTGGTATAGCTTTTCTCCTAGTTCATTCTAACACTTACTCATATAATCATATTCTTTTCTTTTTTTTATGAATGTTCTCGTATAAATATATAATCATATTCAATCTCATAAATATAGTCAACTTGATTTTCTTAATTTTCTCCTTATATGGAGCCAGGCATGTATCTCCACATGTAAACATTCCTGGTTCTATCTTTTTGCCAATACATACATCCATCCTATTTTAGGCATTTTAGTGGCAAAGACTTTTGTCCTTTTGTTTTATTTGTGCCACCCAACACTCAGATCTATGGAAAAATGCATCCCAATGTTGTCTTGTAAAAAGTATCCATTTAACAAGTGATCAATTTATCACACAATACCCCACTACCTTATCTCTATCTTGATCACCCAGCACTGACCCCTACTTTTTTTTTATATCCTCTAGCCCTCTATTGTGTTCCATAGTTATTCCAAGATAACGGAATCTATCAACACTCAGACCCTTGACCTTGGATTTCTGTTATCCATGACCAAGGAAAAAAGGGGCTTGAAGCAGACCCCTCTCAGCAGCTCAAATTCCAGCTGAGAACTTGGCATTAAGTCTTTAGTACATAGTGAACAAATTATATTAAAAAGTGAATAATTGCAAAAGAGAGGGCAAAATTCATTGAATCCGCAAAATAGATGCCCCCTGTTCGTGATGAATAGAGATTGCCTAAACTACATCTCCACTAATCATCATTATCATCAAAGCCTGATGCCAACATGTTGGGATCCTGTTCCGCCGTTCCAGTCTATCATAACCCAAATCCTTCGATAGGTACACTTGATTAGGGAACAACAGTTCATCACAATTATGATAAGTATATTGTTTCATTTGAATTCAATGCTTAACACAACAAGTGATGTCTTTCTGTGGGCTTCAACAACATTCCCTATCAGCTTTGAATCACTATCTAATATCCATTGATTTTCATTTGCTCCATTTCCACCAAATTAGCTGCCATAGCACCCTATTGCAATCTTTCTCAATTCATGTTCTGCATATCACTTCACCCTATTGTGATCACTTTGGGTACCTAGGCTTAATTAAACCCTTTGTTTATTTTTCTAAATGGTAACCTTAGAAATTTAGAGAATAGAGACTACATTTGAATTTATTTATTTATTTTATTTTATTTTATTTTTTATAATGAGGGGCCCTTTGAGCCAGAATAATCCCTTCGGGTCGGGTCCGAGGGAGCCGGATATATTCCCTGTGGCCTAGTGTGGCAGTACAGTACTACAGTTTCGAACCTCCAACCACCGGAGCAAACCTTGGTCCTTGACATTGGGGTTTTACATTTGAATAAATTGACTACCTAATTTTTAATTTAGAACAATATTAATCATTCATAAAGGACATTCACTAAAAGATCATTAACTTAATCAAGGAAAAAAATTCAAATCTAACCTAACCAATCTAATCCTAATCACATTACAAATAAAATAAAATATAATACTAATATAATATAAGATAATCCCAAATCACTATTATCATAACATATCCAACTTCGTATTACATGGGCCCACATCGGATTTCACACTCGATTGGACCGCCCTATCGACCCAGCCCACAAAACAAACCAACCCATCACATAAAAAGCTCGGCATTCCAATCCAGTTAGAGACCATTTCGGGTGGCCCCTCACCCACCTCTTCCAATTCTAAACCTCCCCCAAAATTCAGCAGAAACAACAATTTCATACCTACCTCATCTCCGACCGTCCATCGGGTGACGTTCTTGCCGACCGATTCGATGGTGCCAGCGCATTCGAGGCCCGGCTACGGGCTTGAGCCCTCCGGCGGTGGATACGATCCCTTTCTCTGTAACGTATCGGCCCGGTTTAGCGCTGTCGCCCCGATCTTTATCAGGACCTCGTCGTCTCCGACTCTGGGGTTGTCGACCTCCTGGACCTGGAGGACTTCTGGCCCACCTGGGCTCGTGATCACGACGGCCTTCATCTCTTGATGGGGAACGGGCGGTCAAGATCGGTTCTGAGTGTCGGATTTGGACGATGGGGTTTGATTTCGAAGGAGTAGAGACTATTGAGTCTAGAGAGAGAAATGAAATCCTGATTTGGGTAACTGTGAATTTGATACCGTTGTTGTGACTTGTGCTCTATGGGTGGCAATGGTTGCCTGACCTGAACCATTTTTATAGGGCTCTTATTGGCCCTTAGTTTGACTTGGAGATGGGTCTGTTGTGGTGGGCCTCAATATGGATCTGGATCATATGGATTGGACCAAGAAATATGTTTTATGTACAATGACAGTGGAATCGTGTAAATAGTGCAATGATAGTGGGCTCCAGAGAAAGGTGGATGGGTTAGATTTAATGGGTCCCATGTACATGGAGACAAAGGATGGGATGGGTCTTGAAAGTTTCGATCGAAATAAAACCGAGTCTGAAATCTATTTTAAGTCCTGATTCTCTTGAATTACCAAATATACTTTGACTCATATTCAAATCAAATCTTAAAGCGACCCACCTAAATAACATACACATTCCACATAGTCACATTTGTTTGCACTCGTTCATGCATCACATATATAAACAAGGTAAGGGAATGGTGTGTAATGAGGCTATTTTTATAAGAAAATTTATGCACATAGTAAGGTGTGGAAGTGTTAGAAACCCATTTAGCTAGAAGAGCAATGTATCTGACAAGCTGCAATCTCAACACCCTTCATGTCTTTTTCTTTTCTTTTCTTTTTTTGCAAATATAATCTGAACCATTTAAATTCTTTCTTGGTCCTTTACACCTCAAAGTTTAGTTTCATATCTTAGATATTTTTACATTAATTTTAAAATAATGAAATCCTGTTATATGTAATCCTAACTATTAAACATTAATAATGAGATTTTTTATACATAATTCTAGTCATTCGACATTTACTTGTCCAAATGGTGCTCCCAAACAAAGATGGTAATGTGTTTCACGTGTAAATTTTACATATGTAATATTTGTGCATGCATGAAAATCTTACAAGTAGAAAATTCACATATGCAAATCCCATTTTCACAACCCTTGCACAAAGAATAAAAGACAAACAGCCCCGAACCTGAAGGAATTGAGGTAAAAAGAAAAAAAAAACTGAATTCTTATCGGGAAGATGGAGATGTTACAATGAAATCTTCGAGTCTAATGCATGGCTGAAATTATGTAATTTATGGAAAACAAGAACCTTTGTTCAAAAGATCGGAAGTTTTGTTGAAAAGTAGAGAGCCAATTGCAGTTGGATAGTGTTCGGTATTGGTTTTACTCAGCCTGACATTTCTCTTTTTACCATTTCTTATTGAATTGCTTACTCAGCTTGTCTTTGAATTACAGAAAAGTTCTTGGAATTTATAGGTTGGTGTGATAGCTGAATGGATTAGTGATAAGTCCATGAAATTTCACATGATTCTCATCATTTCATGTAGATTTGTGGACTTAATTAGGAAAAAATGATTGAGATTCATAAAAACATGCATCATTTTGTCCAAATTTGATTTCATCAGAAAATTAGTTTAATTTCATAATATCATGTTTTTATCAAGATTATTCTTTTGGATTATTGGATTATCCTCTTAAATAACTTGCAACTTACACGTAAACATGCTATACAAAAAATTAAGTCAAATGAAGTATGCATGCATTCATATGTGTCAAAATAGGTCCCATGCCAGGCATGAAAGATTTTCTTCTTTCATCCGACCCCTTGTGTGTCACCCCCTGTTTGGTCCAAACAAGGGATCCGGTTCCAGTTTGGAAACAATGGAGACTTGAAAAGTAACCAAGGAAAGGATGCGAAGAAGAAAGAAAAAAATAGAAAGGACATCATCCAGACATGGGGCATGAATCCCAAGCCCTTGCACGCCCCATATGGGGCCCACTTGGTGTATTGTGTAATAAATTTTCCCTCTTCTTTGAAGACTTTCTAAATTTGAGGAAACTTCCATAATGGCACTTCCCAAAAATACAAGAAGATTATTTTTAGCCAAAGTTGGAGATAAACAAGGAAAAAGCTTTCATGCAAAATAGAGATTTCTATGGCGGATTGCCTAGCGAAGCAAGGGGTTGATCGTTCATATAATCTAAGTGCTCATGTTATGTAAGGTATAGTCATTTATCAGTATATATCTCTTATACTGGTAAGCGCTCTCGTGGAGCTTCTTTTATTGTACTTACATTTTTCTTTAATAAATTTTTTCTCTCCCTTTCTTTCATTTTCCTTCCTTTTCTTTCTCCTCAAGCCACAAAAGTTGTATCAAGAATCTAAAGAAACAAGAGGAGTACTGGACGTTCCTTATCCCCATGTCGTAACACACGACCCTCTCTCTCTCATTCTATCCCCCACACCTCCAAACCCCCCATCCATTTATTTTCTTTTTCCTTAGGTTAAAAATTTGTATTTTTTATGTAGAAGAAGATGAAGATGTATGCGATGGAGGGTGGACTTGTAATCTAAGGAGGAGGTGAAACTCAAATCTTTTATCTATTTTGCGGATAGACATGGTAAAAAAACAAAACGTTATTTTTCATTTAATTATTGGCTGTTCCTCCTTGGCTTCTTATTTTCATAAAAATATATATATGAATTGCTTGGAATCCTCTGATAGTAAAGAGAATCCAATCTAAGCAGTTAATTTGGAAATTTAACCTTTGGTCTCCCCTTAAATTGGATCTTTTCGGATATGATCTAAGCTATACGTATTTCAGATCATTAGATCATGTGAATCATAATCCTTAGATGATTTATTTTACTGATTTCCATTTACAGCAATTGGTTGTTTTGATAATCTTATTTATGGTTGCAGTATTCTAGTATTTCTTATATTAGGATTTTTTTTATCTAGTTTTTTTTAGATTTGGAATTTTTAATTGGGGTGTAATGCTTGTAATTAATTTTACTAAAGAAACCAATTGAATGTATATGTTTTAATTATTCTAAAATTCGTTTTTAATTGTGCTAGGTAAAGTGCAAATTTGACTTCCTCCATCCCTGTGGACCGTCCTCGGACTAACCGAGATTTATTACTTCATGATAACTCTACACTTGGGGTTCAAATCAATTAGACCTAGTGAGGATTACCCGTAAATTATAGTTAATTCATTTGGGCTTCATGGACCATAGGACGGGGGCCTGTTTGTTTGCATAGAATATATAGGGACTTCATGCCATAAGAAGATAAAATTATAAATTGAAGAACCAGAGGTGGATATTAAAATATGACCCCTTTAATGGAAATAGAATCAAGGGAAGGTGGAAAGAGTATACAGCCATCACCCTAACACACATGTAAGGATTTTTTTTTATTTTTTTGGATATTTATTTTGAGCTGTTTGGTTTTTTTTTTTTTTTTTTATAAAAAAGCACTCTACTAAGGATATGTAATGCCTCATTTAATCCTGACCCAATCAAACTTAGCCTCATCTATGGCATGATTACAAGAAAGATTAAAACGTGATCCAACTCCACACAACAAAATGCAGCTGAGCAACACATGTTGAAATGGCCAATCTATTGGGATTGAAACTTGGCTTGTACAAGAGTTTTCGCCTATCATGAGTAAGGGACCGGTAGAGTTCTGTTACGGCCATAGATAGTTATAACTTATAAGACTTGGTTTGACGCGTTTTATTAATCTTGGGGCTTTTTTATGTAGTGGTTAGGTCCATAAAATTTGATATTAGAGCCGACATCCACGTCTCGGGTTCGAGTCAAGATAAGGGCTACCTGGAGTAGAATGAGAGCCGTTTACATATGAAAATTATGAAGGTGAGCTCATTTCTAATTTGAATGAAACTGGAGTAAGAACAAAAAGCATGTGAATCCGGTGATTCTCAGCAGCAGTTTGTATTCCAAATTTGTGCTCTGATAGAGTTTGGGATTTTAAGTTGTGTGATCAAAAGCCTTGAAATGCACAGTGGCCTCACATGATACAGTTATCAACATCTATTGGAGCCGAGCTTAAGTGATTGGTTAATCGAAAAGTAGGGTTGTTCATGGGTCGGGCTGGGCTGGGCTGGGCTAAGGAATATTTGGCCTGGCCAGGCTTCTACTATGTCAAAGCCCGGCCCAGGCCCAAATCGGGCTATTAGGAGTTGGTCCAAGCACAGCCCGCTTGGAAATGTGTAAGCCTGAGCCCATCCCGAGATTGATAAATAACTTAAAGAGAGAACTAAATTGTATAGTGTTGAGTGTAGTTTAGTTGGTTTGGCCTTGATTATTAATGTGAAAGTCCCCTGTCTGCATGTTCCTATTTTTATTTTTTTCAATCGGGTCAAGGCCAGGCTTTGTGCTTTCTACAACTGAGTCCAAGCCTTGCCCATCTATTAAACGGGGTGAAATAAAATGTTTGAGCCCGGCCCGAGTAGTAAAACAATAGGCCCAAGCCTGGCCCAAACCAGGATGGGCCCGTAGCCCGATCTATGAGCACCCCTATCCAAAAGGCCTCTTGTATTTTTTTTTGAGTTCCCCTGAAAGCCTCTTGTTTTTTATGGGTCCAGTACTATGTAGCAATCCTCCTAGGACACACCAAGTGGCCAGTCTCAGGCTCAGCTGGTATTTGATTCGCCCAGTGTCCTTAGTAGCGAACAACTAATAAGGGCAAGTTTATGGGGCCTCTTCTCCGTGAAAAAAGTGTGGAAACATGAAATGACTTTTTTTTTTTTAGAAATTCGGCGTTTGGTACCCCCATTTTTCTAACAAAAGCAGGAAAACTAATTAACTTTGTTTTTTTTTGTTTTTGTTTTTTCGTGTTTCCGCACACAACCCTTTCCAATTTGTACGGATCGGACTTGGTTTGCTGTAGAAAGTGGAAAAGGTTTTCCACGAAAGTGGTTTTCCACATTGCATCACAAACTCCCTTAATTAAAAAGACTCTAGTTCCTCTATTTCAGATCATCAATTACTTAGCTCGGATAGGCATAGTGAACTTTTACATCTCTTGTAAATCTTGTTGGAATGGAATGGGATTGAGGTGCAGAAGTAAAAAACACAGCACCAGGCATCTGTTGGGTCTCCAATGCAAGAATAAGTCGAATGAGTTTTTCTCGTGAACCTCTCCACGTCACAGAAAACATCGCAAAAATCACCTACTCTGCATAGAGCCGTTTCACTTTCACCAACTGTTTTCCTTCTATTCAGAATCCTCTCCCTAGCAAATCTATAAATCTGGGCCACCATTAACAATAACACTGAAGAAATTATCTGATCCATCTCCTTGTTTAATTAAACTAACATCTCCCAGTTACATACTTACATGGCTACTTTAGCCACTCTAACTGGTAGTGCAATAACCACCATCACCGACTCCCCTTTTGCTGCACGGCCTTTCTACCAGCTGAGGAGTGAGGACTCAATTCTCATCTTCAGTCCACAGACGGCACAGCGTTCGTCGTTGCTCTCTGATGCACTTGCCCTGCAAAGGTGGGGTGATGCTGATGATAACAATGCCGGGGCATTCACCATCGACCGCCGTAATGTCCTCGTCGGATTGGGAGGTGGGATGTATTGTGCACTAAGCGGTGCCTTTGGTACTGGTTTGGACGAGAAAGCCGCCATCGCATCTCCCATTGCTCAAGTAGATCGACATATCCAAGTGTGGGCCGTCCGCTGTGACCAGCTTTGATCCGACGAATGATGACTTAATGCCCATGACAAGATTGTGGAGTTCAAACCCCCGCCACCGTCTTCCACCCGTATGCGTGTGAGGCGAGCAGCTCAAGACGTGGTGAGAGATGAAGAGTACATGGCCAAGTTCAAAAAAGCCATTCATCTGATGAAGAATCTGGATCCTGAAGACCCAAGGAGCTTCTCTCAACGGGCCAATATCCACTGCGCCTACTGTAATGGCGCATACGAGCAGGTGGGCTTCCCTAAACTAAGGTTGCAGGTGCATGAGTCATGGCTCTTCTTCCCTTTCCACCGCTACTACCTCTACTTCTTTGAAAGGATCCTTGGCAATCTCATTGGGGAGGACTCCTTTGCAGTTCCTTTTTGGAATTGGGACTCTCCCGGACGCATGGAACTTCCGGCCATATACGCCGACCCGTCGTCGCCTCTCTACGACCCGTGCCGCAACCCGGATCACCAGCCTCCCCACGTCGTTAATCTGGACGTGAAGAGCCAGACAAACCCTTCAGGACAACCCATCAGTGATGGGGAGATGATTTGCAACAATCTCAGCATCATGTATCGAGCTATGGAGCCCTCTAGCGCTGACCTGTTCCTGGGCTCCCCATGCAGGGCTGGAGATGCGAAAGGCGCATCCGGCTCGGTGGAGCTTACACCACATGGGGCGATACATGTATGGGCCGGCGACCCGAGGCAGCGGTTCGGAGAGGACATGGGCAGCTTTCACTCGACAGCTCGTGACACGGTTTTCTACGCGCACCACTCGAACGTGGATAGGCTGTGGAATGTGTGGAAAGAGTTGGATCCCTCACACAAGGACTTCACTGATCCGGACTGGTTGGACTCTGGATTCCTCTTCTGCGACGAGAACGCCCAGATGGTGAGGGTCAAGATTCAAGACTGCCTCGACACTGCTAAGCTTGGATACGCTTACCAACAGGTTAGTTATAAATTAAAAGAGGCTGTGTATGTTATTTGCACAGGGTACATATGATTAAGAATTGAATTCATGGTCAATTCAGTGGTACTTGTCAAGGATGTGAAGTGAGATCAAGATAGAAAGTAAAAGATGATAAATAAAATATATGGAAGTGATGTTGGTTGGAAGCTGACTTCCCGGCAGGATTAATTTGAGTTACAAGAGAGATGGGTGGGGAGTTTATTTAAGAACGTGGATCCTGTGAGGGATTTTGTCACACCCCAAAAATTTGATTTGATCATAACCGCATCATTGGGGCATGAGAATTTTTTCCCTTAAATACATTTGCGGCCCCAATTTTGGGTGGATCGAAGTCTATAGTGAGGTTATAAGTGATGATCAGTCACCATAAACAAACACGGAAGCAACGATTCATACAATCTATGCAGATGGTCATCAATATAACATACAATAACATTAGAGCTGATACAAGTAACAGAAAGGCATTTACTTATATTTCAATTATAAAATGCATTAGAGTTTTAACGAATATTTAAAATACCATAATGACCTGTGCAAGAGGCATCTATGCTCGTAGGCGGAATGTAAAGTGAGGCTCTCATGTACCAATCCAGCAGCACCACACTGCTGCCACACTCCGCTAGGGGTAAACCTTCAACTAGTGAATCTCGTAAGACCGGCACAACCACCTACACAATGGGTCCCAAACAAAACTTTACCAACCAGCAAAAATAATCAAACCATCATATACTATCAGAATAAACACCCGGGCGAACTCGGTACCCAGACAGGCCGGTCGAACAAAGGCAACCCAGGCGAACCCGGTACCCAGACAAGCTGGTCAAACAAATCCAACCCAGACGAACCTAGTACCAGACAAGCTGGTCAAACAAATGCAACCCAGGCGAACCCGGTCAAACCCAAACAAGCTAGTCAAACAAATGCAACCCAGGCGAATCCGGTCAAACCCAGACAAGCTGGTATGGTGGCGTACGTCCACCTCTCGATCTGCAGACGGTAAATACAAAATCATACGTGGGCGCACACACGCACACACGAACCCACATGTACACACATTCAGAGCCATACACACACAAACCCAAACCTACACATACTTACACAAACCCAAACCTAACATACACACATAGATCCAAACCTACACATACACACAAACCCACACACACACATAAACCCAAACCTACACAAACTTACACAAACCCAAACCTACACATACACATATAAATCCAAACCTACACATACACACACAAACCCAAACATACACATACATACATAGATCCAAACCCACAAACCCCCACACACACATACAAACCCACACACACAAAATTTAAAACCTACACATACACACACAAACCCAAACATACACATGCACGCACAAATCCAAACGTACACAGGCACACAACCCAAACATACATAAGCACACAAACCCACACACACACAATTCAAAACCTACATACACACAGAAACCCAAACATATACATGCACACACAAATCCAAATGTACACACACACACACCCAAACCCACACACACACTCTCCTAAACAAGAGGTCTAGTTAATCCTACATAGGGTGCTCCCATCACATTGTCAATAGAGCCACAAGGGAGCCCACCCAGCGAGCATATTAATAGAAGGTATTAGACCGAGTAACGGAACGAGTATATGCTCCTGTCTTGTAATATTAGGGAGGTCATAAGCTAACCATAGCCTATACAAATCCTATAGTCAAGGGCCAAGGGGAGTGGGCACTAACCAACCTAAGGCTAGGGTCATTCATCACATGTAGGGTCCATACAGTCTAATATGGTGGTTACGCGGATCCGAAATGTATCTCATAATCATTTGGTGCTTCTGAAGTTGTTGCACCTCGGGGTTCCACTACGCCACCCACTTAGCCCAATATGGGACCCACATATACTACCTCACAACCCACAAGGAGATGTTAGCCTACACACCCCCTTACTAGAGATCCAATTCATATTCATATGTCAAGTGGGGCCAAGGTCCAAGTTTTAAGGGTAAATGGGTTTCAAATATTCCATTTAATTTAACACCATTTTTAATGCCCCCAAATCCATTCAATTTAACACCATTTTAACACCCATTAATAGCTCCACCATTAGTGTATTTGAAATCCATACCTACCAACCCAATTATCATAAATGCACATATTAGAGATATGTAACACATTTAGAGATATTTAACATATTTATAGCATTAGTAGATATATTTAACATATTTAAAGTAGTAGTAGAGATCTTTAACATATTTAAAGTATCTAGTAGAGATATTTAACACATTTTAAGCATACTGAACACATTTTAAGCATCTAGTAGATATATTGAACATATTTAAAGCATCAAAACCAACAAATGTAACATGCACACGCTATTATTCATGTCCATGTACTTGCCTTGGCTTGATTGCCCAAATCCACAAATCCTAGCTCCATAGCCCAACAAACCAACCAAAAGGATAATAGCAAAATAAAACTAAATTAAAATATAAAACTAAAAGAATGGAAGCTTTAAGCTATCTTAACACAATTCCACACCCAAAGCACATAAACCAAACCTAGGGGAAGTGAAGCTTACCAAACAGAGAAGGGAATGGAGTGGTGGCTTGAAATTGGAGATGAGATGCTCACGCGGTCCACGCGAAGATTATAGTGATGATCGGAGGTGATGGGCAGCCTCTAAGATCCATTTCAAGCAAGGTAGGTGAGAGAGGGTGAGAATGAGAGAAAAGAAATTGAAATTGAGATGGGGAGGTTGTGGGTCCCACATGATTGGTGGCCCACTAAATTAGTGGTGATGGGGAACTCTTACACATGGAACAAGGAGATGGGACAGAGAAAGAAAGTAAGAGAGAGAGAGAGATGATGAAATAGTGAGATGGGTGGGGGAGGGAGTCAACCCACGTTGACAGTGAGTGGAGTGGAGTGGAGTGGAGTGAGGTGAGGTGAGGGAGAGATGAGATGAGATAGAATGAGAGGAAGAAATGGGTGGGGGTGGGTGCTCAGTCACTTGGCAGGGAGATGAGTGAGGAAGAGAGAAAAGAAAGGAAGAAAACAGAGAAAGAAAGAGAAAAACAGAGAAAGGGGAAATGGGGAAAACAAGGAGATGGGTTGGGGGGAATTTCGCCGGAGATGATGGTGGCCGGAAGTGATACAGGTGGATCGCCGACGGCGACGGCGCCGTGTTCGGAGTCCGGCGGTAGTGGGCAGCATGGCTGGGTGAGGGAGAGATGAGTGAGAGAAATGAGATGGGAGAAGAGATGAGAGAGTGGAGAAGAGAAAGGAGAAAGAGATGGCTGGCGAACTCGGAGTCCGACGGCAGCAAGGAGCTTGGGAGGAAGAGTGGACAACGAGAGAGATGGGAGAAAGAGATGGTGGAGGTTGCTGCTGTTGTGGAAATGAGAAGAAGGGGAATGGTTATGTGACCTAAATGAAGGGGAGGGCCAATGGGGAAAAAGGGGAAAGTGTAATGGGTAAGGGCTTTGCACGTGGATTAAGGGGGGTGGGGTACACAAGGGAATGAGATGGGAATAAAGGTGGGGATGAGGGATTTAATTAGGTGGGGGTAGGATGAGATGGGAATTAAGGCTAGGGGCCTTACAGTTTTGATTCATGGGGTGATTATGAGTGGACTTATCACGGTTCGCTACGTTAATGTGTGCAGCCGATAGCAGCTCCATGTGCATGGCAGGCTGGCTGTAGTGACGCGGGGGACCATGTTAGATCCACTCACAGTTCCCCCTTTGTTGTCCTATAATAAAGTCTATCTTTTAGTGCAACCGCTTTTCTTTTTGGCAAGGAAAAGCACAAAGTAAGCCAAATTTTCTGTTATTCCCCAGAAAAGTTTTTCCAACATGGGCTTGAAAAAAAGAATTACCCCGAAGAAGATAGAAATTGCCCTTTTAGAAAAATGAGCTTAATAATTCAATTGCATAAAACAAGCAGGTCCTAAAAGATGCTGAATTCTAAATTTAAAATGTACGTGACATACTAATATTTCTGTTAATGTTTGTGAAGGTGGGACTTCCATGGTTAAAACTTTCGCCCAACTCCCACTGCCACAGCTCGCCAACAACTACAGAGGGTCAAGATAAGTGAGGATGACACGGGGTTGGTCTTTCCACGGTAGCTCGACGAGGCAGTGAAAACAACGGTGAAGAGGCCAAAGAAGGCGAGGAGCAGGAAGGAGAAGGAGGAAGAGGAGGAGGTTCTGGTGGTAGAATTCATCGAGATGAGAAAGGAGGTGGCAGCGAAGATGGATGTGTTTGTGAATGTGGACGATTACACCAAGTCTGGACCGGGCAACAGAGAGTTTGCAGGCAGCTTGGTGAATGTGGTGCAATCGCACTCTGACTCATCCTCTAAAAGCATGTTGTTGAAGATAGGGATAACAAATTTGCTAGAAGATATAAGAGCAGAAGAGGATGATGCAGTGTTGGTGACCTTGGTGCCGAGGTTTGGCCAAGATGCTTTCACAGTTGGAGGAGTTCATATACAACTCCAAAGCATCTTTTCCTAGCTAGGAAGGAAATTTTGTTGAGCTGTATTGTCTTGTGGTTGTGGAGGGATTCCACCATCCACCGTGAATTCAATCCTCAATTCTCCTATGGGAAATTCTATATGCACCACCAGTTTTGATGAATACACCCACTTTTAAATTTATTTTTAATTACCAAATTGCCCTCTGGTGAAAGGACGAACTAGCCCTTCACCCATCAACCTCCTCTCCTCTTCCTTTCGTTCTTTTACAATGGAGGTGAGCCGTTTCTCTACTGTCATCTCCTATTCCTCCTCTTTTTCTTCTTCATTCTCCCTTTCATCCATTGTTTCGTAACCGTTCCCTCGCACTCATTCATGCCCGTTGATGTTCATCTCTTTCCTCATCATCTTCTTCAACCTTTTTAAAGTATCCTTAAGTCTCATCATCTTCTTCAACCCTTGAAAGTACTCATCTCCCCGGGGCACATTGTCTACTGAAAGCAAGCATTTTCAACATGAACAGCAACCGACAATCTACCAAGAGGAGGTATATTCTCCAACTTCGTTTCCAGCTCGTCATTCAGTTTTCCCGCGATATGCTCGGTATTCCAGAACCGTGCAAAATCACTCTACACGGCACATTTTAACTGTGCAATATTTTTTTTGCACGGTCACAATAAACCGTGCAAAATAAACTTGCACGGTTATATTAAACCGTGCAAGAAAATAATGTACAGCTATAATTTGCCGTGCAGTGTGATTTTGCACGGTCTTACAGGACCGTGCACTAATAAACTAATAATTTTGGGATCATATTTTCAGGAGATTTGATTCAACTGGTGCAAGTCAGTGCTCTCTTGATTTTACTAATGTCTCCACCACTGAAACGATATTCAGAAGCCGAGAGGATCTAATCCAATGGACACGGGATGTCGGAAAGAAACATGGCTTAGTGATTGTAATCAAAACTTCGGATGCTGGTGGAGATGGTAGGAAATCGAGAATAGTTTTATCCTGTGAGAGATGTGGTAGTTACAGGGCTTCATCGAGGCAACGGGAACGAAGAAGTGTAATTGCCATTTTGCTTTGAAGGGTCGAAAGTCGCCAACTGACGATGATTGGATGTTAGCAGTGGTTTGTGGGATACACAATCATCCAAACGCACAACATCTCGAGGTGCACTCGTTCGCTGGGAGGCTTTCAACGGAAGAGATTAATGTTTTGATTGATATGTCTAAGAGTCTAGTGAAGCGAAGGAACATCCTTCGAACACTGCAGGAGCGGAATGTGCACAACACCACTACGATGAAGAGTATCTACAATGCTCGTCAGAAGTTTAGGGTGACAGAGATGGCCGGTCGATCACAGATGCAGCAACTTATGATGCATTTAGAGAAGAACAAGTACATTGAGTATCACACTAGCAATGATGCTACAGATGCAATCTTAGACCTATTCTGGGCACATCCATCATCTATTCAGCTTAGGGCTGCACAGAACCAGACCGTAGACCGGACCGGACCGGACCGGATTTGTGGTCTTACCGGACCGGTTATTCCGGTCCGGTCCGGACCTTTTGTGGTCCAGTCTGGACCGGATCGGACCGCATTTCTTAAAATAATAATTTTTTTTCATATAGATGAGCCCATGAGGCATGAGCCCAACACCCATTTGTAAAACCCATCATTCATTCATTTGACATTTGCCCACTTTTTAGATGTGAGGTGAAAATGAAAAAAAAAAAAAAAAACGAAAAAAAAAAAGTGAAAAAAAAAAATGAAAAAAAAAAAAGGGAAACCGGTCCGGACCACTTATAAGTGGTCTGGTCCGGTCCTTCATTTTAGGCCGGACCGAAAATCCGGTCCGACCGGATTCCGGTCCGAAAACCGGACCGGAAATCCGGGTGATCACCCCTAATTCAGCTATTACGTGCATTTTCAGAAGTTTTGATAATGGATTCCACGTACAAGACCAATAGATATCGACTTCCATTGCTTGAGATTGTTGGTGTCACATCTACCCAACTGACGTTCTCCGTTGCCTTTGTTTACCTTGATTCAGAGAAGGAGGCCAATTATAGATGAGCCCTGGAGAGGCTTAAGGATGTAATGGATGGATGCATTATGCCACGTGCGATTGTCACAGATAGAGAGTTAGCACTCACGAATACAATCAAAGTTGTATATCCGAATGAAGCAAACTTATTACACAGGTGGCATATATCTAGGAACATCTTGGCAAACTGTAAGAAGTTCTTTGAGACCAACGACAGATGAGATGCTTTTATCTCCTGTTGGACCATGTTGGTACTCTCTCCAACTGAAAGTGACTATATTCATTATGCATTGGTCTATAGAGGAGATGACCGGGTTGGAGAGCTGTACTACGCATTGTCTTACTTCGAAAACAATCCAGGATTTGATCGGTGGGTGACAATGCCGGACATGGGTTACTTGATATATTCATATTATAAAGTTGTATTGGTCCTGCTTTAATTGCAGCAATGCTTGACTTTCTTGCCTTTGATATCACCCCCGATTCAACAAGTGATCACAAAATTATCGCGATTGGTTTCGTCAATGGAAACCATTACGTTCAGGTATTCATGAAGCCAGAAGCACTCATGCCTCCCATTGCAACAAATTGGCATAGACATCATCATCCTGATGCAGATGGATGGCAGCTCCCATATGCAAATCGCATCGAGCAATTCAGAGACATTTTGGGAAATAGTGTAGCAACACAAGAGTCGGTTAATCTTGACACCGATTGATTATATAAACCGATTGTCATTTGATGTAACCATATGAATTATATAATGGAACTCAGTTTGATGTAATCGTTTGCTTGTCATTTGATGTAAAAATTTTATTGTCATTTGATGTAACTCAATTTATTCTTCTGTGTTGTGTAAAACATGGCCTGCATGGCCATTATGTAATGTGCAAATCAGAATCTGCACGGCCAACAAATAATGTGCATAACACATTATGCACGGCCATTATGTGCCGTGCAGACCATGTTATGCACGTCACATAATGGCCGTCATAATCTGTTATGCACATTACTTATATTTGGTGCAGACCTATGTCCCTTTCATTTCATTTTGTCTAATCTTTCTTTTACACAAATACAGACTATAAGATCTCTGAAAATATAAAAATTCATCCATTATAGGAGACCTCTCAAAAAGTTTCCTTGGATTCATCAATTACCAAAAAAAAAAGTATATATTTATGTAAAAGTGATTATTTACATAATTGCCGTAAAAAAAAGTGGCATAAAATTCACCAAGTTCCAAAAAAAAAATTACAAACTCCCATGACATAATCATAAAATCCAAAAACACCAACTCTTATCATGGACACGTACGTCGTCGGTACGTCACCGGCAAGCCATCCAAGATCTCGAGCGTGGTCTATATTGCCCGGTAATAAAAATCAGTAGACTGACCAGGCTGTGCAATCGTAGCACGAAGATTATCACTCGCTCGACGGATCTGTAAGAAATCATTATACATGTTAATAATTAAGAGAATTATAACTTTTAAAATGGATGCATAATGTTACAATTGAAATTTCAAACGCTCACCACTCTTGGAGTCGGGTCATCTTGATCCTCATGAGGATGATAATGGGAGTGACATTCGGGTACCCGAGGATGTGAAATCCTAACAAACCACTCCATGTAGTCGGGTGAGCACTCCCATGCATGTTGTACTCGATGGCCACGGTGTGTTAGTGATAATACATGATCCTCCCAAGACTCTCAATACTGATCAAGGAATCTGTAGGAGACCTTGTATTGCCCAGCAGTAGATCCTCGAGACGCACGAAGGGGCGCGAGCGGTGTTGGTGGGATGGTCTGAACATACCCAAACTGACGAAGAACCCTCTGTGAGTGGTAGGGTTCAATGACATCCATTGCTCTCAAGCAACCACACAAGAATGAACTCTGTTGGAATGGATGCTAAGCCTTGGCACCGGTACACGGATTCCAAGCCACCTATGTCAAGAAGTAATTGAAACAACTCATTAATATTCTAACAAAAAACAGAGATCATCGAAAAAACTTAAAATAAATAGCAACATGTCTATTGGATGCTCACCTCACTAGGATGTTAGTCATCCAGTCTCTCCCGCAACAACTTGACGTTCTCCCTTCCAATCCCGGAATCTTGGCCAGGATTCCAGCGAGCCGCATGAGGCATTGCAGCCGTAAACCCCCATGCTGCAGGAGGACGGACAAATGGGAAGTGCTCGTACACCCAAGACTGCAAGAGTTAGAGATTATTAATTATATAAATAAAAATAATATATAATGAATAGTTCAGAGATAGGCAAATGGAAAATAGAGTCAAAGAGGTATGCACATTTACCGTGAGGAGTGTCAGGTATCCAGCAATCTGTCTCACATCTGCCCTCATAGCGGTCCCCAATTGGCGATAAAGATATGCAACTGCGGCAGCCCCCCATGCATAATGACGGACCTGTCCCAAGTCCATCAGTAAAGATAGGTACGCAATGGGGACTCGGGTGGACGACTTATCGGTGAAAATTGTGCAGCCTAACAGATACAGAAGATAGCCCCTAGCTGCACAATCTACCCGCTCAACAGACAACCTGGGACCCACACTACTGCACACTCGCTTGATCCAGGCCATCCTCACTACCCCACCACGCGCCACTTGAAGTTCAGCAGACGCAGTCGCTCTATCCACGCCTAGTCCATGCTCAAGTAAATCTACCTGCTCGGTAAATCCTGTACTGGTCGATGCGTGGACAAGCAGTCCCGTTACTGGGATGCCGAGGAGAGTACCCACATCGTCTAAGGTGATCGTCATCTCACTAAATGGCATGTGGAAGGTGTTTGTCTCGGGCTGCCACCTCTCAACGAAACTGGATATCAGAGGGGCGGAAGTATATCGGTACGACAATGACTTAAGGCCAGCCAATCCAGACTCTTCTATAATCCCACGAAACCGAGGAACTTCGGTATCGGCCCCATCCCTGGGCCGAGGTATGTACCGATCCTTCAACCCTCGCCAATGATTGATACACTTAAGCGGCTCACGTTCCTGCACATTAAAAGTTTTAATCTTCATTAATATATGTTATTATAGACTTCAACACATATTATTTGAAAAACAATTAATTCACAAATTTAAAAAATGCAAGATTACCTCCCCGTCCCATATGGGTATGGCCACGTGCGTCCTGACACTAGAGAGGATCGATAAATCAGCCGGACCGCCGGGGATAAGACCCTCCCCTGACGCCGCTGGGGGAGGACTGGATGGCTGTTCATCCTGGTCTGATGGATGATCCTCCCTTGCTGCCGCTGCAACAAAAGTGGACGATGTGCCTCCTCCTCCTTTGAGGAATCATGCTCTGATGAATCCTCCTCAGATGAATCATCATCTGACTCCTCTGACGAATCTGGGAGTGGATCATGTCGCATTTTACGTCTTCGTTCAGATGCCGTTGGTCGTTGACGACCGGCAGTCGAAGTACTAGTATGCACACCTTGGCGACGCGCCGGTCTTATGACACCGATCTCCGTCCTAACTCTAGATGGCTCGCTAGAAGAACTAGCCCGTCCACCTATTGAAAGTGAGCTGCCACCGCGATGAGGAGGTCTTCTAGGCATATTCTAATCTGTTCAAAATAAAAAATAAAAATTGTTATTTAACATTGTAAATTTGTTCTGCACGGCATACTATTAATGTGCAATCTCATATCTGCACGGCCAATGTTAGCCGTGCATATGTAATTTGCACGGCATATCGACACCGTGCAAATAATATATGCACGGCTAGCATTGGCCGTGCAGATGTGAAATGCACAACTAACAATGGCCGTGCATATAGTAAATGCACGGTGTCGATATGCAGTGCAAATTTAACCTGCACACTTCTGGTTTGCCGAGCACCACGCGAACCAGAAGAAGAAAACAAATGGGAAGGGAAATTTTGGCGTTCGAAACACCCATCCATATCATGCATTAGGGAATCCACATACAATCGAAATAGGTGAGAATACAATCTAAATACACATACATTACAACCTAAATAGAAGGTGAAAATGATTGGAAAGCTTTAACGAGGGAAAAGAAGATTTCCTTACCTTGTTTGTAAAAGAAGAAGAAGATGAAGAATAAGAAGAACGTGATGAGAGCAGTGGAGGAGAAGATGTAGCAGGAGACGCCGGATTTTTTCAACTTCTATTAGCCGTGCCAAATTTGAAAAACGAGGACGAGGGAATGGAGAAGGAGAAGACGAGGTCTGCTGAGCAGTTTCGGTATTTTGGTGGGTGGACTCAGCAAATAGGTTTTAAACTTAAAATGGCTGTGGTGAGCTCGGAATGTGGATGTGTTCATCAAAAATGGTGGTGCATATAGAATTTCTCTTCTCCTATATCTTTTCATCATAAGTGGTTACGTTGTAAATTTCTTTTCATCATAATCACCAACCTGCCAATCTCCAATGATGTATAATGCATCTTCTCTCATAAACAATTTAGAAAGAGGTAGCATTACAGACACCTGTCTGGCTGAGCTGATTAAGTTGTTTCAAGTATATATAAGAACCTTACCATCTACATTTTTAATTTTGGGAACCATCTACATTTTTAATTTTGGGAACTATTTTCCATGGAAAATTCTATTGGCACATGAAGGAGAGATTCCTTCATGAGGAAGAGCCCACACTTCAGCAAGTATTGTATACACTTCAGGAGTCGAGGCTTCCTAATCATGCATGGCGTGGTGGTACACCCTCATATTACGCCAAAGGCTATATATCGAGAGTGGGAGGCGCTCACACTCGATGTGGAACAAATGCATGATTAGTATAAATTTTTTCATAGAGGTGGGTGTGCTCATCACAAACAGTGGGTGCAAATAGAATTTCCCATTTTCCATTCCTACTGGTGGGTGTGTATCTATCCTTTTTTTTTAAAGGGTAACTAAAGATTTCATTAAAAGAAAAGCTGGGTATCTATCATTTGCCCCATGGGTCGGACTCGGCCCATTGCCTTTACCTGGTCAATCAATGGCCATGGCTCCTTTCAATCCCATAGCCTCAAGTCAAGCTTGAGTTAAAGCTTACTTAACCATATTTTGACCTTAATTCAAGCTTGGTTCGTCCAAACTCAATTTGAAATTAAATTCAAGCCATTTTTTTTTTTTTTTGGGATATCCATTACATGCTAGGGAGAGGCTCCTTTAAACCTAAATTAAGTATTGCTGTAGATATGGGTAAATCTGAACCACCTACACTGACCCTACAACCTAGCCATGTAGTTTTGCACCTGAGGATGAAAATAGTTAAATGTTGATAAGCAACAGGGCACACAGGAAACCGCTTTGACTCACACCTGCAATAGAATGTGATGACTAGCCCGAGAAACCATACGAGTCGGCATGAATCAAAATACCGATTGTGGAGGGCTTAGCGGCCAGTGGTCAAAACGCTACATAGCGGGCTATACGCAGCGATTGTGGTGACAAGTAGTAGGGTAACGGTGCGAATTTTTAATTGGTAAAAAAAATGAATATTGTATAATGGGCAATCTTATATTTTTTTTAGTGATTTGGAATTAACCATATAAGAGTAGAGATAACTTTAGTTAAGGCTATTGAAGAGAAAAAATAATATTTAAAATTAAAATTGTTTGACTCTACTAGATTTTAGACTGCAGCGCCGTTATTCAAAATAATGTAGCGGTCTCGACCGCTACGGCCGATAATAGTGGCCTCCATTTTGAACCATTCTAGTCGAGGCATCTCATCCCACATAACCCTGAGGAATCGATCCTGAGGCAAATAGGTTATCCCATGAGTACTATACCACTAACCAGTCTTTAAAAAAAAAATGATATCAAACTCGTCCCGATTGTTTATCTTTTAAATTTTTATTTTTCAAATAGTAAATATGAAAAAAAATATTTGTGATGTAATGAGAGCAATATCATGTGATACCAAAGTCACCCTATAGTGGGGATGGATCGGGTTTGATAGAAAAAAAATTTTACAACTTCTTATTTGGAAATATTAAATACGAAGATATATACCTTTTATATTTGTGTTTCACCAAAGAGTACTTTGAATCTTGAACATGACAATGCTAGAAGGGCTTATTGTATCAGCAAATTCTCCCTAGTGTGTTTGGTACTTTGTTAGTAAAGTTGAAGCGAGGTAAAGCTTTCATTATCCAGACAAGTAAAAATAAAGGGTCATGCACACAAATTCTTTTTTATCTCTATTTTAAAAAAATAAAGCCAAAAAGCAAACTCCTTCATCCACTAAATGACAAAAAAGTATCATTTTTTTATACAAAAAATAAAAAAGATTCCCTATAAAGCCACTAAAAATAAAAAATTATCATAACTCTTTATATTTTCTCTCTTGATTTTATGCTTCACTTCACTTTATTTCAATTCACCATCCATATAATTCAAACTAATCTGATCTCAACAGAAGTAGGATCTTCACCTTTGGGAGTATTGCGACATGATGGTGCCGGATTTTTAATCTTGATAGTCCACAAAGTGGGACTCTTTGAATTAAAGGCACTTATCCAAAATCCCACATGACAGCCATGTGAGGCTTTAAGAAAATTATGTTTTACATATATAAATTGGTCATAAATAGGAAGGGGAGACCCAAATTTGACTTGGGGCAAAATTCATAAACTCATACCCGCCTAATCCAACAAAATAACTGCCAAACCTGCCACAAGGAGAGTTGGGGCAGGGCCCCATCTAGCTTAGTCATCCCTCTTTACACCATCGCATTTGAATCTCTATCTTGTCGGGCACAAGGTTGGAAGACTCGTGATTCGGATTTTACTTATCCAATGTAAAAAAATTGACTTAGATAAAGTTAAGAAGGTGACCCGAAAGCTATTTTTTCTTTAATAAATTTAAAAATATTTAGAAATGGATCAGATATTTATAAAATACAAATATACATTTATTTACATGCATTTATCATAATCAACTCAAATTTACAAATTTAAATATGCCAAGAATACTATATTCAGGAAAATAAAAGAATAAGATAGTGTATATTACATAATTTGTTAGCCTAAGTATCAAAAATAAGTTTCAAATACATACTAGTCGTCATGTTTAAAGGGAGATGTTCCTACTACTCTCGTAATAGTGTGAGAATTACTCTCACAGGAGCATCCCCTTTTCTTAAAAATAAACATTAATTACTTAAAATCAGACTTATCTATCAAATGGTTCAAATGCAATTAACTTACTAAAATGAGGTGACTTGACCACATAATAATTTTTCGATATTTGAGATTGAATCTTCTTGTTTCCGGATGCTCCATAGGAATAAATCGCGCTTCTTTTCCTCCATAGTGATACATTTATTTCAAGTCTGCACTGCTGATTTCCCCCGCATTCTACGGAATCCTTTCTTCATCAGCCATCTTTTAAAACTCATTTCCTTTGAATGCCCCAATGCTATGAGTTCTGACCTGATTAAATAACTAACATGGATTGACTTCATAAACAAAGTACCCCGTGTTATTCTCAATTCAGTACATCTAAAGCTTCAAATATCTCCACCAAAACTTTCAAACCAACAAGCAAGATGAGAGAGAGAGAGAGAGAGAGAGAGAGAGAGAGAGAGAGAGAGAGAGAGAGAGAACCACATTCCATGAATGACTTCCTGGCATTCCTTTGATAATGGGTTAAGCAAATGAAGAGAAATTCCCTGCTGCAAATTGACATTATAGTGTAATCTACATCACTTTTTCTAAGCCATTCAGATATCAGAATCCCAAACCTTTGACTTCACTCAAATGCAAACTACCCACCAAGCCAATTTTCAAGTTAATAGATCCAATGCTAGTTAACCCATCCTTTTA
Organism: Litsea cubeba; assembly: GCA_012931725.1. NCBI lineage: Eukaryota > Viridiplantae > Streptophyta > Magnoliopsida > Laurales > Lauraceae > Litsea > Litsea cubeba. The sequence goes on from CM022951.1 coordinate 5,291,069, forward strand.
TATCTACAAATAGCAAGAGAAATGACTCTCAAGTCTCAATAGTCAAACCTGAGATTTTTGGCCTTCTCTTTATCTTGGGTTTCTCCATCAAAGAGAAGATAAGATGGGAGCCAGTGCAAAATCTGTGGCCATATTTCTGATTTTCTTGGCAGTAGCAGTGGTAGAAATCCAAGCAGCAACTTCTACAAGACCTGAGCATCGCACCTGCATCGTCAAGGATAGATGCTTTCTGAAAAGAATCACATGTCCGATGGAGTGCCCTAACGCGAAACCTTCAGAACCGAAGGCTAAAGGTTGCTTTATTGACTGTAATTCACCGAAATGTGAAGCTGTCTGCAGAAGTAAGTGATCAAAAGCTAGTACTGGTATTCTCTAGTGGCAAAAAGAATGTGACTTTACAAGTTACATCTTATAGAAACTGATTTACAATTAAACAAAAATACTGTTAAGGAAGAGAGTAGATTAGTGTGGGGCATTTTTCGCAGAAAATGAAGACGATTTTCAATGAATAATGGTTTTTTGTTGTTCAATGCTCATATTTTCTGCGGTTCTCATTTTCTAAGGTACGTTTCTGTGGAGTGACTTTAGGCAGAAAATGAAAGTGAAAATGATCTCTGAAGGAGAATGATTCTCCATTGTTCTGCAGTTGTCATCTTCCAGAATTATTGCACAAAACACATTTCATTGTAGGAAATGTTCTTTAGTTTTTATTTCAAGAGAAATGAAATCACTCTGAAAATAAATGCTGCAGAAACTGTTGCACACAAACATGCCTTAAAAGTATTTTTCAGTTTTGGTGGAAAACAAATTCAGACTGAGAAAGCAAACAATCATTTTTGGAAGTCTCACACAATTAGAAACATAATGCACCACGGAAGAGTTTCACCGCAACAAACAGTACAAACTGAAACCATAAAAAATGATGTCATCAAGTTTTCATTTTCTGCAGAAAATGAAATCACAGTGGAAATAAAATTCCATGGAAAACTGTTGCACACAAACTTACCATTAAAGTAAAATTTTCACAGAAGTCAATAGGATAAAGAGCTTAAAGAGTAGGGTGTTATACCGAAAACTCTATTCAATTTACCTTGGTTATGATCTGAACTATGCTTCGATTTCCAGAAAATTGACATCAATAATCACGATGATCTGGCTGCTATTACTTTGCAGTTTGTTTTGTTTTTGTTTTGGTATAATGTTTTTATACCATTTTGCCTTTTAGGCTGGCCAGAGGCTGGCCGTTGGCTGGTTGTAGCACCTTTGTTTTCGTTAGTATATTTTTGCATTACCAATAAAAAAATTACAATGATCTCATTCGGTTTTCCAGAATCTCCAGATCCACTGAAAAACTTCACTCTCAGTGAATGGTACCCAAACTGCACAGATGAGGTTGTTTAACTTATACTTTCTTCCTTTTGTTTTTCATTTTTCTTATTTCCAGACCGCAAACCAAATTGCAATAGCTCAGGAGCCGCATGTTTCGACCCCCGTTTCATCGGTGGAGATGGCATTCTCTTCTACTTCCATGGAAGGAAGAATGAGCATTTTAGCCTATTCTCCGATCAAAACCTTCAGATAAATGCCCGATTCATTGGCCTCCGACCTGCTGGCAGAAGCCGAGACTACACATGGATTCAAGCACTGGGCATAATGTTTGATTCCCACACATTTACACTGGAAGCAAAACGGGCAGTGAAATGGGATGATGAGACTGACCATCTTGAACTATTCTATGATGGAGAGCCATTACTCTTACCTGAAAGTCATCTCTCTGAATGGAGCTCCCCTGACCGCAATCTGACAGCGGAGAGAACAGCGAGCAAAAACAGCATCAGCGTCATCCTTGCTGAAGTTGCAGAGATTTCCATCAATGTGGTGCCAATAACAGAGAATGATAACAGAGTCCACAACTACCAAATACCATTAGATGACTGTTTTGCACACTTAGAAGTACAGTTCAGATTCTCTGGCCTCTCCCCAAAAGTTGAAGGTGTTCTTGGCAGAACTTATAGGCCAGATTTTAAGAACCCGGCAAAACAAGGGGTAGCAATGCCAGTGGTTGGTGGGGAGGACAAGTACAAGACTTCGACACTCACCTCTTCAGACTGTAGTTCTTGCATCTTCTCTCCCGCAGAGGCCATGACCACAGAAAGATCAACAATGACAGATTCTGGCACATTAGATTGCACGAGTAGGCTTGGTAGTGGGTATGGAATAGTTTGCAGGAAATGAATGATGCAAAATTTTACATATGTAAAGGCTGCCAATTGAAGAACAATAACAGGGTGCAGATCTACTACAGGGAGTTGAATTGTTCTGGTCTATTTGATACAATTTCAGTTCTATTCCTCACATGTTAATTGAAGAATAATATTCTTAGCTGTATCCCGTGTGCTAACTGCTGAAGGAAAGGGTGTTCCATTTCATGCATTGAAATATACTACATTCAACATAAGTTATTAATCATGGCCTTCGAGAATTCAAAGAAATAATGAGTAATTTTGAGATGAGAACAAAAATACTTCTAAACTAGAACCTAAGTATATAAGAAAATGAATAAATACAAATACTATTATTTAAGAATCTCCTGTATGACCATAAGAAATATGAACAGGTGATATGAGTTCATTCATGGTGCAAGACGATTGGTTTGAATATTTTGGGAGAACAGAAACCTGTTCTGCATTGCATTCACAGGAAACCAAAAATCACAGTAATTATAATTAACAGTTTTTCTTACTTGGTGCCTCAAATCAATACAGGTGAACCATGCCACTTAAAGTGAACTGGGATGGAAAAGGGCAAACATAACATAGATAATATAATTTCCATTACTCATAGATAATATAATTTCCATTATTCCATATCATGGATAACAATCTATTCTGCACTTGGATTCACTCAACCTCAGTGACTTTGGGAGCTCCTACATCCTAATACACCGATGTTTTATCGAGATAATAACCAAAATACAGTACCCAAGAAGGGATTCCAATCAGGCGCAGGGAATAAATAATTTCAAAATGTCAGTATCAATAGAACTCGGAAATAAGATACTCATGGATTATCATCAAAACTATGTAAGAATTTAGCAATAAACAATTTCATTGAAAGCCAGGAAAGAAACAGTTGCAACAGAGATGATATGTTGTTCATTATTTTCTCTTCTAACAGCTTATGAATACAGCTCCAGATTTAATACACCCCATGTCTAGTCTAGTTAACTCAAAGACCCTCCTGTGGGAGATTGAAATCATCTTTTATTTTTAACCATGGCAGAATAGAAATACATCTGGGCATAACTGAGATGCAGTGTTTAATGGATTCTTTGCTACAAGCCATAAATTATATTACAAACCAAGACATATGGTTCCACGTATATCATTGAAAAGCTCATAAAACAGGATAAATGGAAGGTCGGTAACTTTTCCCTTCTGCAATCCAGTTGAGATGTGACATCAACACCTTAAATATAGAATGATTTTTTTCTTCCTCACCTTCCTCGGGGATTCACCAGCTGCGAGAAGACTGCACTGGTAGCCACATCCTCAGCATCATCATCAGTACCTGAATTTATTCCATCAATCACACTCATGCTGTTATCCAAAGGTTGAAGTGGTGTTAACGGGATGTTGGCAATATGATTTGTGCTGTTCTCATCTATCTCGGTAAGTGAGGAAGTCTCCTCAAGCTGGAGTGCATACTCAAGATTCCACAACACATCTCCCATAGTTGGCCTGTCAACGCCATATTCTGCCAGGCATTTCTCAGCCGTTTCACCAAACTTTTTGAGAGATGCCGGATTTATCTTACCCACCAAAGCAGAATCCATGATCTGGTCCAACATGCCTTTCTTCTGCCAGTTCATTGCCCATTCTGCTATATTAACCTGCTCCCTTGGGAGGACAGGATTAAGAGCTGGTCTTGAACAGAGAACTTCCATTAGAACCACCCCAAATGAATAGACATCAGATTTCTCAGTCAGTTGTTGTCTTCGAAAGTATTCAGGGTCAAGGTAGCCAAAACTACCTTTAACAGCAGTGCTCACATGAGTTTGATCCAAGGCCGGGCCAGTCTTTGAGAGGCCAAAGTCTGCGACCTTTGCTACGAAACTGTCATCCAAGAGAATATTTGTGGTTTTCACGTCTCGGTGGATTATGCTCTGAGCTGCACCTGTGTGAAGATAGTGCAAGCCCCTTGCAGCTCCAATGCAAATTTCAAGCCTTTGTTTCCAACAGAGCGATGGGAGATCTGTTCCATAAAGATGGCTTCTTAGAGGCCCATATGCCATATACTCATAAACAAGTATCATTTCTGACCGCTCATCGCAGTACCCAATCAGAGATACTAGGTGGCGATGGCGGAGCTTGGACAACATCTCAATCTCGGTATGGAATTCGGCAAGGCCTTGCTCTGATCTTGGGTTACCTCTCTTGACTGCCACCTTGGTACCATCTTCCAATGTTCCCTTGTAAACCTTCCCAAACCCACCAACACCAAGAACCAAGCTATCATCAAACTTGTTTGTTGAATCCATGATCTCCTGAAATGTGAAGACACGTCCCAGATTCGTCGAGGCCATGGAGATAAAGCTTGCTGTGCCGCTCTTCTGAGAGGTGGTTGTCATGGTTCGGGAATTTCCATATAGAGGCAACAGCAGCCAAGGATGATGACCCTGCGGAGTAGTCTTCTGTCTACGGGCTACAAAGCAGCAATAGCAGCCAGCAATCAATCCCACTGCAGAAATTCCCACAACAATACCGATTATGATGCTGATATTGGTCTTCTTTGAATGCTTAGGAGGAAGGAGACCATCCACAGAAGATGACCCATCTAAGCTTCCTGCACCATTGCTGATCTTCATAATCTCTAATCCATTCAAAATTGCATTAGTAGTGTCAGCCATCACATCCGGCCCAACGCTTACAGATATACTTCTTGAATCATTGGTCGAATTGGAAATGAAATCCTTGTAATATGGTATCGCCAAATCACCTGTTTTTGCAGAGAGATCCAGGCTCGCAATAGCGATATTGGAATTGATATAGACATTGAAAACAAGGTCATTGAGAGCCTTGCTAACTATATCACAGAAATGCAGCCGGACAAAGTAAATGAAGTCTGGATCAGCAGAGAAGACCCATGTTACATTGAAGTTCAAATTTGGCACATTTGCACTGGCCATTGCCTCAGCTGTCGCATAAACCCAATTGGGAGCTGTTTCAGTGGTTAGCCCAACTGGATATTTGACAGTCCCAGGATCTACCGACACATTTACAGCAGAACTGTTGACATGGAGATAGTTACCATCATTTTCCCATGTCCTCCCAAGCGTGTCATTCTCAGGAGTAAGCAAAGGCCCTCCCATGTTCAACCGATAAACGGTTTCGAGAGCAAATTCAGAGAGGCCATTGAAAGGAGTAGATGGCGATAAGACCAATGCCTGGTCTGGAATCAAATCATCAGGCACCGAAACAACTTCAATCCCATTGACAAATGTAACCGTATCATTACGCGGGACAAAATTGAGGGTCAATGTATCAGATGTCACATTGATCATGTACTCCTTAAACAAATACAAACTCTTCTGGTCCTTGAAGGTGAAGTTATTCAAGAGAACAAACTTTTCAGTGAGGACTGTTATTGAAGCAGAAAATAGATCATGACCAGAGTTTGGAAGAGGATGGAAATAGAGCCGAACCCAATGGCGGCCCTTCTGCCGGATATCAAATTCATAAGAAGACGGTTGGGTGAAAACCCGGAGGGACTGATAGATTGGATATGGAACACTAGAACTAGAGCTTGCAACCGCAACATCACCCTCACTTTCTAATAGAAAAGAAGGCTCATGAGAATCGGGAACAAAGGTCTGACCTTGAACAGATACATTTTGAGAAGAGCCACATGCAATTAAGTAATTGTCAACAGGGATAAATTCAGAAGAAGAGCCATGAAGCAACAAACTACAGAAAATAATGGGGAACACCCAGGCTATTCTCCTCAACAACTCCATTTTCACCATCTCCTACAATTCCAATCCTTGAACAAACCCAAAATCCAAGATTTTAAACTACAAGTATCCTGATTGAATCCTAAGAATGCCCACCATCCAAAACCCTCAAAAAAACAAAAACCTCAAGACCCCAAATCTCAAATACCTAGATTCCAAAACCTAACATTTCAACACCCCAAAAGTCCTCATAAACACAAAGTTTTTACTGTAAGAAATTTAAAAAAAAAAAAAAAAAAAAAGGTTTAAAAAAAAAAAAAAAAAGGAAAACCCAAATCCTTAAATCCCAGATCTACAGTTCAAATTGATCCGACCCTCAAGAGCAAATGTCAGTCAACAAAGATGAAAAGATGCCAAAACAAAGCCCAGACCTTTCTACATAATATGTAATCAAAATCTAAAATGCTACAAAACCCAAATCTGTATTTCAGTTTTCACCCCTCAAAACTACAGATGGAAGAACAATAGATAACTGAATTATTTATTTATTTATTTTTTTGCAGTGTAGAAACTAACAAAGATACATACTTCAGTTCCGTCAACACTGATGAAGAAAAGGCATAGTCCAGATCTTTTCGTAAACTACGACCAAAATCTAAAATGCCAGAAGACCCAGATCTATAGCTCAGTTTCCAACCCACAGAGCATCAGATAAATAAATAAATTCTAAAAAAATGATTGGAATAAAATTTGCTCACAAGAAGTAGAAGATCCAATGCCGGATCTACAAACCATAACCATTCGCCGAATTCTTCTCTGCAACTCAAAAGCAGCTCTTTCCAGCTAATCGATTAGGCTGTCATTTGCAGGAGAGCAGAGGACCCACATTTCAAAAGCAAAGTTTTTTAATACCCAGAGGCTGTCTTCAGAAGACTTTATAGCTTTTGTTTTGATCCAAGTAGATTTAAAGAGATGGGTGGGTATTAAATAACAACGGCACCCATGATAGCTCTGCAAATGAGCTTTACTGCTGCACCTTTTCATTCATCTCTCGTTGTTTTTTAATAAAACAACAGAGAGAGAGGTGGGCTGTGGTCCTGTTTAAGTAGCTTGGACATGAAAATTGGTGGTTTACTGCCACTTTGTTTTTTCCCTCCTCCTGAAAGGTGGTTGACTCCATCCATTAGTCACCCACAGGAACCATTTTTTATTTTTTCTAACCAGTACTAACCAATATTCTCTAATCTTATACTACTTTTTTGGTAAACCTCTAATCTTATATTACTTTTTTGGTAAACCTCTAATCTTATATTACTTAGGATGTTTGAATGTAGATAAAAGTAGGCTGGAGAAAAGCTTTCCTTCTCTCGGTGGATATTTACGTTTTTGTCCACATGAGAGGGACAGTGCAAGGAAAGCAGAGGTAAAAATTATATATAAATAAAAGAGGGAGGGGTTAATGTAAAAAAGCACTAGCAACATCTATTTCTCTCCAAGTTATTACTTATTATTACACTTCTCCTTCTCTCTCTGGCAGTGTTTTTATTTATATTTTTTAGCTTAAAACTCTTTTAGTTGAATTGTAGTTTGTTTTACCAAAATATCAACTTTCAAATCTTAAACACCACAAATATGCTTGTAGAACAAAGCATAAAATAATAAGAGAAACCAACAAGGAGTCCGGATCTGTAGAGGGAAAACCCTACGGTGACAGCTAGTGGACCATTCACCGTCCGCCACGTCACCGCGGGTAGCCTGCCATGCACGCGGGTAACCTGTCATGCATCCGGGCAAAGGCTGTCCACGGTGAAGCGGTGGACTCTGAGTGGTCCACTCACGGTCACCGTGCGAATGACCACTCAGAAGATCCCGATTCAACCAACAAGTATTGTCAACATTAATCCCACAAGGGAGAGTAAACACAAAGCAGAAAAAAAAAGTGGGGTAAAACGACTACTTTATGTTACATCAAATCTTACTCTTCCCTTCCCCTTATCCATTAAAACACCTATAAAGTAAAGTTTTATGTCAAATTAATTTGATTCTCTTCTTATTTCTTCCATCTAAACTTTATGAAATAAAATCTCATATTGCATCAATCAGTTTTTACTCTCCTTCTATTCTACTCCTGCTAAATAAATACATATATTTGTCACTATGGGACCATTAACCGTTGAGCAAGGCTCTCCTAAGCTGAAGATTAGCTTATTCTAAGCTGGAATAGTTCTAATTCTACAAATCAAAATTGATTATCTGTTTTTTGCATGATGGAATTGAAAAATCCAGTTCTGATTGGATTTATTTTGATTTTGGAGACGATATTCATGCAAAAAACAACAATAATCGATTTTAATTTGTGGGACTACACTATTCAGCTTAGGAGAGCTGGTCCCTGAACTTTTTTAATTATTATTTATTTAACATTTATTTACATTTAAAGATGTGTGTGAGAGAGAGAAGGTTTTTTACAAGATGAGGGTGCAACACTGCAACTTGGGCCCGGCGGCCCAAAGTACAAACCTGCATAGGGCGGCCTGCATAGAAATTTAAATCAAGCTCCATTTTGGGGTTCAGGGACGGGTCCAAGTGGAATTTTGGCTAGGCTTGGGTTCAGCCCTTGCATACTTGAATTACATACTTATTTAATGAATATTATGAATACACTATATAACTTCAATAATATTTAAAAATATAATACCAGATGAGACTTGGGCCTTGTTGTCTTGGGTTGAGTCCAGGTTTGAGGTTGGACTCACGCTTAACTATGCAATTCAAGCCAGGCTTGGACCCAGAACCCATCCCGACCCACCCGATAAAGGTTTATAAATAGGAGAATTTTCGGGTACATCCGGTCTGCATGGATCTCACCATCCAAACCAAGTGGTGGGGCCCATCTAACACCAATCCAAACCAATTACCAAAATCGGGAACCCGTGATAGTCACCGCTCTGGAGGCTTGGCACTCATCCGGATGGACTGGACAATTGGATTGAGAGTTTAAATTCTTTTTGAATATGATGCTATTAAACTTGTAGTATATGGATGAAGGGATTAAAAACATTAAATTAAAATTTATTTATTTATTTATTTACTATTATTATTATTATTATTATTATTATCGGAGTTGAAATGCCTTCATATGGATTTGATAGTGGGCTATAGATCTTATCCAAAAGGCCAAGAAACGTATTGGGATTTAGATGACTTGGAACTGATTAATGAATGAATGGGTGGAATTTCCTTCATACCCATGTGCAGAGGACTCTACTAATAGGAGGACAAAAGACATATAGACAACTTGTGAGTACCAAGTGCCTGCCATTTTCAAGCATCTTGATTGTGACATAAGATCATATAGGGAATGATCACATGACAGATTTAACTCATCAGGGGTCTTTTTTTTTTTTTTCTTGGATCATCAGGGTCGTTTGTTTGCAAGAATTCCTTATTGGATTTTTTTGTTATTGAGGATTTCTGATAGCAAGCCCATTGGTTGTCTTTTGTAGGCTTCTTTCCTGTGGTGTGAGTCTAGAGGTGGAGGTGGTAATCGGGTCGGGTTGTATTAAATGGGTCGGACCCGTTTATTAAACGGGTTACACAGGTCTAACCCACATCCGACCCGTTTATTAAACGAGTCAGAAACCCCTAACCCGCACCCACCACGGGTCCCACGGGTCAACCCGACCCGACCCGCTTAACCCGCATAACCATTACCTGACCCGCATAACCCACATCCATCTAGTAAATAAATCGACTCAACTATGGTTCTATGCTTGACCAAAATTGACTTTTAAGATCAAATTTGGTCTAATCTCATTTCAACAATCATTTGATGCGCATTACCTTGCTTTACATTAATAAAAAGCGTGGGGTTGAATTGGTTAAGGTCCATTTATTTTTTTTTAGCCTATGCATTAAAATAATCAAATTCAATTTTGGCTTAAATAAGCGGGTTATACGGGTTAAGCGGGTCAACCCTAACCCGACCCGCTTAATGACGGGTCATGAATACTTGACCCGTGACTGACCCGCCTATTAAACGGGTCGGGTTAAGAGGGTAATACGCTGGTCTGGTCGGATCGGGTTGGCAGGTCGGGTCATATTTTGTAGGCTTCTTTCCTGTGGTGTGAGTCTGGCTAAAAAAATATGAATCTGGCTAATTAAGAGAATTCTCAGATATCTGCCAAACAGGAATTCTCAGATATTTCTCTATTCAAACAGACTCATAGTAACTCAATTAGCTTCACTCTTGTGGGGCCTACCAAGGCCTGTTGTGATCAAATAAATTCTGTCGCACGATTACTCTCTTCTTCTGTGGTCATATGGATTAGCACTCATCTAAAGTTTTCACAATCATTCATTGGGAGGTTTTCATTGAATATGAATTAAACTATTTCACATTAAAAAAAAAAGAATCTGATTAGGCTGATATATTTATTTTTAAATGGTAATGAAAGAGTTCATTAAAAATAAGCATCTAATAAGGAGTACAGAAAGAACACAAAAAAGAGAAATGGGAAAGGTGCAAGAGAGATGCAACGCACTTAACCTCAAAAAACAAGACACCCAATTACATAATCACTCCTACCCAGGGAACAAGGCTATCAATCCCTTGCTTGGCTAGCAGATCCGCCATGCGATTGCTTGGGGATTAGGCTAATTTGTGTATCTCTTATCTGTTCATTGACCTTTTTTTTTTTAACTTGATTGCTAGGACCCAAGGTAAGCTACATTGTTCCAAATATTAAACTCACATCGTATGTAAATTGTTTAAAAGGGATGAATCAAATCATATCATGGATTACACTATAAATAGTACTTTTACTCTTCTTATAAAAAATCTTAAAAAGAATTTTAAAAAATAATAATAAAATTAGTTATTTAAAATTCATACATCTTTTTATACATAGCAGTGTAAACGTAATGAAAAATAAGACTATTATACCCAAGGCCGGCTGAACTATAAGGCCAAGAAAGCAATTGCTTTAGGCCCCAAAAAATAAGGCACAAAAAAAGGCCCCATAATAGCAAATGACATCTTTTAAAATTCCAAAATAGAAAACTTTTTAACTGTCATCCCTTTTTTTTCTCCCCAAAATATAAGGCCCCATAATAATTTGAGAAGATACAACCAAGATTTTCATGGGGCCTTTAAAGTGTCATTTATGCCCATTATATTTCCAAATCTGCCCTTATATTTTTATGGCTAGGAGTCCAATTGATTTTAGCACACCATTATATTTAAAAGCAGTCCATGTGTATCAAATCTTAGCCATACATTTAGTCATGAACTTATTTCACAAGAGTTTCTCATTATTTTTGTGTATCCTATTTCAATAGGGGTCCTATTTAGATTTGGTCCATGATGTGGTTGTAATGAATCTGTAGCTTGGGGTTTCAACATTAATAATAGATCTTAAAATTTAAGATAAACAATGGGCCCCACCGGAATTTATTCACTTGCCCACAGTGCTTATGAGTACTGTGTATCTGGAACATCCAATACATGGGGCATACCTCTGAAGTCCATCTGGGACGGTCCTGACTCATTGGGGGGGTAAATAGGTAGTTGGATTTTGTAGCCCAAAATTTCCATGTGAGTTTTAGGATGGGCCCAAAATTCTCATGTGGGTTTTGGAGGTGGCTTAAGATAGGTTAGCAAAACTTAAATATAAAAAGTTAATTAGTAACTTCGCATCATAAAAAAGCAAGAAAAATAAAATTTAAGTAAAATATTTATAATAATATTAAAATATAAAAAAAGGCCTAATTTATGATCGTCGCTTTAGGCCTCGAATTGTCTCGAGCCGGCCCTGATTATACCATCATATAAATAGCATCATTGACATATATTAATCGATCATAGATGATAATGAGTGTTAAATATTGTATATTTTACCCCTCATTAGTTCGGGTTTTATCAGCATCCCATATGCATATCATTTGCTTTACACAGATAGTTTATCATTATCACCTTAAACCGATTATCGGATTATCATGCATAAATCCGATTATTTATAGCGCATTTTTGTATAATTTCTCTTGTGTAGGTGGACCCTACGACTACCCAACCTTCCGGCTAGTGTCCTGAGGCATTAAAAAGAGATTTCAATAAAGAAGTTACATGAAGAAATCTTGGTGAAGTGTTGAAGAATATCAAAATAAGATGATAAGACTTTAAACATAAAAGAAGTCATTTTCTAACACAAATGAGTGGTTGGTGTATTGGTTAGATCTTTGGTTCTTATGAAATAGTTTATGGGTTTAAATTTTTTTGATAGAAAGTATTTCATCCAACTCTAACCTCTCCACCAATCAAAGCTTGCCATGGCACAAATCCATGTGAAAGGATATGAGCCAATCAAAAGCCTCCAAAATGAAGGACCACAAAAAGCAAAAAGCACATATCCTTTTGGAAGGAAAAGCTTGCCATGGCACAAATTCATGTGAAAGAATGAGCCAATCAAAAGCCTCCAAAATCAAAATGAATGACCACAAAAAACAAAAAGCACATATGCTTTTGGTGAAAGGAAATGAGCCAATCAAATGTCTTCAGTGTTTATATAAATTGGAATGTTTTTGTAGAGAAAGGGAGATCTTTTGGCAAGTTAGTCTTTTAGTAATTTTATTTTACTTTCTCTATACTTTTAGATTGTAATTAGGAGCTTCTTTGTAACTAATCTAGAGAGAGTCTGTGTTATTGAAGATCATTAATGAAGATTTGGAGCTCTTTCTTGATATTTAGTGGCTAAAGCTCTTGGATTAGGCTCTCATTTTGAAGTTAAGTAATGTGATTAGTTAAGTTTCATGCATGTTTTAGTTTAAATTCCCTACTTGAGCCTTAATTGATTAGTAGATTTTAGATCTATTTGTGCTAATCTCTCTCATTTCTCATGCTCTATCTCTACACTTGATGCTCGGATAATCTCAATTGATGCTTTGCAGTTTGATTAAGTTCTCTCATATAGCATGCTCTAGAGCCCTTATCTTTGATCTTTTGTAGCTTGATTTTGATGATTTATTGTTAAGGTAGCTAGATGATGATCTAGGATCTTGGCATTTGATTTTCTTTTACTTTAATTTTCATTGTTATATCATCCAATCTAATTAAGCAAGAGATTGCTAATTGGATTGTAGATTTGGGAGTTGAATTAGAACATGCATTGTTTGAATTAATTACATACTTAGTGGATTTTGGATTGCCTAATTTATTATTCTTTTTGTTGTTAACTTAAATCTTTATTTGATTTGTTATTTTCACTTCTAGATTTTTAGATCCACACTTCACACCGCTTGTTTTAAAATCATAAACATTTCACACCACATCTTCACTTTAAATCTTCCATTTTCGCCACCAATCATACACTAGTTTAGTGTAGCTTGTTAGATTAGCTTAGATCTAATTAACTTCATATTTTAGATTGTTAATTATTTATTTACATTGCATAGTTTAATAGTTTTACTTGTTCACTTCAATTGTCTATATTAGCTATATCGTAGTTCAATTCTACTTAAATTGGATTCATTACTTGCTCCAACCTCTCTTTGTGGGATCGATAATCCAGACTCTTTAGTCCTTTACTACTTGACGACACCGTAGTCTTGCAGTTAAAAGTTGCACATTTAAGTGTTGATCAGATGATGTGTTTGAACAATTAAATATATTTAAGAGGATTCATTCTGCTAAGCACCGGTGCCCACGATATAAGGTGTACGAAAACAACAAGTGGGACTCAATTTTTGATCCATCTAGGTGGACCATAAAATAGGCCCACTTACCCTAATAGTCACCAATCCCGAGTTTAACACATATCAGAATGGACTAGATTGTAGTATCAAGTTGCACTTATTTTGTACCTTAAAAACTTGTCGCCCGGTGATCAAAAGATGATGATTCAAGACTCTGTTGCTATACATAGGTGGGGATGGTGGGTCCCTAGGTGGGCCCCACAAGGAAGTGTGCTCCCCATAAAGCAAAGGGGCCCCATATTTAAGATATCAATGTTACTAATAAAAAAAATAGTTAAAATATTTTTTTTTTCTTTTGTTCTTTTTGAATAGTGGTATAGAAATAAAATCCAAATTATCAACCTTCCATGCGTTGGGCAGTTTCAAAGTTAACAAAGAGTTTTTAAAGAGAAACCAAAAAGATTTACAATGAATACAAGACAAGCCCCATACAAATAGTTGAACACCATTCTCATTTACTCAGATCCTTATTTATCTCTAAAACTTTCACAACATTATAATTTTTTTAACAAGTTTCATTAACTACTAAATAAAATCTTTAATAATATAAATCTTAAAAAAAAAAGTAAAAGATTTATAACATCAACTCTTGACATCACTATTTCTACTTCGTGAATTGCCTTAATTGTAAGAATTAATGAAACATGTATCAAGTCATCTCACACACCTAAATCATAACATTTACCTGTAAATTAGATTGTTGAATAGATATAATCTTTTTTTTTTAGAATTTACAATATGAATCATAGGATTTTGATGACAAAAGTAAGTCCCTTGAGCTATTACCCATGTGTAGGGAACCTCATTTCCATATGATATAATAAAAGAAAAAAACTCTACTTTTGTTGTTGAAGTGTTAAAAAATATTATTGACTGGAAGTCAAACTTTTATGGATATAGTTTAAACAATTTTACGTGGAATCTTTCATGTGGAAAATATTTGGACGACAAACGAGATGCAGAGTAATTGCTATTGGAGTTTCTTTTAAAATGGGAGAACAACCTTCATCTTTCTCCTCTAGATTGGTTGATGTCAATTTATTCATTGAATTACATGTTCCAAAGCCTTATGCAACCAAGCAGTATACCCTGCCACAATTTCATGAATGCTAGGGTCCTCCAACAGTAATTTAGATTCAACCGTTCATATCATTAAAATCATAACCCAAATTACGGTCTAGTATACATTTCATAGTTTACAATATGTAGTCAGCAACATGATTTAAAATATCAACAGAAAGGTTTTGGTTTTTAAACAATTGATACAAAGTAGGATGTTCCCATGTTCCCACGGGATGAGACTGTGAAAAACATGTTTGGTTAGTGTAAATCATTATTTTCAATTTTGTTCTCACGAAAAAGAATCTCAAAATCTTTAACCCGCTAGAATAAGAAAGTTGGAAGAAAAAAAACTTTAGTTTTTCTTTAAAAACAACTTGCTGCCACACTTGTTCATACTTATGAAGATAGACCCCATCTTCACAATCCAAAAGAAGGTGGCCCCACTTTGTAATTTCTAATCGTGGGTCACATGGTCAAAATCACAAAAGGCGAACCCAAATTATAATTCTTATAATGGTGGAACCGCATTATAAGACCCCATATTCTAATTTCTAAAAGTAGGCATCACGTTGCAATTTCAAAATGTGGGTCCCGTGTCTACCATCACAAAAGAGGTGGCCCACTTTATAATTCTTAAAGGTGGGTCATATGGTCACAATTGCAAAAGGTGGAACCACATTATATCCTATCAATATAGGGCACCTACATTGTGAATCATATAAATATGAACCCATGTTCTAATTTCTAAATGAGGGTACCACTTGTAACTTTTAAAGGTGGGTCATGTATTTACAATTAATCAAAAGATGGCCCCACATTATAATTTCTATAAAGTATGGCCCACGTTGTATATCCTCCCCACATCTAATTTCTAAAGGTGGGCACTACATTGTAATTTCTAAAGGTGGGTCATATGTCCACCATCACAAAAAATGTGGCTCCACTTTGTCATTCCTAAATGTGGGTCACATAGTTTTGATCACAAAAGATGGACCCACATTGTAAATCGTATGAATGTGGGCTCATATTTTAATTTTTAAAGGTGTATACGATGTTGTTGTAAGTGCAGAAAATAATGACCCACAATAAGGAGGTGCCTTATAGGACTTATCCGAGAAGATGATGGTGACTGGGTGTGACTGGATGCCGTCCGAAAGCCTGAAAGGGAAGAACAAACGGTCAGAGGACCCTGGCCTGGGCGGCGCAAGGCTCTCCGATGCCAAAGTCAGTATGGGAACTGGAACAATGGAAGGAGAGGGAGAAGAGAGGCAGAGTAACGGCTCTGGATATGAAAAATGGCGTACCTTAGATGGTGGGTTGAGCCTCTATTTATAGAGTTTAGATCGTATCTTTGGGAGATATTGCGGTGTGGGTCCCGTGATTTGACTGGGAAGTCATGATCAGCCCACATTGCATTAATTGTGGTCCAATCCAGCCCACTATGCATTAAATGCCCGTCGGGTCAGCCCACATCGCATTTAATGCACATCTTGTTGGGCCAGATCCTGTTGGGCGCCTTTGGCGGTAGGGGTACCAGCGGATCTGCCCTCGGGCCCTGCCCTGATGTGGCCCCAGCCGCTGGATGCCGTTCTGTCAGGGATCTGGCGAAGATTGTGGGCGGCTGGATGTCGCGTCTGTCCCACTAGCTCGTGCCCCTATCCCTCCACGTGCCTGATGACGTGGGGGATGAGGGGCGCATGTGAAGGCTCTCTTGCTTCGGCTTCCGTTCCGGCTTCTTCAGCCGAGGTGGAGCTTTCTGCCGAGATGGTACCCGGGCGGCTCAGCCGAGGTGGAGCTCCTTGCCGAAATGACGCCCGAGGTGGGCCAGTTCGGCGCTAAGGGCCCGGAGCTGCCTGACTTCGGCCGGGCCTCCTGTCCTGGTAGCCGGGGTGAGCTTGGTGCCACGTGGATGGCACGAGGATGGCACGTGAGAATGCTTAACCTCATCTGATGGCTGCGATTAACTTAATCCTGTGGTTCTGGAAATCTCCCCACACAATTGCCCCCTAGCTTTTGACCTCTGAAGTGTGCTAGCCTTTAGGGGTTGAAAGCTAGAAGAATCCGTCTGGGGATACTGTGATCATTACCTGGTGTCGCTTCAACTCTTTATGCCTGGTGTCGCTTCAACTCTTTAAAGCAATAAATGCCCTGCCCTGTTCGCCTTGGGAACCGAGCTGACGGCTACACGCGTAGCTTCTGCGCCGATTGCGTTGTCTCATTGATTGACGGGAACGGGCTTTGAAGTGTCTCTTCGAATTCGGAGGCGGTACCCAAATGAGGGTTCGCCTTCTACAAATAGGGTCGTCCCCTTCTTTTTCTCGCTCCCGATTTCTTTCGCCTTCGCCTTTGCTTTCGATTTCTGCTCTGGTTCCTGAGATCTGTTCGAGGGCTTTCGATTTCTGCTCCAGTTCCTGAGATCTGTTCGAAGAGGACGACCGCAGATCGCGTCTGGATCTGCTCTTGATCTGCCTCTTCGTCCCTGTAAGTCGCTCTGTTCCTCCGTCTGGTTCTTCTTGGGGTTTTCCAATTTCTAGGGTTTTTCCTCGTCGTCGCCCCTTCTAGTCATGGGCACCCCTAGATTCAGGGTAGATTCCGATGAGGGCTTAGCCGAGTTTAGGGCTGCCTTCAAAATTCCGGAGGGGGTCCTCCTGAAACCGGCGGACCTTGCCGACGCTGCCTTGTATCGCTGCTACGGCGGCTGGATGCCATTCCCTCTGATCTCTGTGATCGAGGGTGGGGTCAGGTTTCCACTGCACCCCCTGCTTAGGGCCTGCATTAGCCTTTGGTCCCTCGCCCCGGGCCAGCTGATGCCCAATGGCTACAAGGTCATCATGGGCACAGCGAAGCTGAACGAGATCTTGGGGACCAACTTAGGCCCTCACGACATCGAGGACACATATGATATCTGCAAGGCTGGGGAGGGAAGATATTATCTCCGTGTGAAGCCGCAGCGAAGGGGCTTCGTCCTAGCCTTGGAGGACTCAAGTAAGAATGCTGAGGAGGATTTCTTCTGTGTCTCGGGGAACTGGGAGTTCGGCCCGGGTGAAGACAGGAGGCTGTCGGTCCCACGTCGCCCTGGGGAAGTCCCAAGTAATCTTCACTGCTTTTCTCCTTTACTGTTTTGCTTACCTCATTGATGCCGAACTGATACTCTTTTTTGCCTGTTGAGCAGAGGCGGGTGTAAGGCGACGCCGAGCTGTTAGCGAAGGGTGGAGGAGGAATACCGACGACATCAACAAGGTCGAACGGTACAAGGGGCACGAGACCAGGTCAGCTTGGAAGCTGCTTGGGTACACGCCGAGGTATCGCGGCCACTACCATAGGACTGGAGTACCTGAGGCGGACGAGACACACCCTGACCGTCCGACCGTATCAGTTGCGGTGTTCAGCGGGGTCCCCTTAACCGATCCTGTTGCCGACCGAGCTGCGTCTGGAGCTGAGGCGTCTACTTCTGATCCGGAGCTGCAGGACTTGACGCAGATAGTGGACGCTTATCTCTCTGATCGAGGAGAGGACATGGAGGGAAGCTCGAGGGAGCTCGCTGTCAGGGACCTGACTGCTAAGTTTAGGCAGAGGTCAGCGTCTTCTGGGGCTTCGTCGCCTGCTGGTACTCGTGCTGCTTCGGGTCCGGTGGGCGCCGGTGCTCCCTCTGCTCCTGCCCCTGCCCCGAGCGGTGGAGCTCGGCGACGCTCGCCGGAGCGCTCGAAGGAGGGGTCCCCGCCCAGGAAGAAGTCCAAGGCGGGGGAGAAGAGTTCGGAGGCTGATCTGCAGCCGAAGGGCAAGACTCCTGAACGAGCCCCTGGGGCTAAAGCTCCATCCGAAAAGGGAGGTGAGAAGAGCGCGCCGAAGGAAAAGAGTGCGCCGGCAGAAAAGAGTGCGCCGGTCAGCAAGTCGGCTGTTGGTCCAGCGCGCGAGCCTCTCATCTCGGTTGGGGCAAGGGTCCGGATCGGCCTCCGGGCCCCGAACTGCCCCAGCACCGTGGAAGCCGAAAATGGAAACCACTACCGGCAAGCCCCTGAACGTTGAAGACCGATTGCTGGGAAATGCCGAGGTGATCGGGGCTCTCGCCAAGGCCTGTGCTCTGCCAAGAGACATGGAGACGCACGATAGGTTCGAGGATGAGAGCCTGATGGTCTCGGCGATCCAGGATAGTCTTCGGGTAAGTGTTTGCAACGCTTTTCTTCATTCTTCAAGTGTCTTGGTCGAACCTGACTCTCTGTTTCCATTTGCAGAACATGCAGAGGCTCCTAACCGTGGTGGGAAGGAGGGATAGGAACGCTGCGAGAGTGACCCGCCTGGAGTCCGAGCGGGAGAAGCTGAAGAAGGAGCTGGACGATCAGCGGAAGGGAATGGAAGAGCTCAAGGTGGCCAGCGCTGGAGAGTCTGCTCGATTGGCATCGGTTCTAACTGAGAACGCCGAACTTTCGTCCAGGGCCAACCATATGAAAGGCGAGCTCTGGATGAAGAACAAGAAGACTGCCGAACTGGAATCTGAGCTGGCCAGATTGAAGTCTGAGTCGACGGCTGAGGTAACAAGGTTGCGGGGGGAGGTCTTGGATGGTCGCGCTGAGAAGGAGAAGCTGGTGAAGGAAAAGGCCTCCCTTCAGGCCGAGGCCCAGTCCGCCTTCCAGGATGGGGTAGATCGAGCCACTGAGCTGTACGAGAAGCAGGTGGAGGAGATCACCGCAATCTTGTTCGAGGAAGGATGCCTGGCCGCACTGAGACGTGCGGGGGTCCCTGAGGACCACCCTGTCTATTCGGACCTGGATCCCGAGCCGAGCTCCGCACCGGCAACTGATAGTGCCCCGGTCGAAGCTCCTGCAACTGGAAGCGCCCCGGTCGAAGCTCCTGCTGCTGACGACGCTCCAGCTGCCCCGGTCTCGAGCGATGCCCCAGTCGCCAGTGAGGCTTTGGCCGTGCCTCAGGGTGAGACCTCTTCCGCTCCTGGTTCGGCTGAGGTACCAATTGAAGCCCCCTCTGTCAGCGACGCTCCAAGTGAGGTCCCTGTCTCGGCCGAAGCCTCTGGCCCCTTGGAAACGGTGATCGATCTGGTCGAATCGCCGAGACCGGAGTAGCTCTGTCCCATCTCATGTCTTTCTTTTGCAACGTTTTTGCTTCTCAGCCTTGTAAATATTTTCTACAATCAATGGAAGACGGGCTTTTTTTCTTGCGAATTTTCTCTTTGCATTTGTCTCTCTTTCATTTCTGGATGTGCATTGAATGGTATTGAATGCCTTTACTGTGTGGCGTGGCCCTTGAGGTAGAGTCAAACGGTCCTCATAGCTGTCTGTGCCGATTCTTCGTATTTTGGAGACCATAAATGGCAATAAACATGGCGCTAGGGCTGATGAGGAAATCGGGCGGATGTCTCCACGTGGCGCCATAGGAATTGCCGGTCAACGGATTGGAGGGCGTGCGTCCTTTGCAACGAGTGGGAGACTTCGCCCCTTAATTCCCTTTGGAGATTGAGCCCTTCTCCTTCGTATAAGTAGGGGGAGCAGGCTCGCCATGGGAGAAGGAAAAACATAGTTGTAGGAACCATGTCCGGGAGCTGTCCAGAATTATTTGATCCGGGGGGAGATCCGGGGGGAACCCTGCGCCGTTGGACGGCTATCCCCGAGGGGGGAAGGCTATCGTAGTCCGCGCGCTCTCTGAAGGAACTCCCCGTGGACCGCGCGCTCTCTGAACGCGGGTTCACGGCCAGCCGCCCCCGGGTTGAAATCG
Organism: Litsea cubeba; assembly: GCA_012931725.1. Lineage (NCBI taxonomy): Eukaryota > Viridiplantae > Streptophyta > Magnoliopsida > Laurales > Lauraceae > Litsea > Litsea cubeba. The sequence goes on from CM022951.1 coordinate 5,311,557, forward strand.
GATGGGTCGGGACCTGGGCGTCTGCCGATCCTGCAGGGTCCTGGGTGGCATCGAGCTCCCTCCCTGTCAGAATGGTAAGACCAAGGGTGGAGTTGAGGCCTGCGGGACCTGGGGGTTCTTCAAACCTTGGCTGGCCTTACTGGCCGGAGGGTGTCGAAGAGCTCAGCGAAGTCCTGTGCCTCCAAACTGGAGAGGCTCTGTAATCGCTTTGGTCTGACCAACCAAAGTGTATTATAGAGCTCTGTGAAATTCAGGATCGCTCAGAACCTCCAGGCAGCGATCCGGCGTCCTCGAGCCTTTTGCCTGAAGAGTCGGTGGAGATCAGTGCCTGAAGAGTCGGTGGAGATCAGAGTCTCCCAGCCTTTCTCTATTTTCTGTTTTTAGAGGACTGTGATCCTCCTTTCTGTACTTTGCTTTCTGTTCTGTATTTCTTGTAATGAAGTAGTTTACAATGAATAAAAAGGAGGAATTCTATGATTACCCAAACAGTGTTCAATGCTTTTGAGTTCTTTCTCTTTCTTTGCACTGTTCTGGAATGCTTGCATTTGTGTTTGAGTGTTGGCGCTGCTCTCTTCTGGAAAGCTGCCTTTGGCCGAAATGACTGGCCTTGCGCTGAGGTGGATCCATACCGCGGCCGGATTGACAGGCGCCGAGGCGGCCACATCGTTCCTCTGGCCTCGGCTAGGCGAGAGTGAGTTCGGCAATGGCCTTCTGAGGGATGTATGAACCCGGACTTCAGGAAACTGACCTTGGCCGAACTGCCTTGAGCCGATGTGTGAGGGGTTTATGAACCCGGACTTCAGGAAACGGCTGAGTGTAGGAACTCTAGACCATTCCCAAGGCGTAGAGCCTGAAGTGTGTCCAAGACACGGGGGCTTCAGGAAAGGCTGAGTGTAGGAACTCTTCCAGGCCGTTTCCAGGGCGTAGAGCCTAAGTGTGTCCAAGACACGGGGCTTCTGGAAAGGCTGAGTGTAGGAACTCCAGGCCATTTCCAGGGCGTGTGTACCCGGGGTGGATGGGTAAAGACCCTGAGTTTAGGAATTGGCCGAGTGTCCGAACTCGAGGCCTTTTCCAGAGCTATTAACCCTTGGAGATGGGTGAAGACCCTGAGTTTAGATATTGGCCGAGTGTCCGAACTCGAGGCCTTTTCCAAGGCTGTTAACCCTTGGAGATGGGTGAAGACCCTGAGTTTAGGAATTGGCCGAGTGTCCGAACTCGAGGCCTTTTCCCGGGCTATTAACCCTTGGAGATGGGTGAAGACCCTGAGTTTAGGAATTGGCCGAGTGTCCGAACTCGAGGCCTTTTCCAAGGCTATTAACCCTTGGAGATGGGTGAGGACCCTGAGTTTAGGAATTGGCCGAGTGTCCGAACTCGAGGCCTTTTCCAGGGCTATTAACCCTTGGAGATGGGTGAAGACCCTGAGTTTAGGAATTGGCCGAGTGTCCGAACTCGAGGCCTTTTCCCGGGCTATTAAACCTTGGAGATGGGTGAAGACCCTGAGTTTAGGAATTGGCCGAGTGCCCGAACTCGAGGCCTTTTCCAGGGCTATTAACCCTTGGAGATGGGTGAGGACCCTGAGTTTAGGAATTGGCCGAGTGTCCGAACTCGAGGCCTTTTCCAGGGCTATTAACCCTTGGAGATGGGTGAAGACCCTGAGTTTAGGAATTGGCCGAGTGTCCGAACTCGAGGCCTTTTCCAGGGCTATTAACCCTTGGAGATGGGTGAAGACCCTGAGTTTAGGAATTGGCCGAGTGTCCGAACTCGAGGCCTTTTCCCGGGCTATTAACCCTTGTAGCCGAAGTCGATCAAAGAGAGATGACAGATTGATGACGGGGCGAAAGCTATTTCCATTGATTCATAGATTCATTACATCTTTTAGAAATTGAATTTCTTGGGATACAGATGGATACAGAGGACGCCAGATGGATCACGTAATGATCTTCTCCGAATCCTCACTGTCTGGGACCTGGGCTGCGCTCTGGTGAACTCGGCCCTCGCTGCCGCCAGCATCTCCTGCCTCAACGAACTCTGGAATGTGGCCCTCTTCGGCCAGCTTCTCCAGATACCTCTGCAAAGAGTTGCAGTCCACGGTCTTGTGCCCGCTACCTTTGTGGTAAGAGCAGTAGAGCTTGCTCTGGCTGCCGGAGGTGGGCTCATTCCTCAAGGGCGGAGGCCACTTAAAGAATGGCTTGGTCTTTATCTTGGTCAGGATACGGTAGATCGGCTCCTTGAAGACGACGTTGACGCCCTGACTGGCGCTGGTGGGAGGTCCGGGCTGCCAGGTGCCCCCAGACCTGGACGACGAAGGCTTCGCCGAACTGGAGACCCAGGCCCGCTTGGGCTCCTGCTTCTGGGAGGGCCTCCCGCCTCTTTGCCGAGGCTGGCCATTCTTCTGCTCGGGCTCCGGATGCCCGTCCTGATCCCTAGCTCGGATCTCGTCTTCCTCCTGGGCGATGAAGCGCTTCACCCGGGACATCAATTCTGGCATGGACTCTAGGGAGTCCCCGGCCAAGTTCTTCCGCAAGTCGTGGCCGGGGATCAGGGCATGCTGGAAGGCGTAGATCGCTATCCCGTCCCTCGAGCCCTCGATCTGGCTGTGGACCGCCCAGAATCGCTGTGCGAACTTGGCGAGGGTTTCGCCCTGCTTCATCCTCAGGGCGAGGAGGTCCCCTTCCTTCTTGGGGACGACGATGTAGGCTTGGAACTTCTTCAGGAAGGAGAGCTGGAGCTCCTTCCAACTGGAAACCGACTGCTCCGGGAGAGAGCAGAACCACTTCAGGGGGAGGTCGCCCAAACTGGAGGAGAAGATTTTGCAGTTTAGGTGACCCTCGTTCCCCCAGATGGACATCTTCTGGGAGAAGTGTCGGAGGTGCGCAGACGGGTCGGACAATCCGTCATAGGGGATGAACCGCGGGACGGAGAACTTTCTGGGCAAGGGGGTGCGCTCGATCTCTTTTGTGAAGGGCGAGCCCCCCAGATCGGTGTGACCACAGATCTGCTTCTGGTCCCGCATGTCCAGGTTGTGCTGAAGAGCTAGCCTGACGCGTTTGTCGAACCGCTCCTGCTCGTCGTCCTCCTCTAAAGTCTGAACTCTGGACTTTCGCTTGGGGTGGTTCGGACTGCGATGGCTATGAGCTCGGCCATCGCGACTATGGTGACTCCGGCTGTTGCTCGAGCCTTCGTCACGAATATGGCTCCGTTTCTGGTCCAGATGATTCCTGAGGTCTCCGCGGGGAGGCTGGGCTGCCCTGCCGGGGGCGTCCCTCTTTTTTCCTTGAGGCTCAGAGACTTGCCTCAAGGAGGCAGTCTGCGCTGCCCTCAGCTGCTGTTGGAGCTGCTGGAGCTCTCTGACTAACTGCTCCTGCTTCTGGAGAAGAACGTCTTGGGCTGCGACGTCTCCTCCAGCGGCTGGAGGTTGATCGCGGCGCGTCTCCTCTACGGCAACAGCTTTATCTTTGCGGGGACGTTCGCGCCGGTGCTCGTCGCGTCGGGGTGGCACGGTTTCGTCCGCTGAGAGCGAGGCCTCGACTCCCTCTTGGAATGGGATCTCGACGAAGAGTTGGGAGCCCAGGCGACCCTCGCCTGCGGATGTGCCTTGGACCGTTCGGGACCGTCCCTGAGGGGGGCCGTCCGTTGACGGTGGTAGCAGCTCGAGAACTGGTCTCGAGGATTCTCCGCCCTTCTTAGCTTTCGGTGGCATGGCTTCTGAGAGATTGAGGTTTAGAAAGGTTGTTTGGAAAGATTTGGAGAAGGTTGGGAAGGCTGGGATATTGCCTTCCCACAGACGGCGCCAATTGTAAGTGCAGAAAATAATGACCCACAATAAGGAGGTGCCTTATAGGACTTATCCGAGAAGATGATGGTGACTGGGTGTGACTGGATGCCGTCCGAAAGCCTGAAAGGGAAGAACAAACGGTCAGAGGACCCTGGCCTGGGCGACGCAAGGCTCTCCGATGCCAAAGTCAGTATGGGAACTGGAACAATGGAAGGAGAGGGAGAAGAGAGGCAGAGTAACGGCTCTGGATATGAAAAATGGCGTACCTTAGATGGTGGGTTGAGCCTCTATTTATAGAGTTTAGATCGTATCTTTGGGAGATATTGTGGTGTGGGTCCCGTGATTTGACTGGGAAGTCATGATCAGCCCATATTGCATTAATTGTGGTCCAATCCAGCCCACTATGCATTAAATGCCCGTCGGGTCAGCCCACATCGCATTTAATGCACATCTTGTTGGGCCAGATCCTGTTGGGCGCCTTTGGCGGTAGGGGGTACCAGCGGATCTGCCCTCGGGCCCTGCCCTGATGTGGCCCCAGCCGCTGGATGCCGTTCTGTCAGGGATCTGGCGAAGATTGTGGGCGGCTGGATGTCGCGTCTGTCCCACTAGCTCGTGCCCCTATCCCTCCACGTGCCTGATGACGTGGGGGATGAGGGGCGCATGTGAAGGCTCTCTTGCTTCGGCTTCCGTTCCGGCTTCTTCAGCCGAGGTGGAGCTTTCTGCCAAGATGGTACCCGGGCGGCTCAGCCGAGGTGGAGCTCCTTGCCGAGATGACGCCCGAGGTGGGCCAGTTCGGCGCTAAGGGCCCGGAGCTGCCTGACTTCGGCCGGGCCTCCTGTCCTGGTAGCCGGGGTGAGCTTGGTGCCACGTGGATGGCACGAGGATGGCACGTGAGAATGCTTAACCTCATCTGATGGCTGCGATTAACTTAATCCTGTGGTTCTGGAAATCTCCCCACACAGTTGTAATTTCTAAATGTGGGTCCCATATAAATTCAGAAAAAGATGGCCCGCATTATAATTCCTATACAGTGGGCCCATATTGTAAGTCCTATGAATATGGGCTCCATGTTCTAATTTTTAAAGGTTGGCAGCACATTATAACTTTACAGATGGGTCCCATATAAATTCACAAAAAGATGGCCCGCATTATAATTCCTATACCGTGGGCCCATATTGTAAGTCCTATGAATATGGGCTCCATGTTCTAATTTTTAAAGGTTGGCAGCACATTATAACTTTACAGATGGGTCCCATATATGACAAAAATAGAGTGTCACAAATAATAAAAGGTGGATCCCACATTGCAAATCCTATGATTCTTTTGCTTCCGTTATTTGGAGCAAAGATTTTATAATATTATCAAACAAGTTCTGTACAGCATATTCTCAACAAAATAATTTAATGTAATATAGTCAAGCAAGTTCTGGAAAGTACAGACTCGGCACAACCCAATCTCAACACAACCTAATCTGAGTACAAAATTAAGAACAACACAAGAATGATGCCAAACGGGCCCCTAATTTGACTTCTGACTGATATAATTGACCTGTGAATGAAGAGTTAAGGTAGATTTTATATTAGCATATCGAAGTGGGTTGTCACTCTTTTTCCTAACAATGCAAAAGGCTTGTCTCTTATTTAGTCGGTTGTCTTATTAGCATGACAATGTCATGGTATCAAAACATTTTAGATGGTCCTGTTACCAAAAGAATATATATTTTAGATGGTCACAAATGTCCAATTAATAAGGTTTATAAGCTGTAATCCATTCATGTGGAGGCCTGATGCATGAGCAGTTTCAGGAGCATTTGATTGGAGCAGTTTTGCAGAAATGATTTGATTGTCTAATGACACTTTTATCTAGATAGGATCTGGTTTGAAATTAAGATATAGTCCATCTGTTGGAACTAACTCATGAATGGCTGGAATCCTCTTCACACCCATGTGCAGGAATAGCAATGAAAACACAAAGTGACAACTTGAGGGTAGCAAGTGCCTACCTAACTCAATAATTGCACAGAGAGAGAGATATGAAACAGGTTGGATGGATAGTTCAGTCCAAACTGACTAAATTATCCATTTCCATGCATCTTGATTGTGACATTAGATAACGGAAAAAATCCCCCATATATACGAAAGAGACGATTTCAATTGAGAAACCAATTTCAATTTCATCAATTGATTTTGAACATTTATTTACTTAACTTCTTTCTATTCTATTTAATAATAACTCATCCATTACTGTTCCATATTTTTCCAAATATGTAACGGTTCTGCTCTCCCTTTTACGGTTTAGTGCATCTCCTTTTCATATTCCCTTTTTTCTCTTTTAATTCATTTATAATATCTTCTGCTTAGTTTTATCATTTCCTTTCTTAGCTTCTTTTTTTTTTTTAGTTTCTTTCTTAATTTCTTTCTTAATGACAATGCCATTTAATGAATAGTAATGGAAATGTCATTTAATTAAAAATAATTCTTTTCTTAATTCTTTTTTTAATTAACAGTTGTCCATATCCTCAAAATGAATGAAAATAACTAACAATACTAAAAAGAATATTTAAAGTTAAAGATTTCGATATATATATATATTTTTTCTTATTGGCCTGGGCTTAGCATGAGCTTTTTTTGCTTAGTGCATCTTGATTGTGACATTAGATTATGTACAAAATGATCTCTTCAGACATTTAGCTCATGGCAACTTTAATGAGCTGCACTGTTGTTGGGGCTCACTAAGGCCTCCTGTGATCAATTAAATTCGGTGACATTACTACCCTCTTCTTCTTCTGTACTCCTGTGGATTACAACTCTCCCAAAGTTTTCACATTCATTCACTACGAGGATTTCACATTTAAATTATTTTTTATAGATATTCACATAAAAAAAAAAAGAATATGATTAGGCCTATTCTTTTGTGTATTCCCTATCCATTCATACACCTTTCCATCTCTCATTAATATGTCTCAGGGTAAGCTCCATTGTGTCTGAATATCAAAGTCATACAATAAATCGTTCGGAATCAAATCATATATTTGTGAATTGTATCGTGAATTGTAGGATTCTTTTATTGTTCTTATAAAAAAAAATTAGTTACTTCTAATCCATACATTTTTCTTTAGGAGCATAAATGCAATGACAAAATAAGACATGATATTAATCACTAGAATATATTAATATATCATAAATGACAATTGTCGATAGTTAAATATATTTGAGATATCCATGTCACTAGGAAAATATGTCAGTTGAATTTTTTTTCTTTGGTCTTCTTAAGTCATAAAATAAAAATAAGATCCAAATTATCAATCATACATTATTAGATTGTCTCCGAAGTTAAAAAAAAGTGTTCGTGAAGAGAAATAAGGGATAGATATAAAAGGGGAGTATTCTTATGCATACTTCCCTCACCGGTTGGTGAGGGACAATGACGTGGAATCCTCTTGGCGATTGGATGCGTATGGAGATCGGACGGTACTGATAGACCTCTTACATGCCCAAACATTAGGGCACGTGAGACAAACCAAAAAAAAAAGCAGTCGTTTCTCTGAATGAGGGATCTCCGTTTGGTGATTTCTCCAACCTCCTCTTCCTCCTTGCGAGTCCTGCTGCACCTCTTCTTCGATCCCACTCCTCTTCCAGTTCCCGCTTGTCACGCCCCCAAGATTAGGCCGGGCCCAACCCGATCCCAAGGGTGTGAGAATTGAGGTCAATTAAAACTTTTCAAAATTATTCTCACCATTCATACTTGAGACCCCAATTCCGGGTGGATCGAAGTCCGTGGTGAGGTTATGTATGATGATCAGTCACCATAATCTAATCACGGAAGCATCAAGAAACAAACAACTTACGCAGATGGTAAAAGCATAACCATCAAGATAGCAGAGCGGATGTGGTACAGAAGTGCATAAGTTCAAATAGGTTTACAATGTCTTAAATTAAGTTAAGGCCTAACACAACCATGACATCAAAATAAAAGGGCTATAGGCCCAAAGGTAACAGTCTCAAAAGTCTGCTGATATGTATGGTTCTACGGCGCTAAGCTCGACAAGTCAAACTACGTTGTCGACGCTCCACTCAGCAAGTCCGTCATCCTGCGAAACCTCCTGCCGCGCCTCGCCCTCCGGCTCGACGAGGCCAACGGTACCTAAGCACCAATGTAGCACCATCAATAAATGGCAAGTAAATAGATATGAGTAAAGGTACAACATGTGCCAATCGAGACCAATATGTGATAAAGTATGTAAACACTGAATAAACGAAATATAATAATAAACTAACCCATAAATAATCAAACCATCATATGTCACCAGAACAAATGCAACCCAGGCGAACCCGATACCCAGACGAGCTGGTTAAACAAATGCAACCCAGGCGAACCCGGTACCCAGACGAGCTGGTCAAACAAATGCAACCCTGGCGAACCCGGTATAGTGGCGTACATCCACCCCCGATCTGCAGACGGTAAGTACAAACCATATACACACACACACTCAAACCCACGCATACACATATACCCAAAACAAGGTGTTCGGTTAGCCTCTCATTGGGTGTCCTCATCACATCGTCAACAGAACTAAAGGGGAAGGCCACCAAGTGAGCGTAAAAGTATGGGTTATAAACTAACGAAGGAAATGGGTGTATACACTAATCATGTAATATATAGGGAGTCCTAAGCTAACCTTAATCTAACCGAATCATATGGTCGAGGGCCAAGGAGAGTAGGTACTAACCAACCTAAAGTTAAGGTCAAACATCATATGTAGGGCCCCTGTTGTCTATCACGATGGTTACGCGGGTCCGGGATGCCTTTGGTAGTCATTTGGTGCTTTGAAGTTGTTGACACCCAAAGGACCCACTACACCACCCACATAACCCAACATGGGTCTCCCGTGCATTATCGCACAATTCACAATGAGGTGCTAAGCCTACACACCCCCTATCTAAATGTCCAATTCATATTCATAGGCCAGGTGGGGCTAGGGTCCAAATTTCAGCGGGTCGTATCATGTCATAAATAGTAGATTAATCTAGTTTCAGGTCAACAGGTTGATTTGGGAATTCCTAAAGATATCATATGATTCCACACAATCATTAGGGAGAAAAAAAATAATTAAATAATTCAAAGGGGTTTTTGTGTTTAGCATAAAGTAAGTGGCTGGGTTAGAATCCAAAAGGAACCACATGTTCCTAAAAGGTGTAGACACAACTCATACCTCATACTTGGGATTGTTTCACACCTTATCTTTGAATTATACATGGATGGTGGGCCATGGGGGAAATCTCATATGATGCCTAACAATACTACATAATCAACCATGGGCTTGTTGTAATTATTTCAAGAAGGGAGGGTTGTTATGAATTTATAAGGTTGTCACATGACACAACCAAGGTGAGGAACAACTGTTCCCAGATTTAAGGAAATGGAAACTCACGCCTCCCATTCATGGGTTGGCTGGATGGTGGATCCAGATGGGCCCCACCCACAAAGGGACCAGACCATTGAGGTCGCCCATGTTCCTCCTTCATATGATCAGATCAAATCCCCTATCCAGTGGAAGCAGGGGACCTTGATATGACAATGACGAAATGAAATCCAAACCTATGCAACTACATATCTATCAACTAGTAATAAACTAATGAGTTAGTTAATGAAGCTTAACAAAAGAGAAATATAACTACAATGGCATAAATCAAACATTTTCATCAATTTTGTTTTATATAACTATCCACCATTAATGCATTTTAAGCTCATAGCCACCAACCCAAATATCACAAATGCACATGATAGAGAAGGTTAGCACATTTAAAGCATTAGAACCAACCAAATAAATTAAACATGCCTACACCATTAATCATGTCTATATACTTGCCTTTGGCTTAGATGAGCAAAAACCCCTTTCTTAGAGCCTAGGGTTACCTGAAATCTTGCTCTCCACACCTCCCCACTTCAAACCAAGCAAAGAACCCACTTCCTACATGCCAAAATGAAAGGGAAAGCCCACTAAATCACCAATGCATGCTCCTAGTGTTGAAAGAAGCAAACTACATGAGTTTAAAGAGAGGGTTTGCTTACCTATTGATGAGAATGAGAAAGGAGGAAGACGAAGGAGATGATGAGGAGACTCTTGATCCTTGGGGAAAGCATTGGAAACTCTTGGAAGCCCTAGCTTGGTTGGTGGAGAAATGGGGGAGAAGGAGTAGAGAGGTTGTAGAGAAGAGAATGAATAAAATGAAATGGGGAAAATGGGGCCTTAGGGTTTAAAAGGGGGTCTTCTTTTAGGAATTTTGCACATAAGGCCAAGTTGTTAGGAAGTTTACAAGAAAGTCCTTGGCAAATGGGTATGGGCTCATAATGAATGTGCCTTGGGCCACCAGGACAAGGTGGGTCCAAGTAAGTATGATATGCATGACCCACTACCTAATGCACCACACACCACTAATCCTAGTGCTTAGGCCACTAAACCCAATTAAGCATCCTAAATTCTAGTGATTAGTGACTAAGCCTCTCTAATAAAGGCATGAGACCTTACACCGCTCCCCGTCTTCTTTGATACCGAGCCCGTCCCATCTCTTTCAGGTTTTTTGTTGCAGCCCCTCTTCTCCAATCCCACTCCCCTTTTTCCTCTTCCACCTTTTCTCTTTAAAAGCTCCCCGACAGCCATCGAAAAATCTTTGCATGCTCACAGAAGGCTGTCGAAGGAGTCCCTCTGCTCATGCTCCGAAGCGGTCAATCGACATCTTTTTGAGTTCTATTTGTCAAAGAAAGGGTTCCTCATCATCCCAGATTTTCCTCGAAAGAGAGGGCTTCTTTTCCCAGACCAGTGATCAGAATGATTTGGGCTCCCTCTACCCGCGGGGACGAATGCAATTTTTTATCTTCATGAATTTTGGAGTATTATTGTGATGGAGGATGTTTCATTTTTTTTATACCTCAAGTGGTTTTTGTGATGTAGAAGTCGGAGAAAATTGTTGTATTCCAACTTATCAAAGTATAAATGGGTTCATTTAAGTTGCATCTGAACTTTGTGATCTTTCTGTGTAGGATGTAACAACTAATGGTGATGGTTGAAGATTTGTTGCAGCTTCTTAGATGGAAAGTAACTTCTGTTACAACTTTGTGATCTTTATTAGATTTGTTGTGATCTTTCTGAACATAGGTGAGTACTATAGATGGAAAGTAACTTCTGTATACTGTGAAGATTTGTTGTGGCTTCTTATTTCAGTTCTTGTTGATGATGGTTATTGTGTGGGGAGATTTCCAGAGCCACAGGATTACGCTAATCACAGCCATCAGATGAGTCTAAGCATTCTCACGTGCCATCCGCGTGAGACCCATGTGGCACCAGGCTCACCCCGGCTGCCAGGACAGGAGGTCCGGCCGAAGTCAAGCAGCTCCGGGCCGCTAGCGCCGAGCTCGGCCACCTCGTGTGTCCATCTCGGCAGAGAGCTCCACCTCGGCTGAAAGAGCCGGGACGGAAGCCGAAGTAAGAAGGAACCTCTGCTTGCGCCCCTCGCCCCCTCCACGTCACCAAGCACGTGGAGTAGTAGGGGTGCGAGCTAGCAAGACAGATGCGACATCCAGCCGCTCACAATCTTCGCCAGATCACTGACATGGCGGCATCCAGCGGCTGAGACCACATCAGGGCAGGGCCCGAGGGCGGATCCGATGGTACCCCTACCGCCAAAGGCGTCCAACACGATCTGGCCCAACAAGACGCGCATTAAATGCGACGTGGGCTGATCCGACGCGCATTTAATGCAGAGTGGGCTGGATTGGACCGCATTAATTGCATCGTGGGCTGATCATGACTTCCCAGTCGAATCATGAGACCCATGCCAAGATATCGTCCAAGATATCTTCCAAATCGTCTATAAAAAGAACTGCATTTCACATGCAAGGTACGCACAATACAACTCATAGAGCTGTTACTCTGCCTCTCTCCTTCCTCTCCTTCCATTGTTCCAGTTCCTTCACTGACTTTGGCATCGGAGAGCCTTGCGCCGCCCAGGCCAGGGTCCTCTGACTGTGTGTTCATCTCTTTCAGGCTTTCGGACGGTACCCAGTCATTCCCAGTCATCACCACCATTGGATAAGTCCTCTAAGGCTCCCTTGTTATTGTGGGTCATTATTTTCTGCACCTACAATTGGCGCCGTCTGTGAGAAAGTAATATCCCAACCTTCCCAACCTTCCCAACCTTCTCAACCTCAATCTCCCAGAAGCCATGCCTCCGAAAGCTAGGAAGGGCGTAGAGTCCTCGAGAGCAGCGCTCGAGCTGCCACCGCCGTCGGCGGACGTCCCTCCTCAGGGGCAGTCCCGCACGGTGCATGGCACGTCCGCAGGAGAGGGCCGCTTAGGCTCGCATCTTTTTATCGAGGTCCCCCTTCAAGAAGGACTCGAGACCTCGATCTCAGCAGAAGAAGTCATGCCACCCCGACGCGATGAGCGTCGGCATGAGCGTCCTCGCAAGGACAAAGCCGTGGCCGTAGGAGAGACGCGCCACGCTCAACCCCCTGCCACTGGAGGGGTTGTCGCAGCCCAAACTGCTCTCCTCCAGAGGCAAGAGCAGCTGATTCGCGAGCTCCAGCAGCAGCTGAGGGCAGCGCAAACTACCTCCTTGAGGCAGGTCTCTGAGCCTCAAGGGAAGAGGAGGGACGCCCCCAGCAGGGCAGCCCAGCCTCCCCGCGAGGATCTCAGAAACCATCTGGACCATAAGCGGAGCCAGATTCGTGACGAATGCTCGAGCAACAGCCGGAGTCATCATAGCCGCGATGGCCGAACTCATAGCCATCGTAGCCCGAACCACTCCAAGCGAAAGCCAAAAGCCCAGACTCCAGAGAAGGACGACGAGCAGGAGCGGTTCGACAAACGCGTCAGGCTAGCTCTTCAGCACAACCTGGATGTGCGGGACCAGAAGCAGATCCGTGGCCACACCGATTTGGGGGGCTCACCCTTTACAAAAGAGATCGAGCGCACCCCCTTGCCCAGAAAGTTCTCCGTCCCGCGGTTCGTCCCCTACGACGGACTGTCCGACCCATCCGCTCACCTTCGACACTTCTCCCAGAAGATGTCCATCTGGGGGAATGAGGGTCACCTGAACTGCAAAATCTTCTCCTCCAGTTTGGGTGACCTCCCCCTGAAGTGGTTCTGTTCTCTCCCAGAGAAGTCCGTTTTGAGTTGGAAGGAGCTCCAGCTCTCCTTCCTGAAGAAGTTCCAAGCCTACAGCGTCGTCCCCAAGAAAGAAGGGGACCTCCTCGCCCTGAAAATGAAACAGGGTAAGACCCTCGCCATCTTCGCCCAGCGATTCTGGGCGGTCTACAGCCAGATTGAGGGCACCAGGGAAGAGATAGCAATCTACGCCTTCCAGCATGCCCTGATCCCCGGCCACGACTTGCGGAAGGACTTGGCCGGGAACCCCCCAGAATCCATGCCAAAGTTGATGTCCCGAGTAAAGCGCTTCATCGCCCAGGAGGAAGACGAGATCCGAGCCCGGGATCAGGACGGGCATCCGGAGCCCGATCAGAAGAGTAGCCAGCCTCGGCAGAGAGGCGGGAGGCCCTTCCAGAAGCAGGAGCCCAAGCAGGCCTGGGTCTCCAGTTCGGCGAAGCCAGCGTCGTCCAGGTCCGGGGGCGCCTGGAAGCCCAGACCTCCCTCCAGCACCAGTCAGAGCGTCAACGTCGTCTTCAAGGAGCCGATCTACCGCATCCTGACCAAGATCAGGTCCAAGCCATTCTTCAAGTACCCTCAGCCCATGAAGAATGAGCCCACCTCCGGCAGCCGAAGCAAGCTCTACTGCTCCTTCCATAGGGGTAACGGGCACAAGACCGAGGACTGCAAGACTTTGCAGTGGTACCTGGAGAAGCTGGCCGAAGAGGGCCACATTCCAGAATTTGTCAAGGTAGGTGATGCCGGCGGCAGCGAGGGCCGGATTCACCAAAGCGCAGCCCAGGCTCCAGACAGTGAGGATTCAGAGAAGATCATTAACGTGATCCATCTGGCGTCCTCAGCTCCCGCTTCCTCATCCCGGGGCAGCTCCCAGGCCCGTGCCGAAGCCAGGCGGGCTTCGCACGAGAAGGAAGTAATGAAAGCCGAGCTCGCTCCGGCATCCAAGAAAGCCCGACGCGACCGACCCGCCATCTCGTTCTCAGACAGAGACCTAGAGGGAATCCAGCTCCCTCACAACGACCCCTTGCTCCTCACAATGAAGCTGAGAGACTTCACAGTGAAGAGGATCCTCGTCGACTCCGGCAGCTCCTCCGAGGTCCTCTACTACGACTGCTTCAAGAAGATGAACCTCTCGGAAGCAGACCTCACGGAGGTCCGTGCACCCCTGCTAGGGTTGTCCGCCACGCCAGTCTATCCCAAGGGTAGGATCACCTTGGAGACCCGAGTTGGCGGAGCCTCCGTGTCGGCCGACTTTCTGGTCGTGGACGCCCCTTCTCCCTACAACGTCATTTTGGGCAGAACGTGGCTCCACAAGTTAGAAGCAGTCCCTTCTTCCCTCTACCAGAAGCTAAAGTTCGTCCTTGAGAACAAGGAGGGCAAGTTGGAAGTGGTTACAGTGGAGGGAGATCAGCAGCAAGCCAGGCAGTGCGTACTGGCCGCGGTCCCCGCGGTGAAGGAACCAGAGCGCGTCAACCTCGCCGAGTTCGAAAAAGGCCTAGATGAAATCGGCCGCGATCCCGAGAAGAAGAGCATCGAAGACCTGGCCGAGGTCAGGCTGAGCCCGGCAGACCCAGACAGGTTCTTCCTGGTTGGCACCCAGCTACCAGACGAGGAGAGGGCCGAACTCTCTCGGTTCTTGATGCAGAACATCGACGTCTTTGCCTGGAACCCGAGCGAAATGCCTGGGGTCGACCCTGAGGTCATGTGCCACAAGCTGAATGTGGACCCCGACCACAAACCGGTAGTGCAGAGGGCCCGAAGGACAGGGCTGCAGCAGACAGACGCGGTCGTCGAAGAAATTGACAACCTGCTGAAGGCAGGAGCCATCCGGGAAGTCCAGTACCCAGTTTGGCTGGCCAACACGGTGGTGGTCAAGAAGAAAACTGGAAAGTGGAGGGTGTGCGTGGACTTCACAGACTTGAACAGGGCCTGCCCTAAAGATAGTTTCCCCCTTCCAAAGATTGACCAACTGATCGACGCCACCGCCGGTCACGACCGAATGAGCTTCCTTGATGCCTACAGAGGCTACCACCAGATCCCGCTCTACGAGCCAGACGAGGAGAAAACATCATTCATCACCCCCCGCGGCACTTATTGCTATAAGGTGATGCCCTTCGGGCTAAAGAACGCGGGGGCGACCTATCAGCGCCTCGTCACAAAAATGTTCCATGCTCAGCTCGGCCGGACGGTAGAGGTGTACATCGACGACATGGTCGTCAAATCAGTGCACTCCGGCGATCATCTGGCGGATCTCGGCCAAATCTTCGACATCCTTCGCGCATACAAGCTCAAGCTAAACGCTTCCAAGTGCGCCTTCGGCGTAGCCTCTGGCAAGTTCCTCGGCAGCTTGGTAACGCGGAGGGGGATAGAGGCTAATCCGGACCAGATCACCGCGATCCAGAGCATTCAGAGCCCCTCTACCACGAAGGAAGTTCAGAAGCTCACAGGAATGGCTGCAGCACTCAATCGCTTCATCAGCCGGTCATCAGATAAGTGCAGGCCTTTCTTTCAGCTTCTAAAGAAAAATCTGAAATTCCAGTGGACCCCCGAGTGCGACCAGGCATTGGCCGCACTCAAAACCTATTTAATGTCACCACCCTTACTCTCCACCCCAACTTTGGGGGAGATTCTGTATTTGTACCTCGCGGTCTCGGATCACGCAATAAGCTCCGTCCTCATCAGGAAGGACGAGGGAATTCAAAAGCCAATTTATTATACGAGCAAGACCCTGCTCGATGCCGAGACCAGGTACCTTCTATTGGAGAAGCTTGCGTTGGCTCTCGTCAGTGCCTCCCGCAAGCTCTCCCATTATTTCCAATCCCACACTGTTGTGGTGATCACGGAGCACCCGCTCCGTTCAGTGTTCAAGAAGGCTGACTTTTCAGGGCGAATATCAAAGTGGGCAGTTGAACTGGGGCAGTATGATATACAGTACCGTCCCCGCACTGCGATCAAAGCCCAGATTCTGGCAGACTTTATTGTCGAATTCGTCTCCCCCAACCCGGCTCCGACCCAGCTCGGCACGGCACTGGGGGGCACAGGGCACGAGCCAGTAGAAACTGAGGTCGAGCAGTCTCCCACCTCGGCATGGAAGATCTTTGTCGACGGATCGTCCACCTCCAAGAGAGCTGGCACCGGCATAGTTCTCCAATCGCCAGAGGGTCTGGTCATAGAGCAGGCCTTCACCCTGGACTTCAAAGCGACAAACAATGAGGCAGAGTACGAAGCACTGATTGCAGGGTTCAACAGCGCCCAAATCCTCGGAGCCCAGCACCTGGTGATCTTCAGCGACTCTCAACTGGTAACTAGCCAGCTCGCTGGAGACTACCAGGCCAGGGACGACAGGATGGCGGCCTACTTAGCCTTTGCGAAAAAACTGCTCTCTCATTTCCAGAAAGCCGAGGTCAGGCAAATATCCCGAGATACCAACACGCACGCAGATGCGCTTGCAAACCTGGCCTCCGCTGTCGAAGCAGGGAAGAAAAGGACCATCGAGGTTGGGTCAGTATCAAGGTCAAGTTTAGAACTCCATTCATCTCGGCTTGTCCTCTGTGCCGACCTCGGCCCAAGCTGGATGGATCCAATTGTCGCCTACTTAAAGGACGACCCGCTCCCCGAGGACAAGGCTGAAGCCCACAAGATCAGACTCAAGGCAGCGCGATTCTGGCTCTCTCCCGAAGGCAAACTCTACAGGAAATCCTTCACAGGTCCATACCTCCAATGCGTCCATCCAAGCAAGGTGGACGACTTCCTGTATGAGATCCACGAAGGAATCTGCGGCAGTCACATAGGAGGTCGATCCCTGGCTTACAGAGCAATAAGCCAGGGCTACTGGTGGCCCTACATGCAGAAAGACGCGCAGGTCTACGCCAGGAAATGCGAGAAGTGCCAGAAGTTCTCCCACTCCCTCCATCAGCCAGCACAAGATCTGAGTCCCCTCTCTAGCCCATGGCCCTTCGCTCAATGGGGCCTGGACATTGTGGGGCCTCTTCACCGAGCTCCAGGAAACAAGAGATGGCTGATAGTGGCTACGGACTACTTCACAAAATGGATAGAAGCTGAACCGTTGTCTTCAATCACGGACAGGGACTCCAGGAACTTCGTTTGGAAAAACATCCTTACGAGGTTCGGCATCCCCCGGACCCTGATTTCGGATAACGGGACTCAGTTCGACTCCAAGTCCTTCAAAGACTTCTGCCAAGAGCACAGCATCAGAAATCATTACTCCACTCCGGCATACCCACAGAGTAATGGCCAGGCAGAAATCTCCAACAAAGTGATCCTGGACGGCCTGAAGAAGCGACTGGACAAGGCAAAGGGCAGATGGACAGAGGAGCTTCCGAGCGTGCTGTGGGCATACAGAACAACTCCAAGGAGGTCTACCTCGGCAACACCTTTCTCTCTGGCCTACGGGATGGAGGCAGTCATTCCTTTGGAAATTAGCCTTCCTACCCTGAGGACAGAGCTGGTCGACCAAGGCCGAAATGAGACAAACCTGGCAATGGAGCTGGAGCTGGCAGACGAGCGACGAGAAGCAGCAGCCCTGCGACTGACCGACTATCAGCAGCGGTTAGCCAGGGCATACAATCAAAATGTTAGAGAAAGAAAGTTCTCCGCGGGAGAGCTGGTTCTAAAGAAAACCCTGCCAGCTGACAGAGAGCCAAACGAAGGGAAGCTGGCCCCGAACTGGCATGGCCCGTTCAGAATAGTCTCACCGGCAGGAAAGTCTGCCTACAAGCTCGAAGACTTAGAAGGCAAGCCACTGCCGAGACCATGGAATGCATCCCACTTGAAGAAATTTTATTTCTAAGGATGTATTGAATCTCAGAATCAATAAAAGCAGCTTTCGCCTTGTCATCAATTTGTCGTCTCTCTCTGACTGATTCCGGCAGCACTGGGTCTACGCCCTGGAAATAGCCTGGAGTTCTTACACTCGGCCGAATTCCTAAAGTCCCGGGTTTTGAACCCACTCAAGGGTCTACGCCCTGAAAATAGCCTGGAGTTCTTACACTCGGCCGAATTCCTAAAGTCCCGGGTTTTGAACCCACTCAAGGGTCTACGCCCTAGAAATAGCCTGGAGTTCTTACACTCGGCCGAATTCCTAAAGTCCCGGGTTTTGAACCCACTCAAGGGTCTACGCCCTGGAAATAGCCTGGAGTTCTTACACTCGGCCGAATTCCTAAAGTCCCGGGTTTTGAACCCACTCAAGGGTCTACGCCCTGGAAATAGCCTGGAGTTCTTACACTCGGCCGAATTCCTAAAGTCCCGGGTTTTGAACCCACTCAAGGGTCTACCGCCCTGGGAATGGTCTGGAGTTCCTATGCTCCTACAGTCCGGATGTATACACCCCTCAAAGATCATTGCCGAGCTCACGCCCCCATAGCCGAGACCAGTGGAATGATGACTCCACTTCGGCACAAGGCAGCCCGTCTCGGCCAGAGCCAGCCATTCCGGCCAAGGTCAGCTTTTCAGAGAGAGAGCTGTGCCAGCACTCAAACACACAAAAATGCAAGTATTCCAGAACAGTGCAAGGAAAGTAAGAAAGAACTCAAAAGCATTGTACACAGTTTGAGTGATCACAGAACTCCTCCTTTTTATTCATTGTGAACTGCTTCATTACAAAAGTTACAGAACAGAAAGCAAAGTACAAAAAGGAGGATCGCAGTCCTCTGAAAACAGAAAATGAAGTGAAAACTGGGAGACTCTGATCTTCACCGACTCTTCAGGCTGCAGGCACGAAGACGCCGGATCGTTGCCTGGAGGTTCTGAGTGATCCTGAATTTCACCGAGCTCTACAATACACTTTGGTTGGTCAGACCAAAGCGATTGCAGAGCACCTCCAGTTCGGAGGCCCTGGACCTCGCTAAGCTCTTCAACACCCTCCGGTCAGTAAGACCAGCCAAGGTTTGAAGAACCCCCAGGTCCAGCGGGGCCTCAATCCCACCTTCCGTCCGGCGGTCTTGCAAGACCGTGTCAGACGAGAATGCGCCACCATCCCCCAGCTGCATTGCAGAAGATCTTCCCTGCAACCAGACCAGGGACGGTTGGCCGTGAACTCGCGTTCAGAGAGCACGTGGTCCACGGGGAGTTCCTTCAGAGAGCGCGCAGACCGCGATGGGCTTCCCCCCTTGAAGAAAGCCGTCCACAAGCGCAAAGGTTCCCCCCGGATCGAAGGTTCCAGAATGTCTACCAGACATGGTTCCTACGGCTTTGTGAGTTAAGCTATCCTATTTCCGTTTCTTTTCTTCTCCCATGGCGAGCTTGCCATCCCTACTTATAGGAAGAAGAAGGGCTCAGTCTCCGAAGGAAGTTATGGGGGCGTAGTCTCCCACGCGTTACTCGGGGTGCACGACTGTTGACCAGCGATCCCGATGGCGCCATGTGGAGACATCCGTCCGTTTCCCTCATTGGCCGTGCCACCACGCTTATTGCTATTTATGGTCTCCAGAATACGGAGAACTGGCACAGACAGCTATGAGGACCGTTTGACTCCCTCTACCTCAAGAGTCACGCGTTATATTAAAGGCATTCAAATACCATTCAATGCCACATCCGGAAATGAAAAAGAAGCAAATGCAGAGAAAAATGCACAAAATAAAGAAGCCCGACTTTCATTGAATTGACAGAGTGTTACAAAGCTGAAAAGCAAAAATATTACATACAAGAAGACAGAAATAAAAAGGAGCCCGGCTACTACGGTTTCGGCGACTCCACCAGGTCGATCACCGTATCTGCCGAACCAGCAGCTTCGGCCGAAACCATGACCTTGCTTGGAGCGTCACTGGCAGAAGGGGCTTCAACTGGTACCTCAGCCGAATCAGGGGCAGAAGAGGCCTCACCCTAAGGCACGGCCAAAGCATCGCTGGCGACCGGGGCATCGCTCAAGACCGGGGCAGCTGGAGCGTCTTCCGGAGCAGGAACAACTGCAGGAGCTTCGACTGGGGCACTTTCGGCTGCAGGAGCGGAGCTCGGCTCAGGAGCCGAGTCCGAGTACTTCGGCAGGTCCCGATAGACAGGATGGTCTTCAGGGACCCCCGCACGTCTCAGTGCGGCCAGGCATCCTTCCTCGAATAGGATGGCGGTGATCTCCTCCACCTGCTTCTCATACAGCTCAGTGGCGTGATCCACCCCATCCTGGAAGGCGGACTGGGCATCGGCCAGAAGAGAGGCCTTCTCCTTCTCCAGCTCGGCGTTCGCCGTCTTCAACTTTTCCGTTTCGGCGCGCCCAGCCAGCACTTCCCCGCGCAGCCTCGTCCCCTCAGCCGTCGATTCAGCCTTCAATCTTGCCAATTCCGACTCCAGCTCGGCGGTCTTCTTGTTCCTCGCCCAGACCTCGCCTTTCAGATGATTGGCCTTCGACTTAAGTTCGGCGACATCAGCCAGAGCCGATGCCAGCCGAGCAGCCTCATCAGCGCTGGCCTTCTTCATTCCCTCCATTCCCTTCTGCGACTCTTCCAGCTCCTTCTTCAGCCTGTCTCTCTCGGACTCCAGCTGGGAGACCCTCGTCGCGTTCCTGTCGCTCCTTCCCACCACGGTCAGGAGCCTCTGCACGTTCTGCAAATGGAAAAAGTGGGTCAAACCGGGCAGTCAAGCTGGGTTACTTAAAGAAAAGCGCTGAAAACACTTACCAGGAGGTTGGCCTGGATCGCCGAAACCATCAGGCTCTCATCGTCGAACCTCTCGTGCGTCTCCATGTCTCGTGGCAGAGCACAGACCTTGGCGAGAGCCCCGATCACCTCGGCATTCCCCATCAGCCGGTCCTCGACGTTCAAAGGCTTACCGGGCTGAGTCTCCATCCTCGGCCTCCATGGCGCTGGGGCACTTCGGGGTCCGGAGGCCGATCCAGACCCTTGCCCCACCGAGATCGTCAGCTCGCGGGTCGCCCCGCCGGTCGGCTTGATGACCGGCGCACTCTTCTCAGTTGGAGCCTTGGCTCCGGGGGCCCGCGCAGGGGTCTTACCCTTCGGAGGATGATCATCCCCCGTGTCCTTCTCCCCCGCCTTTGCCTTCTTCCTAGGTGGGGACCTCTCCCTCGGACGCTCCGGCGAGCGTCGCCGCACTCCCGCGCTTGGAGCAGGAGCAGGAGCAGAGGCAGAGGCAGGAGCAGGAGCAGAAGTAGCGCCAGCACCCCCCGAGCCTGAAGCTTCGCGGGTGCTGGCAGGAGATGGCGTCGCAGAGGAAGAAGACCCCCGCCTAAACTTGGCCGCTAGGTCCTTGACGGCTGGCTCCCTCGACCTTCCCGCCATGTCTTCTTCCCGATCGGAAGAATAAGCGTCCACTATCTGCCTCAGGTTCGACGGTTCCGAACTTGAAGTGGACGCCTCGGAACCAGATGCAGCTCGGCTCACAACTGGGTCGGTCAGAGGGATCCCGGCATGCACGGCGACAGAAACGGTTGGACGGTCGGGGTGCGCCTCGTCCACCTCGGCTACTCCGGTCCTCCTGTAGTGACCGCGATACCTCGGCTCGTACCCAAGCAGCTTCCAAGCCGACCTGGTCTCGTGCCCCTTGTATCCCTCAACTCTGTTGATATCGGCAGCGTTCTTCCTCCAGCCTTCACTAGCAACTCGGCGTCGCCTAGCACCTACCTCTGCACAGCAAAACAACAAGAGTGTCAGCTCGACATCGCCGAGATCAAGCAAAGCAGTGAGGAGAAAAGAGGCGATGTTTACTTGGGACAGTTCCGGGGCGACGTGGGACCATCAGCCTCCTGCTCTCGCCATCGCCGAACTTCCAGTCCCCCGACACACAGAAGACGGTCTCCTCGGCATTCTTACTTGAATCCTCCAAGGCCAAGACGAAGCCTCTTCGCTGCGGCTTCACCCGGAGATAATATTTCCCTTCCCCGGCCTTGCAGATATCGTAGGTGTCCTCGATATCGTGGACACCTAGGTCGGTCCCCAGAATCTCATTCAGCTTCGCCGTGCCCATGATGACCTTATAGCCATTGGGCATCAGCTGGCAAGGGGTAAGGGACCAGGTGCTGAGACAAGCCCTGAGCAAGGGGTGCAGAGGAAACCTGACCCCACCCTCGATCACCGAGATCAGGGGGAACGGCATCCAGCCGCCGGACCAGCGCATCGTGGCACAGTCGACGGAGTCCGCCGGCTTGAGCAGGACTCGCTCCGGAATATCAAAAGCGGCCCTAAATCTAGCTATTCCCTCTTCGGTATCTAGACTGAACCTAGGGGTGCCCATGTCTAGAAAGAAGGGTACAGCGAAAGAAAAAACCCTAAAGGCTGCTAAACCCTAGGAAAAAGCTACGCAGAGGCGTGAAGCAACTTACAGAGACAGAAGGGGCGACTCGAGTACAGGTCCAGACACGCCCTAGGGTCGTCCTCACTTGAAGAAACCTCAAGCAGCAGAGCAGAAATCACAGATGAAGGCAAAGGCGAAAAGAAATCAGAAACGGGAAGGGAAGGAGACGACCCTCTTTATGGAAAACAAACCCTCGGCGCGCGCTGCCTTCGAAATTCGAAAGGGCGGATTTCGCGATCTGCGCCCATTCCATCAATAAGACAGTGCAATCAGTGAAGAGGCGACGCGTGTAGCCGTCGACTCGCTTCCCAGTACAGACAAGACAGAGCATTCATTGCTTCAGGACAGTTGAAGCGACACCAGGCAATGACCGTCGCACCCCCAGGCGAGTCTTCTAGCTTTCAACCACTAAAGGCCAGGGCGCTTAAGAGGTCAAAAGCTAGGGGGCAATTGTGTGGGGAGATTTTCAGAGCCACAGGATTACGCTAATCACAGCCATCAGATGAGTCTAAGCATTCTCACGTGCCATCCGCGTGAGACCCATGTGGCACCAGGCTCACCCCGGCTGCCAGGACAGGAGGTCCGGCCGAAGTCAAGCAGCTCCGGGCCGCTAGCGCCGAGCTCGGCCACCTCGTGTGTCCATCTCGGCAGAGAGCTCCACCTCGGCTGAAAGAGCCGGGACGGAAGCCGAAGTAAGAAGGAACCTCTGCTTGCGCCCCTCGCCCCCTCCACGTCACCAAGCACGTGGAGTAGTAGGGGTGCGAGCTAGCAAGACAGATGCGACATCCAGCCGCTCACAATCTTCGCCAGATCACTGACATGGCGGCATCCAGCGGCTGAGGCCACATCAGGGCAGGGCCCGAGGGCGGATCCGATGGTACCCCTACCGCCAAAGGCGTCCAACACGATCTGGCCCAACAAGACGCGCATTAAATGCGACGTGGGCTGATCCGACGCGCATTTAATGCAGAGTGGGCTGGATTGGACTGCATTAATTGCATCGTGGGCTGATCATGACTTCCCAGTCGAATCATGAGACCCATGCCAAGATATCGTCCAAGATATCTTCCAAATCGTCTATAAAAAGGACTGCATTTCACATGCAAGGTACGCACAATACAACTCATAGAGCTGTTACTCTGCCTCTCTCATTCCTCTCCTTCCATTGTTCCAGTTCCTTCACTGACTTTGGCATCGGAGAGCCTTGCGCCGCCCAGGCCAGGGTCCTCTGACCGTGTGTTCATCTCTTTCAGGCTTTCGGACGGTACCCAATCATTCCCAGTCATCACCACCATTGGATAAGTCCTCTAAGGCTCCCCAGTTATTGTGGGTCATTATTTTCTGCACCTACAGTTATTATGAAGATGTTCTTACAACTTATAGTTCCAATGTCTTTAGAGGTCATGTTGAAATAGTAGCAAATCCACTTGCTCCCAGCAGCAGGTATAGAAACAGAATTGGAATTACATTATGAAAAATGTTTTGCCTTGAAGGGTATTAAGTAGAGCATTGGCCTCTCTATTCGCACCTTTGAGGGTAGGGAAAAATGAGGTGCTTAAATGCATGTATAGGTTGTAATTCTCTTCAGCCATATTAGGGTGCACAGGTGCCTTTTTTTCTAACAAATTGCATTCCACTGTAAATGGGATAAATTGCAATAGATCACTTTCGAAATGCTAATTAGCATTGTAAGAACTTGCATCATTTACGCAATTAACCTTGACGAGGCCTGAGAAACACAACAATGTGTTAAGAGTCGCAACTAACACCACCTATGTCCGCGCTAAACCAATATTTCCAAATGAAATGGCATAAAGATTGATGCAAGTGGGTGTTGCAATATTCCTTAACTTTATCTCCACCAGCCGATCCAACCAACCATCAACTAAAATCACTAAGGCCAAATACTTCTTCAAGACATCTCAGTGTTGTGCCAAGTATTAGACACCTACACTATTAATGATGAAAGCAACATAGAGCATGTCCATGTAGAAGCTCGTGTGGAAGATGAGGGGGAGAGGAGGGAAGAGAGAGAGAGGAGGAGGAGGAGAGAGAGGAGAGAGAGAGAGAGAGAGAGAGAGAGAGAGAGGAAGGAAGAGAGAGAAACAGAAAATAGAGGAGGGGAATCAGGACTGTAAGTTCTATGGAGCAGAGAGGATATGGGCGGGCTTCATGAAAAGACCCATTTTGGGCTTCAAACCCGTGGAGGGCGGGCTTCTTAAAAATTCAATTGGGCGGGCTTCCTGAAATTTTGGGCATTTCTTTCTCCTTTTGGCCTTGCTGACGTCATTGTCCCTCACCAGCTGGTGAGGGAAGTATGCATAGGAATACTCCCCGATATAAAATGAATACAAGGTATAGCCCTTTACATATGGTTGAATGTTTTTGTCACATTAGTATTTCTTATTTATCAATAAAATCTCCATAAAATCATAAAAGTTTTAAAGAGATTTCATTAATCACTAAATAAACTTCTTTAAAAATAAAATAAAATCCTTAATATGAAAGAAGATAAAGAACGAAAAAAGATAAAAATACTAATAATTATTCTCAACTGTCGCTCTTTTCTGCAGATGAATAGCTTAAATCATAACAATCAATGAAATAAGTATTGAATCATAAAGGTAAATACAAATACTAAGATTCATTTGTAAATGAAACTTACTTCATAGGTATGAATCTTTTCTTTCCTTCTAGAGTTTTATACAAACGAATTCGAAATACAAATAGTATGACTCTAACGACAATGATAAGCCCCCACAAGCATCACTCATGTGTAGGAGATAATTTTCATATGATGCAATCATCAAACTAAAGGTTTTAGCATTTAAGTACATAACCCTCTGCCTTTCACCTATTTGTAAAAAAAAAAAAAAAATCTATTTTTTTAAGATGTTGAAGCGTTTATAAATGTTTTCCACAAAATTTAAACAGATTTTAGGATACGTTTGTGCGGCGCTGCAAAAAACAAATTCTATGAATAACCTTTTCCATTTTCGAAGAAAAATCATTTCTGACCTCCCCTTTCAAAAATAGTTTTTTGTTGAATGATGGAAAAGTTAGTTCATTTTTTTAAATTATCTCAAGAACTCTTTTCATGATTTTTTTTTTTTTTTGTGAAAAAAGGGTAATACAAACGTGCCTATTTTTATATGGAATCTTTCATGTGAATAATATTGTTGAGGACAAACGATGCAGAGTTTCTATCATTGAAGTTTCTTTTAAAACGGGAGTGGAACCTCTAAGGTCTCTCTCTTTGAGAATGGCCGATGTTAATTTATTCATTGAATTACATGGTCCAGAGCCTTAGCAACCATACAATATATGCTCCCACAATTTCATGAATGTAGGGTCCTCCAACAGTAATTTGTAGGATGTAGCCATGAGAATCAAAGGTCCAATCTCATTGGAAAATGTAGCCAGCTGGTAAGAAGCCAAAGGCAGACAATTGAAAATGAATATATAATTGATCTGTCTCTAAAAGACTAAAAGAGGCAAGCAATGGACGTTTTAATTTGAACCGTTTGGATCATTAAAATCATAGCCCCACATGCCACATCTACAAAAATCAGTCTAATATACATTTCAGATTTTACAAACTCATTTTGAGTTGCCTCTCTTTCCTGATTGACTCAGCTCAGTAAATCACTGATTCAACCAAGTTGAATAGGTAGGCAACCTTTTGAGTCGCTTTGAGTTTCATTGGAAGCTCGATGTGTATACTATTTCTTGAGTCATCAAATGAACCCAGTGGAATTGGAATAGTTTTATTATTATTATTATTATTATTATGAAAAGAGACTCCCGCACGAGAGTGTTACGAGAGTTTGAATCCAGCCCATCCTCCTGGACAGGTGGTGGATATAGGATTTTCATTGGAGGGGTTGCATCCACACTATTAGCTGGGTTTTGAGCGTAAATCCGGGAATCTCATGCGGACTTTGAGGGCAGAGGTGGACCGTGATTTTCATGTAGGTTTTGGAAGCAGATCCAGAGTCTTTATATCTTTCGAAAGTGGGCACAGGTTTGGCTGGGGCAATTGCACCCATAAGTATATATGTACGTCTGTCCCTCTCCCAGTCCTAACTTCAATCACAAGTGTAATTTTGGAATTGTCTCAAGAAAATGTTAGGATATTTTCCAAGATTATTGTAATTTGACCTTGTAACTCCTTGAATTCCTCTTGATTATTTTAGTAATTAGACCTTGTAACTCCTTCAACTCCTCTTGATTATTCTAACTGTTGACATTGACTATGTCCCTTTTCCTGACACAGGCTTGAGGCCCAACTGTGAGAGAGAGAGAGAGAGAGAGAGGGGGGGGGGGGGGGGGGGGGGGGTGGGGATTCCTTTCAGTTATCGTACTTGATGGCCCATTAAAATTAGAAGACAGAATATGCATTTGATGTTACCAAAGATTTCGTGCAAAGAGAAACCGCGATTTATACAGATATACAATTGATTAAGACCCTAATATCTCCACATCTTATAATAATATACCTGAAGGAGATATGATTGTTCGCATATATGTTTTGAAAATCAATCAACCTATATTGGGTCCCACATCTGGATTCTGAAAAAGGGAAATTCCACTTTGTATTAACCCTGAGCCAAATTTCACATAAATTGATAATGTATGAAACATGTCCACTTTGTATTAACCCTGAGCCAAATTTCACATAAATTGATAATGTATGAAACATGTTAAAATAATTATATGCTTTACACGTTATCAAATTTATTACTATGATTAGAGTGAAATTTTGGACGTGCCGGTGCCAAGGAAGACGGTGATTTTGAGCAGTTTTAGATTTCATGTGGCCCCCATTGATGGAAATATACGGATGTGCCTAAGAGAATTATTAAAGGCCTCGTCTCATAGGAAGGAGAAGAGTCTAAGTATCAGCTCCCAATCAAATTAAATTAAGATGTGTCTCATGAGCTCCAATGCACATAACGTAGGATGGCTCAATCACCCTATAAACCACACCTTGCCAAGTCCCCAGTTCACATCTCTCTCTCATATGGAGTTTCAAAAGATGGGTCTTCTTTGTGCACTTGACATGGGCCTGCTTGTGGTCCATGGCCATTTCCCAGCCCACGGCGACCTACGGGCGCCTCGCAGCCCGGATTCATGCCGACGATGGCATGGAGTGCTGGGATGCATTGCTTGAACTTCGAGCTTGCACCGGCGAAGTCATACTCTTCTTCCTCAATGGTGATACTTACCTGGGCCCCAGCTGCTGTAGGGCAATCTGGACCATTGAACACCAGTGCTGGCCCTCCATGCTCTTCACACTTGGATTCACATCTGAGGAAGGGGACACACTCAAAGGATATTGCAATGCATCTGATTTCCTGCCTCAACCGCCGCCCCCGCCTTATCTGGGTCAAGCTACTGGAGCTTACTTGAGCCATGGCACCATTGGTGCACCATAAAAGAATTTTGGGTTGCTAGAGTTAAAGAAACTCCTGTTTTCCTTTGTGATTTTGTTGTGTTTTTGTGTGCCTTCGTGGGGTATGTGTTTCATGTCTTTGGTGTTTTGAGTGAGCCTCTCAGGTTGTTATTCTGGGTCATGTTCTATCTATTGGATTCTTATTCTTGAAGGTCGTATTTCAACTATAAAATTTAAAATTGAATTGCTACTTTGCATGGCAGAGTAATTAGACGTATATGAGGAGCATGGCTTGAAGATTAAATAAGCCACCTTGAGCTCAAGCTGACCCAAGCTTAAAACCCATCTTGGGGTTGGCTCGAGTCAAGTCAAGCTCATCTTTACAGCCCAAATCGATCTTGAGCTCAAAGCTAGACTTGGTCAGAAATCAATGTCAACCAAATAAGACTTGAGCTTGGCTTGACAATGCGTAGCATAATTGAGCTTTGAATTGAGCACTTTTGGTTACCAAATATCAAGATAAAGAAACATGTAGATTTTAAGGCCAAACTGACCCCATTGAAGTAGTGGTACTTCAATTTGATTTCATAAATATTATTATTAACTTCACCAAAAATCTCACACCATATAAAATACAACGTATACACACAAAGAAAGCCAGTAAAGCCCCCATAACAAGACAGAGAGACTTAACCAAGCTTAAGCTCAGATGGATCTACTTGAGCTTGGCTCAGGAGACAACGAGCCGAGCTTGAGATGGCCAAGCCAAGATGGCTTGCCTTGGAAACATCTCCAACTTCCCCAACTACAAGTGAGAAACTGTAATCTTAAGCCCATACACAGTATTTAAGTTTATAAAATTACATTCATATTTCCAAAGTTACAAAAATCTACTTTGCAAATAAATTATGTTTTCAGAACTCTGGATAACAGCACATTCCAACATGACTATGAAAATGTACTCTATAGAAGGAAATACGCCTCACGAGAACTAAAATGAAAGGTCCAAAATTCCAATATTTATTTTCCAAAAAGTCTACTGAAAATTTGAGCTTGTTCTCGGATAACAAGCCAAGAGAAAATGAAGAATAAGAGCCATTCCGATCTGCATTCTTGAACTACAGGCCTTCCTGAGCGGGTACCACTGTCTCTCCATGTAATTATGAGATTATGAGATCACAAGCTAGCTGATCTTGCAACAAAAAGGGACCAGCATCACAAATAAAACATTGCTATTGGTTAATCTGCTGTCATGAACGGATCTATTTCACCAAGATCAGCAACCAGAGGTTCTAATTCTGATGTATCCTCGTCTGATGGGATAAAATGAGTTGGAAAAGGAAGCAACGAAATATCGGGTTTCTTGTAAACGGCATCCTTTATGAAGACAAAGTTCCCTTCCGCTCCTGGAACCTGTAAAAACAAGTAGTTGGTGAGAGGAGGCGAACACAGGATTTTGTGGTTCAGATGCACGTTACAAGATGATGGTACTTTAGTTTATGAAAGAGAGGATAGAAACAGAATGAAAGAGATAGAAGTGTTGATAGAAACATACTTGGCCTTTCACCCACATCAAGTTCCTTGCTGGATCTATTTTGTAGACCCAAACATTTTTAACTGTGCATTGCTTCCCACCCATGCGCCCGGGCATTTTCCTGCCTTTGAACACCTGTTTAACCAATATAATATGTAGGCTTTTAATTTAACATGTTTTCCCCTCTCTTCAGGAAAGGAAACAATATTTATGTGATTAAAACAAAAGAACAAGGGATAATAAATGAGAGCCCCAAAACCCTATATTTTAATACGTGAAATGCATCATGCACAACAATAACGAACTCTGATACCTCAAACATGCAATTCTTGATGTTTAAATACATCAAATTAACAAGTTCTTACTAATATTTTGGGGTTTATTATATAAAAAAAGGCAGCTTCTGAAGTGAATATACTTAGACCTAGTTTTACTAAAATTCTGCAAGAATACTCTCAAGTTATCAGAACAGTGCACAGGTGAGAGTAGTAGTATTTAGCCACCGCATAAAAGAATAATGCCATGGT
Organism: Litsea cubeba; assembly: GCA_012931725.1. NCBI lineage: Eukaryota > Viridiplantae > Streptophyta > Magnoliopsida > Laurales > Lauraceae > Litsea > Litsea cubeba. The sequence goes on from CM022951.1 coordinate 5,341,209, forward strand.
GTGGATACAGGAAGCACTGACATTTCTGCAGATTTCCCAAAATCTGAGAACAATTACAGATTTTGAAAGGGATCTGCTACTTCTGGCAGCCTTTCATGGAATGGAAGCTCCACCATATACATTCTCTGCATACAATTACATGCACTTGGATCAAAATGAATGCTTCCACACCCCTTGTTGATCAACCAGAAGTTGGTAGATAGCTTTACATGGAATTAGACAGCACTCTCATTCAAGACAAAACCTGTTTTCTATAGTGTCTAAATAGCTGCTCAAGAAGTCGGCCAAGAAACTACAAACTTCTATATAAGCCAAAGGCAATCATGCACAGAAAAACTATTTAAAGCTTTGCGTATCTGATGGATACTGAGTACAGGATTTTGTGTTGGAATCCAATACAGGTATGGGGTGAGTGATTCAACAAACCCTAGAATATAGATTCATAGATTTGCCATGATACTCGTAATATCTTTATATAAAGAATAGTATAGCATTACATCCAAATGGTGTGCCTGTAAAAATATGGGTTCTAATGTGCGATATTGGGATTAAATGATTAACCAAATTGTACAACAAAGTTCTCAGTAAAAGAAAAATTCCGGATGAATGGAGAAACAAACCACAGTCCCTTCTAACAAGAAGGAGATATTTAGAATGTACAAACTATTGATCTATCAAACTTATCACCAATAATGTAAAACTTAAGGAGAGAGTAATAAAGCAGCACTTAAGAATAGAATTTTATGAGAACCAATCAAACTTATGCTAGATAAATCTAATTCACAAGTCATTGTCCTCTTAAGACAACTCACTAGATAAGTCTAGACCAAAAACAAAAAATTTATTGATAAAGAAAAGGTCTATAATAATGTATGGAGACTATTACTTTTGTAGACATTATAAGAAAAATGCAATTCCTAATGGCTAAATCAAAATTACAAGATAATGTATAAAGTGAGTGTATATTTAAGCTCCCAGTTGGAGTTGGATTGCAACAAAGGTCTAACTTAAGGCCCCATTTATTCACCTTGGTGTTGTACGAAATGACATACATCCAAGATAAAGTTCTTTGTAGTTGTTTGTGTTGTGATCCTCATTGTTGGGATTAAAAAAAAGTGACAAGTTCAAGTTTTAAAGGATGGATTGAAAGTTGTTAGATCAAAGAAAGAATGCGTAGTGTAACAAGTTTAGTGGATCTGGTGACCAAGGGTAATGAAAATGAACTCCTTGAGTTAAATATAACTTACCATCGTAACATGATAGATTTAGATATTTAGAAGCAACTTTTTTTAAAAAAAGTAAGAGTTTTAACTGAATATCGCAAGTAATATCAGCATTGCTTGAGCAAAGGGAATACCAGCCAGTCGAGTGTTATGTGATAGTCCAGTGCCACTTGATTAAAGGGCATTTTAAGAGACAACTGGACCTACTATGCAGAATGGTAATGATTGTTGGGCAATGCAGAAATGACGAGAAGTTAAAATGCATATGCTAGAATGGATGTACAGATTTACAAAGGATAAAATTAATATTGAGTACATGAAAGGAAACTTGTCTTGCCCCAATGGAATAAAGAGAAAAAAAAAATTGAAATGTAGATTTAGATGGTTTAGACTTAGACATGTTGAAGAAAAATCAATAACAGCCACTACATAATGCATCGAAGAATTACATGTTCAAGGAACTGGAAGACCAATAAAGACCTTGAATGAAATAATCTGGATGGACATGATAAGTTCTAGAGTTACAGAGAACATGGGCTTACTATGGCCTGAGCATTTGGAATTCTAACTGGGGGACAGCATTTAGAGAATTCCAAATTTCCCCAAACAAGATATACCCAAATGCATGCAGCCAAACAAGCCCTTAGGTTGAGTGAAAATGTAGAACTCAAGGACATTAACCTTTGGTGATGAGAGAAATATTTTACTTCTAAATAAAAACTAATAGGAAAAGAAAAACAAAAAATAATGCGCATATCTTACTCTAAACAAAAAATAAAGAAATAAAAATTTCAATATTTATTTAGATTTTGAAAGAAGAAAAGCCATAATAATATTTAATCATTTGAAAAACAATATTTAAATTAGTCATAAAAACATTCATAAAGAATTTGCACATCGTCATTTATGACAATGGTGCATTGCTCATAAAGAAACTATGCAACATTGGGTAGCTGTCATACCTTCCCAGGATCATCTCTTTGACCTGTGGAACCAATACTTCGATGCGACAGTGATGCACCATGACTTGCAGGCATTCCACTAAATCCCCACCTCTTCATCCCACCCTATCAACAAAGCAAAGAAATTGTTTCAGCAGAAGCAACAAATCTTGGTGTTATATCTTTTTAGAGAGGGTAAAAAAACACAGACACGCATATACGCATGCCCACGCAGACCTGCGCACGCCACATAAAAGACTAGGGAAAAGAGACTGTCAAGCATATCTTGCAGAGATCAACCACTGGGGGAAAAATTTTGAATCCATCAAACAGCTTCAACGCATAATGATTTTCTACATTGCTAAACTAAAGAGTGAAGACTTGCATTAACTATCACTTACCCTCATCCAATCTGAACAAAGCAGAAAATTGGCCAATTGCTTCTTATTTGCTTGAGGCATCTTGATTTTTTCCCTTTTTTTTAGGTAATATAAATTAAAACTGCATCCCCATCTTGTGGACATAAGCTGCTTCCAAATGTGCTATGAGCTCTTGTCAGGCATCATGATAATTTATTAGGAATAATGACATTTAAGAGCAATTGTATATGTGGGACCTACCCTTTCAGTAATTCAAGTTCTTTCACGCCTTAATATATCCTCTATCACACGAAACAAGTTAAAATTGGTGGCTTTCAAAGTTCATTTAGACAATAGCAGCCAATGTGCAGATTTTACCAGGGCAAGATTGGACAGTTGGGAACATCCAATCTGGGTCAATTTTCGGATCATTTAGACAAAGAGACTGAAAGCAGACCCAAGCCATGAAAAGAGTCCCTCACTTCCATTCACTTCCTCATGGAGAAACTAACTATACATACATCCAAGCAACAACAGATGAGATCCAATCTACTGATAGACAATAAGTGTAAGCTAGGAAGCACGGACACTTCTCCGGGGCTAGAGTGTCGGTGTCCGACGCGTGTCGGACACGGACACGCTCCGGACACGCTCCGACACGTGTCGGACACGCCCAAAAGAGTGTCCTGATTTTATTTTATTTTTAATATTTCGAACACGCTGGGACACGCTGGGGACACGCCGGGGACACACTGGCCTCTTTTAATTGGAAAAAAAATAATAAAATTAGAGTAAAAAATAAAAAGAAAAGGGGGTTGTTTGTAAAAGGTTATAACTTATTTGATTGCTAAATTGATTACAAAGTTAAAATAATAAAATTAGAGTAAAAAATGAAAAGAAAAGGGGGATGTTTGTAAAAGGTCATAACTTATTTGATTGCTAAATTGATTACAAAGTTAAAATGATAGTATTTTTTAGTATATGATTAGATATATTATTATTATTATTATTAACGTGTCCCGAACGTGTCCGTGTCCTACTTTTTTGAGAAATGCCGTGTCGGCGTGTCGGCGTGTCGTGTCGTGTCCGTGTCCGTGCTTCTTAGAGTGTAAGTATATAGTTGATACTCGATCCAAGTGGACAACAACCAGAACTCGAGTTCAAGTTACTTCAAGTTGGGGAGGAGGAGTGGAGGACACATATCATATGAAGGCTTTGAGCAATCATAGGGTATCATATCAAGGCTTTGAGCAATCAAAGGGCCAGACGCTTAATGTTTCAAAGCAAATAAATGAGGATTTTGTCTTCCTCTGCACAAGATCCAGTCAAGCCAATTATTTATTTCAAATTCCTCATTTTTTTACAAATAGTCCACAGTCCTGGTAGGAATCTGCCACTAGCAGTTAGGAGCCAAATATTACTTAGAAGTTCTTAAACAGTAAAGAATACCAAAGCTATGAGTCTTTATATTAAGGAATAAAAATTATTATAGGAAATATATTAATTGTAAGATCTAAAGGTCTTCACATGTGCTTAACAACTAATGGAACAATATTTGGATTATTTTGTGCAACTTGGTAAGGGTTTTCTCTCTTCTACAGGAGTGGTGTGACTCCATCTCTAGTACCTCAACGTGATTCCAAGAGAATTACAGCAATTTGAAGGGAGGCCTATCATCTGCATTTTGAAGCTAGTTGTAGGGCATTTTAATCCTCTTTTATTATAATTAATATTGTAGGGCAAAGATTAATTATCTTGGAACAATAATAGTCAATTTAATGGATGGAAGTTAGATAAGGGCTACTCTTAGATTAAATGCATATCTATACCCCTCTATAATTTTTGGATTATTGGAAAGCTATTGTGACTGAAATTTTGGCGTAAATAATAGATGAAAAGCCTCTTCACTTACCATTCAAAGGGAAGGAAACAAACAAAGTAGAGAGAGAGAGAGAGAGAGAGAGAGAGAGAGAGAGAGAGAGAGAGAGAGAGAGAGAGATTCACAATGTTTGATGCCAGAAGTTAGATGCCAACATTAGCCCAAGATTCAATTATCAATCTTCACCGTACTAGAGGCCTCTCCTACTGGATTGTTGGAAAATGGAAATTCAACTTTTATGCCAGCACCTTCTGTAACCCAGGAGCTACCGGCATTGACGGTTTGATTAGAGAACACGGGAATTGTAAGGAGAAGCTTCTTTGGGCTGAGTGACTTTAGAAGAATCAACAAAGTAGAATTCCTTGCCATGTTGGTTGATGTGCAAGAGACTAGCACTATGGGCCTCTTTCCTCTGATATTGGAAGGCAATTTGGCCCATGCCATCAGGTGGGCAGAGGACTCATACATTGGCCCTTAAAGAATCAGGCCTTGGCTGGATGAAATAAAAGACATCTCCAGTAGGCTCAATGGGTCTTTCTCCCATATTCTGAGGGGGGCTAATATTGTTAAAGGCTCTCCAGCCAAGGGCAGTATCTGGAATGATGTTATTTCGTCTGATCTCTAAAGTGCATTCTATCTTTGCATATGCTGGTGTTTCTTTGTGCCATTATTCATCTCAGGAAATGGCCCTTGTGGTTCCTTTGCTAATCAAAACTTTTGTGACCTTTCAATTAAATATCTTTGCTACACTACTGCTACAGAACATTTAACTACTACTCAAATTTCCACTGACAATGATCACAGTGTCGAAGAGAAAGACCATGTTCTACCTAAATAATGTACTAGTGCAAAAGTCCAGGAGCATTTAATAAGAGTTAGAAAAGATATATACATGAGGAACTTGAATACCTGAAAACCTTTCCCCCGTGTGATTCCTGTGACGTCAACATACTGGCCTGGAACAAAATGACGAACGGTGATTGGAGTACCAAGGGGAAGAAGTGCATCCTCTGTCACAGGAAATTCCCTCAACTTCCTCTTCAAAGGGACACCTTGAGCTCTAAAATGACCCATTTCAGGTTTTGTCAAATGCTTCTCCTTTTTCTGCCCGCACCCAATCTAACTAACACCATAACCAACACATATCTCAGAAATCTATCCAGGTATAACAATTTCAAAAGCACCACAGTTAGTCAACAACTGACTTACAAATGAAACTACAGATGCACGCATCACAAAACAAAACAACCACCACCATGATTCCACATACTATCTCAAACAAACCAAATATAACACATGAAGTTGCAAATAATTAAAAATTGAATAGTGGCATGTGATTAATAATTTAATACCATAATCCATTGATCTCCCAACCCAGAGTTAGGGCCCATTTGTTCAATATGTATTCAATTCCTAGGATTTTAAAGCAATGCCTCTATATCAAAGGAGCTAAAGTGAAGGATAGAAGGTGAACACCCACAAGGGGCCATCAAATCTCTCTTCTTTAATAGTTAATTACTACTCGCTCATCACCCTAATAAATTATATTCTAGCAAAAGTATGGCCTCATCTACATCTCCAACCTAAACCCTTCAGTTCATTAACATTTCTCCAATAAAACCCCCACTACTATGAATCCTAGGAACTTAATACAAAGTAGGTAAAAAGGTCCTCAGTTGTGGTGCTAAAGCTAAAAGCATGAACAACGGGTTCACAAACTTAACCCAAATTGTAAATGGTTTGTATATCTTGGCAGAATTTGCGGATATCCATTTTGTCTTGAGCAGTGAATCAATTAGAAACATATTAGATTGATTGTCTTAATTGAATAGTTAGATGTTTAATTTTGGGTGTTGGTCCAACCTACACCGCCACTTTAGACCTTTTAATCCTCACCTTTTTAATACTCCTTTGATGAAACCTCATCTGCTATAAATTCCTAGGAGTTCAATATGAGCTTTGAGGGTACACAAATGATGAAAATCTAGTTTTGGGTCTATTTGTGTGTGCCCCAAATTAAATGAATTCACCATAGTACTGATCATTGCCCCTACAATGAAAATAATGCCAGCCTTCTTATAATTACATAAACATTCAAGTGTTCATAGGGAATGTTTGTGTATGGCAATTTTCAATGTCATCCTAATTCCAGTGATTTCATTTACTACTGAAAATGGAAACTTTGAAGACTTCATTTTCTACAAATTCACTTTCTACTTACTGATACATCAAAACATTTTCCATGTTGAAGCACGTTCTTACCCCCATTTGCAAGACTGGATCAAATGGTTTCCCATCCAATGGATCCAAATTCATTATCTGAAACAACTGCAGAAAATGCTTCGATCACTTAAAATGAAAATAGTAGAAAACCATTCTTCACATGGGAGATATTGTGCCTCAATTTTGATTTTCAATTTCTACATAAGCATTATTACCACTCTAATTATTTCCTTTTCTCTGTTCTGGATTTGTTAACCTTCGTACTGATGTATGCTTGTTCAGATTTTTATGCTTTAAGTCGCGTAAATAATTAGATTTTAGCTAGCTACTTCCTTAAACAGATGACTCTTAACTTACGTGATTTGTCTAAGCTAGCTTATAACTTCTTATTTTCAAAAACAATGAAAGCCCCACAGAAACATATCCTAAACTAGTACACTAAAATCGAACAAAACAACGGAACACGCAGAAAACAAGAGAGTTGAAGATACCTGCAGAGCGGTGAGTCCTTCCTTATCCATGGTCTTCACCTGGGTGACGATATTATCATCCAACCAGAGGACAGTGATGGGAACACGGGCACCCCATTTGTCCCAGAGGGCGGTCATGCCGCATTTGACTGCGACCGCCCCCGTCCGCTTCGACTGCGGTCCCATCGCTCCGGGGGACGCTTCGATGATGGAGGGACCACCATCGTCGTCCGATTCGACGATTCCCAGAGGCTCAGAGCTGAATTTCCTGAAATGGGTCGCGGAGATGGAGGTCGATTTGGAGGTGATGGATAGAGATCGGAGGCGAGAGATGAGGCCTCTGGATGCGGATGACATGTGGAATATGGAACAAGGGTTTAAAGGGTTTAAGGAGAAAGAGAGAAAGAGGGAGTTGATGTTCTTCTTACAAGACGACGCAGCAAAACAGCAGGGTGTTCATGATGCGTGCGTAGGGTTTAAGGGGAGAGGGAGAAAATTCACTCACAAGTCACAACAGTGTAGGGTTAAGTGTAGGGTTTTGGACAAGAGGGCTTTCTGTTTTTAGAGTACCTGCTCCAATGGAAGGAATGACAACTATATGGCTGGGGCCACCTAATGAAATTCAAAATCTTTAAAATAATTGCCCTCCTATCTTAAGGATAGATAGTCATTATCATATCTTTCATTATATGATCAATCTTAGAGTGAGATCAAATTTTATTGAGCTAAAAATTGGAGATACCTAAATTCACTACTCAAATTTTCAATAATAAGCTCCACCATAGAGTTCTACTCCTTGGACTTAGGATTAGGATTATTCAAAGCCCGAGAGGATCCAGACTAAGAGAAATTAGGTTTGGGTCTAGAGTTTTCAACTTGATTTTGGTATGAATCTGGGTCTAGTTCATCAATCAACATTAAATTTAGGGTTGCAGATGGGTATATGATTCTCCGATTACTCGGAAGCTCTAACCCACAAAAATCGGGTTTGTATCTAATTTTAGATTCCGATTCATAAACGGGTTCAGGTCTGGAACCCAATTTAGGTTCCGATTGATAAACATGTCCGGTTCTGGGTCTATATAAATTCTGACTCATGGACCCTGGGACCTAGTATATGTGTCTTTCATATTGCAAACTATACTTCAAAATTCACTTTTTTGGATATTTTTATGTATCATACCGGAGGTAGTAGACTTGATGCACCGGTATAAGTTGAGTGATAAGCGTTTAGAAAATTATAAAAAAAATGAAGAGAAATTAGAACCGGTTTTGAAACTAGATTCTAGTTCTCTAAGTAGACCCGGTTCCGAAATCGGATCTAGGTTTTCCTATCGGAATCGAGTCTGGAACAAAAAGGATTTTGAGTCAAAATTGGACCCGTAACCAAAACTGTTATTTAGATATGGGTCAGGGTCCGGGTCCAATTCAGGTACAGTATGGTTTTGATCCATAACCGTTCCGTTTGCAACCCTAATTAAAACTCCATTTTAGAGTTGAGGGGATGCCATGAACTGGACCATCCACAAACAAAAGGCCCACTAGATATGAAGAGGAGCTAATTATGTTAATGGAGCTTCAATGGGCAAGCAGAGGCCGGTAAGAATTGGGGGAGTACTACTTGCAGGATTGGAATGGAGATGTGCTAATTATGTTCACCAAGAATGTGGGAGTTTGAAGGTATTAGATTTTTCTCTACTAGATATGAAGGCACCCTTTTTGTTGAAAGTGGTTCTTTTAATGCATTTGAGTATTAAATTAGAAGGAGATACCTTGAGAATTTCAATTCCTTCTAATGAAATAAGGTAATTTTCGACTAGCATCATTGTTTCCTTTCATCGTGAGGTTAGATCCACTAACTCTATCGCAGATGTGTTAGCTAAGCAATAGATAATGAGATTGTCTCCCTGGGTAGGTGTGATAATGTAATTGGGGTTGTGTATTGTACGATGCTCTTTTATCATCCCCTATTTCTCTTCCTTTGCTTTTTATCATTATATTTGGCTTTCCCCGTTTCCAAAAAAAAAAAAGCCCACTTGGAGCACTCAATACATATCAGAGATGAGTATATCACTAGAGACTGGTAAAGGTACGAGTAGTTTGTAAAGGCTTTGTTGCATTTCTGATCATCTTGTCTCATTTAAACGCTATCAAAAGGGTCTTGAATATTTCGATCTAATCTTTCATTTATTAAGTCTTTTTGGCTCTAATAGGCTCGATCAAATCCTTAACTAGGAGGGCCCAGATTCCTCAATGGGCCTGAGAATATGCAATCGCTTGGATCCATCAAACACATGTAAAAAAGACCATTGTTTCAATTTCAAATTTAGGTAGTAAGAGGCTCATCTCTAGACTCTGTATTCCAATTCAAGAGTACTGGTCTTTGGTAGGCTTATTTAGCTTGAGGATCCAATCTGATTCGGGTTGCAAACATGTTTGGTTCCGGGTCCTTGGGTCAGAATATGTATGGCTTGGATATCCATTTGTAACCATAGATCTGATATATTGGTGAGAATTTGATACTAGTTCTCCGCATATCTTCTGTGAAAATCGATTCTTTAATGAGAGACTTGGGCCTTTTTTTTTTGCTTTTTATGGATTTTATTTGGTGGAATGTGCTTCATTAATAATATTGTAGGATTATTTCTTCTCTCGCAGGAAAAGCCTGATTTATCCGGTGCGTGGAGGAGGCAGGGACTTTACGTGCCCTAGGGAAAAGTTGGCTCTCAATAGTCAGCCAAAAAATAAAAACTAAGAAGAATGAAATTTATGGGTTTCAGTTTACAGGGCTTATTGTTGGATTGTTTCATTATTTTACATCTTCAGCTTCTTGTCTTACCAGGGATCACTCTCTGTTTGAGTTGAGAAAACTCTAGTACAAGGCAGAAATTGATAAACGAGCCATATGTCAGAGTAAGTGTATGGAAACACTTTTGATGGATCTTCTGAGCTGTGTGACCCATCCACAACATTGTGTAGTAACTAGTATGACAATGTTCGATTTTCATTCAGATCCAACAACTAATTAATTTGACCATGCTATAGAGTCCTAACCATTGGATTGAACAAAGGATGGAAGGTGTAATAAGGCCCAAGTCCAGCTGTCTTGGGCTTGATTTGGGAGATTGGTACACCTGTTGGTTGGGACTGGACATGTTTCTAGTAATGACTAAGTGGGTCAGGTCTCTGCAGATTCAATGGCCAGACTTCCAACTTGAAGACCATTCCATTCTGTTCTCAGCAGTCAAACCTCCATCTAGATCCCAAGAAAAACAGAAAAGAAGCTGAAAGAAGATATTAAATTGTGAAATTTACCAGGTCCAGTAGACCATAATCACTCAACTCCAGCCCTTGTGCCTGGGCCCAACCAACCGCATTTAATCTCATGGATGATATATTATACCAATTGATAGAGTCCGATTAAACCAAATATACACAACACAAAAAACCCACGACCCAAAGCATTGCTCTATAGGCCCAATTAATGGCAGTTACTCACACAGAAAACTCAACACAAGAACTACTAATAAATTACAGGGCAGCAGGGCACAAATAGGGGGTATTTATGGACCGGCCACGGCTGCTTTGTGCTGGGCTTGGCCTCCGGTTTTATTACTCCGGTCTGGTCTGGATTTGAAATTTGGGTCCGTTTTATATATAGGGTGGGCTTCAATTTACTGGTAGATAGGCAAAAGCCCGGCCTTGCCCAGCCCAAATAAGATACATGGGTTTCCAGTTTTTGCCTCTTTGTTTCTTCCTCTTTAAAGATGAAAACAGAAAACGGTCTAGATAGTGTTCGCAATCGTTTGGACTTTCCATACATGATGGGCCCCACTGCAAATGCCTCAGTGAATATCTTTGCTAAGGGAGCTATAGAGGATACAAACCCGTGTTTTAAACGACATACATATCTATAACACTCGAAAACATCTTTGAATCTCTTTCAACATCTACTCTGCATTGTTTTTGGCGTCAGTTATCACCTGGCTACCCCGGATTTGAATCCTGAGTATGCCACATCTTTCCACTTGTGTAGGCTTTTTTTCCGTTTGTACGGGCTTCTTTTCCCACTTGTGTGAGCCTTTTGCTTACTTGTACGAGCTGTCTTCCCATATGTGTGCGGGCTCTCTCCTAGATTTCGGCCCCCTTAGTTGGATTAAGGAAAAAAAAATTTGCGGTGCATGATGCCGACCAAATCTCACTAGAAGAGCAAAATTTGAGTTCTTCATCTGCAGATGAAGACACCTCAAACATCAACATCAACATCAACATCAACCAAGAACTAGTGGTCCAACAATGATATAACTCAGAAAAGGTTCCATCCCTTATACCCGCTAAAAGAATTAGGTTTAAGTTCTTATGTAAAGTAGAAAACCTTTTTGTGATTAAATTTTACGGTGGATGATATTTGGATGAGGTTCAAAATAATTAAGGTAGCTATTCATAACTAGATAGGTGTATGTGAAGGGGTTGAATTGTTCATGTGGGGCCTCTATGAGAAAACAACAAGTAGGTCATTGAGAAATTTTCTTCTTTCATCGCTTATAAATATACCATTAATGACAGGAGTGCTGTGGTACCTGATTGGCTCCTTCAAAATATAGCTTTTGAGTTAGAGAGAGAAAGCAAGATTTAATTTATCAAGTAAAGGGTGATAAGTATAACTTATAACTTCACACACTGAATATGTTGCAATGAAATTGAATGTTTTCCCATTTTAGATACATATCTAAATATATATATAAATCTACTAGCTTACCTACCATGTACATGTATTGTAAATGTGCCATCATTTATTTATAGAGAAGATCATAGGAAGCCCATGACTAGGGTTTCTTGTAACCCACTAGACCAGCCTAGATCCGATTTGAGTTGACATTCTCAATCCTATTAATGACTGGATTAAAGTTCAGATTTGAGTATAAGGTGCTCAACTAAAGTGACAACAAGGGTTAGTTGGTTGGCAACCCTACTTTTCACTTGGCTGAGCAAAAATTGGCCCCTAAGTATACTACTCTTCCCACTTGTTTGGACTCTCCTTTCTTCCCACTTGTGCAGGTTATTTTAGGCCCCAGCTTAGGAGCTGGGGTAAAAAGAAAGTGCTCATCGACTTAATCCCAACTCTTGTAATAACATAATAATAATAATAATAAAAACCTTAATCCGAACTCATTATCTCATCCTTCACCATATTATATAGTGATCAATTTGATTTGGAAAATAAGCCAAAAATCACGGGGGGTAACTTAGTTGGCTTAGGACCACAATTTGCTTCTGAGGTTGATGGTTCGAAACTGCGCTATTATACTGGGGCCACAGGAGATTTATCTGGCTCCTTCTAAGACCATAGGGATTAGTCCGGCTCAAAAGGCTGGAACACCTTCCGTTATTCTATTTATATATAAAAAAAAAGAGGCAAAAGCTAAGTGAAAATACACTCTTTCAAATAAATAAAATTTGAGAAAGACATTTCCTTATCCAAACATGAAATTGTGACGTGAAAAATCCATGTGGGACTATTATATTTTGAAAACTCATATATTTCTTACCATCAAATGGACCTTACTTGCAATCCCGGCCACTTCCCAGACCTTATGTTTTTTTTCACATTTATTACATTAAACTTATGTACCAACCTTGTTCCTTAAAAACAAAACCAATGGTCCACAGCTGTACTCTGTAGGGTCTTTGTAGACTGTACTACTACTACTCATTTCGGAGTTGCTGTTTTGCCAGCTGCCAAATAAGCGTAGACGTATTTAATGTTAGACTTTACGTGTACTGTTGTTGTGCATCCATCGTTTTGACTTCAGCATATTACAATGGAAAGTTACATAGACGTTTAAACAGCTCCATTTCTCCCGAACCTGAGACTTTCCAACCTTATGAAAAAGCCCGTGAGGTCTTCACACTCCACAGTCCACTAGATCACCCTATACATTGGAGGGTCCCTTTTAACGATCATTAGAAGATGATCACAAATATCATATTCTACAAAAGCCTGGCTTACCCCCATGCATGGATAGGAAGGGAATTCGTGTGTCCGGAAAAATAGTCGGTTGTTGAACATGCGAACATGCTTGTAAAAAAAGATTATATTCTAAAAGTTTTTTTAAAATTATTGATAATTTATTATTAGCACTTAAAATAGAAGAAGTAAAAGTACTAGAATAAGTTGATCCCATATACAGGACAGCATTTACTACTGCATGCTGTGCTTAATTATCACAATCTAGCTCTTGTTTGAATATTTATAAAGCTTAGTGATATTTTAACCATTGGTTCTTTTTTGTTAGATTCAACCCCACAATGATTAAAGATTCGATGTGCATATAAATTGGGCAAGATGCTGGATCATGGAGGGATAAGAGTAGGAAGGAGTTGCCCTGGTTACAGGTGGGCTAAGTGTGATAGGAGTAGCCTAGTAGGTGAATATGAAGGGACATATTCATCATAGGCAAGCTCCTCTGTAGAAGAAGTCTTCTTAATTTGCTTGGTCACCACCCATAAATATGTAGTTAATGAGTGGTACAATGGTAGCTGACTAGCTCCATCAAAATTTAGATTTCCATCTAGAAAGAGGAATTGAGATTTGATTTAACAAGGTAAGGATCATAAATTCTTATGTCATCATACAATGAATTTGCTGCAGTGAGATTGAATGCTTTTCCTTCTAGATATAGATACATAAATACAAAAATCAAAGAGTCTACCTACCATACGCATGTATGGTAAATGTGCGATCATTTCCGGGTATACAGATGATGATAAGGTAAAAATGGGTCCATGGCTTGGGTGCTCATACATGGGGCCAAATCGGCCGGATTTGGTCCGGTCCAAAATCAGACAGATTTAGGCTTATATATGGGTTGGGTATCTACGTACCAGAAAGATACACATGTACACATTTTGAAAATGGTCTATCACTGGATGCAAGTTTGGGCAGGTTGGGTCAAGTATCAGTTTAACATAAGCTTATCTTGAACTATATATATATATATATTGGTACACATCTTGAACTATATTGATTAGCACAAATTCGCATGAAAACTCATGCAAGAAGGAAGACCTATTCACACAAGAAGGGAAGACACAGAATCCCTGAGTAGTTAAATGGAAAACGGGATCAGGGCGGACCTACATGTAGGCCTAGGGGGTCCATGGTCCCCCTTAAGTTTTTAAAATTGTATTTTTTACCCCTAAATTTTTTGTAATTTTTTATTTTGACTCTTAAACTTTAAAATATTCTTTTAATAATTTGCATCCCCTTACCCCTAAATTTTTTGTAATTTTTTATTTTGACTCTTAAACTTTAAAATCTTCATCCCCCCTCCCCATTGTTTAAACCACTTTTACCAAAAAGAAAAAAAAAAGAATTTCTAGGTTTAAACCAAAACAAACCCAACCTGCCATGGGGTGGTCAACTGATCTCACATCCCACCTAGCAATCTATTCCTACAGTCATGTTCATTAAATTTATCATTGTATTATTTTTTTTTTTAGATGCTCCTATAAGAGATATCTCTTACCTTATATAAAAGATAGGGTTGGATGCAATCACATTTAAATTATTGACATTAAATATAGATGTGAGAGCCCCCACCTAATCTCTCGTAACAATTTTTTTTTCTTTTTTTTCTTGATGGACAACTTTTTTTACCTACAAAAGTGCCATCTTATAGTTCATAGTTCGTACATATACATTAACCTGCTGCCACGTTCATGTACTTGTTGTAAGAGTTCATCTTCAATTTCAAGTGCGCTTCTGGTTGCCAGCTGCATATTGAATGTAATTGGCTTTGGAACAGTGTTGCAGTACATCTCAGTTCTATTTAAAGGGCGGTTCCGACGTCCTTTTGACTTTTTGGATGAATAAAGGAAATCCACAACGAGGCAGGATATAGGCTTCCACACTTATTTTAAGGGCCTCGTTTCTCACAGTTGTAGGTCCAAATCCAATATCTTAAGTGCGACCTAAACTCATTTTGGCACAAAGAAAACGTCAATTTTTTGATACGCTTGGTATATAGAGAAGAATCCTCTATCTAGATCATTCATTCATTCCCATGAAATCATGCCATCTACCATGAGGATTTCTAATGGGAGG
Organism: Litsea cubeba; assembly: GCA_012931725.1. Taxonomy (NCBI): domain Eukaryota; kingdom Viridiplantae; phylum Streptophyta; class Magnoliopsida; order Laurales; family Lauraceae; genus Litsea; species Litsea cubeba. Next base: position 5,356,411 of record CM022951.1, read on the forward strand.
AATCATTGCATGTTTGAGAAACACCTTTATAACTCAACACCGAGGTGTCACTCTTTATAACTCAAGCATTTCTTTGTCTATGTGGATTTGCAAAAATCCGATAGGGGAGGTGGAAAAGAGAATTTTTTTATGGGTTTGGAGGATTTGAAAAATACTCACTTTTTCTCTTTTCATCCAAACATGGGTTTTCCTCGAAATCGAGAAAAATCAGATAGGATTCCTCTCGGAGAACATTATCCTAACATGCCCTAGTAAATTCTAAATTGACACGGCAAATTGTTAATTGAAAAGGGACATTTTTTTTCGGATTTTACGCGGAAATAGGAGTCCAACGCCACCCCTTAAATAATGTGTTTTCCTCCAACAAAGGGATGTGGCTTTCCTCTTCCACGGATGTACACAAAACTCTAAAATCTTTTTATGTAGCACACAAATACTCAAAGTTGGAATGTGGTTGGAATCTAGAAATATCTGAATTTAAGGTCTGATAGAATAAATTAAAATTACAAGACCCTCCTGTGTATAGGGAAGATGTAGGAGATTCATTAGCAATATATCATTTGGAAGATCATGACAACTTAAAAAAGCAAAGGAGCTCCATGAAATAATGTAAGCGCTGAGTTGAATTCCCCGATAACATGTCCAAATGACCTCAATAACTGGAGGTTAAGAAACCGGAGGTTATGAAGAGAGTTACAAGAACCCCTCGTGTTTATTTTGCAAGTAAATCTCAATCGGGGAGCGCTACACAGCGTCCGGACATTTTTTAAAAGAAAACACCCCTTTTAGTTGGGCCTACTGAATATATGATGATTATGAAAGTCCATTTGATGGAAAGATCCATATGAGGCCTACCTATATGCAAAAACTTGAATCCATGAGATCATCCTAACCTTTTGATCCATAACCCTAAATTTTAACGATTTAGAAGTATCAGTTTATCATGATTTCAATCCAATAGTGAGAAAAAGGTTGGATGAGTGTCAAACTTAATTGGAGTTGTGAATATTCATAGGGGGTAGTATGCGTGAAAAGACTAGATTGATTCGACATGGGCCCCATGACAAAAAATAAGTAAATAATAAGGGCGGAAAAAGGAGCGTTTTTTAAGTCAAAATAGATAGTCACCAAAACAATTTACTGATACTTTAATAATACACCCCTAAAAAAGTTTAAAATGATTACTTTAGAAGTTGTTAACTTATCTTCTCACCTTATCTTACCGAAACCGATGTAAAAATGAAAACATGCAAATGCATTTTTACTTTCTCATAAAGCATACTTCACATTTTCTTAATCATTATCTTTTCTAATCACTTGACATATAATTTACCTTTTTTTACTGATGATTAAAACTGACATGTCCTCAAAGCTACTTTGTGGGGCATCACTTACATGAGACAGACAAAGGCAGTGCCTTACCACCCTCCCAAGAATTGGGTTGTTGACCCATTGCCACCCTCACTAACATGTAGGTGTTTATTGTTGTAGCAAATTATACTTGGAATAGTAATCATTAAGTTAGGCAAGATTTTTTCTTTCTAGTTTTTCACTTGCAAATTGTAATGTGTCCGTCCTACTAATCTATCCTATTGCAGGATCCACTCCTTATGATCTGATGCCAAAAAGATTCGGCCGGGTTCAACATAAATTAGGAAGATTCACCCACACAATTCATTTCGAACTAACCCATTTCCGACCCGAACCATTTAGGTGTTGATTGATGTGGAAGTTAAACTTTGCTTAATAAATGATAAATATAATTATGCAAGAGTTTCTTCCTAAACTTTGATTGGCACTCGTTCTTCCTCTCGATCTATCTCTCAGTGTAGCCCACTCAAATTAAGTCAGAACCGATTGTTTTTTAAGGCCCTACTGGTAGGATCTAAAATACATAGAAAGCTAAATGGATGATTCAGCAGGGACCATAAAAAATAGGCTTGTTATGGTTAGCTTCCAAAATTTCTGTCTAACATTATTCATTCAAAAATTGTCTAACAATAAAACTTTGGTGCATTTGAGGGATGAGAGTATTCTACAATAGGGAGGATGAGAGGATTCTACAATAACGAGGACATTAATTTAATCTTTCATGTAGCCCATTATTCTATTGTTTCATAGAAAATTATTTAAAAAACAAACAGAACAACCAATACAAAATGGTTCTAAGTTTGAAAGTGTGTTTTGAGAAATATCAGCCAATCCAAAAAAGATCAGGAGTTTGAAACTGCGTTTTGAAAACATGCTCTTACCTAACTTAGAAATGAGACAATTAATACATGAATGTGAGGCATTTACTTTGACCATTGATTTCATGACTGCTATATTTTAAACCATGACTTAAAAGACTCCTGTCCCAACTGCCACTAAACTTTCCCTTTGCAAATACCTAATTCTTTCACTTTCAGTTTCCATGTTAGTTTCATGTTTTTGTAGTTACATGTTTCCTGTTTATGTAACTACTGTTGAGGAAAATGACATGATAGGAGACAACTGTTTGTGGGCTCAAATCATTTACACTCACCTACTCACCTGTCTTGATCAATCCTATGTATCAGGTAAGGCCATAAAGAAATTGGAAGGCATGACCTCCAGATTAAAATTGAACTTCCTAACCACACAAACATTTTAATTGTGAATACTTAATTTTAATTGTGAATAACATTATAAGTATGGGTCATTTACCATTGAATTAAATTATCTTAAATTCACTGTTAAATCCGTTAGGCCATTTGCATTAATTGGGAGCTATCAATCATTTCAACCGGGCTTTTAAATTCTTATAAATAATTTAAAAAAAAAAACCACCCATCACCAAAAACTAGTAAGGTTGGATTTTAAACTAAATATCAGTCAACTCTCTAACGTTATGATCCCACCCAACACCTTTAATTAGGGGGAGTAGACTTTTTTGATGGCAGGACAAATAGAATTCTATGAGCCTGTTGCTACAGATGGAGCCTACCTTTCATCCTGAAAAAACTTAAAAGAAGAAGAAGAAGAAAAGTATTTAATTCTCCTACTTTATAGGAAAGGTAGTGAACAGTAAAATTATAGCTTCCTAGTTCCTACTCAACATAAAAGCCATTAATTTGAAGACATTGTTTCACATGCAAAAAGTTTGCCTTTCTCCTCATTCCAATTTGCCCTTAAAAGAGAGAAATTAATCTCCCCCTTAGCTACTTTCCTTAGTGGAAAGGAAGAATTGATTTTTATTGAAAGAAAGAAAAGAAACCATTTTCTCTAATACCACTAGAATCTTGAAATTTTGTTTTCATTATCAACATTGAATTTCTTATTATCAAAATATGATAGATGGTCATTCAATAATTTATTCTACATTAAAAAAAAAAAAGTTTCTCTTGCTTACTTTTCTCCTTTCAACTTCAACATAGTGGAGGGTTTGGTTGGCCACCCACCAAAGAAAATTTATGAAACAATATCTCCAAAGTTTCTCTTTCCATTTGGAGATTTTCCCACTTCTCCTACAATCATACAAAATAAAAATAAAAAGAAAAGAAATCCCCATTTGTTTTCAATCCATTTAATCTGATCTCCTTTCACAAAATCACTAAAAAAATTACATTTCTGCACCCATATCCATCCATATTATAATATATTGCAGTCTACAAAATTAGCTAGTATAATAGACAAAGAACAATGAGAAATAAAAATAAATATAAAAAAAAAAAGTAGATAGATGTATGTAATAAAGATCATATAGAAACGATTAGAAAAGAAAAATCAAGAAACCAAAATTAGAAAAATTATATATGAAAATCTTGTCATTTCTTTAGACTGTAGGATTTGAGGGTGGCACCGCAGAAGGTGCAGATGATGGCCCGCCAAGACTTCCAATAGAAAGGAACGTAACAGAACCTCGTAGCGGTCTTCATATCGGCGACACTCGCCCCACCTCCACACCGGGAGCAGATCCCAGCTGCCGGCTTGCTGCTCCCCACCATCCGCTTCTGGTCCACCAAAAAGCAGAAGAACACCATCCCAATTCCCAACCGTGTTCCTGTAGCGTTTCGGTCCCTCCTCCTTCCGTTTCGTTTCGTAGCGTCTCAGGTTTCGTAGGGTACCCGTGTCTCTGGGGTGTTTTGTGAATACTATATGCTCTCTCCTACTGAAGAGAAAAACTGATCCGGGGAGGAGTTTATTTTTATAGAGAGAGGATGCTGGTTGGAGATGTCCAGGATGTGTGACACGTGTCGTAGGACACTGAAGGAACCGTCCATTTTATTTAATTGGGAAGAAGAAGAAGATCTGAGCATGTGGAGAAGTTAGGTAGGTAGGTAGGTGGCGGGCACCGTTTAGCTCTCTTTTTCTCTCCGTCTTTAAATGCTGATTTTTCGAGACACTATGACACGTGGCAAATTTTTTATTTTTCAAAGATAAAAAAACACGGTGGGCCCAACAAACTCACTGAAATCTACTCAACTCAAAATAAAAGTAGTCCAATGTCCGTGATAAATATTTAATAAGGGTCTGATTGGATGAATGAGGATTAGAGTGAAATGAAGTGGATTTCACATGTAGAGTTAAGTGAAGAGAAGTAGGTTGAACTTAAAGTAGAGTACTTCACTTTACTTCCATTTGGATGCTTATTTTGAAGTTAAAGTTTGGAGTAGAATCCACTTTTATTCATGAAAATAGAAGTATTTAGAATTGAAGTCAAATGAAATACATGTGGCTCACAACATTACTTCATCTATCAATTTGGTAGAGTTGAAATTTTAGACTGTTATGGCACATTTAACTTCACTATACTCTATTTTTTACCTATCCAAACAAGCCCTAAAGTGAGACCAGCTTCCGCTAACTTTTTCAATTTTTACTATTGGATCTAAACTTAGTTAAAAAAGCAGAGTTTGCATTATTAGAACGGTTGACAATCTAACTAAAAAAATAATGTATTTAAAGAATTAGCTTAAAATAAATAAAAACGGAGAAACATAATTTACATAATTAACTCTAATATAGTTGGTACAAACAAGGCTTTAATATTGATGATGATTTTGACAATATTCTATATAATGGGAGCAAACTTATTTTGAGTGGCTCAAATTTTTAATAAGTGGGTCCATTGGGAAAATTCCACTCCTTCGTATCAAGATTTTTATATGTCAATGCCTCCGGTCTCCTTTACAGTGGTAGATCAACTTTCAATATTCAATAGGACAAGTGGCCCATAATTAAGCAACGTGACAAACATTTTTTCATATTTAATAGGACAAATGGCCCATAAACAGTTTTTTTTTTTTTAAAATGTAATAATGGGGTTTAAGTCATACATTCAGTTTGTCTCCTCATGCAATATTTCCAAGACAATAACAAGGACGAAAAGGATGTGGATTCTTACTCCCATTATTTTATACTTTTCTTAGTTGATATTATATTGGGTAGATTTATTAGGATTTGACTCACTGGGTCAAAATAAAGAAGATATATGGGCTGTTCTGTCGTGTGGATATTTGTGACCCACCCTCTGTACAGAGAGTTTCTTTAAAGCCCATTTGGGGCCACACCAACATTATAAGGAAGTGGGAGATCAAAAGAGTTGATGAAATTGACATGATGCAAAGAGAGTTGGGTTGACATAGGGATCCTACATGCTCAAACAAAAAGGGTTCTGCACAATGAGCTATACCATTAAGATTCCATTAAGATTTCTAAGAATAAATCTAATAGTCCATCTTTATCATCATCATCATCATTAAAACTAAGGTTTCTCAAAATGATAACTATATCTTTTGAAAACTAAAGTTTCTAGTGTCCAATCTCCCACACTTTAACCCTGAGGGGTAGCTCAGTTGGCCTAGGAGTTAATTTGCATCCAAAGGTTATGGGTTCGAAACTGCACTACCACACTGGGGTCATAGGGGGGTTTTATCCGGCTTTCTCTCCTATATCCGTAGGGATTATTCTAGCCCAAAGGACTAGGAACCCCGCGTTATATAAAAAAAAAAAAATCTCCCACACCTTAAATGACTCTAACAAGTGAATTAACAACTTTTAAGCCATCAAAATAAAATAGGCCTACGGAGAATCCCTTCTCTATAGCCGCTTTTAGCACGAGGAGAGTCACCCTCGTTTTACCTTCTTTGGTTGACCCGATATGATTCTCAATCCTAACATAAGTCCTTAAATTATTTTTTGACTTTGTCACTAATTAATGAATTACAAAATTATTAGAATAACAACAAAAACTATAGCATCACTTTTTCATTGTTAGGCTGGTAAGATTCGATCACATGATTTCACCGTTCCAATGGGTTCTACTTGATTTCACCATCTAAATGGGTTTTATTAATCAGATTAATTCTACATGGTATTTAGTCTGCTCCCTCTTAGTCTTATAGGGATTAGTTCGACTCAAAGTGCTGGGACACCCTCCGTTATATATGATGATGCCAAAATTGATTTCGGACACCACCGGTCGAGTAATAAATGCTAAATACAATAATTCAATAATTAAAGAGGAGAGAGAAGGGACTATAGTGGTTTGGTCAAAATGACCTACGTCCACTTCAGAAAGGCAGAGGTTGCCTGTGGTATTTTACTTCTCCAATGAGTAGGGATTACAGGCTAGGAAAATACAAGAGTAGAAAAATGAAAAGATATCAATTGCCCCTCAAATGATGAGAGGGCTCTCCTATTTGTAGTCTTCCCCTAACAAATGGGGACGGCTTTAATGCAACGTCTCTTTGGAGCCTTAGAGCTGCCCTCGAGGGACGAGGCAGGTGGAGGCAGGTGAGTTCTTCTCCGCACGAATTGGTAAAAGCGGGTAAGGAGAGAATTGGTAAAAGCGGGTAAGGAGATGACTTCTTCCGAAGCGACGTGGTATCCTTGACATTGCGAGGCTTCGTGAAGCAAGCCTCGGATCTCAACGGACTAAAACAGATCACGGATCGAGTTACTTTGGCCTGACCCATCATCCTGATTGGGTCACTTGGGCTTGGACCGGATCACCTAGACCTAACTCACCATCACTTGTTGGGTCATTTGGGCCTTACTCATCAATATATAAGTGGGCCCTATCAATAATTCTCACGAAAGCATGGTGAGAACTAGTTCTCACTTGAATATTTCCCAAAGGAAAATATTCTCTTGAGGGCAATTTCTTTATAGTATTTGACACATGCCCGTCTTTCCATTTCGGGTCCTTTTTGTGTATTCCGGCATAGTGCGACCCATTTTCTCGCCAACCAGGCTACTACTATATAAAGATGAAGCTCTTGCCGGTTTGAATTTGAAATCTCTCGCGCCGTTGGAATTTGAAATATCTCTCTCTTTCTCTCTCTCACATTCATGCTGTTTATGAAGAAGCAGTTGTACTGCAAACGCCATTTCAGCTATCTTCTCCAACCAAATCCCAAAGAGAACAAAACCCCATCTCCACAATCCAAGATCCTCCATTTCTGCAAGTTGGGTTTGCTCCCGCAAGCTCTCAACCTCCTCAATTCCACTAGTCCCCATTTCATCTCTGTAAAACCCAACGTCTACGCCTCTCTCTTGCAGACATGCGTCCAATCCACCTCATTCACCCACGGCCTCCAAATCCATTCCCATGTCATCAAATCCGGCCTCGACTACGACCGATTCGTCGGCAACAACTTACTCTCCATGTACTTCAAACTATGCCCCAATTTCTCCGAAACCCGAATGGTTTTCGATAATCTCTGCATCAGAGATGTGATCTCTTGGACTTCGATGGTCTCGGGTTATGTTCGTGTTGGAAAGCCGAAAGAATCCCTCAAGTTGTTTCGGGAAATGTTGGATTCTGGCGTTGAGCCTAATGGATTTACGCTCTCCGCTGCGATCAAGGCGTGTTCGGAGCTGGAAGCGTTGCGGACTGGGAGATGCTTTCATGGGGTTGTCTTGGTTCGCAGGTTTGAATCCAATTATGTGATTGCCAGCACTTTGATTGACATGTATGGGAGGAATTTCGAAGTGGAAGATGCACGGAAGGTGTTTGATGAAATGCTGGTACCAGATGGGATTTGTTGGACATCTGTTATTTCAGCACTTACGCGGTGTGATCAGTTTGATGAAGCACTGGGGTTCTTCTACTCAATGCAGAAGAATTGTAGCTTGTCTGCTGATGGGTTTACATTTGGAACCGTGTTGACTGCTTGCGGAAATCTGGGGAGGTTGAAACAAGGTAAAGAAGTGCATGCTAAGGTAATTACATCTGGAATTGGTGGGAATGTGGTGGTTGAGAGCAGCCTCATTGACATGTATGGGAAATGCAGGTCTGTTGATGATTCTCGTCGGGTATTTGATCGCATGCAGACAAAGAATTATGTTACTTGGTGTGCATTGCTCAGTGGGTATTGCCAGAACGGTGATTTTGAAGCTGTACTAGAGCTCTTTCGTGGGATGAAGGAAGGTGATCATTACAGCTTTGGGACAGTTCTTCGAGCTTGTGCAGGTCTGGCTGCCGTGAGAAATGGAAAAGAGGTTCACTGCCATTTTCTAAGGACAGGCGGGTGGAGGGATGTGATTGTGGAATCCGCTCTTGTTGATCTTTATGCAAAGTGCGGATGTATAGATTACGCATACTGTGTTTTCTCTAAGATTTATGTCAGGAATTTGATTACTTGGAATTCAATGATTGGTGGGTTTGCTCAAAATGGTAGGGGCAAGGAAGCTGTCACAATGTTTAAGGAGATGGTTAAGGAAGGGATTAAGCCTGATTACATTAGTTTTATCGGAGTGCTATTTGCTTGTAGCCATGCGGGTTTAGTCGATGAGGGGTGGAAGTATTTTATGTCAATGAGAGAAGATTATGGTATTAAAGCCGGAGTCGAGCATTATAATTGCATGGTTGACCTTCTTGGTCGAGCTGGATTACTTGAAGAAGCAGAGGTTTTGATCAAGAGCGCAGATTTTAGCGAAGATTCCTCTCTATGGGCAGCTCTTCTTGGTGCTTGCACAGCTCATTCAAATTTGGATGTAGCAGAGCGTGTGGCAAAGAAGATGATGGAATTGCAACCAGAATATCATTTAAGCTATGTCCTTCTGACAAATGTCTATAGAGCAATTGGCCGGTGGGATGATGCTTTGGAGATCAGAAAATTAATGGAAGATAGAAGGATAAAGAAAACACCAGGGAAGAGCTGGATTGAAATCAAGAGCAACCGTAGTTCATATTTCCATGGAAATGATACAAATCTGTTCCAGGAAGTGAACTCTTCAGGCATCACTAGATTGGACTGTGAGACTGGAAGGGTGGGATACCAGCCCGACATAAACCATATAGTTGTTTGTGAAGGATAGCATCAGTGCGTTCTTTCGTTGTGGATTCAGGTACTGAAAAAGTCTTGGATTCTTCTCTTGATTCAGGTAATCTTGGCTCTCAGGAAAGCTAGATTCTTCGGTAAGGTCATATTTCAAAATAAGTTATGTTTTGTTCTAAGATAGACCGGATGCTCCTTGTTGAGGAACAAAATCAGATTAAAGATAAGAACACTATAGGTTCTTCTTGGCAATCAGAGAAACGGTGATGATAAGCTTGAATAAAACTCATGCTGCTCTATGCTGATAGTTGTAGAGGATCTTTGAGACAGAGCATGCTAAACTTGAGCATTTTCTTATCGTAGTTAGTGCGGGAAAACAAGATTGAGACAGTGGTATGATTCGAAGATTTTGTCTTTTGAATTCTCAAGACGAATGTGATCGCGAGATTGATATGTATGTGGTAAGATGTTTAATGGAAGATGGCAAAACTTTATGAGAATAAGGATCAAGGCAGGAACTGAAGTAAATTCAGGTTCTTGTGTTATTAATGACAGATTGTCTCCTTCAGCAGGAAGCAATGAATTGTAGGCATTGGAACATTGAAGTTACTGCAGAAATGAATCTGACTCGTGGTGGCTAGGATCATTGCCCTAACATTGATTTTAATGGATTCAACCGGAAAATGATATGGTTTTTCGATTTTCTTTTGCATTTCAACAAATAAGGTCTGAATAGAGGGGTGATTTCAGCAGGCCCGTGAGTGATTTGGAGGTAAAATGACATTTTTTTTCATGACGATTTAAATCACTCGAATGTTGTATAGCCGGCCTGGACATGCATCTTATCGTAGGGCATGTGAACATGTATTTGAGGGAGATGCTCTTATGAGAGATAGGGGTGGGGGCCCTTACATCTATCGAATCTCTCATTTAAGGTGAGAGATATCTCTTATAGGAGCATCTCAATGCATTGTTAAAGGATGTGAGTTCAGTGATAACAGGGAGTGTTGGATAATAGGTTTCTGCAGCATTCTTATTCTCCTGTAGCTGGAACATGCTTTGTGGAGTTCTAGGAGTTAGAACTGGGTTATGCTGCTTTCTAACCAATGTTGTGCTCTTCGATATGTGCTTGACAATTTAACAAGTGGTTTTAGGTAAGGGGCCTATCCGGAACTGATATGGAGAGCTTTATGATCATGGGGCAGTTGATTCATTCTACTATTTAAAGCTTTACTTAACCCATTTCCTACACACTTTTTTTTTTTGGTAACCCAAGTACCTTTTTTTTTTTGGTAACCCAGCCAAAGGGGCTGAGCCCTAAGAGAGAGCCCGCGCACATATAAGAAGATGCATAAATGAAAAGAAAGTCGACACAAGTAGAAAAAAAGCCCCCACAAGAGAAAAGAAAGCCACACTAGTGGAAAAATATAGTGTACCCACGGTTCGAACCCTAGACAGCCAGCCAGGTGAGAACTGCCGCCGCCACTTACCAAGCGTTCTCCTAAAGACACTGTTGTGATGCTGTTATTTTGATGCAGCAACGATTGCTGCATTAAGAATAGGGTTTATATATATATATATATATATATCATAGGTTCACATAAGAATGGGAGCAGTATGGATTGTAGAATGCACAAGGGAGTTGACTCTAGTTCAACCGAGTTTCAACAATACCGGTCGGACTGGTTTTTATCCATTTGGTCTAAAACACTAAAAAGGAACTATGAATCAAACATTAGAAAACTTTGGTTTTTCTGCAAAGCAATGTCACCCCCACAAGTATGCCCTAAAGTAGGTTCAGATTTTCCATGTCGCCTGAAACAAAGTCGGGAGCACATCCAAACAGGCCGGTCTCATTTTAATTACTACGTTTGCTTTGGCTAGAACTTGTACGGTGCTGGGAACCTCTTCTCTTTGCCAAAGAAAAAATATTCTTTTTCCACTCTATGCATGAGGAATTGACTATTGCAGATTTAACCCTCCACACGAGAGAGAGAGAGAGACGAGAAGAGAATGAAAGGATTTGTACACTCTACAAGAGAAATGAAAAACATAAAGAACATGTACTCTCTACAACATCATTACATTCAACCATCCTACTCCCAACAACAGTAAAAGAGCAGTAAATCCACAAGATATGCATCATGTATAATAACCTACTCAAGAAGAAAATAGAAAAATAAACCAGCTCTTCATCCGTGCTCCCATCAAGGGCCACATATGCATCTATCAGTTGGGTTCATCTTCTTTAAATCCAGGAACAAAAGATCATAGCCCTGCTCTAAGAGCGCCCCTTGCAGCGTCACGCTTCATCTCGGCAGCCTTGCCACTCCCTCGGAAGTACATGTATACTTGCTGCAGGTCAAAGTGAAGAATTGCGGGAAGATGAGAGAGAGAGAGAGAGAGAGAGAGAGAGAGAGAGAGAGAGAGAGAGAGAGAGAGAGGAATCAATAAGAAATATAACATGCACTGGATGAAGAAAAGAACCTGGATAACCCAGATGCTGAGCAGTGATTCAAGACAGAAGAGTCCAAAACCAATGAAGTAAAAGATCTGTAAGCAGAAGACAACTTCCAGTTAGAAGAAGGGAATAAATTTTAACCAAGCCTTCCCTATTAACAAGTCTCATGCATACTCAAACTAGACTCAGAAACCTTGATTTCCAAGTTCAACTCAAGTAGGTGGGTAGAGATCTCTTTTGATGGATAGAAAAGCCAGTATGTAAGAACAGAATTGGATATTGATACTCAACAGTTTAGCCAAATGATTCAATTGGCTTTAGTTGAACCTAAAACAACGGTTTCTGAATGTATCAGGCTAGCGATATTGACGATAGAAGTTCAAGCAATTATAACAAGATTTAGATGGAGGATGCAGCATGAGTAAACTCATTTTATGCCTGTTCAAAGGGGGAAAAAGTCGGAAAACTTTGACTAAGAGGTAAATTAATTTTTGAGAAAACTAAAACTGAAGCAATTGCTCAAAGATATTAATTGAGAAACAAATTTCCAGTATTAGAAAAAGGAACTCAACAGAATGCTCAAAAAACCTAGACAAATGCCCATAACTCAGAAGTTGTTCATTGCCACAAGCACAAGATTGAAGACTAGAGTCGAGTACCCAAAAAACTTGAAAACATATCAGATAATACTACAAGCTTTCCACCTTGAAAAAACATATGAAGTAGCTTGACTTGAGTTTCAAAAGATCTAATGGAGACATCAAAGTCCATGTTGAATTTCAAGCTTTGAAGCATTGAGAAAGAAGAAAACTTCTTTTTTTTTTTAATATAGAGAAAGAAGAATACTGACAAGACAAAGGTGAATCATCCATGCTACCAACATCTTAAAAATCCTTTCTATTGTCATTTCAATATTAGAAAAAAGAACTCAACAGAAAGCTCAAAAAACCTAGACAAATAATGCCCATAACTCAGAAAGTTGTTCATTGTCACAAGCACAAGGTTGAAGACTAGAGTCGAGTACCCAAAAAACTCGATCATATCAGAAGATACTACAAGCTTTCCACCTTTTTTTTTAAATAAAAAAGAACAGAAAAAAAAATGAAGTAACTTGACTTGACTTTCAAAAGATCTAATGGAGACATCAAAGTCCATGTTGAATTTCAAGCTTTGAAGCATTGAGAAAGAAGAATTCTGACAAGACAGGTGAATCATGCATGCTATCAACATCTTAAAAATCCTTTCTACTTGTCATTTCAACCTCCAATGTTTTAAAAGCTGGCTGAAACATCTTTGTTATAGATTATTTCCTGGATCAGGGATCAAATAAATCCCTTAAACTTTTGTGTCTATGGCTCAACAGAATGTTTTCCTTTGTTTATAAAATAAATCGAGATAAATGATATCTGCTATATCCCTTCAACTCTAGTGTCTATGACTCAAACAGAATGCTTTCCTTTGTTTATTAAATAGATTGAGATAAATGACATCTGCAAATACACAAATGCAATATCTTAAAGCATCAACTCACCCCAACCAAAATATGATCACCAATAACATCGACTGCTGGCAAGATGCCTCTGCTCCATAGGAACACACAAGAATGATCATTAGCAGGACATAATAATATTGTAACATTTGGCTATTCATCTTAACTGAAAGTAACATACAAGGATGAGATCAAAACAAAGTTGCATTCCAATTAAATTAAGACAGTAAATGTATTGCTGTTTTTTTTTTTTTTTTTAATGTTATGGATGCTCCAAATCATGGTCGGCCGCTACGTTATCGGTCGTAGCTGTCGACGCCGCTACGTTATCGGTCGTAGCTGTCGAGGCTGCTACGCTATTTTGAAAATAGTAGCGCTACAGTCTAAAACCTAGTAGAGCCAAATAGTTTTAATTTTAAATATTGTTTTCCTATTTTTTCTGCTCAATAGCCTTTCCTAAAGTTGTCTCTACCCTTACATGGTTTCAAATCACCAAAAAAGCACAACATTGGCCGTAATGCAATATTCATATTATTTTACCACTTAAAAAATTCACACTGCTACACTGCTACTATCGCCGCTATATAGCGTTTTGGCCACTGGCCCCTGCGCCCGCCGCAACCGCTATTTTGATCCTTGCTCCAAAAAAACTATTTCTCATTGTGTGCATGTTATGGATGCTCCAAATAAATGTCTCATTCAAGATCTCACTGCATCATGATTTTCTCTCTTTCAGTATTTTTATACTTTTATATTAATTTACCAAAAAAAAAGGTCAAGAGGAAAAAAAGGCATGCTGACAATTCATTTTAAGGTTTGAAAACTTGGACTCTAGGTGTAACTTGGTCGTGTAAATATAAGAAAACCAAAAAAAGGATGAATTGTTAGATAGGACGTATTCCGAATGGCAACAAATATTCTGTTCAGCAATTAAATCTGCCTTTTGGTTTGCAACTGGTTGAAATGGGCAACAACATAATCAAATCCAATATCTCACTCTAGGATCCATATTTACTTGTATATGTACCCATGTATAATAGAACAAGAATATCAGTCTTCACCAACATGATAGGATGCTAAGAGCTAATAAATACAAACTATGCATGCACGTTAATGCTGATTTACCATAAAACAGTGGGCCAAGAAAACACCAATTTAAGAACCGCACCATTCCTTGAGCATAAGAAATGGTTTTATCACACTCAATCTAAAAAACCCTCGAAGATGATGATACCTTTGTCTAATAGTCACACCCAAGAGTGCAGAGGGGATGCATAATGCGTTGATCTTACAAGATCAACAATGTAAATAAAAAAAGGGAGGGATATGATGGCACAAGCAAAAGGAGCACATCAAGTCCACAATCAGCTGGTTGCACAGTAGAGATGGTGTGGAGATCCTCCATGAAAGTGTTTGTTCCACCCAAAAAAAAAAAAAAAAACCCCACTGAGGTCGCATGTGAGAAACCAAAGAGATAAATTTCTTACTTCCAAATCTGAATTTAACTCTACCAATTAAATTTTACATTGCATTAGAAAGAAACAATAAAAAACCCTAATTGTCTCAAACTCCTACTTACGGCAAATTGCACGCCCATCCATCTAAGGGGCAAAAAAATTAAAAAGAAAGGATGTGACACACTGTTTTGGATGTATAGACACATTGGTAAAGGCCTCTTAGCAGGTCTTGGAGATTTGAGCCATGGGCCATGCTGATTTGGGCTTGGACCTGAAAGTTGATTTGGCCCGATTTGGGTGGGCTGGGGCATGGATGGTGGCTCAGTTTGACTAGATCTAAATCAGGATCTACGTCTGGACACTGGATCTACAATCTGGTCACTTGAGACAAGGGCTGAAGTGGGTCCCATGTATAAGGGCTGCATCTTAGATGGAGGAAGCTCACCCTCAAGTTTGCATCGACAATAATACACAATGGACAATCACAAAGAAACTCAGCTCGATTCTTTGGATCTATGACCAGCACATAATGGGTGACAGGCTCCTTAGGCTTTTATATGGATCGAACTGTAGGCTCCATTGAATAGTGAGACCTCACCATGTATGCAATCTGACCCTGATCTAAAATACGCATCTGTTGACCAGTTAAACTCAGCTGGTGTATCCATCCATCCGCTAGACCTAGCATTAACAGTGCTATAATTGTTTATACACCATTATAAATGTAGATCCTAGCTGCCAATTACAAAGTCAGTTCTGCAACATTTGACAAGCTTGATCAAATGTGGAAACTCTAATTTGACAGGTTATAACATATTAACAGTAGTTCTGCATTAGTTCCAACTTCTAAATTTTTCTGCCTCATTAGAATCTATGGTAAAACTTCCTTCCCACTGACCTTCAGTCGAGATCGATTGTGTTCACCTTTGGATCTTAGGCAGGCACAGCTTGCGTCTAAGAATATACCATATAGATCTTCATTTCTAAGATTCGGTTAGAAGAAATAGTGAACTTTTCCTTGTCCACTAGAGCAATAACACACTTGGAGTTTAGAACATCTCTGCATAAAGTCCGTGACTAGAACTTGCAACTAGGGTATATTCTGATTTCTAGATCTGATTTTTCCCATTTTTGTGCTGACATTTTTTGCTCCCCAGAAGTATCAATGAAGTGTCAATTACTGATAAGAGTGTCATATCGTTCTGACACGAATATGCTGGGCTTGCACAACTATCTGGGTATCATAGGTTTAATCAAGCGCTAAGTAATCAAAATGACCCTCAAAGTTTATTTCAGCAATAAAATCTTCCCCTGAATAAGGATTGAACAAGATGGCAGCAATATGACTACCCAATCTCTCACTCAATGGATCAACAATATTTTGGATATGTACATGTATGAGTATGACAGAACAATATATGGGCTTACCATTCAATATAGGGAGATGGTCCAGTGAGGACCGTCCTCACTCACCAAAATAAGGACCCGGCCTCACCGTCCGATGGAGACCCTCATCCAACGGTAGTCATCAACCATATAAAGCAAAAGGAGAAAAAATGGGGGAAACGAAAAACACCGCCCAAAACCAAGGCACTGTGATTGGATCATCTTCTTCTCCCCCTCCCTCTTCTTTCACGTCTCCTTCATTTCTCTGTCGATCTCTCTAGATGGGAACTGGAAGGCCGGAAGGAACCATGGGAATCGGAACGAAGAAACCACTTCCTCATCTCTTTCGGTTGCCCTTCTTCCTCTCTCTTTCGGTCGCAAAAAAAGAGTCCCAAATCAAACGAGCGAAGTACAGCGGAGATCCCTGCCTCGAGCTCCGGCTGCACTGCTGCATCACCTGATGGATACCAACTTCGATTCATCACTCGTCGCACACTCTGCACCAGCTACATGCTCCGGTCAGTCCATAGATCCAGCAGGTTCTGGTCGGTCCGCAGTGGACAGCAGCTGCCTCTGCTACTATCCCTCTTCCCGTTAATCCCTCTCGGCTAGCAGAGCATTTTACCCAGAACCCTTTCTCTCTCTTGGCTACTAAAACTCTTATCAATTTCCACTACCTTTTAAAAAGCATAGTTTAATCTAATTTTTTGTCCTGTGTTCCCTTGTTTTGAATTTTGTAGGGCTCGAATCAATGAACGTGGAGTGAAATGTATTGAGGATGTTTGATGCTGTAATTCTTTTGAAGAAGGTTGACATCTCATTTTTTTCAGTTTTATTCAGGTTACAGGTGGCAGTTTCATTCATGTGGGGATGTTGTGTTTGGATGTTGTAATGGAATCGGGGAATATTTTTTTATATCAGAATGAGGGGTTTTGTGACTGATTTACTGAAATGTTCCCATTGAATGTTGGATGTTGTAATTTAAGAAAATGAAGAAATGCACGAGCAATGGAGGGTTTTTGCATCAATGAAGATTGTTCAATGGTTAGAAATATAATAGCAAAAATGGAATTTGTCCTACTTTGTATGGTTTTTGTTGTTTGTTCTTGTGCTAAAAAAGGAAAATGGGTAGTTGCTAATGTCAGAATAATGGTGACCTTCGTATTCCTTTTCAAATGTTTCTTGGAGGTAGTATACATTGTTTGGACTACCAGCTTTTCTTCGTTCGTTCGATTTTTTTTTTTTTTGCATTTTCTTTGACCGAAAGAGAGAAGAGGGAGGGCAACCGAGAGAGATGATGAAGGGGTTTCTTCCTTTCGGTTCCATGGTTGCCCAGTTCCTTGAGAGAGAGAGACAGGGAAATAAAAAAAAAAGAGAGATGAAGAGAGAGCTACTCATTCCCCATCGTTATTTCTGCAACGACGGAGAAGGAGACGTGAAAGAAGAGGGAATGGGAGCAGAAGATGATCCGATGGCAGAGCCCAAGGGTGAGGAAGAGAGCAAAGAGCAAGGGTTCGAAGCCTCTCTTGCAGAAAGGCTTTGGGCTGTTCTGTTTTTCATTTCCCTCTTTTTTTTTCCTTTGCTTTATATGCTAGATGCCTACCGTTGGATGAGTTGGATGAGGGTTACAATCGGACGGGAAGGTTGGGTCCTTATTTTAGTGAGTGAGGACGGTCCTTACTGGACCGTCTCCCTTCAATATATATATATATATATATGGGAAATATTCAAGTGCATCTATCCCTCACCATAGGGTGAGGGACACTCCCCTTTTTGGGAAGTTTCAAGTACAAAAGTGACTTTTCAAGTACATAGGAATACTCCCTATGTACTTGAAACTTCCCAAAAAAGGGGAGTGTCCCTCACCCTATGGTGAGGGAAAGATGCATAGGAATACTCCCCTATATATATACACACATGTACATATGTACATATGTATATACATATACATATGTATATATATGGGCTTCACCAATCTGTTAAGTGCTAATCAATAGGAACTGTGCTTACACAGCACTGCTAGTTCACCATGCAACAGCCAGCCTAGAAAATACCCATTCATGTGCCCCGCCATCACCTAGAGCTCAAGAAATGGTTTTGTCATCCACAAACTAGGAAACCTTTGATGATGACACCTATATATGTGTAGCAATTGGGTAAGTCATGTCACAGGCTTAGGTCACACAAGTCAGCCTCAATAAACCCTTACATGGCCAAGACACTCATGCCTCACAAGCTCACTAGAGAGTGGAAAGCTAAAAAAACTTGGGAAAATTTACTCGTATTGCTAGAGAAGCTCTACAAATCTTGGATGGTTACAAGTGAGGGAGGCCAGCCCTTTTTATACTTGGGCCATGCAGATCTAACAACTAGGGAATTATCTAGAATACTCCAGACTAAACTGTACATCTCTACTCAAGGGTTTCTAGACCCTTCTATCCTAGGCCTATAGAACCTTACATCCATAAGTCTCTTGAGTGTTCTAGATCTTTCTCCAAGCCTTGGACGCTGAGGAAGTAGGCCTTGGGCTTGAGTTGTTGCCCATTTTGAATCAGTTGTGGGGTCTACATCCATGTGCTTGACATGTAGCTAACCAAGAAGATGATTCAGGAGTGCAGATTAGCTCACTATTATAGAGAGTTGATCCCACAAAATCGGTGAAATAGAAGAAATGGGAAGAGAGAATGCACAAAATAAAGGTGACAGATCAAGTCCCCAATGGACTGATATCACAATAGAGAATGGTGTGAAGGAGATTCTGCAAGAAAATGTTTCTTCCAAAACAGAACATAGAAAGGTTCAATGCAGGGGAAATCCAAAAGAGACTTTCTTATTTACTCTCCCCAATTGGCTATTACATTGTTTAGAAAGAAAACAATAAAGAACAACAATGTGTTAAACTCCTGTATTAAGGGGCTGTCTGATGCCATTCCTGTGCTGACTGCTGAGAATACTTTTATTCTAAGGAGTTGTTCTGAACTTGTTTGGCAACGTTCTGTCAGAATTATTCCCATCGATCATTTCTCTTATATAAATAACTCATTTTTGAATAAAAAAATGATCATATAGAACAGACAAGGAAGAGACGGAGAGACAAATGACTTGGTGGAAATTAGTAAGTCATTTCTATCCAATTGGGCCAATTTTTGTGGCACTTCCATCTACAAAACTGGAGGAGAATTCTACCAGGATACATTTAGTTCTTGGTATGTTTCCATAACAATTTAAGAAACAAAGTTCATCGGAATCCTTTCAGAAGACATGGAGACCCATTTGCACCAGAGCAAAGAGAGTTCTCTTCTCACTTCTCATAAGATGGGCCTTTGGCCCCTCTGTAGCACATCCAGAAAGGGAAAATAATGGAGAGAGAGAGAGAGAGAGAGAGAGAGAGAGAGAGAGAGAGAGAGAGAGAGAGAGAGAGAGAGAGAGAGAGAGAGAGAGAGACGGGAAAGAAAAGACGGTTAAGGGGGAGAAGGGAGTAAGAGACTCATTTGGGAGGACAATGACAGCCAGAGCGAGAGATTCTTTTTAGGCCCTCTCCACTCTCGTGTGAGAAAACAGCTTTTAATCATTTCAAATTTATTATTCCCACGAAACAAAAGTCACAGAAAATATTCTCTGGGAACGGTCAAAATACTGCAACAATCATATTCCCAAGATTTTCATTTTGTGGGAATGTAGAAGAATGATGCCAAACAACACCTAAATAACCTCCCTGATAAAAATATAAACTGCAGATTACATGCTAATCCAATTAGAAGACAATAATAAACAAAAGATGTGTCCGCTGTTTTGGACATGTAGAACCATCAGCAAAGGCCTCCCTGTGGGCCCTGGATTTGGGCATGGCCTGGCTGATTTGGGCTTGGGCCTAAAAGTCGAGTTAGTTTATTCACGCAGTTGGATGTGGATCTTGGCTCAGTTTGGCTGAGTCTAAATCTGGACCTAGGTCTGGGCACTAGATCCGGACTGTATTTATAAGCTACTGGCTTGAGACTTCGGCCCAATGGGTCCCACATATATGGGCTGTGTCACTTAGTCACCCTCAAGCCGAGCTGGTTCGGCCAAGCCACACCGAAAACCAATAGAAATATTCAAAATCTAAAATTTTCAGAACCATAAAAAATGAAAAACAAATTTTGAAAACTAAGTACTTATAGGAGGTCAAGTTTGTGCTTAAGGTTCAATGCTTATGTTTGGGTGAATAGAAATCTTGAGAATTGTATCATTGAATCATGCCACAAAAAAAAAAGTTCTGATCTTCAAAACTCTTCTTAGAGATCTCCCATGCCCTCGCAAACAAGAACAAAAATGAAAAAGGGAAAGGGACTCAGGCATGTGTGTACAGCAGTGTGACTCCACTCGCTGGTGTCTGAGTCTGGTTCAACTCAGACTCGGACGATTTTTAACACCAGGGTTTCGACCCACAGTTCTCTTATATTTTGCAATCCAACTCCAATATATTCTAATAATGAAACCAATAAACTAATGATCATGGTTAATAAAATTATAATAAAAAAAGAAATAACAATATATGAGCATTTTGCAAAGATTTTTTAGGGAACATACGTTAAAGATTTCCCTTTGAAAATGACAGGAGGAGCAACCGCAGCAAATATGCAGAAGCCAATATGAATCTGCCAAGGAGGAAGAATAAGTCGTGCTCAATCGGCATGCGAACAAAAGTACATACAATATATATATATATATATAAAACAAAACTAGATCATGGGATATGAGTGTGACAGGGACAAGAAGTTTACCAGGTAAACCAGGAAAAACCATCCAAACTTCAAGGCACTATCGGTCCTGAACGTGTATCAAGATGTCATTACGAAGCACTTGTTGAGAAAAGCACACAACATATGATGTCCGAAAGTAAAAAGATTCTAGGAAATTTTTGAAAATGAAAAAAGCTGCTGCTGCTGCTGATGATGATGGGCAAAAGAACAGCATACCTCATAGCACGGTAAAGAGGGCGATACCACAACACATAACCCCCAGGTACCCCAGCTATAAAGTAGATAATAGCAAGGAACCAGATTTTGACACCTGTAAAATACGACATGCTGAATTAAGGTCACAGAACATGAAAACCCACAAGTAATATGATATTGACTGATTCAGCAAGGAACCAGATGTCCATCCATAGAGAAGACATCAAGATGCAACCAAACTTCCAAAGCTGACCTTCCCCTCTAATCCAGGCTGCAGTAACTGAGATGACATTCCAAAGGAGACAAACTACCAGTCCTGCACCAAAAATTCCATAACTGTGAGCAAATTTCAATTGTAGAAAAGTCACATTTTCAAAATGCAATGAACAAAACAATAGATTAGACAATTTGAGTACTTGAGTTAATTTCCACATACTTTATAAATGGTAGACTTTTACCCAAAAAAGCTTCTTTAGAAGAGCCCTGCTGATGGTAACTAGGGATTGCTTCTAAAACCTAACAAACAAGGCACGCCTTATAACTCCCTCACATATAGTGTAATATTCCTATGCATCTGGTGTGCACGGTGGCTCCATAGATCATTGGAGGGGGGTGGGGAAGTAAAGATCCACTCATGATGGATCCAAATATCAAAAATGGGGTCAATATCAATCCTCTAACCCCTTGATCCATGGCCCAGAATTTTAACAACTTTATATTAAAGGAAAAAATTGACCCTCAATCCAACAGTCAATGGTTTGGCTGAGATGATGGGTTGGTGTATGGGCTATCAATGGGTACTGGTGGCAGGGAAGATGGGCTGGGGTTTTAGGTTTGATGCTGGGATTTTGGCAGGGATAGATGGATAGGCAGGTAGTGGATAGGGTCGGTAGAGAGATACGAAGGTTGAGTTTGGCAGATTGGCAGGGGCGGGAATGGAAAGGATATGAGTATCTTATGCCGATTTTCGAATCCCAGTGGTGAATTGGGACTGCCCAGCGACGATCTTGGCTCTGATACCAAACTCCTAGGATTAGGGCTTGTGTGGAAAAATGCCGAAGCAAGTGTCTGCAGACACTCACACGTCTCCACAAAGACTAAGCAAGGATGCACCTCAGAGGAAACAATTCCACTCGAAATATGATTAATCAACTCTGAGATGTAAATCTCTACAATACCATATAAATAAGAAAACAAAAATTAGGGGCTAAGTAACCTAATCAAATTAGGAAACTAAAGAATTTGGAAACTCTCCTAATTAAAATCCATTAAAAAAATTTAAATCTAATGACAAATAATTAGGGAAATAAAAAGTCCTATACTGTCTTGGCCCCATGTGTGGGTCCGCAGGTCCATCATGTATCACATCTATTTTGCATCAGAGTTTTTCCTCATTCTCTAAAACTAGGGTATATAAATTGTTAGCATGTCCTGCAAACATATGCCTAGGTAAAAACATGAGCATGTTTTCTGGACCAAAAAAACATCCAAGTGATTTCCACTGTTCAATGAAATAATATATCCCAGGATTATAATTTTATTCATGGAACGGAATTGAAGAACATACCCAACCATGTTGCAAATGCAGTGTACTGCATCCTTTGTAGATGGATTGGTATTTCATTTGCGATATCATGATGAATAATGGGAAAAAATGGCGGCCAGTTCTTCTCCTCTATAACAATCCCAGCTGCAGATATGGAAAAAAAATGAGATTATATAATGATATCAAACAGCTTGGGTAGGACAATAACTGACATTAATTTTATATACTATGATAAAATAATTAAATAAAATGAAAGCATACCACGTGCTGCTGCATCTTCCCTCCGTTTAAGTTCCTGAGAGAAAACAAAATAACTTAGAAATTTATATACTAGAGCTGATATAACCAAACTAAAAGGACCAAGCCTGTCTTAAAGAACATGAAAAAGTGCATTTATTAATGTCTGTGACTTTGTGTGGGCATGTGGGACTAGCAGCTGTAATAAAGTTGTCAACATGCTATCACCAGGGACCATAAAAACTCTGACATGTGGCAGCATAAAAAATGAAGTGGGCAAGCTCTAAAATGAAACAATGTTAGAACATATTACTGAGTGCTAACCACCTTAACAAAATAAAAATACTAATGTTTTCAAGTAGGGTACATTTCTCCCTTTTCCCACTCAGAGGAAACACTGCAAATGGACTGGCAGGATAGAGATAAGCAACCAGGAGATTCAAGGGAAGAGTTCTATAAACTATTTTTTTTTTATAACCAAAAATTCTATAAACTATTAGTTTATTACTGCATCGAGATCATCCATACTCAACAAGAGAAATTCATGAGCAAATTATAAATGGCAACAAACATTTCTCATTCTTTTTGTCTGTATCACAATAAACATTTTATTAAGGAAAAAAAGCATACATTACTCACTGAGAAAGCAAAAAAGGGGTATGAGAGCATTATGCCCTAACCAAAACAATTACATAACAAAAGCCACTCAAAGAGAAACTCTATCCACCCCTTGTTTAGCTAAAATATCCGCCATACTATTAGCTGATCTAACCTCACGACCAAGAAACTCACCCAAAGAAGTAAAAAAAAAAAAAAAGACAACTCATAGTTGTCAATTTTGTTTCAAACATTGTTTCGGTTTGACTTCAAATTGAAATATTTCGTCTGGTTCGGTATTTTGGGGTTTCATTTCGAGGCTTTGTTTCTGGAAAAAATAAATATTGGTATGGTAAAATACATGAAAAGCATCAATATTGGTATGGTGTAGCAGGACAGGCTCAGGTCCATAGATTTTTAATTAAGTTGGCACTTGTGATTGGGCTTTAAGGAACTTGTGTAACTGAACCATCTTGAGCAACTCAAACACAATCTGGGGACCCATTCACATCCTAGACATATAAAAGAAGTAAAAAAGGATTTTCTGCATCATATACCCACTCCCAGAATAGCTACTAGAGTATGTAGCTTTACACATCTAACTTGAGACATTCCAAATGTCTCTGCCTGTCAAGATGGTGAAATCCATCAAAATCTATGCCAATAAAGAAACAAGAAAAGATGTACATTCAACCACATGAACTAGAAACCTTTCTACAAATGAAACACATTTAAATTTAATGCTTACATTTCTTTTTCTTTTTCTAAACTATCCACGAGTTGTTCGATAGGGCATGTCAAGGAACCCCTCTTTAAATAAGCTGATATTTCATATTTTGGATATACTTGTTGTTCCATCAGAAAAAGAAAGGCAATCATGGAGATATCCAAGAGGGTAACTATAAACGCCTCAAAAGAATTAATGATCTGACCTCCAAACTTTAGAATACAGATAACAAAGTACAACTCAAGAAAATACAATGTCAGTTTATTTTACAGTAGCAAGCTCTTTCCCCCATTGTTCTGAAAAGAATGGAAGCAAGCTACATTTATTACTGATAAAGTGATAAACCCACCACACGGATCTACATTTTCATATACACATGTATGCACTCCAATCATTAGCAACCACATAAGCAGAAAGATTACCTGTTCCCTCTTTCTCAATTCTGCCTCCTTGGCTTGCAATTCTTTCTCCTTCTTTTTCAAATCCTGATTATGAATGAAAGTCCCTTTGAGAAACAGTAGAACTTTTTGCTAATAACACATGTAGGTATATAAATTAAACATTTCTAGACATTTTTTCCTTTAAATGATAACATTTCAGAAATCTACCTCTTACCTTGGCATTATCAAGAGGAATGTCAATTGTTGCACCACGATCATAATTAAAACCTGCGGGCTCATGAGGAAGAGGTGAAAGTCTTGAGTTTACAGCAGGGGGTACGCTGCCAGGATTCTGAAAGTTTCAACGAGACAATGTGATATCAGAACATGAGCAAGAACTTTGCCTAACCAAATACAAAAAAAAAAAAAAAAAAAAAGAAGCAAGTAAACCAAAAGCATCAATTACAAAACAAAGAAATCTTTTACAAACTTTATGATGCTATAATTACAAAAGACAAGTGAAACCCATTTAAGCAAGCAGACACTAGTAAAACATTTAGGTGTTAGATTCCCCTCACCTCCAAATCTTATAGGATATAGAGATAGAGCTATATATAATGCTTTCATACATTCCTATCATTAAAATTTGTATTAAACTCATTGCATCATCATCAGAACCTTATCACGTCTATCTGCCTCGGCCTTTAACACTGGTTGCACAGTTTAAATTGAACAAAGTAACAAAAGCAAACCCAGATCTTCCTCATGAAGACTCTAGTTATGTAAGTAGAAAAAGACAGTTCTCAAGAAATGTTAGGTTGCAGCTAGATCCCCGCGCTTTTCAGATGAGGGGCATGCTTTTCTATCAAATCAAAACCCACACGTTTCAGGTCCAAATCAATTATATTGTGCAAAAAAAGAAGTAAAAATTTATCATGTCTAATGTGGCTCCAATAGTACATACAACCCCAAATGAGCAATGGGACAGATTTTGATTGGTCCAATACACTCTCCCAAAATAAAAGGTTCTTTAAATAAATAAATAAATAAAAACTTTTATTTTTAATTAGGTAGCGATTAAGACCTCCATTAAAAAATCCCTAGCTGTAACTCAGGTGCTGGGAGTGCGTAAGTTAAAGAGTCCTCCAAAGCAAAATATACTAAAAAAGGGGTGAGGGGGTTGCTTTGATTAAAAGATCAGAAAAATACAGATGAACAAAATTTGGGGTTTGGTCTCATCTTGAAGTCAAACTATCAGGTCATTGCTATGCAAATGCAACCATTAACAATGAAGCCATTCCTGTTTTAGAGAAAGCTTTTGATATGGAAGTCATGCTTGGTCTCAGTCACAATTCACATTATATGAATTCTATGAACTCCAATACCAGATCAAATTTAAAAAATATATATATTCAGAAAACATAAATAATTCCGAAAGATCAAAACTAAACCCAAACAACACAACTAAAAATCAGAAAATCCTCAACAAAATAGAGAAACACAATCCATTAAAATCACTACTTCCTCCGCATAATTCACACAAATAGCAACAGATCAGCAAAAAACAATTAAAACCCAGAAACCATAAACTCAGACCCCTTCAACTCCAACAATCAGTTCAACTAAACCAATTCCCCATCAAATTCCTCCAGATCTCGGATCCTATAAACCAATGCAAGCAAATTGTCCCAACAAAAAAAAAAAAAAAAAAAAAAGAAAACCCCAGAATTCAAATAAAAGAAGCAAAAACCCTAGAATTCGATTTCGCGGTTTTGGGTCAAAATATGAAAACCCATTCGACAATTTGTTTCAATTGATTAAGAGATATAGAGATAGAGATCTCAAGAGGGAGAGAGAGAGATACCGCGAAGGGATTGACGTCTTCTTCGTCGAATGGATTGCGGTCGTAACGCCCTGCCATCGAATTCTCTTAATCTATATGCTACTTCTAATCAAACGAAGAAAGATCGGGGGAATATCTACAGACAACAAAGAAGAAGAAGAAGAATGAGAGAGAGAGAGAGAGAGAGAGAGAGAGAGATGTATATGTTTTGTGGGGTTTTCACGGTTTCAACGATTGATGCTGCTTTCGATTTGATTTTTCTTCGGAGAGAAGCGAAGAGAAATATATTTTTCGTCTTGAGAGTTGGGTCCCCCTCTACGCTCCGCCGAAAACCCACCTGCTGACGACGATTCGTTTTGTACTTTTGTTTGAAAACATGGTTTCGTTTCGGACCAATGTAACGGCATGTGTGAAACCTCTGTAACGGGAGTATAAACCGGTTTTTCTTTTTTTCTTTTTTTTTATCAGTTTTCTTCTTTCTTTCTTCTTTCTTTCATTATGTTTGGTTTATGAATGTGGGGTTTTTTTTTTTTTTGTTTGTTTGTTTGTTTGTTTGCTGGGATTTGAGATTTTTCTTTTATTTTTTGTTTAGGGAGGAACGTTTTATTAAATATACTAAAAGGAATTTTTGGTAAGTGTTGAAAAATCATTCATTATTGAGGAATTATAGTAGTTTAAGTTTTCTTTTTTTTGAGGGATTAATTATTTGGAAAATGTTGCGCATAGAATTTCTTTAATATGATTAAGGATGTGTAAGGGAAAATGAAACAAATTTCCATTGAAAGGTAAAGAATATGGGCTCATTTGTTTGCCCACATGGAATTGAATTGGCAGGAATCATAATAAAGTGGATTTCAATTTCAATGAAGAAATATTAAAGAGATAAGGTGTGACTGATATAAGAGGTGTGGATGGAAATATGTGAAAATGATAGATTACCATAAATAAGCATCATGTAATCTTTTCTTCTGTGAAAATAAAATAGAAGAAAGATGAGAAATGAGTACCAAGCCTTTCATCTTCAATTTTAACTACTTAACAAAATTCCTATATATTCAATGTAAACAAACAAGCCCTAAAAGTGACGGATGGTGGGTAGGTAATTACAGAAATATTATTAGAGCGACTCTAATAGTAATAGAAATAGAGTTCCTAAGATTTATAGGAATTTAATTTCATGCAAATTCATGGTCCCTATATAACTATACTTTTTTCAGCAAATTTTATTCCATTGATACCCCACATTTCTAGCATGCATGGTTTTTACCACATTAGCAATTTTGGGGAAAACTCTAAAAGCATCATGAGATAAATTATTATTTTCTAACAATACTACCAGGATAATATTTCATTTTTCATTTTATACTAGTGTGGTTTTGGGCCTTTATATATTTTCATACATAATAACAGCAACTGTGACCAACCAGAGGAGTCATGTAACGGACATGAGGCCCCCATGTGAAAGATCCAAATTATATCTTTCCAAATTCCAAAGTTTATTTGGCCTCATGTACCGGCTTGTGCACATGCCATTATACCCGCGGATCATCCAATAGGTGGTGGGCCATAACATTTACTTTTTGTTGGCTCAAAACTGTGCAGATGGCCAGCTTATAGAACAAATTGACGGCTATAATTTGCTGATTGAAGATTATGGACCACTTAGTGCAACACATTTTATAGAAAGGATTTCCATTTCCTTATGTCATGAGTGAAAAAGTGAGTTCTCCCTCTCGTGGAAATGGAAATCCACGTAAAGCGGAATTCTATAAATAGAGTTGTGTATGTGGAAAATTATTTCAATTTTCAATGCATACCTTTTCTTTTATCATTTGGTGTGGCACATTTTATTTGCAAGAAAAGGAGAAGAAATTTGACCCTTTTGTGTAACATCGCACGAAGAGGAAATCCGGATTTCCCTCCTGCGGAACCGCAATTGGATTGGATAGACGGGACTCACGTTTCTCATGCCTGGAATGTATCCCAGCAGAAGGGCATAGCAAAGAGTTTTCCATTCATCTTGACCGATCACCACATGATCAGATGGTTTTGATCAATTGATCCATGTGTCGTGGCCCACTCTATGGGTCACATTAGAAAAAGGTGGACCATCAACGTACAATGGTGGGACAAATTAAATGGACGAGTGAAAATCAGCGTGCAGTGTAAGGAACGGACTCTGCCTTTTGATATTTCAGCAGGCCAAGGCTAACAATCACAGGATCTCCATTTTCAGGTCAAAAGCCAGCTAGACTAGAAAATAGTTCTTAGTACTCCACAGTACTATACAAGAAACAACTCCTCCTTCTTGCTATTGGCTCAAACTGTGGGGTCCATTGTTTATGGTCCCAGATGATTTGCTTACCCTTGATGAAAGGCACAGATTGAACGGTTTGACTTTCTCTTTTCTATTCAAAGAACTTCCAATTGCATGGATCTTCCTTTGTAATACCATGGACTACCAAACAAAACAGTATAAGAAAAAACTAAAAAAAGAAGACCTTTTGGGAATTAATTGATAACCGCGTTCCTTGAAATTGACCCAAGGCCAGTGGTTGGACTTTTGAATTTAAGCCTGGCTGGCATCAAGTTGACTGGACCTTCTAGACCATTGTTTTTAGAATTCATTTTGACCCAGCTAAGTTTGGGAGTTTCAACTCAGTAGGGCACTGAGTTGAGCGAGTCAAATAAAACAGACTGCTAATTAGTCAAACTCACCAGAGTAATTTCTTGAAACGGTGACCTTACAAGTTGAATCATGTTGTTTTCAAGTTCCTATAAATTCCGGAAACAAAAATAGAGTTGGACAGCTGACTCAGACAGGTTGGGCCTAATTGACCTTGGAGGCAATTAAGAAAACATAACCCAAAATCCAAAACAGCAACAACAACAATAACAATAATAATATCCACAGGCCACAAGATAAGATTATGTTTACATGACACAACCTATTCTTAGAAGTTATAAAAAAAAAAATCCAAAGAACTCTTCATGCATAACACACACTTAGAGTTAGATCATCATCAGAGGCTAATTCCAACTATGTTGCATTCAACTATACACTAATTTTTACTGTCATTCATGATTCATGTCCTCTTCGGCTTTCCTTTTTAAGAAGCCATCATCCTGCATGTGGGGGTGGGGGACTCTCTCTAAAACTATTGTTGACATTTATTGCTTATGTTCACTGGCGGACCTACGTATAGGCCAAGGGGGTCCATGGCCCCCCTTAAGTTTTCAAAGTGTTATTTTTTACCACTAGAACTTTTGTAATTTTTTATTTTGCCCCTTATAATTTTAAAATCCTCTTTTAATAATTTTTATTCCTTTCATTTTCTGGGTCTGCCTCTGCTTATGTTTATACCGTCTTAAACGAATCATATGTTGATATCATCTATTTGATGTTACACCAATATTCTCTTAAATGCACATAGAATTAGATAAGGGTGGTTTTGGTGAAAGTGCCCTATTTTATGCCTAACGTGTTATCATGAACTAACAATCAACTTTTGTTAAGAATATAATATATATAGTTGAGGAATCTTACAGTAAGGACAAAGGTCACCTTAGAAAAGCCAAATTGATAATAAGATTTAAATGCTATAACAACGCAAAGTTGTTCAACTGCTATGTGCCAATCATAGGAAGTCATCACTTTAGCAAATTAACAAATAATAGCATCTTCAGATCGACTAATAACATACACAGATGTGACATTTTCATATAACTTCAGTGGAGTTTGATGTATACCAACCATCACTTTAACAGTTGAACTGTTGGAAGGTTATGAGGGTGATTGAGGGGCATATAATATAATTGAGAAGCCACGAATAAGGTGATGGTAGGATATCTGCTGCTAAGAAAGAACTGATTGTCTTCAATAGAGAGAATTTTGATTTTTCAATAAATTCAAAAGAGCTTGCTCACAATATGCCTAATTTTGAATCTATCACCCCATTAAGATTGCATCGGATCTTTCATAATTTTTAAAAGACAAGAATCCACCACAATAGATAACTGAAAAGTGTCATTCATTCGGGACCAGCTGGAACATATCAGAAACTGCTTGATGATAATTCAAATCATATGTAAGAAGAGCTTCAACAGGAATATCCTCGTCTCTCCAAAAAGAACAATATATAAAGAACATCTAGAAGCAATCATAAAAGTTTCCATCCCTGAGTCGTCTCTAGCAAGGCTTATTTGTTTAAGATAGTTTCTTTTCCTTCATCTTCATTTCTTTGATATTTGAGGCCCGAGAAACCTCTGCGAGCACCCCCTGCATGTCTAAACACCTAGTGGCCCCACCTTTTGATCCATTTGAGTGAAGCATAAAAGGGATCCCTTGATAGTCACTGATCCTCAATTTGGCACTCATTCGAATGGAATGAATTGCTGGATCAATTGTGTACTCATTTTTTACGGTAAAAATGTATCGGCCATTGATCAAGTGGTTAGGATGATGAATGGACCTAACTGTAAAATTTTGAAGTGATGAAGGATGGATATAATGTGGAGATGTAGATGGGACCATAATTCCATAGGTATTGAATTACAAGGTTGACAGGTGGGTGTGCATTTCCCATCTTTCCTTGATGGTCCAATCAGACAGTCAGGCCCATCCAGACTCAATTGTGCCAAACAATCCTGAAAATTGAGACTAGGAGTCATGTGGCTTCGACCCACTCAAACCAAGTTCAAAGCAATCCCAACCCAGTTGGGATATGTCCCAGACTGGTCGCCCAAGCCCAGCAAACCATGACATTCACTCATCCAGGTGTGGCTGGTCCCACAGCACCGACAGGTGTGGCACACAGGTTCTCACATCCAGGCCTTCCAGGCGATGAGATTATGTTCATTGCCTTCAATCCTTTTGACTTACTTAGGTTGCAATTGGTTTAATTCTTCTGCATGCTGATAAGCATAAGGATAGGAATTGACAGATTTTCTCAGCAAACAGGGCAAGTGGTCTTAAAAGGTCCCAAGCCCAAGCGTCCTAGCAAGAGCATCGTATGTTTTTAATATAGTTTCTTTTGCTTCTTAACTGCTTTCATATTTACAGATATAATAGAACTCTATAATTTAGGTATTAGTTATTTTTGGGTTGTGATGGACGGCTGGGATTAAGTCCCATGTTTTAAGAATTAAGAGTCTTATGATTTTGAAACATTAACTATGTTCATACAAAAGTTGTTCTAAAATCACTTTTCAATGAAAGTTGCTTCTCTGCACTTAATTTGACCTCCCAATTGGTTTTAGGCAAACTCCCAACAGATTAAGGATTATATTTTTTGTAACCAATGGTGAGCAATCTACTGCTTCTCCTGGATTTGTCTCAGATTTTCTGTTTGATTAAAAGATCAAGGTTCTTCGGGTTGACGATAATGGAATTTGGCTTCCTTGACTGCATCACACCAATAAACTATCCCATCTGTTTGTTTATTTATAGGTTTTCTTCAAAACCAGTCGAGCTTTTGATGTCTCAGCCTGAAAAGTCTTCAGAACCCCAGACTAGTAAGTGCTAAAACAACAGGCCAAGATGGAACTCAATTCCAAGAAACTATACAGATTTACATCTAATTTTCTAGAGAAACCGAATAACCACCAGACATCCAATGCCTAGAAAGCTAGTAAGTTCAGGCAGCCCAGTATCTGTCATGATACCATCCAGATCCCCTCCTCCTTTTCCCCCTTTCCCTGTGTCCTTCTGGTAAGCTGCTCAAGTGGCCAGTGGGAAGAATATAGGCATAGCATGGAATCCCATGACAGGCTTGAGACATGTATACCCCTTTGGAAATGAAGAGCATGCCTTACCGTCGCACCAAGTGCAGGTTCGGCCCATTTAGCTCATCAACTGATACCATCATGCAAAGAGCAAGTCAGTTTTTGAATAGATAAATACATTTATTCATATAAAAATCATTCCAAGTACAGCAAACAAGGCATCCGGCTATGTGCACAAAGTTACATATGACTTTTGCAAGAGAAACATACATGTGGCAGGGTCCCCATTTAGAATGCTTCAAGGCAGAGAAGTAATTATAATCTCGGAAGACTGATGCAGGAAGCATAAAGAAAAGATGTTACTTCCAAGCAGTGGAACAGCTGTATCAGGAGAAAAGAATAAACCCTTTCTGTTTTCAATCTTCAGAATCTCGTGCTCTGGGCCCCATAATCAATCAATGGACAAAATTGGAAGTCAGGAGCAGCAGCAACTTGAAAAAGAAAATGTGAACAGAACAGGTAACAATTGGAACGAACAGTCCCAAGTATAGGCGTCTCTGTTGTCAACCGGTTAGAATTCCTGAATAGCTAGATTCAACTCCATAGCAGGTTTTGCCAGCAAGCCACCTCTCCTACACCAAGATTGCAATTAAAAAGAAAACGTGAAAAATGCGGATTTGAGAGTTTAAGAGTTTAAGAGTTTCCTACTGGCTGATAATTATCATGTTGGCTGATAATTTTGCCAATAAATCAGATAATTTTCCTTCTTCATTTATTTTTGTTGGAAATTTCTTTATAAATGATTCTTGTTTATGCATGTTGAGCATACATATATGATGTATACAAATGAATATCAAGATCTCATAATTCTATTTGTCTCCTTTTCACCTAGTCATATGATGTAATTACTAGGGCTGCACATGGGCCGTTCGGATCGGTTTAGCACTAAAACCAACAACCAAACCGAACCTATCGGTTTTTTAATTAACCGATCCGATCCGACCGATGGAGTGGGCTTAAACCGAACCGAACGGTTCGGTCGGTTAAACCGTTGTTTTTTATTTTATTTTTCTTTAAATCAAACATTGAAAATCTCAAAATGATGATACCCCGTCCTTTGCATTTATTCCAATGTTTAGTGCAACTATAAAAATCCAACATTCCAGTGACCCATATAAAAAATAATTCTACTCCACAAAGAGAGTTTGGACTAAATGCAAGCGCACAAAAA
The DNA here is from genome assembly GCA_012931725.1 of Litsea cubeba. Classification (NCBI taxonomy): domain Eukaryota; kingdom Viridiplantae; phylum Streptophyta; class Magnoliopsida; order Laurales; family Lauraceae; genus Litsea; species Litsea cubeba. The sequence goes on from CM022951.1 coordinate 5,389,671, forward strand.
CGAAACCCTAAGGCTAAAATAGTAAAAAAGCAATACTTAAGTTGTTGTATACGGTCGGTTCGGTTTAAGCGGTTAACCGTTGGCTCAATCCGATAACCGATCGATGTAAGTGGTTTTTATGATTTTCAAACCGTTAACCGAACCGATCTACTATAAATCGATCCGAACTGCCCGGTTCGATCGGTTTGGTTCGGTTTTACGGTGATATCGGATTTTTTGTGCAGCCCTAGTAATTACTTCATTTGTCTACTTTTCAACTAGCTATAGTACCCGGAGATCTCTTCATTTGGTTGGGGCCTACCTATGCACAAAATATGAACCCCATCTAATCATCCTAACCCCTTCATCAATTGCCAACAAGTCTTACCCCTTTAAAAAAATTGACCCATCAATACAATGATGCGGTACATGTGGATGGACATATAAAAAAATGGGACCGGTGTAATTCATGTGGCTTCCTGTGTGCGTTAATGGACCATTAGGTGGGCCGCACCAGAGGTGTGCACTGAATTTTCTATATATCTATGAGAGGGGCTCTCCTAAGCTATAGCTTATGTTATCCAAAGCTGAAATCACCTGCAAAATCCTCTCCCCAAAATCAAGATAAATCCAATTATAATTGGATTTTCTAGTTCCATCAGGCCAAAAACAGAGATAATCGACTTTGATTTGTGGGACCAGCACTGTTTCAGCTTAGGATAACATAAACTGCAGCTTAGGAGAGTGACAATATAATATTTTCACACACTACCTCCCAATAAATAGTCACAAGTCCAAATTTGACACTCATCCAACTTTTCCTCACCATTGGATTGAAATCATAAGAAAATGAGGCCTTAACCATTAGATTTTAGAGCCATGGATCAAAGGGTTAGGTTGATCTTATGGAGTCAAAATTTTGCACAAAGGTAGGTCTCATATAGATCTTTTCATCCAATGGACTTTCATGATCATCATGCACCCCAATAGGCCCAACTAGGAGGGGTGTCGGGCGCTGTCTAGCGCTGCCCTAAAAATTTAACCCTCGATTCAGAAGTCCAATCCATTTGGATAGGTGAAAACTCAATGGGTCTAGTGTACTTAAGGGGCTTTCATGTGTGTGGATAGTTCGGATGTATTATAAAGTCAACCCTACTATGTTGTCCCTCACCATAACATGGTGAGGGATGGATGAGCATGAATATTTCCCATATATATGTGGGAGATGCTCCTGTGAGAGCATCTCTCACCTTACTATGAGAGATAAGGTGGGGACCCTCACATTTAAGTTGTTGGCATTGGATATGGATGTGAGGGCCTCCACCCTATCTCTCATAGTAAGGTGAGAGATATTTCTTATAGGAGCATCTCCCATATATATATAGAGAGAGAGAGAGAAAGAGAGAGAGGATGATTTGAGGCAGTTTACAATGGGGAGGATTTTGCAAACGATTTCAGCTTAGGATAACATAAGTTGCAGCTTAGGAGAGCCCCTCTCATATGTAAAATACCAAAAATACAACTCCTCTATAAAACCCTATACAGCTATACCCGTAGGTGGCCATTTCACAACCAGAGACAATCATTTTATTGTCAGAATTTTGAACCTTCAGCTCAAAGAAGAAAAACTCTGACAAAGGTTCTAAACATCCAACCTGTTTCTACATTCCTACAACAGAGTAATTTCAAAAAAGATATGGAGGAGAAAGACGAGATCTTAGCTAAGCTCTTGAATCTGGACTGCAGAAGAGGAAAATATTGAATCTGGAGAGATCAAGAGTTTGCATGAACCGGAGGATAGAATCAAAGAGGTGCGATCTTCTGTGTAGAGGCTATGGGAGCAATTGTCGCTGTCAGATTGAAAACGATTAAGGCAGCCATTAGAGCTCTATGGATCTTCCAAGGTCAAGAACTAGAATTCGCACGACCTCTCCTGCAACCAGGTTCGCAGGAGTAAGATTGAAAAACTCAGATGCCTTTATATTTTTGTATTTTCCAGGTTTGAATTGGACATGTTAATAGGAAACCCCTTGTATACATGAGAAATATCAATGCAGTTTTGCTAAGTCCATATCCTTGCTTTCTTTTTAATTCTTTTGGGGTAATATCAAAGATTGAAGTCGGACTATGACCAAATGTAGTGAACACAGTCAAATCTCAAGTTTATCAGAAGGTTTTAAACAAATAGTACACTACATATCTCCAATTGTTAACAATACTATTTTAGCTTCAACAAGTCTAGAACACTTGCTTACCTTATCAAAGAGGGGAGAAGTTGCTTAATCTTTTGCAGCTGGACAAAACACTGGGTGCAATGATTACGCCTGTGCTCAATGTTACAGATATATTGACCCTCTTGATCAGAATCAAATCCACCTTCATTCAGCAATACTATAAAGATGTGAAATAAAAAGTCCACAATGTGGTAGAAAGATACCTCTCCTCTGCTTGAAGATCAACCCCAATGGGAGAAGATGACGACACAGTTGAATTGATTACTGGTCCAAAGATCTTTACAAGCTTCAGAAGCAATTCCAAGGAGATAATTATGTGCCTGTGTATCTAAAGCATTAAAAACATCATCTATATAATCTGAAATGAGGCTTGTGTATCAGTGTCAGATAGAGGAGGGAATTGCATGCCAGTCTTAGCAACCACCCAAACATAATATGATGGATAACCTTTATGTCCATTGAATAAATAATATCCAATATAACTACCAAATTTGAGATCATGTCAACAAAATATTTAGCATAGTTTAAAACGGGTATAAAATTTTAGAAAAAAGTGGTATCTAACAATAGAAGGAATAAATACGTTAAGAACATGCTTAAAAATAGCCTTAGATGCAATTTCTTTGCATTTCAAACCCCTCCAAAAAAAAAAAAAAAAAAAAGGAAAAGGAAAAAGAAAAAAAAGAAAGAAAGATAGACACAAAAAGCAAATACCTGTCCACCTTGCTATCTATTAAGCCTGTTAGAAGGGGCAGCAAGCAGGTGAAGATATTTAAAGTAACAACATCAATCCTATCCATGAGAATATTGACTACATCTGCCTGCACCTGCATCACATTCAGTTATTTATCAGTGCTTTCTACTTTAATAAATTGACATATGAGCTGCCAGGTTATTGATTTAACTGACATGCATATGCATCAATGGCTAGGACAGAACACCTACAGAATGATCAGGCAACCTTCCCACTGCATTGATGGCACCTTTAATATCATTCCGAATCCAAAAGTGTTGTACCACCTGCAAGTGTGTTCAAGAACTCAAAAAGAAGAAAAAAAAGGAAAAAACATCAGTTCTAACTTCTAACTACTTTGTGTGCAGGATAATGCCAAGAACAAAAGTTTTACCTCCAAGGGTAAGGATGATGTAATGATGTAGAAAAAAGGTCTTAATGTTACATTGTTAACATCCATGAATAAGTCACAATAGTATGCCCTCACCATGCGCTTCCCCTTGTATACATTTATTAGTGTTTCACTTTTCCAATGGCTTAGAAATTAGAACTAATCAGCTAAAGAGTATTACTTATCATTTATCTAATGGAGTCAAAAACTTCATTTATAGCATCTCACTTGATAGTTGATATTAATCTTGTAAAAAGTTCTCGTCTTTAACCTTTCAAGCCTAATACAAAACCTACAATATAGATAAAATTAGCTGACCGTTAAAACACATAAAAAAGAAAAGAAAAGAAAATTAGCTACAAGCACTTCTTCCTTTGGTGGTGAGCATGTCCAAGTACTCATACCACATCCTATTCAATCAACATCCCTCAGCCTGTGTAATATAGGTTGCTTGTAAATAAATGGAATAGATGTGAAAAATATATCACGTTAGCATGAACCAACTATTCAACCACAACCCAAATTGATACCCTCCCAAGGCATGGCATCAAACATTTAAACAATCCTGATGGTAGTGCAATTATTTGACAAACACACACATTGTTAGGTATTTAGTTATATATCATGAAAGCACTGTCATGGGAATATTATCTCAGTTAAGTTAAAATGCAATCTGCAAATTGTGAATAAGGGAGTATCTCATTCCTTTCTTGAGGTTCTAGATATTTCAGAACATTGGACATTTATGAATATGAACACTTTATTGTTTGGATAAAACCTCGCTTATCTGTTCAAAAATTAAAATTCAATGATTTTATGGTAAGAGAATTAAAAGATATTCATGTGAATATAGATGTAAGAGGTTCTTCACAGATGCAAACATGGCGCAAAACAGATATGGGTCATTTACCACGTGGGAGTGGGACCCTCCATGAACATGAGTAATAAACAAGAAAACAAAGAATTTGTAGAATGGAATGAATGGTTGATCCCTCATTAAAAGGTTACTAAAGGGCCTCCTCATAAGAAATTTTAAGACATCAGTGAAGAAATTAGACACCCTCTAACAAAATCCTAACATGGTTAAGTAGTTTCGAGTTTCCATTAGGTTCCCTGAATTATGCCCGAAAACTCCTTTGATTGGAGTGTATCTAGGAATTCATATTAAAGCAACAAAAATAGAAAGAAATGGAATAGCCAAAGTCTACTTTTTACTTGGGGAAATTTGATACCACTGAAAGGAGCATGTCAATTTATCAACAAAGTCACAGCCAAAGAAATATCCATGCATGTATCAAACTAACCTGCAATTTTGTAAGTCGAGATTGCAGAACACTTATGAATGAATCATGATTTTGCATTAGCTTTTCAGTCGCATCCTCATTAGCTGGAGCAATCAAGTCATTTCCTGAAGATTCCTTTTGTCCTTTCTGTTCATATCAAAACACCATAAAAACTGTTTAGCATCGTCCAATCCTCTCATATAACAGGCTGTTTTTTCAGTGTTCATCTCAGAGCACAAAAAAAATTTAGCCATCCAATCCTTAGGTAACACAAAAGGATGAAGGTTAGGGAATCCTAAATTCCTTTATATGAAACTACATCTTCTCCTCACCTTCCCCTAACACGCATGCACTGTTCATCTCAGAACACCACAAAAAATGTTTGTCATCTAATCTTTGGATAAAACGCAAGCACAAAGTTTAGGGAATCCTAAATTCCCTAGTAAAGAACTATATCTTCTCCTCCCCCCTTTTTCCTTCCCCTCCCTAATACAAAACCATATATCCTCCTTCACCCCTTCCCTTCCCTCCCTCCACACAAAGACGATGGCACAGAGGAAACCATGAATGCATTTTTAAATAAATCATAACTGGAGTATGCAAAATGAAAGTGCGATTGGCAAATCTTCAAAACCAGAATGGCAATGCTAAAGGAGTGAGGTTGGTAACGGAGAGTGAAAACCAGGAAGTGGGTTTGCCATCTAAAACACAAGACTCATGCAACCTTAGCTTTCTCTATTATTAATCAGAATTCAAATTTATGGCTCGTTTAAACCACAGAGTGCACAATTTTACAGATAGTTTTACAAATGGAAGACAAACTAGGTATTGCTCGTTACTTGTGTGCATACATCATAACCAAGGATCAAAATAGCGGTTGTGGCAGGCGTAGCAGCCAGTGACAAAAATGCTACGTAGCGGCATAGCGGTGTGAATTTTTTTAGTAAAAAAAAATTCGAATCTTGCGTAGCAGTCAATCTTGTGTTTTCTTTTAGTGATTTGGAACCATATAAGGGTAGAGACAACTTTAAGAAAGGCTATTGAGGAGAAGAAATAGGAAAAACAATGTTTTAAATTAAAATTGCATGGCTCTACTAGATTTTAGACCGTGGCGTTGCTATTTTCAAAATAGTGTAGCGGCCTCAACCGCTACAGGCCATTTTGAACCATGATCCTAACCACTTCAAGCTAGATAGACTACCAACAAACTTTAGCCTTAGGTGAGCATAATGGAGTTTTAAGGTTAATCAGATCACATGAGATTTTTTTTTTTTGAGGGTGCGGCGGGGGGGGGGGGGGGGGGGGGTGGTGTTGCTTCAATAACTTTTTCAGAATGTCCTAGTCAAAATGTCACCATAATAACCTAACATTTCTACAGCATGATCCAGCCCTTTTTTACTTGGTGTAAACAGTAGATACTATCCATCAGAAGTGAAATGTCAACAAAATAGCGAAAGGTTCAAGACAATTTACATCTTTTCCGTCAATAATATAGCAAAGTTGTTGAATAAAGCTCATGCAGGACATGTAGTGCCAAAGATTGCATGAGAGCTTTCCAGTAAAGGCATGCACAAGGAAACTACCTCTGAGGGACGCAATGTGTCAGCTTCAGGCATCAAAGATGAAGATTTGGTTGCAGGAGCTTCAGTGTTAATGCATCTTTCTCTCTGTTCCCATCTCTCAACCAAAGATCGTGTCCTTCCCGGTTGAACTGCCAAAAGGGTAAAACAATCAACCTTATACCAAACATATTCAGTAAACACAAGGCCATATTCAATAGCCACATCTCCTTTAACATATTTCAAGGAGTTTATTCCTCTGCAGGAACTGAGTGAGTCTGCGATAACAACTATTTTCAGAAAATAAATTTCATAAAAATACGTGTGAAGATGCAATGCATGAGAAAAGTTGCTCTGCTTAAAAAAAATCAAAACTGCAGCTCTGAGACCAAAATGGTTGAATATAAGTAATTATACAACTAAAGTCGCAAATTTGACATTTTCACTTTGGTCCAATAGCATCACACCAACCAATATAATTAAAAATACAAAATACAAAAGGTTAGCATCACCAATAGTTAAGGAATCACTCAAGTTAGCTTATCACTCTCAAGCATCAAGTAATTTTCATATAGAAGACAACTTGACATGAAAATGTAGCTTCATCAAGAGTTACATCAAGCCCTAATCTAATCTCAACCATCCATGTGTTCTAACCCCAACACAGTATTTAAGTTCACACATTTCTATTTATGAAACAAAGATAAACTCCAGTAGAATACTCCCAATAAACTATAGAGCCTACTTGTAAAAAAAAAAAAAAAAAAACAACAACAACAACATTCAGATTCACAAGAATTTTGCACATTAAGGGCATGTTCGTGTAATGAGAGGGTTCTGTGCTACATAGATTTCTCTTTCCATTCTAGAGAGGAATCCTGCTTTCGGAAATCGAAATCCTCTCTACCATAGAAAATCAATTCATTTTTCAGCAAAAAAGTTTTGAACCAAATAATCAAAATGCGAGACGCGGAAACTACAATCATTTTCCTCTCAACTGTAGATTCCTCTTGTTACAGAAACATGCCCTGAAAATGTATTTTGACTGTGTCTTGTCCAATTTATCTCAGAATCACATCATCATGACTCTTTTGTCCTTGAATGAAGCGAACTGTGCCACTCAGACATTCTTTGGTATTATTTAAAAGAAAGAAAGTGGCAAAACAACTAATAAAGAAAATCCACTATTCCCAGTCAAAAGCTTCATCCCTTTTTAACTTCTTTTCTCATGTTTCATAAATGCTTATTATGCATTAAGTTTTCTTCTTTTTTTTCCTGTTATATAACCATAAATATACTTTCTCAAAAGTCGAACCTTATAGCATTTTTACTGGAAAGATGCCTAGATTCAGATCTTACAAAATAAGGAAAATTATCTAAAAAAATATTTCAAGAAATAAATGATAAAATTAGTTCCACTGCCCACTAGACAGATTTTTACCAGAAATGGTTTATAGTTATTTTTTCAGTGATTCTTATAATTCCATCAACACTATCATTACACCAAGGTGCCTCCTCTTGAATATGAGCAGTTATACTCATCCATAATTAGTGCAAGGAGATAATGGCTTAAAGTAAAACCTATGGTCATTGGAAACTCACCTGTCTCTCCATAGGTAGTTCTCACACATCGTGAGATGGCCTGAATGCGAAACTTGATAGATGGCGGGAGGCTTTAGAATTCAAGGTCTTCAAGATAAATCATACAAAGACAGATATATGAACTGCAACTTCAGTACAGATGTTTATAGAGATGAAATGCTTATGAGAATCGTAGCTCAAGAGATGGCACAGAGAGAATCATTCTGATATCTTGACTCAATAATTAGCAAGGATGGAGAGATAGAGTAAGATGTCAAACATAGGATAAGAGCAAGATGGTTGGAGTGGAGACTTGCTTCTGAAATGCTTTGTGATCGGCACATACTAGCTAGATTGAAAGGAAATTTTTATTGGCCGACGATTAGACCCACTATGACTTATGGAGCAGAACACTCGCCAGTCAAGAGGCAATGGATGCACAAAATGAGTGTAGTAGAGATGAGAATATTGTGATGGGTGGATGGTAAAACCAAGAAAGATAGAAAGAGAAATGGGCGCATTAGGGAGCATTTATGGTTAGCATCAATAGGCGATAAATTAAAAGAAACTCACTTAAGATGGTTTGTACATCACCAACATAGACTAGCAACGGCGTTGGTGAGAAAAAGTCTTTCTATGCAAGTTGATGGCCCACCAAGGAAAAGGGATACGCTAAAGAAGACGTGGATGGAAGTAGTAAGGTTATATTTGAAAAAGTGCAACCTATCCAAGGATTGGACCAAGATAGATCAGAACGGAGAAACAATTCATGTGGCTGTTAATAACCAGAAACACCAAAAGCTCGAGCTGTTAGTGAACATAACAATTTATATCAACACCCCCCTCAAATGGGAGGCCGTTCGAATTCAAAACCCAATAGACAGACAGAAAGGAACAGACCAGACATATAATGGTAACATGCCTCCCAAGGTTAAGAATTCATGACCTCTGGCTCTAATGCCATGTTAATAACCAGAAACACCAAAAGCTCGAGCTGTTAGTGAACAATATAACAATTTATATCAGCAGTAGCCGGCCCCAACAAATTTAGGACAAGGCTCTGATGGTGGTGGTCGTGGTGGTGGTGGTTATTTGCATCTTCTATACAACTTAAATTATTATCAATTTATCCATGCCACGTAATAATAAACTAGCATTAGAAAAACACTACCATACATTTACGAAGCCATATAACCAAGTAATCATGCGCTTAAGCTATAAACTATGCAATGGACTAGAAGCATTTTTAGAATGCAAAACTTTATGGCAACTCAATCACCATACATGTGACATATATGCATCCCATGAAAATCATCCACATAATGAGACCACTAGTGTCTGAAGATCTGATAAGACAATCCTAAAAGAAATCAAGTTGACGGTCAAAAGAAAGTGGTATGTGTGCCAACTGGTTTAGTCCTGTTGAAACCTTCCGAAAAAAAGAAAACAAAAAAGAGGAAAAAATGTCAACAGGAAAAATCAGATGTTAAGGATGAAACTATCTGCACTAGCTTGGATTGCATCCTATCCACAATGAAGCCCACAACTTGGAACAATATCAAGAGTCTAGATAGGAATGAAAATGAGACGCACATGTCAAGGATGATATACCTCGGACTTCAGGGTAGTGAAATATTGCTACCTCGAAATCTAACAGATACTTCAGATTTCATGGTAGTGCAATAACAAGAGAAAGAACAAAGTGGAAAGTGAACTCATGTTGTAATATCCTGAGTACTTAGGCCTAGGATTGGTCTGGCCCAGGTAGCATTTTAATTATAGCTTGGCCCAAGTTGTAATGATATTTGAGCCCAAGTTATAATGCAAATAGAAGTCTAGACTTTTAGTATGACTTAGAAAGTATCCCACGTGAGAGAGAATTGGGAAAGAAGAGAGTTGTAAAACAACTCTAAAAGGAAAGTTTGAAAGTGATTGGAATTCCCATCTCTCCCTTTATATATGAGAACCAACGACCCTTTGTGATATACTTCTATTCATTGAGGAAGAGTCTGAGAATCTTGTGGATTGCAAATTAGGAGAAGAAGGAGAAAGTTGTTGATGTCAAAGGAGACAATTGTGTATCAAAGGTGAGTGAATCTTCCTTAATTATCCAATGCATGCTTTAGTTGATGAGATAGATAATTGAGAATCATCAGATGTTGTGAAATTGCTATTTATGTAAATAGTTTAAATATGATTAGTACAATCAGGTTCTGGATTGTGATAGAAGATTGTGGATTTATTAATTTGATTGATGATTCATGTGAAAGAAAAGATCGGATGATAGTTTCTGTGCATATTCTGCACCTAACAGCCCTGTGGGACCCCATGGCCCACTGTATGATGAACCTGGTCCAAGGAGATTGTTCAGAGGTGATGGACGACCTTAAGTATAGTGAATTTATGTTGAATGAATTTCATATGGCCCTGAAACTTCTTTGTAATAGTCTGATACACGAATCAGAGAAAGAGTCAATATGGTCGTTGATGGTAGTGGGACCCATTACATGATCTGATCAAGGATCAAGACCCCACATCTGTGAGAGGAGTTGTGGTCGACCATGGTGTAGATGGACATCTAAGAATTGCATCAGTGGGACCCACTGATCAATGTGTTCAAAAGATGTCAGGCGTGAATTGGGGACAAATCAGTAGATTACCGATTTTGATTGTGGACCCCACATTGTGATTTGATGATGGATCAGAACCTCACATCTTGTTGAGGACTACTGGTCGACCATGGTAGAGTTGGGCATCTGGAGATTGGACCAGTGGGACCCATTATCCAGAGAATTCAAGAAATTTCAGGCGTCTGTTATTGTGGAAATCGTTTTGGGTTTGTGGACCCCAGTAATTGATCAAATAGTGGATCAGAACCATTGGCAGTGTACACTAGTCTTGGGCGACCCATACCTAGATGTCTGATCTTGATTTCATCTAGTGGGGCCCACTGGATTTTATGCCACTAGGTTCAGGCGTGATGTAGTATCCTTAGATGTTCTGGGATGAAACTGTTGGGGAAAATAACCCTGAACTATATATGTAATTACAAATCTAACCTTACTACCTATATGGTTCAAGATTTGTATGGACTGTGAACAATTACATGGTTATGATTAATTTTGTAGATCATGATTAATTACATGATTATGATTAATTATGTAGATCCTGATTAATTACATGATTATGATTAATTATGTAGATCCTGATTAATTACATGATTATAATTAATTATGTAGATTGTGATTAATTATACGGACAGTGAGTAATTAATGTTGAATATGGGACACCCCTATACCAATCAATGCTAAATATGCCTAGATGGGGGCAATGATCAATCTGAATGGTGTTAGGGTTGGGTCCACGCTGCCATGCATGTGCACTTATTTATATTAATTGCTGTTTATGTTTTCGGTTGAAATATAATTATGAGATACAATGTATTTGGGTTTCATATGTTGGACTTGTGTCCGGATGATAGATGGCTTCGGGCCATGATGGCCGTTATAGCGGCGGGTCCTTAATGAACGTGATGAGCCACTTTGATGGCTGGTCCTTAGTGGACGTGTCTGATGAGACAGGGTCATGGTGACCGGTATACATGTATACGATGAGGCCTTTGAGGCGTGGTGTTGTGCATGGGCACGGATTGTGTGTGAAAGAATCTAAATAATACTTGATTATTGATTTAGACTTGTTAAATTATGTGATGTTATATTTATATGATTTGTGTAATTTAGGAATATTCATTCACCAGTAGTACTGATGTTGTGTTACCCCCTTCAGGTAATCAAGCTGCGGGCGGAACAGAGCGGAACGATGATCAGCACGTGAATTTCAATATGCGTGGCTGACAAGAGTGCACGAGGAAAGATATTTTAGTAGATAAAAGGATTAGCATGGTTTAGGGATATTATTTGATGTTTTAGTACATTATTGATGCAGATCGAACATAGTAAAGTTTGAGTAATTACAACTATTTGATTAAATGAAATTATTATTCGTTTTTAAATGCCAATTGCTTATGTGAATTATTTGACTAATGCCTGGTAAATATTACCAAAGTTATCACGATCCAGAGATCTGACAGGGCCCCAGGATTTGGGTCGTGACACATGTTTCAAAAACATTGTATGCTCATCACAAATAATTTAAAAAAAATTATGGTTACACAAGTTAACATTCCAAACAATAGTTGATGGGAGCATTTTATAGGCGGTATTCACTTCATATATAATTATGTAGTGCAGTGTCTACCATTGATTCATCATACATTCCTTTTGTCAGTGAATTTTTTTCTTTGGTGCCAGGGAGAAGGGGGGTGGGGGTGGAGTCTATGATGATCATCAGCCTTATCAATTATGGTCAAGCACAGGGATCACAAATTGATAACCAAGGTGTGAAACTATTGAAACCAAGGCATCATATAAGGTTCCTGAGTCCATAAAACAAGAACGAGACAATGCAGAACATTTATTTACTGAAAGGAGAAAAATAGATTGCCATAAATTTACCATTCACAAGGCGGTTGCTTAAAGGTGTATCTGGAGATAAAATCTTTTCAAACTTCTCAGCAACAACCCTGATATTTACGCTAGATTCTGTGTCATTGTCTTCGGCAATGAATCCAGAACAAAAGTTTTGATCCACTGCACTGACTAAATCATTTGTTTTTCCACTCAATGCCCCAGACTCTTGTGCATTACACTGCCTCGCAATATCCCTGTTAACAGGAGGGGTTGATTCATTGGCAGCAATTTCTTTTCTTGATTCAGCTGCCTGTTCCATGTCTGAACTGTTTCTTGGGACGATGCCAGGCACTGTAACCTGCCTACTGATTAGTTGGCCACTATTTCTTGTCTGCACCTCTATCATGGAACTCTTCTTCGGAGTTGATGATTTACTACCCCGAGATTTGGATATCGTTGAGGGAAGAGGGACTTCAAAAATTATTCGTGGAGCACTATGACTGCTTTCGGTGGCTTTACATGCAAAATATTAGAGAAAAAAGATGTCATGGTTGGAACATAAGAAAAAAATATCAGCACAATGGAAAACACTATTGCCTATATGCAACCGGGTACGATGTGCGATATCTACATAATACAAGAACTATCTTATGTCATACATATTGACATGGATCAAATGAAAATAAGCCACTCACATTTCACACTTAAACTTCTCATCATATCTTTAGCTCTACAGTCCTCTGTTGTCGTCAACAATTTCTCACTAGATTTTATATTGCTTTGTATCTGCTGCGCTGATTGATTCTGCCCAACAATATATTTAAGCTCCATAGGTTCACTTGATTTGGGCAATATGCCAGCCGCATATGGCCCAATCAGCTGAGGCCCAAAAAATAATAATAATAATAAAATAAACATAAGCAAGAAATAAAATATTTAGAGCAAGGCATATTCTCATATCTGAGACATAAAAAGACCAGAATGAAACATATGATCCAACCATACAATTTATAAATTTTAATCATAATGATTTTGGCTCGAGAAAGAAAGTACCGAAGTATGTGCAACCCAAACTCCAACAGTGCTCTGATGATATGAACAACCAAAAAGTTTCCCCTCATGAATACTGAGATCGCAAAGAGTAGACCATCCCATATCAAGAGCATCATGACATATTATAGGCTCCCATGAGAAAACCTGGAGTTATTAGCAAAATTGAAGTGTCAGGAATTTTTTCTTCAGAAGCAATCTCACAAATGGAAGGACTGTGGTGTGAAACCAAGTATACATGTTCTTCATAAATGACTGGACTTGACATACACAAGAAGCACGTACAAGATCCAAATACCCGATAAATTCATCGCAATTGATAATCCTAGCATTTTTCTTTTGGTACATTCTTTCTAAATAAATTCCAGTTATTTCTAAAACATAAATCCTAACATTTTGATTGGAAGATATTAGATGGATGGCTACAAAAAAAAAAAAAAAAGCGAACCAAAATTCTATTGACCACTTTCTTTTTCCTACTGAAACAATCCTCACAAATGGAAGGACTGTGGTGTGAAACCAAGTATACATGTTCTTCATAAATGACTGGACTTGACATACACAAGAAGCACGTACAAGATCCAAATACCCGATAAATTCATCGCAATTGATAATCCTAGCATTTTTCTTTTGGTACATTCTTTCTAAATAAATTCCAGTTATTTCTAAAACATAAATCCTAACATTTTGATTGGAAGATATTAGATGGATGGCTACAAAAAAAAAAAAAAAGCGAACCAAGATTCTATTGACCACTTTCTTTTTCCTACTGAAACAATCCTCTGCTTGAAATGCAGGACTGCAGGAGTATCAAATCAGCATGAGTTTTGGTTGGGAGCATGTCATTCATCCATATTCGGAAAGAACTAATAGTTTAGATTCTCAATTCCTGATCCACACAAGCAGGGATAGAATCAAATGTGCATTAAGTAAAAAAGCAGCTAAACTTTATCCGCATTGTCAGAAATATATTCACCTTTAAACTTTCATCGAATCCACAGAATAGGGTTCTTCCATCAGGGTGAAAGATCATAGAGCGAACTCCTGTAGCCTACAAAAATATAGAAATTGGAATCTGGATGAAACTTAACAAGCAACTACTTTTGCTTGGCAACAGATAAAAGATATATTCTCATTGACAGATTTTGCCACTTAAATGCAGTGCAGCAAGGTGACTAAAAAATGGAAATGCAAACATAAAAATAACAAACAATCAAAGAAAAAGAAGACGAAAAAAAGAAAAGAAATATCTGACTGGATACTGAGGCAACACACACTCATGGTCAATATGCTCAAGATAACCGCGTTCCAATCCCAAAAGCTGTCACCTCTAAGCAATCAATCCTATTGTGTGATCAATAAATTCAATACAATGTTACAATACATCTTACCAGATAACCTGTTTTCTGTCTGAGATATGTATGCAAGAGATTCATACAAAAGACCAAAAAAGAATTTTTAAGTATCAGATACCACAAGGAACAGATTTTACATATAAAAATGAAGTATCAGATACAATAGGATCCAACGACTTCGCATATTTTGATGTTATCAGGTATAACTGACATTGTTTGTGTTTACAGGATAAATGGGTGACTCGCCCTAACCCAATCCTATTGGGGAGGGTTTGGTAGTAGGTTTGTCAGCTCCGGGCTGGGTATGGGATTTTAGAGGGACATGAGTTCAGTTTAGTTTTAGCTCCACACATTTATTTATTACTTAGTAAGCATACAGAAGACTTTTGTAGCATAAATGGTCTTAGATATAAGGGAGTTGTAGGTCACAGGTTCTGAGTCCTGACCCGACCTGTACCCATCATGTGCAAGTTCAGAGTCAAGAATCATAAACTAGTGACAGGTTGGGTCCAGTACAGGATGGGGCATGTGTCAGTCGGTTAGGGTTAGGTTGCAGACTCATATAGAACCTAACCCTCTGCCATAACTACCATCAACCACAGAACATCAGAAAGAAAAACAGAACCCTTTAATTAGGGTAGAATGCCAGGAATAGTTATTAAAAAATAATATTGAAGAATTCCAATTCTCAACATTTAAAATGTTTCAACATCCCATTCAAAAAACTGTTCCACAAGGCTCAGAAAAGTATTAACCAAGGTTCCAAAACTCAGACTAGGGGGTGTGACTTGGCACCTCTCGAGTTGAGTCGATTCCACTAGGTCACGCGGGAATCAGCCAAGTTGGACTTATTTTCACCCCATAGCCCCTGAAATCCTTAAAATTTGTGAAAATGATAAAGAAAATTCTTTAAAAAGCTAAAATAATAAAAAAAAAAAGGTTCCATGAATCTAGTTTTTTAAAACACGTGATTTAATTATGAAGAATGAATCTAAGTAGTCAAAAGATGGTCACATTTGTTTTTATGAATAATATTTCCAAACTTCGAATGGTTCCAAAATTAGTGCAAAAGGATACCAGAAGCTTCCCACACCTACTCACAGCATGAAAATGAGGAAAAACCCGTTTTGGCTTTTTCCCTATAGGATTAGACTGGCACCTCGGCAGGTGCCAAGTCCAAGTCGACTCAGACTTGACTGATTAAAAACAATGATAACAACTAAAGAGTATTGTGATATGACATGACAATAATACTGTTCTATAATTTAGATTTGAGACAAGGGAGGAAAGAAATGAACAGGCCACATGCCCACAACCAGCTAAATGACAACATTGTACGAGTGTACGACAGATTGGCACAGATTATACACGAAACAATAGATTCTTCACTTGTCAATCAAAACATTGTTTTGTAAATCACTATATATTAATATGAGTCTTCTTCTTTTGGAATCTAAATAATATATGTACAGCATATAATTAGGTAAGGTTCAGGTCGTCGGATCTTAATGGGTCTGGGTTGACCCAAGTCATTCATGTATATCATTGTATGATTAGAATAGATCACAAGATTATTTGATATCCCTGAAATGAAAGGATTCAAGAGTAGTATGATATAGTATACGGAGGAAACTAGAATATGATAAAAGGGAGCGTCGACCACAAGGGCCAACACATTCCTCTGGCTAGATATCCTCTCTCTACTATTTTGTTATTCTGATAAATATAAATTATGAATTCTTTTGAATGGTAAATAATATTTTTAATTAAATTAGATTTCATTTTTTAAAATCATATTTTCCATTTAAATGCTTTCTAAATCATCTTTAATTAATGTTATTTTCATACTATTTTTTCTATTAAAAAAAGGCGTTTATGTAGATTAATCTAAATATCATGCAGACAAATATTATCCCTCAGAATTCGCCAATCACAAACATCATACTGGTGTCAGATCTAATATATGCGCGTGTACTCATGCAACTTAGTGATTTGAAAACTACATGCTGATGAGAAAAACACCTATCACCAGTGATACAACACTCAAACTGCGACATCAACTGGTATCATTTCTATTTATAACAAAATAAAAATAAATTCACTCTTATTATTTACTTCTGCGGATAGTACTCTTAAGTTCTTAACACAACAATAAGATCACTGCACGATGGCTATAAAAAGAAGACAAAAACACCTCACATACCTCAGGTCCAGCAGATCCAATCAGTTCAAATGTTTCTAAGTCCCAGAATTTTACAGTTCCATCTGCAGAGCCTGGGAATTAATTCATGCATTAGCTTCACCGATGCAAGCGTAGAACTCACAGGTTAATGTATTGAAGTATTTTTCTGAGTTATGACTGAGCTACGAATGCAGATAATCTTTTATTTCTAAATTGGTTAGGCACCAAAATTATAAAGCAAAAGTAGAATCCCCCATGTGCAGCATAAAAGAAGTATAACAGGCTGCTGAAAATTTTCATGGTGTATGATTAAATTGTTATCAAACACCTGCCACTTCAAACAATCACAAGTTTTAGCATTATATCAGACCACCACATCAATCATCATAACTGGAAGCTTGGAGTACAGAACAAGCTTATGATAGACCCAGCTGATAATATCATAACAGCTTCTTCAGTAAGTACAGAAACACTGTTGAGGCACCTATGTTATTCCCCGTGGAATCATGATCGAAGGACAATATGACACCAGCTACAATACCAGCAGAAATAGAAAAGCACAAAGAGTCTATGCTTGAGTAAAGACCGATGTAATGCCAAGTACAGATAAGTCAGAGATGTAAGAATCAAGTAAACACCTGTTGCCAGGAGGAACTCATGGGGATGAAAATCTATGCACCGAATTTGTCCTTCATGGAACTTAAAATCATGGAGAAGCTTTCCAGCAGTAAGATCCCATATCTGTTCAGAAAATTCGATGAATTAATAGCAAATACAAATATAAAAGGCTCACACTGTTTCAATCCGATGTGAGACGGTAAGGATATAGATACTTCACACTTACCTTTACAACATTGTCTTCACCACCAGTGACAACCCAGCGACCATCAGGAGTGAATCTAATGGTATTAATCCCTTGCGTGTGGCCCTTATATGTGTGAATGCATCCCTTCCTCCTAATGTCCCAGATCTTAAGATTAGCATCCAAGGAACCAGATGCAAAGAACTCACCGAATGGATGAAATTCAACAGAGGTGCAGTTTGTTCTGTGTCCAGCTATAGTGCGGACAACTGCAATTAGAAAACAAAAACAGAATTAGAAGCTTTGCGCTGCGCGTGCTTGATCCACAGTTAGCACTGTACCAAATATTAGTATGGTACACACACACTCTCTCTCTATACACACACATACACAGATGCTTAAAAGAATTTGCAGTGTACAAACGCTATAAGCACTGTTCTGTGTCCAATGATACACATCTTTACCACTCATCAAGACATGTAACTGAAGTGCATGAAGCATGTTTCATTATTCAGTTAATTGGAGAAACTCACTCTTTGCTTCTTCCAAATCCCACAGCTTTAGCGCACCACCAGAAGCTCCTGAAACCACCAAAACCTCTTCTGAATCAAAAGTTACAGATTCAACTGGACATGTGTGACCAAAGAGGCTCTGCATATTTACAAAAGTGACAATTTGTCATATCATGACACAGCATCTACTAATAATAGGGCCTGCATACCTTAGTGTGATTCAAATTATCATAGTAACTAAAGGAAAGCAATTACTAGCTTAATGCAGATTACATGTGGACTCTCTCTCTCTCTCTCTCTCTCTCTCTCTCTCTCTCTCTCTCTCTCTCTCTCTCTCTCTCTCTCTCTCTCTCTCTCTCTCTCTCTCTCTCATGGTGGATTATGTTAACACAAAAAAGTCAACCCCATCTGTGATCCTAACCCCTAATTTAATTGACTTAAAAGTTGTGTAAGTGACATATATTGTTAAACTTCAATCCAATTGTGGATTTATGTTGGATAAGTGTCAATCAAACAAATGTGTGATTTCACTTGAGAAACACGAAATGTCACACACAGATATGGGTGATTTCAATTGAGTAATACCATATGTGCGCCACTTGTGGCCCACCTATTGGCAGCACCTATGAAATGGAAGGGGCCGGAAGGTCCATGCATGGATTAGGGATGCTAAAAAAAGGCCAAGTCAGATCCTGATGGGCGTGAACTTTAAAGCCTAAACCGTCAAAGATTAACAGTTTAAGTGTCTGAAAATAGGATGTATCAATGTATAACTATATTTGGGATCAAAGTTGGGACATCCAGCTTCATAGGTGGGAAGTTAAAAGTCGGTCCAGTGGGTCCCACAAGGTTGTGCACTTTGAACTTTTTGATTTACTGCATCGCTCATTACCAAACCAAACCAAACCAAGCATTTTCCCACTAGGTGGGGTCGGCTATATGGATTTGACGACGCCAATCGAATCTAGTTAGGGCCATGTCCTCTGTTAGATCCATGTAAGCAAGGTCATGTTTAATAGTTTCTTTCCAACTTCTCTTGGGTCTCCCTCTCCCTCTCCTACTCCTGGCAATCTCCATGCTTTCACACCTTTTAACAGGTGCCTCCGTTGGGCGCCTTTTAACATGGCCGAACCATCTCAGTCAATTTTCTCTCACTTTATCTCCAATCGGTGCTATTCTTACTTTGCCCCTAATCTCCTCATTCCTAATCCTATCTCTCATTGTGATCCCGCACATCCATCTTAGCATTCTCATCTCCGCAACTTCCATCTTCTTGACATGATTATGCTTACTGCCCAACACTCTGATCCATATAACAACGCTGGTCGTACCGCCACCTTATAATACTTTCCTTTAACCTTGAGGGGGACTTTCCGATCACACAAGACCCCCGAAGCACTCCTCCATTTGGTCCACCCGGCCTGAATCCTGTGACTTACATCAGTATCAATCCCTCCATCCTGTTGCACCATAGATCCAAGGTACCTAAAGGTTTCTTTCTCTACAATCTTTTGTGTGCCCAAACTTATTTCTATGTTACCAGGTGTCCTACTTTGACTAAACTTGCATTCCATATATTCCGTTTTGCATTGACTTAGCCTAAACCCTTTTGTCTCTAATGTTTTCCGCCACAATTCTAGTTTAGCATTCACTCATTCTCTCGTCTCATCCACTAAAACAATGTCATCTGCAAATAGCATACACCACGGCACCTCATCCTGGATATGTCTTGTAATCTCATCCATAACTAGGGCAAATAAGTACGGGTTTAACGCTGAGCCGTAGTGTAGACCAATCGTTAAGTACGAGCTTAACGCCGAGCCTTACTGCATCGCTCATTAATAAAGTAAAATTGATCAAGCATCAGACACAGATGGTACTAATGGCAGGTATTACAATAACACCTCCTTAATAAATGAGACAAAGCTCAGATGATGCTGATAAACTATTACAATAAAAAATAATCCTCTGTTGCACAGATTCTTTGGAACGAGCCACATATGCATGTCGAACACGTTTGGAGTTTGGACATAATATTATCTCAGATTATTCATTGATTCCTCTACTACTAATTTAATGTTTTTTTTAACAATTGATAGAAATAAATAATGCCTCTTATTCTTTTGGAATCTAAGCATTGATATGATTATTACATGATAGTTTAGAGTAAGCTTTGATTATTATTTTTATTGGTGTCAATTTTAATATTAATTTGTATTTAAAAATAACCATTAATTTGAATATTAGGCCGAATCCACTAATCCTACATATCTCGCAAGCATCAGAATATGAGACACATATACGTACGCACTCATGCAACTTAGCAATAATCTAAAACACCCCTTGATAGCCAGCAATAAAATGCAAAAATAAAAATAAGATAATAAATTTACCAAATCCCATACATGGTAAATTTTTTATTGAACTGTTAAAAATGAAAGGGAAAAGAGGTGAGATCTTGAACTAACCAGTAAAGAATTTGATTTCCCAATTGCCCACAGGTTCACTCTGTGATCTTCACCACCGGTAACAAAAAGTCCACATGACTTTTTCCCAATCTTTATGCACTTCACATTGGATGCATGTGCTTCAACTTCGTCTAAATCCAGTCAGTCAAGAAAATCAAGTTCACAAGTAAAGGTTGTAAAGAAACTTCATTCTATAAATGTGTGCACACTGAGATTTGCATCATAAGAAAATAAATAAATTATTTTGATATCTTTTTCGATATATCTTCCATGATCAGGTTTGACTTCCACTTGTTGAGTCATATATAGGGACTGATTTGTAATTTAACAAAATTCAAGGACTGTGTAGAGTGTAATCTCCAGAATCTTAAGGGCCCGTTAGTCGATTGACTCCATGTTTTAGTAGTAACACTTTGCTGTCAATCCAATCAAAGTAGGACTCATGTCGGATTGATCACATGTAAAATGATCCGCCCACAATTAATTAATGGAATTTGTTGATTGGCTAATTGTGATCTTTTGATGGGCGACGATGTTGCGGTTAGCATGGTTGGTTGAGAGGATAGCATTGAGAGCCATTCAACAAGTCATGATAAGGTGATAGTGAAGGGGTAAATGGTATGATAATGCAAAGTTAGGAGTCCAAATCCCTTGGGTGTCGCACTCACGCTTGCAATGAGGGGTGTGAAACTCTACACCAAGGTCCTGCCTATTGAAACTCCGAGCCACTCAAAATAAATTCCTCTATTTTCATGGCTTTCCCCAAAGTTTACTCCAATAGAAGTTGGTCCCACCTTAAATTTGAGCATGTAATTAAGAATGTCATACATACGCTCAATGTAATTAAGAAGGCTTTTAAATTGACATGATGCACCTCCATATCCCCAACTAGCAAGGATGTAAGGATTTGGCTCTTCACTGTCCAACCCATTTCTAACCACCCCGTATTTCGCTGCTATTGCTGCCAAAGACATTCTGAATCTCCTTCAATCAGTTAACCAAGGTGCCACTCGACTAATTTCCATAGTTGTTCCTTGATATTGGGATCCAACACACTATGAGTATGACACCACCAACTCATGTTCCCTACTCTGGATGCTATTAACTTGCACTTTCTATATTTTGAATTCATTCTACTCCAACAAATTGCTTCGATGGCTTTTCTCCACAATTTTATCATATCATTTCATTCCCTGTTAGTCTACTCAAAACAGTATTATTTCTAAGCAAAATACCATCTTGAAGTTCTGTCTTGAAGTTGTTCTGCATCAAGAGAAATAGATAAGTAACGTAAAATCACATACTCAAATGTGATTTTTGAAACAAACCTAATGCTCAAAGAAGTAGAATGAGTCGAGCAATCACATAATCAAATGTGATAATTCCCCATTTCCAGACATCTTCAAATTCCTACCCAAAAACAGGGAGCGCATTTCTCCAACTATGAGAAGGAAAAAAAAAAGGGAAAAGAAGATTTCAAAAAAAAAAAAAAATCCAAGTCAGTTCCTTTTGAAATCCGCGCTCATTCTAATCACCAATCTTAGATCAAAACAGAGGAAGGAATTACAGTAACCTTCAAAAAAACTCAAAAACTAAAAACCACTGGCATCACATCTAGACCAAGATCAAAGAAGAAACAAGGATCATACCATCTAAAGCTCGAAATCTCTCAAACTCAAACAGATCTCATCCAAACAAAATAAAGAAAAGAAAAGAATCACGCATAACTTCTACTTGTTCAATCAAATCAGCTCAGTTCAGAATGCAGCAAGATTCAATGCCACGTGGAACTAAACTAAACCCTAAAAATAACCATAGTTACAAGAAAACTAAAAGGATACAGAATTTGTAACCCCGCTTCGCCATTTGCACAAGACTGTGGAGAAATCTTCTCTCATCAATTTCGGTAGAGGCAGGTATCGGACCGAAACTTGGAGGTGGAAAGGAAACGGATCCGATGCAGTCTCTGTAACTTTCTTGTAGGACAAGGAAGAAGAAGACAGAGAAAGAAAGAAATGCAGTGATGTGAAATGAAATAATAGCAGAGATTCCAGTACGTATGTTTTTCTCTCTCGCTCTGTTCTTTTCTTTGTTGTTGTTGTTATGTATATATATACAGATGAGAGAGAGAGAGAGAGAGAGAGAGAGAGAGAGAGAGAGAGAGGAGTGGGTGAAGGAGCAGTGGAGGGAGCAGGGAGAATGTTGTGTATAGGTTATTAGGTAGGTGAAAGGTGGACTCTTTTGACCAGAACAAAAGACACAAAAGTGAAAAAGGAGTGGAGGTGGAGGCCTCCCCTTGGCAAATGTCTATAGTAATTCTTAGATGTGATGAGATGAGCTGCACTGAATGCAATTTTAACTGCAGAGCCATCATCATTATATTCATTTGCCATCATTAGATGGACAAGACTATTTTTTATGATGATGGTGATTCTTCCAAGAATGGGCCAACAAAGCCATCAATGTGGGCCATTTTTCAAGTTCATATCTTATTTGGATCGAGCATTATAGAACAAGAGATCATCATCTCGACTATCTTGAGGTCAGCTTTGTATGTTAGTTATATTTATCCACTCCAATTTTATTTTAGTCTTGGAATAGGTTAGGTTGTGCTTCTACCTAACTATTGACCATTTCTAAGGGACCTAAAAGTAAGATATAGATGTATAGAGGACCTTCATTTTCTTTTATTTTATAATATTTATATGGGATGTAATTCATTGAGAACATTGAAAATGATTCACACGGAGTCAATATGAGAACTTTTTTGTGGGGCCCATTGGGAGGGGCCCATTTTGGAATGGGATTGGTGGGGATTGAAAGATTTATATGGGACCACTCCAAATATCAAGTTTGGCCCCAATCCCATGCTTCTAACCCCTTCATCCATGGCCGACAACCCCAATTCATTCGTATCGGTATATAATCGATCCAACGGTCCAGTTCATTTGCCTTAGTGTCAAACCTTGGGGCGTGTGACTATCAGAAGAGTCTTTATCCATTGCAAGGTTTGGATTGGGTGATAGGTAGGCCCACTTCATAGTTCTCACGATTTGAACGGTAAGAACAGTTCCCACCTAATTATTTTCTTATATATATATATATTCAATGCCAATAATCTAAATGAGAGAGCCCCCACATCTATCTCTCATATAAGGTGTTAGAGATATCTCTCATGTGACCATCTTCTATATATATATATATATATATCAAATTAATGAAGGCTATGTATTCATTACCATCTTCCCTTATTCGAGAGTGTGTTGGCGAGCTGAACGGTCCAGGTCGTGCTTCTACCTAACTGTTGACCATTTCTAAGGGGACCTAAAAGTAAGATATAGTTATATAGAGGACCTTCACTTTCTTTTATTTTATAATATTTATATGGGATGTGATTCATTAAGAACGGTTCTCACGGAGTCACCATGAGAACTTTTTTGTGGGGCCCATTGGGAGCCCCATTTTGGAATGAGATTGGTGGGGATTGAAAGATCTATATAGGACCACTCCAAATATCAAGTTCGGCCCCAATTCCATGTTTCCAACCCCTTCATCCATGGCCAACAAGCCCAATTCATTCGTATGGATATATAGTCAATCCAACGGTCCTGTTCGTTTGTCTTAGTGTCAAATCTTGGGGCGTGTGACTATCAAAGGAGTCTTTGTCCATTGGAAGGTTTGGATTGAGTGATAGGTAGGCCCACCTCATAGTTCTCACGGTTTGAACTGTAAGAACAGTTCCCACCTAATTATTTTCTTTTATATATATATATATACAATGCCAATAATTTAAATGAGAGAGCCCCCACATCTATCTCTCATATAAGGTGTGAGAGATATCTCTCATGTGATCATCTTCTATATATATATATATATATATCAAAGGGAAATATTCAAGTGAAAACTAGTTCTCACCTATTATATGAGAATTTTTTTACGGGGCCCAACTAGCAACTCATCCAAACCTAGTAACTAATAGGGAACCCCATGATAGTCACATATCTCAATGATCGACACACATCCGAATGGATTGAACCGTTGAATCGAGGATTGAATATTATTTTGAATATGAAGCCATTAAACTTGTGGGCCACAGATGAAGGGGTCAGGGGCATAGGTTTGGGGTCAAACTTGATACTTAAGGTAGTCTCACATATATCTTTCCATCCCCCTTGGTCCCATCCCCAAATAGGGCCCACAATTAGGCCTTACAAAAAAGTTTTCATATATTATGTGAGAACTAGTTCTCACAATTAATGAATGCTATGTATTCGTTACCATCTTCCCTTATTCTATTTTCATAAATGAGAGTGCGTTGGCGCAGTGATTATTTTTGAAATGACATATAGCATGAAATCCCATGTATTCTAATGTAAAGAGTAAAGGGTAAAAGTGAAATGATGGAGTGTTTTTTTCAAATATTTTGTCTCCCAATGATAAAGAGGAGGTTCCTGTGATAATGGACGGTTTAGATGTGACCGATCTATGTATAGAGCATGCCTTGAAGAATTTCGTAGGCTCGCTCAATGGACCTCCGTTTGATTTTTTACTTTTAATAAAGAGTAAATTCAGACGATTCCTTGCCGCAGATGTGACAGCTTGGGTACCATTTCATCTTTCTCCTTTTAAATATAAGACATCTTATAGTTTGTCAAATACTTTTAAAATAGGAATATTTTGGATTCATCAACATTTAATATATGATTTTAACATATAAAATTTCAAATTGAATTATAAGAGTGAGAGCAACAACTGATGATGACCCTGTGTTTTAATTTAAGTGTTGTTGCCTATTTTTTTCAATTTACAGGTAGGGGTGTTCATGGATCAGGCGATCGAACCAGTTGAACTACAACCCATGACATACTAAAAAAAATATATATATATTTTTTATTTTCTAGCTCTAACTTGAGCTGGACTCGGGTTTCAACATTTCAAGGCTAGGCTAGCCATTTCTCGCCTGAGTCGGGCTTCGGTCGGGCTTCGG
Source organism: Litsea cubeba (assembly GCA_012931725.1). Lineage (NCBI taxonomy): Eukaryota > Viridiplantae > Streptophyta > Magnoliopsida > Laurales > Lauraceae > Litsea > Litsea cubeba. The sequence continues at coordinate 5,415,256 of CM022951.1, forward strand.
TTGGGCTTGGGCTACTAGTTTAAAAGTCAGGTCGGACCTGAATATTCCTCAGCCTGGCCCACAAACACCCCTAATTTCAACTCTCGCAATCCAAACCTTCACCTATACCTAACTCCACATTGCAACATTAATTTAAAAGCACTCAAAGAATTATTTAACTTTGATCATTTTCAAAACTTTGATGATGATTCTTATCTCCCTAGTTTGGTGATGGGTGTGCTGTCAAGTGGGCCTCACAAAATGGAGACCAGCGTCCACTTTTTAAAAAGTAGGGTTTCACCGAACCTATTCTACAAATCATAGGGCACATTTAAAATCTAATTTTTATACTTATCCCATTTTCACAGGCGTTGAGAGAAAATTTAAACTAATTTCCCCCCAGAATAAAAAATCCCTCAGAGTGCAAAATTCCATGTAAACTGTTGACGCTTTTTCGAGGATTGACGAGAATTAATGCAATCCTGGACTTTTGTCTCTACTTTCTACCTCCAAGAATTCTGAATTCACACATTGAATGGTGAGATTTTTTAAAATCAATCACATAAAATGTCAACCTTTGGCTTGTAGAATTATCACATAGGCATGTTTTTTTACTAGAATTTATAACAAAGATTTGAGATGTCTCGTCCCTTGTAATTTGAAATGTCATGCTTCTTTTAACAGAATTTTAAATTTCAACCACTTAAATGATTTCAAATGGCCTTTTGGAATTCTTGAAATTTCACTCTCTATGCTTTTGGTTGGAATTTCAAAAGCTTAACGAAGAAGAGTGATTTGGAGTTCCACCTCAAGAAGACAGCTTTTGGAGAATTGAAATCCCCCAATACATAAATTCTTGGAATTATGATAAAGAAACATTAGCATTAGTAAAACTAAAAGGGGTTCAGCATGCAGGGAAATCTTAATAAAACTGCTTGTTTCCAACAAGAATTCTTAGGATGCTTGCAAACAAAATAGGGCATAAGTATCATTACCATCCATTCATTCCACACACGTAAAGCCAAGAAGAGCCCATTTCCAGTGATCCAAAAGGTTAAGTTTTGAAATGATGGTAGTAGCTGCCTATTCTTGTCCCAGCTTTTCTCCAGGACCATGCCAATATTCAGGCCCAAAGGAGAACAGGTTGTTCTTGGACAAGTCTCCCCAAGTAGATGGATTAGACCGGCCCAATATATCTACAGCACAAACAAAATGAGCTAGACCTGGAGAAGCTTTTGACTGGACATTTCAACCCTAATAAAAGGTGGGCCTCACCGTAGATGGGTCCATTGTGGACAGAAGATAAAAAAACAGACGACATAATTCATTAGATTTTGATCATACATACTGGCGTGGCCAATCAAAGGGTTAATATTACAAGATCCAAAACAAATTTATGGAATCCCCATCCAGGTACATGGAATCATGTATACTCGAAAACTCATATGGGCTTTTTGATCATTTCTGTGCATGAGAGGAAAGCCAACTAGAGGTTGCCCGGCAATCCAGAGTCCTACTGATCAACAACATACCTGCCAAACAATAAGATGTCCAAGATACTGATATAAACAGGCTAAGAATTTCAATATGGAGGAGCATGCTCCTCAGATGGCAGGCAGACCAAGCAGCTTCAGACCCATATTTGCCAAAAAGCCCAACAAGCTGGCTCTCTTCTACTAACCCAAAATAACTGATGTTCACAGGCCATGTTGGGCATGGAAGCATACTTCACAAGCAAATTAGGCAAAATCAACCTTGGGTTTGGCCTATGTCATTATCTCAGCCTACGCATGTACTACACATTTGCTTGGTTTTCACTCATGCATCTGAAAATCATATAAAAAATGCCTTCTCTATCACACCCCTCTTCAAGATGCATCATTCGATCAGATGCTTATCAAGTCCCAAGTAATTTGTACACTTACCAGAGAAGAGGAAGTCTCATATTTACGTGCTTAAATCTTGTGTAATGGATCTCTTTATTTACTATGGTTTTATATATATATATATATATACACATTTACTCACCTTTACTGCTCTCACATCCACTGTTTAAACTTACTCCCATCAAAGGAGACAGTTACATTCGATGGGATATTAAATTACCAAATAATGGATCCATCGGCAGGTATAAATCTGCAGTCTGTTGTAAGCCTTCTCTTATGCAAATCTCCGGCAAAATTAAGATTAATATTAGCTATGACAATAACATTGCCTTTCTGTTATCACTGCTGTTAAACATTATACCATCATCTGTTTTACCTTCTGAAGAATGAAACTATTTCACATGGCCTAAAATATTTTCCTAGACTCTGTGGGTATGTGCTGCATGTGAACTATGATATTTAATTGGTATCCTTCACATGTAAATCTAGAGACGGGAGGCGCTTAAATTTATTTCTTTTTTTAGAGCAAATGCTACCACCTCAATTTGTATCATTAGCAGAATCCTGATGATTTAGAATCAAATGTATATTTTCTGTACATCTTTCTTATAAATAACTTACAGTTGCCACAAAAAGTCAGCAGATTTAACTACCATGTGGACCAAGCATATATGTAGTTTGTGGCATAAAGGAAGGAAATTGGAGACATTTTTGTCAACACATTTCATATCATCTCCGAACAAGGCACTGTATGGATCCATGGTGAGGCCACTTTTTCAGTATCACCTATTAATGATATGCATAACACTAGAAAATAAGGAGAAGCCATACCTGCAAATTCTGAAGTCTGGAAGATGGCCAAATCACCCTTTTGAAGAACTGCCACTTCCCCACGAGTCATCACTGGAAATCATCAAACTCTCCTAGATAAATCTCATTTGAGTACTGAACCAACCAATCTTTTAATTTGTCCTTTTAGATATATTTTGCAGCTGATGGAGTAGCTTGCTAACAGGAAACTGCTCTCACTGCCAACCAATTCCATGCAAGTGAACAAAATAAACTTGAGGAAATTAATATTTTTTGAGAAAGAAAGTATGAACCTGGAAAATTGTGCAGATTCTCATCCGAACAATGTGGAACTATCCGAAAGTGCTGCAGATAAAACCAACCTAAGCCAGAGACTTAGCAAATGAAGGCCAAAAACTCCAAAGAAAAGACAGCAAAAGAATATAGAATGCAGAATAGGGATTGCTACTTCTAAGTTAATACACCAAATTATCTGAGATCATCAATAGATAATGATTAAATAATTAAAACAAATATGAGCATCCAGGTATAATAGGAATTATAACATTGATGCGCTGGCAGAGCTATGAAATAATACTTAAAAGATGAACTCATTAGTTTTGTTATTATTAAACAAAACAAATTTTTAGAAGTTGCAGCTAAATAAAGAAGCTCAAATAGTTAAATAAATATTTAAAAATATATATGTTGTTGCATATAAGAATTTAAATTGAAATATATATATGTATACAAATAAGAACTTGTACCAAATTCGACAAGAATTTAGAGCAACCAATTCATTTGTGTACATCTGACAATATAATTAAAAAGAAATCCTTCCTTGCTGAAGTTTACAAAAAGTCACATCATTAGCAGGTGTTAGATAGGCAATATACCCAACATAAACTTATCAAGTTACTCCACCACTACATCTTAATTCTTCTCCTCCTCTCTCTAGTTGCCATTTTCTCCCCATATCTCACCAAAATGTCAGCAAGATCAACCAATCCCACCTCCTTCAACCTCTTTCCCACTTCCTCAAACATGAAAACCCCTTCCTCATTTGAAAAGCAATGCAAAAACCTATTGTAATCAAACCTAGGCACCTCAATCCCTCCATTCATCATCCTCTCCAAATACTTTGTAGCCTCCAATGACTTCCCCAATTTCACCAATCCCCCCACAAATATACTCTCAAAATTGACAAGAGGGTCAGGGCCCTTTCTCCCTCTCTTTCCCAAATGCCCTTGCAAAAGCATGATGTATGTGTGCATAGTAGGCTCACATCCTCTCTCCACCATTTCTCTAAACACTTGGGTGGCATCCCTAGCCCTTTTCTGCCTCAACAATCCCTTCATAAGCCCATGATAAACACTTAAATCAGGGTCTCTAATCCCTTGTACAATCTTATACCCTTCTCTCACACCCCCTCTGCTCACAACCCCATAAACCAAAGAAGCAAACACTTCACTATCAGCACCAATCCCTCTCTTGAGCATTTCACCAAACACCATGTGCGCTTCAACCAACTTCCCTTTTCTACACAACCAACTAATTAAAAGCCTGTAAGAAGACAACCCCAAATCATGATATCTCTCCAGCTTCAAAGTTCCGAACATTGCCATTGCATCAGAAATTCTATTGCATTTGAAAAACGTATCCATCATATTCTCATACGAAGCCACTTCCGGCTCAAGACCCTCGTCCACCATTAAATTCCAAACCTTGCAAGCCTCCACCAACTCGCCCACCTCACAAAACCCAGAAACCAAAAACCCATAAGTAGTCGCAGATGGCTTCACCAAAGATTTCAGCTTTAATACGAGATACCTCGCTTCCGCCACCAGCTTCGCAGAGCAAAGGCTTTGAACAACAACATCGAGAGTTTCGACTCCATCAAAGAGCTTCTGGGCATGCATCAATTTGAAGAACTCCACGCATTTCTTCATCTCTTTCGCCACTGCGAGCGATTTCGCTGCGATTCGCAGCGTGGACACCGTTACGAGACGCTTATCGGCCGTTTCACGGAGGAAATCCCAGAAGAACTGGGTGTTGCGGGATTTTCCATAGATGTCGAGGATCTTGTTGTGGGTGATTGGGGTGTGGGGGAATTGGTGGGATTCGTAGAGGGAGAAATGGAAGAATCGGTGGATGGGTTTCCATGAGAAGGGGAATCTGTTACAGACCTGGAGGAAGAACTCGTGGGTGAGGGCGAAACCGACATTTCGGAGGTTGGAGAAGAGTTTGGTGTCGGGGGCGTTTTGCTGCTGGTAGAGGATGGTGCAGACGCGGAGGAGAAGACGAGGGTCGATGGGATTGGACGGTGGAGATTGGAGTTTGGGGGGGTCCGATACGTATCGGCATTGGAGGAGGGAGTGGAGTTTCGGGAGATATCGGAAGGGATGGTTTCGTGTCGGGATCATGAGTCATTGTTTGTTTCCAGCAGTTTTACAAACTAGTACAAAAAGAACGAACGAAGACTCGAATCAAACCATGTAAACTAGTGAAGCATGTACTACGTAGTAAACTCTCCCTCTCACGTATGTATTTCAACTAGTAAAGTAAAGGTTTTTTTTTTTTTTTTAAGCATTTTATGCGGGAGACTTTATTATTTTCTAAACGAAATTATCCTTCATCTTATCTCACACAACATCGAAATTAGACCGCATTCACATATTAAAGTATTTCACAATTAATTATTTTTTATTCAACCCTCGAACGCAATAGTTTATTTTAAACATAGTGAGTAATTAATATTTATTTTAATTTTAACTTTTAGCTAATTCTCCATAGACTATGATTAAAGTAGAGTTATGAATATGAAAGAAAAGAAAAACACAATATTTTTTTAAATGAAATAATTTGTTTTTTTTAACAGAATCTCTAAGAAATGTTATGAGAGAAGACTCAAATCAAATCATATAAAGTAGTGAAATACTCTCCCTCATGCTTTCGGGCTACATAAGTTTTTCAACTAGTTTGCCCGTTTGGTAATTTTACTAGTCAAGTAAAGTTAAGCATCAAATCATAAGCACTTTATTTCAAAACTCTCTCCATCATTTTTCAAAAAAGTTAAAAAGCAACTACTTTTATTCATTAAAAGACAAAAAAAATCATTTCCTCATACAAAATGTCAAAGATATTCCATCCCAAACAACTACAATCAAAATATCATCATAACTCACTTATATTTTATTTCACTTTACTCCACTTTGTTTTTAAAGTAAAATGCCAAAAGTAAAATATGTGGAAAAGTTATCTCCGCAGTTTTTTTTACGATAACAAAAAAAAATCATTAAAAAAATGCAAAAAAAAAAAAAAAAAAAAAAAACTCTCTTTCTCAACTGGTTTCTCTGGATCGCTTGCATTTATAATCAGATAAATAAAAAACAGGCCCACCATTAGCGGTCTGTACCATGAATTCATGTCCAGGTGTAAGGAAACATGCTATGAATAACCAATGTGTAAAGTGATAATAAAGATTCGACGATTCTAGCCACCCAGTTTTCATGTTAAAACACAACATCACATGTGGGCCCCAACATCCATTAGGCAGATTTTTATGTAAAATTAAAAACATCTAGTCTGGGAGAGGGATACCACAAACAAAACAGTTCTCTTAAGACCAATATTTGGCTTTCTTGTTCCAAAGAAAAAGATAAGGGAGGTCTTCTATAAGGAAAGTTTTACATACATCTGAGGTGGATCTCAATGCATCATCTTTCGGATCATGGAAACAAGGTCCTTGTTTGTAAAGGTTTTGCACTGGTGTGGGGATGTGGATTCCTGCTCATGAACCTTTCCTCCCTAATCAATATTTTTTTGTGAAAGGTGAGTTTAGTGTAGGTTGATCTAATGTTTTTTTATTTTTTTTCTTTTGTGGTACTATCCTATCAACCATGTAGCTCATTCAGACAAATGGCTGGATCACCAACATTTAACAAGCACTTTTTTTGTTTTAAAGAAAGTAACAATTAAAAAGTTGAGCTTCAAAAGAATATGAGATCTATCCAGCATGAAGTAATATATGCAATGATAATTGCTGAACAAGGAAAAACAAAGAAAGTCCCACCAATAACAACTATATTAGAGTTTTACCACAAAAGGGAAAAAAAAACAACCATATTAGAGGTTTGAATTCACATTCTATTGAACATCCCTTGCAAATCAATATCCATCCGGCAATTGTTGTGCAGATAACACTTCTTCCCTTTTCTTCAACCACCATGAGAAAATTCTCTACACCAAGTCCTTTTTTCCTTTTCTTCAACAAACATGAGAAAAATCTCACTACTGATTCCTTAGGGCCTCTCTCTGTATCATATGCAAGATCATTTGCACAATCTCGGACATGGGCGGTCGGAATTCTGGCTCTGGCTGCAAGGTAAAAGTTGAGCAGTGACATTTAAAATGCTTTAAAACAAATAATGATAACAAAAATAGTTAAACTATGCATCAGGTGTCTAAACTTCATTTGTTCAAGCCATTGTCACGTATCGAGACAAAATATTAAAAAAGAAAAAAAAAGTGAGGTACTTCTTATCAATTTTGACGACTGTCATATCAAAGAGCAAGACAAATATTCTACAAGGATACAAACAAAAATACGAGAAGATCAATTGTCTCATTCTCTAGTTTCATTCAACAATTTCAGCTGCCGTGCTTCACGTGTGCAGAGAGCTTACTAGCTCACATTTGGATAACTGATTATGAATTTGTATTGTTCCATATTCTCATCAAGGATACAATTTTAGCGCACTAGTTAAGTACGCCATTGAATTTGGAGAACAAATTACCCCAAGCAATGTCTTACCCTATGATTTTCTGGGAATCAAAGAAGTAGCACTGTCCTCACAGATATGGCAACTTGGCAAGTACTAAAAAAAAAAGTCAAGGTTTTCTGTTTTGTTCAATGGGACCCACCTATGATCAATCCAACTCTCAAACACACCTACACCTGTGAATTGACAGTTTAACACTCACCCAATTTGACATTGATCCGACAATTACCCACAACTGGATTGAAGAATCACTACACAAAATGCACTTGCAGAACTTTTAAAATATTAATCTCTGAAATCAAGGGGTAAGATTATAATATTAGCGTGATATTTGGTCAACCCCTCATCCAACCCTTCTCATCCCAAAACATGATTGGCAGGCGTCCAGTTGGGGTTGGGCCACACACAAACTAGGCATTAATTGATGCAGGATAGACACAAGCCTGTGGGCCCAGCCCATCTTTTTTTATTCTATTTTTGAGTTTTATTTATTTATTTATGTTTTAAGTTATTTTTAGTAGGATGTTTTAATCCTGGCCATCGATGTGTTTGGATGGTCTAGATTAGCTTTAGGGTTATGTTTTTGCTTATTTAAAGCATGGTAAGCTTCTTTGGTTGAAGAATGGTTGATGATTAATGAAAAAAAAAAAAGAGTTCTTTTAAGATCTTCCCCAAGTTCTCTTCTACTTTTCTCTCAGAGATTTCCGAATGAAGACTGCCCTGCTTAGTTTTGGATTTTTGCTTCTCTTTTCCTCCTCTCTAGTTCTTTTTACGGTTTGCCCTCGTGTGTGTGTGTGTGTGTGTGTGAGAGAGAGAGCTCTGTGCGTGTGTGTGTGTGTGTGTGTGTGTGTGTGTGTGAGAGAGAGAGAGAGAGAGAGAGAGAGAGAGAGAGAGAGAGAGAGAGAGAGAGAGAGAGAGAGAGAGAGAGTTAAGCATAATTTACAGGCCAAGGCATCAAAAAGTCTAAAATGTGAAAAGATTGTGGTATTCATATTTCATAAATAAGCCTCATAAAGTGTACAATTTGTTGAAGCACCCGTTTCAGTCCATGTGGGGCCCACCAATAAAGAAATGGGTGCTTTAGCACATTGTACACTTGCGAGGCTTCAATCAGTAATTCTTCATGCTCATGACTGCATATTTGCATTTATGAAAAATCCAAAATGGAAAAGAGCTCACCTCAAGGCAGAGAGAAATGATGTCCGCAAACCGCGATAAGGATTTTTCAGAATATGTTCCACTGAGATTAGGGTCAACCATTCTTGACAACATTTCAATATCGTGAAGCTGATTGATAGCCCATCTTGCTAGGTAATGCTCTCCTCGAGGCCGTGAACTACATGCATTATTTAGAACAAATAAGGAGATGAACCATATAGGAACTGGCAAAATGCCTGCGTAGCAAATTTAAATTTCTTACCTGTCGTAAGACTTCCGCCCTGTAAGGAGTTCTAACATTATGACACCAAAGCTGTAAATGTCGCTTTGAAGTGTGTATTTCCTTGATGACATGAATTCTGGGGCATCATAACCAGATGACTGCATGTATCCTGATAACTGAAAGAAAGACAAACACTAGTATGAGTAATCAAGAAGACAAGAAATAACATTAAAAAAATTGTAACTTTAATTCACTAAAAAATAACACAAATTTGTCATCATCCAAAATTTTGAACTAATTACAATATTTGAGCCTTTATTTACCTCATTAACAGAAACTGATGAAATTAGCCTAGCCAAACCGCAATTAGAGGCACGCACTGTTAGCTTGTCATCAAGGAGAAGAGTGGAAGACTTGAAATTCCGATGCATAATAGGTGGTTGGCAAATTTCATGCAGATACCTTCAGTAAAAATTTCATAAATAAGCTAAACAAAACCAGATCTTAGAAACAGCCTGAATCACTCAACCAAGTCTTTCAATTTGATGTTTGACACAACTGATTCAATAGAAAAAACTAACTCTGCGATGCCCAACAAGATTAGCATCTGCTGATTTGAAGAAAACTGAGTTTTGTTTCAGCGATCAAAACTTGGACAAACTGAGTTGGCTGAGACAATCCAAGTCCAGTCATCTACCTTATGACCAATGGTTCTATTTCTTTTACTGTGATAGGGTATTTATAGATTCATAAAAACACAAAGAACAGGTTTTGGAGATAGATATCTAATGAAGTACGGGTTACATGCAGCATAAGGAGTGGTCCTCTTTGTAAATCCCATTGCTGGGATGGGAAGGCCTTATTATTTAGGTTTGGCTACAAAATCATCCTTGCCGGATGATGCCACCTATCAATTAAGGGCTCAAAGTACTTAATGGTAAAACTTAAATGGATTATTCCAATGGTGACTAACACTTTGATTTCAAATTTGGAACATTGCTAATGCACAGTTCATGGGAATGCGAGAGGGTTTCATTGGCCACAGTGGGACTCACAGATAGTATTGCTACGGATATTAGTGCTCATGGCTTGACCAAACTAAGCTCAACTCACCCAGAGATCATAAACAGGTCTTCTTTCATTATTACTGTTTCTTTCTCTGATATAGAATGATGCCCGGTACAATGTAGATAACGAGGAAAATGCCATGGATTGATGGGGACACAATTTTACACTTTAAAATGAAATACAAGATAGGATGTGTTATGTATATGTTCCCTACTTTGGAGTATCCAGGCACCATACCAAGCATATTTCTATCATTTGAAAATACAGACTTCCAATAGGATGTTTACTCACTCTAGAGCTCTTGCACCTCCAAGAGCTATCTGAATGCGGTCATTCCAAGATAATTTCCTGTTGAATTCATCACAGTGTAGAACATCTTCAAGTGTCTGACTACTGCAGTAATGATATACAAGTATCCTTTGCCCATGCTCCATGCAGTAACCCACAAGCTCAATAACGTTGTTGTGTCGAAGTTCAGATATTCTCGACACCAGGTTGAGAAAATCTTCATCCCTCAGAAGAATGTGTATTGCTTTATTAAGTGTCTTAACTGCCAATTGCTGAAGAACATGCAATTGAAAAAACAATGACAAAAACAATCAAATGCTGGGACATGAAACAGAGGCATGAATGTGTGCATGTGTCGACAGACACCTGATTCATGACCTTAAAAGTTTTTAAAGTTATTTTGTATTCCTTATATTAAACAGAAGTTTTGCCAGATGCATATAACAAACAAACATTTGCAACATGAAACAAGGGCACTTCACTGTTAGTTTTTCTTGTCAGACATATCAAACAAGAAAGTAGCATATTGGGGATCCTTCTCCTTTAGTGCTATAAAGTATTACCAATCCTCTTTTAGTATTTTTTAAATTCAGCTAGATACATTTAAAGATATCCTATTCTTTTTTTTAGATAAATATTGTATTGTTAAGAAATAAAAAGTGGACTATTATGTATAAATACAGGAATTTCATGGACTTTTTAGTAATTGCTGCAAATAGATAGTTTTTTTTTTTTTTTTTTGCAAATACCAAAAAGTAAATAAAGCTTTTTTTGCAAATACCAAACAGTAAATAAAGCATATGTAAGAGTGGTTTCCAACCCTAGGGATTACGACCATATCATTCTATTATCTAAGTTCTCTCTGTCTCTCTGTTTTCTCTATTCTTCTCTCTTAGGGTTTTTCATATCTTGTGTAAAACCTAAAATTATTTCAATCTATTATTCCAATTTGAATAACCATTTGCCTTTCGATGTTTGCATAAAGAAAATTAACAATTGGGTGTGATCAATTTGAGTTCTCCTGTGCACCACTCTAAGATTGGACATGTAGAAGGACAGTCAACTAAGCAATATGTTCATTGGATGGTACCTAGTTTGGATGAGCCATAAGAGAAGAATATCAATGACTAGTGTGCTACTCTGAGCAGAATGTTCATTGGATGGTACCTAGTTTGGATGAGCCATAAGAGAAGAATATCAATGACCAGTGTGCTACAATAGCTGCAGCGAAAAAGGTTACAACAGTCAGCATCGGACCATAAAAGCCGTCAGGATGGGAAGGATCAGCCAATGCATATAATTGGACACTGGTCTCAAAAGGCTGAGAAAGAAGTCTCTTCCAATCTACAACTTGCAGCCATCTTTCATTCTTTCCTACAGCAACGACAAGAGACTGCAATTGGCATCTAGTGGAAAAACTGATGCTTATCTTCCATTTGAATTTGAGTGAAGTGCAAAGAAGAGTGCATGGGCGCAGTACTCCTTCAGAGTATTATTTAAGGATCATCATACTCAGCTTATTACTATCATAATGTAACCTGAACTTTTATAGCTTGTATATCTCTTAGAGATTCTACTGAAATTGTAATGACCCTGATTAGAATCAGATCAGGATCCTAATTAGCAGTAATATTCTTAGCAGCATCTTACAAAAGCGTATCTAAGAGACAGAAGGCCTGCCCCAAAAAAGAGATTTCAACCTCTCTGTCTAATCTCTCTCACCCAAATCCCTCATTTAGTTTAAACTAGAAGTTATGCCATATACTAGTAGAGATTACAAAACCAACTTTACTCAAATCAAACAACAACTGTATAATTCATATAAAACAAGAAAAGGGTATTATCATCAGGTTGGGATCTCCCTAACCTAAATGAATGAATGGTCACAGGTCAGTCGTGTTTTAATTGATAAGGACCAAACCTGTCCATCTGGGAGAACTGCATGATAAACATTTCCTAATGTTTCTTCTCTTATAAGATGTTCTCGCGCAAAGCTATTTGTATACTGTTGAAGGGATGCAATAGTGAACAGCATTAAAGAAGTTGAGGGTTCTTGAACTTTCTGCAACTGGGTGGCTGTAATGGGGTTTACAATGACTTTATCAACAAGTTGAGGCATTGGAGTCACCCCCATCTTTGTCATTTCAACCTGATGTTCTTTTGTTGGATTTTGAACATCATTCTTCAGAAGTAAAACTGTATACAACAATATCAACAAGCCATTAGTGATAAGATAATGATAAAAGAAATGTGGTATGCCAAATTACAACAAATTAAAAAAGAAAAAAAAAAGAAAAAACTCCTTACAAAGGATTCATGAATTGATAAATTCACATGGTACATCTCATCTTAAGGTTATGAGAAGGCCAACTAAGTTTGAACATTGACGAGCCAAGGAAATTGACCCTAATTCGTCCAAGTTAACCATGATCTGATTCATTGAAATATTAAGGTGGGTGCCTATTACTACTTGAATTCATTATTATTAAGTAAAAAAGTCTAAAATTAAATATTCATAGAACATCATGTTCTTTTCTTTTATTTTACTATTATTATTATTTCTTTGCTACTTTTCACAATTTTTAAAAGTTGTTCGGATGTGGGTTGCGACTCAGTCTAATTCGGCCAAGTTGACTCAACTCGAAGGTGACCGAGTTGCTTACAACCTTACTCCTTGTCCTTGGACATGGTCAGCACATATAAACCCTCACTAACATCAGTGTCTATAGAATTTTGCAACCAAGACATTATTAACATGTTAGATTCACACTAAGGGGTTGTTTGCCTTTTACACATGGGATAGGAAAAATGGGTTGTACATATGTAAACGTTACATTTGTGAGACACGTTACCATGTTTTCCAAAATCACCATTTTCACATGAATAAATGGGTACATCCAACAGTTTTAAATGTGTTTGGATTTTTTTTTCACAAATTTCTCAAAATCTATCAAATTTAAGATTCAAAACTAAAAATCTTGATGCTTATCATTAGGATGAGAATATTGAACATTCCGGACTCCAGATCATGAATTAAAAGCCCACAAAATGCAGAAAATTAGGTCTATAGGTTGGAATTCTTTGGATATTTTTCAGATTTTCTCAATATCTATGAAGATTTAACATATGAAATTACATGTCTTAGGGTTTATTAGACCAATAAAGAAGGTGAATAACTCAGATTACTAATATTAGCCCCACAAAAAGCAAAAAAAAGTTGTTGCCACAACCTATCCCGGTGGACGCCCTTATTGCAAGAAAGCATGTTACCTCACTTGGATTTTTTTGTCAAGGAATAAAGTAAATTGCAAATTCAAGGTGAATATAGTTACCTTTGCCCACTTGATTGGTTTGTTGAATTAAAAACTCGGTGCCGTGAGGCTTGTCTTTGTGACTTTTATGGGTAGTAATTTCCTGTTTCTTGAAAATCCCATCAGCTGTTGACACTTTTTTATTACATTTCCAACAACTCCAAATGAGCAGCACAACAATAATACACAGTACAACTATCATAGCAGCAATCAAAGTGGTCTTCTTGACTTGGGACTTTTTGGATCCCACAGGTTGGAAACCATTTTGAGCAGATGGACCATCTGTCGTGTTCCCAGGTATTCCTCCAGAAGTTGGCCCCTCGGAAAGCGGTGATGGCGGCGGCGGCAATGGTGGTGGAGGCAGCGGTGGTGATGGAAGAACAGTGGTATTGAACGGGTTTCCATCCTTTCTGCATAAAAGATTCAGTCTCACTTAAAATGCTGGAAACTTCTTCTTTTTTTTTTATGGTAATATGCTGGACACATGTAGTCCTATTTCCTAGTCTTTCAAACACCATTATCAAATTGGTTTTTATTATGAATTTGCCTTTTCATTGTTGTAAGCTTAGTGGACAATCACAAAATGTTTAAGTTTATTTTTCTTTATTGGAAACCATTAGTTTGCCTTATTTTTAAGTTCTTTGCATTGCTTGATTATTACGGAGGTTCCTCTACAACACTATTCATCAATCGAAAGCCAAGCCCATTTTTTCCTCTAAAATTTAAAATACTCTGCTATGGGGATAGCATATGACAAAGCTAGATATAAATTATGCTAAGCTCAGTATAATCAATCATAAGGCATATATCCAAGTCATGGAATAAGGAAATTATTTCCTGAAGCATATATCCAAGTCATGGTATAAGGAAACTATTTTCTAAAAAATTCATTCCGTTTTTTTTCAGTAGCTTATGGTTGAGTTTTATTTGCTTGATGAATAAAATAAAAAGTTCACTTTGCATTGCAGTACAAGGAAATATGATTAGTAGTCTTTTTTGGAACTGGTGTCCGTAATCTCTCAAGCAGCACTAGGACCATGAATATGGAAATATTAAATTATGGAGTTACTATGAAATCCTAATTTTAAAAGCTATAACCTTTGTTTTCACCTCTATTCCTATGTGGAGAAAGGAGATGAAACCTCTGCAGAAAGATCCTAGATCCATTGAAGAGTGAGGATAATTTACAAAGTTCAATTCTAGATCCATCAAATAAGCCTAAAAGTGCATGGTCCTAAAAGTACTACTGATGCGCCTCCATCTCTCCAACCCATGGTTTCAAAACTCAAACTTGACTCAGAAGGTCACCAATCGGAGTAGCTCAAACAAGTTTGGCCAAGTAGTACTCAGTAAGGCTCGTCCAAATACCATGGCTTGGTGGAAACAATTGGACCAATCAACTCATGAATCACTAATGGATTATTATCTGGACAAGGGGTAGATAAACTGTTTAAGGTGATGCCCCAATAGTTGAGGGAGAAAATGATCAGCTCATGTTTGACACTTGGGGTTGGGGGGGGGGGGGGGGGGGGGGGGTGTGCATCTTAACAAACCCCGGCCCTACATTTTTTTTGGTAAAACTGGTCCTACAGTTGAAAGAAGGGGATTGTAACTTTAATGGATTGGGTCAATCAAAGGTGATGAAGATCTGATGTCGAGCATGTCAGTGAATCAACACTTTGTGCCTATCCTACATGTGAGTTTAGCTCCATATCCTTTAGTTGATGCTTTCTTTGATATCTGGAGCAATATATGTTAAGCAGATTTGTCTTCCGTTTTCTAGCAACTTCTTAAGCTTTTGGGATGTATTGTCTAGTTGGACTTGACATGACATCATAGACATGTTAGGTCGTGAGTTCCAAACTCGGGAAGGCATTGTTCCCCCAAGTCGCATGGGCAGGCACGTGTGGGCTGTGAAATCAAATGGAGTCCCAGGTTTTTTTTTTTTTTTTTTGTGTTGTGTTGTGTTGTGTGTGTGTGTGTGTGTGTGTGTGTGTGTGTGTGTGTGTGTGTGGGGGGGGGGGGGGGGGGGGGGGGGGGGGGGGGGGGGGGGGCAGTTTCCTATCACGAATTGGTTTTAGGATTACTGGCTAGCAACTTTAACATGGTATCAGAGCCTGAGGTCTCGAGTTTGAAACCACGCAGGGCAGAAATGCCCCATGCCGCGTTGTGTGTTTGTGCCGGCGCAAAATGCGCAGGGCAAAAAGGCCCCAT
This sequence comes from Litsea cubeba, assembly GCA_012931725.1. Classification (NCBI taxonomy): domain Eukaryota; kingdom Viridiplantae; phylum Streptophyta; class Magnoliopsida; order Laurales; family Lauraceae; genus Litsea; species Litsea cubeba. The sequence goes on from CM022951.1 coordinate 5,430,953, forward strand.
GCCGTGTTATAGTCTTGTGCGGGCGTGTGCTTCGGATCCGGGCGGTGTCCCGCCCGAGGGGGGGTGTTAAGTAGTTGTTTGTGCAGTTTCCTATCACCAATTGGTTTTGGGATTACTGGCTAGCAACTTTGACATATAGTACTAATCCAGAGTTGAGGATACACAACCTGAATCGCAGCAATCGTTAAAAGATCCACAAGGTATTGCACATTGAAGAGATCAAGGCGGTGTTCCCTACATGAGAATGCTTCTCAGATGCTCATGTGGTGGAAGGGTTGTCCATGTAGATTGTGAGGATAAACCACGTGAGACTTGAGATTTAAATACACAAAAGCTTGGAAGGCAAGTAGAGGCTCTTGCCAACTCCTTGTAAGGCTGAGACTGCTTGTTCGCGATGAAATAGTGCTGAGCAAGGGCGGGAATTTGACAAGAAGTTATATGACCACTCTCCAATGACATGGTGACATGATGCCCAATGGCAATATTTACCTAATGAACTAGGCAGAGAATTCACAGAAAAATTGGAGTCCCCAAAAACAGCACCGCATAAAAGGCAGGGATCTCTTGGAATAGTTAAAATGGGAAGGTTCGAAGATGAAGAAGGCAAGCTTGTTGCCATTGAACTCAAAGGACATACATCAGTGGTGCGATCAGCTTTAATAGATGAGGCATCTACACCATTGGATAAACCTCATACCTGATCCAGTTTGCTTAATATTGCCTACCCAAGTGCAATCTTGAGACTATGGCTCCAGAGGTTTACCCACTGGTCGATCTTTCCCTTACTATATTGCCTCAAGCATATCTTGCAGAAGACAACCAGAGTGTGATTGCAAGAGAACCAACGAACCAACATATTGTTTTATCACTTGTGATTGCAAAAGCACCCAAGAACCATCATATTGTTTTAAAAAATTTATTAAATACTGTTTGAGAGGTGCATGGGCAGAATTATTATTTAAAAACTTCTAATATTGGAAGGCAAGGAGAGGCTCTTGCCAACTCCTTGTAAGGCTGAGACTGCTTGGTCGCGATGAAATAGTGCTGAGCAGGGGGGAGAATTTGACAAGAAGTTATATGACCACTCTCCAATGACATGGTGACATGATGCCCAATGGCAATATTTACCTAATGAAATAGGCAGAGAATTCAAGGAAAAATTGGAGTCCTCAAAAACAGCACTGCTGCATAAAAGGCAGGGATCTCCTGGAATAGTTAAAATGGGAAGGCTCGAAGATGAAGAAGGCAAGCTTGTTGCCATTGAACTCAAAAGACATACATCAGTGGTGCGATCAGCTTTAATAGATGAGGCATCTACACCATTGGATAAACCTCATACCTGATCCAGTTTGCTTAATATTGCCTACCCAAGTGCAATCTTGAGACTATGGCTCCAGAGGTTTACCCACTGGTCGATCTTTCCCTTACTATATTGCCTCAAGCATATCTTGCAGAAGACAACCAGAGTGTGATTGCGAGAGAACCAATGAACCAACATATTGTTTTATCACTTGTGATTGCAAAAGCACCCAAGAACCATCATATTGTTTTAAAAATTTTATTAAATACTGTTTGAGAGGTGCATGGGCAGAATTATTATTTAAAAACTTCTAATACAATTTTAACCATTAGGACACATCATTCTTTCTCTTAACCTTTACAATATTTTCTTTTACATATCCAAGTAAATCACAACCCCCCCGACTGATTATATATGTATATTTATCCTCCATTTGTTCGTAACAACCACCACATCATTTTTCTTCCATCTCTTAGCATCCTAATCCAAGTGTTAGAGATAAGGAATATCTAAGTTGGAAGAGATATGAGGGGCAGTTGCTTAGAGGGATATTCGGGCTAATTTATTAGTTTGGATTTTAAATTATTCTATTCTCTTTTATATACCATGAATTCTGGACCAATAAAAAGCCTTGGTGAATATGTACTCATTTGAAAGTTATTATGGTATCACGACCATGGTCATGTATCTCTTAGTTTATGCAATGATCGCACCGTCATTTTTTCCTCTCTTCAATAAAATATAGCATCCTCCCTTATCCATACATTTAACCAAGCCTTATGATCTCACCATCTTCATCAAGCCACACAATGAGCACTTCTAGAAGGATCATGACAGATTTGATCTAGTAGGCCACCTGCATCGATAGACTAAAAAGGAGCATCGCGAGCAGTTAGCGACTGACAATGATGGACTCTTCAAGATAGACAATGATCACCAGTGAAAAATGATGATCATGCACGATATCAAGAGAGATCAAGGGTTTGTATTTTGAATAAATGCACAATCCTTTTCATGATAGGTTCATGAGATTGTGAAAGGGTGTTAGAGATAAGGAATTTGTTAGTTGGTAGAGATACGGGGGATAGTTGGCTAGAGTAGGATTAATTTATTAGTTTGAATTTTAAATTATTCCCTTCTCTCCTGTATTTATTGTTAAGTCTGGTCAAACAAAAAGCTACGGTGAATAATGTAGTCATTTGAAAGTTATTAAAAGGGAATCACTAACAATTTAAAGCTTATCCTCTAGCCTATTCCTAATATCTCTAACATCAAGAGGTCAATCGTGACTATGTGTGCTAGTTTCTTTAGCCACACTCGCCATTGATTCCTTGAAGGTGTGGAAAGTTGGAAACCCTTGTTCATTTTTCACAATAGCCAGGGGGTCATTACCTGAAATCACTTTCATTGACCACTCTAGTCAACCATTGCCAGCTTCTCCATATAACAACGCCCTACTTAGCATATTACTTCCACTGATACCCTAGCATTAGGATTAATTTAGTATAGAACTTGTTGAAGAATAGAAAGTTTTTTGCAGCTTGCCTTAAATTTGATGTGACCATCCTTTACTGGGCATGTGACCAACACTGGCAGAGTACAATAAAATATCCTATAATATTGTAAATAGCAACAATAAAAATCTCAAGTGAAAAAGAGAAGTGCAGAACCACATAAGGAAGTAATATCACATATAGAGACCACATTAATGAATAATGCTTAAAAGACAATAATGATTATTCATCAAGTTCCCAGAGCTGCCATAGACACATATTTGCATCTATATTAGATGTACTCTTGGGTGTTGCAATTCCCAGTTAGAATGAACATCATCTTTCCACCAAAGATAAAAACAAAGTGTTAACTAAGAGGTCTAACCTAAAACTCGGGATGTTGAACAACTTCTCAGGCACAGGTCCCCAGAACAAGTTATTCTCTACATTCCTGTAGCAGAAGGGTGGCTCAGGTACGAAATCACAATAGTACCATCTTGTAAGTGATACCTCAAAAACTTGAGAACAATCTGATAATATAAATATTTTGCAAAAAAATAAAAAAGCATTAAGTTTTCAAAGAAACTACAAATCTTGTAGAGGGAGGTCTTGCAAGATATCAAGGTATCCAGATAGTTGATTGTTCTGCATGTGCCTGTCAATCAAGAAAACTCCTGAACTTAAAAATCAAAGAAACATAAAGATTATCAATATATGAAAATATTAAGAAAGCACTCACAAGGTTGTTAAAGAAGATAAATTCCCCAAAGAGGAGGGCAACTGTCCGCTCAAATTGTTAAAGGATATATCCCTATACCAACATATAAGCTAACATCAACCATCATATGCTGGTCAAAAAGATGACCAAGTTGACAAAATATTCTTACAGATTAATGAGATCAGTTAGAGATTGAAAGGCATCAGGCAACACGCCATTTAGATGGTTGTTGTTGAGTGACCTGAGACAGCCAAACAATCAAGGATAATGAAAAAGGAGAAATATTATAAGTCCTAAACACTGACAAATGACAATATTAGTACACAGTAGATCAAAATAAAAATGAAAACATGTGTCTTCTCTTCTTACAGGTCTGACAAGAGAGCTAATGCAGACAAAGAACTAGGAATTCCTCCTGTTAACTGGTTGTCTGAAAGAAAGCTGTCATTGACAAAAAACAAATATTTTGAATGAGTCTTATATTATACAACAAACATTATGAGATTAAGATGTCGCTCTAAAGCAACATCAGAATGTAACGGTCAAATAAAATGCTTAGATTTGAAACATACAACTTTCTTATGGTATGGGGCAGATTATAAGGGATGTTACCACCAATATGATTGTTGCTCAGATCTCTACCTCACAACAACATAAAAAAGAATAATCAATTCAGGCACATGTAGATGTATCAAACTTAATATAGCTCTTTTTGAAAATACAAAATTGTTCATTGTCAACATTGCTGTTCGTGTAATGAGACTGAGATTTGATTATAACACGAATTGAACTCAGCTCAAGCAAGTTGACTAACGACCAGGGCAAAGATATTGTTTTGATCGGAAGATAATAAAAAACTAAAATGCATCAAGCGTTTGAATTTTGGAAAAATATAAAATTGCTGTAGACTATTCTTTCTAAGGTTGTCTGGAAATGAAAGATCGCTTACATTGTTATTATGGATGAAAAGTTCCATAGTTTGTCACCCACTTCTCCTCCCAAATTTGCACCATTAAGAACTCTATAAAAAAAAAAAAAAAAGAAGCATTATAAAAAAAAAGCAATTTAACATTTGAAAGAAAATATCAAACACTAGAATTATTGTAAGTCACCATACATTCCTGTTATATTTGAATTGACACATTGGACGCCTTGCCAGCTCTCCACACAAGGATCGCCTCCATTCAATACCCATCCAGGAAGAGGTGGTGAACCCAGTGAAGCATACAAGTTATTTATGGCATAAACTGAACACAAAGAAGTGTGATTAAGAGTATGTAGAAGGACAATCACCAATTTTACTGTGGAAATAGACACCCTCCAAAATAATCATGGAAGTTTGGACAGCATAGATAAGACATGAGAGTCAAAATGGTAGTGGGCTATAACAATGTACAATTGTTCCTATCACTAAGATAACTAAAGCACTAGTAAACAAGAAAAACAATTAACCCAAAAAAAAAAAAAAAAGCAACCATTTGGTGATCCTGCAGTTCAAGGGTCATAACATTACAGAGTCCAAAAACAAATTTAAAGCAACCTCTTCATAACACTCACCAAGAGCATGAAGTTACAATGTACATCTACCATTATCATGTACTAAAATTGAAGTTGGAATAAAAAAAATTGGCAAAAAAATATCTTTACATTGAAGTTTCAATTTTACCGTCTTGTTCGTAGTGAATCCAAGAGAAAATGAAACAAGAAAAGCCAGCATCAAGCCTCCAGAGACTAAGAGAAAGTGTATGAAGTACGTATCACCCATCAGCAACTCTCCTTAATGATGGTGAGAATTCAAGATTTTCGCCCTTCTCTGAAAGAAAATTGCAAAAATTCTGATCAAGAAAAACCTTAAAGGGGCAACATAAAACAACCAAGTTTCCTTTTTACATGAAAAAAAAAATAGAGAACAGTGCATTACTTCTAGGTAAATACTAAATTCAAGCTACTGGTCAAAGGATGCCCTAAAAGTTCATACATGAATTAAATCTACAGATGTCTCCAATATAAGGGGTCATTTGTTTGCACTCCTTACATGTATAAATGCACATGCGTAACAGACTAACAGTTATGCACGATCACATTTGTTTCACTACTATAAGGGGTGAGTGGACTACTATAAGCCACAATAATGATGATCATGTACAAAATTTTCTAGCATGGAAAGTGTAGAAACAGAAGGTAAAATCAAAATATTTTAACTTCAGCCTCAAAACTAAAATTAGAACCATTAAAAAGAAACACAACACAGCATTCTTATATTTTTGCAATAAATTGACCATAAAACCTCAACACTAAAACTTGATAAAGAAGAATGCAAAGGCAAGGATCTTTAATTCACAGTACAAAACAGATTATAAATTCTTACTTACAGCCCAATAATTCAAAATTTTCCAACAAATGCCAAACCAACAAAAAAAATTGTAACCTTAGAATGACCATGTACAGGACTAAGGGCATGGGCATACTTGGGAATTGCTGCAACATAGCGTCCATTAAACTTTATGTTGGGTTGGTCAGACCCACAATCCAGCTGGGTCCAAGTGTAGAATACAGGCTCGAAGTACAAGTTTTAATCAGAGGGCTAGGGGCTGGGGCTGGGGACTAGCTCTGGGGTCCAAAGATCTGAAAAACCCACATACTGTAATGATGAACCCACTCAAAGTGAATAACAACAACACCACCATTTTTGTTGGTGGTGATGATAGTGTATATTTTTTAATTTTTAAACTGTTTATACAATCCACTTCTATATATGCCCCGTTATTTGTCCCTCTTTATAGTCTATAATAGGGCCCACCTTTGATAAATCCAAGTCTATTCTCATTTGATAAATCCAAGTCATTCTCACATTCACCCCAAATTTTGTAACTGATCCATCCAACCATTAACCATCGTTTGATTCAATGAATCGCGGAAATAAATACATGCAAAAAATCATTAAATCTTAAAGCTTTAAAATTGGGTTGTAGAATGGCCTGTGTGCATATTTGGCCTAACCCTACCATCCACATGCAAAACTATTCCCCATGAGTTGGATGGATTCTAGACAGGCCCACACAGGAGGCAAGAGCCTCCTAAAAAGGTGCCCTATATTGACCCCCCAGTTGGGATATATCCCATATAGAATGTCAGCAAAATACCATTTAGAGTTCATGGGAATAATTGAGATGTGTTGGGATGTGTGAGTGGCATTGAGGATAAGATTGTAGGAAACGTAATCACTCCTTTCAGGTAATCCTAACCCTTGATTTTAAAGCCTCAAAATTTTATACTCATGAGTGTAACTATTTTGCAATCAGATCCATTGAAAGTTAATCGTTGAATCAGTGTCAATTTGGGTGAGTCTCAATTCATGAAAGTAGGTGAATGTAAGTAGCTTGGATTTCTCAAAGGACACAACATGATGCTGATGAGGATGCTATTATGCTATAACCATAGACCCAACTCAATCTAACCCAAGTATGGATTTTCAATTGGGACCCACCTTAAACCCAGTCCGAAAACATCACCGGACCAGGCCAGATGGATCCAACCTGCTTCCACCACACACTGTGCTCATGCCTAAACGCAATTTCTAAACTACAAAAAACACATGGTTAGGATTGCAGGCCCAGAACAAGACCAATCTAACTGGGCTACAGTTGGGCTGAATTAAATAAAGGCCCGCATGCGAGATCCACACCTGAAAATTTGGCCAAATAACAAAATGGGGTGGGCTAGCTCTAACCTTTCCCAACAGGGGCTAATTAGTTCCCAAATCCTGCCCAGCAAATCTAACACCAATTCCTGCTATCAACTACTAAAGACTGAGATGATGATGACAACGATGTTTGTTGGCAATGGACAATTGGACATTGACAAGAAAGAGCCCATTTGCTGCAACCACATGGGTTTTTGAATGAAGCATCTGTTTGGAATTTGGATACCATCCAAATGCCAAAAATAGACTCGTCCGGATCCTCTGATGGTCTCTCTCACCACGACTCAAAATCGACCCACCCACCCCTCTCTGGTCTCCATGTGGTGATTAGATCCCAACCATCCATCAAATGCGCCCCCCACAATCGATCCCCAAACGCAGCAGAGCAGAATCCCACCACCCATTATACCAA